>CM061260.1:59762500-61012500 GCA_030848825.1 Tadarida brasiliensis | reverse complement strand
AGACTTTTAAAGTTTTAAAGATCAACCAATTTCTTATAAAAAAGAAAAAAAAGGCTCCACAAAGAACATCCTGTTTAAAATCTGGTGCACATCTGAACTTGGGCTTTATATTTTCATCCTACCCTTTCTTGAGGAGTCTTAAACGCACAGTTGAGCAATTAAATGGTACAAAGACATGATGTTAATGAGACAATGTCCATATGACCAAAGTATTCCTTGGCTGCTCCGACATGTGGGATGATACTGCTTTTAGCTCACGACTGCCCACTGGAACATTTCACTGCCTCTGGACTCGGTGGGAGGAATTACAGAGGGCCAAAACTAGGAAAAGTATCCAAACAGAAGAGTTCCATGAAAATTTTAAAATAAAATAATAAGGGTGTAGAAGCCTCTTTCCGAATATTCTTCTGGACTACACTTCTGGAGTAACACCTTCCAAGTGCTTCCATGAACAGATCCTCTACCCCTGTGACTAGCCGGGTTTCAGGTCCACAAACGAGAGCAGCTGTTGGCAAAAGCACCCCTCAGAGGGTCTGAGACCGTACTGGAAAGGTCCTTGTCTTTCACTAGCGACGAGACTTTCCTTTCTGGGAAAGGTCGTTCTGTTAAAATGTGAGTGAGGCTGAGCCCCAGATAAGGTAGGTTCTCTACAATGTACACATACTTATTAAATTCAAGCATGTTTCTTAGTGGCAGGCAGTTATGACTCAATTGAAAACAAACAAAAGGGTTCTAGCTGTTTTCTGATTATAGGTACTACCCCAAAGCTTCACAGGCATACAAACCGCGTATTTCATTCACTAGACATGAGGTGAAAGGTTCCAGCCATAACTTCAGAGCATTCCAGAGAACAAAGTTTGCCGCTGCAAAAACACACACACTTTCCAGCATGCAGTCAAGCACTCTGAAAGGGGATGCTGACCGCGCTGCAGACTGAAACAGAACCCTACTGCAAGCTGGGCGCTCAGCTGGTGCACCGTCCCCACCCAGACTGCAGCTCTCAGGCATTCAGTGTTACATGAAGGAATCGGGAGGGTAGAAAATGCCAAATTCCTGTCTAGCGCCATCATAAATATTGGAAACTTTTGGTTGAAAAAGCATGCTGAATCTGAATGGACTGGCCAGGATGTTTTATGTAATAGCCTTTGTTTGTTTGTTTGTTTTATTTTATAAAATCCCAGGCCTGTGTGACACTGGATTTTGTTTTTTTGTTTTAGTATTTTAAAAATAGTTCTTACTTATTTTCTATGAAACGTATTGGGAACTCAAAAAGTCTGCAGCATTTTTTTGTCACTGAAAAGTTTGTTTTTTGGAGGGGTGCAGAAAACAGGAACTATTCAAACTTCTTGTGTTCTTCAGTGTGAGAAAGGACCTTTCTTCTCTGGTGTATCATATGGAAGTATAACTGGGGAAAAACTGGAAAGAAAAGAAAGAACAGGTTAAGGAGACCATTTAAAAACTGCACGCTCTGTTTAAAGCACATGGTTAGGTCCTCCGTGAGTTTCTGACTACTTTGTTATCCAGCAGCCACGGAAGGTGAAAGGTGGGCTTGGTGAAGGGGAAGAAAAACACAGACACCTACCTTTTCCTGTGTCAGCCAAGGGGGAAGGCTGGTGTGGACACTACTGTCACTACCAATACCAGTCAAGATGTCACAGAGCCACCACATAATAATATTCTTTACACTCTTATTATCTTCACACTCATTCTCTGATTTCACAACAACCAGGTGAAAAATTCTAGTGATGGAGTTATTATCCGTGCTTCAGAGGAGGAATTCAACCCCAGGGAGGGCAGGCGACTTGTCTAGGGTTTCACTGCAAATCACTGAGAGTCAGACCAGGATCTGGGCTCCTGGGGAAGGTAGATCTGTGACTTGGAAGGCTGAAAGGGGAGGAGTGCTACAACATTTGATCTGAACACAACTAAGACAGGTTTGAATGTAGAAAAAGTGTTTATGAAAAGACAGCCCGTATCTTAGGCACTGGAGATTCTGTTCCTGGTAATTTATAGATTACTTTTAAAATTAATGGTTCAGCCCTGGCTGGTTTGGCTCAGCGACAGAGCGTCGGCCCGCAGACCAATGAGTTGCAGATTCAATTCTGGCCAAGGGTACGTACCTGGGTTGCAGGTTCGATCCCCAGCCCTGGTACGGGTGTGTGCAGGAGGGCAACCAATCGATGTGTCTCTCTCACATCTCTCTCCCTCCCTCCCTCTCCCTTCCACTCTTTCTAAAAATCAATGGGAAAAATATCCTTGGGTGAAGATTAACAACAAAAAAGTAATGGTTCTCAAATGAACTGGATGGTACTGCCTCCCTAGGGAATATTGGGAACTGGGGGGAGAGAGCATTTGGGGGAGCAGTTTCCTGGCATTGAGCACACAGGGCAGGAATGCCAAAGCCTGCATTATGTGACTCGCTCCAAAACCAGGAATTATTCCATCCACCACACCGCGAGTGTCCTTGCTGGGAGATGCCAGCTCACTGTCTGGCCTTTCCAAGGGTCCTGTGAACTGGGGGACTCAATAACTATGTAGAAACTCCAGTGAGATGGTCTTGGGTGTAAAATATCCTTCCTTTCCTCCCCGTCTCAACAGTTCCAGTCTCTGTTTTTTAGACAATAACCTGTATTTTGAGGGAGGTAATTTCTAGTACTGCCAACTCTCTCTGACAGTTTCTTCCTTTTTAAATGGGTTCCATGTTGGACAAATTTCAAATGATTCTCCCAAAGTACTCCAAGACATCAGTGGGTATGCACACAGAGCTGGTACACTGCGAGGAGGCCTGGTGCCGAACGGGGCTGCCAACCACTCCGCTCACCACTTGCTGGTACAGAGTTATTCACAGGGAAGACCAGCTTGTGCTTATAATTTAGCAGTGAGAGAACTATTTTGGTACGAGAGCCAGAAAATTTGACAAGCTCTATAATCTAAAAACTGGAAGTAAAGATATAATTAAACCATAAGGAATGCTAATTGTAATCATTTAAAAACGTGGGGCTAGTCACATTTCTACAGATACGCTTCAGTGAAGGAAATGTTGTGGCAAAGTAGGCGGAGGACTTCTCCTCTGGCTGCATTTGATTCAACACCCGACAGGGCGGTGACAGCCTCACAGCCAGTGCCGAGGGTGGGAGGGACAGCAGTGACCTAGAAGCCATTCAGTGGGCCCTTAGTGGCGGTCACAGCGAGATGGCGAGTGTACCTTCATCCCTGCAGGTGGGGCCTGCTGGCTGCCAGAGGAGTCAGATGTCAGAAACAGAGGGCAGATGTCACGTTCTTTAACATCTTCCGGAGGTTTCTTAGAGCCCAAGAGAAAGAAATGTGTGTGGGGGGGTGGGAACGCTTGGGCTGATGTTCTTTATAGCTCTAGCAGTGACTTCTTGGTGACCAGAGCTTGGATAACACAGTCTCCACCTGAATTACCCACATGTTCAGGCTGAACTCAACTATAATGGCTGAAACAATTTCAGATTCATGGCTACTCTTTTTAACTACACTGGGCTAAGAAAACCTCAACTTGACAATAGGCCATGTGACTTCTACCTTCTGCTCGCCCAGTTCAGAACACACAGAATGGAGATGGCTGCTGTGCGTGTGCATGTCTTGGTGTGTTGGGGGGGGTGGGGGTCTGTGGGTGCCACTGTGCCCACCTTCCTGTAAGAAGACGGGCTCTCTTTTTCTTTGAGGAGAGGAAGACTTGAAGGATAAAAGCAACTGGAAATGCTCTGCCCTGGGGCAAGTTTCATCCCCAGTTTCTCTAAGAAACCAGAGGTGTGGTTATGGTTACTGACAACCCAGAGTGCACAGTTTCTTGGTGTCCTCACCCTACATCATTGCTTCTCAGCCTGTTTACACCCTCACTCTATAACCACTTTTCACCAATGCGCGGAGGGCAAGTGTAAATAGGACTTAGACATCGACTGAGTCCTGAAGACCCTGCACACACTGCCACTGCAACAGAGCAGGGAGGAGCACCTTGCAAAGACTCCAAGCATCTCGACACCAGCACACACCTGGGGCCGGGGCGCACGGGCCGCAGTGTGGCTGCATGTGCACCCACGCAGTGACGGGCCAGGACCATAAAAACAGGTGCTGCTTTATGTGATGTCTGTCTGTCTATGTATGTATGTATGTATCTTTCTATAGATAAAGAAAACCAAATTTGGTAGCGAAGACTACATGTCAATAGCAACCTCTCCTAATTCTGCATTTCTTCTTATAAATACAAAGTTTTGGAAAGACGGAAATGTGCAGTTGGCTTGGAATGAGCTGTACAAATTGGTCTCCCTATTACCACCTAAACTACTGAAAACATCCAGGGCAACTGGCCCAGGCCAGAAGCACAGTGGTGCCAGCAGACGCAGTGACTTGTAGCAGGGCATATGGTCTGGGCTGCCATCCTGAGCTAGGTGGGGAGTCAGGGATTAGGAGGTAATCTTTTAATCTTTATTTGAAATCAACCCCTATTCTTTGTCTACATGAGTTAAGCCACCTTAAAAAAGAAAGACCATAGACTTCAACCAAGCCAAGTTCTCTTACCAAAGGAGGCTGAAAATGGAAGGGGGAGGAACGGAGGCAAAGAAAGCAGACTTGGTGAGCCCTGGCCGGTTTGGCTCAGCGGTTGGAGCGTCGGCCTGCGGTCCAGAGAGACCTGGGTTCGGTTCCCGCTAAGGGCATGTACTTCGGTTGCAGTTTGTCCCCGGCCCTGGTTGGTCGTGCGGGTGGCAGCCACTCGATGTGTCACTTTCGCATCGATGTTTCTCTCTCTCTCTCTCTCTCTCTTCCTCTCTCTCCCTCCCACTCTATCTGAACAAAAAATGAAAAAATGTCCTCGGGTGAGGATAAAAAAAAAAAAACAGAAAGCAGACTTGGTGAGAAGTCTGCCCAGCTCTCTAAAAGACAGCTGGCTGAGGTCTGTGTTTTCTCTACTTTAAAGCCAGGAAGGAAACCCCGCAGAACTGGGATTGTTTTCCTGGGGGAACGCTATCACTGGGGAGGCTGCCTGTGCGTGACCAGGCCCCTCGCTGTGTCATGAGGTCAGCAGGTAGAGGCCAAGGCTGGGCCCTGGTTGGCCACCAGCACACAAGAAGGACGAGAGGTGCAGAGGCGCAGGCTGCCCGGGAGCGTTCCGGGAACGCAGCACTCCTTCCCTGACACGCGAGAAGCCCTGCAGCGACCTCTGATTTCTGGTAATGTGGCAGCATCTTGTTATTGATTTGGTTTCATGTTACCCTCCTGACCCTTTCTCAGTTTCCCAACAATGGCATCTATATTCTGTTTACTCAAAAACTTTGGTTGAATTTACATAAGTCTTGTGGTGCCCGCTAACCGAGGTAACACATGTTCCTCTGGTGTGGCCCAGTGGCACTGAAGGACTGTTGCTCTGGAGACCGGAAGATGAAACTCTTAGGGAACAATATTAGAAAGGTAAAAAACTGTAAGTTAAGCCACCATGGTTTCAGCACCAAAGAGGAGGACCTGAGAGTTAGCAGAGTGGGATATGAATCGTGTCCAAGATGGACGCTCACGTGAAATCGGGATGCACAGTGCATGGAATGCAGTTTTCCAGAGGGACATGAACACGCTGCATGTCACTGTTAGGGTGATTCATGCTGTGGGCTGAAGAAATGCCCAACCCTCCTGTCTGAATTTAACTTGAGGGTTGGAGAGAAGACAGCACCTCATAGACTAAAGTAAGACTCAGAGTCACAATGGCTACAGGAATGGCTAAAGGAGGAAAACCCAAGCCCCTCGGTAGAACAAGACCCTTTCGGATATGTGGAAATCAACAACAGGGTTTCAAATGAATATGAGAATTCAAGAAAAGGACCAAACAACTCTTGTTCAGCAAACAGGCCTCACTTCACAGAAGCCTCGGCATTTCACAGCACGGCATTTCTGTCCCTTCCTGGGCACGCCGACAGGCACACCTGATTACCAGGCCAGGCCTTAGCAGCTCTGTGAAACTGGAAGCCATCCTGAAGAGAACACTATGTTCTGTTCAGATGGTTTTAGTGCTTGTTTCTAAACAAGAAAATAAGAAATATAGAAAAAAATAAATTAATCTGTTTTTATTTTGCTATTTGTTTCCAGTTAACTACTGACTCCTTACAAATGAAGTAACTGTCTATTTTGATATAGTAAAAATACTAAAAAAATCTCTTAACAATGTTTTTCCGATACCATAATAAGCAGTTCTTGAGAAACAGAAAAAGTCAAGGTAAGACTTTAATGGCTTTTTTGTTTTCCACGCAGTTCTTTTCTCCAACAGTTACCTATCCTGGTGTTCACGGGTTCAAACCCACACACTGAGAAGGGCTGCATTTTGGCAGCTGTATTGAGAAGTCATCTTTCCACAACTACTACCAGTGAAAAGTCCCAATAAATCAGATGTACATTTACGTGGATATGGTGTAAAAACAACCAAAGGCATTTAATTCTAGCTACTGCAGAGACAATTTTTAAAACATAAATAAATATATGCATAACTGTTTACTTACGTGGAATGTAGGAG
Organism: Tadarida brasiliensis; assembly: GCA_030848825.1. Taxonomy (NCBI): domain Eukaryota; kingdom Metazoa; phylum Chordata; class Mammalia; order Chiroptera; family Molossidae; genus Tadarida; species Tadarida brasiliensis. The sequence continues at coordinate 61,005,983 of CM061260.1, read as the reverse complement.
ATCATTACCAGAATTAGGAATGCATAATAGTCAAAGGAGAAATTATATTTGTTAGGTAAACTGATGGAGTACAGGCCAGCCTGTCTGACAAAAGGCAAAGCAGCGTATATTGTGAGCAGTTCTCCTGACACTCCCATCGGGTACAGCACAATGAAGAGTGTGTACCTAAAACAAAACAAAACGCTCATTACTGAGGCTCAAAGCTAGCGTTAGCAGAAAGACCCACTCCCACCCTTCTAATCAGTACTGGTCTCTTAGAAAGCTATTGTTTATACATTTTTCTGTTTACCCACTGTTGAAGTTCAGGTTTTACAAGCCAGTTTTTGGAAAGGGCCTATAGCAGGTATGTTTCTGAATGTTCCAAAATAAAATAAACGTGTTCGGTCAGCCTCAAACAACTCCCTAAAATAACTGAGGTGATGCCAAATATTGGTCAAGTAGGGGCACTGAGTCATGGTTATTCTGAACCTACCCCATGGGGTGGGGGGCTGAGATGGGGCATTGGCAGGGAGCTGGGGGAATGTGTTGGAGCATGTGTCTAGGAATCCCTAACAATGTACACAAAATCTCACCTGTAGACAGAAAACAGCACATTCAATGTGTGTACACTGCTATAATTATTCAAATGTCTGTACACGCTGGTGTGCAAACTGAAATATATGCTAATTCAAGAAACATTAAAAATTCGTAAGAGCTTTTGGTCATTATGTAATTTTTCAGTGAAAAAAAACTACAATTACTGCCCAGCCGGTGTGGCTCAGTGGGTTGAGTATTGTCCTGTGCACCAGGAGGTTGCCGGTTCAATTCCCGGTCAGGGCACATGCCCAGCTTTTGGGCTCGATCCCCAGTTGGGGGCCTCCAGGAGGCAGCTGATTGATGTCTCTCTCTCTCTCCCTGTCTCTGAAATAAATAAAAATATATTTTAAAAAAACCACACCAAACTACAATTACTATCACCTGGGACAATCCACACACTTTCTTTCACTTTAAAAAGAAATTCTCGCCCTGGCCGGTTTGGCTCAGTGGTTAGAGCGTCGGCCTGCGGTCCAGGGAGAGCCGGGGGCGCGTGCCGGGGTTCCCGCTGGGGGCGCGTACCTCGGTTGCAGTTTGTCCCAGGCCCTGGTTGGGTCGTGTGGGTGGCGACTGGCCAACGTGTCTCTCTCGCATTGATGTTTCTCTCTCTCTCCCTCCCACTCTATCTGAACAAAAAATGGAAAAATGTCCTCCTCGAGTGAGGATAAAAAAAAAAAAAGAAATTCTCTATGTTGCAAAAAGAATTCAGAGAGAAGTTTGTCCCAAGGAACGAACTGGAAGTCATTTCGAGGTATAAGTATTGCTAAAGAACTCATCAGCTTAGATTTTTAAAAAGCCTTTGACTGCAGCATTATTCACAGTCGCCAAGATATGAAGCAACCTAACTGTCCACTGATAGATAAATAAAGATTATATATAATGAAATATTACTCAGCCATAAAAAAGAATTAAATCTGGCCATTTTTGATGGATGGCCCTAGAAAATATTATGCTAAATGCTGTGTCAAACAGAGAAGGGCAAATAAAATATGATTTCACTTGTTCGTGGAATCTAAAAAACAGAACAAATGAACAAACAAAACAAAACAGAAACAGACTCATAGACATAGAAAACAAACTGATGGTTGCCAGAGGAGGAGGGACTAGGGGTGGGTGAAAAAGGTGAAGGGAAATAAAATAAGTAAGTCACAGGATGTAACTAGTGTACAGCATAGGGAATACTATAGTTAATAGTATCGTAACAGCTTTGTACAGTGACAGATAACTAATTTTATTGCGGTGATCACTTTGTAAGGTATATAATTAGTTGACAACTATGTTGTATACCTGCAACTCATACATAATTTGTGTGTCAACTATACTTTAATAAAAAAAAAATAATGCCCAGCTGGTGTGGCTCAGTGGTCGAGCATCGACTCATGGACCAAGAGGTCACAGGTTTGATTCCCAGTCAGGGCACATGCCTGGGGTTTGGGGCTTTATCCCCAGTAGAGGGTGTGCAGGAGGCAGCCAATCAATCTCTCAACAGTTTCTATCTCTCTCTCCCTCTCCCTTCCTCTCTCTCTAAAAAGTCAATAAAACATATTTAAAAAAACAAAAACAAAAAAAACAATAAAAAGTCACCCGGCTGGTGTGGCTCAGTGCATTGAGCGTCGTCCCATGGACTGAAAGGTCCCAGTTCGATTCCTGGTCAGGGCACATGCCTGGGTTGCGGGCTCGATCCCCAGTAGGGGGCGTGCAGGAGGCAGCCGCTCAATGTATCTCTCTAACATCGATGTTTCTATCTTTCTCTCCCTTCCTCTCTATCTCTCAAAAATGAATAAAAACATTTAAAAAAGTATTTGGCTGTTTGTGGATGGCAGTGAGCACTGGGCTCCAAAATCCCAGGTACAAGAATTGTGCCGAGAAATCTGTGACGATGGAAGGAAGACATGTTCTCCACTGCCAACCTCTGCCTTGCTAAGGAGGGTGGTGGAAAAGGAAACATTTTCCATAAGCCATGGAAAACAGAGACAAAAGCAGCATTCTCCAATAGTAAAAGTCAATGAACTTTCCCTATAACCAGGCAGACTGTGTTCATAATGTCTGCCCAGGTTGGTAGAAACTGCTATGTTTTTCCCATTCTTCCCTTTTCCTAATAAAAATGTTTTCTGCAAAAATAAATAAATAAAGGAGTCCACATACTTGAAATGTCACAAACAACTGGTCTGTCTCTAATTTAATCACGGAACTCATAAACTATCTAAGAACCACTATTTTCCTTCCATGAAATGAGGCATTTGGGCCCGAAGGAAAATGTTGCTCCTTTTGCTTTATCAATCCTCCCCACAGTCTTTCTCAACGCAGAAAACTGCCTACAACTGTCTCATAGGTCAGTTCAGATAAAAATACGAACTGTTGGCCTTTTATCCAATTCATAATGAATATTACCGTAAAAATAATCAAAACAAAATAAACTGATAATAAGCTAAACTGCCATCTAATGTATACTATTAATTAGAAATTAATTTAAGAGGCATAGCTGTTGACAAAATTGAGAATAGGAGAATTGGACTTGGTCCATAAACCATCATAATGCAGAAGATCATCAGTAAAATTTGATACGGACAAAAAGGGCTGTTACAGCAAATCACTATTGAATAATTTAACTGAAAAGAATTGATTCAATAAAAATAACAAATATAAAAAAATTTAAAACAGTATTTCTATAATCAAAATTAAGTAGAGTTCCTTATCCTGAAGAAATCTACAGACAAGATTTCTACACAACCCTGTCTCATACAACTTGTTTCAAGAACTTAGAGGCAGTATTTAGGCAATATTGCAGTGATAGATCTTTTCAAAAGTCTGTCTTTGTTCCCTGTACTTCTTTACCTGGCCCACTTGATGAGATAAGGCAGATGGTTTAATAGACTGAATGTATAAAAGGAGTAGCGGATAATTTCTGTGATTGTCCAGGCAATAACAAACAGAAGGACACTGTCTTCACTCTGTACCTGGAGGAAAAGGAAAATAAAAGCAGAAAACATTTGATAACAAAAAGCACTCACTATGTGCAGCCCCCGCACCCCGCCCGTCCCTTTACAGAGCTGGTCTCTATCCTTAGTGGCCACAGCACAGCACAGAAAGAGCTTGCCACACAAATGACAACAACTGGGTATAAAGCCAAGTGGGAAGAGGCAGTGAGAGGAACTCAGCTTACTGATGAGTGAGAGACAGGGGCTGGGAATTAATTCTATGAGCTGTAACCCACAAACAGAAATTAACACAAGGAGAATGTGAACTGATGGGTTAGTGGTTTGATAAGAAGGGTAGAAGGGCAAAACTGGTGGAAAGCTTGGTATCCATTAACAAGAATTTTAATTTGACTTGCGAAACAACTTGGAACCTGAGGAAATTTTAAGGAAGAGGAATGTAATGATTAAAATACAACTGAAGATGAGGCTAATTCACTGGGTAGGATGGATTCAGGTGAGGGAAGAGCTGGAGACCATCTAAGAGGCAAGACCCATTCATTCTCTCCCACTGGTGACTCCTTCCCCAGACTAGGCCTGGTTTAATTTTAAGGATTAAAGAAGCTTCCATGCTCATCACAGGAAGTAGCTAAAGCCAGTAGAGCTTTGGAATTCCTAACCTCCTATGAAGTTGTTTTCGTTCAGAAAAAGCAATAAACTTCTAAAAGAGCCCCTTAGGTGTTTTTCTCTTCTCTTTTCTTTTTTTAAAAGAGATGCTCTCACTAGATACCTCAGACTGCAAATCTTGCATGAAAATCTATTGCTGTGGTTTGAACTTTCAACACCTCCTTCCCACCCACCCCAGCTAGGTTTACCATGATCCTTGGTGCTGGAAAACTAGGCAAAAGAAACAACTTTGCACTGCAATTCACTTACGTTTTCTGCATCCAAAAAGGGCAGTTGGAGTTGAATGTGAGGAAGAAATTCCACTGAGCAAACCGAACAAATTTTAATTATAAGATGGATCTTATGTCTTACTCCTAACATCTAATACAACAAAGGTATGGCATTCTAACCTTAACTCTCGCTTCTTTGTATTTGCAATGTTAATAGTTTTTAGCACTTATATTCTTCCTCAGAAAGTGTACATGGAGCGATCCACCTACACGATGAAATACGCAGTCATTTACATACCCATTAACTAAATTGCTCTGACAAAGAATTTCATAAATGCAGTTACTATTCTCTAAAAATAATAAGAATTTTATACTGTCAAGAGCAAGATAACTTTTTGTTTTCCTAGTGCTCTCATATTAACCCAAGTAAAAGCTAACTCCTCTAAAGCTTTCCTGTTTCATTTTTCAGTCTGTCCCCAAATCCTTGCTTAACACCCATCTATACTAAAATATAATTTCAGAGCACACTTTGCTTTTTGATGTAGTTTGTAATCCTCCTAATCTTAAGAAGATATGCTTTTATAGCTCTGGGCTGAAGCCTTGCTTAAAGATCTTTGAGTTATAATATTTTGCACTGTAAACGTCTTGAAAGCTGGGGGTGTGTTATTCATCTTTTGATTCCCAAAAGCACTTTGTACATTTTACAAGTATGAGCTCAATAAATATTTGTAAAGCAAATGAATTAAATTAATTTTTTTGTTAATCCTCACCTGAGGATATTTTCCCATTCATTTTTAGATAGAGTGGAAGGGAGGGAGAGAGAGAAACATTGATGTGAGAGAGACACACCAATTGGTGCCTCCCGCATGACCCTGACCAGGGCCTGGGATCAAAACTGCAACCCAGGTACGTGCCCTTGACCAGGAATCGAACCCGAGATCCTTCAAAGGTCTGCAGGCCAACGCTCTAACCTCTGAGCCAAACTAGCCAGGGCAACAAATGATTTAAATCCAGTTCCCTGCTTTTTGATACCCGATATCAGTTTCTGTGGAGTATTAGTGGCCTTCAAGCACACAGTTAAGAAACAAACCACCCAAACCTCCCACTCTGATCCAGCCCAGAGGTTATTTGATTGACCCTCCTACCCCCGTTAGTCTTGAATCAAAAACTATAACAAACTCAGACCCAGACTAAATGTGAAAGCAGTCTGCTCCCAGAGTCCAGCTATAAAGACCATGTCATAATTTTAAAAAGGCCGAGGATGGGGGAAATGACTATTTTGTACAAATGATATCTTCAGATCAATGGCACTGTTATTAAGAAGGACTTGGGCTCTGGCTGGGGAGCTCAGTTGGTTGGAGTGTGGTCCCACACACCAAAAGGTGGCGGGTTCAATCCCTGGTTGGGGTTTGTGCAGGAGGCAACTGATTGATGTCTCTCTCTCTCTCTCCCCCCGCCCCCCCCATTCCTCTTTCTCTAAAATCAATTAAAAAAACATGTCCTCATGCCCAGCCGGTGTGGCTCAGTGGCTGAGCATTGTCCCATGGACTGAGAGGTCCCATTTTGATTCCCGGTCAGGGCACATGCCCAGGTTGTGGACCCAATTCCCAGTGGGGGGCATGCAGGGGGCGGCCAATCGATGTTCTCTCTCACTGATGTTTCTATCTCTCTATCTCTCTCTCTCCTTTCCTCTCTCTCTAAAATCAATAAAGAAAAGAAATATATATATAAAAAAGAATCAACTGATAGCCTCACTGAAGTAAATACAAAAGCAGATTAGCTTTGGAGGGATTTTTTGAGGGACAAAGGACTGGGGTTATAAAAACTTCAACTCAGCTTTTTTAAAATTAAGAACTAGAATCATTCATATTTTATTAATTATCAAGAATAAGAGGTTTAATATGTCCACACAATGATTTGCACTCAAATTTCCATAGCAGGATTACTTATAATAGCCAAAAAGTAAAACAACCAAGTGCCCAGCAACTGGTGAATGAATGAACAAAATGCGACGCACATCGGTACAACGGAATCCGATTCAGCAGTACAAAGAAACACTGACATCTTCTAACACAGATGAATCTCCGAGGCACTGTGCTGAGTGAAAACAGCCAAATACAAACGACTACCCTTTGTACGATTCATGTTTATAAAATGTCCAGAAAAGACAAATCTAGAGACACAGTATATGAAGGTTGCCTGGGGCTGGGAGTGGAATGGGGATGAACTTTTGAAGGGTATGAGGGGGTCATAGTGGTGCTGGAAATATTCTAAGACTGGATTATGGTGATGGTTATAAACTTGGTAAATTTACTAAAAGGTGTTAAATTGTATGCTTAAAATGGGTGAACTTTATGGTATATAAATTATAACTCCATTAAGTTGTTTTTTAAAAAAAATATGGTGTTTACTTTAAATTATTGCAATTGCCTTTTAAATGAAGAGGAGGAGGATTTAGCTGGGTTTACAAAAGAAAAGAGGGAAACAAAAGGGTAGGTTTAGATTAGGTTGCCAAAATGTCTTGAAGAAGCCATGTTTCGATGATGCATATCCACAATCATGGCACGAGTGGGGGAGTGGGCGCAGGCAGCCCTGCCGGCAGGACGTCTTCCTCTGCCTGGGACAGGAAGCTGCACACTGGACCCTCCAGGCTGCAGAAGGCAGGCTTCCATCCCCTGCTCTCTGGAGAGGGAGGAGGCGCTGGGTGTGGGTGGCTTGTATAATTTAGCCAAGGGAGTTTACATAAAATTCAAGCTGGAGAAACAAATGAGTGCAAGAGAAAAACCTTTACACACAAACAGCATCATATGTTTGACTTTAAAAGGCTCAGGGAGTATCTGTACATGAAAAGCTGTCATTTTTATTACATTCAAAGAAAAACAGATGGTGCCACATAAGAAAATCACTATTGTAGAAGCTCTATTCTTCTTAGCATTTTGGAACCTACTGCTTACCACTCTGGTTATTGAAGGAAAAAAAAAGAAATCCCTGATCATGCTCTATGGTGAGTGTTCTTTCCTCTTCTTAATACCCCTTTCATTTGTGAAGCAAAGAGATTTTGGTAAAATAAAAAAAGCGAGGACTAGAGTCTGTTCTTGGCAAGAGTGTGAAGAGTATGTTTACTTTATTCTGTTCTAGCTCCCATAATAAAACACCACAGACTGGGTGGCTTAAACAACAAAAATGTATTTTCTTAGTTTTAGAAGCTAAAAGTCCAAGATCAGGGTGCCAGTGCCTTTGGCTCCTGGTGAGGGCCCTCTCCCTGACTGGCAGCAGGCTGCCGCATCACTGTGTTTTCACGTGGCGGGGAGAGAGGAAGGAAGCTCTCCAGGGTCTCTCTTAGGGCTCTAATGCTCTTGACCTCATCTAACCCAAATCACTTCCCAAAGGCCCCATATCCAAATACCATCACTTTGGGGCTCAGGGCTTCCACATATGAACTTAAGGGGACACAATTCAGTCCACAGCAATGTTCCAGACCAGATGTCAGCAAACGTTTCCTGCAAAGGGCTAAACAGCATATATTTTAGACTTTGTGACATATGCAGCCTTTGTTGCATAGTCTTTATTTTTTACATCCTTTAAAAATGTAAAAACCATTACAAATTGTGAGCTAGATTTGGCCCACAGGCCAACCTCTGTTATAGAGCCATTTGACACCCCAACCTGCACTTCCTGTTCACTCCTACAATATCCCTCTCAGCCTTCCTGTGGCAGACTATGCGTGTTGCCAGGGTGGGAGGGCAGGTGTTGGGTGGAGGGACAGCAATATATCTACAACCAGAGGACACTATGAACACAGGAAGTACTTAAAAACATGTGTAGGCGCCCTGGCCGGTTTGGCTCAGCGGTTAGAGCGTCGGCCCGTGGTCTGGAGAGACCCGGGTTTGGTTCCCGCTAAGGGCAAGTACCTCGGTTGCAGTTTGTCCCCGGCCCCGGTTGGGGTTGTGTGGGTGGCGGCCAGTCGATGTGTCTCTCCCACATCGATGTTTCTTCTCTCTCTGTCTTCCTCCCTCTCTCCCTCTAGCTCTATGAATGCAAAAAGTGTCCTCAGGTGAGGATTAAAAAAAAACCAACAACAAAAAAACATGTGTAGGCAAGTTTTTCATGTTATGTCATCTCAACATCCCAGTAATCTTTTTATTATGTGTGGTAAAATATATATAACATAAAATTTGCCGTTTTAACTATTTTAAAATGTATAATTAGGTGGCATTAAGGACATTAACCGTGCTGTGCAACCATCACTCCTATCCATTTCCGCTTTTGCATCATCCTAAACAAAAACACACCCATGAAATAATATTTCCACTTTTCCCTCCTTCTAGCCGCTGGTAGACACTATTCTACTTTTAGTCTTTAAGAACTTGCTTATTCTAGGTTTCTCATTTAAGTGGAATCATACAATAGGTGTGTTTCTGTCTAGCTTATTTCACTCAGCATAATGCTTTCAAGGCTCATCCATGTTGTAAGCTGTGTCAGAATTTCCTTCCTTTTTAAGGCTGAATAATATTCCATTGTATAAAATACCACATTTTGTTTATCCATCTATCTGATGGGCATTTGGGTTGCTTCCACCTTTTGGCTATTTTGAATATTGCTGCTATGAACATGGGTGTGTAAGTATCTGTTTCAAACCTGTTTTCAGTTCTTTTGAGTAGAATTCCTAGATCATTTGGTAATTGTTTAACTTTTTGAGGAACAGTCAAACTGTTTTCCAGTGACTGCACCATTTTACATTCCTACCAACAGTAACAGGGGTTCCAAACTCTTCACATCTTCACCAAAACTCATTTTACTTTTTTTGACAGTAGCCATCCTAATGAGTATGAAGTGGTATCGTGGTTTTATTTTGTTTGTTTGTTTTGTTTTGGTACGTGCCCCTAGCAGGAACTGAACCCGGGACTCTCTGGTCCGCAGGCCCACGTTCCAACCGCTGAGCCAAACCGGCCAGGGCAGGTATCATGGTTTCGATACTTCCCTAATGATTAGTGATGTTGAGCATTTTTTCATGTGCTTATTGTTCATTGGTATATCTGTTTTGAGAAATGTTTATTCAAGTCCTTTGCCTATTTTAATTGTTTTTAAAAATAATTTCTTGCTCGGCCAGTGTGGCTCACTGGTTGAGCATCGACCCATGCACCAAGAGGTTGCTGGTTCAATTCCCGGTCAGGGCACATGCCCAGGTTGTGGGCCCAATCCCCAGTGGGGGGCATGCAGGAGGCGGCCAATCTATGTTCTCTCTCATCGATGTTTCTATCTCTCTCTACCTCGCCCTTCTTCTCTATCTAAAATCAATAAAGAAAAAATATTTTAAAAAATAAAAAGAATTTCTTTTTGCCTGGCTAGTGTGGCTCAGTTGATTGAGCATCATCCTATGCCAGTGGTTCTCAACCTTCCTAATGCCGCGACCCTTTAATACAGTTCCTTGTGTTGTATGTGGGCGTATCTGCATGTGGGCGGACCCGCCTGCAGACGGATAGAGGAGCGGTGTCTCGGTTCCTAAGACCATCGGAAATATGTGTTTTCTGATGGTCTTAGGCGACCCCTGTGAAAGGGTCGTTCGACCCCCAAAGGGGTCACGACCCACAGGTTGAAAACAGCTGTCTATGCACTGAGAGGTCCTGGTTTGATTCCCGGTCAGGGCACATGCCCAGATTTCGGGCTCGATCCCCACTGGGGGGCATGCGGGAGGCAGCAGATGGATGTATCTCTCTCACATCAATGTTTTTATCGCTCTCTCCCTTCCTCTCTCTAAAGAAATATCAAAAACATATTTAAAAAATTTTTTCTTTTTAATAATATGGTGACAACAACAATAAAAATAATTATATCTAACAATTACCAATATGCCTCATTGAATTCACATTTTACAGATGAGAAAAGTGAGGCTTACAGAAGTTTGAACCCCGGTTGTGCCCTGAAACTCTCAGTTGGTTAGAACACTGTCCCAATATGCCAAGGTTGTGGGTTCGATCCCCGGTCACAGCACATACAAGAATCAACCAATGAATGCATAAATAAGTGGAACAACAAATCCATGTTTCTTTCTCTCTCAAATCAATCAATTAAAACAACAACAACAACAACAACAAAAGTTGAAGAAACCCATATATAAGAGCCTGGAGAACAGATAAGGTAAATGTAATTATTTTCTAGTGTCAGGAAAACCATTAGTTTTCCAAAGAATGTGGCCCACCTCTGAAGAGGGATCACTGAGTAGCATTCGGGACACCAGAGGGACTGAGTGGATTTGGCTCACTGAAAAGGACTGAGTAAAGTACAGTAAAACCTCGATATAACCGACGAATTCAGGCAGGGGGTGGGGGGGTGCCAGTTAAAGCTGAAAGTGCGTTATATAATAAAGTAGGCTTTCTGAACGGATGTTAAAAAATTGACAAATCAGTTTACCTGTTTTTACTTATGTAGACACACTTGTGTGATTAAAATTAAGTGTGTATGAAAAGTTTAATTTCACAGAAAGGTTTTCTATATGTATTACAGTAATTTTAAATTTATACAGAATAGGTCTAGTAAATGCGTGCATTCACCAGTCACCACGTGTAAACAAATGCACATGGCTGGGGCGTGGCTTAGTGCACCTGGGAACATTGGCCAGCACGCACTGAAACTGCTGCAGAGTCATGTCACGGACAACAGAACCAATTACCCATCGAATTGTGGTATGATCACATGCTAATCATTCTCCGAATGTTGAGCGGTGACTACTGGATTTAAATATGTAGACTATAGTTGTAGATATGTAATATTTATTTATGTTGGCAAAATTACTACAGTGTTTTTTCCAACATATGGTCTATTTGCTAAAATTTGTTAAAAATAACAGTGAATTAATACAAAAAATAACCTGTTAATTTAATTATAAGTAAATCTTGGTTAAAAGCACTTAAAAATTAACAGGGTGTTGATTTTCACACATGACACATGGATTGGAAATTTTGTCTGTTAAATCCGAAGTCCATTAAATTGATGTCTGCAAAATCGAGGGTTTACTGTACAAAAAAATTACAGGCCACTGCTGTCCAGAGGCATCTTTAATATGTTCATGAAATGACTTTTAGTTGAAAATAGACTTACCCAACATAGAATCCAAAGTAAGAACTTGGAACAAGCCCTAATGAATTCCCTAAAGTTAATGTGAATCTTCTTCCCTGAGCCCTACTTTGCTAATAATCTTCATTGCTTTTTTGTTTTTAGCCCTGTTTTACTTCCTGGGTTTAACTCATCGGCAAGACTCCTAAAAATCTATCCTAAAGTTTGTTTCTCTTTTCTATCTCTGCTATGCAGAAACTAAAATACAAAGTAGGATTTCAATTAAAAATTAAAACAAACTCATAAACACAAAGATAACAAAGAAAATGAGAAAAAATAAAAAATACTTTATAAGGCAAGCCTCTGGTTTTCCAGATAAGCGACATCCCAATCATCTCAAATTTGTCTTTGGGTAGGTACTAAGATTCATCTAAGTGCCTCTTTCCCGGTCCCTCATGGAGGAATCAGCATGGTGGCTAAAAGCTCAAGGTGATGAGGAGGGTTGGGGAGCATGTGGGCCTGGAGGCCAAAGACATGGAGATATGAGGGATGGCTGGGGGGCTACCCACAGGTAGCAATTGAGGATGGGGAGGTGTGACACACAGAGGTGATGGGTAGAACAGATGGCTAGTGTGGTTGGGAAATCAGTTATGTGGAGTAAATAAGTACACTAAACACACACACACACACACACACACACACACACACACACTTTTGTTTGTATTTTCTACCATTCAGACGGCATCCTCTCCCTCTCATTCTCCCAAAAGAGAGAAAAAGAATGATAATCAAAAGCAAATGGCAGTTGCTGAAGCAACACCAAGAACCTGTTTTACGCTCAGGAGAGAACGCTGTGTCTCCTCCTCGTGTAAACCATTACTTTTAAGAAATGGACTTCTCGCTGTTAGAGAAGGTATTTACAAATGTGGAAGGAAGAATGGTTGAGGTTCTGGATGGTAACTGGAGAACTTGTGTGAAGTCATGATTATACACACAGATATATAAATACTTTTAGATGTAATGTGTATGAGTATATATGTATGTATAAGATGCATATATGTGTGTGCATGTACATGTATATACATATATACATAAATGTAATCCTAGCTTTCTCTACTGAGAGGACAAAAAATAATAATATTTCAGTAGCAATGAGCATGCACCTCAACTACCCAGATATTGGTTCCTAAGTACCACCCTCAACTAAAAGACACCAGGCTCCTTGTCAAAATAGCTGATTCCAGGGCTGGGGCAGGGGAAGTACAGGATGAATCTGGAAATCTTTTTTGTCAAAAAAAAAGGAAATGCTCAGCGAATGATGGAGACAAGTCAAAAGGACAAATCACAAACAATTTTAGCATCAATCACAATCCACTGGATTATAAAAAATTAATGTGTCCAAATTGATGTAACTAAAATGAATAAACAAATGGGGAAAAGGAAAAGCTATTCTTTATAGCAGGATGTCAACTAATACATGTAAAGAAATGGCCGAAATAGAGAATCACCACTTGGTAACCATCGTAGAGGTGGTTGTACAGGCAGGAGTCATTCCCACAAAATACAAATCAACAAAAAGAGGACAATAGTGACCTGAAGGTGGAGAAAGCTGCAGACACAGCCAGGAACAGGTGATCGGGGTCAACATCACCAGGGGTAGGACGGGCAGTCATGGCACTGCCATCTCACGTGATGCCCCGAGAAGAGCGTGGTGCCATTTCTGTGGTACTCCTGCCAAGAATGCACAGCTTGAACTAGTTATGAGAGAACACTGGATGAATCTAGGTTGAAGGTCACTACAGAAATTAAGGTCTTTACTCTTTAAAACGGTCAAAGACATGGGAGAGCAAGCTCTTCAGATGGATGGGTCTGAAGAGACCTGACAACTATATGTAACATGTCTGGTAGGAATACCACAGCAACCATGCTTCTCCTTCCCCCTAGTATTTGGCATAATATCTAGAGCATAGAAGAAAAAAAAAAAAGACACTGTTTGGATAATTATAAAATCTGAATGGGGACTGTGGATGAGATGGTACTGTGGTGTCAGCTGGCTTCCTGACTGGAAGGTTGTATGCAGGTGATGGAGAAGAGTGTCTGAAACATGTACTTGAGTATTTAGGGGTGATAACAGGACATCAAGTACAGTTTGCTCTCAAGGTTCAGAAAAAGACAAATGATAATGGGTGTGTACAAATAGAAGAGTAGGCCATTTTAAATGCTGTAAAATGCCAATATTTGGGGAACCCAAGTGAAGGAAATATGAGAGTTTTTTGTGCTGTTCTGGCAACTTTTCTGTAAATTTGAAATTATTTCAAAAAATCATTTAGGTACTAAGCATCCACTCTGTGGGCAAATACAACTATGATATTGTTTCTAGATATACTGTTTTGATATGAAGCTTCTGTATCTCTTCGAAGAGGTGTTCTCCATAACCACAGAAAAGACATCAGGCCCTGGCCAGTGTGGCTCAGTTAGCTGAGCAACGTCCCATGAACCTAGAGGTCGCTGGTTCGATTCCCGGTCAGGGCACATGCCCGGTTGCAGGCTTGATCCCCAGTAGGGTGCATTCAGGAGACAGCCAATAGATATTTCTCTCTCTCGCCCACCCTTTCCCTTTCTCTCTCACTAAAGTCAATAAAAAGATATTTAAAAAATACAGAACATTTATTACAAAATATGTAAGTAGGAGCACATTAAGAGAGGATAATTTGAGAAGGAATAATAGATTTAATGTTGACCCTCAACTTGTATTAACATTACTATTGTTTTAGATATAAATAATAGCCTGAGGGAAGGTCCATACAATTGCTTTGAAGAGGGGTTAGCTTAGTTATAAGGCAAAATTCAATTTTTAATAAATGCTTTAGATTAGGATAATAATAATGATTGAGATAATAATAACTCCCATTAGCAGGGCTAATTATTCCTTAAGTATGACAGAAGTAATTATGTGTAAATTTTCACCAGCTAACTGTAAAACTATTTTAACAAGTACAAAACACATTCCTTTCTTTGTGAAAAGTCAATTATATTTGTTTTAAACCTTGGGACATAGAAAAGAATTCAAAACAGTTCTTTAAAAATTTGTCACTAAAATTTTCTAAAAGATTAGGTTACATCACAACTAATATGCAGCTCACATTAATTGAGCATTTACTAAGTGTCAGGTAGTGTTCTAAGTACTTTATATGTATTAAATCAGAGTCCCCAAGACCACCTCATGAGGGGAAACTGGGCCTGGGAGACTGGAACAATTCCTTAGGAACTGGAACTGGCTAGCAGAGCCCCTCAACTGGGGCAGCTGAGGTGTGACATGTGGTCCCAGCACCCTGTCCCTCCTCTGCCTAATCAGTTACCCACTATATGGTATTGCTGTCTGCTCGGTTTGGCTCCTGTACTATGCTGGCAGCCCTGTGAGGGCAGTCCCCATGAATTTCCTTTTTCATCGATCCTAGTGCTTAGCACAATAGCCAGAGCATAAATGATACTGAATAAGTATTTGCTAAATGAATAAGAATGAATCAATAAATAGATGGTAACCCCTCTGCAGTGTGAGCCTGCATGTTCTCTGACTCGGTGGGGACAGCCTTGGGTGAGGAGGGCAGCTCCCCAGTAAGAGTGAGGCTGGAGAGCAGGACAATTCTGACAACAATCCTGGTCCTTTCTATAATTTTATTAAGCTTTTTGAACAAAAATGTAACTCATTTAGTCATCTACTTAACAGAAATTTCATCCTTGATAAGAAGAAATTGAAATGTAACAAATATTGACATGTGGTGGTTAAAAAAAGATGTTTGAATTAGTATTAGTCTTTTCACATGACAATTCATGATTAATATTTATTAAATATCCATGATAGGGTACATGGTGAAAAGAATAGAAAATACTACTCCATTTTTTAATGGAAAATGTGTTACATTATAAAGAAATACTGATATTGTTCTTCTTTAAAGGAGAGAAAAGTGTGTATCTACACAGGTTTAAAAAAAATTTACAATGACAAAGAAAGCTGGTTAAAAAATTCTTTCTGTTACAACACAATAACTAAGGACTATTTTTTGATGTGGACGATGGCCCAGTTAACTGTTTCGGCCTGCCAAAACAACTCGTTCATGAAATCAACTTTTGTGAACATGCAATGAGAAGAATGTACAAGCATGCACTCAACAAACAATGCACGATTGATCAATTCTGCATTTACAACCAAGTCAGACATGCAGATCTGAATGCTAAAACGCTCCCATTAGTCCAACTTTAATATATTCACTCCACTTCCTGAAAAACATGAAGGAAGGGTGGTCCATTCCTCAACAAGCCTGCTACTTATGACAACTTGCCTCCCCTCCAATCAGTGCAACTCTGGACTCAAACAGACCTCTAGAAATGTAACTGACATGTCAAAAGAACATGAAATTGGCACATATATTGTGAAACGTCATGGTTCTTTTTGATTTATTATGATAGGTTAATAACTGCAATAACTTCAACAAAACAGAAAATAAAAGTAAAGGCTATGTATACCATCTTCTGGAGCAGAAATATTAACACAGTGGCCCATGTCCTGGTCCACCGCTGTTCTCTTTGGGCATATACAGTGTTTTAAAAATATTTGATCCCATTTTTAAAATTGGGAGAGTCCACATAAAACAATCATCTGGACTTCTGCCTTTTCTTTAATAAAATTCAGACTGCACAACCCTGGATCCATTCAGCAATCACCAGCTCTTGTGAGATGGTGCATGCATAGTCCAGTCACTGTTTTTCTTGAACTTTCTTTTAAAACCCACCTGTAGGACAGACCTCTGTTATAGATGGCAAAGTGCTACACAAATGTAACATTTTGAAAAACTGAAATTTGAAAACCCATAATGTGTTATTTAAAAATTTGGTTAGTTTGATTCATGTTTACATTTGAGGCTTTGAACATACTTTTCTTTGAGGCAATGACCTCAACAAACAATTTTCTTAAACCTGATCTAACAAGATAGCACCAATGCTGAAGGCAAAAGAGATGCACGATTTTCAAGTTCTTGGTCATTCTGGTAATTTTTTGCCAGGGAAAAATAAGGTAAAAGGGAGAAGATGTCAAAACTCATCCTGTTAAAAACAAGTAGCAATATGAAGAAAACAAGTCTTTAATGCATCAAGCTTAATAATTAGTTCCCCACCCCTCTAAAACGCAAAGCTTACTCTCAGCATGCATCCACACATGTATATCAAGCCATATCTTACAAATTCCCGAAGTGCACCAGGGTTTCACTTCAGACTTGAAAAGGGTCCTCTCTCTGGAAAATGCAGAGAACTTCGTAACATGCTTTATTTATTTTATCCATGATGTATCACAACTTGTAATGAGAGCTTCCTGACTATATAGGGCTTCTTGATATGGGTAAGTGAAAAAGGATATTGAACCCCCTTCCTGGAAGAAACTGAAATATACTTTATATATACCCCGCAGAAGCAGGAGAAGGTGATAATTTCTTCAAGATTCCCAAGGAGGCCAGTTACCTGCTGCATTCACTGTGCAGACCAAATGTCAGGAAGGTGAACGTACTGGTATTCTTGTCAATTTAAGTATTTTTAATTAAACTATTTGATACTCCATATTCATGCTTAAAAATAAAGTAACATTGAAAAAGCTACAGTATCTAAAGAACCAATATGGCAAAGGAACAGGTAATTTAAGAGATAGTTCTCTTCCTGCCACATATTAAAAGTTTTCAAATGAATATTAATCAATGCTTTAAAAATGCCACTCATTGTACTGTGGGGCACACCTATTTAAAAGCAGTTTATAGGTAATAATTTTTAACTTTCCTTGACTTTGCTGATATATTTTAGCAATGCTCACGATGTATGCCAATCATCTCACTTTTATAGTGTAAAAAGAATCTCTGAGCTCATTAGGATAATAATGTTGACTGTTCTTCTGTGGCGTCTTTAAACTCAAATAAGAGAGAAAGGCCTGTGAAATTGTTTTCAACAAGGTAAACCTGGGGCCTGTGAGCATGGTGAATCCACTGCAGAGGCCAAGCTGAGGCCGCAGAAAGGCGCTGCCGTGCGGCCTCCTGCCTCACCAGTTAATCAAATGCTACCATTGCAGATGAGACCACCCTCCACAATTTCCCACACCTAAAATTAGGATTTTTAAAACATTTTAATCTAGGGTACTAAAAACAGCCCTGGATTTAAAGAACACCGCATACCAAGTATAATATGTTAATTTGCTTTGACTTTTTGGTTTCTTAAAAAATCAGGTATATATGATATAAACTATATGAAAGCCTAATTGACTGAAATCAAGAGAATGGTAAATATTACATGGAACACTGAACATCTACAGCTACACTGTCCAATATGATAACCTCCAGTCACATGTGGCTATTTAAAATAAAATTAAATTCAGTTCCTCGGCCGGCCGGTGTGGCTCAGTGGTTGAGCGTCGACCCGTGCACCAAGAGGTCGCCGGTTCGATTCCCGGTCAGGGCACATGCCCAGGTTGTGAGCCAAATCCCCAGTGGGGGACATGCAGGAGGCGGCCAATCGATGTTCTCCTAATCGATGTTTCTCTCTCTCTCCCTCTCCCTTCCTCTCTCTCTCAAATCAATAAAGAAAAAAAATTAAAAAAAAAAAATTCAGTTCCTCAGTCATACTAACCTCATTTCAGGGGTTCAGTGTGTTCACATATAGCAAATAGGTACTGTATTAAAACAGCACAGATATGGAGTATTTCCACCATTGTGGAAAGTTCTACTGGACAGTGCTGGGAGACAAAATATTCAATTTAGAAAAACTGGTAAGCAATATATTTCATTGCTACATAGTACCAAAGAGTTATAATAATTATTTTTTGGCTTGAAATAACAGTCTAAATAAGGATCTTAATTCACTTCACCTTCAAACCAGGGTGAAAACTGGTCTGAATTCCAGAATTCACTTATTGGTAACTCAATGCTGACAATAAAACTTGACAGCACAGTTCTGTGACACAGAGCTTTGTTTCCCCGTGTCACTGCTCAATTCAAACTGATGACATATGATCAAAGCTGAAACCACTTTGGCTCCCAGCTTGTAAATCTCATGTGCTTATCTGGGAAACTATTTCACACCCAAGGTAACATTTTTTTTTCTTCCTTCACTCTCATTCCTTTCCTATGACAGTTTCCTAATGTCAAAAGTCAAGCATCTTTGTTAATCTCAAGACTGCAAGCAACCAGATCTGGCTCTAAACAGGCTTCCTACTATTTGTAAGTACGTAGTAGCAATACGTAAAGATACTACCCAATAGTATAGAAACGTCTTTTACTTGAAAAGGATGTGTTCCAACAAGAAACTTCTTTGTCAGAAATGTCATTAAAAAAAAGGAGTAATGTAGGAGACCCCACTGATGCATCTAGAACATCAATTAAGTGGGGGTGGGGTAGGAGCATAATATTTAAAAGACTGAGCTGTAGAATGCACTGGAAGACCTAAGATCTGGACGTTCTGGAGCAGAGGGAACAGAAGCCAGTAGTGCTCAAGTCTGAATGGAGCGGGCTTCTTCCAGGACGGTCTAGAATGGAGTCGACTGGGGCAGATCTGGCCCTGCCCCCCACCCCCCGAGTGAGATTCCCCAAAATGAAGATAAGTGTACAGTGTCTGAGAATGGTGAATGTCAGATTTAGCCTCTGGAGTGAGACAGCAAAAGAAAAGGTCCTAAGAAGCTTCAGTGAAGGGTTTTTGTGGGACAGGGTCACCACTGGGAGCAGAGCCCAGAGGAGATCAAGATTAACATTAAAGACAAATGAAGCCAATTTCCTGATTTTGTTGCGCTTGGAACCTAGTCAACGACAGGGTGGGGGCAAAAGTAGGTTTACAATTGTTTGTATGGAAAATAATGCAATGATTAAGAAATAATAATGCAAGAATAAATTGTTTCACATACTCACAACTGTAAACCTACTTTTACCCCACCCTGTATTAACTGACAAAGGGTGCTATATTCTGTAGGAAGTGATGGCAATGTCAGCTTCGTGGCTTAAGATGTTTATTGTTTTTGCTCTGGTGTGGTGCGGGAGGCAACCAGTCGATGTGTCCCTCTCACGTGGATGTTTCTCTCTCCCTCCCTCCCACTCTATCTTAAGATAAATAGAAAAATATCCTCGGGTGAGAATTTAAAAAAAAAGATGTTTATTGTTTTTTAACATAAATGACTTAATTTTCAAAGCACAGTACCATCAGAGTAAAATATGAGTTCCAGTGGAGTTTTTCAAGGGCTACAAAAGAACTAAGACAACGGGAGCAAGATGTAACATGGGACGTCAAAAGAGAACCAACACTAATCTAACAGGATCTAAATATTTTTCACTATTTTGAAGTAAAATCTTTATACACAGCTCAAGAAAATGTTGGAAAGGAAAAGACAGAAAAACAGTAAGAGAAAAGTAGATAATCTGATTTTGCCAAAATCACCTATGCTAAAGATAGGCCACGGCACAGTGAATCACCTAGCTGAGAAAAGCAGCTATCTTTAAGTGTCCATCATTAACAGATGTGGGAAGTGACAGTAAAGCACTGCGGCGTTTGTCTAGAAGTTCTCTAAAGTTTGACGGTGTCTGATTAATAATCAAATAATGAGGTTTTCTACATTCTGGAAAGATGCTAGTTTTAAAAGTGAAGGTGATGCGAATCCACCTACAGAAATATTTAAAATAGAAAGGAAGATGGAATAGGGTGGAGAATTTTAGACATTCAGCATTCAAGGGGGCCAAACGATACTGAGTGTATCTCAATGGCCTTTGCTAATGGAAATGGCCATTCTGAGACGGAATGTCACTGCGGAAAGGGCAGTGTGCAAGACTTCCAGGCCAAACACAGTACCCGAGGAGGGATGACTGCCCCAGACACAGCACTTCAGCTCCGTATCTGATTGACGAGGGTAAGAACACACCCTTCCTCCTCACTGAAGTGCCATGCTCATGGGGACCCCTGAGGGACAAGAAGCCTGTGCAGCCACGGAAGTACGCTAACAAGAAAAGCAACCTCAGGAGGTGGTGAAAGTGCGCGCCTCTGAGATCCCGGGTGGAGGACCCAGAAAAACCTGCGATGCAGCCGAAAACAGGAACAGGAGTGTGAGCATCAGGATGTTACTTTTCTTGGTATTTTAGCTTCCACAAGAGTGAAAAAGAGGAAAGGAAGAAGAAAAAAACTGTGTTCCATCTATGAAGGAAGGAATATTCTTTTTGAAGTGAAACAGCCTTATAAGGGATTTCAGAAGCTGCTCGGCAAGAATTACACGCTCGAGACCTTGGTTTCTGAATACTGCTGCCCTGTTTTCAATATATTTTTCTCACTTAATCTTCACAAAAATTCTGTGACATATTAGTATTAGTATTACCATTTTACAGATGAGAAAAACAAGACTCAGAAAGCTAAAGTGCTCTGTCCTAAGCCACAGGGTAAGTGTAAAAATCAACATTTATTAACCCCTCATGTAAGTTATGGATACTAAGCCTCCATGTTCTAGAATACTGAGTTTGAATTACATAGAACATAATAAAACTGTCCAGGGCAGGTGACATTTCTTGAGAAGTGGCAGGAAGGGAGATGCCTGCACAGTGCCTCCTCAGGGGGAAACGGCCTCCTGCGCAGCCCGCCTGGTGGCTCTGGCTGAAGCACGCGCAGGACAGAGCTCTTCCCAGCATCCCACCCCCAAGTGACGCAGCTGGATTCCTTATGCCTCTCGGAACTCGAAGGCTTCTGTCCTTCAAGAATGAAACTATGGCTCTTGGACTTAGAAAGAAATGGTGAGATTTGGTTAGGATTCAAATACGTTAAGTAGAAATGTGAAGTAAAAGCAAGAAAAGAGAAAGGTCAAATAAAAGTTACAACACAACATACACTATCTTAGAGTAATTCTCAAACCTTGGAATTCATAAAATTATCTGAGGAGCTTAGTAACGATGTTTCTCTGGCTCCACTCCCCAGTGTGGAGCGGGACCTGGAATGTGTATTTTTAATAAGCTTGCTCGGTAATTCCGTTCCAAAGAGTCCATAAACACCAATATGAAAAACAGTCTTGGAACTTTCATGAAAAAAAAACAATTAATTGCAGGAATTCATCACAGAGCCACTTGAGCATTAAAAAAATTCAGAGAAACAAATAGGCAAATGTTGCAGGGAAGCACCCAGGGCCAGCTGATGTGTGTATTTATTTCACGGATAAATGATTTGACTGGCGAATCATCTCTCAATATGCCTGTGGCATGACAGACTGCTGACGAGGAAACGTGCTGCTGAATCTGAGACAGGGTATTCAACTCCACACAGGACAGGACATGTCGAGCACGGGAAAATAAGGATGTGCTTCCGGCACACTGATAAAAGGTGAGAAGGAAACTGATGCAGTGGGAAGTCGACTCTGCCATTTATTGGGCGTGTGACAGTCACTTTGGTTCTCTAGCTTCCAAACTCTAAATGGAGGAGGCTACAACACACCTCAAGGGTGAATAATCATAATATGTTTTAATAGAGCCCTCTGTAAACCATAATGCATCAGACAAACAAAAACCAGTATAATGATAAAAAATTAGAGGTTACTAACTTTCTTAAACACTGATTACAAGCTTTTTACAAACATCTTGCTGAGAACTTGGCAGGAATGGCAGATTAAGTGTCACAAAGCCCAGGAGCACTCAGAGCATTCAGAGGAATGTGGGAAGACACTCCCTTCTCCAATAGTGGCAAAAGGAGAGAAAGGAGAGAAGGTTCAGCAGCCAGGGTAGAGTTCTATTTTATGTAAACTGCCCTAGTAAAGTCTAGATGCACTTGGGCTAAAGCCACAGTAAGTCTAGCAACTTCTTTCTCAACTACTGCCCCTGGAGGTGACTGAGGACTTCTGATCTTACACTAAGAACTCAGGAGAGAATGTGGGGTAGCTTCTTCAAAGAGGGCTTGGGCCAGTGGCCTACTTGTGTGTCCAGGAACCCAGGGCTTGGCTTAGCTACTTTTGGACAAGGAAGAACATATATCTTGTGAACTTGTCTGTTTTGATGAGGGAGTGGTGAAGGTGGCATTTCCACTGCAGTTCACTCCGAACAATGCAAATCTTGTTTTACTTCAACGTGAAGAGAAAGAATAGACTCAAACAGAGGGAGAGAGGAACAAATGCCCGATGCAGCAGCAATGGTGGCCAGCTCGGCGAAGGGGTGAGGAGAAGCCAGTTCTGGTCTGGGACACGGGGAAAATTGGAAAGGAAAAAAGTCAGCTACAATTGCTGATTCCCTCTTGTATCTTCCAGGCCCCACCTCCCACCATGAGCTTGTTGCTTTTGTCAGGAGCTTTACTTTGCATACATACATATATATATGATGAGGGAGTCTGAGTCTGTTCTTTCTCTTCACATTGAAGTAAAACAAGATTTGCATTGTTCAGAGTGAACTGCAGTGGAAATGCCACCTTCACCACTCTCCCATCATATATATATGTATGTGTAAAGGAAAAAAGTGGGGAGGTTAGGTTAGGTTAGGTCAAGAAAAAGCTTTTGAACATAAAGACCATGTTTTTTCCCTTTCATATCTTGCTAATCAAGGTGTCACACCAGCTGATGGTTGAATCCTAATGTAATAAAAGAAAATCATCTGATCACCTTTTAGTTCTACAGTATACATGGTGACATTTATGGGACTAGCACTCCATAGGGTAGAGAATTAAAATGACAAGTGAGGAGGGCTTATTAAAAGGAAATATACCTCAAATATGAAAGAAGTAGTACCTAGCCCTGGCTGGTGTGGCTCAGTTGGTTGGTTGAGCATTGTTCTGTGCACCAAAAGGTTGCCCATTCGATTCCTGGCCAGGGCACATGCCGGTTGCAGGCTCAATCCCCAGTAGGGGGCATGTAGGAGGCAGCTGATAGATGTTAGCTTTCATATCAATGTTTCTCTCTCTCCCCCTCCCCCCTCCTCTCTCTAAGTATCAATTCTAAAAATCTTTTTAAAAAGTTCTATTAAAAAAATCAATAAAAATATTTTTAAAAAATGTTTAGTCCCAAAGCATTAAAAAAATAGTAGTACCCAGTTCTCAAAGGTATATAGGCTATTCCTTAACAGTGGTTCTCAACCTTCCTAATGCCACGACCGTTTAATACAGTTCCTCATGTTGTGGTGACCCACAACCATAAAATTATTTTCGTTGCTACTTCATAACTGTAATTTTGCTACTGTTATGTCTTAGGCGACCCCTGTGAAAGGGTTGTTTGACTCTCAAAGGGGTCGCGACCCACAGGTTGAGAACTGCTGCTTAGCACATCATGTACAATTACAGAAAAACAAGGGAATGAGCATGGAAAGTATGAGCTGGTCAGAGGGGGTGAAGTAAGAGTCCAAATCCACATGTAATTCTGTGAACATGAAGAGTTCTTGTCCACTGTAGGGGGGACTGTACGTAAAAACCAACAACTGAGAATGAAAGTAGAGTAGTATGAAAAGAATTTGAACATTACTATGAGAAAGGGAGATATATTTTATTAAGCAGCTATTTCTGAGGTCAATTTCCTTATGCTTAGTTATGGGGTTCCCACCATTAAAGTAAACACAGCTGAATATAAGGAGAATAACTATATTTTACAGATGGTTCAGACAAATCTTTTAGTAGGGAAGTCATGTGTAACGTTGTACAGAACAAGCTGAATTATAGCTGATATGAAACTCTAAGGCAGGAAATTAACATGTGATTAAGAGAAGGGGCTGAGGAAAGGTGACAGACAGGATGGCCTCTGAAATGCCACAGAAACAGGCTTTTCAAGTTAGCTATCAATGACTTGGGGTGGAGTGCTATGAACAAAGTGATGAATGAGTTCTGTTCAAAGAAAAGGAAAATGAGAAGAAAACTGTAATAATCCTGGAGCAACTTTGAATCCTACTTACGTAAGATTGAAGTCAATGGATCAGTAGGGTATATGTAAAAGTGTCACCAGAGGTGGCAGAAAGACAATAAAATTTACTGTACCACATTCTTAAGAAAATATGTTACAATGAGTAGAAATTGATTAAGTTTAGTCACAGAGAAATAATTTTGAATAAGCAAATGTAACACGTATATAACTTAAATTACTGCAAAGCTCAAATATGACGCCATCTACTAAATGTCATGTCTACCCATCTGTCAGGCAACGTGGTTATTGAGGACAATGACCAGGTCCATGTACCTGTAATACTGAGACGTCGATAGCTTTTTAAACCAAGCAGAAGCAGTCTTAACTATCTGCCTTGAAAATCCTGGCAAATGTTGCTAACAGTAATAGGGCTAACAGAATTGATTGACTTGAATTGTAAGCATTTATTTACTTGCTATCCTGTTTGCCAGAAGGGCCAATAAGCAGAAACTGTGGTCACTGAAGCAGAAGAAAGGAGGGGAAGCAGAGACCTTGAGTAACCCATCAGCTGGAGCTTTAGCACCTGCACAATTAATATCTGACTATATTGGCAAAGTGATCAATCATTCCATAGTTGATAGTACTCTGTCTTCACATACATAATATTTAATTACTGAAAGTACATAATTACCTATTTAAGATGTAAATGACTTACTATTAGAAAGAAATAGGTCACTTGAGACTATTGGGAGGTTAAAACTATGAATTGTTTTTAAAATGAAAAGGAAATAGTACATGCACAAAAGTAAGGGAGCAAGAAATATAGGTTAAAATGAGGAAAGAGCTTTATAATGAATGAAGAGGTTACATGGTACAAGTAAAGTAGCTTTTCCTTACTCCATAAACCAAAGGGCAACATACCACATTTGGATTTATTTGCCTGTTTTTTATAAAGTTTTTTTTAAAATGTGATCTCCCGGAGGGGGGGGGGGGAGAATGTGATTGTTTTATATTTTCCCTGCATAGAAAGTTCAGACATATTCAAGGAATGAGAGAACTTAATAACAAAAGCCTGTGCATCTGCAATTCCATGTGAATTTAGCAAAAATAACGATAACTTTGCTCAATCAACTCTGGTTAAAAATTCATTAGCTATGTGCATTTTTCTGTTATCTGTATCATATGCCAATAAAAAAGTTTAAAGAAACTCAGTTGAAATACAAATGAAACTGTCAAAATAAATCCCCGAAAACAAAATGTTTTGACAGAAATTTTGGTAGAGGGCAAAGAAAACATCAGAATAATGCTAATTGATAAGTACATTTCATGAGCTCCAAAGAATCCAATAAGGCTGGTGATAGGTTTTTAGGACTGAAAAACTGAAAAATGAATCCTCATGGTAGCTACAGGTACTTTAACTCAAGGTGACATTAGCAAGAAATAAATGACTTTTAAAAAGCAAAAAACATACAGGAAAACAACCTCCTTCCCCAATACCAGAAAATGAAAGCTTACTGATGGTAACCACCTATGGCAATGATGGCTGTCTCCACCCCAGTTTTTACAAGGAATATCCCTGGGCCTGCCTGGGTATCTCCCACCCCGGCCCCCAGCAGTGAACATTCACTTCCCAGATCCGCTAGACTCAACACATTGAGAATTCCATTAATCCTGGTGGCCTGGGTGGAAACAAGTTTGTTTCTCCTGGTCCTTTAAAGATCAGACTGTTCTGTCCAGAGAACATTTTGAAGGTTTCCAGAGAGGAGGGGTGTTGGGGGGATGGGTGAAAAAGTACAAACTGGTAGTTACAGAACAGTCACAGGGATGTAAAGTACAGTACATGAAATACAGTCAATAATATTGTAATAACTATGTATGGTGTCAGAGGGGTACCCGATTTACCAGGGTGATCACTTCGTAAGTTATATAAATGTCTAACCACTATGTTGTTCACCTGAAACTAATATAATATTAATTGAAAAATTCAAAAATTATTTAAAGAAGAAAAGATTGGACTGTTCTGGTAATGAATTAACGGCCTCTACTCCCACAGCAGTCCTACTATAAGGATGCAGTTGTCTAGATTTTAGTGTGCTGGATACAAACAAGATACCAGAAGAATACAACCGATTTGCAGACTACATCCACACCATCCAAATCTCCACGGGATCAAAGATTGCAGGACTGATCATTTAATCAGTTTTCTCTTGAATAAAATTGTATATTTGGGGTATGTTTCCCACTAATAACCCAATTCCTACAGTGAATGTGAATTTTATCTGGGCTACATTAATGTGACATGGGATTCCATCTTTAGCTATAACACAAATGTGAGAAAGAAAAGTTGACTAACATTTGTTAGTGCTGATATTTTATTTCAGTCTGTATAAACACTTACCTCTTTGACACTATGTGTTACTGCCCATATTAGAAAAACTCTTGACATCACTTGGAAAGAAGTCAGGACAACAGAAGATGGAACAATTCCTGAAATAAATTTTAGGATGGGTAAATAAATGTACTGTACTAAGTTTCAACATGAAATAAATTTTCTAAAACATTCCAATTTTAATGTTTGGACACAAAACCATCTTGAACAACTGAAACTTATTTTTATTGCTATATAGACTATATTTTTCAATGTAGTCAATATTAAAAACTTTTTCCTCCCTGAAAACAATATGGTTAATCACAACAGGAAACCATGTAATCTAGGTACCCTTCTTAAGCCTGAGCAAGTAAAATATTTTTTACACTTACTATAGATAAAGAAAATAAAACCATTGCTTAACCTTAAAAATTAGACACTGAAAGTTCATTTATAACACAGGTTTCAAAAATGAATAGGCACCTATGGAAGGGAAATCAACCATATTTGTATTTAATGAATGCTGGAAGCTCTGGAATATCAGATTTGATATACTATCTAATGGATAAGTTGGTATCTTTTATAATTCACTTGAAGATTTTGCCAATAAGCATAGCAAAATCAAAGTTTATTATCTTTATAAACCATTTCTTCTCACCTTGTTTATTAAAGCACTGGTATAATTATCCTCCCAATGTCCTCAAATTATAACACTGGAATCAGCTTTAATTATTTTATATAATTATCAAGTCTGCTAAGTTTGCATTTCTTTGGCCTCCCCCTTCAATTTCTACATCCACAATCTCTATCTAGAGACCAGCCACCACTATTGTATAAAATTCTTGCCTCCTTTAGGTTATCTTAAACCCAGCAATAAGCCATATCTATAAACATCATTTTCTCTTTGTAACTTTACACTGGCAAGAGAGTGCTACTAAAATAAAATCTACAAGCAGAATAATGGTATATGATCCAGTACTTCCCCTCCCCTGCCATTCTCTCTGGCCTCACTGCTGCCAGCAACTAGACTCACCAGCTTCCTCAAGTTGCACATAGGCCACTCCACACCTGCCAGGAACCTTTCACCACAGTCACAGACCCTTCTTCCACTTTAAAACTAACCTCATCTTCAATACATTCACTGGACTATCCCAGACCAACTTCCAAACCCTCTAACATGCATTCAGACTTCTGAACATTTGCACAGTAGACAAACTACAATTTGCCAAAAGACCATGCACAAGTCAGATAGAAATATAACTGCCTCTAAAGGTTTGGCTATGAAAGGAATCACTTTATACCGCATTAAGAAAAAGAGATGCTAAATCCCGTTAGAATGAGTTTCTTAACGAGGATCTACATTGCCCTGGCCGGGTAAACTCAGTTATTTAACACATCGTTGGATATACCAAGGTTGCGGGTACTGACACATACTATTCTACTGATGAACCTTGAAAACATCATGCTGAGCGAAGAAGCTCAAAAGACCACATGTTGCATGATTCAATTTATATGAAATGTCCAGAATAGGCAAACTATAGAGATTGAAAGTAGATTACCTGGGTCTGGGAAGTTAGGAAAGGGAGTGACTGCCAGTGCGTATAGGGTTTCTTATAATAGAGGCAAAGCTCTAACCACTGAGCAACATAGGCCAGAGAATATTCTTCAAAATATTTTAACTCTAGTCATATTCTTTTGAGTGGAATATATTTGTTTATCTATTATCCTTCTGAGAGACATTTAAAAAATTGCTCCAATTTCTTGATACATAAATGAAATATTAGAAATAACACTTAAATTTTTTGAGGCTTAGACCTTTTTTTTTAGAGGATTATTTCTTTGGGACAGTTCCCAGAAGTAGAACTACTACATCAAATGGTATAATTCTTTGAAAGCTCTTGAAATATGTTGCCAAATTGCTTTCCAAAAAGTTTGTATCAGCAGTATATAAGCATGACTGCTTTAATACACCCTCCACAGCAAATTTAAATCTTTTTTTACATGTTTTTATTGATTTTTTAGAGAGAGAGGAAGAAAGAGAGAGATAGAAACATCGATGTGAGAGAGAAACATCGATCAGCTGCCTCCTGCACGTCCCCACTGGGGATTAAGCCCGCAACCCTGACATGTGCCCTGACCAGGAATTTGAACTGGGACCTTTCAGTGCTTGGGACGACACTCAATCCATTGAGCCACACCAGCCAAGTGCAAATTTAAATCTTAATAAATTAGGGAATGAAAGCAGACTAATGTTTTCCAATTTGACTAAGATGCATTGATGTTTCTGGGTTTGCCTGTAGCTCCTTGAGCCTAGTCAGGGAACCTGCCTGGTTAGGCAACTGAGTTTTCCCCTAATGATATCATTCATACAAACTCTCACTTACTTTCCACAGCATATGAATCTACCTCAATCAGTCACCCAGCAAACAGCAGCTCAGGACCTAGCTTGACAGCATGATCTCAAAATGCCTGCTCTACTAGACCAATCAAAAAAGGTCAGCAGAAAAAAGGACCCTTATATAAAGAAGACAATCTGAAGGCCAGGAGCTCCAAGTTTGTCCTTGGAGTCAAGCCAGACAAACAACAGAAGGACACATACATGGACCATATTATCTTAGCTCTAAATAGAACTGACATCACTGAGTTGAGTTTATTATGAAATTCAGGTGGATTTCATAAGAAACTGTTAAAAATGATCTTATTTGCTATAGAAATGGTATGTAGTATAATATCCACACTATCACTCAATGTTCATTATATAAAGCCCCAAGTGGGAAATTTGTTTCAGACTTTAATGTTAAGAAATATATTTTTCTTCTTCTCTCCAATGAATTGTCCTTCTCAACTTGATAGTCAGAAAGTTTAGAGCCAAATGTGAAGCATACTAAATTGTTATATTTTGTGTATGTTACCACAAATCCTTAAAAAATAAGGAGCACAGATAGATCAGATAGACTAGACCCTTTTTCTTTTCTAGACTTCTTGCAGTCAATCCTACTGTGTTTGTATTCATTATGCCATTACCCCTTATTCGAACACAATGACATACCATGTTAAAAGTACCCAAACTGCAGGTTTTTTGTTGTTCATTATGTAAAATGGTTATTTTCAGACAACAAAAAAGAGATTCTGCAATCTATCAGCGAGCTAGATTAAAACTCATTCAAAAAAGATTTACTAGTAAGCATCTATTATCCATTAATTTAATCCAAAATATATTTTTGGAATACGTACTCCATGCCATACTAAGTATTGTTCTCCATGTTGGGCACACAACAGTGAAGGAGACAATGTCCCTTCCCTCAGGAACTTACTCTTAGGCTACAACTGATTTGCTTTGGGATGGCTCTTATTTTTAGGACTTTTTCCTCAAGATGATGCAAGGCTTCTAAACATTTGTAAACAGGAAATGGCATGATTATCTATTGGTTTCAGAAAGATATCTGTCAGCAGTGCATATCTTTGGCAATGTAAGGTTTAACTTGAGAAATAATTATGGGAATTTGTGTTGAAAGGGCAATGAATTTTTGAAGCAAAACATTAGCAGATAAAAGAAATATAGGTGTGTGTGTGTGTGTGTGTGTGTGTGTGTGTGTGTGTGTGTGAAAAGCTGTATAAAGTGGATCCGGCAATTTATTTCTTATTTCCCCAGAACCAGGGTGGTCTGAGGACTCTCAAAATGGCTAAGCCCTGCAAAGCTGGGTAGCACTGGAAATCCTCCCTACCTGGTGTCCTCAGATGGGCCAGGAGAGTGGAGTTGGGAGACTGGCCATATACAACAAAGGCTGGGCTGAAAGATATATATAGGAAAGGCAAGACAGGTTGGGAGCAAGAATAGGATAGCATTCAGATGGAGTCCACAACCAGCGCAGTGCCAACCATTAAGCAATACATGAGTAATAGAGACCAGACCAAAGCAAGGCAGAAGATACAAAGTTGGTGCCAGAAATTAAACTAAATGATGGCAAGTGAAATCAGAATCTCCCTATCCAAATACCAGATCCACTGAAATAAAAGTAACAAAATTAAATATAACAAAAATTACCAGCAGCAACCAAAAAGAAATGGGGTACAACTTTATGCCATATATTATAAAAGTGTTAACCATGAAAGGAAAGATTGCTGTACACCTTTTACTCTATCCAACCCTAAAAGTGAATCAATAAAATCCTGAGAATTTTCACTAATAGGGCCAGATTTGGAAAGAAATATAAATTTCTGACTAGAGTGTGATAAACATGGAACCTGGAAAGTGATGGGGATGTGGGAGAAGTGACTAACCAGGAGCCATCTCACCAATGCCAAGTTTTTCAGGCCCCACCATGAACTGGAGGACTGGTACAAAGTTCCCTATGGGAATGAGATATACTTTCTACAGGGCTTAGGAATCCAGGATGGAGAAATTAAATCTCAGAAGAGAAGGAAGAGCTCACGTGTTTAAATAAGTAATTCATTCACACTGTCCAAAATTTAAAAAGTATTAAAAGATATACAGAGAAAAGTCTCCCTCTCTCAATCCCATCCTACTACCACTCAGGCACCTTTCCCACAGGTAACCTATTATTAATTCCTTGTCTATCATTCCAGGTATATATTTTAGATATATAACAGCAAATGTGTAAGTGAATGTATAAAGATATACTTATTCACATTTTCTCCAATTTTTACATAATAGTAGCATTTTATATCAATACATATACACATTGTTTTAATTAATGAAGCTTTATGTTTTAATATCTATGCATTCTCCCAAGCCCTACCCCCATGTCCTCAGTATGTAGAAAAAATATATAAAACAGGAAAACTCCAATCCTTAAACTGTAGTTCACAGAGGAAAACAATTAGATCTTAAATATTGTGAAAATGCAGTCAGGGAGAATTCAGTAACATTTATATCAGAGCAAATAAAATGGCTGGACAGCGACGCTCACACTTTAGCAAAATGAAAAGGAATGGTGACCATACAAATATAATGCAAGAAAAAAATAAATATAAAGCATGCATTACATCTAGGGAAAAGTCAAATATTAAAGCAACTGGAAGGAAGATAGTAATTATGAAAAACAAAGACAGTCCAACACAGGGATAATTGTTATCCCTAAAGCAGAGAACCCAATACATGGAACAGTAAATGTATTCAAGGATATAATCTAAGCAATGAAAGAACTCAATTTGTACTGAAAGAATACACTGTGTTCCAGAAAACAAGTGATAGTGAAAGCATAAAACTGAGAAATGTCTTGGTTACAAAATAACTTCACGGATCCAGACAAAAAAAGCAAGTTACCTACAAAGTGGTAAGAAAATCAGCCTGGCTTCAGACTTCTCCACAGCAACATCCAATGTCAGAAGACAATGAAGCAACACTACAAAGGTTGAAGGGAAAGAATGTTCAAGAATATTATACCCAGCCAAGATAGCATTCTAGTGTAATGGCAAAAGGTAAACATCACTAAATAATGAAAGAGCTTGTCACATAATGCCTATGCGACTGATCTTTTTGAGAGACACATGCTGTCAGAAATTCAGTCAAACGAGATAAATCAAAATAAAGAATTTAGGAATGGAGAAGTCATGGTAAAAGGGCCCATAGTAGGCAATGAATCCATTCAAATATACAAGACTTTACAATTATAGTAAAGACTTTACACATGGAAAATAGTGTAAATGCTTATAAACCACAATAATAAATTACTAATATAATTTTTAAAATGGGAGTCTAGGCCCAGGCCGGTGTAGCTCAGTTTGTTGAAGTGTTGTTCTGTACACCAAAAAGGTTGCAGGTTTGATTCCAGGTCAGGGCACATAGGAGGTTGCAGGTTCGATCCCTGGTTGGGGTGCATAAAAGAGGCAATGGATCATTGTTAGCGATGTTTCTCTCTTCCCCTCACTTTCCCATCCTCTCTCTCTAAAAAATTAATAAACGTATGCTCAGGTGGGGGGATTAAAAAAACAAAAGGGAGTCTGGGAAGAGATGTAAGGAGAATTGACAATACTAATCTTCTTAATAGAATTAAGAGATATTAACTAAAACTGAAATATAGCTAAACATAATCCTAACCTAAATTTTTCATAATAATTTTGTTAAACTTCAGGACCTTTTAGTAATATATATCTCATGGTAAAAAAAAAAAAAAGTTTTATAATTTATTTATTTTTTATAAACTCAATGATTTTAATGAAAAACAGCATGCAAAATATGAGCAATAAATATTAATTCTTCCATCCATCAATTTTTTCTTCATTTTATTAATATATATGTGAAGTAAATGGTCTCTGGAATGATGTTTATCTAATACTAATGAAGATTAGTTCTACTGGTAGAATTTGAAGTCATTTTAAAACTTTACTCTGTGTACTTTTCCACACTGCTTGAACTCCTTATAAAAGCATGAATTATAACTTCAAAATTAATAAAGTCCTTATTCTTAAGAAGAAATTAAATATTTGGCATCAGCAAAAAGAAAATTCTGAAACTAACTCTAATTTTTAAACAGAAATTTTCTTAAATATTTTCTCTTAGAGTACAAGCTTAAACAGGGAAACAGGAAGTATTTCTGGCCAAAATAAAGAGGAGGGTGGGAGCATGGGATTCAAGGAAAAAAGATGACTGGCTTTTTTTAAAAAAAAAAGGATAGACAGGCCCGGCTGGTGTCGCTCACTGGTTGAGTGTTGACCCATGCAACAAGAGGTCGCCGGTTCGATTCCCGGTCAGGGCACATGCCCAGGTTGTGGGCCCCATCCCCAGTGGGGGGCATGCAGGAGGAGACCAATAGATGTTCTCTCTCATTGATGTTTCTGTCTCTCTCTCTCTCTCTCTCACTCTCTCCCTTCCTCTCTAAAATCAATAACGAAAAAAATAAATAAATAAAGGATAGACAGAAGGGCAATTCTCTTTTCTTTTTTCTCCAGACACAGAAAACTGGCCATACCTTTTGGGGTTGCAGCACCTGACACCTCCCTGGCTTCCCCCCACAAGAAAACAATTTTCAATATATTTCACATAACCACACTTACTTAATTGCACTCTGACAAAAGAAATTTGTGTCCTACACTGAGAGCAATAGCAAAATTATGGCATTTATATGATAAGCTCTGGATTTATTTGAGGTTGGAATTTCTAAAAGATGTATTAAACTGTAAGAGAGCATTGCATTTTCTTTGCGCTAAAAGGATAGTGTTAGTAAGTGCATTCATGCTTGTTGTTTACTAAAATGAAATGGATACTTTAGAAGCTAAAGCCACAGGATATATACATAGTGCATGTTCGTGAATTTTCCCTGAAAAACAATTTTGGGGGGGGACTTCAAAAATGTTTCATATTTATGGAAGGCCATCTCATTTTTACTCTCAGACCCTCGGGTATGGAACTGTACTCCTCATAGACATTAGGAAAACTTGAAAAAAGCTGGAAAAACAGTAAGATATATATTAAAAATATAAGGCAGGGAGTTAGGCATAGGGAAAATAAAGGTAGAAAAATATCTTGAAATCATGGGAGAAATTGATACCTAAACATATACAGAGAAGGCCTGTGTACATGTTTGGGGCAGACCACAACCTTAGCTCTGAGCTCCTTTACAACCAACATAAGGAGAGAAAATAATCCAGTTGTATAATTCAGGGTACATGAAAGAAATAGAACCAGGTGCTCTATATTAAACGGCTTTGACTATAGTGGTAGTTTCTGGTTTACTGGATGTCCTTAAAACAGTTGTCTGAGTTTTTGTTGTTTTTTACTGTTTCCTTTCCATTTCAGACGGTCAGTTTACTCTTATTCCTCTTAATTAAGGTTCTTACATGTAAAAAGTAACAATAAATTGACTTCAGTGGAGGGCTCACAGGCCTCTGAACAAAATGAGCTTTCTGAGGACTTTCACAAATATTCAGAGGCTTTTAATTTGTTTGTTTACTTTTGGGGCCTCCACTCTTTAAGAATAAAGTTACTGAAAATCTAATCCCTGAATAAGAGCAAAATATAGACATGAAAAAAATGACATGTATTTCCAACCTTTCTAAAGATAACATAAAAGGGCGTCATTTTGAAAAAGACGAAACATAAAAATATTAGAAACTATTCTCTAAGAGGACACAATGAGTCAGTTATAAGTCATGGAAACTCACTCAAACCTGTATATTATAGTTAGCATTCCAATAGCAAATTTGCCAAGTGATTTTTTTTTTTACTGTTCATAGAACTCCCAAGTGTTAGATCAGACTTCTTCTTTTTTTTAAATCCTCCCCTGAGGCTGTTTTTCGATTTATCTTTAGATAGAGTGGGAGAGAGAGTGTGGGGATGGGGGGTTGGAAGATGGACGATTTATAACCTTGTGATAATGCATTCTTGAAACCTGGCCAGCCTAGGTGCATTGAGTGCTTCATTTGCACGTGAATAAGATAAAGTTTGCACGACAATGGCTGGAACACTGCCTCAAGTGGACTAATGGGTTGTAGGATTCAAGAATGTCTGGGTTTGTTATTTTTTAGCTTCAAAGTCTCTTTCCGCCATAAAAAGCAAGAGACAAGGCTAGGCTGTATGGTTTGCAGAGACCCCATCTCAAGGAAATAATTTACATTAATCCACATGTAATCTGCAAATAAATGGGACTGTGTCCAAAGATCTGGAGCATTTGCTCCCTTTGCAAAGCTCCCTCTCACTCCAAGGAGCGTGCGCTTGTAGTTCATTGCGTTGCACTGATCCTGGCAGGCTGCAAGAAGGCAGAGAGAGAGAGAGAGAGAGAGAAAGAGAGATATTGAGGGACAGAAACATCGATGTGAGAGAGACACATCAATTGGCTGCCTCCTGCACAATGCTGACCACGGCCAGGGACCAAACAGCAACCCAGGTATGTGCCCTTGATTGGAATGGAACCCATGACTTTGGTCCGTGGGCCGACGCTCTAACCATTGAGCAAATCGGCCAGGGCTAGACCAGACTTCTTATAGCAGCCTTGAAATATGGATGGTTCAATATATATTTCACCAGGAAAACTACATCATAAGTTTTTCTTAAAAAAACAAAAAGATTTAGTAAAACTGTCCAGGCCAAATAAAATTGCTAGTTTAACTCATATTTATAGCCACTTTTTGCTAACTTATGTTAACAATCCCTAAGTACCTTGGATACTAGATAAAAGAAACCATTTTATTAGTATCTCTGTTTAAAACTTTATTAAATTTTGTCTCAATATACTTCTGAAAATTCTTATATGTAAACTTTTTCAAAAGGCTGAACCCAATCCAATGATCAGTTGAAATAATAAAAGATCTAAATGACAAGGCTGAGAGAATAGTCATTCCCTATGACTTGAAAAAAACAACAATCACAGGACTTCACTTAAGCCAACCAAGAAAGATACTTTTACCAAACCATGTATGTGGATAGGGAAGGAAAATTGAAGAAAATGAAGTTTAACTTTAACAGAAGGTTGTGAAAGGTTTCCATGGGAAAGATTCTCTATCTAAAAGAGCAAGGAACCACAAGGGTTCCTTAAAAATATCAGTGACTACAAGGTGAGCCTGAAACATCTTATATCAGAAAGCAAGGAAGTTATCAAAGATGACTGGCATCCTGTCAAAAAGAACTTGGAAGACAATCTAAATATGTTCCCACTGGCCAAAGACGGCCAATTTGAGAATTAAACAGAAAAGCCACAATGGACTGAATCACATCAAATATGTTAAACTTCATGAATTCATGATGATAAAATAAAAAGCAAAAACCTTCACTGTCCCTTTGATATGCTCTGATTTTTCTCCTGTTGGGGAGAGAGAGCATGTGGTTCTGGCTGGTGCAAGAGTGCATGCACAGTCTATCAGTATCAGTGCCTGCCTGACTTAGGAAAATTACATCTGTGCTTTTGTATGAGAAGTATATAAAGTAACATGAAATACTAGCTAGCCCTCAAATGTTTTAAATTACAGACTAATGTTAATAGTTCTCAGAATGAATTTTTTCCTCAAATTTGAAACCTTTTTTTCCTTTTGGATTTAATGAAGTGTTGTTAGCTGAAGCCAGTTTGACATGGTGAGAGAGATGTCAGACTGATGAGAAGTGTTGCTGCCTGATTAAAAACCAAATCCTGAACCTTTCCAAAGAACAATAAAAAATATTTTACATGGGGAACAAACAACCCCTTACAATTTTTCACTGGTCTTCTTTAGAGGATTCAGGGAAACCAGTAACATTATTGTGAAAACTGGTAAAGGGAAAGGACACAAGCTAAAAATCAAAAGTCACAGAGAATCAGGGAAAGCAGTTACCTCTGGGAAAGCGGGACAGGAACCAGATAGCTGAAGAACCAGGGTGGGACAAGGACTTTTTTTTGGCTGTATACCCTTTTATATCTTTTGAATTTTGTACCTTGTGAATGAATTACCTATTCGAAAAATGAACTCATTTGAGTATCACTATAGAGATTATGTAACAAAATGGAAAAATAACTACATTAATAGAAAAAAACTGAGAAAGTAAATGATAGCCACTCTGATTACAACAAAGTAAAAACTACACATGCATATAGAACAGGCCTCAAAAGAAACATACAAAGACAAAATTGTTGACCAGAATTGCAGAATTTAAGGGCATTTTTTCTTTTTCTTTCTTTCTTTTTTTTAATCCTCACTCGAGGATATTTTTCTATTCATCTTCAGACAGAGTGGAATGGGGAGAGAGGGAGAGAAAGAGAGAGAGAGAGAAACATCAATGTGAGAGGGACACGTTGATTGGTTACCTCCTGCACAACCCTGACTCGGGCCAGGGACGAACCACAACTGACGTACATGCCCTTGGCCGGAATCGAACCTGCGACTCATTGGTCTGCAGGCCGACCCTCTACCACTGAGCCAAACCCAGTAGAGCCAAACCGGCCAGGGCCATTTTCATTAAATGAATTCTGTTGTTATAGTTGTTATTTGTCCAATAAATAATGTTAAAGTGGCATTTAAATGGAAAATAGTATTTTTCACTTTCTTTGTTACCCAAACTTGTAGAAAAGCCTAGCTACTGGATCCTTGCGCCAGTAATCAAGGCACTAACAACCATTTGGGAGCAACTTGACTCTAATTGTAAGTAAGAGATATAACAAGGATAAAAGAAAGAGTCTCTTGAGGGTCGTTCAGACAGTAGATGTTAAACATGCAGTGACTGCCCAGCTCTATTTTCCCATCCCTGCACTAATTTGGGGGTGGAGATGGTGGTGGCATTCACTGAGTAGGAGGCCAGAAGAACATGGAAAGAGCCTGTTGACAGCGATAAAAGACACACACTGAAAACACTGCTTGCAGGAGGAGTGAAGCTTGTCAAAGTACTGCAGAGGCTGGAAAAGTGAAGAGAAGAGAAAGAACAATTATAACCTGAACTAACAATTCCTCAGCTAAATTTAACTAGAGAGGTGGAATATAGCTGTAGCTTGAAAATGATAGGCAAATGAATGCTCAGGTACAAAAAGACCCAAACCTACACAGAACTTTAAATGGTCACTGTAAAAAAAACCCTCTATTTTCATATCAATCATCTGCCACTATTCTGATAATATTTCAATTGTGAGCCCCCAGAATAAATAAATGGCCTCAGGGAGGAAAAAGGAAATCCTAGGCTCAGGGCAAAAGCTTTTATTTCTTGCTACAAAATAAATCAAAATCAGTAAGAATTTATTAATGTCAAATTTTTCCAGAAACACAACTTTAAAAATTTTCACCTATGAATAATGAAAATTAAATAGTAACCTTTATTTACCCTTTGAAGGCTGAAATGGTATTATTTATCCAGTTTTCCAAAATTTTAAAATTTATTTTAATCCTCACTCAAGAATATTTTTCCATTGATTTTTAGAGAGAGAGAAACACTGATGTTAGAGAGACACATCAATTGGTTGCCTCCCCAACGACCCTGACTGGGGCCAGGGATTGAACCCACAGGTACTTGCCCTGGACTGGAATCGAACCAGTGACCCTTCAGTCTACAGGCCAATGCTCTAATCACTGAGCCAAACCTGCCAGGGCAAAGTTTTTCAAATTTTTATGTCAAGTGATATCTCACTAAATATACTTATTCACACTGAACTATGTTCACAAATAATTCCAAAATCTATTACCTAAACCCTAAAATATATTATCCTAAAATACAAATACTTTGTATGCATAGAAATGTATATCAAGATGGTAATAATAATTATTTCTGGGTAATTAGGTTACTTCTTTTCTTTCAGTGTTAGCTGAATTTCTTTTTTTTACAATGTGCATGTGTTACTTTTACATGAAAATAAAGTTACTTTAGAAAGTAACTTTTCATTTAAAAAACTGACCATAACTTCATTTAATATTGCAATTTTAAATAAAAATAAAAAATGGATACAATTTCTTTTTTTTAATTTTTTATCCTCACCCGAGGACATATATATATATATATATATATATATATATATATATATATATTTTTTTTTTTGCATTTATCTTCAGATAGAGCGGGAGGGAGAGAGGGAGGAAGAAAGAGAAACATCGATGTGAGAGAGACACATCGACTGGTCACCACCCACACAACCCCAACCGGGGCTGGGGACAAACTGCAACCGAGGTACATGCCCTTAGCGGGAACTGAACCCGAGACTCTGGTCCGCAGGCCGACGCTCTAACCGCTGAGCCAAACTGGCCAGGGAAAATTGATACACTTTCAATTAAATAATATGTTAATTGTTTTCACACATAGCTGATTTGCAATCATTTTAGCAAAAATAAAATCTCATATAATAAAAAAACTACATTGAAAACAGCTTTTGGAAGAGTTTATTTATTCAGGTACCCCCTATTCTAATGAAGACTTTGCTGACAGGAGAAGATTATACATGAGGTAATTACCGAGATTTATGACCATGTACATTATCTAGGGTACTGCAATTTATGATCATGTATATATTACCTAAGGATAAACCAATCAATGGTTCTGCTTCTCAAATTCAACTTCAAAAATAAAAAGCAGCTTAATTATTCATATCAAGTACTATAATATTACTATATTCTTTTCCCAAGTGGATGGACTCATGGAATGCTCAATAGGCTTGAGACTTCATCAACCATCCAAATCCTTTGTGCAGCCACTCCTAGTTGCTTATTCACTGTGCATTCTCCCTCTTTTAAAAAAATATTGATTGATTTTAGAGAGGAGGAAGAGAGAGAGAGAGAAAGAGAGAGAGAGGAACATAAGCTGCCTCCTGCACACACCCCGACTGGGGATTGAATCCGCAGCCTGGGTATGTGCCCTAACCGGGAATCGAACCAAAGACCCTTCTCTGCACTGGACGATGCTCCAACCAACTGAGCCACACTGGGCCAGGGCCATTCTCTCTTTCTTCCACACTAACAGAACACTTATCTTATTTGGGGTAGCAGTATACCCCAATAAAACACTAGCTTCCTTGAAATCCCTCAGAATTGGAGGAAGTCATGTGGCACAGTTCTGATCAATGAAATAAACTGAGAGTTTCTGGAAAGACTTGCTGTGCAGTCACTTTCTACCTGGAATGTGATATGACACCACATAACTCATCATAGCCATCTTTTAACTATGGGACCACATACACCAAGACAGAAATCACACATAGTGATGGTAGAGCAGAAAGACTTCTTATTATATGGGAAAAAGAAACCCCCATTTGGTTAAAGAATAGTTGTCAGAATCCTGACATGTACAGCCAATGTAATCCTACTTATACACTTTCTTTTACAGTTCAGAAAACGAACCCAAAATCTAAAGGGAATTTGGGTGAACTTAAGAGGACAGAGTATATCAGAGTGCAGAACTAGGTAACATGTTTTAAAAGAAGCTATTTCATTTATATTTTGCAGCCACAAAGACCAATGGCATAAATAAAGAAAGAACAGGGTGGAAATTTGGTGTAACAATTCTTCTGGTTCACAATTTTCTGAATCACCTGTGAAACAGAGTTCGTATTTCAAAAAAAAAAAAAGGCAAACAAACAAAACCTGCTTTCTTTTACAATTTCGTCATGTGGTATTCATGAATATCTTTTTTTTTTTTTTTTAATCCTCACCCGACGATATTTTTTCCTCAGAGTGGGAGGGGGAGAGAAGTGGGGGGAGAGAGAAACATCGAAGTGAGAAGGACACATCAACTGGCTGCCACTGCCTGCCTCCCGCACGACCCCAACCAAGGCCGGGACCAAACCACAACCAAGGTACTGCTCTCGACCGGAATTGAATCCGCAACTCTTTGGTCCACAGGCCGACCGATTCTGGTCAAGGGCATGTACCTCGGTTGCAGTCTGGTCTGGCCTTGGTCGGGGTGGGGCAGGAGGCAGCCAGTCGATGTGTCCCTCTCAAGTGGATGTTTCTCTCTCTCTTCCTCTCTGTCCCTCCCTCCCACTCTGTTGGAAGATAAATAGAAAAATACCCTCAGGTGAAGATTTAAAAAAAAAAAAAAAAAAAAAAAGAAAGAAAAAAAAAGCACAGGCTCT
Source organism: Tadarida brasiliensis (assembly GCA_030848825.1). Taxonomy (NCBI): domain Eukaryota; kingdom Metazoa; phylum Chordata; class Mammalia; order Chiroptera; family Molossidae; genus Tadarida; species Tadarida brasiliensis. Next base: position 60,964,854 of record CM061260.1, on the reverse strand, counting down.
GGAGGCAAGTGGCATGGATAAAAAATTTTTAAAAAAAGAATAAAAACATTTTTTGGAGCTAAGAATTAACAACCAATGCCAGGTCAAAGTCTACCAGATATAAATGCAGTATTTACTGAGGTATTTAACTAGCATAATAGTTGCTTGCCCTTTAAGAAGTCATTTTTCTTTAAAAGTGTTGGATTTGTGATTACCCAATTCCCCGTACACAGATTTTAAAAGAAAAACTCCAGCTATAAGCACCATACTCTAATTAAGCAAATCAGCCACAGATATGAGATGAAAATGTTACATGAAAGGAGATCAACTCCAGAGAACTAGGAAACACGTATTTTACTTGATTCTTCACAGTAAATAAAGTATTATGAAGGACCACTTTACTTGGAACTCCAAAAAATTTAATAAATATTTATGGACCAAACGTGTAAATGAACCCTAAGAACAATGAGTAGAGATCACACATCCCAGAGCAGGTTCCTGTAGAGTTAGGAGAAAGTCCTTTCCAAGTTAGAGTGTGAGAGTGGAGAGGGTTACTCTTTTCTCATGGTGTCATTATGAAGCTAAAGCCCTCATAGGCTACCCTACTACAGGTGGAATGTACACTGAGAGCCACCAGCTCACTTTGCTCCTACCATGTATCCCTGAAGAACTTGCCATGATGATCAGAAACTCTGTATTAGGTAGTATCTGTTAGACCAAGCAATTCTTTAGATTATAAAGAAATAAAGGAAGAAACAAATTAGGCTATATTGTTGCTCAAACTACAACAATGACATTATAATCTACTTATTGAGAGCATTCTATGCATCAGCCACATTCTACATCTTTTACTTACATTATCTAATTTACTTTGCACATGCTCTCATGAGGTAGGTGCTATTATTTTCCTCATTGTATAGATGAGGGAAATGAGGGCCTGAGAAGGTAAGTAACCCGTGCTACACCACACAATCCATAAGTGGTAGAAAATCAGAATCAAATCAAGGCAGTCAGGCTTCAGAATCCATGTCTTAACTACTAAACAACACTAACTCCAACAGTAGGAAGTATAAAAGCAGGCAAAACAAGCCTGTGATGGTTTTAAACTACACCCACAAATTCTTTGATACTCCTGCCTTAATTCTCCTTCCCATCAGTGCGGCCTGGATTTAGTGACTTGCTTCAAACAAATAGAAAAATGGAAGTAATGGTGTGTGACATTAGAGACTAGATCATAAAATGCACTGTTGCTTCCTTCTTGCCCTGTCCCTTGGACCATTCATTCACTCAGGGGGAAGGCAGCTGCCACACCAGAGGGACATTCTAGCAGTCCTACATGAAGAGGTCCAAGTGGTGAGGAACTGAAGCTCCCAGCCAACAGCCATGTGAATGAATCATCTTAAAAGCAGGTCCTCCAGTTCCAGCCAAGTCTTCCATTGACTGCAGTCCTGGCTGACATTTGACTGCAATTATGAGAGAACTGAGCCAGGACCAACCAACTAAGCTGCTCCTGACATCCTTATCTACAGAAACTATGAGATAGAAAATGTTTGTTGTTTTAAGCCACTCAATTTTGGGGTAATTTTTAATGTATCAATAGATCACCATAGAACCTTTCACCAGAACCATATTTTCAATATACAATTATATTTAGGTAAGTTATAAATCGTGTGATTACTTAATGATTTTGAGTGTCTCCTCATTCTCTGGAAGTAATAACCATTTTGATCACTGTAGAAGGGAAAACAACATATCCTTTATGTCCCTTCAAAAAACATAATAAAGTGAACTAATTATAGTTTAAGATCTTACCCTACTTACTTTATCAAAAATTAAACATATATGAGACATATATATGTTCCTGCCTTAAATTGTCACAAACCCTTTGGTTTTTCTTTTTTCTTATAGGTCAATAAAGAGACAATATATTCCAGCTCCAAAAATCTATCTTTAAGTACAAGCTATTTAATTCCTGATAGTCTATTCAAAGTGTTAATCTGCCATTATTTATAGATCCTTGATTCCTTTCTGAGCAGCTGCCATTAACAGAACAACACAGGAGTTCAAAACACTCTTTCTTCAACTCAACTGCCCCCTGAAATTACTAGTCATGCTTCTCAAGGCTACAACTGTTGACAAAAAGTAAAGATGAACCAAATCTCAAGAAGGCTGTGAAAAAGAGCCACCATTAAACACATGAAGAAGAGCCCTTATTCCTGATCATTCAGGTCCCTTTTATCAGGTTTGAGGCTTTCTGGAGGTGTTTCCTACACCAAGTTTTAACAGTCTGTGGCTTTCAAAGCACTCCAGAGAAGTCCTGGAACCCACACATGCTCAGAAGACAAATACAGGTGTACCTCTTGGTGCAGAAGGGAGAGGAAGAAACAGTGAACTGGCTTCTAGTCCAGAAGTATTTGATACTTTCTGCCCATCCATTCTCCTCTGCCCCACACTTTAGAAATGTTACTCTGGCCTCAAGCTGTCCCATGCAAACACAAATTCTCTAAAGGAAGAAGAGCAGAGACATGACCCAGACTCATACCTGTTGAGGGTTGAGGAGAGTCTGAGAACAGGGACTGCAAAGGGAATAAATGGGGAAGGAAGTGGAAAATGAAAAAAAAAAAAAAAGCCAAAAATAAATGGGAGGAAGAAAAGATAAGAAGGAAGAGAAAAGGGGAAGAGAGATTTCAGAGTAGGGAATGAGAGCAAAAAAGAGACAGGATAAAAATATAGAGGCAGAGAAACGATGTTCCCTGAAGCAAGAGGGAGACAGAAGCAGAGGGAAAATGATGAAAAGGCAAAGAAGTGGGAGTCAAGGCTTATGTGTCTAGGTTTCCAGGTAACCAGTGGAAACTGGTAATGCTACAAACAGATCCAGAGAACAGGAGAAAGAGCAGATCTGGAGAAAATGATGAGTTGTACATGCTGAATTTGTGGTGTTTGTAGAATACCAAGTGGAGATGTCCAACTGAGCAGCTGGGATGAAACTCAGGAGTTAGATGTGGCCCATAAGGGACTAGGTGGGAGCCACTGAAGCTACAGAATAGGTATGGCGAAGTCACACAGAGACTGTACAAGGGAAGAACATGAAGGCTAAAGAGAACAACAACATTTGAGGGACATACGAAGAAAGAGAGCCCATGAAAGAATCTAAGGACAGGTGCAGGAAGAGAGCTGGGAAAGAGATTGGGTGGGTAGAAGAGTGGATAGTCCCACCCTGAGAGGCAGAAAGGGAAATGCTGTCCTCAGGGAAAGCCAGGTTTCCATTAAGGTAAGAAAACTGAGGAAATATTCAGAGAAAACAGAGGTGAGTTCGTTTATAATGAAGAAAGGTTCCAAAAAGCACTCTCATCTCTCCTTCTGTGCTCCTATTATTCTTTGGGCAAAATTTTTGTCACAATGTGCTTCATGTCTGTGTCCTCGACAGAGAACACAACTGGGCCTACTGATATTTGTATTCTTAGTGCTTAGTCAGTGCAGTGCCTGCCACCCAGCAGAAACTCATTAAATGCTTGGAGGTTCTCTGAAGGGCAACTGGGAAGTGTACATTAGTAAATGCCTTAAAATTTGATATTACCTTTGACCTACTTCTAAGAATTTATTCATTAGAGACATCACAGCAGTACAAAGATTTAGTTATAGGTATAGTTATAATCTGCACATTTCAAAATTACCTACATATTCAACAAACTGAGCACTGGTTAAAACTCACAATGTCTATACAACTGAATACTACACACCCTCCAAAAATCTATTCAGATCAACAACAACAAATAAAGCCATGCAAAACCTACACCCTCAGCACAACTAAAAGACAAAAACGACCGCAAGCTCAAATCACCTGTAAGTAAAAAAACAGACACCAAATTCCAGCAGAACTATCTGTTAAGCTCCCACTAAACAGCTTTGTGGAAAGTGAAAAGTTTGGAAAAAAGACATGAATGAGAGAAGATAGGAACAGAGGGCCTACATTTGAGCTAAAATCATCCCAGAAAGAGGCAGTCTACCCTAAATACAAAAACACTGAAAAACACCTTGTCAATCAGAACACTGACTTAAGGGAAGGGACTTAAGTCTGTGGGACTTAAATGGAAATTTCAAAAAGGCACTGCTTCTGGGAAAGAAATGGGTAAAAAGGGAAGGGAGGGGTGCCTTTTGGTGACTGAATGTAGAAGAAAAAAGGGATAGGAGGAAATTTAGACTCCTACAAAACATACAAGTGTTAAAACAGTTGACAGACAATTGCTGTCCACACTGATCTTTTCAAACAAAAAGCCATCCATTAAAGAGATTCCCTTCACATTTACAGATAAGTGTTCTCAAAATACGAATCCTATAAAATAATTCAAACTTCCAACCCTATCCACACAACAAATAGACGAAAGCAACTGACAACTATAGAAAGTACTATCAGAAGAAAATTTAAAAAAGAGGATAAAAACATTTCAGCTAATGAAAATGCACTCCAGAAAACAACCACAAAGAAAACTTTAACAAAAGAATCCAAAATGAATTAAATATAATTATACAGCAATTATACAGCATTTCAGGATATAAAAAAAGTATCTGTAATGAGGAGTTTAAAAACTCAGAACAGAAATGAACAAAAGCAGATAGAAGTAAAAAACTGAACTCAGGAGAGAAATGGAAGAAAAAGATAAAAGCATACCTGAAATGAAGACTAAATTTCAAGGTGCTCAAGAACAGATTTAACCAAAAATTTAATAAGGACATGGAAGAGAGCAAAACAACCAAGAGAAGGAAAATAAGATCTAAATAAATAAGTAAAGAGATCAGAGAGAAAGTGGTTAAAAGAGGAGACAAAGAAGATCTAACATACATATATTTGGAATCCCTGAAAATGAAAAAACAGATTAATGAAACAGAACTAAAATTTAAAACTATAATCCCATAAAACTTTCTGGAAATAAAAGGTCTAAATCTACACATGGAAAGGGCATAGTAGGTACCCAGGAAAATTGCCTTGCAATGGTCAACTCTAAGGTATATTCTAGTAAAACCTAAAGACTTTAAATATAAAGAAAAAAATCCCCAGTAACATCAGCAAATGGAAGAACAGGATTCTTCAGTGCTCATTCCCTCACAGAAACATCAAATTAAACAACTATCCATGTGCAAAAGTACCATCACAAGAGTTAAGAATTCCAGGTGAGAGATCACAGCACCTGGCAAATAAGAGAACAACACTCATTGAAGAGAGTAGGAAGAAGAGTTTCACATTACCTGTGTCACCCTGATCTCAAGCTCAGGCAGCAAAGAAAGAGATACCCTCCATGTGTGGAGAGGAGTTTTAAGTAAAAACCCAATTTTGCTACATACCCCATCACCAGGCCTCTGCCTACAGCTTTAAGATCCAGGTCTGCCCTAGTGCCAGACCAGCTCCTGCAGCTCTAGGATTCAGGCCAGCTCCCACAGTCACAGGCTGCTGTGGCCACAGGGTCCCGGCTGGTCCCAGGAGACCCCTGGCACTTGGTGAGCCCCCAATGACCAAGGCTCCAGAACCACCCCAGTGCCAGGCAAGTCTCCATGGCTGCAAGCTCCAGGACAGGCTCCACAGACCTAGGACCCAGGCCCATCCCAGTGTCAAGCTGGCCCCTGCAGATCCAGGCTCCAGGACTGCCCTAGTGCCACACAGGCCTCTGTAGCTTCATCCTCCAGGCTGACCTCCTTGAACTCCAGCTCCAGGCCTGACACTGCAGTCCCAGGCACCAACCTCACCCCTGTGGATCCAGGTGCTAGTCCAGTTCCTCTGGACGCAAGATTCAGACCCACACCAGTAGACCCAGGCACCATGACCACCTACCCACCCACTGACCCAGGCATTAGGCCAGTCTGCCCAGCCTGACTGGTAAAGGGCTTACCCTGCTGAAGGCAGTGTGTAAAGACTGAAAGAGGTGTCTACTTCTTAAAATGTACAGACATCAATGCAAGGTCACAATAATAATAATAATGAGGGAAATATGACATTACCAAAGGAACAATATAAAGTCCCAGTAATCAACCATTAAGAAATGCAGATCTATAAACTGCTGACAAAGAATTCAAAATAATTTTTTTTAAAGAAGCTCAGTGAAATACAAGAACACAGAGAGAAAACGAAACAAAATAAGAAAAACAATACATGAACAAATGAGATGGTCAACAAAGAAACGAGCACCACAAAAAAGAAACAAATAGACAAACAGAAATTCTGGAGTTGAATAACACAATGACTGAACTGAAAAATTCCACAGAGAATTACAACAGCAGGCACAATCAGTCAGAAGAAAGAATCAATGAGCTTGAAGATAGGTCATCTGAAATTACAAGGTCAAAGAAACAAAATGAAAAAAGAATTAAAATGAATGAAGAAAGCCTATGGAACACCACAAAGTTAACCAATATACAAATTATGGGAAATCTAAAGGAGCAGAGAAAGAAAAAGGGGTAGATAGCTTATTTAAAAAGATAATGACAGCCCTGGCCAGTTTTGCCCAGTGGTTAGAGCATCGGCCCGTGGACCAAAGAGTCCTGGGTACGATTCTGGTCAAGGGCATGTACCTCTGTTGTGGTTCATCCCCGGCCCTGGTTGGGGTCATGCGGGAGGCAAGTAATCGATGTGTCTCTCTCATATTGATGTTTCTCTCTCTCTCTCTCTCTCTCTCTCTCTCTCTCTCTCTCTCTCTCTCTCCCTCCCTCCCTCCCTCCCTTCCTCCCTCCCGCTATATCTGAAGACAAATGGAAAAATATCCTCAGGTAAGGATTAAAAATAAATAAATAAATAAATAAATAAATAAATAAATAAATAAAAAGCTAATGACAGAAAACTTCCCTAATCAGAAGGAATAAAAATCCAGATCCACGAACCTCCATGAGATTAAACTGAGAAAGATCTTCACTGAGAAATATAATAATCGAATTCTCAAAAGTCAAAGACAAAGAGAATTTTGAAAGCAGCAAGACAAAAGCTACTCAGCATGTACAAGGGAATCCCCATAAAACTAGCAATGAATTTCTCAGCAGAACCCTTGAAGGCCAGGAAACAGTAAGATGATATATTCAAAATGTAGAAAGAAAAACTGCCAAACAAGAATATTATACCAGGCAAAGCTGTCCTTCAGAAATGAAAGTGAAATAAAGATTTTCCCTCATAAATAAAAGGTGTGGATTCATCACTACTAGACCTGCCTTACAAGAAATGCTAAAGGGAATATTTCAAGTTGAAATGGGCAGTAACAACATGAAAACATAAAAGTATAAAACTCATTATACAGGTAAGAACATAATCAAATTCAGAACACTGCAGTATTGTAACGGTAGTACATAAATTACTTTAAACTTTAGTATAAAAGTTAAAAGACAAGAGTATTAATAAAAGTTATTGTAATAACTTTTAAATGACACAAAATATATAAAGTATGTAAATTGTGGCATAAATAAAATGTGAGGAAAGAAGTCAAAGTATAGAGTTTTTATATGCAAAAGTTAAGTGGTTATCAGCTTAAAAGACCGTTATAACTATAGAATGCTTTATGTGAGCCTCATAGTTATGACAAAGAAAAAACCTGCAGCAGATACACAAAAGATACAAAAGGAATCAAAGATACCACTATAAAAAATAAATCATGTACAAAGGAAGACAGCGGAAGAGGAAGAAAGGCCCTACAAAACAGTCAAAAAGCAATGAACATGGCAATGGTAACATTATCAATAATTACTCAAAATGTAAATAGATTAAATTTTGCAATCAAAAGACATAGAATAGCTGAATTAAAAAAAAAAAAAAAGATCCAACTATATGCTACCTACAAGAGACTCACTAAAAGTGAAAGACTGAAAAAAGATGTTCCATGCAAATGGTAACTGAAAGGGAACAGAGGTGGCTAGATTATATCAGAAAAAAATAGGCTTTAAGTCAAAAAGTGTCACAGAGAAAATTATATGATAAAGGGATCAACTCATCAAGAGGATACAACAATTGTAAATATATATGCAACCAACATCAGAGCACCTAAATATAGAAAGCAAATATTAACAGAGCTAAAGGGAGAAGTAGAGAGTAATATAATAACTATAGGGGACTTCAATATCCCACTTTCAACAATGAATAGATCATCTTGACAGATAATCAATAAGGAAACAGCAAACATCTTAGACCAAATGAATCTAACATACACATACAGAACACTGCATCCAACATCATGAGGATATACATTCTTTTCAAGTGTAGACAGAACATTCTTCTGGATGTATTACGCTTGACCACAAAACAAATTTTAAAAATGTAAGAAGAGTAAAATCATATCAAGTATCTTATCTGACCACAACGGCATGAAACTAAAACCAATAACTGGAGTAAACTTGGAAAACTGGAAACAAAGTGGAAATAAAAAAAATATCTTGAGACAAATAAAAATGGAAACAAATACAGCATACCAAAACTTATGGGATGCAGCATAAGCAGGTCTAAGTGGGAAGTTTATAGCAGTAACACTTATATAATGAAAGAAAACCCCAAATAACTAACTATACCTCATGGAACTAGAGAAAGAAGATCAAAATAAACCCCAAGTTAGCAGAAGAAAGGAAATAATAAAGAACAGAGCAGATATAAATAAAACAGAGACTAGAAAAATAGAAAAGATCAATAAAACTAAGAGCTGATTTAAAAAAAAAAGGTAAAACTGACAAACCTTTAGCTAGACTAAAAAAAGTAATAAGACACTAATAAATAAGATTATAAATGAGGCTGTGGTGAGGTAGCTCAATTGGTTAGAGCATCATCCTGATACGCTATAGGTTGCAGGTTCAATCCCCAGTCAGGGCACATACAAGAATGCACCAAAAGCCCGGCTGGTATGGCACAGTGGTTAAGCATCGACCTATGCACTGAGAGGTTGCCGGTTCAATTCCCAGTGAATGCACATGCCTGGGCTATGGGCTCAATCCCCAGTAGGGGGCATGCAGGAGGCAACTGATCAATGTTTCCCTCTCACTGATGTTTCTATCTCTCACTCTCCTTTCCTCTCTCTCTAAAAATCAATGAAAATATTAAAAAAAAAAAAAATCAACCAATGAATGTATAAATAAGTGGAACAACAAATTGATTCATTCCCTCTCTAAAATCAATCAATAAAATAAAACAAGATTATAAATGCAAAAAGAGATGTTACAACTGATACTACAGAAATACAAAGGATCATAAGAGACTACTATAAACATTTATATGCCAGTAAGTTGGATAACCTAGAAGTAATGGATAAATTCCTAGAATTACAACCTACCAAGATTGACTTGCGAAGAAACAGAAAGTCTCAATAGACCAATAATGAGTAAAGAAATTGAATCAATAATAAAAAACAACCTCCTAACAAGTAAAAGCCCAGGACCTGATGGCTTCATTGGTGAATTCTACCAACTAAAGAAGAATTAATACCAGTCCTCTCAAACTCTTCCAAAAAACTGAAGAGGGAACACACTTCCAAACTCATTTTATGAGGCCAGCATTATCCTGATACCAAAGCCAAATGAAACAACTATAAGAAAAAAAATGACAGGCCAATATCCCTGAGGAACACAGATGCAAAATCCTCAACAAAATACTAGCAAATCAAATTCAACAGCACATTAAAAAAAACATATACCATGATCAAGTGAGACTTAGCCCTAGGATGCAAGAATGGCTCAATATATGCAAATCAATAAATGTAACACACCACGTTAACAAAATGAAAGATAAAAATCATATGATCATCTCAATAGATGGAGAAAAAGCATCTGACAAAATTCAAAACCTTTTCATAATAAAAACTCAACAAATGAGGTATGGAAGAAATACATCTCAACATAAGAAAGGCAAAAATGACAAGCCCACAGCTAACAGCATACTTAATAGTGAAAAGCTGAATGCTTTTCATCCAATATCAGGAACAAGACAAAGATGCTCACTCTCACCACTTCATTCAGTAGAGTACTAGAAGTCCTAGCCAGAGCAACTATGAAAGAAAAAGAAAGACAAGGCATCCAAACTGGAAAAGAAGTAAAATTGCTTCTGTTTGCAAATGACATGATTTTATATGTAGAAAACTCTAAAGAATCCATCAAAAAAAAAAAAAAAAAGTCAAAAGATAAGTGTGGGAGAGTATACAGGAAAAGGAGAATCCTTGCCTATACACTGTTGGTAGAAATGCAAACTGGAACAGACATTATGAAAACAGTATAGACGTTCCTTAGAAATTTAAAACAGAAATACCATATGACCCAGCAATCCCACTTCTGGGTATATATCCAAAATCAATCTATTAAAGAGATGTCTACATTCCCATGTTCACTGCAGTGCACTCACAATAGCCAAAATAGGGAATCAACCTAAGTGTTTATCGATGGATGAACGCATAAAGAAAATGTGGTATAATATATATACAACGGAATATTACTCACACTTTGAAAAGAAGGAAACCCTGTCATCTGCAATGACACGGTGAACCTGGAGTTTGTTATGCTAAGTGAAATAATTCAGGCAAGAAAGAGAAACACTGCATGATTTTATTTATAGGTGGAATCCAAAAAAGTATAACTCATAGAAGCAGAAAATAGAATGGTGGTTGCGAAAAGCTGGGAGAATTAAGGAAAGTGGAAGTTGTTGGTCAAAGGGTACAAAGCTTCATTAGGCAGGGTAAGTTCTGGAGAACTCACGTGTAGCATGGTGACTATAGTTAATGACACTATATTATATACTTGAAATTTTCTAAGTAGATCTTAAATGTTCTCACTACAAAAAGAATGATAACTATGTGAGGTGATGGATATGTTAATTAGCTTATGGCAATCATTTAACAATAACTATACAAAAATATCACACTGCATCCTATAAATATACACAATTTTTTTTTTAATCCTCACCCGAGGACATTTTTTTTTTTTGCGTTTATCTTCAGATAGAGCGGGAGGGAGAGAGGAAGGAAGAGAGAGAAAGAGAAACATGGATGTGAGAGAAACACATCAACTGGTTGCCACCCACACGACCCCAACAGGGGCAGGGACAAACTGCAACCAAGGTACGTGCCCTTAGCGGGAACCGAACCTGGGACACTCTGGTCCACAGGCCGACGCTCTAACTGCTGAGCCAAACTGGCCAGGGCTATACACAATTTTTATGTGTCAATTATACCTCAATAAAGGTGGAAAAAATCCTTAAGTTTTCAGGTAAAATGACCAAATATCTTAACAGGGCAAGATAATTAGGATGGTACCAGATTTCCCAAAAGAAACATATAAGGCAATAATGAAATAGCATTTTTAAGAAACGCAAGGGAAGAAAGTGTGAACTAAGGCGTTTATATCTAGCAAATCAGTCCTTCAAATATTAAGGCTACAGAGAAAGTTTTAAACCTGTATGAACTAGGGGAATACTGTGCTCACAAGCATTTCTTTAGAACCTACTTTTTGGGAAAGACAATCTGCCATGGGCCTTGAGCATCCCTGCATAATCCTGCTGAGTATGCCAAAAAGGCAAGGTGCTGATTGCTTTGTACCCAGGTCATTTCTTAGGTTTGTGTTTACATGGTATAACTTTAGGAGATAAGGTAAGTGTCTACCTACAAAGCAAAGAGCAAATTGACTTCCGCTTACCATAAAAGCAGTAGGTCCCCCAAACTCCACGTTCCTCTCCTATGACACAAACCACTGCCTGCTATATCCATGAAACAGTAACAAGCTAACTTAACTAAGATTACAAGCAGGGCAAAAATCTCAGTCCCTTCATAGTTCCTGACACTGTTAGAGGAATAGTTTCATCTAACTAAAAGGTGATAGGAAAATTCAGCAAAACAACTAACAACAAACATTTAATAAGTAAGTGTGAACTTAAGACTAAAACAAAGGTGAAGGCAGGTAGAGGAATGTTACATGCTCTGACAAAGTATAAATAAAAATAAAGCAAGTAAAAAATGGGAGGAGAAATGAGTAGGAGAAACAAAAGTAGAATAAGCTCATTTACTGTTGTATAGGCAATAGGTGGGAGTCAAAACACATCTTTAAAAACTGAAAAACTAGAAACTAAAAGGTTAAATAAAAAAAACAGAGGACAAAGGGCCTTTGAAAAGGTATAAATATGAAAGTAACCACTAGAATGACAAAATCTTCTAAATACCAAAATAAATATAAAAAAAATAAAAGCAAAGAAAACACATCATGTAGGTAAACATAGCAAATATAACATAGTACATATAGCAATTATAAATGTGACAGAGTAAGGCCAAGCACACCAGTCATATTAATAACTGTGAATGGGCTTAACTTACCTATTAAAAGAAAGAGATTTTCTAATTGGCTCACAAAACAAGACCCAACTTAATGCTAATACAAAAGTGATTCAGACATTTTTAGTGCTAAAAGCCATAATTCTCAATGAAGTCATAATAGTTACAAATACCTATGCACCAAGTAAAACAGCAACAACTACCTTTGCTAAATCAGAAGCTATACAAGGGAGGAAAATTAAAAACACATTTACATTTAGAGACTTTAACATTACCACTCTCAATGTAAAACAGGTCATGCAGACAAAGGATAAGTAAGGATTCGCCCTGGTCGATTTTGCTCAGCGGTTGGAGCGTCAGGGCCTGCAGACCATAGAGACGCGGGTTCGGTTCCCACTAGGGGCATGTACCTCGGTTGCAGTTTGTCCCTGGCCCAGGTTGGGATCATGTGGGTGGCAACCAGTCAATGTGTCTCTCTCACATAGATGTTTCTCTCTCTCTCTTCCTCCCTTTCTCCCTCCCACTCTATCTGAAGATAAATGCAAAAAAAAAAAGATGTCCTTGGGTGAGGATTATAAAAAAAAAAAAGACCGGAAGAATAAGTAAGGCTAAAGGAGATCTAAATAAAAAATCCAGAACAATCTTATAAATATTAAAATTTATACCCTGATAGTAAATATGAAGTAGGAAGTGTGCATTCCTTCAAAATTGGTTGTGGAGAAAAACTGATCTGGGAATAGCTTTATCTTATTTAGTAAAGAACATAATGTCAAAATGAAAATCCTAGCTAGTGCAGTAAGACAAGAAAAAAAGAAATAAAAGGTATACAGATTGGAAAGGAAGAAGTAAAACTGTTTTTATTCACAGATAATATTACTGTCTACATAGAAAATCCCAAAGAATATACAAAAACACTCCTGGAACTAATAAGTAAGTAAAGCAAGGTTGTAGGATACTAAATCAATATATAAAAGGGAATTGCCTTCCTATATAGTAGCAATGAATAGCTAGAATTAGATATTTTTTTAAAAAGTATAATAACATTAAAAAAAAAAAGAAATACTTAGGTATAAACCTAAGAAAATAGGTATAGGATTTGTATGTGGAAAACTATAAAACAATGATAAAAAAAAAAATCAAAGAGCTAAATATATGGGGAGCTAGTCCATATTTGTGAATTGAAAGACTCCACTGTAAAGATGTCAGTTCTTCCCAACTCGATCTTTAGACTCAACACAATATCAATCAAAATCCTAGAAAGCTATTTTTCAGATTTTAACATACTGGTTCTAAAGTTTATATGGAAGACAAAGACCCATACAATACTGAAAAAAAAGAACAAAGTTGGAAGACTTTATACTACTGGATTTCAAGACATTATAATCAAGACAGTGTGGTACTATCAAAATAATAGACATATATGCCAACAGAATAAAATAGAGCCCAGAAATAGACCAACACAAATATAATCAACTGATATATGACAAAGGCAGAAAGATAATTCAATGGAGAAAGGACAGTCTTTTCAATATATGATGCCAGAGCAACTGGATGTCCATATGCAAAAAAGAAGAAAATAACCCAGACACAGACTGGACAGCTTTCACAAAAATTAACTTTTTTAAATGGACTACAGACATACCTGTAATACACAAAACTAACGTATAAAATTCTGGAAAGAAACACATGAGAAAATTTAATCTATGTGAACTTGGGTTTGGTAATCAATGTTCTAGCAATGAATATGCCACCAAAAGCACAGTCCATGAGAGACAAAATTGGTTAAGCTGGATTTTATTAAAATTAAAAACCTGTGCTTTGTTAAAGATACTATTAAGAGAATGAAAAGACAAGTCACAGACTGGGAGAAAATATTTGCTAAACACATACCTGATAGAAAGGTTTGTATCTAAAATATGGTAAGAATTATTTTTATTTTTATTTTTAAATAATTTTTTAAAAATTTGAGAGAGAGAGAGGAAGGGAGAAGGAGAGAGACAGAAACATCGACGAGAAAGAACATTGACTGGCCACCTCCTGCATGCCCTCCACTGGGGACAGGACCCGCAACCTGGACATGTGCCCTGACCGGGAATCGAACCAGCGACCTCTTGGTGCATGGGTCAACACTCAACCACTGAACCACACCGGCTGGGCAAGAATTCTTAAATCTAAACAAGAAAATAACCCAATTAAAAAATAGGCAAAAGATCTGAACAGATACCTCACTAAAGAAGATATAGATGGCAAATAAGAACACAAAAGATGTGCATTGCCCGGGCTGGTGTGGCTCAGTGGTTGGTGCGTCAGCTGGTGCACCGAAGGGTCATGGGTTCCATTTCTGGTCAAGGGCGTGTGCAGGAGGCAACCAATCGATGTGTCTCTCACATCACTGCTTTTCTCTCTCTCTCTCTCTCTTCCTCTCCCACCCTCCATTCCACTCTCTCTTAAAAAAAAAAAAAAAAGATGTACAATATGGTATGTCATTCAAGAAATGAAAACTAAAACAAAGGATACCACTACTACACACATATTAGAATGGCTAAAATCCAAGATACCAACTGGGACCAAAATGTGGAGCAAAAGGAACTCTCATTCATTGCTGATGGAAATGCAAAGTGGTACAGCCACTTTGGAAGATAGTTTGGCAGTTTCTTACAAAGCTAAACATAATTTTACTATACATCCAACAATTGTGCTACTAAGTATATACTTAACTGATTTAAAATGCAAAATTAGCCCTGGCCGGTTTGGCTCAGCAGTTAGAGCGTTGGCCTGCGGACTGGAGAATCCCGGCTTCCGTTCCCACTAAGGGCACATACCTCAGTTGCAGTTTGTCCCTGGCCCCAGTTGGGGTCGTGTGGGTGGCAACCATTCAATGTGCCTCTCTCAGATCGATGTTTCTTCTCTCTCTCTCTTCTTCCCTCTCTCCCTTCTTCCCTCTCTCCCTCCTGCTCTATCTGAAGATACATGCAAAAATGTCCTCGGGTGAGGATAAAAAATAAAATAAAATAAAATGCAAAATTATTTTTTTGTCCACACAAAACCAGCATAAGAATATTTACAAAATCATCCCAAACTGGAAGCAACCAAGAGGTCCTTCACTAGGTAAATGTAAGCTGATACAAACATATAACAAAATATTCATAAATAAAAAGGAATAAGCTATCAAGCCATGCAAAGATATGGATGAATCTTAAATGCAGGCTGTTAATTGAAAGAACACAGTGAAGAAGGACTGTTACTAAAATAAAAAAATTAGTGGAAAGATATTCACTATACATGAAGAAAAAAATCCTCTCCCAGGAAATCTACAAAAGAACTATAAAAGAAGACACAGAAATATTATCAAACAAATAAATATTCCTAAGCAGTCTTCCTCCTTTAATTAATACATTATTTAACCATCCAATTGCCATAGAATCATAAATCAAATAATTCTTTTGCTAAAAGATAACTCAAGCTTTCACCTTTTGGTTCAATGAAATTTATTGAACTCAGTCACTAGATGGTGTTTCCAGCTTCATTGGACTAATGTTTTAGGTTTATTAACTTTAGACCATTGCAAACCATCTTACAAGAGAACTTCTGAAATATTTTCTTTGCCTCCAGCTTTCTAATTTAAAAAGTTAATTAAAATTAAAAAAATAAGCTCATTTTAATTTTAAAGTTAACTCATACCTTATAATTAAGACATATTTATAAGATACTCAATCTCCTTTGGGACAATGTGGAAAGCTCCAGGTTTTCATTACCTCAAATATTAATCATCAAGTAATCAGACAGTGATAGAAAAATATCCATTTCTCTTTTCTCTGGTGAACTTACTCCTCAGTTTCAGCTATTGATTCGTTACTACCTGTTTTTATTAGAAGTCCTGTAATTTACAAGAGGAAAAAAAATCTTACTATAATGCAAGGGTGCCATCTTGTGATGAGAGTGGGCAAATGTGTGCTAGAGTAAATGTGTATGTGCAGTGGGTGTGTGTGTGTGCCCTGTCTCCCATCCCAATTCTGCTTTCTGCTTTGGCTTTCAAAATGCATTGGGAGGGAAAAAATGCACTGAAACTACTGTACTTGAAACAAGTTTCCTAATACTCATATATTTAATCATTTGGCATATCCTTTTAAATTACTACTCAACTGACATTCATCTCTGAAGTGACATCAGAGTAAACAGTTTCATGGAACTTCAGAACATCCAGATGAAAGGAATGCTAGAGACCATCTAGAGCCTAGTTCAACCCCCGGTTTTTCAGATGTGAAAACTAAGGCCAACACTACTACAACAACTAGTAGTGTTTCCTATAGGGTTGGTTTGCCTTAGCTTGGTTCCCAATGGACTAGACAGGAAGAGAATATTATCTTATAGACATTTTATTTTTTGTTTTTGTTAATCCTCACCTGAGGATATTCTTCCTTTATTTATTTATTAGAAACAGTGGAAGGGAGGGAGGGGGGAGAGAGATAAATATGGATATGAGAAACACTGATCAGTTGCTTCCCACATGCGCCCTGACCTGGGGATCCAATCTGCAACCTAGGTACATGCCCTTGACCAGCAATCGAACCCATGACCCTTTGGTGAGAGGAACACTGCTCCAACCACTGGGCAACACTGGCCAGGGCCTTACAGACATTTTAAATAGCTCATAACAGGTTTCCATGCAAACCTGCAAGGATGGCAGAGAGTAAAATTCCCTGGTCTAGGCACTCTTCATGGCTTCCCCTTCTGAACTCCAAGTGGGCACAGAAACCCTCAGGGGCTAGGTCTTGTCCAATCATCATCAGTGCAAGAGCTGCTACAACTTACTGAGTGTTTGCTAGGCACCAGGCAATGTGCATGAGCTCTGAGCGCGTCTCCCACCTTCCCTGCTTAGGCACTTTGGGCTCGTAATGCGCATGTCCTATTTCTCCCTTCCCTTCATCTCCATGCATTCAAACAGAGCAGGAAACAACTAACAGAGCTGGGTATTCCAGGCAAAGGAAACTGTATGTACAAAATTATGGAAGTATAAAAAGGCAAGTTTTATTCAAAGAACGGGGCTGAAGCTTTGGGTATCGGAGAAGATGCAGGTGCTAAACCTATCTTTCCTTCCTCCTCTCTCCTTGTGTAAAGGGAAGGAGGAAAAATTTTATCAGGAAGCAACACAATGAATGGAGAGCCAAGGGAGAGGTACACTAAGCCAGCCTGGTCTGAAGGGTTTGACTGATTTGGGAGATTACGGTATGAACATGGTCACATGGTCTTGATACTGGTGTCAGGATGCTGGCAAACCATGTACTGAACAAATGACAAGAGCAGAATTGCAAGGAGGTGAAGGTTGGCTTTGGCAACCTCCTACCCAGGCATCTAACCACCCCACTGTACCCAAACTGCTCTCTAGGAGTGAGCCTTAGTAGCCTCTAGCAGTGGAGACAGGCTGGGTGCTGGGAAAGTTATGCCCACTTTCCCACCTCAAAGGGCTCCTCCTTCCTCTTGCCTTCACTGCCCCCAGGCAGAAAGCAATGTCTGAATCTGAATCAGAAATGTTTTTTATTCACATTTGTGAGGGGACCAGACAAACAGGCTTGAGGAAAGGGGTCCCCAGAGTTGAGCAAGCTAAGAACAGGGCAGACAAGAGCCAGCAAGGTCCATGTGACACTGAGTCAGCTCCCAGTAACAAAAAGGGAGTTAGACCCCAGGAGCAGAAACTCATACTTTGGGAATATTACTATTATACTGTTTGTGTTTTTGAGACTTACTCCCTTTTTGTTCTTCCTCACTATTTGGTAAAGTTCATTTTTAAAATGTCAACTAAGCTAAGTGGAACCAAAGAAAGCAGTTTTTGTTCAAAGAAAGCAGTTACATTTTTGTGCTCAGGTGCACCCGTGAGGACTGGGCAAGGGGTGAAAGCCGGATTCCAGGTGAGCGAATTCTGAGGCATTACCCTTCCTCCAGGAAGCCTCCCTCCAGAGCTCTCTTCTGCTAAAACATGGAGGGCTCTGTGTCTGGTCTGAGTAAGTGATAGCAGTGCCTTTACAGTAATGCACTGTAAATGACTGACCATAGCTTGACCCTCTCAGAGCGCGGTGCGGGGAAGGGGATGTTGAGTTTAGAGAGGATTTAGTTCAATCAAATTGGTGGGAGGGAAAACATTTCTGGTAGAAGATGGGGTCTTGTGGTACTTGGCTCCCCAGCAGCTGCTCCCCTTCCTTCCTGGCAATATTCGTTACCACCTATGTGAAAAACCAGCCTGGAGCCATATGCTGCCTGCTAATATTAAGGTGACTGTGAATTTCTTAAAATGTACCTGTGAAATGAAAAGGTGTCATCAGTTTGAGAGGAGTGCAAGCTGACACACACAGCAAATATCTGAAACCACAAATCCAGGATATCTAAGTGAAAGGCCTTCTGTGCTTGCCTGTTGATGAAATCAAAGTGCTAATACTCAACTTTAGACATAATACCCTCTGGGCTATGACTGAGCTCCTGTTCAGATATCTGTTCCACAGTTTTCAATGAAAGAGAACTTCCAAAGTTATTTATATTGACAGTATAATTTCCAACATGAAGGTTCACCTAATACACAATGTCACATCTTGCCAAGAGTATGGTCAGCTCCAGTCCTTCTACTTCTAATTTCTATCCCAACAAAGGGGAAACTAAAAGGTCTGAGCCGGCGGGAGATCACATCCACAACGCAAGGCCAATGTAGAGCCAAATGCCTTTACTGCATATGCCTGGGTGCAGGCAGGCTGAGCCGAGAAGCGTTCAGCCTCGAATTAGGGTTGGGGTGTCGGTTATATACCCCTACTTTCAGCTTCCGCCAGTTCCTGCTAATGTACTTTATCTGGCCCATTGTCCACCTTGAAGTAGGGCTGGCCTGGTATCTCGTCTGGCATCTGCTGGGTTATCCATTTCCTTGCTAGGTTATCCACTGCCTTGCGGACAATCCAGATAAAACTTATCCGTGCTCAATAGAAGGCTGAGCAAAGGTCATGCAAGCAACACAATTTCCACAGTTTCCGCCTTTTGCAAACTTTTACCTTAACCGTTTAAAACATTACTGACCCTATCAGGAACCATACTCCAAAGCTACCTGGGAACCACCCCCATCCCACATGCCCTTCCACAATCTAATAATCTTGAAGACAATGTGAAGAAATAGATTATACTTCTCTCAATACAAACTGTCCCACATGAATAAAGAAAGCACAACTCTTCTTTATATTCTTGTGAAAGACATGTCTCAAAGTGGGTTTCTAAAAAAAATAAATAAATTTCATTTTCAAAAAGAAAACTACTGTGTAAATATAAAGCACTACAACTCTTAGGTTGAGGGCTGCAACCATAGCATTTGAGAAATTTTGTCCTTGCATTATCAGTGGACAACAGACAACCTACTCTGAAGAAGTTGGGGCATGGGAACCTATTTGCAAGGACAGAAGGCTTGGCTTCCTCACAGAAAAGAGCCTCTCAAATGGAATTTTAGTTTACTGTTTCCAGAGGCTATTTTTGCCAAGTTGCCTTGTCACAACCATGAACAAGAAGCAATCCATTAGATTGCTTAGACTGCAATCCATTCTACGACTAAGTGGCCCTGAATTACATTGGAATGGTAATTTAAGAAAAATAAGAATATGTAAGAGTTACATCTATATAAATCTAAATATTAAAATTACATTAGGAACAGAAGGAAACTTTTAACATTCTGTAACATTACACTGCTTTAGTCAGTAACAGCCACCTCTCTATTGGGTAATTTTCAACATCACCTTATTTCAGGCATTGTGCTGCTTTTCATGCATTATCCCATTTCATTTTCACAACATCCCTCCGAGGTCGGGATTACTGTCCCCTTTTTATTGATGAAGAAATGAAGGCACACAAAGCTGAGTTACTGCCTACAAGGCACACAGCTAGTAAACAACCCAGGTCTGACTGAAGTTCAGACTTTTCATAAACAGTATGTAAACTAAAGGCATCTCAAGGCTCTATAGCAAGTTTCCAAAAGACCAAGTTGTTGCAGTGAAAATTTTCAGAAAGCCACAGAAAATAAACCATCATCCCAGAAATAAACTTAAGTTGTAGGAGTAAAATATAAAGCATTGCCTTAGGCCAACGATTTTCAACCGATGTGCCGCAATAATTTTTAAAACATGCAATAACTGACTATTTAGTCAGAAGCACTGACCTCTTTTCCCTTGGGTTGTAAAAAAAAAAAATAAAACAAAAAGACAACAGCCAACACAACAATAGCCATCCAGTGTGAATGAATCAAAATTATACCCAATTTTTTTGCCAGATTGGCAAAAAATATATTTTTTGATGTGCCGCAGAATGTTAGTAATTAGTTTATGTGTGCTGTGAGATGAAAAAGGTTGAAATCGCTGTCTTAGGCTAATGCTAGAAACAGTTTATTTATTACTAGTCTCATTAATTTTTTTAAGGAACTGAAAACATTTTGAAAATTTTCACCAGAATTTGTTAAGATTATGATCAAATGTTCACTGAGTCCCCACTAGGTGCCACGTACTGCTGGGTATTGGGATATAGAAATCCATAAGAAACTGTTTACATTCTCAAAAAAATTCAGTGGTGTTGGTAGATACAAGTACAGTGTCAAACCATAATACACTGTAGAAAATATAATAAAGAGTGAGATGTAGGGTATTTCAGAAACAGTGAAGAATGATATCTAATCTGGCCAGTGTGTGGTAGGGGACTTTACTGGAGGAAGAAGAGTAGTGAACAGTTGCCAGCTGCAGGGAGAGGGCTGCTCACTCTAGGCAGGGTGCAAAACCTGGGCACCGACCAGAGGCAGGAAGTAGTGCATAGTACATGGGCAGACCCACAAGGTTAAGGTTGCTGAAGCATGCAGTAGGAGACAGGAAATGGTCATGGGTGGGGAGGTAGGCAGGACCCAAATCATGACATTTAAACCAGTGAAGCGTTTTACGAAGGAAAGTGACATGCTCAGAATTATCCTTCAACTAAATCCTTCAAGGGTTGTACGAAGCATGGACTTGGAGACACAGAGCCATGGGTTTAATTCCCGGCTGTGGAGCTTATTAGCTGTGTGAATTTTAGCAAGATATAAAACCTTCTAAGTCCCAGTCTTGTCAATTGTAAAATAAGAAAGCAAATGAGATAATGAATGTAAAGCACTGGAACAGAGTAAATGTTCAAAAAATGCAGCTCTTGTTATTATTAATATTGTAAACCTTGATGTTCAGAGACCCATATGGGAGTCCAGATGAGACATACTGAGACCTTGACTAGGGATAAGAAAAAAGGACAATTGAGATTTAGAAAACAGAACTGACAAAACTTGATAACCAGCAGATGACAGGAATGTGGAGAATTGAGAAGGAGGCACCATCGATGAGCTCTAGGTCTAGGAAGGATGACGGAATGGCTGGTGACTGGTGGTGCCCCTGACAATATGGGAGGCAGAACAACTTTGGGAGTCTGACTCACGCTGAGGAATTCAGGAAAGGGTACCCAGAAGGTCAATGGATGAGTTTGGAGTCTGGGGTGCAGGTGTGGCTAGGAGTTAGAGCAGTAGGTGTCAAAAATATCCCATATCACAAGAAGGGAAGTAATCATCTACAAAGGGCATGTTCAGTCAGAAGAGCAATGAGCTAGGTCACCCCTGGGAACAACCACAATTTAAGGGCAAGGAGAGAAAGAAAAGCCCCAAAGAAAGAAAAGAACCTCAGAGGACAATAAAAGGCAGGAGGACTCTTCATAATGAAAGCTAAAGGAGCAGGATCTCACAGAGGGAGTCATCAGTGGTGCCCAACGTAGTTCAGAAGTCCAGTGAGTTGCACACATCCTCGGAATTTGGCAGAAACTGCTGCTGATTATTGCCAGAGGGCAATTTTGGTAGGACAATGAGGACAGAAGCCTGACTACTGGGTTAAAGTATAAATGGGAGTGGTGAAGTACAAAGAATCTACCATAAACTTTATAAAAGTTTATGGAGAGCCATTATATAGCTGCAAGGGAGAAAGGTCCGGCCGGTTAAAATGTAGGGACAAAGGATAGGTTAAAAATTATTTTTAGGGTGGAGCACTCTGAGCATTTTGTGATGATGCAGGAGAGAGAATCACTGGCAGAACAAGGTCTTTGAGGAAATAAGAAGGAACTTTTAAGCATCTACTGTGTCAGGGGCATCTGTTAACAAGCTATCAGAGCAGAGTGCGACATGGATGCTAGCCTGTGGAATACCTTCCGCAAGAGGACCACAGAGGGGCTGACTATGAGTTTCCTGCACCCAAGACTGTGCCTGCTCACCTCTCTATTCTCACTGCCAACACAGTGTCTGGCACCCCTCTGCTAGGCATTCAACAATGTTCTTGGTGTGAATGAATAAAGATTCTTGTCAGAAACTTTATTTCCAAGGGGAAAAAATAAAATAAAGAGATATGAGAATATATTCTAAGACAAACAAAGGAAATGTGAGTACTATAATACAATGAAATATTAACTATAATAACAGTACACGTGCTCAGAAAACATATGCATCTAAGAGCTTTCTAGGCAGCTGAAAGTTAAGAGAGTTGGGGGGAATGGTGGCACAGGGTTCAATTATGTGCAGAAGGCCTACAGTGGTTCCAGAACTCTCTCTGGCCAAATATATCTCCCAATATGCAAGCTTATGCTTAAAATTCATTTAACCATTTAAGAAGGGACTATTATTTTCATCTCAAAATTGTAGATAAAGGATTAAAAAGGAAATATGTGTGAGATTATACATCAGCTAAAGCCCATTCACCATAAAATCAAATGAGTCAGACAGGTTCTGGCTCAGAATGGTCTGGCTCCAAATGAGGTTCCATTTACTGGCTATGTGACCTGGGCCAGGTCGCTTAATCTTCTCTGGGAAAGAGGACCATGTGATGGATGAGTCTCCAAGTCCTTTTCAAATCAATTGCTCAAAGGTTCTGAAACAGTGATTCTTGATCTTCTGGGATCACACACTCCTCCGAGAATCTAATGAAAGCTAGGAATTCTACCCACCCAGCCCCAAAATAAACATAGAAACATGCATACAAAATTCTGCAGATCATTTGAGAAAGTCCTGACTGTAGGTTTTCTTCCTACTGAGAAAACAGCCAAGGTGCAACTCTGTATAATGAAGATGCTTTGTCTTCCTTTAAAGTAATGGGGCCAAGTATCACAGTGATCCCTGCGAGAATCACGGCGGACAGTTTGCCGTGTGTCCACCTGAACTGTAAGTTTCCCCATCTCTGAATTCCCCAGTGCCAAGTGTGGTGCCCTGAATATGTTAAGAACCCACTTAATTTGTGAATCAGGACCATAATGGTTTGGATGCATAGTTCTCAAGTTTTCAGACCTTCAGTTCTTCTGAATAAGTACCAACTGCAAATCTGCCCTTTGAGAATCAACTATGGGCTTACTATACAGGGTCTGTCAACTTTCCAAAACAGATTTCCATTTAATTAAAGGAGTTTAGCCACCCAAGACTAGAAACTGCCTTGGTTCCAGAGCAAAATTTGATGACCCTTCCCTTCCCCCCAAGAAAACACACTGTATCTGCTTTTAGCAGAAATCCCTTATATTTGTATAACCCTTTATACTTACAGGTTTCCAGTCTCTCTCACATACATTGAATATTCATCTGGGATGTAGGCGATATATGCAGTACTCCCATTTTAAAGGTTAGAGAATATAACATTTCAGTGATCACAGAAAGGGCTTTCTATAGCACCAGGACCCCAAGTCACATTTTTATAAATATGCTAGTGTTTCTCTATGAGCCTATAACAAGAATGTAGGATAGGACTCTAAATTGACAGAGCAAAATAGCTATGACATTTAACAAAATGTTCAGTGATAACATCTAAATAGTACTTATGATTTCAGAAACTGAAACCCATACCAATTTAAGCAATATTACACATAATAAAGTTTATTTTTTCCAATATTTAGTAAGAATCAAATCAGCCTATTATTTATAACTAAAAAAACACAATTCACTGTACATAGTAAGGGGGGGGTGTAATTCTATACTTACCTATTGCGCAATGTAAAATCTAGGAAAAAAAAAGAAAAAAAATTAGCAAAGATCAATAATATTATAGCTTTATTTCATATAAACTAGCCTTTCAGTAAGAATAGCGCAGTGTCCGCCAACAGCATTGAATTTTAAAAACAAACATTCCATTTTAAAACTTGGATAGGGGCTATTTAACAAAATGTAAATTCCTATTCAGTTTTTTGTTTGCTCATTTTAGTTTGTTTATGTATGGAAGATTTCCTAGGGAGTAAATCTCTCCCAGCAATCTATTAGAAGTAGTCTTTTATAATATATAAACTTCTAAGGGCAGTAAGTATATATCTCCCATGTCTCACATTCTACAGAACTGTCATAGACTAGAGAACATGGGGTTAGAAAAGCTTTTGTTGGCCCCTTTTGCCTGGCAGGCCCTTCAGTGCAGACATGAATTCTATAAAGATCTACCTATCATTCCTATCCTATTTCATTTCACATCATTACAGGGATGTTCCTAGCTTAATCTCTAACTCGATGTCTCTGAGCTCCAGGCCCACATTCCAAACTTCCTCTGAAATCTCCATCCAGCTGTACTAGCAGCAGTTCAAACATAGCATGCCTCAATGGTAAGCACACCAACCTGCTGGTTTTGCAGGTTCAACCATTCTTTCCTTCCTCTCACCTCCAAGTCCAGCTGGTTTCCAAGTCTTGCCAATACTTCTGGCATTTGTTGTCCTTGTTTTTTTTTTTTGTTTGTTTGTTTTTTTTTTTTTTAATTCCAGTACCTGGGATGAGATTGCTATCTCTTCATCTCAATGGCCATCCAATGGGCCAATTAGGTTCTTTTAAATATCCTTCCAATTAATCCTATATACGGCATTGCTTTAAGTCAGGTGGTGGTGGTAAAGAAATAATTGGAAGCCATCTACAAGACTGATTTAATGACCAAAGCTTTCCTAAATGGTAAGAATTATCAGCTTTGTAGTGCATTTTAGAATTACTTTTCCCTAGCCGTCTTTGTGTTGTTTGAGCCTAGCAATTACCCTAGTAGATAGGCAGGACAGATATCTCCACAGGCAGATGAGAAAACCAAGGCTCAGAGAGGCTGCACAACTTGCCTAAGGTAGTAAGTGATGTCTAGGATCAAGAATCTAGGCTTTATTTCCACTCTTGATTTTTCTATCATAGTATTCAATTGTACAGTAGTTTTATATCTACAGAGCCCACAATTTGATATGATTTAGCTTATCTAAAACACACTTGATAAGACTGCTCTATAACAATCACAACAGTCCCCCCTTATCCATGGTTTCAATTACCCATGGTCAACTGCAGTCTGAAAATATTAAAAGGAAAATTCCATAAATAATTCATGTTTAAATTGTGCACTGTTCAGACTGGTGTGATGAAATCTCTCACTGTCCCATTCTGTTGTACTCAATATGTGAATCATCTCTTTGTCCGGCATCTTCACACTGTATACACTACCTGCCCATTAGTCACTTAGTAGCCATCTGGGCTATCAGATCAACTATTGTGGTATAGAAGTGCTTGTGTTCAAGTGACCCTTGTTTTACTTAACAATGGCCTCAAAGCACAAGAGTAGTAATGATGATAATTCAAATATGCTAAAGAAAAGCCATAAAGTGCCTCCTTTACATGAAAAGGTGTGTATGTATAGGAAAAATAGTATATATAGGTTTGGTACCATCTTTAGTTTCAGGCATCTACTGAGGATCATCCCGTGCAGATAAGGGGAGACTATGGTATTTCACTAAGTTGTTTTTTCTTGGGGGGGGAGGGGGGAGACTTAGATTAAAAAAATCAGGCTCCACATATTTATTGATAATTGATAAAAGAATTACTATACTGCAAATCTTATAATCTTTTCCAAAAGAAAACACTGCTAAGAATCTCAAATGTATGAAATATTACAAGACAAGCTGAGCCTCCTGCTGCAAAGTTGGAGAAAACTAAATGATATATTAGATTATTAAAACGAGGAATGAAAGATATAAATGAAAACATGCTTGAAAATCAATTCTATCCATGTCTGTGGCAATATATCCAGGCTTCGATTAACAATAGCACATTGCAGGAAAGGATATAGATAGTGCTGGAGGGCTATCTCATTTTCTTTACATGACAGAACAGTGGGTCTTGGTCCTATTAGACCCAATCTCCCCCTTTTAATCACATATACTTTATAATGCCTCTTTTTCTAACCCAAAGTGCAATTCATAGATGATATAACCTACCTACACAAAAATTTTCAGAAAAATACAATGTCCTAAAATGTAAAGAAGATATAAAAAAGAAAGTAATTTATTTTTAAAAAATATGTATTTCAGTATATTAATATTTGGGAACAACATATGACATAATGAAGCAATCAGATGTATATACCTACTTATAATTAATGTTGGAATTTAAAAATAAGAATATAAGAAACTACTCTGCAAAAGTATAGGAAAATAGCCCTGGTGAGGTAGCTCAGTTGATTAGAGCATTGTCCCAATATGCCAAGGTTGCAGGTTTGATCCCTGGTCAGGGCACATACAAGAATCCATCAATGAATGCATGGATAAGTGGAACAACAAATCAATTGTCTCCCCCCGCCCCCATTCCCCTTCCTCTCTCTCTCTAAAATCAATCAATAAAATTTTTTTTAAAAAGAAAGATAATAATGAAAATAAGGATGTAATCTTAAGTGAAGTGGAATAATATGCCAAAGTAAATACCAGTCGAAGTAGAGAAAATGAGGAGGTACAATATTATTGCAAATCAGCTAGATCCTATATATTTCTAAGTGTGGTGTCAAAATAGTCCCCTAGGTTATATCATGGGAAGGGGTAAGAAGCAACTACTGTATCACAGAAAACATCCTTCTGCCTTAAATCCCGCTGAGACATACAATCTGTCTAGTTTGTAAAAAGACCATGGAGAACATTGTTTTTGATTGGTGTGATAAGGAATAGAAGATGGAAAACCAGTAACACAAGAGACAATAAAAGCAGTTCTGTAATAGATTGGAGATAGCTTTAGGATAAAACATAAAAATTACAGCAATCTCTCCAAAAGGAAATAATATGAAATATTATTAAAATAGTCCATATTAAAGAAATCCAGTAAGTTCCCTGCATGTCACACATCTCCACTAACTTAATAACTAAAGTCTGAACAGGAATCTTAAATTTCCTGTTACATATTTTCAATGTTTCACTGCTTTTGCAATAACAACACTACTGCACTGAAATACTTTTAAACTAAATGTGCAAGCTGGAAATGCTATAATACCTACAGAACAGAATGTGCCGAGTGAATTACTCAATTATTTTGAAATGTCATCTTAACTTCACTTAAGTTCCCTCTTCATATCAACAGTGGTAGGCAGAATTCTAAAGCTAATTCCCCAAGATTCCTGTTCCTTGGTTATGCAATTAAACACTAATCTAGGTACTGCAATACAGGGATTTTGCAAATGTAATTGAAGTCCCAAATCAACTGATTTTAAGGTATGGAGATTATATGGGTAGGCCTGACCCTACCATGTGATCCCTTTAAAAGCAGTTTTCTCTAGCTACTGGCAGAAGGGGAGTCAGAGATATTCAAAGAACAAGAAGGACTCTATGAGCCGTTGTTGGCTTTGAAGATGGAGGGGGCCATATGCAAAGACTGGAGAGCAGCCTCTAGGAGCTAGGAGTGACCTCTAGCTGACAGCCAGCAAGGAAATGTGGACTTCAGACTTACAACAAGGAACAGGATTATGCCAACAAGCTAAATGAGCTGAGAAATAGTTTCTTCCCAAAGACCCCAGAAGTCAGCCTGGCTGACGCCTTGATTTCTGTCTTGTAAGACCCTGAGCAGAAAATCCAACCTTTTGACTTACAGAACCATGAGCTAACAATACATGAGCATTGTTTTAAGTAGCTAAGTGTGTGATATTTTGTTAAGCAGCAATAGAAAACTAAGACAACAACCATCTTCTAACTTAATAAGCGTTTTGTTTGATTTCTTGTGAAGATGTTTTAGTATTACTATGCACTACAAAACTATCATTTATATTTGTAGAGGGGTTAGCTTGGGGGGAATATACAAAATCGGGGGGATGCAGAACAAATCTTCACTGACTTGGACATTGTAGGACATCTAGTCAGCAGCCTCCCTATCCATGTGGTGATCAAAATACCCTCATAATTTTCCAAAGCGCAGTCTGGGGGGTGGGGCTGCTCTTGTAATCCACTGAGAATCACCAAACTGAAAAGAGCATATTTCATTGGAAAAAATTTAGAAGACTTGCCATATTCAAAATATTTCTTGAAATTGTGTGGTAAACAGCTCCCTCCTCTTGAACTCTGACATTTCACCTACTGGCAGTAAGCTGATTTTTTTTTTTTTAACTTATCTTTATTGTTGAATGTATTACAGATGTTCCTCATTTTTCCCCCATTGACCCCCTCCTCCCCATTCCCGCCCCCCTCCTGCCTTTCCCCACACTGTTGTCTATGTCCATTGGTTATGCATATATACATATAAGATCTTTGGTTTATCTCTTCCCACCGCCCATCCCCCTTCCCTTTGAGGTTTGTCAATCTAACAACCAATTTGTACTTCTTAATCCCTTCACCTTTTTCACCCATTCCCCCAGCCCCCACCCATCTGGTAACCAACAAAAGTTCTCTGTATCTTTGAGAATGTTTCTGTTCTGCTTGTTCATTTTGTTTGTAGATTCAACTGTTAATAGATATGTACTTATTGCCATTTTGTTTGTTCATATTTTTTTTATCTTTTTCTTCAAGAAGACCCTGCAACATTTCATATAATAATGGTTTGGTGGTGATGAACTCCTTTAGCTTTTCCTTGTCTGGGAAACTCTTTGTATGGCCATTGATTCTAAATGACAGTTTTGCAGGATAGAGTAATCTTGGTTGTAGGTTCTCGCTTTTCATCTTGCCACTCCCTTATGGCCTGCAAAGTTTCTTTTGAGAAATCAGCTGACAGTCTTAGGGAACTCCCTTGTAGGTAACTAACTTCTTTTCTCTTGCTGCTTTTAAGATTCTCTCTTTGCCTTGAACCTTTTGCATTTTGATGATGATGTGTCTTGGTGTGGGCCTCTTGGGGTTCCTCTTGTTTGGGACTCTGTGCTTCCTGGACTTGTATGTCTGTTTCCTTCACCAAGTTCGGGAAGTTTTCTGCCATTATTGTTTCAAATAGGTTTTCGATTTCTTGTTCTCTCTCTTCTCCTTCTGGCACCCCCAAGATGCGAATGTTGGCACGCCTGAAGTTGTCCCAGAGGCTCCTTACACTATCCTCATTTTTTTGGATTCTTTTTTCTTTTTGCTGTTCTGATTGGGCGTTTTTTGCTTCCTTATATTCCAAATCCATGGTTTGCTTCTTGGCTTTACCTACTCTACTATTGATTCTGTGTAAATTATTCTTTATTTCAGTTAGTGCCTCCTTCATTTCTAACTGTGCATCCAGCATTTCTGACTGGTCCTTTTTTATGCTCTGGAGGACCTCACTAAGTTCACTGAGGTTCTCACAAGTCCACTGAGATTCTCACTAAGTCCATTGAGCATCCTCATAAACAGTGTTTTGAACTCAGCATCTGTTAGGTTGCTTAACTCCATTTCACTTAGCTCTTTTCCTGGAGTTTTGTTCTGTTCTTTCATTTGGGACCTGTTTCTTTTTCTCCTCATTTTGGCTGCCTCCCTGCGTTTGTTTCTATGTATTACTTAGCGAGAAGTGTGGGGCTAGCTGAGACCAGATGCTGCTTGTTTGAAAGAATTTAGGAAAAGCTGAAGCAGGATCCAAGATAGGCCAATCCTATGGTAAAGTAACTGGCAACAGCTTGGGTGGGCCTGAAAGTTGGGTGGGGCGGGGCCTCAGGGAATCACCAGGGCGGGGCAAACAGTGTGAGCCAGGTTGCTGGAGTCCCAGATATGGCGGCGTCTGCTGGCCCAGGGAAGGGCTCACCAAAGGAACAAAGGCCTCTGATAGCATGTCTGTCCAGGAGAAAGCTGCCTCTCCAGCCCTCGCTCTAATGCCAAATAGCTCAGTTCTTCCCCATATGACTCTGGTGCCTTTCAGGCTGCCTCCCCCACGCTGGAGCCTGGAGGGTGGGAGTCCGAGTAAGTCCGTGCGCGGGCCCTTTAAGAGGAGCTGCCGGGGGCTCCAGCTGCCTCAGCCTCAGTTCCCGCTGGTTTTTCCAGTCAGAAGTTCTGGGGATTCTCTTCCTGGCACTGGAACTCTGAGCTGGGTGCCTGGTGTGGGACGGGGACCCCTCAGTCCTCAGGGAGGACCTCCAGTCGAGGTGTCCTCCTAATTTTTATCCGCCACACGCGGGTGTGGGACCAGCCCGTCCGCCTCTGCCCTCCTACCCGTCTCCATGCGGCTGCTTCTTTAATTTCGTAGTTGTAGGACTTCTGTTCAGCTTGATTTTAGGCGATTTTGAATGATGGTTGTTCTGTAGTTTAGTTGTAACTTTGATGTGGTTGTGGGAGGACGGATACCGCGTTTACCTACGCCGCCATCTTGACCGGAAGTAGTAAGCTGATTTTAATTTTAAAATTTAACCTCAAGCCCTGGCCGGTTTGGCTCAGCGGTTAGAGCGTCAGCCTGCGGTCCAGAGAGACCCGGGTTCGGTTCCTGCTAAGGGCATGTGCTTCGGTTGCAGTTTGTCCCCGGCCCTGGTTGGTCGTGCGGGTGGCAGCCACTCAATGTGTCACTTTCACGTCGATGTTTCTCTCTCTCTCTCCTCTCTCTCCCTCCCACTCTATCTGAACAAAAAAATGAAAAAATGTCCTAGGGTGAGGATAAAAAAAAAAAAAAAAAAATTTAACCTCAATGCTGAATGCCATTTTCCACAACAGGTTACTCAGAAACATCTTTTTTTTTTTTTTTTTTTTAAATATGTTTTTATTGATTTTTTGAGAGAGGGAGAGATAGAAACATTGATGAGAGAAACATGGATCAAATGCCTCCTGCATGCCCCCTACTGGGGATCAAGCCCACAACCTGGGCATGTGCCCTGACCAGGAATCCAACCGGGACCTCTCAGCCCATGGGATGACACTCAATCCACTGAACCACACCAGCCAGGCTTTTTTTTAAGTTTCTAAGATTTACACTAAGACAATTATTTTTGTAAGCTACCAACAAATTTGTTGTTTCACTTTTTTTTAAGACTTCATTTTTTTAGAGTAGTCTTAGGTTCACAGCAAAACTGAAAGGTACAGAAATTTCCCATATGCTTCCTGCCCCCACATTTATAGCCTCCCCCATTAGCAATACCCCCACCAGAGTGGTACATTTATTATAACTGATGAACCTACACATCATTATCACCCAAAGCCCATAGTTTACACTAGGGTTCACTCTTGGTGTTGTACATTCTTTGGATTTGGAAAAATGTATAATGATACGTGTCCACCATTATAATATCATTCAAAGTAGTTTCAATGCTCTAAAAATCTTCTTGTGGCTACCTATAATCCTTCAATTTCATTTTAATCCAAGGTAAAACAACAACAAAAAAGACCAAAAAAGTTTAGCAAGTAGGAACCAAAGCAGCTTGAGACACCTCAAATAAAGTTTTTGGATTTAATGTAATCTGGCTACAATGAGTTCCAATCCCTTTCAATTCAAAATTTCAAATTCTTGGGAGAAAGAAATTCTGACCAGCCAAGCTTGGGCCAGGTATGTGCCCCTGGATCAGCAAGCTACGGCCTGAGAAGCAAAGTCAGGGAGTAGAGGGTTCAGCTGCTATGGGTCCAGGTATGAGAACCAGGAAAACTTCCAAAGAAGATATAATCTCCTGAGCTGGGCAGCTCCACAAGGCATGCCTCCTACCCTCATGTTGCTGTGGGGAGGTCCAGAACAATTTTGAGTTACATTTACCAGTATTTGGTTAGGTTTCAAAATTACCATACTACGTATATATGATACCATTTTTGCTTAAAACTTAGCTATATAATAACATGTAGTCTTGAAGGATAGACACCAAAATGTTAACAGTGGTTATCTCTAGGTGTGAATTTATGACCGTGTGCATTTTCTTTTTCTTTTTTTAAATTTATTGATTTTAGAGAGAGAAACATCGACCTGTTGTTCTACCCATTCATACATTGGTTAATTCTTGTATGTGCCCTGACCAGGGATTGAACCCTCAACCTTGGCGTATTGGGACGATGCTCCAATCAACTGAGCAACTGATCAGGGCCAATGTGCATTTTCTTCCTTATGCTTATCTAGGTTTTTTTCCTACAGTGAATATATAGCACTTATGATTAGAGGGAAACCTTTCCCCTCTCCTCTGGTTTCTAAGAGAAGGATTTTCCCCTCGAAAATTTAAATTTGGGAATAAATGTAACATGCTCAACTCAGCTCCACCCTAGGGTTTCCACAAAGAACCCCAAGCTCGCTAGTTTCCACCACACCACCTGGGGCCACTGCTGCCTGGGGCTGTCTAATTTTGGAGTTCAGTTAGCAAACCTGTTTGGCTTATACACTAATGCATGGCCTCCAGCTAGGCCTCTATCACTAATACAGGTGATTTTTAGGATTCTTATGCAACTCTTCTGAATTATCTCTCAATGTTCAGAACATAAGCAAGAAAAAGAGGAATACTGATTATGCTCCCTGAAAAACTCCAGCCCAAACTTGTTTCCAAAGTCCTTTTACATCTACTTTTTAAGGAGAAAAAAGGTGAAATTTCTTGAATTATCATGACTGTCACTTAATTTTACCTTTCTTGCTATATTCAGTTCTATAACTTATTAATTCATTATCTGCTTAATTTTATTTATTTTTTGGTTAATCCTCACTCGAGGATATTTTTCCCATTGATTTTTAGACAGAGTGAAAGGGATGGAGGGAGGGAAGGAGGGAGAGAAAGAGAGAGAAACATTGATATGAGAGAGATACATTGATTGGTTGCCTCCTGCATGCACCTTGAACAGAGCCTGAGATGGAACCTGCAACCCAGGTACGTGCCCTTGATGAGAATCGAACCCATGACCCTTCCAAGCACAGGCTAACGTTCTAACCAGTGAGGCACACTGGTCAGGGCTATCTGATTAATTTTATATGCAGATAGTGAAACATTAAAGCCTTATAGAACTTAAAAGTGGGGAAAAACATGCCCTGGCCGATTTGGCTCAGCAGTTGGAGCGTCGGCCTCAGGACCAATGAGTCGCAGGTTCGATTTCGGTCAAGGGCACGTATCTCAGTTGTGGTTCATCACCGGCCCTGGTTGGGGTCATGCAGGAGGCAACCAGTCGATATGTCTCTCTCACAATGATGTTTCTCTCTCTCTCCCTCCATCCACTCTGTCCGAACAAAAATGGAAAAATATCCCCGGGTGAGGATTAAAAAAAAAGTGGGGAAATACTTGTCATCTAATCTAGCATATTCAATGTAGATAATGAATGGGGGCTCAGAGAGGTTAAGATCAAATGGCAAAACCAAATTTTAGTACCCAAATTTCTTATCTCCAGTGTTCTCTTATATAGACTGACACCTCTAAAGTACAATTCTATTTGTACTTGTATAGCATTTCTGTCAGTTTTCCTGTAATAATCATTAACCCATCAAGTAATTCCACCAACATGTGTCTTTCATGTTCCTTTGGCATGACAAACTGCACACCCTCTTTCTCTTTGGCTTCTGCTCTATAATTGACTTTATCTTAGGCCGTGACTGGGCTGTCCTGCTTTTCTTGTACGCTTGGTCACGGGAGGCTGGTTTGTCCTTTAGTAAGTTTAAGTCAGTCTTACAGGCAACCTGTTGGATTCAATTTTTAAAATAAAAATTGGATTTTATTTTTAAACTGGTAACCACTACTATACCTTTTAATTTTGATAAAATGAACGAGTCTATTTGCATAGACATTAGAAACAATGTATTTGTGCTATACTCAATCATTTGATAATTTTATTATTTCTCTCATCTTTTTCTAATTTAACAGGATTTTTATAGCAGATGTAAAATTATGTACTTCACTTTAAACCAAAAGATAACCTATCTAAGCTGCCTATTTTCTTCCTTTTTAAAGAACTTTTGCATCTTATTTTCCTCATTAATTTTTTGTTTTCTATTGTATTTTATTGTATATTTATTATATCCAAAATAATTTTTCTTTTTCTTTTTTTCCTTTATTGATTTTTAGAGAGAGAGGAAGTGAGAAGGAGAGAGAGACAGAAACACTGATGAAAGAGAACATCAATTGGCTGCCTCCTGCATGCCCCCCACTGGGGATCGGGCCCACAACCTGGGCATGTGTCCTGACCAGGAATCGAACCAGCCACCTCTTGGTGCATGGGTCGATGCTCAACCACTGAGTCACACCAGCTGGACTAATTTTTCTTTTTTATTTTAAGATTCATGAAGCGATATATAAACACACCCTAAAGTATACAGAGTAGCCCTCGCCAGGTAGGTCAGTTAGTTAGAGCACCATCCCAATACACAGAGGTTCCAAGTTCAATCCCCAGTCAGGGAACATACAAGAATCAACCAATGAATGCATCAATAAGTAGAACAACAAATTGATGTTTCTCTCTCCCTTCCTCTCTAAAATCAATCAATCAATAAAAATAAGAAAGTGGAAAATGTTGGTGGAGTGAATGGAAGCTACACAGACGGTCTCTCCCAGAACCAAACTGGAATTATAACTAAAATAAAGACAAGTCATTGGGAAAAACCAACTGAAAAGCATCTTCAGAGAACCCGTACAACCAGGGACAGAAAGAGGACGTCAAACCGAGCCTGGTAGGAATTGTGGAGGCACGTGAGGATGGGCTGGGAGCCCATAGACAGCAGTGGAGAGCTGTAATAGCTGGGTGCACTTTCTGCTGAGAAAGTGGGGGGTTTTAAAAAGCACCAAATCAGCTACAGCCACTCACCTTGGGCTCCAGCAGAGGGAGGGCAGACTGGAATGGGACTGTGTGGAAAGAGTCTGGGGCTCCTGGCTCAGGAGAGAGCTGGAGGGGAGGATACCAGAAGTTTTGTGCTGAATCACTCCCTCACAGGACAGGAGCCATATTACTCAAAGAGCCCCTAGGAGAAACAAGAGCCCCTCCTGCAGGAACTGAACACCACCAGGCCAGGCCAGAGAAACTCAAATTGAGGCTCATCAACATAGAGTCTGATAGCAAGCAAGTGCCCCACCTGCTGGAAATCCTCTTATACTTGAGGAATTTTTCATTCAGTTGAGGGCTACAAATTGAGGCTCATCAAGTAACTGAGACAGCCTCCAGGCAAAAAGCTAGAGGATAATTGAACCTTTCCTTGGCTTGCAAATCTACCCCGGAAAGTAAGACTTGACAGTGGTGTTTAACATGGGTCTTCCCACACTCATCCAAACCCAACAGAGGGAGCCACAACCAGCAGAACACCAACACCCACAGGGAAAATGTGGCAAGCTCCCAAAACCACTGAGACAGCCAAAACGGTGAAACAAATCCCAAACGAAAGAACAAGATAATTCTACAGAAGAAATAAATGACATGGAATTAAGCAAGATATCACAGGGAGAGTTCAGAGTGAAAATCATGAGGAAGCTCAACAGCATAAAATATAGAAATACTGAAAACCAACCAATAGGAAATGAAGAATGACATAGCAGAAATAAAGAACACATTGGAAGGAATAACGAGCAGAGTAGAGAAAGCCAAGGGCTGGATCAGTGAATTAGAAGACAGGGTAGCCCTGGCCAGTTTGGCTCAGCAGTTAGAGTGTCGGCTGTGGACCAAAGAGTCTCGGGTTCGATTCTGGTCAAGGGCATGTGCCTCGGTTGCAGTTCAGTCCCCAGCCCTGGTTGGGGTCGTTCTGGAGGCAACCAATCAATGTATTGCTCTCACATCGATGTCCGTCTGTCTCTCTGTCTCTCTCTCTCCCTCCCTCCCACTCTATCTGAAGATAAATGAAAAAAAAAAAGTAAAAAAAAAAAAAGACAGGGTAGAAAAAATCACCCAATCAGAGAACCAAAAAGAAAAAACAATTAAAAAACAGGAAGACAGCCTAAGAGAACATTTGGACAACATGCAATGGAGTAACATCTGCATCATAGGAGTGCCAGAAGAAGAAGAAAATAAGCAAGGATTAGAGAATATATTTGAATAAATAGTGACAGAAAACTTCCCTAACTTGGTGAAGGAAAAAGACATTCAAGTTCAAGAAGCACAGAGAACCCCAAGTAAGAAGAACCCAAACAGGCACAAACCAAGACACATAATAAATAAAATGCCAAAAATTAAAGACAAATAGAGAATCCTAAAGGAAGCAAGAGATAAGCAACAGGTTACATACAAAGGAACCCCCATAAGGCTATCAATTGACTTCTCACCAGAAACACTATAGGCTAGAAGGGAATGGCATAATGTAATCAAGGTAATGAAAAACAAGGATATGAATCCAAGACTACTCTAGCCAGCAAGGCTATCATTCAAAATAGAAGGTGAAATAAAGAGCTTCCCAGACAAAAAAGGCTAAGGGACTATATTAGCACCAAACCAGCACTGCAAGAAGTGCTAAAAAAACTGCTGTAATTAGTAGAAGAAATAGGAAGGAAAATATAACCACAATGAACAAAAATGGCAAGAAATAAGTACATATCAATAATAACCTTAAATGTAAATGGACTGAATGCTCCTATCAAAAGACACAGAGTAGCTGACTGGATAAGAAAGCATGACTCACATATATGTTGTTTACAAGAGACTCACTTCACAACAAAAGACTCACATAGGTTGAAAGTGAAGGGATGGAAAATAATCTTCCAAGCAAATGAAAAGGAAAAAAAAAGCTGGGGTAACAATACTCATATCTGATAAATTAGATTTCAAAATGAAGTCCATAACTAGAGACAAAGAAGGCCACTACATAATATTGAAAGGATCTATCCAACAGGAAGATATAACCTTCGTAAACATATATGCATCTAACATAGGAGCACCAAAATATATTTAAAAACTTCTGGAGGACTTCAAAGGAAAAATCGACAGCAATACAATCATAGCAGGGGACTTCAACACCCCACTGATATCACTGGATAGATCCTCTAGACAAAAAATTAACAAGGAAACAGAGACTCTAAATGATGCACTAGATCAAATGGATTTAATAGATATCTACAGAGAATTACATCCCAAAACTACAGAATTTACATTCTTCTCAAGTGCACATTAGACATTCTCAAAGATAGACCACATGTTAGGACACAAACTAAGTCTCTACAAGTTCAAGAAGATTGAAATCATATCAAGCATCTTCTCCAATCATAACGGCATGAAACTAGAAATCAATCACAACAAAAATACGCAAAAACATTCAAACACATGGAGGCTAAATAGCATGTTATTAAACAACAAATGGGTTACCAAAGAGATCAAGGAAGAAATTAAAAACTATCTGCAAATCAATGAAAATGAACACAAACACACAACAATACAAAATCTATGGGACACAGAGAAAGCAGTCCTGAGAGGGAAGTTCATAGCACTACAGGCCTACCTTAAGAAACAAGAAAAATTTCTAATTGACTTTCTAACCCTACAACTTAAAGAACTAGAAAGGAAACAAAAAGAAAAACCCAGAGCAAGTAGAAGAAAAGAAATAGTAAAGGTCAGAGCAGAAATAAACGACATAGAAACTAAAAAACAATTCAAAAGATCAATGAAACAAAGAGCTGGTTCTTTGAAAAGATAAACAAGATTGATGGACCCTTAGCCAGACAAACGAAGAAACAAAGAGACAGGACTCAAATAAACAAAATCAGAAACAAAAGAGGAGAAATAACAACCAACACCACAAAAACACAAAGGATCATTAAAAAATACTATGAACAATTATATGCCAACAAATTGGAGAATCTAGGCGAAATGGACACATTTCTAGAAACACACAGTCTCCCAAAACTGAACCAGAAAGAGATAGAAAACCTGAACAGACCAATAACAACTAAGGAAATTGAAGATGTAATCAATACTCTTTCAGCAAACAAAAGCCCAAGCCCAGGCCCGGATGGCTTCACAGGGGAGTTTTACCGAATATTCAAAGAAGATCTAACACCCATTCTCCTCAAACTATTCCAAAAAATCCAAGAAGAAGGAAGACTACTAAACTCATTTTATGAGGCCAGCATAATTCTAATTCCAAAACCAGACAAAGACACTACAAAGAAAGAAAACTACAGGCCTATATCCCTGATGAATATAGACGCCAAAATCCTTAACAAAATATTAGCAAATCGAATTCAGCAATACATCAAAAAAAATTATTCACTATGACCAAGTGGGATTCATCCCAGGGATGCAAGGCTGGTACAATATTCACAAATCAATAAATGTGATACATGAAATAAACAAAATGAAAGATAAAAACCATACGATCATATCAATAGACACTGAAAAACCATTCAACAAAATCCAGCACCCATTTCTGATAAAAACGCTCAGCAATGTGGGAATAGAGGGATCATATAGCAACATAATAAAGGCCATATATGAAACATCTACAGCCAACATCATACTCAATAGGCAAAAACTAAAAGCATTTCCCTTAAGAACAGAAACAAGACAGGGATGCCCACTTACGCCACTCTTATTTAACATAGTACTGGAAGTCTTAGCCACAGCAATTAGACAAGAAGGAAAAATTAAAGGGATCCAAATTGGAAAGGAGGAATTAAAACTTTCATTATTTGCAGATGACATGATATTGTACATAGAAAACCCTAAAGACTTCATCAAAAATCTACTAGAGCTAATAAATAAATTTGGCAAAATAGCAGGATACAAAATTAACATCAAGAAATCGACAGCACCCTGGCCAGTTTTGCTCAGTGGTTAGAGCGGCGGCCCACGGACCAATGAGTCGCAGGTTAGATTCTGGTCAAGGGCATGTACCTCGGTTGCAGTTCATCCCTAGCCCTGGTTGGGTCATGCGGGAGGCAACCAGTCAATGTTTCTCTCTCTCTTGCCCTCTCTCCCTCTCCCTCCCACTCTATCTGAAGATAAATGGAAAAATGTCCTCAGGTGAGGACTGAAAAAAAAAATTAAAAAAAGGAAATCAATGGCATTCTTATACATCAATAATGAACTCACAGAAAGAGAAACTGAAAAAAAAATCCCATTTACCATTGCAGCAAAAAAACTGAGATACTTAGGAATAAACTTAACCAAAGAAGTAAAGGACCTGTTCTCAGATAACTACAGGGCACTGAAAAGAGAAATAAAGGAAGATATAAAAAAGTGGAAGCATATACCTTGTGCATGGATTGGAAGAATTAACATCATTAAAATGTCCATACTACCCAAAGCAATCTATAGATTCAATGCAATCCCCATTAAAATACCAATGACATATTTCACAGAACTAGAACAAATACTTCAGAAGTTCATATGGAACCAAAAAAGACCCCGAATAGCCATAGCAATCTTGAAAAAGAAGAACAAAGTAGGAGGGATCACATTACCAGACATCAGGTTATACTACAAAGCCACTGTAATCAAAACAGCCTGGTACTGGCATAAGAACAGGCATACAGATCAATGAAACAGAACAGAGAACCCAGAAATTGACCCAAGACATTATGCTCAATTAATATTTGACAAAGGTGGCAAGAGCATACAATGGAGTAAAGACAGCCTCTTTAATAAATGATGTTGGGAAAACTGGAAAGCTACAGGCAAGAAAATGAAGCTAGACCACCAACTTACACCATACACAAGAATAAACTAAAAATGGATAAAAGACTTAAATGTGACTTGTGAATCCATAAAAATCTTAGAAGAAAATGTAGGCAACAAAATTTCAGACATGATACGCAGTAGAATTTTCACTGATACAATGCTTAGGCAAGAGAAACAAAGGAAAAAATTAATACATGGGACTACATCAAACTAAAAAGCTTCTGCACAGCAGAAGAAACAAGCATCAAAATGGAAAGGGAACCCACTATATGGGAGAGCATAAATGCCAATGATACATCAAATAAGGGGTTAATTTCCAAAATATATAGAGTACTCATGCAACTCAACAAAAGGAAATTAAAAAATGGGTAGAGGACCTAAATAGACACCTCTCCAAACAGGACATACAAATGGCCTAGAGAAAATATGAAAAAATGCTCAACGTCACTAATCATCAGAGAGATGCAAATTAAAACAACTATGAAGTATTACTTCACACCTGCCAGAATGGCTGCCACCAACAAATCATCAAACAAGTGCTGGCGAGGTTGTGGAGAAAAGGGGACTCTAGTACACTGCTGGTGGGAATGCAGACTGGTGCAGCCACTATGGAAAACAATATGGTGTTTCCTCAAAAAATTAAAAATTGAACTGCCATTTGACCCAGTGATCCCACTTCTAGGAATATATCCTAAGAAGCCTGAGACACCAATCAGAATGTATATATTACCCTTACGTTCACAGCAGCACTATTTACTTTATAATTGCTCAGATATGGACATAGTCTAAGTGTCCATCAATAGATGAGTGGATAAAAAAGCTGTGATATATATACACAATGGAATACTATGCAGCTGTCAGAAAGATCTCTTATCCTTTGAGACCAAAGGGACCTGGAGAGTATTATGCTAAGAGAAATAAGCCAATTAGAAAAAGATAAATATCACATGATCTCACTTATTTGTGGAATATAATGAACAAAATAAGCTGATGAACAAAATAGACCCAGAGACATAGTAGTAGTGTACAGATTGACAAACCTTAGAAAAGGGGGACAAGAGAGAAGGGAAGAGATAAACCAAAGAACGTATGTATAACCAATGGACACAGACAATGATGCTGGGGAGGGGGGGCAGGATCGGGAGGAGGGTGTCAGTCGGGGAAAAAGAAGAAACATCTGTAACAAAAATAAATTAATAAAATAAAATAAAATTGCCCGATGAGTGTGGCTCAATTGTTGAGCATCGACCCATGCACCAGGCGGTCGCTGGTTCGATTCCCATTCAGGGCACATGCCCAGGTTGTGGGTCCGATTCCCAGTAGGGGGCATGCAGGAGGCGGCCAATCAATGTTCTCTCTCATCAATATTTCTATCTCTCTCTCCTTTTCTCTTCCTCTCTCTAAAATCAATAAAGGAAAAAAAACACCCAAATATATATATATATATATATATATATATATATATAGAGAGAGAGAGAGAGAGAGAGAGAGAGAGAGAGAGAGAGAGAGAGATAAAAAGCAGAAATTTCCTTTTATTCTTCCTAAATACCACACTCCTCCACAGAGGTAACACTAGTAATGGTTTGATATGTACTGTCTATACTTTTTCTAATGTCTGTGATTTGCTTTTTTCTATTGATTTTTCCAATCTGAAAACATTAGCATAATTTGATAATTATTTTCATCTACTAAATTAAGTTATAAACTCTGGAGTGATATAAAATTTTCATTGTTAGGTTGGTCTTACTCTGCTTATTTACTACCCTCCTTCCCTTCATTCTACCCTGGTAAAGCTGAAATAGCTCATGAATCCATGTGGACACCTTGCAATATGTACCATGGTCTAAAGCTGTACTGTCTAGTGCTATAGCCACATGTGCCCATTTAAATTTAAGTTAAAAATAAATAAAATTAAATACAGTTTTTCTGTCCCACCAGCCACGTTTCAAGGGCTCAAATACTACTGTAATAGACAGCACAGATTTAGAATGTTACCACTGCAGAAAGTTCCACTGGACAATGCTAGTCTAAAGACTTGATTAATTTTATTTCTTTATTATATAACAACAGTTAAATGTCCTCTGATAAGGTTCTTTCAAAGATTCATTATTTTTTGTGGGTGTTTTCAAAACGTCTCTACCTGTAGGAAACTGCATAGTCTGTTACCAGAAACCTAATGCTTTCTCCTGGCTTCTTGTGGGTTTTTTCATTCTTCAAAGTTCAAGAATCCAAATTATTTTACTATTACATTTTAAGACCTTCTTTTTCCTGCTGGAAATCACTTACCTTTTGTGTTAAGTTTTAAAATTTAACAAATAGGTGCCTAGAAAGGGAAGGGATTTTTTTCTCTTCAAAAACAGCTCCTGTGTGGAACTCCACATGCTCTCAATAGCCATACTGATATGGTCTTTCAGTTCAGAAAAGTTTTCTATAATTTTCCCCGATTACTTATGAGTTATACATTCCAACCTTTTCTATTTCTGGTAACCTTACTTTTTGACAGACTGCATATCCTCATTCCATTTTCTATATACATCGGTTATACTGCATTATTATTAGCCTGTTGAGTTTCACTACTTTTCTTTCCTTTTTATCCTCACCGAGGACATTTTTACATTTATCTTCAGGTAGAGCGGGAGGGAGAGAGAGGGGAAGAGAGAGAGAAACATCTATGTGAGAGAGACACATCGAGTGGCTGCCACCCACACAATTCCAACCGAGGCCAGGGACAAACTGCAACACAGGTACATGCCCTTCCCTGGGAATGTGGAACTGGGAGTAAGATTCTGTTTCCAACTAGCTTCTTTCTAGATTGCAGGAACTGCAATCTTAGGAGCTTTTCTGTTGTTACCATTGTCCGCCATATAGACTAAGAAACCAAAAAAACTAGCCTGCAAGAAGACAAGAAAAAATCAGAGACAAAGACAGAGAGAGAATAGCAAAGATAAGATACTGAGCCAGAACTCCTGGGTTCCTTATGGTGCTCCAGTCCCTGACTGCAGCACATTCCTAAGGCCCAGTGGCATCCCTGTCCTTGGATTCCATGGAACATCCTGTACCTTACAATAAATCTCCCTTACTGTATAAGTTAGTTAAAGAGGTTTCTATAATTTCCAGCCAAGGGTCCTATTATAATCACCTGTCCAATAAAATTTTAAGCTTTTTATTAGCAAAGGGTCAACCTCTGCAGGACCCATTACAGTGACTCAAACACATACTTATTTAAATTATCACCTGTGAAATAATTTGGAAAGTTTTCTATAAGAAATACCCTGGGCCCCTGGCAACCAATAATCTACTTTCTGTCTCTAGGGATTTGCCTATTCTGGACATTTCATATAAATGGAATCACATAATGTGGCTTTTGTGTCTGGCTTCTTTCTTTCACAAAGCATGTTTTCAAGATTCATCCATGTTATAACATGTACCAGTAATTCATTCATTTTGTTTATCCACGACAGCATCTTTAAATATATTTTTGCTACCTATGTTAATTAGCTCTCAGAATTACTCAGTACTCAACGTGACATACACTGTATTTGTTCACACATTGATCTCTTTGCCCACAGATTATCAGTATTTTACTACTTTCTGTCAATTTATATAAATCATCTCATACACTATCATCTTCCTTGTATTGTATCTCAGTACTTTGGTAAATACTTTTTGGGCTTTCCACCTAACACCCCCTTTTCTAGAAATTGCCCCTCCTTTCCAACTTCTGTATAATTAACGTGACCTTGCTCCTGTATACATGTGACTGGTCTAGGAATGAACTCCTGATTCAAGCTGGATAAATTAGGTCCGCAGGCCGACACTCTAACCGCTGAGCCAAACCGGCCAGGACAAGTTTCACTACTTTTCTATATATTTTGTTTTTCTGTTGTTCAGATAATCATTTATTCACACATTAGTCCAACAACACATAATATCTCTGATGTGCTTGGCACTACTGTTTTGTAATGTTCTCTTTTACATTTCAATGGTGCACTCTGAAAATTCCCAATAGCTTCAGCTCTGTAATCTACTTTATCTGAGACCGTAACTGGGAACTCC
The DNA here is from genome assembly GCA_030848825.1 of Tadarida brasiliensis. NCBI lineage: Eukaryota > Metazoa > Chordata > Mammalia > Chiroptera > Molossidae > Tadarida > Tadarida brasiliensis. The sequence goes on along the minus strand of CM061260.1, from coordinate 60,920,863 downwards.
TGCTTTTCTTGAATCTTCAGTATCACCTGTCTTTCTGCACTGACTGTCACCACCAATATTTTTAGTTCTCTTTTTCATTTCAGCACATTCCTTTCTATAGCCACTAACTATCTTACCTCTGTAAATACCATAACAACTTGCTTCTATGTACTTGAGTCCGCAAGAGTGAGGCCTGCGTGGGTGGGTTCCTGTTTCTCACAGGCTCCTTTGCCCTTCTAATGTTGTGACACATTAATTATACCCAAGTTCTATTTTCCCTCTGGTTTTCATGTTTTTGAAGCTGGTTTGCCTACGTTTGTTGTCATTCCTGTCTGTATCAGATATCTCCACTATGACTTGCTCTGCTGGTTTTTCAGAGTCTCTCTTAGAGGTCTGTTTTCTCAAAACAAGTCTTCAGAATAAAGATAGTTTATTTTATTTATTTATGTATTTTAATCCTCACCCGAGGATATTTTTCTATTTGTCATCAGATAGTGGGAGGGAGGGAGAGAGAGAAACATCGATGTTAGAGAGACACATCAGCTGGTTGCCTCCTGCACGACCCGACCAGGGCCAGGGCCAAACCGCAACCGAGGTACATGCCCTTGACCAGAATCAAACCCGCGACTCATTGGTCTGCAGGCCGACACTCTAACTGCTGAGCCAAACCGGCCAGGGCAGAATAAAGGTAGTTTAAAATGTGCATATAGTTTATTTCAAAAGTTCCTTCTTAAAATTACTATTACTGGGAAATTAGCATTTTCTAGAAGGAGGAAAAAATATTACAGATGATGGTTATGGCCACAGATGAGTTCACTAAAGGAAACTTAAGACATAATGTGCCTGAAGTATATTACTGTATTAACAACACTACAGAATCTAACCGCAAAGTATCTCTGAGGGAAAAAAAATCATCCAATGTTAGAGGAAAAATATATTAAAACTGGCAGGGAGACGGGAGCCCTCTTCTTATTAAGGATGCTTCAAGCTCTTACGATGCTGCTATATTTAAGAGAAATATCCAAAATCAGTTTCCTGAATATTTCATTAAAGGATCGGAAGAGAATTGTGAGGTGAGGCATGAAAAGTTAGACCAGAATATAGATAGGAGGTTTAGAAAATGGTACTGGGGCGGGGATTTAGAAAACATACAAAAGCTCTGAAGAAGTTCATTTAGATCCAGTCCTACTAGATCAACTCCAGGAAAAGATCACAAATAAGACTGGTTGGTTTTCCCTCCCCTTTTTCTATTTGTAGATTTAAGGGGGTTCCAAGCAGTAGATCAGGAAGAGGTTGGGGAAGAAAGGGAGTTCCAGTGGCCCATCAGATATTCCAAGATGGACAATGGCAGGTAAATGACACAGAGAGCAATATACATATGCTGAAGATGGGCTGCATCAGTCTCAATGATCAATGTCTTTGCAAAGCCAACCTCAACCCACTGGAATCCTCACTGTCAGTCAGAGGCACATCCAATCATAAGTATTTGAAAGTGTCTGCTATAATTAGTCTTATGTTAACTAAACATATTCAGAAACCCAAATTCTCTCAAAAATAATTTTCAACTGATATAATGTAGCATCAATATACTATTTTCTAATCTTCACTCAACTCTAACAAAGCTGCAAACAAAAGAATCTGTCCTTGCCCTGGCCAGTGTAGCTCAGTTGGTTGGAGTGTCGTCCCTTACACCAAGAGGTGGCAGGTTCGATTCCCAGTCAGGATGCGTGATGAGGCAACCCAATATTTCTCTCTCACATCGATGTCTCTCACAAATCAATTAAAAAAAATAAAAAAAATAAAAAAGAATCTGTCCTTATTACTGAATATCATGAATCCAAAAACAAAACAAAAAAGAATGAAGTAAAAACCTATCCACTCATTATAGATGAATGGCATTTAAAAAAAATTGAGATATAATTCACGTATCATAAAATTCACCCATTTCAAGTGTACAATGCAGTGGTCTTTATATGTTCATCGGGCTATACAACTGTCACCACTACCAATTCAAGAATATTTTCATCACCTAAAAAAGAAATCCTGTACCCATTAGCAGTCACTCTCCTGGGCCCCTGGCAACCAACAATCTACTTTCTGTCTCTAGGGATTTGCCTATGCTGGACATTCCATATAAATGGAATCACATAATGTGGCTTTTGTGTCTGGCTTCTTTCTTTCACAAAGCATGTTTTCAAGATTCATCCATGTTATAACATGTACCAGTAATTCATTCATTTTGTTTATCCACAACGGCATCTTTAAATATATTTTTGCTACCTATGTTAATTAGCTCTCAGAATTACTCAGTACTCAACGTGACACACACTGTATTTGTTCACACATTGATCTCTTTGCCCACAGATTATCAGTATTTTACTACTTTCTGTCAATTTATATAAATCATCTCATACACTATCATCTTCCTTGTATTGTATCTCAGTACTTTGGTAAATACTTCTTGGGCTTTCCACCTAACACTCCCTTTTCTAGAAATTGCCCCTCCTTTCCAACTTCTGTATAATTAACGTGACCTTGCTCCTGTATACATGTGACTGGTCTAGGAATGAACTCCTGATTCAAACTGGATAAATTAGGTCCTTCCCTGGGAATGTGGAACTGGGAGTAAGATTCTGTTTCCAACTAGCTTCTTTCTAGATTGCAGGAACTGCAATCTTAGGAGCTTTTCTGTTGTTACCATTGTCCGCCATATAGACTAAGAAACCAAAAAAACTAGTCTGCAAGAAGACAAGAAAAAAATCAGAGACAAAGACAGAGAGAGAATAGCAAAGATAAGATACTGAGCCAGAACTCCTGGGTTCCTTATGGTGCTCCAGTCCCTGACTGCAGCACATTCCTAAGGCCCAGTGGCATCCCTGTCCTTGGATTCCATGGAACATCCTGTACCTTACAATAAATCTCCCTTACTGTATAAGTTAGTTAAAGAGGTTTCTATAATTTCCAGCCAAGGGTCCTATTATAATCACCTATCCAATAAAATTTTAAGCTTTTTATTAGCAAAGGGTCAACCTCTGCAGGACCCATTACAGTGACTCAAACACACACTTATTTAAATTATCACCTGTGAAATAATTTGGAAAGTTTTCTATAAGAAATACTCAAGATATTATTAGATGAGTATGAACAAAAAAATTAGGATTTGTATCCATTTTATAGAAAGCTATATTATTGTAACACCAAGTCAATATATCTTGGCACGTATTTTGCAAAAAATCATATAATTTCCTGAGAAACAAAACTGTCTTTTTATATTACCCACTACATGCCCACTTGCACTTGGTTGATAAATGTTTTGAAATCTTTTAAAAGGCCACGTGTAATATTTTCCTAAGATTTGAAGTTTCTTAAGAACAAGTAATCTCTTTTTGCTTTTCAAGCAATACGTACTAAATAACATTCAGCATAGTGACATAATGAGTAGCTGACCTCTCTGCATTCATTTTCTCCTCCTGTAAACAAGCTATATTGGCAAACACTAATAGTTCCCATAAGGATAACTCATCTTTAAAAAATACTGTGCATATGTGATTATTGTACAGTATAAGCTGGGTGAGCAATAAAACACTCCTCAACTGACAACGCAGGAAGTGTGGTTTTAGTAAGTCTCCCCTGTTGTCCCAGGCTGAGGAGTCTCGTACAATCACTGCCAATTCTCTGCATATTCCTGGGAGTTTTTCCAAAATCAAACACAGGATTTGCTACTTATTTGATTCTCAGTGGGAATAACAGAAATAAAACCAAAAATCCAAATTATTGTCTTAAATCCTTATTAAAAATTCTATACGGATAGCCTTGGACTAATCCTTCAAAGTCTAAGATTTGGTTCCTGAGTGGATTTTGTATCACGTTTTTTAATGTCACAACCTTTCCTAAGATATACTTAAATTTTTTAAACACTTCCAATATTATAAAGTCTTACAGAGATAGAATCCCCTTTAAATTATTGAAGTATTCCAACTTTTTCTTTTAAATTCTCACTGAGGACATGTTTTTAATGACTTTAGAGAGAGAGGAAGGGAAGGGGAAAAGAGAGAGAAACATAATATGCATCATGACCAGGGATCAAACCTGCAACCTAAGTATGTGCCCTGACCAAGGATGGAACCCGCAACTTTTCAGTGTACGGGATGACGCTCCAACCAAATGAGCTACATGGGCCAGGACAAAGTATTCCAACTGCTTACCATATTAAGCACTGGGCAGTTTATGATGATCTTGACCCCGAACTTCCTTCTTTATAGCTTGAGACTACTGTATTGACCAAAGCACTAGGAGACAAAGTACTACTCACTACTGCCCACTTCCAAAAAAATTCAAAACTAGACTTCTGGTCAAGATGGCAGTGTAGGTAAACGCGGTATTGCCTCCTCCCACAACCACATCAAAATTACAACTAAACTACAGAACAAACATCCTTCAGAACCGCCTGAAATCGAGCTGAATGAAATTCCTACAACTATGAAATTAAAGCAGCAGCCACACCTAGACTGGTAGGAGGGGCAGAGGCGTGGACAGGCTGGTCCCACACCCACGTGTGGTGGATAAAAATCAGGAGGGATACCTTGCCTGGGAAGGTCCTCCCTGAGAAGCAAGGCGTCCTGGTCCCACACCAGGCACCCAGCTCAGGGTTCCAGTGCCAGGAAGAGAAGTCCCCATAACTTCTGGCTGTAAAAACCAGCAGGAACTGAGGCTGAGGGAGGCTGAGGCTGCTGAAGCCCCAGGCAGTTCCTCTTAAAGGGCCCGTGCACGGACTTCAGACCCAGACCGCTGCCTCTGAGCTCCAGCGTGGAGGGGAGGCAGCTTGAAAGGTACCAGAGACATACAGGGAAGAACTGAGTTGTTTGACATCGGGGCAAGGACTGGAGAGGCAGCTTTCTCCCGGACAGACATGTTAGCGGAGGCCGTTGTTCCTTTGGTGAGCCCTTCACCCACAGGACTGGCAGAGGGGCACCATATCTAGGACTCCAACAACCTGACTCACAACCATTGCTCTGGTGATTCCCTGAGGCCCTGCCCCACCCAACTTTTGGGCCCACCCAAGCTGTTTCCAGTGGCTTTACCATAGAATTGGCCTGTCTTGGCTTCTGCTTCAGATTTTCCTAAATTCTCTCAAACAAGGAGCATCTGGCCTCAGCGAGCCCCATTACTCTCATTAAGTGGCCCCAGGCCAACACTAGAAGCAGCCAGCCTTAGTTCACAGCTTGGCTTCGCCTGGGCACCTCCAAGCCCAGCACAAGAAGCAGCCATCTGCAGATCACTTTGTAGCTTATGCCTGGTGGCCCTGGGTAGAACACAGGCAGTGGCTGACCTTGCCCCAGAGCCAGCACACCCAGTGGACAGCTTCAGACCACACTGAAGCACCACCACCCAACCACCTCCACAAGTGACACACTCAAGGAATAGACTCAGGGGGTACCAGAGACCTGCTGAAGTAAGTGTTGCTCTGTGTGGCGGGCCCCTGCACAGCTGATCATCCAAGGTAGTCAGAGGTCAGTGGATAGTGGGCACAGCCAGTCCTTGCAGCTGATCAGCCTGAGTAAAACCCTCCCATTGACGTGCCAATAGCAATCAAGACTCAATTACAACAGAAGGGTGTACAGTCCCTATAGGGTTGGGGGTCTGGTGGATGAACAAAATGTAACCTTGAGGTATGCATTCTCGGGGCCTGGCCAGGCAAGGATCAAAGTATGTATGAGAATAGATAAGGTATGCATATTGGGTTGGAATGCCACCCTTGAAAGGGCCAATTGGGTTTATGGCCCAAGAGTGAATGTATTTGTTATGTATCTCTGCTGAAAACCACAAGAGACAGCTGGAACAAGAAGAATTTTGGGCTTGGCTGAAAGGACAGCAGAAATGTGATGTCAAGGACTTAATTACCTAAAATACCATGTAATCTAGTGAAACGCTTTGCAAATAAATTGGGCTGCATCCAGAGATCAGAAGCATTTGCTCCCTTGCGATGCTCCCCCTCACTCCAAGCCGTTTCTGCTTGTAGTTCATTGCATTGGGACGACACCCAGCAGGCCAAGCATTGGTAAATCCACACTAGGGGTGCACCTCGAGGGCCCAGCTGGGTGACCAGGGAAGCTGTGTCACTGGACCCCACAGGACACCCACTACAACAGGCCACCCTAGGAAGCGTAGGAGACATAGCAGTTCTACCTAATACATAGAAACAAACACAGGGAGGCAGCCAAATGAGGAGACAAAGAAACATGTCCCAAATGACAGAACAGAACAAAACTCCAGGAAAAGAATGAAATGAAATGGAGATAAGCAATCTAACAGATGCATAGTTCAAAACACTGGTTATAAGGGCGCCCAATGAACTTAGTGAAAATTTCAAGGAACATCAAGGAACTTAGTGAGGACCTCAGTAGCATAACAAATGACCAGTCAGAAATGAAGGATGCACTAAATGAAATAAAGAATAATTTACAGGGAATCAACAGTAGAGTAGGTGAAGCCAAGAAGCAAACCATCGATTTGGAATATAAGGAAGCAAAAAACACCCAATCAGAACGGCAAAAAGAAAAAAGAATCCAAAAAAATGAGGATCATATAAGGAGCCTGTGGGACAGCTTCAAGTGTACCAACACTCACATCACGGAAGTGCCAGAGGAGAAGAGAAAGAGCAAGAAATTGAAAATCTATTTGAAAAAATAATGACAGAAAACTTCCCTAACTTGGTGAAGGAAACAGACATACACAAGTCCAGGAAGCACAGAGTCCCAAACACGATGAACCCAAAGAGGTCCACACCAAGGCACATCATCATCAAAATGCCAAAGGTTAAAGACAAAGAGAAAATGTTAAAAGCAGCAAGAGAAAAGCAGTTACCTACAATGGCACTCCCATAAGACTATCAGCTGATTTCTCAAAAGAAAGTTTGCAGGCCAAAGGGGAGTGGCAAGAAATATTTAAAGCGATGAAAAGCAAGGTCCTACAACCAAGATTACTCTATCCTGCAACACTATCATTTAGAATCAATGGCCATATAAAGAGTTTCCCAGACAAAAAAAAAGCTAAAGGAGTTCATCACCACCAAACCAGTATTATATGAAATGTTGACAGGTCTTCTTGGAGAAGAAGATAAAAAAAATATGGAACAATAAAATGGAATAAATACATATCAATCAACAATTCAATCTACAAACAAAATGAGCAAGCAGAACAGAAAAAGACTCATAGATACAGAGAACTTTTTGTTGGTTGGCAGATGGGAGGGGGGCTGGGGGGATGGGTGAAAAAGATGAAGGGATTAAGAAGTTCAAATTAGTTTTTAGACTGGTGAACCTCAAAGGGAAGGGGGAGGTGGGGCGGGAAGAGAGAAACCAAAGAATTCATATGCATATATGCATAACCAACAGACACAGACAGTAGTGTGGAGAAGGCAAGAGAGGGGTGGGAGGGGGTCAAGGGGGTAAAAAAAGAGGGACATCTATAAGACATTCAACAATAAAGATAAGTTTAAAAAAAAATTCAAAATTCTAAAGTTAAAAAATGGCCCACACTAGGAATTGCTGGTTTCCTCAGACTCAAACTATTAGGAAAGGAAGGGGCTTTGGAAATCTACTTTAACCTAATTATTTTACAAATGAGAAAATGAGATGAACAAGAGATAAATGACTTGGCCAAATTCATAGAGTTAAGTTGGTAAAACCAGCATACTTAGAATGAGGTTACTCAGACTCCCGTTGGAAGTCCATTTCATCATACCATCTCCTAAAAATGTGTATGTATACATAGTATTCAAATCTCTCTGCTTCCTGAGAAAAAAAAACAAAAACTAAAATTTTCTGCTTTCAAATGAGAGGGTGAGAGATTGAGGTATCAGAACTCATTTCATGGAAGTGCTTTTTTTCTTATATATCCTTCTGAATGTCATAATGGGCTTGCCCTGGAGGCTAAGTGAAATGAAATGAAATACCAGTTCTCTTCAACCTGAAGATTTTTCACCATAATAAACTATGGCAGCTACTGACTTTGAGTGCCCAAAGCTATCCCCATTTCCCCTTTCCTAGACCTGCCTCACTGGCAAGAGTGATTGGTCTAAGTAAGGCCAACCAGAATCCTTCCCTAGAACTGTGACACCGGATGCTCAGAAAAATCAACTCCCTCCCTGTTTCCTACCATGTGGAGAAGGCAGTCTGCAGTAGGAAAGTCTAAGACCAACCTTCAACAAGAAATAGATAAGCAGAGATGAGAGATGGAAAGAGTGTGGCAATGTCAAATCCTTGGTTCTCATTCCTGAGCTGGTTCCTTTGATTTTGTAAGTTAAACCTTTATCTTTATCAACCACAGAAACCAGTAAACTCCTTTTTTTTCTTAAAATAGTTTGAATTGGGTTTCTATCACTTGCAGCTCAAAAATCCTAACATATACTGGCCCCAGGAAACAGGACTAGAGATACATTACCCTTAATAAAGGAAAATTAATAAGCTTTTGCCTAAAAAGTTATTTTTTAGCCTGGCCAGTGCGGCTCAGTGGATTGAGCATTGTCCCAGGGACTGTGAGGTCCTTGTTCAATTCCCCGTCAGGGCACATGCCCAGGTTGCAGGTTCAATCCCCAGTAGGGGTGTGCAGGAGGAAGCCAATAGAGGTTTCTCTCTCACATCAATGTTTCTATCTCTCTCCTCCTTCCTTTCACTAAAAAAAAAAAAAAAAAAAAAAAAAAAAAAAAAAAAAAAAAAAAAAAATCAATAAAAACATATTTTTTTAAAAATTATTTTTTAATTTGGATGCCTTTAGACAGGCTCTGCCATTTCTTACACCTACCACTCCTGACATCCTACACCCAACAATTTCCTTTCCATTATGTGCCTGGCCCCTTAAAGCATCTGCGTTTGCTAATACTTTCCTAGGATGTCTGTAGAATTTTTAAAAAATCCCAATATAAGCTTGCTTCACTTGATTTCTAATAGAGTGTAAAATATATTCCAGGTAATACAAGTTAAATGAGATTGTACTTTATCTAGAGTACACTATAAGGCAAGTTTTCAAAATTTAAAGCAAATCCAACAGATGAGGCTACTTCAATATAATTTAGTAGTATATATATATATTTTAATAACAATAGAAACCACCACCAACAACAACAAATCTCAGGACCTACCTCCAATAAGGCTCCTGTCTGGAAGAATTTCAAAGGCTTTTCAATTGAATAATAAAGGCTATGATAGCTGCCCTTAGCCAGGTATGCTCTGACGAGACCAACAGCTATAACAAGCCACCTAGAAAAAGAGAAAAAAGAGCAATAAGAAAAAAAAAAAAAAAAAGGTAAGTAGGATTTAAGGTAATAGGAAGATGTAGTAATAACAGATATTTCTAAAGGTGAGTTCAAGAATCAGTGACCTGGATTTACCAACTCTAACTCTCAAACGCCAATGCACAGAAATGCTGCACCACACCAAGAGCACTCTGAAAAAGCACAGTGGTACCTCACCCATCTGGAGCTTGGCTTTTTGGCAACCTTGCCTGTTGAGAACAAGGCCAAAATGAAGGGAATAATCTAAATTGGTCCCTGAGCAGCTAAAGTAAGTGCCAGAGAGTCTAAAACAAGAGGAAAAAATAAAATGTTAAGGAAAAATTTAAATGGCTTGTGCACTTAAAAGGTCAGTAATAATAATAGGGTGGAGAGATGTTTTACGCCATTTTCCAAGTATCTCACTGAAACATACCCATAACTTAAAATCTATCCTTCTTAAATTGCAAGTAAGAATAGGTTAGATTTCTTTAAAGAATAAAAGGTTTTTTTTAGTTGAATTTCCCAAAATCAATTCAGTAAAGAAATCCAGATCAATACGAAAAGCAAAACAGGAAAGCACTTAGGCATATGTAACTGTAAACATTACATTTCTTTTCTACTGTCCTTCTCAAAAATAAATTTCTCAGGCCCAGAAATTTTTTCATTTAAGTTCTATAATGAAACGAGCGGACCTTTATGAAGGTATGTCTCCTTGAAGGCAGTAATAGATTTACCTATTTGTATAATCTCAACTATGTAATGGGGTATTGTATGTTATTTCTACAAAATGTCATACAAAGACACCAAACAATTTGTAAAAGAAAAAAATGAACTCCTTAATGGTGTAACTAGTCCAGCATTAGCAGCCTAGAAAAAAAGCTTATTTTACTCTCACAGTCCCAATTTCTCTTTCTAGATATCACTCCTTATCTTCCACCCTCTTCTCTACATTCATTGCCCAGGAATAATGACTTTTCTTCCTTCCTCAATGTACCCTAAAATCCCTCTCCAGGTCCAATGCTCTCATCAATGCCCTTGCGAAGGCAAGAATTTTACATATAAATGTAAATACATACAGAATCCTGAATACTCTTTTAAAATCACTGTGACTACTTATGTGACAAAGAAAATTTGCATCATTTATCTTGAGATAGAGCTGGAGGGAGACAGAGAGAAACATCGATGTGAAAGAGACACATCCAGTGTTTGCCACCCACAGGACCCCAACCAGGCCAGGAACAAACTGCAACCAAGGTACATGCCCTTAGCGGGAACCAAACCCGGGCCTCTCTGGTCCGCGGGCCAACGCTCTGACCGCTGAGCCAAACCGGCCAGGGCTCTGTAATATTTCTTTGTTAGCCTGTGAATAGAGAGAAATAGGTTCTAGATCCAGATCTAATATTAACGAGTTTGGTGACCTCAAGCAAGTCAAGCAAGTCACAACTTGTCTGAGCCCAGGTGTCAACACTGGCCATTTCTAAAACTAGCAATAAAGCCTATGATCCTCCCAACATACATTTTTTTGTATGTGAAAAAAGCAAGGTCCTGAAATGTTAATATGACATTAGCATTTGTGTTTTAAAAATGGGCATGGGGTCCGGCGGGTCTGGCTCAGTGGTTGAGAATCAACCCAAGCACCAAGAGGTCACTGGTTCGATTCCAGGTCAGGACACATGCCCGGGGTTGTGTCAGGACACATGCCCAGGGTTGTGGGCCAAATCCCCAGTGGGGAGCGTGCAGGAGGCAGCCAACTGATGTTCTCTCTCATTCTCTCTCCCTCTCCCTCTCCCTTCCTCTCTCTGTAAAATCAACAATGGAAAAAATAAATTTTTTTTTAAATGGGCATGGGGGTGGGGGGAAACACATAAACATTTTTACTTGTATCAGCAAGAATACACAAAATAAACTGCCTCCAGGGAGGGGGTCCGGGTGCAAGGGAAGACAGAGAAGGAAATTTCTCACCATATGCCCTTGTATATATTTTGAATTTTGCACCCGCCAATGCATTGTCCATTGTAAAAACAAATAAAAATAGATGTCCACTATACAATTTTTTCAAGTTTTCTTTATGTTTGAAATTTCGTAAGAAAAAGATTAAGGAAAATGTTTTACACATAAATCAAGTTTTAAAATATATAACAAACAGTCTGATCTTGTGATCCCCCTCACCAAAAATCATGGAATCAAAGACTTAGAGGAAACAGGAAGATCCCTGAGCCAAACTCTTTAGTTTTGCAGATGACCTGAGCCAAACTCTTTAGTTTTGCAGATGAAAAATCGGAGGCCAAGAGAAATAAAGTAATCTGTCCAAAATCACACATCTAATTAGTGTCAGAACTAGAACTGAAAACTCGCTGTGACAAGGAATGAACTGAAATGAGGGAGAGACAAGAGAGGGTAAACCCGTTTGGTGATCTATTCCTTTCCTCCCCAGGAGCTCTGCCTTCCACCTCCAGTGCCTTCCCCACCCCAATCTATCCTAAAAAAAAGTCTAAACTCATCTAAAGCACAGCTCTGCTCATGTCACTGGTCAAAAACTTTGAAAGCTTTTCCATTACCTTTCAGATTATATATGGCTCAGCCTGGATTTTGAAAACAGCCGCCTAAACACATGGTCACTCTGCAGCCACGGCTTTCCCCACTCCCTAGGGGGAAACAGCTCGCCATTCGTGACCGGCTGCCCAGGCTCCCGGCGCTGCAGGATCGCCCTGCACACCGCCCCCAGGCCTGGATCACTGACCAGCCCACCCGTGCTCCCCAGGCCCTCCAGACCTGCGCCCGGGCAGCCTTCCCGTGCCCCGCTGGAGCCCCGAACTCCAGCTCGGGGCACACCCGCTGCCGGGGAACTTGCTCGGCCCCCGCCCAGGCGGCAGTCCGGGGCAGGCACCAGGGCCGTTCAGCGCTCGGCTGCCCTCAGCGCCCAGAAGCCGGGTCCCCGGCCGCCCGGCTGCGCGGCGCACGGTGGGCCGGGCCCGGCCGCTCCGCCGCCCGCGGAGCCCCCTCACTAGCCAGGCTCGTTCCCCGCCTCCCCGAGCCCCAGCCTCACCCCGCTGTCATCACTACATTGTAGATAACTAGGTACGCCGTGGCCAAAGGCCCGGGGCCCTTCTTCTTCCGCGCGCCGCTGGCTTCGCCGGCCGCGGTCCGGCCCGCGCCGCCCCCATTCCCCTTGGTCGCTGCAGTCGCCGCCGCTGCCGCCATGTCTAGTGCCCGAAGCTCGCTCTCCTACCGCCAGCACCACCGCCCGAACTCAGCCCTCCGAGGAGGCGGTGGGAGGGGCGAGGCGGTGGGAGGGGCGAGGAGGCGGGGCTGATGCCGCGGGGCGGAGCCAGGGACAGGCCCACGGCGGCCGCCATCATGGAGGAGGGAAAAGATGCTCCCGGCGCTCCCCGCCCTTCTGTTCGCCTCAATTGCTGCCGCCATCTTGGACCAGGGCAATCACCGCCTCTCGGCCGCTCCCGCTAATAACCTCCGGCGCCATCTTGGATGAGGTTAGTGTCACTTTCGGCCACCCTCCGTAGGCCCGTTGTTTCTGCCATCTGGATGCTTTGTCTTCTCGGCTTAGTGTCTCTTCTGTAAGTTACACCTACATGTTGGATGAAGAAAAGGATGCTTTCGTTCTTCTCATCTTGACTTCTCCCAACGGCCCTATCTCCACCTCTATAGAGCGATGGACTAACCTGCCATTTTGGGTCAGGGCACCTGGCGCCGATTTGCTTCCCATCGAATCAGAGGCTGGCAGGGAATAGCGCCTCTGCCAGGCGCGCTCGCTCCTTAGGCCGTAGCCAGGTTGAAGATTCGGCCTCCCAAGGTGTCTTCTCTGCCTTTTGGTTTTAAGTTACTAGTGCAGCAGAGAATGTCAACGAGAAGTTGGCTCCTTTTACTATCCGAGTCAAGGCACCGTGTGGCTAGGATCCGGTGGCATCGTGAGGGCCCGGAGAGTGTTCAGGTGCACCTTCCAGCCCGAAGCCGCGTGGGCTCGCCGGTCGCGGAGGCAGGACCAGGCCGAGGCTGCCAGGTGGTCAGCTGTGGGCGAGGTGTGGCGTGGAGTGCGAAGCTTTACACCCACAGTGGCCCCCACAGAGGGATGCTGGCTTACACGGGCACCTGCCTGCTGCGGGAACCCCGGAACCTGCATCAACCAGTTTACCCTTGCTTTCCATTCACTGCTTTGTCTCTGGTATTTTTAGTTTGCAAAAGTCCCCTACCATCAAGTGTCACACACCCTAACACCCCGTTAAATTAATGACTGCATGTGTGGTGGTATGAAATATGCATTCATTCCAGCAAGTATTTATGGAGTGTCTGGGAGGTTGCAGTGGAGTTCATGGCACTAAATGAAAGAGACAAGTCCTGGGTCTCCCAGAAGTTATGTAGAGAGGGAGCCAGATGAAAATGAACATGTATTAGGCGGTGAAAAGTGATATTAGGAAGTTACTGCAATAATCCAAGCCATAGTGATAGTGCTTTGGGCTAGAGTGGTAGTGATTGAGGCGATGAAAACGGAAGTGAATTCTGGACATATTTTAGAAGTAGAGAGGATAAGATTTGTGAATATATTAGATTTGGAGTGTGAAGTAGAAGAGACATTATGAGCGACTTGGAAGAATTGAGTTGTAGCAGGAAAGATTTTGAAGAAAAATAAGGAATTTGGGGTTTTACGTGTTGAGTCTGAAATCTTTATTAGCTATCCTAGTGGAGAGGTTGCATAGACAATTAGATTTCCACACAGGTTCAGAGAAGAAGAGTGGACTAGAGATACAAATTTGCGAGTCATCAGGGGGATAATGGTATTTAGAGCCATAAAACATCTAAGGATTGAGACACAGGAACTAAATACTTGTCAGGGTCTCTTCCTTTAAGTCCCCATAGATTGTGTAGAGATCCTGTTGCCATATTTTCCTGACTTCTTTATTTATTTAAAAAAATTATTTTTCCTTTAAAAATTTTTTTTTCTTTATTGATTTTAGAGGGAGGAAGGGAGAGAAAGATAGAAACATCAATGAGAGAGAACATCGATTGGCCACCTCCTGTGTGCCACCCACTCGGGATTTGGGCCACAACCCGGGCTTATGCCCTGTCTGGGAGTTGAACTGCCAACCTTATGGTGCGTGGGTCGACGCTCAACCACTGAGCCACACCGGCTGGTCTTCCTGATCTCTTTAAAGAGCAAGTGGGTGTACTCAAATTGCAGACAGTGATCAGTGGAGGAAAAAAAATTGCAAAAGAAATAAAGAAGTGAGTCATTTTGCAGGGTAAATAATCACTCATCTAAAAGCTTTTTTGATTCATTTAACTGATTTTGCTTTTCACTATTGTTGTAATGTGTCAGCGAGATAACCAGAGACGCACGGCCGAATTGTAAAGGAGCACTTTATTACTCCAGTGGGCTGTTACACCAGCGGGCTGGGGGGGTACAGCTTCCCCAAATCCTCAGCCCCGAGCCTTCTTTGTTGCCCGCCTTTAAAGGCACAAACTACAGAAAAAAAAACTACATTCTCTTGGCACTGCTTTTGGCACCGTTAATGGGGGCTATCTCTCTTCTCCTATCTATCCCTCTACTTAATCTTCTTTATATCCTTTCCTCTCTATTCCTATTTCGTTTCCCAAGGCCATCCTCAACCCCTTATCTTTACAGTTTTCTTTGGGTGTCTCAAGGCCCTTATGTTTACAGAAAAGAAACTGCCAGGGTGTGTACGTGCAGTAACTGAGGGTCAGAATGGAGTTATTACAACTATAATCTGAGAAAGTAGGAGGCAGGAATACATAAAGCTCTGTCAGTTGGAAATCAACTTAAAACTCAGTGTAGCCCTGGCTGGGTGGTTCAGTTGGTTGGAACGTCGTCCCATACACCAAAAGTTTGCAGATTTGAGTCCAGGTCAGGGCATATACCTAGGTTGCAGATTGGATTCCCAGTCCAGACACGTATGGGAGGCAACTGATTGATATTTGTCTTTCTCATCGATCTCTCTGTCTAAAAAAAAAAAAAGAAGAATTTAGGACCTGGAAAAAAATTAATTCTAAAAGCTCACTCATCACAATGTTATTTATAATACCAAACTGTTGGAAACAATCTAAATGTCCAGTAGTGCAGACAGGTTAAATTATGATAAGGCTTAAAATAGGATACTCTTCAGACATTAAAATGATTTTGCAGAAACTTACTTTCAAATGATTCAGCAAAAAGAAGTGGGGTGTGTGTGTGTGTGTGTGTGTGTGTGTGTGTGTGAGATAGAGAACACAAGCATGAGGGTGAAATTGTGAATGAAGAGCAGATTTGGCAAAGTGATGAGACAGAAATGGAGAGGTCTGAGATTTTTACTTGCAAGCTAACAAGTTAGCCTGCCCACCCCCCACCCCACCCCCTCACACACATTTTTTGGCAGCAGGGAGGGGTCCAGATTTTGTCTCCTGAGATCATAGCTATCAACTCTTATAGCCTTCCTTCTGACGAACAGCCTCGGGGTGTTGTTCTCTCTGATCCAGCCCAAGTGCCAGTAACTGGGGAGCTGGCTTCTTCTACACCCAAGCCCCTCAATCAGGAAATGTTCTCTTCTTTTGAACACTGTGGGAGATGGATAAGCTCAAGCCTAGGCTGATTGAGGTGGATGGAGTGTGGAGTTTCCCAGGAAGCAAAGCAGGGCACAGCTGGAGCCTTCAGGGTGCACTTTACAATTTTGTCTTTGTGAGTGTGTGTGTGTGTGTGTGTGTGTGTGTGTAAGTCTGGGTTGGGATGGCAAAAGCAGCTGCCAGAGCAACATCTTATGTTGGTTTCGAAGCCCCGTACACAGGGTCACATACCGGATGATACCTGCACCATGCAGTGGGGTACATTACAGCAGAGGTATCCTGAAATTAGGAAACTTTGATCTTATATATGGCTGTTCGTAATGCCTGTCCTCCTTTCCAGAGAGAAAGAAACCTTATCTTTATTCTAAAATGTAAGCAAGTCCTCTCCAAGAAAGGAAGGAGAGGTCTTTATCTTTATTATTCTGGACATCTCCAGGGAGGGAAATATGTCTAAGCTTTACTACCCTGGAATGGCTCTGTAGGGGAGGAAGAAACCTTTCCTCTATCCTCAGGTATGGCAGCTGGGGCCCTGCAAATTGAAGTGACAAAACACAGATTAATAGGAGAATAAGTTTTAGTTCACATGCATTCTGGGAGGATGAGGGGGTCATAGAAATGAAATGAAAGTTCCAAAGAGGTGGTCATACCTGGAGGCTTATATATCATTTTAACAAAGAGCAATAAATTTGTCGAGAAATGACAAAACAAAGGAAAGGAAGTTTTTATGGATAGAAAATTGTGGGAAGGTAAATATATGGAGAAAACTAATGGTAGATAAGTGCTGTTTTAGTAAAGTTTGTGATGTTTGGGTGGCCTCTCTGGGCTGAGAAGTTTAAGCGTCATGTCTGGTGATTAAAAGTTGTTCTGTTCTTCCTGGTATGAGAGAGAGATGGGGAACACATTTACAAAGAGAAATTTATGTCCTGCTTTTAGGCAAATAGGGGGAGGATAGAGAGCTTTTTCTGCATCTGCTGTTTCTCAGTTGCCTTCAGCTTAAAATAGTCCTTACACCAAAGTGGCATATTTTGGGGTGGCACATTCCGATCCCCTTCAGCTCCTTATACAAACATTCTTGAATTGGCTTTACATGCTTTTTAAAAATATATATATGTTTTTATTGAGTTTAGAGAGAGAGGAAGGGAGAAGGTGAGCAAGAGAGAAACATCGATCGGCTGCCTCCTGCACGCCCCCTGACTGGGGATCAAACCTATGACCTTTTGGTGCATGGGCCAACACTCAACCACACCAGCTGTCACTTTAAATGCTTTTGATCAGAGACCTGAACTGTGTGGAAAGTGAGATGTTCAGAGTGAATCATCTCCCAACAGTAATTCTAGATGGAGGGTTTAAGGGTCTTCACTGAACTGTTCTATCAGGCTTTCTCTAAGTTTGAACACAATTTAAAATAAAAAATTGGGGAAATAATAATCTAGAGATGTATTAGACGTGGAAATTGTTTAGAATATATTAAGTAGAAAAGTAGATTATACATGGTATATAGTAAGACCTTATTTTTATAACAGGTATAGGTATGTGTATCTAAAAGTAAAAGAAAATCTAGAAGGGGTTTTCTGTTATTAGTGTTTATCTTTGGTTGAGTAAGAGTGATGGTTTTTTTTTTTTAATGTTCCTTTTGCCTATGTGTATTTTGCATTTCTTTTATGAGTGGTTTTGTGAGTAAAAAAATTTTCTTTAACCTTATAAAAAACTAGAATCCCTTTTTGTCTTTCTTCTAGTGAGAACAGATATTTAAGACAGGTCTGGAGGGTTTTTCAAGTGAAATGCTGATCAATATAAACTCCTTTATTTATCTTCCTTACAAAATTGGTAAATTCTTTGATGTTTTTGTATGAATGGCATTTCTGGTGGGAAGCTCAAAGAAACGGAAGAGGACACAACAATAATGTGGGTTACGTTTTGGGTGCCACCTGAGATTTTCAAACTAAAGTGCACTGCCTAGCTATATTTAGGATTAAATCATTGCCTAGGATACAGGTTCTCAAACTCTTAAAAATTTTTGTATTGAGGACCATAACAGCTTTTATTTATGTGGGTTATAACTATTTGATATTAACCATATTTCTAATGTTGAAGAGATTTAGGCATACTAGAAAATAGGTTAATCTAAAGTATAAATTGGACACGCTCTCTCTTGAGTATGCCTGTGCCCTTCCCCACCCCTACTTTCCCCTGGGGGAGCTCTCTTTCTCTGAAGCTCTCCTGCCTGAATCTTTTCTCCTCTCCTTCACCCAGGCGCATTCTCTCTGTCTTTTCTCTCCCTAAGCTCCAAGGGCCCTTCTTTTGCCTCTGTAACTCCTTTCCTGAGTCCACGCAGCCCAGCTGGCTCACTTTTTCTACCCCTGTGACTTTCTACATAAACTTTCTCATAATTTGAAAAAAAAAAAAAGTATAAATTGTGTAACTGATTTAGACTTGGGATTCAAAGTTTAACTCTTTCTAAACTTATAAACAGTATTGGACCCTTTAAAAGAAATTAAGTCCCATTGTGTTTATAAATTTAATTTATTTATGAGACTTATTTTACTTGAGAATGTATTTTCTAGGGACTTTTCTTGGAAAGTTTTGTTATAATTGAAGAAATGAAAATGAAATGTATTTGTTACATTTATGAAGGCAGTTTTAAAATGTTTAAGGGAATTAATTAGAGCAAAAAAAAAAACAAACTCTTAAAAATGAATATTACATCTTGGTAAATTTGCAAATCTACCAAATCAGATCTGAAAATTGAATTGAAATGTTTAAGTAAGAGCTTTAAATTTTCAACAATAGGTAAAATAGTAATCCAAAAAACCAAGAATAGTTTGTGAATAATCTTTTATGTGCACAAAAATTGCTCTGAAATGCATAAAATAGCCTTACTGACAAGTTCATGAGACTCAGATTGTTTTATTGAGAAATTCCTGCACATGTGAGTCATTTCTCTGGGCTGTCTAATTTTCCAAGAAAAAAACATCCCCCAGTCTCCTGCATGTGCAGAAATAATCTGCAACATCAGAGCTGGCTGGATGGGTGCATAACTTGTACAGTCACACTTAGAGGGAACTCACACTTGCTTTAATCTCTGCTGTCACTGGAAATTTTTTAAAATCTGTTTTTATTGATTTTTTTAGAGAGAGAGGAAGAGAGAGAGAGAGAAACATTGATGTGAGAGAGAAACATGGATCAGCTGCCTCCTGCATGCCCCCTACTGGGGATGGAGCCCGCAACCCAGGCATGTGCCCTGACTGGGAATCTGACGGGACCTCTCAGTCCATGGGATGAAGCTCAATCCACTGAGCCACACCAGCCGGGCTCACTTGAAATTTTTAATACTTTGTAAAACAAGGAACTCCACATTTTCCTTCTGTACTTGCCCTGCAAATTATGTAGCCGGTCCTGCCTGGCAGTCACACAGTGGGAGAGGGCTGCAGTTTCAAGGTTTCCTTCCTTCCTTCCTTCCTTTCTTTCTTTCTTTCTTTCTTTCTTTCTTTCTTTCTTTCTTTCTTTCTTTCTTTCTTTCTTTCTTTCTTTCTTTCTTTCTCTCTCTCTCTCTCTCTCTCTCTCTCTCTCTCTCTTTCTTTCTTTCTTTCTTTTCTTTCTCTCTCTCTCTTTCTTTCTCTCTCTCTCTTTCTTCTTTCCTTCCTTCCTTCCTTCCTTCCTTCCTTCCTTCCTTCCTTCCTTCCTTCCTTCCTTCCTTCCTTCCTTCCTTCTTTTTTCCCTTTATTGATTTTAGAGAGAGAGGAAGGGAGAGGGAGAGAGAGATAGAAACATTGATGAGAGAGAACATTGATTGGCCGCCTCCTGCATGCCCCCCACTGAGGATCAGGCCCACAACCTGGGCATGTGCCCTGACCAGGAATTGAACCAGCAACCTGTTGGTGCATGGGTCGACGCTCAACCACTGAGCCACACCGGCCAGATTCAAGGTTCTTTATGTAGCTCCCCTGCCCCCTGCATCTCTGTGTTTTCTGAGTTGCCTCCTTTCCATCCTCGATTGTACCTGTTTCCACCAGCCCGCCACCTCTCTAATGTTAAATTTAAAAGATCTCCTTTTCTGCCAGGCTTGGGAGGGCCTCCCAGAGGCCATATGGGCTAGAGAAGGAGGTGAAGGGAGATTGGTCTAATTCCCCTACTTTTGCCTAGTTCTGTGGCAGAACTTAGCTTGCCTTTTGAGGCTTTCTTCTCTGTGAACACTTACAAAGTGGAAAAAATTGAAAAAAGAAATTAATGACAATTATTCTATTGCCAAATTTTGTCAGCAACTCAAGTCTACTGTGTTACCCCTTTCATTCTGTGTCCTTGTGGGTTTATTCCTTTTGTTCCTTTAGTTTCATTTTAGTGAGGTTTTGGGAGACAGGAGATAAATGTAAGTGTTCAATCTGCTATTTATGACCACTAGTCTCAATTGAGTTTCCATGGAAACAACTAGTCTTTTTTTTTTTTTGGCACCCACTTTTGTTAGTTTATATAATACTTAGTTAAATTATGTAATTATAATTACCAGTAGAACTAGCATAAATAAATTTAAGAACAAACCCAATTGACGCTTGCTTGGTAAATATACAACTCAGTTAGTGGGAACAGAAGTGTGTGGGCATCAGCTAATTTATTTTACAAAGGAAATGAAAATTGTGGTTAAGTTGGGCAAGTTGAATTAAATGGAGAGCTTCTGCTTTAAATAATTGAATATAAGACATTCATAAGGAGGGTGCATTATTGAAAGTCCAACAATTTGTCTCCTTGGATAACCAATTTAAAAGAAGCTTATCTGTCTTTAAAAACTAGAACAAGCAAATGCTTTTCTAGGATCAGGCTCTTTTCTGCAGTTTGACTATGGATACTATTGATGTGTTCAGATGACCTCCTAGACTCTGGACCCTTGTCTTTCCTAACGCCTAATTATCCATCCTACTTCTGCCTTGAGCTCCTAGTTGGACTTTTGACCTGCTGTTGAAATCATTGTAATTAGCTAGTTATTAACAATAGGAAAGGAGCAAAGGGAAGGCCAGACACGATAGGCATGTCATTTGGGCAGCTTCACCAGGGAACCACCAGCCCATTCCTTGCATATCATTGGGGGAAACTGTCCAACAAAGGGGACATGGACCCATGAGCAGTGATGTTAGGGTAACTAGGGGAGATGCCTATCAGTCACACCTAGGAACAGATATCATTGGCCAGAATGGGCATGGCTACTGCAAGCCGAAGAAAATTTGGGACTGCATAATCTCCTAAACAAAGGAGCTCGCTCTCTTATTTCTCTTGGCACTCTTGGCTCTTGGCTGTGGGGCTCTCTCATTCCTGCTTCCTTGCATTCACCCATGTTTCCTCCGTAGCCATTTGGCCCTGCGGTCCCCACATGCAGTGGACTGATGGATTGCAACTAGGAACACAGCCAAGCTAGCCTGATGCTGGATTGGACTGCTCCAACAGGGAACAGAAGCTCTGGACACTGGCTCTGATTTTAGCCCTGCTAAAGGACCCTCCATTTTTTAGCTTTCTAGACAATTTATAAAAGATATCTATTCTTTTCCTGAAACTGTATAGCAGAGCCCTATTTGATCTGTGGTTAATAAGCAGCCAGAAACAAGTCAATGTGAATTTGCTTTTGTATATATCAATTAAAAATCAGGGAACTTTTGGGGGTAAAGGTTAAGTGCGATTAAAGTCAAGCTTACCACCCTGGCTGGTTTGGCTCAGCGGTAAGAGTGTTGGCCCGCAGACCAAAGAGTCCCGGGTTCGATTGCGGCCAAGGGTATGTACCTTGGTTGTGGTTCGTCCCCGGCCCCGGTTGGGGTTGTTCGGGTGGCAACCAATCAATGTGTCTCTCTCGCATCAATGTTTCTTTCTCTCTCTCTTCCTCCTGCTCTATCTGAAGGTAAATGTAAAAATATCTTCGGGTGAGGATTTAAAAAAAAAAGTCAAGCTTACCTGAGAAATTTCCTCTTGACTGGAAAATAAGACTCATAAGGTCAGATGAGCTTTTCTCCTTTGGGTGTGAAGAAGAGAGTATTTAGGAGCTGGGAGTTAAAATTTTCCTTAGAACAAGAGGGCAGTTGTTGCCTTTCCTAAACTCACAGCAGTTATTTTTTGTGCAATTGCATGGGCACTTTCAGTTTCAAAGATCCTTTATTGGGTGGTGGGTGGAATTTAAATAATTCTTTTCATCTTTCATTATTTAAAAGTATACAACTTTTTCACGTATTTGTTTTGTTTCTGCAGAAGTATAATCAGTTCCTTGAACACCGATGTCAGAGGATGTTTGACATACCTTAGTATCTCTGGAGCTTACCATAAGGATGAGGTAGTATGCATGAGCTCATTTAATTATTTTTTTAAATTATTTTTTTCTTTATTGATTTTAGAGAGAGAGGAAGTGAGAGGGAGAGAGAGATAGAAACATCAATGAGAGAGAACATCGATTGGCTGCCTCCTGCATGCCTCCCACTGGGGATCAGGCCCACAACCTGGGCATGTGCCCTGACCAGGAATCGAACTGGCAACCTCTTGGTGCATGGGTCGATGCTCAACCACTGAGCCACACTGGCCGGACGAGCTCATTTAATTTTTATAACAGCCTGTGAGGTAGGAACTATTGTTACTCTAATTTTATAGGTGAGGAAACTAAAGCATGGGCTACACAGCTCCAGTAAGAGGTACAGTTGGAACTGACTCTACTTGGCTGATGAAGCAGGTTAGCTAGATCCTACCCTGGTATCCAGTAGCATTTAACTTCAATGAACAGGTAAAGAGCGTTCTGGAGAGACAGATCTAGGACTTCATGGACCTTACCGAATAGGTTATATGACTGCTTGCTAATGAATGTTTGATGAGTTTGGCCTGAGGCTACCTTTCACTGTAACATACCGTCTGGAACAAGGCTGTGGAGAAGCCCTATGGCTCAACCTCTCTCTTGACTATTGGAGGCTAGTAATGTCTGCCCAGAAGAAGCTAATAAATGTGAATGACCAAAGTGACTTAGGTTAATTTGTAACCTCCTCCTTCCTTAGTTATTTCCAGCTGGAAGAAATGTAGTCCCAAAAAGTCAGACAATATGAAGATTTATTATATACCTCTGTGTGGTCACTGTTGGGGCTATAGTCTCTGACATGAACCCATCCCTGAAATATGTGAGCATTTGGAACCGTGGCAAGGCCGGTGGACTAAAATTTCAAGCAACCAGCAGTTAGAAATTTAATGTTGTCTCCAAGCACTATAGATCTCCTGGATATTTCCAATTCCAGTGGGAAGGGAGTTATAATCAAAGCCACTGAATTTAAAATGAATGTTGCCTTAAGGATGGACCCTCCCCCTTCATTTTGGTTCACTGTCAAGGGAATTCTGCCCCAGCAACCCTGTCTCTCTCCTTCTCTGCATCTGTGTATCTCAGATGTCTGTATTGGGCACTCCCCTACCTCAAGTAGCACCAAATTCCAAACACACAGTAGATTTTTGGCCTAGCTGGTTTCATATCACAAACAATCTGGTAATTGTTTGTGAATTGCAGGTATATTTAAATTTTGTGGCGAGGAGGACAGAATTGGTACTTTAAAAATGTCTTAAGTGAAAAATATATATGAATATAATTAATGAAGAACAATAACCTAAGTATTAGTCTGTATTATCCAATACAATTGATGACACTCTGGACCACACTCCCCAGACTGATTCACACAAACTTTTGAGTTTTGACTTCACAGTAATTTGAAAAGGGATATGTACAGTTACGGTAAACTTTGGAGTTTCTCTTTTCCTCTTCTTTTAGTCTATCTAAAACAATGCTGTCTGCTAGAACTTTATAGAAAGTTCTGATCTGTGCTGTCCTATAAGGTAGCCACGAGTCAGTCACATATGACTACTAAACATTTGAAATGTGGCTGGTGTAACTGAGGAACTGAATTTTAAATTTCATTTATTTTAATTAATTTAAATAGCCACTTGTGACTCAGGGTTACCATATTGGTCAGAACAGATCTAGAATACGGTGATGACCTTGTAACAGTCTAGGTTATGTTGCAGCCACAAAGAACCCTAAATTCTTGGTGATCTATAAGAACAAACGTTTATTTCTTGTTTGTGTTCTATACGTATCTGGGGTTGCAGGGGAGCCAGGGTGGTAGAGCAGTTGCATCTCACATGTTGGCAGTCATTGTGAAGAGTTTTGCCCCAGAACTAAAAGGCTCTGTCCCAGAGGGGAGGCACATGGCTCCAGTTCACAGCTCGCCGACCAGGACGAGTACACAGCCCCGGCGAGCCAGGGAGCCGGAGGCAGCCCTCACTGTGCCAGGGGCAGACAGCCTCAGTAATGACTGCCACAGACATCAGCCTCCCTCTTAAATACAGAGGAGTTCCCAAGGGGTAAGGAAAGTAATCGTATTTTGTTTTTTCTTGAAAAGTAGAGAACTGAGTTTCTTTAGAATTCAGTTATCCTTCACCTCCTGGATACTCACTGCACAGATTTATTAAAAGCAGGTAAAATGTGAAAAGTAAAACTCAAACATTTTGATAAAAAGAGACTTTATATAAATTAAGTTAGAGCTGAGAACAGTCAGCATGTCTTTTTAGTTACACATGAAAATATCATTTAATATGAAGCTCTGCAATGTGAGGAACAACCAATGGATTATTCTTTATATGTATGGGATGAAAATGGAATGGAAGAAAATGTATTTTGTTATTTTTGCATGGTACAGAATATATATGGTACATTTTTCACTGCAAGGAATAAAAAGGCTTTTCTTTAAAAATAATAATTTTCTCACTAGGATCATCTGTAGATTGTGGTTGCCTAAAAAAGATGAAAAAATTTAAATATCTATTAACTGGACAAATGGACTGTTTCTTTCCAGACCATGCTGTAGAATCATAGAATTATCTAGTCTAACATTTAATGGCATGCCTTGTTTCTTTCTAGAATATCTACAGTATTGTTTGGATCTCCAGACACGGGGGAGTCACCATCTGATATCTAACAACAGACTTCCTGTAAAGCAGGAGTGACAGTTTCCTGGTAACAAATGTGTCAATATCAAGACATGGAAAGATGGCACCTGGCTGCTAATAATAATTTGCACCAAAGTTACAAATGCAAACCAAGTCCCGGTAAATAATATTAATGGTGATGACAATTTTGCCACATGCTGAAAGTGCCATATAGGTTTTAGCATTGTGAGGATACTATGGATATCTGGAGTGTAATTGAACCAAACTGATGCTCGAGAGAAATTCTGAACTAAGCGTGCAAATTAGGCTACCTAGTATACAAGAACTACCTAAGTCGTCCTGCTCCTTAGTGAAACACAGCCATATAAGCTGTTTATGCAGCATTTATTTTCGGCATCCAAGGTCTAGGTCTATCTGGGTAGTCTACAACTGATGGCAATACTACAATTAGGAAGACAGAGAAGGCTCCAAAGACCAAACAAAAGTATGCACTGTGGTATCCTTTATTTAAAAATTGTGAGCTAACTACAGTTGTAGTGTTCTCATTTACCATTCTGATGGCATAATAAACTGGGAGAACATTAACACAATTTCAAGAAGGCATCAAAAACCTGTAAACAAACGTACACACTGCACATGCGCGCACACATACAACATACACACACACACAGATTATAGTCTAAACATAATTAAAGGTGATGAAGCAAAGCTCTGAATGCTCTAAATCAAATTAAAAACCCTTTGTTATAATAATCTGTGGCAATACTGTGGCTATTATGAAAATATTGTAACTGTTTAAAAAGCAAAAAAAAAAAATACTGGCAATTTGAAACTAGCAGCAAAAAGCAAGTAAGATTGAATGGAAAATAACGTAAGACTAAGTAATAGCAAAATTCTAATGTTGATACTGTGTAGGATTGCACTGAAGTAATTTAAAGTTGGTTCTTGAACTGTTAAAATGTCTCTTGAAATATTAAAACACTGCACTTTACAAACAGTGGAAAAGAATAAAGTATTTGGAATGTTACACACACACACACACAGAGGAAATGTATTAGGCATATCAGTTTATGGTCTTTGTCTAAGACCTTCAAAAAGTTTTATAAAGAAAAATTTAAGTGCCAATGTAGTGAAAGAAAGTTGAAAATTCCTAAAGATGCAAGTCTGAGTGCATTTATCAGGTCTAAGAATATATTTCAAGGTTGGGGCAAGGCATGATTGATGCAAATTCAAGAAAAAATCCATCGTGGAACCCACAGGGTAGGTAGAGTTCTCTGGAGGTTGGTTAGAATGAAGGTGTATTAAACTCAGACTATCCTGAAGGAGACTCCTACAGCTCTTCATCAGTTGAAATCTGTTTCATAGTGGCCAATAAATAACTAGGACTAACTTTTCAGCAAGCTGGTTTTTCATACAAACACAAAAATCTTTACCATACATGCAGAGCTGATGTTCTATGACAGCACAAATATAAATCCTGGTTTCAGAAGAAAAGCACATAAGCAAGGATTCCCCCCCAGCCCACGGGTTCTTATAAAAATGTCTGAAGCGGCTAGACATCTGCAAAGAGGGGATACGTTTAGATTGCCTACTGATTTTGGAAGAAAGGAGGTTTTATTTTCCTAAGGAAGCCAGCCATCCATGAGCAGGAGACCTGTCTTCAGGATCTAAGTGTAACGTCCTTAGTGCTTAAACTCATGGCAAGTTCAGATCCAGAAACACTGGCAGGTAGAATGGGGAAGATGGAAAGTCTGAATGTCTACAGTATACTTTGGAATAAAATGTGCCTCGTAAGTTAAAACGGCTCAGCTGCTTTCAGATGAAGTGCTGCAGTCTGGAGAAGACCCAGTTCTCGAGTTAGGAGCTGGGAGAGAGACCGCTATCTGCAGGGCCTCTAGCAGGGCCTTATCTTTCATGAGTGCTTTTGGCTGGGGAACTTGTGACTGTGCCCAGAAAAATACTTCTTTTGGTTACTTTTTCTCTAAAATAAACTGGTCGGGCAAGTTACTGGTGATTTCCCAAAATTAAATCTAACTGTACTAGTATCTTAAGGTGCCAGCTAATTGAAATTAATGCCCATCAATAACGCTGCTAGGTATGAACTGCTGTTACTAAGAACTGACCCCCAAATGACCTAAAACTAGGTAATCAATCACACTAGGTGCTTTTACTATCTTGGGTTTTTTGAGCTTTAGAAAAAGTCTGTAATATGACTTAGAAACTGCTTCTCTCTAGCTTTGTTTCACTCTTCCTCTTCTTCCTCTTCCCCTTCTCCTTCTCCTTCCTCCATGGTTTCCACAATGAGTTCCGCTGTGCAGGTGGCCTCTCCAAGGCTGTTGACAGCCTTGCAGGTGTACTTGGCATCATCATCGCCGCACACATCGCTAATGATTAAAGAGCAGTTCCCATCCTCATCGTAGTCTATCTGGAAGTGGCGGGACTCCCTGATGGACTGGTCGTCTTTGAACCAGACGACCTCAGGGTCTGGGTATCCTGCATCACAGGGAGGGAACACAAGTAGCAAACACTGTCATTCAAAATTCCTTATCAGTTCATGTAAGTAACTCCCAAGCTACCTCTATTGATTAAGGTAGTAAAGGAAAAAAAAACTATGATGTTGCCTTTTAGCAGCTGTTTTGATATTTGCGTTTGAATAGAGCATGTACTGAAAATACTAATATCTGCAACCGCACACCCCACATGAGGTGTTTTGCGGTCATCCCATTTCCCATCCATGTGGGGCGTGCCCCTCTCCCACCTTTATATAGACACAGAGTACTACCTGGAACACCGCCCCGACTCCAGCTACATGCTAGAGCCAACTATCTTCTGGGATGAAATGAAAATGCTCCATCTTGTATAAAAGTTGAACTTAAATAAATTTAAATAAAAAGTAAGATTCAGAACAAATGGGCACAAGGGATCTTTTGGGGGTGGTAGAAATGTTCTAAAATTGGATTGTGGTGCTAACTGCACAATTCTGTAAATTTACTAAAAATAACAATTGTACACAGTATGGGTGAACTATATGGTATGTAAACTATAACTCAAAGCTGATAACAGCTCTATAAAACATAAGTTAGAGGAGCTGGTAATATTGCTAAGAAAACAAAATCCAAAGACATAATCTGCCTCTGGATAACTGGAAATTGGAGCACTTTGATTAGCCTCATTTTACAAATTAATCATGTTCCTGCAAAATTCAGCATTAAAAAAATATATATATTTTTTTATATATATATATTTTTATTATATATATATAATACCTTTAAAATACAGGGTGGAGCAAAAGTAGGTTTACAGTTGTTCCTATGTAAAATAATATAATAAATAATATAAGAATAAACTGTTTCACATACAGCTGTAAACCTACTTTTGCCACATTCTGTATATAATAATTCTAACCTACTCGTTCTTAAATTTTGGAGAAGTATTTTTACAGGAAAAAAATTGTAGCCCCAACGAGAATAAATATTATATATTAGAACTTAAGAATTCTAACGTTCTTTTCAAGTAGAATTTTGTTTCCATTAAAACAGCATCCATGTGCTTTAATTTCTCCTCAGTGCTCCAGTAGAAGTTATGCATATACCAAAGAAATAATTCCAAGGAGAAAAGTGCAAAGACAGTCATTACGTTCTAATCATTTTTTAAAAACAGAAAAAAGAAAGAACTTCTGAAGACGCAGACAATGGTGATGGTGAGTTACAGGCTCTCAGCAGAACCCCCAACCTGAGCACATCACATTTTCAAAATGGAATGGAAAGAAAGATTATGGTAGGCAAGGCATTTTGATGATATAATGACACAGGTGAAAAATTGTTTTTTCATCCCTAACTTTGGGTTACTTTACCCAAAAGGCATTATGTAGTCACACTGCTGGAGAATCTTACAGAGTGGGAGGCATGCTTTGTTCTGACTGCTGTCCTGTGCTGTGCAATCTTGGGAAAGTTGCCTAATGAACACTTGTGCTTTATCTGATCAGATTGAAATGGGAAATAACCCTCCACTCTGGTTAGCACATGACAGTCACCAACTTGAAGCCTAGCTTATCTTGCCCCTTGCCTTTCTAGAATGTTGCAGTCTGTGGAAACTGATATGCTTTGTGTCACCACCACAAAGAACCGCTAAGTTCTCGTGTGCTGTGCTAAGATCCCTTCAGCCCCTTGAGCTCTAACAGCTCACGAGTCTACGGCCACGTGACTCTGGCCAGCAGGGAAGCACGGGGAAGGTGGCACAGGTGCCTGGACCCCCCTCAGTTTGAAGCCCACTGCGTGCTCTCTGCACTTATCCCACAACTTCCCCCCTTGACTCCGTCACATCTTGAAAGGACTTAAAAGGTTTCTCTTTTCACATATGTCATCTAAGAATCCCCAGAGCCACTCAGGACATTAGACATCATCTCACAGGTGAGGGCCTCCGGCTCAGAGGAGTCAGATCACCACGTGAGGTCACACAGCCCGCTGAGGACGAGCAGAGCCGCTGACTCCACGTCTTACGCTCTGGGCCCACCTCCTTTTGAGAGCTTGTGGGCACATGCTTCCCCGAAACTTGAAACTTCATGTCATCAAGCATGTTCCATAGCCACGTACTACTGTCCATGATAAACCACTTTTAACCTGGGTCTAGTGGCTGATGGAAGTAAGTGAAATATCAAATGTGCCCCTGGGTAAGTCACTGAATGGCACTAACCTTCAGGAGGTGGAGTGGGGTCATTGGGCCAAGTCCTCCTGACCCAGTTTCCCTCACAGCCTGGCTGTCCCCAATTGCTCCCAGAACTGACAGCTTGCCCAGAGCACACAGTTGGGCCCACCAGCCACCCAAACCCCTTTGGTAGTTAGAGCTACAACTCACCTTCAATCTTGCAGTCAAATCTAGCAGCACTTCCCTCCACAACTTCTAAGTCACGAATGGTCTTAGAGAAATAGGGTTTTACATGGGGCTTCTCCTCAGCAACAGCCTCCAGGAAAGCTTGGGAGACATCTTCTAGAAGACAGGGGAGAGGACGTGGTCATTCCTTTATTCCTTATTCCTTCTCCTCCCCTAGTGTAGAAAAGCTAACTTAAAGTTTTTTTTAAGTAGCTCTAATTTAGCAAATGATGCAGCTTAGAGGACTGAATCATCAGGACACCTTTCTCCTGGGGATAGGTTGGCCAACTGCCAGATGGTTTTGGCAGAAGAGAAAACTGTGACCAAACTGGGGAAATGTTTGGACTCCCCTTTCCCTTATGCTGACACATTAAAAAAAGAAATAATCTTCAAAAAGGATTGTTGGCTGCATTTCGTGCTGTTTCAGGATTCAGTTGAGGGTATCTAAGAAGGACGGAACCGCACTAGCCTTCCTGGACTCTGGACCCCTTTGCCCTCTGCCTGTAACAGCAGGCCCTTCCCTGCTCCTGAGAAGGGAGGAGCCAGGCCTAGAGGCATCTTCCACCTGCCAGCACTCTGGTCTCACTTATACTGCCTTCACGTTGTACGACTGCAGACCAGGACCTGGGATTGGGCCAGGGAAAAGCTGGAACTTGGAGGGGCTCCTGTATCCTCTCCCTCCCCTTCAGGCTCTTGTGGGTCATCTGGGGGTGGCAGGAGAAGGTCAGGAGGGACCAGCCCCTAGGGCTGCAGACTCTGTCCCTGGCTGCATGAGCACAGCCCAGCAAGCGGCCGCACCAGTGCCAGTGCCAGTGCCTTCGTGCACAAAAGGGATCTCCACTCGGCTTCTCACCCTTGGATACCAACAGCACCAGGCAGCAGGGGGTTGAGGGGTGTCATTGGCCAAACGAGGCACCTCAAGAAGATAAGGGCCAGTCCCTGCATACATCTGATGCAGGAAGAGGCCGAGGCATTCACGGAGGAGATGGACAGGGCAGCATCTCAAAGACAGTGGGCAAGTAACTAACCCTACTGGCCTCCAGGAGCAGCCCTTCCAATCACAGTCTACCCAGTTCAAATGACACGTGTCAGCATCATGAAAAAATGCCACACGAATATGGACTATATGAGTTCTTTTTTCTTTAAAAGAAAAACACGACACAAAAAAACAGGATGTTTTTAAAAAGTACACTACTATATTTGATTTAAGTGTTATGTTTGCCTATCAATATATAAGTATCACTTTTGTAATGAGAAAAAAGGAAGCCTTTAATAAAGCCTTTGCTAAGTCTTATGTAAAGCATAGGGGAAAGAATAGCAGAGATCATTTAGTTCTATTAGACAAACAATAACTTTCCCTCTGAAAATAGTTAAACCTAAGTTAAAACTATTAAAGAATAATTACTAAATTTAAAAATAAAATAAAATATAATAAAAAAAGAGTAATTACTAGACTGAGTAACTGTTGTCAGAGTAATCTAAAAGTAGTTCTGAATTTAATCCTTATAGATTGTATTATCAAAAAACACCCCCTTCCAAAAAAGCCTCCTCAAAATGCCCTTCCATCCCCCAGCCCCTCCTTTCTCACCAATTGGTTGGAGAAAATCTTCCTGGAGCTCCTTACCTTCAGATTCTAGTTTTTCTGCATTGAGAGGGCTGGTTGGTGACCCTGTTGAGGATTTCCTGCCACTGAGCCCTGAGATCATTGCCATAGAGGACAGTCTTCCAATGGCTCTCACAGCATTGCCCGTTTTCTGAAAAATAGACACTGGGGTTGGACTCAGGCCGCGCCCCTGGTTCCCACTGGGCAGTGGGGCTCAGGGAGAAAAGCCCAGCCCAAGAGAAGCAGCTGTCCTTGGAACGAGGGCCTCCCGAGTGCCGAGGTCCTGCCAGAGAAGTGAGCCCAACCTTGCTCTGCTCAGCACTATCAGTGTGTCAGAAGATGTTCGGAGAATGGAATGGGGCCTGGAACCGATGTGTGCGTTAATGTGACTAAACAAGGTCAACATGAGACAAAAACCCTTTTCATGCTGTGCTTCAACTCCCATAAAAGGGATAGTTTATATAAAGCAACTGCAGGCTGAGACAGCTCCAAAGACTTATTGCTGACCGGCTCAGTGGGGCTGTTTCTCGTAAAACAATGCCAGTGATAGGATTTTAATTGGATAAGAGAACAGTTACTACAGATTCCACAGATCCTCACGCAAGTGGAAAAAAGCATGCTATTGACCTTGTGCAAGTCGTTTAACCTCTCTGGGCTTCGGTTTCTTTCTCTGCATAAGGAGGGGTTGGACAAGTCTCATTTAGTTCTGTGTGTGATTCAGATACTTAAGAGATTTTGAGAAACAGCCTGGCTGGCCCCAGCACAAGTGCACGAATGCACAGTGAAGCCCTTGGGGGTGCTCTTCCCCGATGCACACCCAGGCATCACAAAGAAGCACCCGGAGAAATGCAAAGCAATGGCACTTTGCTTTTCTGAGTCGAGGCTCTTAGGTAGTGGACAGAATTTATGCTGAAAAGGAAGCCAGAACTTGAGATGAAAATTTCTTTGCAGTGTGAAAATTCTACCAAGCATTGGCTTTAGGTCAAGAAATCCCCAATAATATACAATGCGTCTATGTTTCTTACCTTTAATGAAAGGTTCTCACCCCTTTTAAAGATCAACAGAGTGACTAGGAGAAGAAAGTAAAGTGTAAGCAACCCTTTTCACCCAAAGCATCTTTTCAGGTAGCCAGATGCTGTGCGTCCGGGGAGCAGATGCCGCGCAGACTGGAGAAGGACACTGCAAATGGCTCGCACTCGCCCACTGGCCCTCAAACTGTGCCAAAGCGATTTCCCTCCTGGGCTAACTTCATACATTCAAGTACTTCAGTAAAGCCTCACAATTCTGCACTAGCTGGGAAGCCAGTGAAGCCAATGCTTCAGTAAAAAGAAAAGAATTTCAGGCCACTAAGGAATCATACAGAAAAGATGTGTGTGTGTGTGTGTGTGTGTGTGTGTGTGTGTGGTTTAAGCAGTGGCCTAGTGCTGTGACCGAGATCACTTTTGTGTTTGGTCACCTGCCATCCTTGTTGCAGACTGTTTTCATGCACTTTGGACAGACATTCCATCTTGCTCTGTCCTCTGGCCATCCACCCTCTCAAATACCACCCTGTGTGGTATGGGTCTGTGTCTGGCCCTCTATCACCACAGTGAAACTGGGCCCCTCTGAACAGAGCCCAGGAAGCCCCAGGTGGAGGTGATGAGCGGAGGAAGAGGGTGAAAGAGGATGATGGACCAACTTAACTCTGCAGAGGCACTGTGGCCTTGCAGAGAGCGAGACCGTTGGGCGATCTTGCGTGCTCTTCTGGAGGAGGTTGCTACACTGATCGGTTTGTTGTGTCAGCTGGAGTGTTGAGAGAACCTACCCTTCCTGTGGGAGCCTACCCTGACCTCAGGGACGTGTAAGAGGTGTACGAGACAGGCAGCCATCCACGTGGAGTCAACAGCAGACAAGGCTACTTCCTAACTGGCCAACTCTCAGAGTCTGCCCTTCTCTCTCTATTTCCTTTATCCAATGCAGATAGGTTTGCCCTGGCCAGGAGTCTCTAAACTAAGAGTTCATTCTCAACAAGGGACAAGGTAGTTCTTGAACCACTGAGTACTGTGTGACCTTGTTGTGCAAGTCAGTTCCCTTCTCTGGGCCTCATGTCCTTGGACCAGAAGATTCAAGTCTCCCTGCGGCTCTAGTCTTCCACAGAGACCAGGATTCACGCTCTTCCACGTGCAGCAGGGAACACCTGCCCTGAGCCCCTGGGCGCTGACTCCAAACTCCTGGACTGTGACTGCCAGGGCTGTCTGCACTTCCATGGTGTGGAATAATGAAGTCTTTCCTCTTCCATGAACAAAGTGACTAATATGTATTTACCAGAACAAGGCAAATAAAAGAGTTACAATATTTCTGAGGAAGCGGCAAATTCACATGAACAAATGGACCACATGTAGATGGAGGGATATAGAATATAATTTCTATAACAGGGAGAAATGTTAAGATGTGCTCAATAAGGGAAAATTTAAAAAATAATCTCTGACAGAATTCAACCTTTGGAAACTGATTTAGGAAAAATAATTGATAGGGAAGTTATTTGTCAGAACTGGAAAATAAATATATCTATGTGTTCTCGTCTTCCAGTTTCATGCCTTTGAGCTGAAAACTGGTTGCTGTTTTACTTGATCAAGACCTTGGAAGTTTTTGGAACATCAAGCAGCAAAGTTTCAATTCCCTGTTCCATCCTTGTTTGGAGGAAGCCTTTTCTTTCTGCAGGCAATGGCCAAGGCTGGTTCCTGTGCTCCAGGCAGGCAGGGTGGGCACTGGCCTCTCTCGGGCACAGCCCCCTCCCTGGGAGAGCCAGCAACAGGGACTGACCAGCCCTGTGTGTCCGGGACAAGGGTCTTTCTGTGCTGAAGCTGAGACAGTCCCTGGCAAACGGGGCACGCTGGTTACCTAAGAGCCAGCCAGCTGTCATAGACCCTGTATACACTAACAGCCCCAAGATCAGACTCTCCTGTGAGCAGTGCATAATATCCAGATGGGATGGTCAGGTGTACTCTGTGCTGTACTGAGCCAAAGCTTCCTCCCTATGGCCCTTTGGTCCACAGTGCTGCGGTCTTTGTGGTTCCCAGAAAGTAAAAATGGTTGTCCACGGACCTCCAAATTCCTATCCTTTCTTCGAGTTTTGAATGCAGAAGCCCTGCTACCTAGCTCAACTCGCCCACCCTCAGTGCTCTACTCACCACCATAGCCTTTTCAAATTCTTCTGATATACGAAAGAACATACCCTCTTTCAGAATAACTCCATTCTAAGGTCAATAATAGGATCAGTCATCTCTTGGCTGCCTGGTGTATAGGGCTTTGTTTCGGTTACCGCTTCCCTCCTGGGCCTTTCAGGAATACCACACCGGATGACAGCAAGGACACTGGAGAGCTCTGGCTGCCGGCCTGCCTGCTCTGTCCCCGCCGCCGCAGTCCCCCCACTCCGCTCCATCCACCCCGCCCCGCCACACAGGCCCCGCTGCGCTGACAGGCCACTATCCCAGGACAGCTAAGGTGCTGGTGCCTGGAGTTAGCAATGTGGGGAACATTTTCCCGAGGGAGCAACGAGACACAGGATGGTCAGGTGCGGTGGAACTATTCCCAGTGAAATTGTGCTTCGAGGCAATGTGGGTCAAATGGGATTTTGTGAAACCCAACCACTGTCTTTATGGAACTCTTTCCAAGTGCTGCCACCTATACTAAAATATGACTTTAAAATTCCTCCTCTGAATTCTGCCCTTTTCTT
Source organism: Tadarida brasiliensis (assembly GCA_030848825.1). Taxonomy (NCBI): domain Eukaryota; kingdom Metazoa; phylum Chordata; class Mammalia; order Chiroptera; family Molossidae; genus Tadarida; species Tadarida brasiliensis. Next base: position 60,885,913 of record CM061260.1, on the reverse strand, counting down.
CCAGAATCCTGCCCCTCACTTCCAGAAAACCCTCTGACTAATAACAGTGTAAACAACAAGAAAAAATTTAAGTGATTAAAATACCAGCACAAATTATGGTTCTCTGACCTAGTTGACTACAAAATTCCATGTGCTTCCTCTCCCATTTTCTTATCTCTTCTCCACGCCCACCCCGGGGTCTGGTTCCCCAGCAGATGTGACCGTGTTCCCAGGGAGCCTGAAGTGACCGGGCCGCCCCTTAAGCCCCAGCCTCACCCAGGCAGAACCCAGTGAGACTCCCTCTGCGGACTTCCCCACCCCCAGCCCAGCCACCCTGTCCGCTGCAGAAATACTGCTAACTTTGAGATCTGCTGGCCACAGGCTCATTAATAAAGTACACCTTTGATTTTTGTGGGCCCCGTTTTGCTTTGTTTTGTTTGTAAGAATATTTGCTACTCTGGTTTTACTGGATCCTAATGGCACCAGAGGGTAAGGTAAGCAGCACAGGTATTTCAACTCACCTGGCACTTGAGGGCGGCCAGGAGATCTGCCGAACCTTCTTGCGGGGTGTGGTGGGGGTGGCACTCAAGAACTGACTCCCACTGTAGGGGCTCCTGAACACGGACGGTGGTCCCTTACACCCACCCACGCGAAGCCCCTCATCCGCCTCCGCTCCTCTCAACCTTTGTGGAGTGCAGTTTCTGAGGGACCTGTGGTTTAGACACCCTGTGTGGCAAACTACCAGTGTCCCAGTTGCCTCTAAAACAATGAGTTCCTTTGTGTCTGCCACACAGACCGGTCTAAATGCCCCAGGTCTGACTGCCCAGCTAGAAGACCCTGCTCCTTACACATCAGCGGAAGCAGGCGAGGCTCAGCTCCCACCTCTGCGCCTTTTCCTCCGTCCGTGGGTCATCCCCTCTCCTGTGCTCTAGCCCAGGTCCCAGGACCAGTTTCAATCTCCTGTCCAAGCAGCATCTCCTCACGACCACAGCCAAGCCTGGCGCCACTGGCTCCATTCTCGTCCACACTCACATATATGGGTATGGAGAGCTATACTGATAGTTTATAATTCTTGGTGGGTGCTATGTCCTTTTATGTCTATTTGCTTCAGTGTCTCTGCTACACTATACATTCCTTGAGTATAGAAACCATGTGCCCTCCAGTAGCCCAGGGATTGTATCACACTAATAGAGTAAAAGAATACAGTAGATGATAACTTCTCTCTGGTTTCGGATATCATCTTATCCATCTGCTAACAGTTGAAGGCAATTTTGTGTCACTGTTAAGACTGTGTGCTTTGGAGCCAGGCTCTGGGTTTGAATCCTGCCTTTCCCACTTACCAGCTAAGTGGTCCTGGGTGACTTTCCTCGCCTTTCTCTGCCTCAGTGTGTTTGAAAAGTGGAGATAACGTGGTACCTACCTGAAGGATTAAAAGACTTAATGCATTGAAAGGGCTTTGAATGTCCTCTGGCACACGGCCAGCCCTCCACACCTGCTAGCTACTGGTGTCGTGTGAACATGCGCTATGTGCCAGGCATCGTGCTAAAGGCCACACGAAGATGATCTCAAATGCTTCTCAGAACCGTGATGTGACACTGACATTATCCCCACTTTACAGATGAGAAAACAAAGGCACAGCAAGGTTAAGCCACTTGCCTGAGGCATGTAGCTAGTAACACACAATCTCCCTAGAGGGTGGGGCCATGTCTCTATTTGTAGATCATGCACCGTCCTCCTTCATCGCAAAGAAATGTCAGACCATCACACCACCTTTAGGATCACATTGTCCAGGGTTGCCAAATAGTCCCAAAGGTGACATTGCTCATCGCTAGCCCTGAACACATGAAATGTCAGTTTCGGTCCCAGACTATTGCAGAAGCAGATTTAAACATTTTTGGAGTGAGGCCGAGGCCAGTTGGGAACGAGGGTGGCTTGAAAACGGCAAATACGAGAAGCAACACTCTAGTCCAAAGTGACCCCTTGTTACCTGCCATTTCCTTCTTGCCATGTACTTCTTCATCCGGTCCTTGGACAGCTTCTTGGCCTCCATGTTCTTGGTGTCCTTCATCAGCCATGGATGCTGAAGGCACTGGGTGCAGTCCAGGCGGTTTCTGATAGAGGCAGAGATCAGAAGATTTCTAAGCAGGAGGGGACCTCAGAGAGTGTTGGTCAGATCAGAAGTGGAGGTCACCTGTCCCCAGGCACACAGGGCACAGCCCAGAGCTGTCTGTTCCCGGTCCATCCACCATGACCAGGGTTACCGTGCGGTCTGGGTTACAGACCAGACACAGAATAGGAGAGTGTTAACAAGGCCTAGCCACCAAGTTAGCAACTGGAGTCTCATGGCCTGTTCTTGGGTCTGGGAAGGGTAAGCTGGAGGGCAGACATGTCTGGGAATGGCAGGCACCGTATTCCAGAGTGGGGGCATTCTGCCGGTCACATGGAGTTGGCGGCTACGGAGGCCTAATCCTTCTGCCTCTCTGTCTCAGAGATCAGGCCCAATCTTGGAGAATCCCTAAACTCTCATGTCTTATGCTGAGGTTGAGTATCCGGTTTTTCCTGTTAAAACTCAGAGTTGTGTCCTCCGTACAACCTACGCATCATGGCAATCTCAGCACCACACTGAGACTCATTTAATCTTCCGGGGAGTTCTGGGACTCTAGAAACATTTCAGGGCCCATCACCTTCACTGTAACAGGACTAACAGATCCCAGAGAACCACATGTTAACGTGTGTAGAAAAATTAGTATAAGTAAATGTGTTATGTATAGCAAAATGTAGTGATCTTCAGATAAAGGGATTATAAATCATTTAAATTTTCTTATATTTAAACGTTATATAATTTACATGTATTACTTTTATAATAGAAAAACGCTGTGAAGATGCTGAGAGATGAAGATTTCTGGCTAAAGAGACTTGCTAAGTTTGAGAGTTTATGGGAATGTAGTGTCTTGGTCTATTTGAAATCAATTCTTTGGTGAGGGCATTTTATGAGCACAGAGGGTCCAACACAGCTCACTGAATTAACTCGAGGTCAGATGAGAAAAGAGGGCATATACATAATACCTCATTTACCAAATCCTCGGTGAATGAAACCATCCTTGGACCAGAGTATTAGGAAAGGTGTCTGCATCTCCCTGAGGCACCTTGGGAGTGGGGATTCCTCACACTGGAAGGGCTTTTAGGCTCCTCCCGACATCCAGATTCTCCTTAGGTCATGCCTACCCCGATACAAAGACTTGGACAGAAAAACACTAAAGACTTCACGGCCGAGGAGCGTGGAATGTAGCTCCTGGAGGGGTTGGCCCTGAGATCACTAAAAAGAGACCCTCCGACCTGCCCCTTCTGCAGCTGTGCTCGCCTGTCCCGGGAGGACTTTTCACAGAAGGGAACAAGATGACCCATGACCTGGGGGAGTCCTGGGTCCAGGGGACAGGGCAAAGCCAGGCCATGGAGTCACCTGGAGACTGCAGGGCCCCCTGCCTGCCCCTGGAGTTGGGCTGCCCCTCCCTTTCTCATCCTCTGTCACCTATTTCAATACTACCCTTCATGGGTCAAGTTTATGACTGCTTCTTATTGCCAAACACAACTCCCCGGGGCCCTGGAGCCGGGCCCTGGCTCATCTGTTTACAGAGTGAGTGGGAGCCCAATAGGCCAGCCGCCCTCACCTGACACCCCCGCTATTCCCCTCCCCTGGGGCGAGCCAGCTCTTCTAATACACAGCCCCTCTTGCCTTCCTGATGTAATTTAGGTGGTTCCCCTGACCAGGCGAGTCCTCACAGTGAATTCTGTCTGCCATACCCCAGGCTTCCTGCCACCTCACCGCCTCTGCTCTGGTCTCCTCTGCAACTTCAACCTCCACTCTTCTCCCAGTGGCATCCGTCCCGAGCGCCTGTGTCTGACCTTTCTCACAGCCTTCTCCTATCACCTGCACACACCCGCCTCCCCTTTCCCACAACTGTTTAACATATTCATCCACAGACCACTGGGGCAGCTCCAGGCAGCCCCAGAAGGTGGAGGTGGGGAACCCCACAGTCCGCACTGTTATGGGGGGACAGAGATGGAGCTGGGAGAGGGCCGAGCCCTGGTCTGGGATCACAGCCTAACTTTGGCCAGCGGGAGAAGGCACCTGGCCTATTCAGGCAGGTAGTTCTTAACTAATTTAGATACGAAAACCACCAAACCAGAACAGCCTGGAGATGCGGTCGGGACCCCCACGCGGGATATTCTCGGGCAGCCCCGCAGGGGGCCGGGTTCCAGCAGGCCTTCCACAGGCTGCACGGTGCTGACGATGAAGGGGGTCACTATCCATATGCAGCAGCCCCCCCCCCACACCTGGCTAAGGGCTGCTTCTCAGGGAGGTTTCGATGCTTCTAGAGCCAAGCAGGGTGTCCCTCCCCTCCTCGGTGAGGAGGGACCCACGACAAGCCAAGGAAACCCCTGCCTCCAGACACCAGTCCAGAGAGTGGGAAAGCTGGAAAGATTGAACTCTCAACTCATTACTTCATATCTTTCTTCAGCAAGTTGCTGATAAAATCCTTGGCATCATCGGAGATCTCGTCGAATGCCTCGTCGTCGAAGTCCCAGGTGGCTGAGGTAACGTTGGCTAAGGTTTCGTTGTCGTTGTCACCCATGAAGGGGGAAAGTCCACTGACCCTGGGGGAAAAGGGCAGGAGAGAAGGTGAATTTGTGGGGGGCAGGGTGGGACAATCTCCCCAAGTGAGTGCTAACTGAGGTCAAAGGTGAGGGCCAGCAAAGCCCTGCACCCCAAATCCCGTGTGCCTACCTCTTCTCCCACCTGGGGAAAGAGGACAGGATGTGGCTCCCAGGCCTTTGTGGCCCCGCCTCTTCTCAGTGCTCATTGTCCTTCTGGGGTGTCGCCTGCCTCTCGACACTTCCTGCCTGTGAGGCTGAGGCTGACGGAATTTAATTCCGTTTACACAGTACACAGCAAGACCCTCCTCCTCGTCTTCTATTCTTCCCCAAAGCCCAGGCTAGAACTTCGTCCACAGAACCTTCTCCAAGGTCCCTGAGCTCCTGTGCCCCACCACGGATGGTCACATGGTACACAGCACCCATCACTGCACCTGTCAGTCCCTGCTCCCGTCGGCACCGAGGGGCCCAGCCAGTGCACCCGGGTGCTCAGCACGGATGTGTGGATGGAAGAACGGCGGACTCTGAAGCAGCAGTGTGGGTCTGGTGATCCATCTACACTCAGTTCAGTGCATTTAGGCCAAACCAGAAAGCTTCCATAAGAGGTACCACGGCGGAGGAAGGGGCACAGCCTGTTTGTTCACTGGGTACCTGGACAATTCCCCCAGCACCCTGTGTGGCACGGAGAACCTACCACTTAACCATAGAGTGGTCACCACCTCTACTTCCAGTCCTCCTACTCCTCCTCCTCCATCATCACCATCACGGCAGCAAACATTTATCAAACATGTTCCATGTGCCAGGCACTGGACAAAGATTAGACTAGACGAACACATTCAATCTTAACATCACCCTCTAGTGCAGGTAACTCACTAGTCTGTTTGACAGATGAGGAAACTGAAACAGAAAGTGGGGTTAAGCAACTTGCCCAAGGATTCCCAGCCGGTGAGATTTGAACCCTGGTGTTGTAACTGCAGAACCAGCTCAGAATAATCCTATCCTGTTCAACAAGATACTGAGTTGATACTGTATCAACAAGATATTGTACTGTCTCTTTTCAGAGACAATAGACCAAATCCCCAAGCCCTGCAGCCAAAGCATGCACAGAGAACTTTGACCTCCAGCTGCACCTGGAACCAAAATCTCCCCCATCCCCCAGACACACGGAACCAAAGGACCAGGACAGAACCGGAACTTGAACGCTGGGACCTTTTCAGAAGCGAAGCATCTTCCAAACTCTGACGTTTTGAGTTTTGGCTTTCCAAAGCATCGGGCACACAAACTTGGGTTTGGTGACAGCATCTGTCTCTAGGGCCTGAACCCATTTTTGTTTTGTTTTTTAATGGTTAAGATGATACATTTAATGTTCTGTGTGCTTCACTAGAATAAAAAAAAACAGCTACAGAATGTACAACACAAAGCGTGAACCCTGATGTAAATGTACTTTACTTAGTAATGTATTAATAGAGCCTGAAACTCAACTGCCACTTTATATGAACATTTCGATGAACATGAAGTAAATCGCAGTGCACAGACCTGCACGAGGCCTGGTCTACAGGAAGGTGCCGGGTCCACGACCACGATACTACCCTTCTGTATACAGTTCATCCCCGCTGCCTCACCAATCTGTGATCTCAGGAACGACTCATTTACTCATAGCTTAAGCCCAATAAAATTCAGATGGTAAAGCGGCTCAAAGATGAATAGAACAGCTTTGTGGCTTACTGGACTCACCTCTCACCTCTGGGCTCCACTTCACAGCGAGCGTCCACCCCGGTTCCCCCGACCGAGGGCCAGCCTCAGAGCTGCACAGGGCCACCCTCTGCTGGGCCCCACTCTTGGTTCAATGTTCTGCTGCCAACGTCTTGAAATTCTTAATAACGTCTGAACAACTCACCTCCTCTTCTATTTTGCACTGGACCCCACAAATTATGTAGCTGGCTCTGCCCTGACCCCACCCGAGCCCCATGAGAGGAATCTGAGGCATTCACACCATCGACCTCCCAAGTTCACACTTCACTAACGTCCCTTCTCCCAAATCCTATGGACCATCATCACACACAGTAACACAAACCCTTCTGGAGCTGTTTTAGCATTCAAGAGGCCTCAGCTTACGAAATACACCAGTACCTGAAGATGAAGTTTTGTAAAACAAAACCCACTGAAATACTGTGAGAAAACCCTCTGGTAAAACCTCGTGCAGAAAGAAGAAAGCTCTGGCAATGTGCATGATCTCATGCTAATCAACAGATTTGTGTTTTTGAATAACAGATTTTTATAGATGGTGTTACAGTGTCTTAGATGCCGATTTATTGGTCACAATACAGTGGGGGAAGGATGGGAGTTTACTAGCCCTGAGTCTACACTGTTACATGCTACTCCCTTCCCTGCTCTAGGCCCCCATTTCCCCTTTTGTAAACGAAGGGTACTAGGCTAGAATTTCCAGGGGTTCCCAGCTTTCCCATTTCTGCGATCCTGGGTGACCTGTTAAAAAAAGGAGTAATAGGCCCAAAATGGAGTCATTTGCTCTGACAACACTAAACTAAGACTTCATTGTAACTTCAACCTCTTCCAGAAGTGTGATCTTTAGACAAGCTGAAATTTTCTGATTAGCCCTAGTGGGGTAACCTGCACGATAAAACCCCTGCTGCTCCTACCCCCTAAAAGAAGAGGACCTGGCTTGAAATAACCCTTTCTTTTCTTTCCCCAGGACTTTTTCTGCCTATACAACCCTCCGTTTTGTACAGCTGCTGGCAGCATCTCTCTGTTTACTAGGTGGGATGCTGCCTGATTTGTGAATCGTTCAATAAAGTCCACTCAGTCTTCACATTTACTTCACTGAATTTTTGTTCTTCTGTAAGTTAGCCCCATTAAGAAGCAGCCTGACTAGATGGTCAGTCACCTGCTTCTTTCTGTTTTTCCATTTTCCATTTGAAACATGAGTGGGGGGAGTCCTTCAGCACTCCAAAAGATTGCAGAAAAAGCAAACAGCCCTGCTGTGGAATGCGGCAAGGTCCCCTTCTGTAAACCTCCCTTCCTAATTAGGAACTGTAATCCACCAAAGACAGGCCGAAATCTCTGCGATGCTCACAGCCAGGGAGAGCCTCCTCACCTCTGGCCTCTGGCGCGCCTCCTCCCCGGCAGCCCATCCATCTGAAATTCCCCTGAGCCCCGGCTGGCTCCTCGCCCGCCTGAGCTCCCCAGCATCTCCCCTATAAAAGAGTATCTCTCTAAAATAACTTGGAATATATGCAGAGCGTGATAACAAAGAGAGTGTTCTAATTTTAGTAATGCTGTTTCTGGGTGGTGGGATTTTACAGTAATTTTTTTTTTTTTTTTTACTTTCTTCTTTGAACTTTTACTTTATTGCCAGTATTTACCTAAGGATCATGCATCTTTTTATTTAAAAATTAGCCCAATAACAAACAGAACGCCTTAGCATTAAAAACTCAACCACTCACCTCTCTTCCTAGCCTCGCCTAGTTTTTAACTGAAGGGGAACAGAGCATGCCACTGCAAAACATGGCGTGAGGACTGTGTTGAGCTGAAGGCAATTAGCTCTCCGTCCTTCCCCTTTCTGTCTAAAAGCAGGACATACATTCCTCTTTGTTAAGGTGACAGAAACTTCCATCTGTAGAGGAGAAGACTCTCATATGCATAACAAACTTGCTAAACAACCCTTACTCGCCACACATTTCCGAGGACCTTCTCACAACTTAACCCCTCTAGAAGCCCCAAGACCCTTCCTTGGTCCAGTTACTTCTCTACAATTTATTGCTCTCTGTTAAAATAGTACATAAGCCTCACATTCTAAATGCCTCCTCGAGTCACATTTATCTTGTATGCATATGTACAAAACTAAATCTGTTTTTTCTCTCTCTCTTGTTCATCTGTCTTTTGTCAGTTTGACTTGCAGGCCCCACTACTGAACCTAAAAGGGCAGAGGAAAGTTTTTTCCTCCCCAACGTCAACAGATTTATCTGGTTTTCACAAAATGGAATCAGTGTGGGCAAATGCTTGGCTGCTCTTTTTCTTCGCTCGACATGGTCTTTCACCAGTGTATCCAGAGTCTTCATGTTCATTTTTAGTGGTCAAATATTAGTCTTTGTGCCGACGGGTCACACCGGTCATGACTGCAGGCTGTTGTAATTTGTTAACGCCTCACGGCAGCAGAACTTTGCCCAGGGAATCTGATGCAGAGGCCTGTTCTGCTCTCAGGGCAGAAGGGCAGGAGAGAGAAGGGTGCAGGGACGCCTCTTGGACTACACGTTCTCCACGGTGTTTTCCAAGCAGCAAACAGATGAGCCTGCTGCATGAACGGCCAGCTCAGGAGACCACACGTCTGCTAGCAGAACTACTGAGTGCTCAGGCAGAGTTTGTCTCTGACCCCATTCTAGCCTTCAAATGCTGAAGCGTGGTGGGAGATCTGAGAGGGTGGGCAGGTCCCACAGGAAGAGCTGGGTATCCTAGGCAGTGGCCTCGGAAGCAGAGAGCCGGGGTTTAGTCACGCTCACCACAACCCAAGACGCTGGACAGCAACCCAAGAACCTGCAGGTGGAGGCTGGGCCTGGGTGGGCACGGGGTACCTGGAGGTCGCGGGAGCTGGAATGAGAGCGTGTCTGGCTCACCGGTGGAGAGGAGGGCAGCCTGGGAGGGGCTACTGGACTCCTCGGAAGAGCTCTGCATTCAAGCCCAAGTCTGAGTAGGTCCCTGAGGCACGGGCACTGGGACTTCTCCCCATTTCGCCGGCTGCTGTCCCTAGAAGTTAGACTCTGATGGGGATGACTCTGGCTTTCTCATGGTGGGTGCTCGACAAATGAGCAGAAATGGGAAGTCTGTCACTGAGCCCAGCCAGGAATTTGGTTGGGAGGAGAAAGCAGAGCAGTAACTGCTCTTTACCTTGGTTGGGGGAAGGGAGAGAGGAATTCTGGAGTAGGGGTGAGGGCAAGACACAGAGAAGGTTCTGGCGTCCCCCCAGGCAGTGAGGGAATAGCAAGTCCTCAGAAAGTCGAGGAGAGGGAGGTAGGAGAGGGAAGGTCTTAGAGAAAAGGCGGGCTGAGAATTTCGCGCACACTGAAGTGTGGCCTGGAGCACACCAGCCTCTCTCCTCTTTCCTGCCAGAAACCAGACGGTATTCCTAACACGAGAAGAGTCTCCAGGAGAGTCACAAAGTCGACTGTCTCTCTTCGGAATCAGGGGTGAGAGGGTAGGGGACCCGCAGCCGACCCGCTGCATCTCTGCTCTTCCCGGAAACCCCGGGCAGGCAGTGGGGCCAGGCAGCCAGCGCCACGCAGGCTGTGCCCCGACCTCTCCCGGGGTTTGAGACGCAGTTCCTCCAACAGAGCCAGAGCACTCTGCGGCGATGGCCACCGGCACTGGCCGCTTAGGAGGCGCCCACCGAACACGTGTTGAATAATAAATGAGTTATCACCTGTCCCCCCATCTCCCTGGCCTCCGCATCTCTCACTGGCCCCAGAAAGGAGAGGGAGGGGTGGGGAGGGGGTTCTCTGGTACAAATGCAGAAGGTGGCCCTGACAGGGACTGCAAGCTCCAACAAGAGGGACAGGGGTGCACGGGGCACCAGAGAACCTCTTCTGGGTGCTTCAGCAGCGGCTCCAGGTTTTCATAGCAGGGACTGAAAGGAACAATCTGGCTGGTTCCAACTGTTGTTTTTGGCATCATGTGCTCTGCTGAGAGCCCCAGCTAGAGAGGGGAGCAGCCAGACCTCAATCCCAACTCTGAGAGCCAGTGGGAGAGAGTCCCAGAGGACGGAGCAGCCCACGGCGGTAGGTACTGGAGCCAGGACCCCGGGGAGGCTGTCAGAGGCTGTGCGGGGCCGACCTCCGCTCCGCCGTATACACCTCTCTGCCCTCCCCAAACCCCCTGCCCCAACAACTTCAGGCTGGTGCCCCAACTCAGCAAAATCATTTTTTCCCCATTTCAAAAGCTCTTTCCTATTTCTTGGTCTTAGCTTTAAAAATAATCTAGTAAACAATATAACATATTATCCAAATTACTATGCACCTCCACCTAAAAGGATTTTCATTTTATTATTATTAGTTTTTAAATCCTCACCTGAGGATATTTTTCCATTTATCTTCAGATAGAGTGGGAGGGAGGGAGGGAGGGAGGGGGGGGGGGAGAGAGAGAGAGAGAGAGAGAGAGAGAGAGAGAGAGAGAGAGAGAAACATTGATGTGAGAGAGACACAGTGACTGGTTGCCTCCTGCACAACCCCAGCCAGGGCTGGGGACTGAACTGCAACTGAGGTACGTGCCCTTGACCGGAATTGAACCCACGACTCTTTGGCCCACAGGCTGATACTCTAACCGCTGAGCCAAACTGGCCAGGGCTTATTTTATTTTTTATTCTTTTTAAATCCTCACCTGAGGATATTTTTCCATTGATTTTTTTTCAGATAGAGTGGGAGGGAGGGAGGGAGAGAGAGAGAGAAACATCGATGTAAGAGAGACACATCAATTGGTTGCCTCCCACATGACCTAAACCAGGGCCGGGGATCGAACCCAGGACTCTTTGGTCCGTGGGCCGACACTCTAACTGCTGAACCAAACTGTCCAGAGCAAGGATTTTCATTTAAAAGTAAAGTGCTCTTAAGACCTAGTAATTCTAGCTGTAGATTATATATATCCAACAGAACTACATAAATATATTCACTAACACACGTTACCAGAAGCCTTGCAACACCCTCAGCTGGAACCTGTTCAAAAGTCCATCAGTGTAGAATGGAAACAGGTGGGATGAGGTCCACAGTGGACCTTACACGGCACCAAGAATGAGTGGACTGCAACTACACTCAGCAGTATGAATGGGTCTCATGGTCAGTGTTGAGCAAAAATAGCCAGACATATCTTTCTGTATGATTTCGTTTCTGTCAAGTTCAAGAATAGGAAGACTAATGCATGACGTCAGACAGGGTTATAGTTACATCTGGGGGGACAGTGACTGGGAGGGCCACTAGGAGGACCGCGGGGCCCTGGCAGTGTTTGGTTTATGGTCTGGGGAGAGGTTACAGGGTGTGTTCACTGTGAACATTTACTGAGCAGTCTAGTCGCTGCCCTGTCCCTGACCAGCAAGGAGACCAAAGGCCCCAGTTTGCCCAGGACTATCCTCACTTTAGCACCAAAAGTCCTGTATCCTGGGAAACTCGTCAGTCTTGGGTAGACTGGGATGCTGGTCACCCTCTGGACTGTGGGAGTGGACAGCCATACGGGGAGTCCTTGGCCCCGGTCATCTCAATGCCCAGGGAAGATCGGATTCCGGCCATGGTCCACTCCCAGGTTTGTTCTGAGGGTTAGACAAGAGCCCCGTGAAAATCCGAGGCTGCAGATGACCTCAGCTCCACAGCAGTGGGGAAGCCGAGGAGACAGTGAGGCAAGTCTCCTGATGGCTGCAGAGGGTCGCAGGGACCAAGCCAGGCCCGGGACAGCTGGGTCTGCACACGCGAGCTGACCAAAGACTGTTTCTCAAGATTCAGGGGAGCACCGTCCAGCCAGGGGCAGCCCTGGAAGGGGCAGGCTAGGCCCACGGCCCTGCTATTCCTTATCTACCAAGGAGCCAGGCCTCCAGAATCAGGTGTGGTTTTCCTTCCTTGTCAGCTACCTTTCTCCTGGAGGGGTCTGGTGTAGGGGGAGGCAGGGAAATGCACTCCTGGCCAGGGGGCTTCTCTGCCGCTCTGGGGAAGCCATGGTGGTGGGGGTGACACTGGGTAGGGGGAGGATGACTCTGGGGTACAGAACATGTGATACAAGTTCAACTGAGGGAGGCTGTCCGAAGAGGCCACAGCAAGCGCGAAACTCCTGAGCGTGTGAAAGAGCCACACTGCACTAAAATCACTCCACCTTCGGGAAAGCTTTTGTAACAGTGGCTCCTAAACCTGGCTGTGCAGTGGGGTCGCCCAGAGCCACTTCTCACATAGGGGTCTGAAGACCCCAGGGTCTGTCCTCACATTTTCTATGAAAACACTTTATTTTTCCTTTTGCTTTAACAACAAAAAATATTTTTTTCAAAATGAATGCATGCACATCGACACCTTCTGGGTAACCGTCCCATAACTGTGTGGCCACACAAGTCCAGGGGCTTCCTCTGGGTCCAATGACTGTCTGCAGCCTGGGGCTCCGGAGAAGGAACCTGCAGGACCCCACCAAGAGGGCGTGACCTAGAGCCTGGTACTCAGAGTGCGGTCCTTGGACCAGCACCACGGGCAACGCGGACCCTCCTAGAAACGTGGATTCTCAGGTGCCCCAGACCTTCTGAATCAGACCCTGCGATCTGAAAGCAGGCCTACATGATTCGTGCACGTTACTGTTTGTGAAGTACGGGTCCAGACTACTGACCTCCCTCTTTTCCTCTAGCATTAACTGAAACGGCTTTGTGTTTCCCCCCTGACTTCCCAATCCCAATGACTGTGCTGGCTTTCTGTTGTCTGTTGGCCTCACCGGAGGCTCTACCATCAAAAGTGTTTATTCATCGGTCCACATACAAGACTCAGAGATGACGGTGGCAGCTGGTCCCTCTGCAGTGAGGATGGGCTGCTGCCCACAGGAGATATGCACTGGGCTCCCTCCCTCCTTGTCTGCATACCCACAGGTGCAGGTAAATTACACGGGACCAGCCCCATTCCCGCCCTCCTGAGCAAAGGCCCCAGGCTGGCCGGCATCAGGGGTGGTGAGGGGCCTGGACGGCAGACCCCGGTGTATGACTAGATGCTCCCCCAGGAGTGTGCAGTGGGCTGCTGACCTCCTGGCAGCACACTAAAGGCGGGCCAGCAGGTAGGATGGGAGCCTGCCACCCTCCCGACTGGGCAGCTCCCATCATGAGCCACCCTGGGCCCCTGAACATCAGGGCAGCCTGGGAACCCTCCTGTGGGACTCCTGTCACTTCCCCCCATGTACCCGAGACTCACAGGATATAGCAGATGACCCCGATGCTCCACATGTCCGTTGCGTAGCCAATGGGCTCATAGTTGATCACTTCAGGTGCCACAAACTCCGGGGTGCCAAAGAGGACCTTCAGAGACCCTGCATTCTCTGTAACCAGGATGGGGAGGGATCAATTGCCAGAACATGGTGGAGTCAACCCATAGTCCACGGATACCCTCATCTGCGTGCCCAGGAGGGACACAGACCAGACCCGGCTCTCAGCTGCTCTCTCCTTGGAGAAGGGCACAGGGACACTGGCCTCCCAGGAAACAAATGCATCAGTGCACCAGTGAAAGCAGCAAGCCGCACCTCACCTCAGATGGCTTCATGGGGCGGGGAGGGGGGCCCTTAAAGCCCCAGGCTCTTCCACTGTCTGTCTCTCCCGCGGTGCCCTGAGAGGGGCTCTGACTTGTGTTTGATAGTGATCTCTAACGGTCACTATGCTATGAACCCTGTTGCCTGCTTTACAAACACGTCCTACTCAATATTCTCGACAAGCCTAAGAGGGAGGTGTGACTCCCAAGTCCCCGGGAGGCCAGGAAGGCCAGGAAGTGGATGGACTTACCGCCCGGTTAATAGTGCTGGTCAGGACCTGACCCCAGGTGGCCTGACTTCTGAGCCATGTCCCCCCCACCCCCACGGCCTTCCCACGTGTGGCGTCATGTCTCGCCCCCGGGAGCTGCCGGGAGGGTAACTGGGAAAAACCTAACCCCGAGGTGGTGCCTCTGAGCCACAAGGACTAGGGACGTCTGGAAGTATGCACAGAGGTACCAGCTCCTGGAGGACTTGTCAGCCTGGGGTGCGCACCTTTGGTCCCTGGGCTGCCCCTGGTCTTGAGTAACTACAGAGCCTGCAGTAAGTGTTCTCAGACAAAGCTCTTCATGGCTCTCAGACATGGAGGTTCTGCTCCAGCTCCAACCTGAACCCTTCCTGCTACACTGTAACCTTCCCAGTTCTCTGGTCCTTGGTGGACACCCTGTCCCCACATAGCCCTTCACCAAGGGAGCCTGCACATTGTGTTCTAGGGCTCTGCCATGCTGGCTCCCCAGGCCAGTGCGCCCTGTTTGTTTAAACTGCTGGCAGTTCCTGCCTGGAGGCAGGCCCTGTACACGGGTGGTGGCCCCCACGCCATGCCTTCAGCAGTGCGCTCGCCCAACCTTGGGGCACCGATCACCAGGGAGTCACAGCCTGGCAGGACTTCACTCCCTCACTGTCCTCTTTATTATCCACATGGCCTCAGCCAGGACTGTGTATCCTGGGAGAAGATTTACCAGGTAGCATTAGCTCCTTGCAGGGCAGGGGAAGAAAGGCCAGCTCATCCAGCCCCCAGACCCCTTGCTGACAAGGCAGTGTTCAGGAGGTGGGGCGGGGGGGGGGAGCTGTCTCCTCAGTTCCTGAGACTTCAAAGAGCTGCACAGCAGGGCAGCTGGTGAGGCAGATAGTCACCCACCGAGATGACCTCAGGGCTGGGTAGGAAGGCCCGGGCCACCTCCTGCCCCCTCCCTACACTCTGCAGGAATAACACAGCGCTTCGGAAGCCCGACGTGGGTCTGGGGTCCTTATTCCAGCCCCGGCACCTCCCCTGGCTCTCGGTGGGACCTGCTGGGCAAAGCTACCGTGAACCTCGTTTTCCTAGTCTATGCACTGGGCTCATAAAATCTGCCCTGCCTGCCTCACAGGGTTACTGAGAACATGGAATGAGTGCAAGGTGCTCAGGAAACTGCTCAGCAGGAGGCAAATGCAAGGAAGTGAGTTTTGCTGCTGAAGGCACCAGAGTGAAAAATACAGGTTTACAGTTGTTCGCATGGAAAAATAACACAATAATTAATAAATAATAATGCAAAATAAACTCTGTGCTTTATGTACTCACAACTGTAGACCCACTTTGGCCCCACCCTGTAGAAGAAGGGATAGCAACAACAATAAAATATTGTTAACGCAACACAGAGCTTACTGACTGTGTGCAAGGCACTGCTCTCATCACCGTGCCTATATTAACTCACCTGATCCCCGCACCCACTCTGTGAGGTGGGTACTAACTACTCCCATCCCGTTTTACAGGAATCTGAGCCATACAGCTAGGAAGTGGTAGGGGCAGGATTTGAACCTGGCCGTCTCCACAGTCTCTGATTTTAACTCCAATGCTGCCCCTACATGGTGGGGACAACAGGAGAGGTGGATTGGCCTTACCCAGCCTTCTGGCCAGACCGAAGTCAATGAGCTTGATCCTGGTGCCCGTCTTGTTGACACACATGATGTTCTCGGGCTTGAGGTCCAGGTGGACGATGCCCTGCTTGTGGATGTACTCCACCCCCTCCGAGATCTGCCGCATGTACTTGATGCACTCTCTCTCCGTCAGCTCGAAGTCCTCGTCGATGATGCGCTCGAACAGCTCACCCCCTGACACGCTGCAGGAAAGAAGGGGCCGTCAGACCACAGGACAGCCCAAGGTGTTGGGATGCTGGGCACTTTCTGCGGCTTCCTGAGTCCCAGGCCACTACCCTGTTACACTGGTCCCAGTCTCCCATTGTGTGAGGAGGGCTCAGGCCTCCTGGCTTCCTGCTTGGGGGACTGTGCCTGCGCCCACTAAGCTGTTGGGGGATTCAGGGAAGCACCTCAGCTGGACAGTTTCAGGGGTGGTCGTGAGCTGGGAGATGCAGACATGATCTCCTTAGCAAAAGGTTAACTGCTGGGCAGCTTCCATTCCCCAAATGACTATGGATGTACAGGGGACCATTCCTGTACTCCAGCCATGTCTGTTAGCCATAGAGGATTGAAGCTTAAAATAATACTCACAGGAACAGGAAAGTATGTTCGATAATGAGCCTAGCAAATTCGTTGGCTGTAACCCACTACACTTGCAGTTGTGATCGATTTGCTCCCTCTAGCTAGGCCTATATTATCAGCTTACTCTTTCCAGCCATAACGAGCTTTTCTTGCATGCTCAGGTACCCAGGCTGGAAGTGTAGCACGTCCTTCCTGCTTGGATAGACTTTGGGGCCTGGCCACGGTGTTGCTGGGGCCCATAGAGGACATCTGCTAAGGACTGCCCGAGAGGCTACAGCCGCCAGCATGTTGCCCTTCGGTGCGAACGCACGGCCTCCCTTCCTGAGTCGCATGGGTCCTCTCTCTTCCCCTCACACCTCTCACCCACCTTCCTTGCTCACTGCTCAGAAAGTTTAAAGCGTCTTCTTGGTAACTTATGTAGCATCTAGACATCAGTAAGCTCTTTTCTACAGTGACTCATAGGTCCTCCAGCGGAACAAGGCTGGGCGGGCTTCATTCTAGGCTCGTCCTCTTCCAAGGGCCTTCCCTCTTCCAAGGGGCATCATCATGAAGGGAAAGAGCCGAGTTTGAATCCTGTCTCTGCCTTTCACAAGCTGTGTGACCTTGGGTAAGTTAATCTTTCTGAGCCTCCATTTCCTTATCTGTCCCTACCTCACAGAATTGCTAGGAATGAAGGAACCCTTGTAAAGCATCATGGCTAACACAGTAGGTACTTAGCACATATTATCACCAAGTAGATCTTATCACTGACTCCAGAGGGAGAGACAGACAGGGATGCATCAGGAGGCCCAGCACACCACAGCCTCTGTCAGGCTGGCCTCTGTCACCAGGTGACAACCACTTTCACTTCTGGACCTGCTGAACTGGGAAAGAGCATCTGTGCGAATGGCCGCTGGGGGCGCTGGAACCAACCCTCTTAGAACCAACTAAGAAGGCGGTCCCTGGGCGACCAGCAGGTGGCGCCTCTGTCTTCAAGCCCTCCATTTCTATTGTTCTCCACCCAGGCTCCAAGTCAAACTAATCTCTGATCTTAGGTCACAGGTGATTCTTAACATCTCTGTGCCTCAAAAGATGCAGATAAAAATAGCACCACCTCATAGGGTTGCTGTGAAGACTGAGTTAATACACCTAAAGTGCTTAGAAGAGTGCATGGCACATAATAAGTGCTCAATAATGTTAATTATTACTATTATTATTATTAATTATTATTATTATTAAGAACCAGTTGGGGCTTTTGTTGAAAATACAGACTCCCAAGCTCCACTCCTGGAGATTCTGATTTAAAAAAATCTTGGGAGGGATGCCCGGCCGGTGTGGCTCAGTGGTTGAGCATTGACCCATGCACCAAAAGGTCGCCAGTTCGATTCCTGGTCAGGGCACATGCCCAGGTTGTGGGCCCGATCCCCAGTGCGGGGCATGCAGAAGGCGGCCAATCAATGTTCTCTCTCATCGATGTTTCTATCTCTCTCTCTCCCTCTCCCTTACTCTCTCTCTAAAAATTAATAAAGAAAAAAAATTTTTTTAAAAATCATGGGCGGGATTTGAGGATCCATACTTTTAATAAGTACCCCAGCTTATTCTTATGACCAGATAGGTTTGGGAAATACTGGCTTACTTAATTACTGCTTCTGAGAGGCCAGTGGAAACTCCCATCCTCTTGATAAAGCTCACCTAGCTGTCCCATCTGCAATGGCCTTTCCCTCCCTGGGTTTCTGCAGCCTGGTCTCTGCACTTTGTGGGTCAAGTCTGCCTTTCCTTGAAGTTGTTTGTGAACATGTCTGAGAAAGGTCTGGCTCATATCTAGACCCTTATTTATACCTGGCAATGTCTGGCACAGACCAGATGCCCAAAAATGTTTGCTTTTAAATTTAAAATATTCAGAAAAGCAAGCAGACATCCTTTGCAGTGCCCTTGGGAACATATGAGGCCATGAGTGGAAGAAACGGGAGCCATGGAGATAATTACTGCTGCATTTCTGGAGCTAACCTAGTAAGTATATGTCCAGATAGGTTGAAATCTATTCAAATATATCTAAAATATTTTAAAAACTATTCCTATGTTCCATTTTTTTTAGGATGAAAGGGGCTACAAAAATAGGATTTATGGTTTCATAGGTTTCTATTCAAAACACTCAAGGCCATGGTTGGAAAGTATTGGCTGGAAAGAAGCCAGTACCCAGAGATGGGATAATGCCAAGGCCAAGACTGGGCCAGAAGAAATGTGTGCGTAATAAATTAACAGCGAGCGAGTGAGAGAGTGGTGAATGAATGCATACCCACTACCAAGGCTACCTACTCCCAAGGCATCAGATTTATCCCCGAAACTGTAGACCTCACCAGCCCTCCTGGGCAGCTAGAAGGAATGGCATTTCAGGAACCTCAGTACCAGACCCTCTGACTCCTTGTCTTATGGAGGCCAGCGGGATGTTCCCTGATACATTTTGCCAATGGTAGCATCAAGGAGAGATGGGCCACAGACGACTCGGCCTGCACGGCACATCCACTCCAGTTCTCAGCGTCCCACCACCACTCGGAATGTCGCAAGTACTCCCCAGACAAGCCCAGAGTCCAGGCCAGAAGCCTGGAGGAGCCCAGTCTCAGAGCATCACTGCTGTAGTGAAGGGGGCCTGTCCTGTAACCAGAGATCAGAAAGGCTGAAAGCATCAGTTCTGGCTTCTCACTGTCTCCGGGGCTGCTGAACCGAGGGCTGGGACCCTGAAATACCACCACGCACTGTTCTTCTCTCAATCACAGCTCCTCCACCAAACGAGAACAGTAAACTGTGCTGCTGAACGCCACCCTTTGTGCCCTCAGAGGCCGCGGCTGTTTAAGCTGGGAGAGAAGTACAGATCGAGCGTGAAGCTACTCCCTCTGCTCGGGTTGAGTTCCTACAGGGGGCTCGCTCCTTACCCCAAGCGCAGGCGAATCCTCTGGCATCTGTGCATGGAAGACTTGCTCCTGTCCTTGGGGGAGGCGTGGGGTGGAGGGATGAAACCCAGACCGACTGAAGCCTTCTTACATTTTCTCCCAACATTTTCCATCCAGCTTGCCAACTCCCGATTCCAAGCTAAGTATGGTATTCTGCCCACTGTTGCTGCTGCCCGGCCTTACCCAGGCTGGGCTGCCTCCTACCCCTCCCTGCCTGCCCTCATGAATTTGCTCAAGGTTTAACTTCTCAAGATAAGACATTTATTCACATGTCCCCACATGCCCACACTGCCCGGACCAAGCGACCTGCTCGGGAATAAACATGCGAAGCTGCCGCCCACGGGCTGTTGTGAGGGCGAGGCCGCAGACATGACTACGTCTTTCCTGGAAGGGAGAGGTAAGTTTGAGTTTGGGGCTGAAAACAGGTTTTTAAGATATGAATAAAGATTTTCTTTGAATCTTCTACAGTTCCACAGAATTTTAGAACAAACCGAGTCTAACCCAAATACCGCTCCTACCAGAAGGATTTAATAGTGACAAAATCTCCGCTAAGCAGTAATAGAAACAGAACAGCAGGGTTTGTTCTACAATACCTGGTTGGGTGTTAAAATGCTTACAAAATAATTGTGCATGGAAAAAAGACCAGGATACAGCAAAGGTCAATGCATCCTACTACTTACTACGGACCCCCAGCCACAGAGCACTGTGCCTGCCACACGCTGTTCTATTTGCCCTGCGCTGTTCACCAGGCGGTTTATGTCCTCCTTCCACAGATAATAAACCAAGGCTGGCATCACTGAATAATCTAGCCAAGGCCGCACAACGAGTAAGAGGCAGAGTTGGGACTGAGGTGAGGTTCATGGGACTCAAGTCTGTGCTGTTAACCATAAACTGAAAGGAACACATCAAAAGGTTTTCAGAATGAGGGGAAGGAGTCACACCTCGAGCTTGGGGCTGCCTCACTGGCCGCACTGGCCTCACCTTCCTGGGGAGGAGCAAGTCAAGGATGCTGCCAGCAACTGCACAGCCTCTCTCAAAGCTCCAGAGGTGCACTGATCCAGCACCCCCACACTCCTGGGACTGTATCCTACAGGTGTACACAGGCATGCGTGAAAAGGTGGATGGACCAGGTTACAAAAACTGCCTGCTTGCAAGAGCAAACACCTAGAAACCATCCCACCTTCTGTCCAAAGAGGACAACAGACTGGTACACGCATGCGATGACGTCCCGTGGAGCAGGGAGACCGAGGAAGCTCACTGGGGACTATCTCCAAGACAGGCTGTTAAATGAGAAGCAGCAAAGTGTACAATCATAAGTACGAGTTACCTTTGTGTTAAAAGGTGGGAAAATATGGATGGATGTATTATATATGCTTATATTTTCATAAAGAAACTGGAAAGATACAGACAAAACCAATAAAATTGGTTTCTGGTAGGGGAGGAGGAACAGGGTAGATGGGGGCAGGGTGGACATGGGATTTTTCATTGCCAATGTCTTATTTTTTGATCATATATTAAAAATAGCCAAATTAGAAAAATGGAAAGAAATTCTTAAAAATACAGACACTGTAGAGGCCATCTGACTTACTGACACCAGTCTGTACAGTTGCGTGTATATATTTGTGTGTGTATATATATGTGTGTGCATGTGTTTGTGTATGTGTGTGCATGCCAGCAACTCAGAGGTGAGAGAGGGGGAGAAATGGGACTAGAGGAGAGACTGGAAAAGGAAAGCCTTGGCTGAAGGTCATCGGATCCATCCCCCTGCCTTGTACAACCCAGCACAGAAAGCGCTGTTCTTTGGTGACTGAGATTCAAGAAGGTACAAACAGGCGTGGACCGGGCATGCAGGGTGCAAGGGGACGGGAGCAAGGGTTACAGTCCCACATCCCGAGCCCCTAGCCCTGGCCTCCTTCTCTCTCACAGGCTCATCAGGACGCTGCGCTGTTCCTCCCCTTTTCTAAAGCCGCCTCCAGATCAGAAAGTCCCTGAAGGAACCCGAGGAGCCCTTTCACAGGGAGGTGAGGGTGGAAAGGGACAGGGGCCCTCAGAGATCTGCCCACTTGTTATAGAAATGAGCAGGGGCTGCAGTGGGCAGGTCCAGGGCTGTGCAGAGGGCTGTGCTCAGTGGTCAGCGCCTGGCCATATGGGCTGGGGGGTGTCCTGCAGCAGAGGGGCTGGGGTGGATAGTGAGAGACACATCGGGGGACTCCCAGGCCCATAGCTCCTGGCTGCTGGGCAGCGGGCTACTCACATCTCCAGGACCATGACGATGTTGGCCTTTTCCTCAAAGGCATCCACACACTGGACCAGCTTGGGGTGGTGGAGGCAGTTCATGATGCTGATCTCCTGCCGGATATTCTCTTTCTCTTTTGCTGAATACGCTTTGAAGAATTTCCCTGCCCAGATTTTTCCAGTTTTCTTTTCTACCAGTCGAAAGACCTGTCCAAATTTCCCACTGCAAATGAAAGGAGAGAAAAGGCAATTTCAGCCAAGCTTTCCACTAAATGGGGGATAGCCAACTATGGCCTGTGGGGCAGATCTGGCCTGAGTTTATAAAGTTTTATTGGGACACAGGCATGCCCACGTGTGTGCCTATTGTCTCCTGCTGCTTCTGTGCTCCAGTGCGCAGAGGAGTAGTTGCAACAGACGGTATGGCCCGCAAAACCTAAAATATCCCTTACTTGGCCCTTTACAGAAGAAGTTTGCCAGTCCTGCTCTAGCTCAGCTTCTAACACTGCAAACCTACTCTCTCTACCACATCAGCCTCAGCTGTGCCAGCCCCGCATCCCCACCAAACACGGCCAGTTGTGCTGGTTCTCAGGACTGTCGTCTCCTCGGTGAGGCCTCAGGCTTGGCAGATGGACTTCTCTCCCCTTCCCCACAGAGGGCCCATGAAGTCGAGTGAAGGAAGTCTTCCCCAAACACAGAGAATGTCTGAGTGGCTACCTTCCTTCCACTCCACTCTTCAGCACTGGCCGGGACGGCCCACGAGGGCCAGGGGCCGTGTGGTCCTCCGACACAGCGCCCACTGACAGTGCGAGCTCCTCAGACTGCTGTGAGGTGGGCCCAAGAGCGGAGCCCCACCCTTTTACTTCCTCCTCCCTGCTCCTCCAGGGACAGTGTCAGCGGGAGGCAGACAGCCTGACAGCCTGGAGTGCGGCTGCTGGAGGGAACGGCTTGGCTGTGATGAGAGCTCAGGGTTGGGGTTCAACCCCAGGGAGGACTCAGAGGAACGAGTGTGGACCAAGTGCACAGAGTGAGCCATGACGGCCAGCTGTGCGTCTCCAGGGCGTGCGTTTTACTGAAGCACGAAAGCCAGGCTTGCTCAACAGTGAGCCCTGGTCAGGCCTGACTGCCTTCCGCGGAGTGAATGGAAGGATGCTGAAGACAGTTCGATCCAGCCCCGGTGTCCTCAGGGCAGTCCTGTGTGGGGAACTGAGGCACAGCAAAGGAAGGACTTGCCCAAGCGTCCGCAGAGCTGGGCAGCACAGAGCCTCACGGCGGCTCCCACGAGAGCCCTAGTGGTCACGCTTTCGTGCAGTGCTGTCACCCCTCCTGAGTCTGCAGCCCTGTCAGTCTGAGGAGTTGGCAAAACCCAGGAAAGAGCAGGAAGTCAAGGCATGAAACTCAACTGTGGGGTCCATGCCACCCTCATGCTGGGGGCCCGAAGGGCGCCTCCCACTCCACTTACGATCCTAGTCTCTCTTCGATGTCGTAGAAGTCAGACACTTTTTGCTCGGTATTGACCGTCACCGTCCGATAATCGACTTCAGGCTCCTTCTCATCTGCGGGGTGGGGGTCGGGTTGGTGTGAGCCATCAGATGCCTTGCTCACCCCCTTCCACCCCTAGAGCCCACCCGAGGACAGGTGGCCAGCACTCACCGTCATCTGACACCTCCACTTCATCCTTTGGCTCTGAGGGGGAGACAAGGAGGGGCAGAGAGGACACGGGTGATTAGAACTGAAGGTTCGTTGACAGCAAAACCTGCTGGGGGCCTCTGAGACCACCAAGCTCAGAGTTCCGGGCATTGCCATGTGGTCAGTCAGCTGACGATGCAACAGGGCCATGTTCACACTGGCAGATACTGGTCCCCCCGCAGCCCCATCCTAACTCCCGCCTCCATCCCTTCCTCTCTACCCTCACGGTCCCCTAGACCCACCCTTCTTCACATCTCTTCTAGTCCTGCTGACTTTCAGAACCTACACACAATTGTGACGGTCCTTTCTGCTCTGGCTCCAAAGTCAGCAACTTTCGATGGCTACTCATGTCAACTCCATTTATCCATTCACTGAACACTTTTTACGGAATTTCAGCATGTACCAAGTACCCGGCCATTTATTTTGGGTATACAAGACAACATACACAGAGGCCCAATATTTCCTTCTTTCTCGGCGCTTATAACTTAGTCGGAGAGGCAAGAACACATTTACTTGGCATGCCCACGACGACTGTCATGTAATCAAGCACACGTTATCACAGTGCACACGGAAGCAGGTGGCACCGACGGGGCAATTACAAAGTCAGAGCGATGATTCTGAAAAGTAGCCCTTGAGTTGTGACTTAAAGGAAATGACGAACACAGTGAGGAGGTGGGTGACATCACAACAGAACCGACGGGTGTCCGTGAGGTGTGATGAGGAGGGACGTAAGCAGCCCATGCTGGCTGCAACGTGGCGTCCGGAGTGAGCGAGAGGATGGAGGAGACACACAGGTGCGCGGCAGAACACACAGGTGCGCGGCAGAACACACACGTGCGCGGCAGAACACACACGTGCGCGGCAGAACACACACGTGCGCGGCAGAACACGTGCGCGGCAGAACACGTGCGCGGCAGAACACGTGCGCGGCAGAACACGTGCGCGGCAGAACACAGCCGCGCCACACTCCAGTTCCTCTGCCTTGGCCTCGTTTGTGCCCCAGGGCCACTCTGGCTTCTTGACCTTGGCTAAGTGCCCCTCCCCTTCCGGGCCTCCCTCCATTTTCTCATCTGTAAAGGGAAGGAGTTATGTTTTTAGGTGATTTCTGGGGTCACTGGCTAGCTCTAGACACCATGCTCCGTAATGTGCTTTGTGTCCCTCGGCCGTGATGTGGGCTGTGTCCTGGCTCACAGATGAAGCCAAGGGACGTTCCTGGGGAGACAGATACAGACTCGAGAGAAGTGAAAGAGTGAGAAGGTGTAGATGTGTGTGCACACGTGTTTGAACAGACTTGGGGAAAGGGTATGATTTGCTGAAGCTCCCTGCAGAGCAAGACTGAGGACAGGAAGGACACAGCCCAGGGACGGTCCCCTGGGCGGTGGGGTGGAGGGCTGGTCAGACGCCGCCCGGCCGGGAGGAGTGCGTGAACGTGCCGAGCTCTGCGTGCTCTGCGTGCTCTGCGTGCTCTGCGTGCTCTGCGTGCTCTGCGTGCTCTGCGTGCTCTGCGTGCTCTGCGTGCTCTGCGTGCTCTGCGTGCTCTGCGTGCTCTGCGTGCTCTGCGTGCTCTGCGTGCTCTGCGTGCTCTGCGTGCTCTGCGTGCTCTGCGTGCTCTGCGTGCTCTGCGTGCTCTGCGGCTGCCTGTCTGCGGCACGGCGTGGGCCGGGGAGAAGGGGCAGCTCGGACCCGGACCGTGAGCCCCTCCATCAGGCTGAGGGCAGAACAACGTACTGAGACGTAAGCAAACAATCTGAAGAAAGGTGACATGGTTCCTTACACAGAATAAGTACCCCTCACTGTGAAACAGGAATTTGGGGGAGTTTATAAACATGTGACCAGGAGAAAGAGAGGCTATAATTTGTTCAGAGTTCTTAAAACACTGTTGATGAAGTATAGTTTAAAAAACTAAACATGAACACGCTTAGGAGGAATATTTTGTCCCAGAGAGAAAAAAGCCATGAAAGAATAAAAAGGACATGCCCTTGGCTCAGCGGTTAGAGCGTCGGCCTGCTGACCAATGGGTCGCGGCTTCGATTCCGGTCAAGGGCACGTACCTCGGCTGTGGTTCGATCCCCGGCCCTGGTCGGGGTCGTGCGGGAGGCAACTGGTCGATGTGTCCCTCTCACATCGATGCTTCTCTCCCTCCCTCCCTCCCTCTCTATCTGATGATAAATAGAAAAATATTCTCAGGTGAGGATTAAAAAAAAAAAGAATAGAAAGGGTAAGAGAGATGGGACTCTCAGATGAACGGACAGGTTTCACAAACATTGTCAGGATGTTAGCCTAACTGATCAAGTCTTCTGAATCACCCATCTGAGAGCTGAGAGTCACGCTGTCAAATTCAGAGACAACCAGAATGCACCCAAGAGCAACACACCCAGAAGGCAGTAATGGAGTCCTGTGCTCAGGGAGAATGTAACTGGTCAACCTTTCAGGGGTATCTAGTTAAAACCCAGGCAGGCATGAGAGCCCCCTTCCCCGACCTACTGCATGGCCAGCAGAATGTTGTCATGGGCAAATGTGCGCTGGCCACAAACAGGTTTTATTACTCTGCCCTTGGTGGGCATGAGGTCATCTGCGTCTGGAACTTTGGTGGTTGGCACTTAGACAGTCAAGATGGAGCAGGAGGAGGCATGGAGGGCCCTGAAAGGAAGAGCTACCATGTGAGAACGATCAGAAAAGATTAGGTCTCTCTGGTTGGGAAAGAAGTCTAAAGCAGACATGATTTTTTTAAAAAGTCACAATTGCCAAGGGTGAGATTAGGGTCACGGACTTTTATCAACAAATGAATACTATAACCTGAGAGAACAAGTTAGTGTTATAGCTCCCATAGGAGGAACGCTGCAGGCATGTGGAACTCATATCAGAACAATAAATAGGTTCAACAACAGTGATTTCAAATAGGACTCTTGAGGCCACAAGAGATTCAAATCAATTCGGCAATCCTTCAGTGAGCACCCGTGGGTGCCAGTCACTGGGCTGGGCCTTAGACACAAAACAAAGCTAATAACAGCACTCCACTGTTAGGGAGGCCCCATCGTGCGGACCCCATCTGAGACAGGAGTCTGCTGGAGATCCCTGTCTTTGGTTCCCGCGCCACGGGCTCGGGTGTGGACCGAGCAGCAGGATGAGAGAGAAAGGAGAAAACGGGCTTGTTGGGCCTGGCATCTTTCACAGGGACCCTCTGTCCTTTCCTCCTCAGTGAAGGAGCAGCAGCCGTGCTGTGAGCCTCGAGGGGCTTTAGGAAGACCCTCTGCCTGGGGCATCTCCAGTGAGCCCTGAACAGGGAGTGCAGCTGGAGAACTGGCCTCTCCCCAGCACCCTGACCCCAGTTAGGAACCAAAGAGCTAGGCTTCCTGTCCTCATCACAAACCCCGCCCCTGCCCCTCACCTCCCACCTCTCTCATGGGCAGTCAGGATGCAGAGTGCCTTCCCGATACTTCAGTTGTGAGGACCTAGATCATTCTCAGGGAGTTCACACCCCTCTTTCTGGCTCACTGTCACGCTGCAATCTTTCCTCCGTGTGACTCCCAGACCAAGGCTCCAGGCTGAGAAGGTCCCCTTCCTCCTCTTCTCGTCCTGCTGCCATTCTGTTCAGAGGAATGGCGCAGGGAAGAGCAGGAGAGGAGCTGGCAAAGACCACAGTTCAATCAGCCAAGTTCTTCAAGCATGAAGAGTTGTAGTAAGGAGAGGTGACCACTCCATTTCCACCTCTCCACTCAGGAAAGAGCGAGATTGCAGTAGGTGGGACTTAAAATAAAACATTTAAAAACATCTATTCCAAAAGAGCTATGAAATCCAAGAGAAGTGGAAGAACTATTTGGACGATGGCTCTCAGCTACTTCTGCAGGCAGATGAGCCTCACCGCCCTGGGCAGGTGTTTGGGAGAGGTCCAGATGCGCACTCAACACCCTCACAGGGCACTTGGGTAGGCAGCCCTGGACAGAGAGCAGTCACCTTGAGGCCGAGGGCTGTTGTATGCCCATCGGTCACTAGAGGGCACCCCGTTGCCAGAGAGGGCTCTGCGGCCAGCACAGCTGCAGCCTGGGACAGAGCAAGCAGCACTGGGTGAGCTGAGCTCTGGCCTGGGGCCTTTCAGGTCCTGCATCTCTAAGCGCCCTCAGGGTTGCAAGGAGGTCCCAACTCTGCAAGAAGCCACAGCTATTATACACGGGAACAAATTAGGGTCTGGAGCAAGAACAGGGTGGGGAGCCGGGTAGGGAGGGAGTGGAGATCTAGACCCAGCTGGTATGGGAGGGCAGTTGTGTTGAAGCAGGGGCTCTGTTTACTCAGTTTGGGGAGACGGGGAGGGGAGCTGTTGGCTTAGGGATCCTAGCTGGAGAAATAGCTCTGGCACAAGGAGGCCACTGGAGCGGGGTGGGGTCCCTGGGCTTTGTTCTCCACCATAGCCCCAGTGCCCCCAGCAGCGCCTGGAATGGAGGGGATGCCACACTGGGTGAATGAATGTAGGGTGAGGCCTGGGTGCCAGCAGGGCGGAATGGAGAGGTCGGGGTGAAGCAGAGAACGAAGTGTAAAGGCAGAGGCAGGAGGGCAGGGGGGCAGTGGGGAAGGGACAGCCAGCTGGTATCAGCTGGGCTCGGTGGAGGGAGGGTTAGCTGGCACTGCACTGTGATGACCACCATCCCCACTGGGTCCACAGAATGACCTACCATAACCACCTAGCCCATACGACACCCCACTTCTCTGTGAGTCATTTCCCTTCCAAAGTATGAGAGATGATCTCCTCAGGTACAACTGGGGAGCATCTGAGTAGTTCACAGAGGGATTCGCTTGGAACCTTCACCCCCTACCCCACCCTCCCACCTGTCCTCTAGCCTCTGCCCCTTAGGCCAACTGTTCTGCCCCCCCCCTTGGATAATCCAGCTGGGCCTGGGGGTGGGAGCAGCTTCCAGTCTGGAAGCCCTGGGTGGCCTGGACCATTTGTCTGGATTGCAGGCAATTTCAACATTTCCTTTTGTCTGCTCCTAGCCAGCAGGGGCCCCAGGGGCCATCTGAGGATCACAGAGGGGGTTTAGCTGGTGGCAGGGAAGAATGGAGAGGCCACCTGCCCAGAGCCAGAAGGTCCCAGCCCCCCCTCCCTGTGGGCTCTCCCTACAGCCCTGGAAGCTGCAGTCCTGGCCGCCTGGGAGCCGCACCTCATCGCAGTGGCCTCTGGTCCTCCGGGTGTGGTTCATCAGGGATTCTAGTTTCTCCTGGTTTATGCCATAAGGGACCTGGAAGCTTTCCTTTCCAGCTGACAAACCTCTTCTCACTGCAATGTTATCCTTTTTCCTGTCACTTTCCCAAGAGGTAGGGAGTCCTCTTCTTGAAGAAATATGCTAAAAACACGCAGACTGCAATTTGGTTGCCTCTCCTGGCACCCCCATTCTAACCTGCCTGCTCCCCACTCTCCTGGACTCCCTATCTAACCTCCAAGTCACTGGGAGGCAGCCTGACCTCCTCCATCAGTCCAACCAAAGAAGCCCAGTCTCTGGGTCAGTCAGATGTAAGTGCAACCTTCAACTCACTCTTTGCAAGCTCTGTGACCTTGGGCAAGTAGCTTCACCCCTCTAACCCTCATTGCCCCACTTGTAAAATGGGGGTAATGACAGTATCTACTTCCCTGATTAGATGCATGAAACGATTCATATAAAATGCTTAACATACTGTTAGCATGTAGCAAGTGCTTAATATATGTAAGCCACCGTGAGTCATAGTCATAAACGTCTAATGGCTCTTGAATTTGTGTTCAGTTACCCAAGCCAGGAACTGGGAGTCATCTTAAACTCTTCTAATTTTTTCCTTCAACTTCCTACTCCAAAAGCCATCAAGAATGGTCAATTCTACCTCATGAGGCTTTAGTTCACACCCTTACTACCTTCTGGACTACACCACAGAGAACCAACTGGTGTCTCACTGACTCCACTCTCATCCCCTCCTCCACTCTCGTGCATCTCAAACTTTTACATGATACAAATCCATGGGAGGGGGCCCTGGCCGGTGTGGCTCGGTGGTTAGAGCGCTGGCCCGTGGACCAAAGGGTTTCTGGTTTGATTCCCAGTTGCCGCACCTGGGTTGCAGGTTTGATCCCCAGCCCCGGTCGGGGTTGTGCAGGAGGCAACCAATCCGTGTGTCTCTCTCACATCGATGTGTTTCTCTCTCTCATATCCTTAGGGTGAGGATTTAAAAAACAAAAACAAAAAATAAATCCAGGTGGGGTGGCGGTAGGGGGTGGATGCTGAAGGTTCAGCAGAGACTAGAGGTGGGGGGGTTGCTGAGAGTCTGCATTTCCAACAAACTCCCAGGATCCCAGGACTGCTAGTATAGACTACACTTTGAGTAGCAAAGCTGTACTCTTCCTAAAAAACTAGACTGGTGGTGGTGATCACTTTGTAGTGTATACAGATGTTGAATTATAATGCTGTACGTGGTAAAAGAATTAAAGAAATAGCTAATCTCCCCAAAAAGGCGACATTTCAAGTCTTAGGAACACATGGGTCTGCCTAGCTGGAGTCCGTATGCTACTTAAAATAAATATTAGTTTGCATAAAAAACAACAACAACAAAACACAGATCCAGTCATATCAATGCCCTGACCGCAGATCTTTGATGAACTTCACAATTTGACCTCGACTGCCCTTGCAGGGTTGCTTCCTCCTGTTCTGACCCACACAACATATGCCGGGGCCACTTACACGCTTCTCAAAATGCCACGCATTTCCATCCCTTTGTACCTTCGCTCACGCATTCTCCTCTGTGAGAAATGCCTCTCCTTATCTTCCCTGTCTCTTGGAAGCCCATTCATTTCTCCAAGGCTCAGCAAAAGTGTCAGTTCCTCCAGGAAGCTCTCCTCAACCCCCACGGCAAGATTATACATGCTTTCTGCCGGTTGCTTCGCAATTTGTTTATACTGCTGGAATAGGGTGCAGCCCATCTCGCTATAGTTAGCTGTCTCCATGGCTGTCCCCCTAGTTGGATTTTAAGCAACTTGTCTTATCTTTGTGTCCCAAGAACCTGACACCGAGTAGACACTGAAATCTGAGTGCAAGAGAAGGAGGGGGAGGAGGGACACTGAAACTTTAGGTCTACCCGAGCTCCTGCCTTCCAGGAGTGTGCTCCTGATGAACACACCATTGCCCCCTGGTGGCAATGTGCCAAAATTGCTGGCTCAATAGTTTTTGAAAGGTTATATGCACTTCTTTTAAAGTATGGATTAGTATCACAACCTTGGAAGTCAAGATCCCAAAAGACTGCCTGTCACCATCGGTGTCTCCCAGGTCCGCTGCACCCCTCTCAGTCCAGATTTCTACCTGCACGAGGTAGTTCATGCACATTTACTCCAAGCCAGTGACGAAGAGAAGGCAGCTTACCCTCAGGTTTCTCTCCCACCACCGTGAGTTCAGACTCCTGGCTCGGCTCGCTGGTGCCATACACGTTGACTGCGCGCACACGGAACTTGTAGTCTCGGTCGGGCAGCAGGTCCTGGACGTGAAACGAGGTGCTGCGGCACGTGGCTAGCTCCTTCCATGTCTTGTCCACAGAGTCCCAGATTTCGACACTGTAGGACTGGACAGCACTGCCCCCGTCGTACGAGGAGCCGTACCAGGACAGGGTCAACGAGGAGCTCCGGATGTCAGAGGCGCAGGGCGTGCCGGCGGGGGGGTCTGGCTTGTCTGGGGAGAGAGCAGCACAGTATCACCCAACTCTTCAGAATTTCAGAGAGTTTTAGAATTAGGTCTGTTGTGGGGGAGGAGCCTAGAGAACTCGAGCTGACAGGGTCCTGGCTCTGGTTCCCTCCTCCACATGCACACCTACGCCCCCTACAAACACCTATTTGCTCGGAGAACACTTTTTTAAAAAAATATTTTTTCTTTATTGATTTTGAGAGAGAGGAAGGGAGAGAGAGAGAGAAATAGAAACATTGATAAGAGAGAACATCGACTGGCTGCTTCCTGCATGCACCCCACTGGGGATCGGGCCCACAACCTGGGCATGTGGCTGATCAGGAATCGAACCCATGACCTCTTGGTGCATGGGTCGACTCTCAACCACTGAGCCACACCAGCCGGGTGAAAACTCTTTTTTTTTTTTTTTTTTACTAATTTTCCAGTCTACAAGTCACGATTTCCTGTACTTTGTCCCAGTCATAAACATATTTCTCAGAGTAAACAGATCTAGGAAGCTGACCAGCAGGCGTGGACTGCTTCCTATCAAAAATATGTTTTGAGAGAGAGTTCAGTGTGCGCGCGCGCGCGTGTGTGTATGTGTGTGTGTGTGTGTGTGTGTGTGTGTGTCTGTTCTTCAGGCCCCAGGACAGTGACCTATGATATGACGAGGGATCAGACTCCACTCTCTTTGAGACTTGGGAAATGCCTGCCTCACTGAGACACAGTATAACACGGTGAACTCTGAAGTCAGACAGATCTGGGTTTGAACACAGCTCTGACCCCATTCACTATTGGTCACTGTGCCTCAGTTTCCTCATCTGTAAAATGTAAAATGTGGATAATAATAGCCCTCGGATCACATAGTGGTTATGAAAAGTTCTTAGAAAAGTGGTTTGTTTGACTCAGTGGTTACAGCATCAGCCTGCAGACCAGAGAGGCCCAGGTTCGGTTCCCGCTAAGGGCACGAACCTCGGTTGCAGTTTATCCCCGGCCCTGGCTGGGGTCATGTGGGTGGCAACCAGTTGATGTGTCTCTCTCACATCGATGTTTCTCTCTCTCTCTTCCTCCCTCTCTCCCTCCCACTCTATCCGAAAATAAATGCAAAAATGTCCCCAGGTGAGGATTAAAAAAAAAGTGGCTGGTTGGGTAGCCATCACTGTCATCATCACTGTGTTTATTCCTGACTCATCGTATGTTAAAAGTTACTCCCACACTACCTCTTGCATCCTCACAGGACTGGTATAAAATGAGGTAAAGAATTTCAAAAGCAGGCCACAGTCGCATATCACAACCACCCCGACTAAGGGCTGGAGAAGGAGCCGAGGACAGCAGGAGGGGTCACTCCGGCCAGCTGCCTTCCCGTTCACACCAGCCGTGCCAAGGACAGTGAGCTGCCAGCTCCAGGCCGAGCACGGCAGCCGCTGGCTGGCCAGGTTCTCGAGCTTTGCTCATGTCGTCAGTTGCTCATCTGAACCAAGTTTTCCTCTCCTTTCAGATTCAGTTTCTGAGGCCGCTGGTTCGGTGACAGTGTTTAGTTAGCCTTCATCCCTCCCAGGCAGTTCCAGGTGTAGAGCCCCAACCAACAGTGAAAACCATGCCTTTGTGCCGTGTGAATGTGAGCTCTAGTGAGTTCCTTACCTCCTAAGACTACTTTGTCTTTTTCATTTGGAAACATGGTGCTAACATGTATATTCCTTTGAGAGGTTTTGCAAACATCAAGGTAAAGTACTGGACTTCTACTCTCCCACCCCTCAGCCAGGCAGGAAACCCAGAGAGCTCCTGCAAATGACCCTGTACGTGTGGGGAAAACATTCTGCCTCTGTGTGTGTGTGTAAACATACACATACACATATACATACACATACTCATTCTCTCCCCCTCCCCCGAGCCCTGCTGCTTCTCCATCCCCGCCGAGGACGCTCCGCCTAGAATCCGTCCATCCCTGCGCCCCGCGCCTGGCCCTCACCCGGTGGTGATTCTAGGCCTGTGACAGAGCCGCTTTCTGCAGCCACTCTGGACGCCTCCTGCGATGGAATCCCTTTCACTGGTTGTTAAGTATGTTCTCTTGGAAAAACTGTTTGTTCTGAAAGATATATTGGTCCTTTTAGAAATATTTCTGGTGTTGGCTAAGATGTTTATTACTCTACACTCTCTTAGAAGCAAGTGGATCAAGGCCTCTCAAGACCCAGCTAAAGAAGTGAAAAAGCCTAAAGAAGGATGAAAGGCACACTCATTGCTTCCCCCAAAGAAACTGCCGGGAACAACGTCGGACCAAACACATTCAGTCACGCGGGTTTACATAACGAATGCCGTGCACTCCACGGACTGATTTGCTCCCCTTCTGCGCTGGTCAAGAAGAGAAAACTCGGAGAGATGCGCACTGTGGAAGAGGTGCTGTCTGTACCCTACCCTGTTCAGATGTCTCTTGGCTGAAAGTGAAAGAACTGACCTATGACATATGTTACCCCCTGTGATACAACATGCAGCATTTGGAGAGAGGGGCTTTACTGCCAAGGGAAACTTCAGTGCTTTCAAGGGATTTGAATTAAGGGGTTCAGAAAACACCCAAGTCTGCAGTGGTCTGAGACTGGAAGCCCCACCCCTCCAGGGCCATGGGCTGTGTCTGATGCTTCCTGGTTTTTACAGCCTGCAGAGCCCAGCAAAGGCAGACTAGCCAGGGATGAAAGCCCTCAGAGCAGAGCCTGTGAGCCTGCCCTCCATGCTAAAGACACAGCCGTACTTGGTCAGGAAGGAGACCCGGGCACGGCCTGGTAAAGGGAGGCAGGCTCAGTGTCCAAGGCCCAGAGCACCAGGGTTTCTGGGAATTCTCCCATGGCTCCCTGGAGACCTGACGAACAGAACGGGGAACGCTGAGCCCAAGGGACGGGTCTCTGATGGCACCCAGCTCCAGGATTTTCTGTTCAGCAAATGTTCGCACTCCTGAACAATCTCAAGGCTAACGCATCTCACTGGAGGAACCGTCCCGGCAGGCTCTGCCCGCCTGTGTGTTTGAAGATGACCGGTGGCCCTCCTGTCCCTGGCACCTGCATCTTTTACAGAATGGCAGGGGCTGCAATTAAAAATCATACAAGTTCCAGGCTCAGATAGTATTTGGGGATTACTGGGTATTTGGGGTTCTCTCTACTTGGTTTTTCTCCTCTTTTTTGTTTTGTTAATCCTCACCTGAAGATATTTTTCCATTGATGTTTAGATAAAATGGGAGGGAGGGAGAGAAAGAGAGAGAGAAACATTGATGTGATAGAGACACATTGATTGGCTGCCTCCCGCATGACCCAAACCGGGCCCAGGATTGAACCTGAAACCCAGGTACGTGGCCTTGACCGGGAATCGAACCCTCAACCCTTCTGCGCACTGGCCGACGCTCTAACCACTGAACCAAACTGGCCAGGGATGTTTTTCTCCTTTAAAGATATGCAAAGTGACTTCTCTTGCTGGACAAGTTACAGAAAGGAATTCATCTGGGTCAGGCTGCTCTCTCTTGCCAAGCGGCACCCCCACCCCTCTGAGGTTGTGACTAGGGGTGCAGGCACAGGCAGAGGCCCTCTGAGCTCTGCAAATCCCTTCACTGCCTTTTCACATACAACAATCATAAGCCTTTAAAACAGCTGAACATTACTCATTTAAGCTAACGGAGGGAAAGGCCAATGTTTATCACCGTTTATGAAACAGGAGTCGTAGACTCTCTGAAAAGAGAGTGGTGCTTTTACGAATACACAAGAAACACTCCTACTGCTGACGAGCAGAAGCTGTACTGAGCCAGCCTTACTTAGCAGGCCTGTAAATGGATATTTCCAAAGTGCTGAAAACGGCCCAGAGTAAGCCAAACCATTCCTCTTTCATCTCATTTATATTTTACATCGAGTATCTCAGCCCTGATCAGATGAGACACAGATGTCCTTAGAGACACGCAGGTAAATCTGGGCTTGCTCCAGTTTTACTTTGCACTAACCCTAAATCCACGGGCTCTGAATGAAGGCGGCTTTGCTGTGTGCATCAATGCAAGTCCTCGTTTTATTGAGCAATTCTATTCTTAGCTCTACGAGGGGGAGGCAGACAGAGAGCCCGTTCCCCTCCATTCCATTCCCCTCCCAGGACGGCATTTAACACGCTGCTCCTGCCAGCTGGCGGGCAGCCACGCCAATGGCCTGTCAGTGCTGGCCGAGGAGAATGAGAAACTAAACCATAAAAGGCCAGAACTGCAGCTCGGGCAGGGGTGATGGGGGAGGGGAGTGCGTGGCACCGAGTGGAGCTGGCCAAGTGCAGGGGGCACTGGTCACAGAAAAGCAGTTCAAGGAAGTGGACCCCAAAGTTCCTCAAGCAGGGGCAGATGACAGAGAACACCAAGAAAAACTGGAAACCGAAGCGTGCTGACAGGTGAGGGCGTGGGGCCAAGTCCATGCTGCAGGGACAGGTCTTAATGTAAAGACAGACCGGGTTCCTACAACAAACTCCGACACCCGCCCCAAGTGTTCCTCACTCCACGGGAAACTACTGAAGTCAGCATCCAGAGTCACCAAAGACAACAAGAGTGAGAAAAGGGTCTCTACTGTCTTTTGTAGATGAGAAACCTATTCCTGACCCTGGTACACTGGCTTCCCAGATTTAAAACTCCTGACCTAAGGAAACAAAAGAAAGATCAGATCGGTAAACACCAGGTCAAAGGCTTCACGTGCACAGTGCTTGAAGGCCCACAGATGTACACAGACGTGGCCTACTGTCCATCAGTCTGCTCTGTCTGCTGTCCCTTTCTGTCCTGAGCACCTGCCACATGGCGGGATGAGGAACTGAGCCTGAGCAACAGTGGGAGACCAATCAGAAAGCTCGTTGGGTATTTCAGGAAAGAGTTGACGATGGCATGAACAACACAGTGACTGGGATGAAGAGGAAAAGGGGAACTTGAGTCAGCCTGGAGACAGACTCAACTCAATATTGGGACATAGGGGATAAGAAAAAGGAGTGGATTTAGTGACCTCAGAAGGGTGATCCCAGCAGACTCCTGGGCTGTGGGGAGGCTGCGGGGAGCTGAAGAGTGCCTGGCGGTGAGGAAGCAGGATTAGAGTAGAGGGCATCCCCTTTCGGAGGGGCTGCCACGAAGAGAGAGCGGGAAGAGGCGGCAGGGTGGCGAGAGCCAGACATGGTGCCGCAGGAGTTACGCGGCCTGTGTGGTTGGCTAAGACAGGGGAGCCCTGGCAACATGTGTGGGAGAAGTCGAGGTGGAGTTTCAGAGAAGAGAGAAGGTGGGGGGTGGAACCCCAAGAATCTGGGATTCAGGGTGCAGGAAAAGGAAGCAGTCTCAGGGAGAGAAAGCTGGGCCACACCCAGAGCCTGGAGCGTGAAGTCAGCCTGGGGACAGATATGGAGATACCTGTAGGTGTGGGGCTGTGCAGGTCATGCCTGGTGCCTCCTCATTCTCAGAGAAGCTGGAGGCCAAGGCCTGCAGGTGATAAGCTATCTCAGAGAGTGGGAGAAGGCACTGACCAGCACTGATGCCTTGGCCAAGCCTGGATCTTGTCAGAGTCCAGACTGAGTCGGTGGGTTGATGTGATCTTCTTACAATACCCCTAAAATCAGGTGTAGGGGCAGTGAAGTCGGAAGGCGGCATTGATTCAAGGTGAAGATTTCAAGGGGACTGAGCTGCGGGGAGGGTGGTAGACCAGAGAGGGAGAGCTGGGAGGAGCAGAGCTCAGGGTCTCCAAAGGGTAGAAAGAAAGAGAAGCCAGGAGGAGAGTCACAGGAAGAGGAAAACACTGTGAGGGTGTGTGCGTGGGGTCTGGAGGTCTCAATGAGCACGAAGCAGGGCAACAGGGAGACCGAGGAGAGAGAAATGAAGTGGAAGTACAGGAGGCTGTAGGCAGAGATGACGGGTGCAGGGGAGCAGGTCCCCTGGGCGATGAGACCCCGAGGTCCACCGTCCTGCCTGGGCCCCTCTGCCTTTCCCGTACCCCCACTCCCAGGGCCCCCATTCCCAGACTCACCGACCACAGTGAGGTTGACCTGCGCCTGCCTGCTGCCCAGCTTGTTCTCCACCAGCAGCGTGTAGCAGCCGCAGTGCTCCTGGCGCGCCGCCAGGATGGTGAGCTTGCTGCCGCTCTCACTGCTCTCCACCTTGATGTGCTCACTCTCCTGGATCTGCGGGCAGAGGGTGCGGAGGCGCTGGGGACATGGGCCAGGAGCGGAAGGGGGAGCCGACCCCCACTCCCACTCCCAAAGGGATGCGGCTGCACAAGCTGTGTGGGGTTCCTCCCAAGACCCCTCCTCTGCTGCCTCCGCGCCAAGCCACCCTGAGGGGTGCAGGTCTGGGGCAGGCATGGGGGTGCTGAGCAGGGCTGGGGGAAGGAACTTTGCAGGTGCTGCTCTGGATAGGAGTTCAGGAGTATCCTAGTCTCCCTCCAGCACTCTGGGATGAGATGGTGGGAGAACACAGCTGAGCAAAGTCCCTCATAAAGCCCAGCCATATGGGTTCTGACCTCTTCTATGCTGTTGAAAGCATAGCCACTAGCCACATGTGACTATTTAAATGTAAATAAATTAAGTGGAAACAACCCAAACATCCATCAAATAATGCATGAAAAAACAAATGTGGTATATCCAGACAATGGAATGTTATTTGGTCATAAAAATGAATGAAGTACTTCCCGGCCGATGTGGCTCACTGGTTGCGTTGACCCATGCACCAAGAGGACGCCGGTTTAATTCCTGGTCAGGGCACATGCCCAGGTTGTGGGCCTGATCCCTAGTGGGGGGCATGCAGGAGGCGGCCAGTTGATGTTCTCTCTCATCGATGTTTCTATCTCTCTCTCTCTCCCTCTCCCTTTAAAAAATCAATAAAGAAAAAAAAAAAAGAATGAAATACTGATTCATGCTACAATATGAATGAGCCCCGAAAACATTATGCTAAGTGGAAAAAAACCAGACACAAAAGAAAACATATTATAGGATTCCATTTACACGAAATGCCCAGAATAGGCAGGCATGGGGGTGCTGAGCAGGGTTGGGGGAAGGAACTCTGCAAGCCATTCACAAGTAGGTGCATGGCTGCCAGAGTCTGGGGGAACAGGGGAATGACTGCAACGAGTCTGGGCTTTCTTTTCGGGCTGATGATAATATTCTGGAATTAGATCACTGTTATGGTCGTACAACCTTGTGAGTATACTAAAAATCACTTTAAAAGGGCGAGTTTAAAAGAGTGCATTTTATCGGGTGTTAATTATATCTCAACAAAGCTATTATAATAACTTCTAATTAGTTAAAATTTAAAATTCAGTTCCTCCGTTATGCCAGTCACAGTTCAAGTGCTTAATAGCCACATGTGGTTAGTGGCTACATACTGGATAACAGATACAGACATTTCCATCACTACAGAAAGAGACAGAGCTACGACCCGGCTACACGTCTCTGAAAAGGGATGAGTTCCACCTTACTTCAGACAACACTGGCCCAGACGTCGCCCAGAGCTAACATGTTCTGGGATGCTGGAGGCCAGCTTTTCTTCTTCATCTTCTGAGACCAACCCTCCTTTCCTTCCTGGTACCAGCCTTCCATTTCTAGGCCTCAAGACAACTTGAATGGTTTGGAAACTGGGCAACAGAGGGCTCAGAAGAAATCTTCACACTCCTGTAGTTTCCAATCCGGTGCCAGCCCACTGTTCCAGGGCCTCTGTTGATCATGCACACGGGCACACATTGCCAATGTGGGATCTCCAAGTTCCTTCACGAGCTGGCTGTTCCAGCCTTGACCAGTTTGGCTCAGTGGTTAGAGCGTCGGCCCGAGGACCAAAGAGTCACAGGTTTGATTCTGGTTAAGGGCACGTACCTCGTTCCGGCCCTGGTCCGGGTCATGTGGGAGGCAACCAATCGATGTGTCTCTCTCACATTGATGTTTCTCTCTCTCTCTCTTTTTCCTCTCTCTCCCTCCTACTCTGTCTGAAAATAAATGGGAAAATATCCTTCAGTGAGGATTTAAAAAATTAAAAAATAAAGAGCTGGTTGTTCAGAGTTTCAAACATTTTCCCATAGGACCATGACTATGAATGGTAGCTTGATTTCTGGGCCAGCAAGCCAAAATTCTATTTAACAACAACTTATCTATCCAAACACTCAGATTCACTTTTATCCCTTCAGCATGTGGTAAGTGTAACCAGATTGGGCTCATGGGGCTGGCACAGAATCACAGAAAGCTTACAGGGTTTGAGAAGGCATTTAGGCTAGTGGTTCCATTTCCCTGACTCTGAGTAGAATTCTAGACTGAGAAATCAGAATCAGGTGGGAACCAAGGGTGGTGTCTATTTCTTCCTTCATACTTTTCTCTATTACACTAATAGTCTGTGAAGCAGGTATTACTAGTAGATTTGGAGGGAAAGGTTATTTTAAGAACTCAGATGTGATGGGTGGGTGATGAGGGTGAGGCTCTCCCACTTCTAAGGCCCCTACAACAGAGTGATGCTGTTCTCATCCCTTTCAGCCTGGAGGCTGTGTGGCTGGTTCTCAGGCTGCTCCCCTTTTACTGACCTGTTTTCGGAACTTCATCCAGGTGCAGGTGATGGGCTGGGTGCCTGTCACTTTACCAAACAGCTCCACAGACTCTCCTGCACGCACCTTTTGGTCCTCGGGAAACTGAATGATCTGAGGGGGCATGGCTGGGGAGGACAAGTGAGAAAGTGAGGAGGAGGGGCCTGAGCTCACTTGACGCTGCTGTCCACATGGGTCTGCTGCTCTTCTCTGGTCTCTGGAAGCGTCAGGGTAACACTGAGGGCAGTGGTCACTGCTTCAGGATGTCTGGGCTGATGGACCTGCCAGGCTTGTTGGTCTCTTTATTCTGATTCCCTCAGAAGTGGCCCACACTATTTACATGGCATAATTCCCCACATTTATTGGTAGCTCTACAGTTTGTATCTTACCCTAATTTTTTGAATCTACATCTTAACTACTTTATTAATTAAACAGCACCTTGCCTTTTAACCTCCAGGTCACCCTGGCTGAGAGGCTCAATATGGTTCATGTTCCCCAATGTCTTTTGGTGGAAACAGATAAGGTTCCACATGACAAGGACACACAGAGCTGAGCACTGAACAGCACAAAGTGGATCACCTCCTTAGGGCAGAGTGAAGGGTTAAGCAGACTCTGCAGAAGGGATGGGAGAGTCGCGACCACTGTGTGACACTGTCCTTACAGGGGGAGCAGGAGAAAAGACAAGTGAGTAGAGAAAGAGGCTGGGAACCAAGCTGTGCAGAGGCTCTAGGGAGAACTTCAGCCTGAATACTGCAGAGCTTGAACTAGGGAGGGGGTTGGCCTCTGGGGACCACGTACCCAGGGGTCAGTCTAGCAGAGGAAAGAAAAACCCCTCGTGGCAGATGGCTCCCTTGCCCCCACATATCACTACGACCAATTACCTGCTTTTTGAGGTGTCTTGGGGGCAGGTTTCTTTTTCACAGTTGCATCACCTGAAACAAAGAAGTTCACAGGTTACTTTCTGTCCGTTCCGTTTTCTCACAAAGGTCCTGAATCCTAGGAGGATGCAGTCCTGCCCACTGGCCCTTCGTCCAGATAGGGCCCTCACTCCCGTGCGTCCTTCTGGGGATCTTGCAATCTCACACAGACAACCTCACAGCTGAATGAATATCAGTTCTCAGGGGGCCTCTGGAGGGGGCCCCTGAAACCTCCATTGCCCCTGTCAACGATGATGACCCAAACTCACTATTCTCTCACCCTAACTTTCAGGAAACTCGGAAAGGAAACTATGTCAGATAAACCAACCAAAATTAGCCTTTGGTGTGGATCCACGGGTCTCAGGCTTCCTTTGAGTCACAGACTGTGGGCTAGTGGCTTTCATTTTTCTAATCTTTGTTGAATGGATCAACGAATGAATGAACAAATGAATGAACTAACCAATGGTATCCGCCATTCCTACTGCCAAACAACTCATATAAAAAAACATGACCCAGCCCTGGCCTGTTTTCAGTGGTTAGAGCGTTGGCTGGTGGACCAAAGAGTCTTGGGTTCGATTCCAGTCAAGGGCATGTACCTCAGTTGCAGCTTGCTCCCAGCCCTGGTCAGGGTCATCTGGGAGGCAACCAATCGATGTGTCTCTCTCCATCAGTGTTTCTCTCTCTCTTTCCATCACATTCTGTCTGAAGATAAATGGAAAATATCTTTCGGTGAGGATTAAAAAAAAAAAAAATGACCCAAACAGACCAGTTTTGCAGCACAAACCTATTCATTTGGCTAAATCACAATGGTAAATATGCAAAAATATCCTCAGCAATCTTCATGACTTGTTTTCATATTCTTTCATACTCAAAAGTCATCTACTCTATTACCCAAGTGAAATGAAATCTACATGCTAACAAGTACCTGAATGTGAATGTTTGTAGTGGCTTTATTTATAATTGCCCAAAACTAAAAGTTACCCAAATATCCTCAACTGGAGAATGGATGACTGTGGTACCTTTATACAATGAAATACTACTTATCAATAAAAAGAAACGAACTACAGATACACAACACGGATGAATCTCAATGGTGATTCATCTCTTCTGCTAAGAGAAGCCAGAACCAAAGGCTACATCCTGTATAACTCTATTTCCATGACATTTCAGAAAAGGCAAAGCTATAGGGACAGAGACTAGATTAGTGTTTGCCAGAGGTGGGTGGGGGAGGGTTTGGCCACTAAGAGGCACAGGGATATGATTTTTAAAAAATCCTCACCTGATGATACACACACACACACACACACACACACACACACACACACACACATATTTTTAATTGATTTTTAGAGAGAGAGAGAAACATGGATGTAAGAGAGAAACATCAATTGGTTGCCTCCTGTACATACTCTGACCGGGATTAAATCCGCAACCTAGGTACGTGTCCTGGCTGGGTATCTACCCTGCAACCCTTTGGTGTGTGGGACGATGCTCTGACCAACTGAGCCACCAGGCCAGGGTGAGGGACAGGGACATGTTTTGAGGCAATGAAACCATATTTTATTGTGGTGGTAGTTACATGACTATATGTGTTGGTCAAGGTTCACAGCACTGTGTACTAGAATGGTGAACTTTACTGTATGTAAATTATACCCTAACACAAAAAATGGGGAAAAGTCACATAGCCAGTGAGATCTTCTCTAACCACTATATATCAAGTATCAACCCTCCACCCCCAGCACTCCTTATCATGCTTACCCCACTTTATTTTCCCCAGGGCACTTATAACCATATAACAAACCGTCTGTCTGTCTATCTGTTGTTTGTTTGCCCTTTGCCTCCCCCTAAAGTATAAGCTGTATACCCAATGTGCCCACCACACAGTAGGCCCTTGATAACTATTTATTGAATGAATCAGTGGGGTTAACAATTATTCATCCACAAAGCTCTGCCTGTGCGGCTTACAGAGAGGCAGTGCTATGTCCTGGCTCAGACACGGAGCTGCTCTGGGCCACAGGCACGTCAGCTAACTTGGTGGACTGTCAGCTGTGTATCAGTAAAATGGGAAGAGTGCTGCTGCCCCGAGAGCCCCAAGAGGATCCTATGCACAGCTGGTCCCCGACAGCAGCACGCTGAGGGCACAGAGCTGAGGACCGCCGGTTACGTGGCCAAGCCCAGGGTGAGCCCTGCTTCCCTCCAGTTCACCCTGGTTTGACACCATTACTGATTTACCCATCCAACTCATAAAAACTTACTGAGGGCCTACCATGTGCCAGGCACGTGCCAATCAGTACATACTAGCCTGGGTACTGAGGAAAAAAACAACCAAATGTAGAAATCAGGGATTGTCCTCAAGAGCTTAAATGTCAAGACACGTGGTCTTCTTTTGCATAAAGGACATTTATAGGACAACTGGGAACATTTGACTAAGTCCAATAAATGATAGATAGTATTGTATCAATGTTGATTTTGTGTTTTGATCTCCCAACTGTACTTTTATCAGAGACTGTGTTTTTAGGAAATACACATTGAAGAATTTAGGTGTGGAGGATAACATATGTGCAACTTACTTTCCAACTGCTCACAAAGTGTGTGTGTGTGTGTGTGTGTGTGTGTGTGTGCGTGCACGCGTGTGTGGAGAGGTAGCAGGAAAGAGATGGAAAAAGAGAGGGAGAGACAAGATATGATAAAGCAAACATGATAAAATGTTGATATTTGAAGAATCTGAGTGAAGGGTATTCGAGATTTATTTCTACTATTTTTGCAACTTCCCTATAAGTCTGAAATTATTTCAAAATGAAAGTTACATAGAAAGTTTAAAAAATAGATGTATCCAGCTGACATGACATGGTTGTTCACTGTGGGATAAGGAGATGATTAGGAAGGGCTAAGAGGTGGGACACAGGATGGACCTGAGGACCAGAGAAGATCTGAACTAGTGAAGGGAGACGAACCGCCCCACAGCTCGGGGACGGGGGGCTCAGAGCTGAGAATCAGGGCGAGGTTCGGTGGAGGTCGGCCAGAGCACAGGGCTGGGATCAGAGAGCAGTGGTATGGAGACACTATGGCAGTTCAAATGACAGAAAGTTAAAAATTCAGTTCCTCAGTCACACTAGTCACTTTCAAGTGCTCGATAGCCACATGTGGTTAGTGGCTATGACACCGTGCAGACATAGAACACTGCTGTCATCACAGAAAGTTTCATGGGGCAGTACTGAATTAGGTCTCTGTCCTCAGCGATCAGGGAGTCCTCACACAAACAGCCGTCTGACTGAGCCAGAGGACATCTGAGGTCTCTACAATTCCTAGGGGACAAGGACACTCAATTAGGAGGCTATTGCCATACTCTTGGAAGGAACTGGCCATCCAGGCCCAGCTTTGGCAAAGGCAGCAGAAAAGAAAATATGAATAAGAGACAGAGGAAAAGTAAAAAAATAAAAAAATAAAAAAAATTAGGGCTAAACAAGAGGGAGGTACAAAGATTCCTGAGAGAATTCTTGCTTGGATAAACAGGGAATTATATTGATGTATTATGGAATTTGAGAGTAAAGGATGAATTTGGCTTGGTCCAAGTGGAAGTGGTGGATGAAAGAATTTAATCTGTATGTAGGCA
Organism: Tadarida brasiliensis; assembly: GCA_030848825.1. NCBI lineage: Eukaryota > Metazoa > Chordata > Mammalia > Chiroptera > Molossidae > Tadarida > Tadarida brasiliensis. The sequence continues at coordinate 60,841,987 of CM061260.1, read as the reverse complement.
AAAGCCCAGGATCAGAACTCAGAGATCAGAGAGGGGTTGGTGGAGATTGGAAAGTGAAAGATTTAAGGATCAAAAATGCAATTCACAATGGAAACTGAGGATGGTCAGTTCTTTGGGGGGAAAGAATGCAGTGAAGGGTGAGGAGGGCCAGGGTCTGACCCCCGGTGGTGTCCACAGTGACGAGCTGGGATGAAGGACAGGGGCTGTGGAAGGACTCCGAGAGGCAGGAGGACGGTCACTGTAACCAGGGTGGGAGACAACGGGCACTGGGAAGTGGGCTTTAGGTATGACCAGCTCTGAGTGACGGGTGGTGCTGGAGAGGGCAGGCGAGTGGGGCAGGGGTGTCAGAAGTCACTCCAGAGGAGATTCTCAAGGAAACAGGGAGTCAACTAACCCATCAGAGTTCCGGAGGGGAAAGGGACAGAGAGAAACGGGGTGACAGAAGAGGAATGTCAAGCTAAGGTTTCTCCCAAGGTGAGAGAGAAGAGGATGAAGGCTAGGAAAGGGAGAGCTCAAAGACGCTAGATAGGAAGAACACGAGAAAGCCAAATCCCTCGGGAGTGGATGCTGGCTGGAATAGGAGGCACCCGTGACTGGCTGAGCCAGGAAGCCCCTGCCCTCTTCAGCCGGGGCTGCTGGGAAGGGAAAGGGCCCACCTGGAAGAGAGAGGCCCTCAAGAGAAGAAGAAAGGCTTCGACCACAGCCAGCATCTGACCTCCTGTGGAAAGGGAAAGCCATCTGATCAGAGGAACTTTGTGGAGGGCTGCTGTGGACTTAGCTGTGTTCCCCCAAATTCATATGTTGAGGACCTAACGCCCATACCTCAGAATATGACTACAAGATAGGGTCTTTAAAGAGGTAATTAAATGCCCAGCTGGTGTGGCTCACTGGTTGAGTGTCGATTCATGCACCAAGAGGTCACCGGTTTGATTCTGGGTCAGGGCACATGCCCAGGCTGTGGGCCTGATCCCCAGTGGGGGGCATGCAGGAGGCGGCCAATCGATGCTCTCTCTCATCAATATTTCTATCTCTCTCTCTCCCTCCCCTTCCTCTCTCTCTAAAGTCAATAAAAAAAAAAAAAGAGGTAATTGAGTTAAAATGAGGCTGTCAGGGTGGGTCCTAACCCAATGTGACTGGTGTCATAAGAGGAGGAAGTCTGGACACAGGAAAGGCCATGCGAGGACAGAGTGAGAAGGCAGCCACCTGTAAGCCAAGGAGAGAAGCCTAAGGAGAGACCAAACCTGCTGACACTTTGGTCTTGGACTTGTGGCCTCCAGAACCACCCAGTCCGGGTGCTTTGTTAGGAAGAAGGAATGCAGCTGTGGACGGGCCCTTGGGCCAGGAAGGAGGCTGCCGGCCCTGGAGCGGCGGGCCAGGAGCTGGTGAGGGGCAGCAGCACAGCACGGATCAGAAGGTGCCGAAGTCCTGTCCGAGACTAACCATCCTTGGCAGTCCTGGGTAAAGCTATGAGCCAGAAGTAGAGTCTGAACTAATATTCACCTTTCCATGTTACAGTCAAATGGAATTGAAGGCCAACGTTTTATGTTTGTTTGCTCTTTAAATTGGAAGCTTCTGCAGTTTGAATTGGTTAGCATTTAAAACTGGTGGGTTCCTATCAGTAAAAGCAATTTTAAATGTTAACCATGTCCTGTATCCTATTCCATACATATTTCATATGACCATCTGCTGCAATCCATTCATTGTACCCGGGCTTAGAAGAGCAGAACTCAGGGACTGGAAAGCAGTCCCCTGGTTCCACTTGGCTTCTCACAGAGCTGGATTTGACGCACTGTTTCCAACTCACGGTCATGTCATCCTTTTTCTCATTTGATTCTTACCCAAACACAAGCAGGGCACCTCACACTGTTTCCATCTCATGAAAAAGGAGATGGGTTTGCATAACAGTCAGATGACTTGCTGGGTTCATAAAAGCACATGTGGCTGAGTAGAAATACGTCCAAAACCAAAACCAGGATCCTCTCCCCACACTGCTGTTTGTGCCTGTTTCTCCCAAGGCCCCCCCGTCCCCCCCGCCCATATCCAGTCACCAGTGTATGCCAAGTCCATCAACGCTCCTCGGTCTGCCACCTTCCACACCCCACTGTCACCACTCTGGTCCTAACTCTACCACCCCTTCGGCCCCACCCTGACACACCCATCACTCTGGCCAAAGCTGTCTTTCTCAAGTGCAGATCTGATGTCACTCCACTGCCCACTGCCACCCAGGGTCAAGTCCAATTCATCTTACAAGGGCCTTGGAGATCGGTCCCTGGCTTTCATCTCCAGCCCACGTTCTTTTTAAATATATTTTTATTGATTTTTAGACAGAGAGGAGGGAGAAGGAGAAAGAGACAGAAACACTGATGTGAGAGAGAACCATCGATTGGCTGCCTCCTGAACGCCCCCCTACTGGGGATCGAGCCTGCAACCCAGGCATGTGCCCTGACTGGGAATCGAACTGGTGACCTCTCAGTCCGTGGGTCAATGCTCAACCACTGAGCCACACTGGCCAGGCCAGCCTGTGCTCTTACTGTTCCCTCTTGGGGACACCCTCACCCATGCCCCTGATGCTAAGAATCAGTGGTTCTCAAAATCTAGTGTGCCTTATGGTCACCTGGGAAACTGCTGAAAGCACAGATTCCTGGCCTTCCTGGGACGCTGCTGCTGCTGCTGGTCCCCGCACCCCTTCTGGGGGCACTGCTCCCTACACTGAATGCCTTTCAGTTTCTCCAATACCAGTCTTTTGCTGTCAGCTCTTTGCTGACGATTGCACATTCTTCATGCAGGTCTCAGCTCATGGGTCACTACCACCAGGCTAGGTGCCATGCCGCTCTGAGGCGGTTCTACCTCAGCACCCATCACAAGGCATCACGACGGCAGAAACCTGCCTCGGCATGCATGCACGACAGCAAGCTCCCTGGGGGCAGGAATGAGACCCATCTGGCTTACCTTCTGTATCTCCAGTGCCCAGCACAGTACCTGGCACATGCTTGAAAAATAGCTGTTAAAGACGTGAGTGGACCTCCTGAGCATCTCTGCTAAGCTGGGAATTCCTAAGAACACTCCTGGGCTCTGATGCTGACACATAGGTCCTAGGGCTTGAACCCCTGTGCAACTTTCCATGAAAGGGAGAAGCCTCCTGGCTTATCAACTACATGAAATCTGCCGGGTGCTAAGCCTTCTACTCTCGATGGAGACAGAGGCTGGAAGAAGCAAAGCAGCCCAATAAAAACATCATGGATCAAAGCTTTGAATCTGGATGTCTCCAGAGAAACCTGGGGCGGGGCTGGGGAGGCCAGACTCCCGGTGTCTGCACAATCCATCCTTTGCTTCTGCCTCCGCCTGCCCAAGTCTGAACCTAGCCCTGCCTTCATGAACCTCTGTCCTGGCAGGGAGGAGGTCAGCATGCCACAGAAGTTTCCAGACTGCTCAATCTGGAGGCATCTGAGTGCATCTCTCCAGTGACTCAAGGGCAGAAAGACCAGAGCAAGCATTTGGGAGATATACGCAGAGCTTGAAGGTGGGTCTCACAGAATCAGCAGGTTCCGAGATAACAAAAAGCAAAGGAGAATTAGGGAGGTAGCCTGAACAGCTTTGGGTACAAGAAGGTCCCTGGATCTCTGCCTCTCTGGGGACATTGCCCTTTTTAGGTAGTTAACTAAAAATAGACATTAAAATCTTTACAAGTCCCCAACTCAGCATTAACTTTCAGTTGAAGGCTCCTGCAGGGGACTGGGGCTGGGTGGAGGGTGGAGGGAGCACCCACCCTACAGGCTGTGTCAGAGCAGGAGGGTGGCAGCAAGGACCTAGGCATGGAAGGCTGAATCCCGCTCCCTGCACTGGGGTAAGCTCAGGGCTCTGGGCAACCTGACAGCCCCACTCCCTCCCCTGCACACACCACGCCCCTTCCAGCTCCTTAAAGATTTGTGCAGAAATATTGATCGTTTTCCCAGAATTAACATCTCTAGGCAAATTTCCTGGACACATCCCCTCACAGCAAAAGCTGCCACATAAGAAGATTCCAGAAGAACACTGCTCCTCTTGTTACTGCGAACACCCATTCCCAAGCCCCCAGGACACAGAAGGTCAGGATGGTGGTGAAGGAGGCAGCCGGGCATGCCTGAGACAGCAGTGCCAGGGTTGCCTGACTGGCGTCCTCCAGACCCTCCCTGGGAGAACCCATCTTGCCATTTAGCTGGCTTGTAGGAGACAGTGGGAGAGCTGGAAGGAGCTGAAGCAGCAGCCCAGGACGGGTCACGGGGGCACATGCATGGCCGGGCGGATGGTGGCGGGCACCATCACTCCCTGGGTGGGAGTTGGTACCAGCTTCTCTCCCAGGGTCCCACCTCTTGACCTCTTGTCAAGCGAGTCTTGATGTCAAGTCTCAACCTCTCCAGCCTTTCCTTTTAGTCCTGGGGGATTTAACATCCCCCATGGCCTGGAGAGACTATGTAAGAGAAAGATCTGACTCTGGGGAAACCTTTCAAGAAAACTGGACACTCCTTTTGATATTCAAAGACGCTTTCAAATTGACATGACTTTTGGTCTCAGAGAGACACACATGGGAGGCCAAAGCAAAGCTATCTACAGGCATCATGATCTGGGTGGTCCTCTGTGGTGACTGAAGCCAAAGTGACCAATGTCAGAGGTGCAGCTCAGGCCAAGGCCAGGCACAGAATACAAAGGGGTGTTCCACCGGCATCTCCCCAAATCCCAGAACCGCGGTGGAGGCAGGGACCCTCAAAGCATGGAAATTCGTGAACCGACTTGAAAAATCAGTTACTTACTATCTCCCTGCTTCAGGTCAGGCACTGAAGATTCAGAGACAGACAGGCCCTGGTGTCTGGCCTCGAGCTGCAGAAGTGCCTGTGGATGCCCATCGACCTTTCCTAAAAGGCCACCAGCTCTACAGACGGACAGGAAAAATCCCGAGTCCGCTATTGCACCGGCACGGCCTCAGCTCTCTTTTCTGAAACCGTTTCTTGAGCTCCCCTGATGTCTCCTGCACCCAAATTCCACTGCGATTCCTTCCAGCTAGACCACCCTAAGCCTGGGCCTTCTGCTTACGGCCTCCTTCCTGTCAGGATGTTTCTGCTGCTGTGTAACACAACCCATGTTGGCTGCAGCTCTGAGCCTTCACACCTCACATGGTACCATGGGGAGTTGACTGACCTCACCTGAACTGTGTTGCTTTAAAAAAAGCATTCCATTGGACGGCCTGCTCTCAGAGCTGGAAAAGCCTGGGATCAGTCAGAGAAAGGCCCCATCTGACACGTAAGGAAGCCAAGGTCCAGAGGAACAAAGGGCTCCACCAAGGCCACATGTTCAATTAGGGACTGAACCAAGACTTTTGTCCCCTGCTCTCCCGTGACTATCTGCTCTGCCCTGTACCTGAGCACGCTGCTGCCCACACCCACTCAGCTCAGGGGAGGAGTCCTGGACGCTCCTCCCAGCCCTGCACTTCTCCCCTGCTCCTCGTCCAAAGGCGGAGGGAGCCCGCTCTGGGCTGGAGGAGTCGATGAAGTTCCGGGAGGGCTGCCATTAAATACCCATCAAGAGGGGGGGAAACAGCCAAGAAAGACATTGGGACAACTGAGAAAAACTGAATACAGACGTGGATTAGATAGCAGTATTGGGTCAATGTTAAATTTCCTGAGTTTAATAACTGCACTGTGGTTATGTTCCTGGGAGATACACAATGAGATATTTAGAGGTCAAGGACCATTCCATAAATGGTATACACAGCTACATGATGAATGGGGAATCTATGTATGAACATATACATATATGTATATGATCTTTAAGATATATTGTGAATATATATCTGTATGACTATATGATGAATGGCAAATACATATATGACTATATACATATAGAATGATAAAACAATGAAACAAATGTAAATAATTGGTGAATCTAAGTAAAGCATATACAAAAGTTTCTTGTACTATTCTCGCAACTTTTCTGCAAATTTGAAATTATACCAAATAAAGTTATTTAAAAAATTCTCATTGAGAGGCCTGCAGCAAACACCCTGACAGGTCTCAAGATGCGAGGAAGCATGCCAGGTGTCCCCCTCAGCCCCCAGCTCCGATGACAGTCAGACCTCCGCTCCCCAGTGGGCAGACAGAAGCACTGCCCAGGCTTGTGTGGACCGCAGAGTGTGGCTCCGAGACCACGGCAAGGCACAGGGTGTTTGCTGTGGCAGGAACACAGACAGGGCTGGCTTCACAGTTCCACACCTCACCAGCGGTGAGACCCTGGGCAGGAACGTTTAGTTTTCTAAGGCTCAGTTTTGCTCATCTGTAAAATTGGAGCAGCTCAATAGGGTGAGACCTGCCCACAGTGACACAGACTGAGCGCCTAAGAAGATGCTTGTGGCACCGGTGCTCAGTAAGTACTTGTTCTGTATGACGAGCAGATGGTCCCCCGAGTCAGGTGTCCTCACAATATTCATTCTGGCATCTGTGCAGTTTCTCCCTCTAACAATGTTATCATTCCTCTTCAACCAAACCACATTCTCCTCCTCCTTCATAACCTGGCCCAGAGTCTCCTTTCCCCCTACATCCTCCCACAGGACCCTCCTCACTCCTGTACCTGTGAGTGGGTGCCTGGCAAGTTAACTCGTACTTCTGTCGGTTTTCTCTCTCCCCGCCCCTGCGGTTAGGGCAGGCTGGCTCAGCGGCGGCGGGGCTCCCAGGGGCTCTGGGCCACGGCGTGGACGAGTGCTGTCCGCCCTCACACCTGTCAGCTCACTTACAGGACTGAATGTGGGAGCTGCAGAGGGGAGGGCGTGCAGAGAGGGATCTGGCCACAGTCTGTTTGACAAGAAAACCACTCAGCCTTTCCTCAGTCACCGGCAGGAAAGATGGATTTCCTGGTTAGCTCAGGTACTTCCCAGCCCTCGACAAAAATGAACACACACCCAGCCAGGCCACTCAGGGACACGCGTCTCTGGGCTTTCTCATGGAATAGAGCTATCTGGGGCTGGGGCTGGCAAGGCTGAGAGAAGAGAAGCAATCTGTAGAGCACACAGACTGTGTGATACAGTTGCATATGTAAATACAAATGCACAGAATAAAGTAACTGAATATGTCTGAGGTAAGTGAAATTGGGGTTAGATGAAAGAAGCCTTTCACACTGTACTGGTATATTTCGATACCACAGCCTGGCCGGTGTGGCTCAGTGGATTGAGCCACCCGTGGACTGAGAGGTCCTGGTTCGATTCCCAGTCAGGGCACATGCCCCAGTTGTGGGCTCGATCCCCAGTGTGGGGTGTGCAGAAGGTAGCCGATTGATGTTTCTCACATCAAGGTTTCTCTCTCTCTCTCTAAAATATTAATAAAAACACATTTAAAAAGATAAAATAAAATGTTTAAACAAGAATGCACTTAAATTATGCAATGAATAAATAATACAAATTATCCCCCAATGAGAACATTACTGCAGTGCAGACCTAAAAGACACCCGCTTCATTTCTTATCTCTGGGCAGCTGCCTTCCCGGGCACCTCCAGGGAGTGCCAGGTTGGGGTGATGGGAGTCTGGGTGGATGGGCCAGCAAAGGAATTCCCAGTGGCCACCGCTGCACATGGAGACACATGTACGTCTGTAATTCTAATGTGAAGGCGCTCCACGCAGGGCGTAATTCCCCTGCAGCAGACAAGCAGTGCCTGGAGTTAATTCAGTGGTGCATGTGTTCCTTTTCTGTAGAGACGAAGCACTTTCTGCCAGCCCTGCCCCTCCCACTAGGCAGCACTTCAGACTGAGCCCCTTTCCTGCTCCCTCTGGAGGGGTAAGAAGCCAGACCTTCAGCCTCCACACTGCAGAGCGGAACATCTTGCTCCCGCCCTACAGGGTGGAGACTGGGGCTGGCGACTGAGATACTCTGAGGACCTGGGCCTGAGGGGGCCCGGAGGTGTTCACACTTAACAGAGGCCCCTTCTGCTTCTCCAGACCAACAGTGCAGGGCCCGGGCTTCCTCCAGAGCAGCTGGTTTCCAGCCTGAACCACCGCACACTGGGATAGCCCAGGAGTTTGAACAAATGCTAAGGCCTGGGTCCCACTCCCAGAGACTCTAAGTTCATCCCTGTGGGCTGCAGCCCACTCACTGGTGCGCTGGAAGCTCTCCAGGTGAACCTGACATGCAGCCAGGGTGGAGAGCTCCTGCCCTAGAAGTGGATGATGAGAACTTGATTAGCGGTTTCCACAGCCCGCCCTTCTCAGGGCAAGGAGCCCGGGGCGGTCTGTTCACTGTCTCCAGCTTGTTTTTCCCTTTCCCAGCTCTCCTTTGACACCGACTCACCTCCTCAGGGCCTCACTGGAATGGATGGACCAGAGCTGAGGACAGGAGGCTGCTGAGCTCCCAGCTCTGACTCCATGCACTCCTGCTGTGCCCCCAGGACTGGGCAATGACCGGCCAGACCCCCTATTTCACAAGTACTTGGTGCTCTTCTAAAATCCGGCTACTCTTCTGCTCACCTTTCCCATAACGAATCGAGCACAGGTACAAGAAATCCTTTTGCAAGATAAAATCATTAACCCATTTTTACTAGGTTTTTCTTAGAATTGTTTATGCACTTCCAACAACTTATCAAAGGCCCACTCTTGATAACCTGAGGCTCCCCGCTGCAGTTAAACACCCATAAGAAATTGTCATTTCAGCTTGGTAGACCCAGCGTACCGAAGGCTGAGCGCCCTGCCGGCCTGCCGGCACGTGTGCAAGGAACCAAGCTCATCCTTAGGAAGGGGAATGTGTTGCTTTGAAAAGAAAAGGGTAAAACTAAGTCACAGAACCCTGTGTTGTAACGGAAAGAGAGAAACAGCCTTTGAATCGATCAAGCCCAATCACTTCCCTCTATTAGCGTGGGCATGAAGAGCTTATCCTGTTTGTTTTCTAGACTTAGGAAGTGTGCGTTAGGGATGTTCACGCAATTTCACACTCTTCGGTAAAATGGGAGGATTCAAAGGATAATTCTAACACATTTAGGCTAATGATTAATCAGTAGGGAAGCCAGGGCTGCTGCATTACGACTTTTGTGACTCTAGACAATTTTGCCTTCATTGGCCCCTTCCTCTATTAAAGAAAATATACATAAATATACACATATCCAAAGTATATTTCCAACTGCATTGGTATAAAGATGAATATATTAATATTATGAATTAAAACATTTTCTTTGACCTACAGCTTATTTTTTTCTTCTAATTTTATAAGATGTTAGGCTGGTTTTGTGGGCCTGTGACAGCCCTGCGGACCCTCCGCTGTATGCCTGAAGACAAGCGGGCCCTGGGGGAAGCAGAGACCCAGAGAGAGGGGAGAGCCGTACACAGTCCCAGGAGAAGCTCCTCCCCTTGGCCACTCACAGCACAGCTACACTAGATTCTCAGAGACTCTGACACGGGCCTTCTGTGAGCAAGGGCAGCAGTCATCCTGAAGGGGCATGGCTGGGGCAGGCCCAGTTGGGGGCCTCCGGGAACTTGCAGGGGAGGAGGGCGAAGGAGACCAGACACATCACCATGACCCTGGGAAGAAGCCAGTCAGTGGCAGCCGGGAGTGCTGAGGGCTGCGGGAGCTCATAGGAGGGGAGAGTTACTTCCAGTTGGAGTGAGGACGAACTCGGGGATGAGGTGGCTTTTCCATGGGAGCCTGTCCCATGAGAGAGGTGTCAGAACAAAAGTAAAGGAAGGAACACAGGGATGTCCACACTGAGGAGCTCAGTCTGGCTGAGTGTAAAACAGGAGTAGAGGAGTCGGGGGGCAGCCCTCGGAAAGCAGGCTGAGGTCAAGGTCAGAACGTGCGTGTGTCCACGTGCAGCAGGTGTACCGGGGCAGCAAGGGGTGAGCGGTTCACGTTACGACACTCATAGGCTCGGGGGCTGCTGGGCACTCCAAGCAGGAGTGATAAGGTCAGAGCCACAGTGCAAAGGTCCACCCACCAGCAGGAAAGACTGGCCTGGGAGAGAGGAGGAGGTGCTGTCCCAGGAGTCTGGTGAGAAGAGGAAGGACCTGAGGGTGGACGTGGACGTGGACGTGGACACGCACCACCCCAGGCTGTGGGGAGGTTGGGAGACGGCCCGGCCTGAGAAAAGGAGCTCGTGGGGCAGTCGAGGGCAGGCAGGGGTCTCCGTGGCCCTCAGTCCCGCAGTTGCCCAGAACAGCTGACCCAGTACTTACTCTCTGTTCCTAGCACAGGGGGAAGAGAGCTCTTGGGCCTCCGGGCTTTCATCTCAGGGGCCTTGGCATTCTCACTGGCAGGAGCATCTGGAACAAAACAGGTGACAACAAACATCAGTCGGCAGCTGCCCAAGAAAACAAGCAGAGGAGGCATCTCAATAAAACCCTCCCCAGCCAAAACGATAGCCCCTCCCCTCCCAGTCCTCTCGGAGGGCCTGCAGGGCCTGCGCCTGGCCTGTGCCGGGGACCTTCTTCCACAAGAGCACCAAAGAAGGAGTGTGGCCGCCCTGGGCCTTATAAATCAGGTGGAGAGCGCAGTGGCCCCGGCAAGATGGATGGACAGGCTACCCCGTGAGCGAGTTAAGGCTTTCCCCTCCCCAGCAGGCACCTGCGGCCAGACACCCGGGGTGCAGGGCGGGGAGTCAGCGCCCTCAGCTCCCCTCTCCCCATCCTTTCCCTTCACTGGGTCTTGACTCTCCGTGAACACTCTGGAGTCTGCTCTGTGCTGAGAGGTCTCCTGTCCAGAGGAAGGAGGGAGCAGCGTCCTGCCCTCGGGCTCACAGTAGCCTCTGATCTCTTGGACTTCCTTCTACAGGTGGACACTGACAGTCCAACCTCCAAACCAGACGAAGATCTCCGAGCAGGCGGCCAGCATGCCTCTCCCGCTCCGGACTGAGCCTCGAGCCCACTGTGGGGGCGTCTGCTCCCCTCCCCCAAAAGGACCCAGTGAAACCCTGTGGCAGCAGCCCTCCGGGCGGAGCTGAAATGCTGCGTGGGTGAGTGCACAAACCCTCAGGTCTCTCCTCCACGCTCCCTCTTCCACGGAAATGCGGTGTGGATAATGCCAGGGAAACCCTCCTTTGTCAGGGCAGCAGGGTAACACGGTGCTGGGCTGGCCCTAAAGGCTCTCACTGGGCCCTGAGGAGACTGGACTTCAGGAGGCTGAGGGGAAACCACCAGGGACTCAGATAAACAGCGGCTGGCCCATGGACTATCACTGTGCTGCAGCATTTTCCCCACTAGGAACTCTCTTCGGGCCGTGCTGGGAAGGGAGCCTCCCCTCAGAGCCCCTTCCTGTCCATCCTTCCTGCTCCTGAACAGAGGAAGCTCAGAGGGAGAAAGGAGGGGTGGGACTTCCCAGCTGAGGCTGTAGCCACATTCCTGTGGCTTGGCTGGGGAGGAAGGGCCATTGTGTCCCTGCCTCCCAGATGGGCAGTCCTGGCTGCTCGCACATGCACTCTCCTGAGGGCTGTGCGGTGGGCATGAGAGCACAGAGCTGGGCCGGGCACACAGCGTCTTGGTGCTCCCATCTGGCTGCACTGCTCCTTCTAGATGGCAACTGGTCTCTTTCCTGCTCCAGAATACGGATCTGCCCCTAGAAGGCCCTCCACACTGGAGTGGAGGCCCGAGGCAGGCATTGTCCAGGCTCACGGCAGCAACGAGGTGCACAGGTCTCCAGGGAGTCGACCCAGAGCTCTCCACGTGAAACTACAGGAATGGCTAAGAAGAACTTTGAGCAAAATATATGACAGGGGGTAGGGCTGAGCGAACACCTGACAACCAGGCCCCTCCCTGCCTCACCGCGTGCTGTCCTTCTACCCCCTTCCACAAGAGCAGATCAGCCCCAGAGGGTGGGTCGGGGGTCCCTGCCACCTAGAGCTGACACTGCGTGTGTCCTGTCTCCTCAGTGGATGGCCCACACACCAGGGTCCATGTGGACACGGTGGAGGAGCAGACAGCATCCTGGGAAGGGGAGGACTTCATTTTCTCACACTGAGTTTCCCCCCCGACATTGGTCATTCTCTGCTCAAGAAAAATCCTCAACACATATTTGCTGACTTCTGCGGTCCTTCACCTTGGCTGTCCATGAAAGTACCTGTACCCAAGTATCCCACTCCCCAGATCCTGGTTTAGTGGGCCTGGGTCAGGGCCTGGGGGGCAATACGATCCAGAAGCTCCACAGATGCTTCTAATCCGTCTCCAGGTGGAAGACTCCTGGGCTCCCTTCTCAGGCTGTGCGCACGCGCGTGTGGATATTTAGAAGTGGGCTGGGCACAGGGAGAGTCTCAGGGACCATTCCAAGAGACAGGAAAACCTGTCAGTGCCTCCCTTGATATTGGAGATTAGGGTGCCAAAACCAGGGGCATGGGATAAGTCTACGTTTCCCTTGTCCGTGGCCCTCCCAACTTTTCTTCTGTCAGGCCCGGCACGTCTGACACGCACCGACGGCAGTTTAAAGAAAGGTGCACTGGCAGGGTGTTCATTCCCCCTCCTAAGGACCAGGAGGAGAGGACAGAACGTGTGCGGACAGTCCTGTGTTCCTTGGCCCCCGCATTCTCTTTGCCATCTTTCTCCTGGCGAGTTCCAGGGCGTCAGAGAAGGGAGGGAAAGAAGGATTAGGGTTTTGTTTTTGTTTTTAAACTGATGGGTAAACGGAGGCATAAGCAAGCAAAGGGTGAGAGACCAAGTTTTCCCGGTTCCCAAAAGAAGGGGGACAGGGCCTGAGACTCCTCCCTCCTGGTGGGGCTGTGTTGGGCTTTGCTTCTAAACAGCGTTAGAGGACGCCCACCGAGAGGGGAAGGCTCTCATTTGGGCTTTGTCGTCAGCAATCTTGGGATCGTGGACTGCCCTGAGCCTCTATTTCCATATCTGTACAAAGGGAATGACATTCGTTTTCTCTACCTCATAGCCTTACGAGGCTTGGAGGACAGAATGCATGCAACAGAGCTCTGGAGAGCGAGAAATGATCGTTCACTGTTAATTCATCCCTCCTATTTGCCACGTTTTCTCTCCTCCTTCCACATCTGCTTTAGAACGCTCCACCTTCAGGAAGCCCTCCCTGACTCACCCCGCCACCTGTTTCCAGCCTCCGTGTCTGTCCTCAGCTCTTGGGTGCTGGCTTTACACTGACCAGTGAGTGCACTTTCGTGCTCTGAGCCTTGTTTTCAGAAGTTCTGTGCACCTTGTTTTCCTATCTGGCCATGAGGAAAGGGGCTCGTTTTCCCTTTCAAACCAGGCCTACCCCTGACTTGGAGCCCCCCTTTCCTCTGCAGCTCCCTGCCCCCAACCCACGGGGGCTGTGCATGCCCCCACGAGCCACCAGACCTCTGTGAGAACCGCAGCAAGGAGTGGGCTGGAAGGACCACGTGCTTAATCAAAACCAGCTTTGTGCTCACACAGCTGCCCAGGGGATAAAAATAATAGTAATAAAAGTTTAAGAGCAGCTTGCATTTTCTGTCTATTTTAATCAGCTGGTGATGAAATTGAACTCCATTTCTAGGTCTGGGTCCCAGGGCTGGAGTCCTTTGCTGATCTGGTTGTGCCCCAAAGAAGCATGGGGGAGGAAGATGGCAGTGGGGGTGTGGGGCCCTCCATATAGAGAGGAAAACGTGTCCTTATATGGACATTGCCTCACCCCTCCCGCTCCCAGGCTGGCTCTGGACTCAGTCCTCCAGGGGCACATTTTTGCTTCTCTCCCCCAAGAGGTCAGCTCCCTGAGCTCTGACCCTAGGTAGGGGAAAGAGGTGTAGGAAGGCTTTTGGGAAGGGGTCTGAGTTTCCAGAAGCCCCCTGATGGGGCAGGGCAGAGGGGTTGGCCTCTCGCTTTGCCTGAGAGCAAGCCGCATGCTGGCATAACCGAGAGGGTCTAGTTAGGAAACAGCCCCTTTCTGGCTGTGCTGCTTGGTGACTGAGTCCTCAGGCAAGTTACTGGACTTTTCTGAGTCTGACCTTTTCTCCAGGAAACCGGGAATAACAACACCTCAGCTGAGGAGTGAATGAGGCATACAGTCGTAACTGGCATTTACTGGGTGCTTATCTGTGCCTGGCACCATGCCAAGTGCTGTCTATGCTTGTTTCACGTTAAACCATACAATTCACCAATACTCAAGTGTTTCTGACCTACTAAAACACCGGTTTTATTTAGTTCAAACTAATACATGTTAGTTGCCTTTGATACTAAGAATAAATGTGAAAATAGGAGTAGGCTGATGAATAGGGCAAGGCCGAGGCCACCAGGAGCAGCGTGGGTTGAGATCAGCCACAGTCGGAAGGGGCCATGGCGGCAGTGGGGTCCCAGGGCCAGCGCTTGGGTTTAAGCTCCCACCCAGTTAGTTATTAGCTGTGTGGCCCTCAGCAAAGACTCGGCCTCTGTGTGCCTCTAACCAGGCTTTTCTACTCTCACTCCCCTGAGCCCCTTGCATGGTTTCCAACGCACTCCACCTCGCCAGGTCCGATGGCCAATGCCCGGGCTCATCTTATTCTACGTGGCAGCAGCATTTGATGCATTGATCTTCATCGTTCCTTTCTTATCAAAACTGATCAGCACTGGCTTCTGGGACACCCCCCTCCTGGATTTCTTCCTGTCTCATTGGGACCATTCCATCTCGTCTCCTGCGCAAACTCTGTCCTGCTCTACTTATCAGTGTTGGACTCTGCCTCCTTCCCTCTCCTGCCGCAGCCACTCCTTAGGGCCCTCATTCGGTCCCAGGGCATTAGATGGCCTTAATGTGCATGGTTCTCCTTATCCTGTCTGCAATCTTGGCCTCCGTCCTCAACCCGGATCCATCTAAATGCCTAGGTGACATGCCCGCCTGGATGTCTCATGGGCATCTTAAACTCTACATGCATGGGACTCCTGCTTGTTCCCTCACCCCTGCGTTCTAATCTTAGTAGGTGGCACCACCACTGGTCCACAGGCACGCCCCACAAACACGAAGAGTTGCCTTTGACTTCCCTTTCTTTCCACTTCCAATTCATTAGCCCCTCCCATCAGCCCTACTATCAAAATAGATTACGAATCTGATCATCTCCCACTTCTCCCATGGAGCCTAAGCTGCCCTTGTCTCCTGCCCGGACTATCGCAGCAACCTCCCGAGGGTCTTCCTGAGACCCTCTTACACCTCGGGTCTGGTCACCACACGGCCAACAGAGTGATCCTTCAGGTGTTCAGTGTTGTCCCATCACACTGAGAATGAAATCCGATTTCCTTGTTCAGCCCACATGGCCTGGCAGATCTGGTCACTGGTCTTCCTCAACCTCAGTTCCCACCAGTCTGCCCCTTATTCAGGCTCAGCCATCCCTCCCCCTTTCTTCTTCTTCTTCAGGGACTGCCTCAGGCATGGCCTTGCCTCAGGCTTGGCTCTCACCATTACCTCCTCCTTCTGACATCAGGGACCCTTTCCCTCACTTCCTTCAGGTGTCTGTGCAGATGTCACTTCCTGAGAGGCCTCACAGCCATCCTCTCTAAGCAGTCTTCCCTCCCCCATCACCCCACTTTGCCTTTTTCAAACACGTGACATTGCCTGAGACTTTATTGTCCATCCGCATTACTGGCTCCCCCTCACTAGAATGTAAAGTCCCTGAGAGCAGAAATTTCTGTTTCGTTCACTGCTTTTAGCCTCAGATCCTGGAACAGGACCTGGCACAGAGTGGGCACTCACATATTTGTTGAATGAGTGAGGGTGTGGGTGCCCACTGGCACGTTACCTCCTACCACACACGTGCACAGCCCTCACGGTCACGAAGCCCTTGCTCTCACCAGCAGCTGAGGCCAGATGCCCTTGGCCAGGATGGCTGGGGAAGGGCGGCCTGGGCTGGGAAGGGCTGGATGAGCCAGTGAGGGTACTGAGGTGTCTTCTGATTCCTACAAAGGGCTTTGTTTCCTCACTTCTTACCTGGGTCAAAATAAGAGGGAATGGGTCACTCAAGCCACATATGCGAAGGACTTCTCAACAGGAAGGGCTGTTACTAAGGGAGAGCTGGAATTCTTGGAGAATGGACACTGCCATGTTCTTCACCAGACAGGAGGCCATACTGGGCACACTCCGGGTCAGGTCCTGCCAGGGAAACTCATCTGCGACTCCCTGTGCAGGGTGGCTCGAAGGGTGTGCATCGAGACCAGAGAGACCCAGAGACACTGCATCTCCTGCATACACCGTCTTCGCGACCTGGGAAGGCTGTTGACCGTCACTGAGCCTTGGTTTTCTCAGTGAGGAAGACACACTGTCCAACTAGCGCATAAACTAAAAATGCACGAGTCACGCCTTGGAGGTTAGCTTTTTCTCTTCCTGAGTGAGTTCTCTGGCAAGTCCTTGCCTACTCTAGGCTTCAGTTTCCTGCTGTGGTACAAGCCGACACTGCCTTCTGTCACACTTAGAAGGAAAGGCAGTGTGACCATCACCAAGAAAGTGCCCAGGAGGACACTTTTTCTCAGGGAAGAGACTCGAACAGCATGGCCACAGTAGCCAGACCTGCTGTATCACAAAGGCTACCTCCCTTTGACTTTCCCACGCGAGGGAAACAGCAGTGTGGTTAATACAGAACAGCCAATGGACCAAAGTCTCACGAGGGGTAAACTATATCATTACATTGGCCACAGGTGTATAGTCTTAGTGCTGCTTGGCACAGGCTGTGAGTGACAGTGCTGTCAGGGAGCAGGGCCCTGCTGGGCGGGGGAAGCCTGCCTGACCCAGCATCAGCTGCATTCCCTACCCCTCAAGGAGAGGGACCTCACTCGCCTTGGGGAATGCAGGACGGGTCCCATCCAGAGACCAGGCAGGCAGCTGCAGATGGAGAGAGACTGGAAGACCCCACAGAGACTGGGCTCGAAGTTTAGTCATGGTTATGTCATATGGCAAGTAGTTCTCCAATGTATCTTAATTCATGACTCATTTTCAGAATTTGATTTAAATCTCTGGATCCTCTCTTCACAAAGTTGCTCTCATCCACAAACACAAAATTGTGCCCATCATTTCAAAGGGCACACGGACCCGCTGGGATCTCTAAGTTAGGGGCTGTTGCCCTGGGAAGAGGGGAGAGCTGAGAAGATCAGGAGACAGGCCAAGGACAGGAGACCTGTCAGCCGACTGGAGCACAGGAGGGCCGTTGGGAGACGGCGGTCCTTTACTGTTTGCCCAGAGGTGGCTCTTGATGGAACCGTAAAGCAAGAAGCCCCCCTGCACGCAGGGCACTCACAGGTCGCCAGGTGCAGCAACAGGGAAAAGAGTGCCCTCGAGGGGCTTACAAAAACCAAGCCAAACCCAGCGAATGGAGAGTCAGTCCTGTTAGGTCAGCTGGTCTACTCAGATCCCTTTCCCTGCCCTTCTCCAAAGACCCAGCTCCCAACCCGCAGCCTGAGGCCAAACCCTGCAGAGGCCTCTCTGCGGGGACTACAGATACATAACGAAGGTCATCAGATTAATGGAGAGAGCAAGGAAATGAACTAGAAAGAGACCAATTTTGGGGGGGGGAGCCCCATAAGTTGCAGAATGGATTTCCCAAAACTTTTTAAAAAGAAAGGAATCCCCAAGTGTATTCTGTAGAGGAAAAGGAAATTTTACTTAGAAAACAAAGTTTGGTTTTAAAAATAAGCCATGTGCTGTTTCTCGAAAAGGTGCTGACGCCGTACAGATAAGGAGACCGAATGACTGCCCCGCCTTCAGCTCACAGGGTAGGCGGGGCTCCCGGAGGCGGGGCGTCCGAAGGCAGGGCGTCCGGAGGCGGGGCTCCTCATCAGCAGGCAAGCTCCCTTACAGGTTGGCTGGAACCCGCACGGGTCCCACATGAGGAGTGGGGCTGTCGGAAATAAGCTTCTGGGGTCAACGTCCCAGAAACACTGTTTTTTTAACCACAGCACCCGTCTAAAAAGAAGCAGGATCCACCTGGGGGAGTGACAGCCCAGGTCACACACAGGAGGAACCAACCAGCAGCAGCAGCAGCGGCCCCTGCTCAGAGCCTCAAAACATGTTTCAAGCCCCCCTCAGAACTGAGCACACCCTGGACCCGTCAAACCTGCCCCCTTAGCCTCGGGACCCCCGTGGCAAACACGTTCGCAGAACGCCAGGCAGACGCGCAGTGTCTGACAACCGCGGCTTCCTTGTGGGCTGTGACGATTCAATGTGCGGTCATTGTGGGTACTTTTTAAAAAGACTTTTCTTTGTGAGACTCTCTTTTCTTCTCTCCCATTCACTGTATGTCATAGATCTCACTTTTGTGACCAGATGATAACATCCAGAATGGGGACGAAGATTCTACGTCTTACGGACCGACAAAGAAATAGGCTAGGATTCTAGAGCCCAAGGGGCCATATCCAGTAGTCAGAGCAGCAGAGCTGGTCTCCAAGACGCCTTCTTCGGACATTAGTTTTTAAATAGTATCACTAAAGGTTACTAACCAGCGCTTCAAGGGCAAGACATTGTTTTCCCCAAACTACGTCCTTAAACAGTTCCAAGCAAATGACAATGTAAAAGGAAAGGGTACCGGACTGAGATGGGATTCTGGCCCTGGTGTGGCCCAAGCGGGCCAGGGAACCTGCTGCCCGATGCCCCCTCTGAATGGCCTCAGTTTTCTAGTCTGTAAAATGAGGGTGGTAGCCTAAACCATCACAGTTTGTTCCATTTCCGAGTCTCTAACCATAAGCTGCACACACAGGGGAGAGAGGAGCCACGAGTACACCGCCTCGTTTCTTCAGGACAAATCCCCACTCCTCACCGCGTGGTCTTGCTCCTTCATCACCCGGAGACTCCGCTCAGAGCAGACAGGCCTCCCTGTGCCCACGCCCCTCCCCTGCCCCGCTGCACCACTACTGCTTTTCCTTCCTGCAGCGGCAGCCTGTCCCCTCTACGGAAGGCACAGCCCCAACTCACCTCCTCCACGAAGCCTCCACACGGACCCCACTCTGCCCCTCCTCCCAGGGCTGTCCTGCCAGCACTGGCACTTGTTCCCTGAGGCTTGTAAAATACTCTGCCCTGCCGTCATTTTCCTGTGGGTGTGTCTTTTTTCCTCTTGCCCTGTGCCCGGCTTCCCTGTTCAGCAAGGTTCTGGGGCGGGACCAGGACTGGGAAGAGGTGGTGACAAGGTGAGCCCTCCTCCTCCTAGCCAGGACTGGGGCTAAGGCCACTGGGACCACCAAAGAGGGTTCCCACTTTCCTTCCTGTTGTGTTTCTGCAAAAGATGGCTTGACACCCACAAAAGGAATGCCTCGGGTAGGGACGGCAGCCTTGGGTGCCGTTCTGTTCAGGTATGGTGCAAGGGGAGGGTGTGATGGCGATGGGTGGGCACGACCTACCGTCCACAGTGACTTGGCAGGAGCTCTCAGCCTGGCCGGCGCCATTCTTGGCTACACACTTGTATAAGCCTCTGTCCTCCGGCAGCGCCTTCTCGATGGAGACGGAGCAGAGGGAGCCTGGAGAGGAACAGGGAGAACTGCTGAGGGGACCAGGTATGGGTCCAGCACCTGCCCTGGAACCTGGAGCACAGCAGGCAGAGGCCCTGTGGGAACCAACCCCCATCCCCACGAAAGCCAGGGCACTTTCTCTGAAAACCCAGGTCCAAAATAACTGGTCCGTAAACATACTCCCTGCTATTCCTCCAACCCCCTTCCAGAGAGTTCTCTTATGAGGACATTACAAAGAAGAGGTACAGAAGAAGGGAAAGAAATGGGCTCTGCCATCTAACACAGTGACGGAGCAGATGCACACAGGCCGTGCACACTGGGACATCGCCAAGAGCGCCGGGCAGAGGCGGGCACAGGTTTACAGACCTGCGTTAGGAGCGGTGGCCTAGGGAGCTCCGCTCGGTGTGTAGCAGTGACCCTGCGGAGGCATCCTAGACAAAGGAGCTCTGAGCAAAGAGGTGGGTGGGGAGGGCAGGATCCCTGTCCAGCAGGGGCACTGCCCTGTGGGAAGATCTGTCGGGAGGTGACTGTGGCCTGGGACCCTGGAGCTGGTGTTTCGGGAATGGCATCTGAGTTGAGAACCATGGGCTGGGAGAGGGGCACTCTGGAGCTGCCTCCCTTCAGTACCCGGTCTCTTGTCCCCTCAGAGAGGGGTGGAGAGGGCCTCCTACCCCATGGACTCTCACCCAGAGGCACAAGAATGGAGGGATGATGGTAACTCTCTTCTAGAGAGAGAGACATCCATTTATCTGGGAGGGTAGTGGAGGCTGAGATGACCTCCGGCCCCCAAACTCGAGGCTTAGAGGAAACAGACCCCATCTTGCAATTTCCCCTCCGTCTGAGGCTAAGGCTCTGGGAGCCGAGACTCCCACTCGCGGTGCACCTCCTGCCCGAATCCTTGATTGCCTTTTGGTTTCAGCCCCCCAGCTGTCTTCAGCCCTAAACCAAACGACAGTAGTGAGACCACAGGCCAAGTGGAGCATTCAGCCACAGCCCTCGCCCCTCACCAGGGAAAGCAGCAGACAGGCCGCTTTTCCAGGCCGCCAGAGCCTGGACCCCTGGCCACATGCTGGGCTGGGGGAGGCCCCCAGGCAGGCTTGGAGCCTCCGCTAGCTAGCGCAGATTGAAGAATCTGGTATTTCCTGTGGGACAGCTTATTCCTGACCTCCAGAAGAAAAACGTTTCCCAGAGTTTTTTTTGAGAAGCCTCAGCCTGGTGGGGAATTTTGAGAAGGAGGTGAGGGGGATGGGAATGGTTACCACAGAACCAGGAAACCGATGAATGGCTCAGCTAAACTGTCCTGGGGAGAGCCTCTCATGGCCATGGAGCCGAGGACCCCCACCTGGCTCCTTTCCGAGTGTGTGGGGGGATGGAGAGGACGGGGTGTGCACGGTGAGGGGGAGCGGCCTGGAGCCCTGGACACTGCTCGGGGCTGCCCTCGGTCAGCAGGCCCTGGCTGCCCTGGCATGACTGGACAGGGCGCCTCAGCTCCAGGTCACTCCTCGGGGATGGTGCCTTCCAGGTCACTCCTAAGCACTCTCAGCCATAGATGGACCTCTCTGCGCCCTGAGCTCTTCTTAATCAAAACATGTTTCTCAAGGCCGTTGCTGAAACCGATGCCTGTCTCCCACACTTTATGAATGTTTTTCCTGGGCCTGGAATGCAATCACAGTAAAAAAAAATGTTTGCCATTCGGAGAATGACAAAAGCACATTTCTGTAGCAGGTAACCTGGTAAGATTTATGCAAAAGAAAGTCACGAGCATTGAATCAACTACAACCTACTCTGAAGAAGATAACAGACAGGCATACCCAGTTCACTGTGCTTCAGAAAGCTGAAGGCAGCACCTTTCACCCGCAAAAAGATTACAGCTCGTTTTATTGCATTACGACTTGCTTATTCGCAGTGGTTTGGAACCAAACCCACAACACATCCGAGGTACACCTGTAGTTTTTTAAAGGAAAAGAAACCCTCCTAACTCAGAGCTCTTGAGTGGATTGTGCCTCCAATGAAAAGGGACAGGATGCTGCCTCACACCTAGAAGGTGCTACATACATTTCTGTGTTTTGTAGGATGAACGTACAGAGGCTTTGAAAAAGCTTTTGCAAGATCTCACACTGAGGGCAATTAAAAATGAATCACTGTTTGACAACAGCAACAAAAATGAATCCGCATTATTAGATTGGGAGAAATGTTTGCCAGGAAAGAAGTCTGGCCTGGGGACAGGAAACAAGGCGTAAGGATGAAAGTCCCTCTCGGCAGCGCAAGCCCCCTGGGCTCATGAGCTCCCACTCCTGGGCTGAGGCTCAGGTCCAGAAGGGCCTGGTGGGCCACCCCACGGGCCTGGAGGGCAGGCCCAGCACTGTACGAGAACGCTAGGGTCCTGCCACTCTGGGAGATGCAGGAAGGACGAGGACACCTCCACATGGCCCTCGGAGCATTCATGGACACTCCCACTGACCAGGCTGCTGTCACAATTCCTCTGCTCTCCTTGGCACTAAATGGGGTGGATGTATCCTGTTTTGGAGGGCCTGTGGGCTACAAGCCCTGTCCAGTTACAGGTTCAGAGAAGCCCCTGAAACCTATAAACAGAGCATCCACTAGCAGATGGTGTCCAGACACACATGTTGCTGTGGGGGGAGGAGAGCACAGGAGTCTCTTGTGGCCGAAGGCGGTGACAACAGTCTCAGAAGGCATCCTGGAGGAAGTGAATCTTGATCTTAGACGAGGAGACAGCACAGGGTTCGGTGGAGCAAGAAGAGTTCCAAGTCAGAGGTGGGGGCAGAGAGGATGCTGTGGGGTGCAAAGGGCTGGGAGAGCCACGCAGCCGCCCTGTCCTTCTTCCCTACAAAGCACCTCGAACCACAGCTTCCTATGTCCACAGACGCCTTCACTGTGACGGTCACCCAGACCTGACGCTCAGTGGTCTTCCACTCCTTCCTCTTCTCTACGCCTCTGCCCCCATCCTTCCAAGCCACAGGTGCTGTGAACTGTGCCTGCTTCCTGCGCTGGTCGTCTCCTGTCAGTGCCCACGCCTACCTTGTTAGCTCAGGCCTCGCCGCCTTTCTCCCGAACCTCTTCGGCAGGCTCCTTGTCTTTGGGCACGGAGTCAGTCAAGGCCCCAAACCCCAGCTTTGTGTGCGCTGCGCCTCATTCAGAACTCTTCCATGGCTCCCTGTACTCAGTGCGACAGCAGGTGGCATGAGGCCAAGCCTCGTCTGCAGCCCAGACCGTGCTGCGAGCAGGTCTGCGTTTGGCACTGCTGTGCCCCTGCCCGGGAACCCATACCTTCTCTCCTCCGGGCCGGGAGTCCTGGCCTACCGTCCACCTTCCGATCTAGGCCCAGCTCTCTGCACCAGTGGCCCCAGCACTCAGCGCCCTCTCCTCCTGCTCCCAGAGCTCATCGTAGGTACCTGACAGTTTAATCACCGTGAGTGTGTCTCTCATTCTACTGACTGCACATCCACTCGAGCCTCTCCGAGGGCCTGACTCCCACAGTGGGGCCTGCTGGAGTGGTCCCTGATGACGCATTAGGACAGGCTTTCTCCCGCGCCCTGTTTAACCGAGGATGCTGAACTCTGGAGAAGGAGTGGTGGGCAGAAAGGAAGTGGGGCTGATACCTTGAGACAAGGCGCTCTCTCTACAGCGGCAAGACAGACAGGCCTGTTTCAGGGCCGGCTTCTTCCGTTGCAGTGAACATACCGGAAATCTGGCCGGCCCTAGGGCACCACCCGCCTTTCAGCCTCTTGACCGCTATGGGCAGTGCTGAGGAACAGCGTTAGCATCTGTCTTTGAGAGACCATTCTCTTGGTGAGCTGATCGATCAGGAAAGGTTTCTCAGCTGCACCCAGATGCTGACATGTTAACAAGAGTTAATGCAGAGGTAACATATCCTGGTGGTTCAGGCCTTGGAACTGCCTGCATTCACACCGCAGCCCTGTCACTAACCAGCTGTGCAACCCTGAGCAAGGTGCTGACCTTCTCTGTTAGCTGGGCAGTGCCATAGTTGCGAGGGTTAAATGAGTGAAGAGTGTAAGGTGTCTAGGATGGTGCTGGGCACAGAGTGTTCAATAAATGCCAGCCATTCTTATTTTTCAAAGGAGAATTGCAAATATTTAGTGTATTTTTTAAAGTTAGATTTGCTGTCTCCATAATCCCCTCCTACTCCCTTCCCAGTCTCTATCTTCTTGTGCTGGCCTTCTTTTCATTTCTTCTTCCTCTGCTTTGGACCGAAACTGTCCCTTTGAGAGTTTCTGGGCGAGGTGACGCTGGGGTAGCCAGGCCTCTGTGCCCTTCAACACGCAGTGGCCAGCAGATGTCACAGACTCCAGGCCCTCTGGGCGAGAGCAGCCGACGTCTGGGGGCTCAGGCGTGTGCTTGAGGCCAGGGCTGAGGTCTGCTCGCATTGCTCAGCTGAGTGGATTATTTATAAGTGGCTGCTGGTGGCTCTGCGGGTTCCCTGCAGGTCTCCGAGCAGCTGCACAGCTTTGGGCACTGCCTTCAGCTATCTGAACACCCGTCTCCCGGAGGCTGGTGCTGCCATGGACATCACCTGTGCAGGCCTGTGTGTGCCACACATGCCCCAAGGACGGTAGCTGCCCACCTTCCAGCCTGCCTGGAGATATCACCACAGGGTAATCTGGGAAATGCTCCTGATCAAAGTTGTGGATCAGTTTTACCAAAGACGTTCCAGTTGGGAGGGGCCCATGGGGGTGACGGAGGCTGTGGCATCCACTCGCCTGGGCATCTTGCCCACCGTGGTAACCTCATGCCCACCTGGGTGTGGCAGGGGGATGGATGAGATGCCTTCTGGAGGGCCCTACCAATATGGCTCTATCCATGTGGAAAAGTTGTCCTGTCAACACAGTAGCAGAAAAGAAAACATTTTTCTTCCTCCCGGCCAATTTCCCCTTTACTGCTTCAGCATTTAGATGCATTAAAATGCTCCGCTGTTCCAGGTCTGCTGTCCAGGATGCAGAGTGAAAAGACAAGCTGCATCGTGAGCGGAGGGGCTACTGCTACCTTCAAGCTTCATTCTGGCTTTCAGGAGGAAGGAGGGACGCAGATCAAGGGGTCGGGCACGGAGTGGGGAGAAGTGCAGTCGTAGGACTGGAAGGAGAGCCGCACAGTGTGGGGGGTGTTTCTGACACCTCAGCTGATCTGGCTTTGACAGGACCTGTCCTCCTGGGCCTCTGCTGTGGCAGCTGGCTACCCCCAAGGTAAATGCCACTTCCCGGGGAGCTCTGTACCCTGCCCTGCCCAGAGCCACCGCATCAGCCTCAAGCTCAGGCCAGGCTCTGTTCTCACGCTGGCCACCAGAGAGGGTGTCGGAAGTCTGCCGGTCTTGGAGCTCCCTCCCAGGTTTGAGGTTGACAAAACATTTCAAACCAAATTGAGGGTCTAGGGAAAATACCCCTCTCACCCCCATCGCTTCTCCAGAACTCCAGACCCCGACCGGCCCCAGATGGCAGGCCCTAGAGCACCCCCCTTCTTCTCCCCACCACCCAAGAATGTGAAATAGCAGCAAACAGAAGTCTCATCCAAATTAGGAAGCGAGCTGCTCTGTCCGTGGCGAGTGTGAGCCATAGGGGATGTTAGGGGTTTGGGCTCCCCCACAGGTCCCTTCAAACCCACAATGTTATCAAGACTTCAGTTGCTGACCCCAAATCAGTCCTGTGCCCTCCCATCGCTCACAGCCTTCCCCAAACCCAAACGTTGCTGCAGAGGCAGCTGTGAGCTCAGAGGCCCCGGTGGGCTCCAGCTCCTAGGCCCCCACTTCCAAGCTGGGGAGCCTCTTCTCCAAGCTGGAGCTGTGGGGCGTTCATGCAGTCCCCCTGTGCTCTGAGGAGGCCGCTGCTGGGAGTGCTGGGAGGGCTCTGCTGGACCGAGGCCGAGACCTGGGCGTGTGCCACAGAACTAGACTCCTACCCACACCCCCCGGAACGGAGTGGGTACCCACAGACCCTGAGAGGGGCACCTGTCCTGTGAGTGAGGGGACACAGAGGCTCTGGGCTCTGAGCGGTGCTCAGTAAGACCAAGGCTCCATGAGCTGACGGTGACCCTCATGCAAAAGCCCCTTCCCCCAGCCCCTGCCCTCATTACCTTCTTGGGAGAGGATGATGAACTTGGTTGTCTTGAGTGTCTTTCCATTCAGCGTCCAGGTGACGGCGGCCGGGGGGTCAGAGGACACCTGGCACTGGAGCAGCAGCTTCTCGCCCTCCGCCACATGCACGTCTCGTAGTCTCTCCGTGAAGACTGGGGCTGCCCCTGGGCTCTCGGACCCTTTCCCATGATCTGTGCCTCCTGAATGCCCCCTCTTGCAGTTCACATCATTCTTAACCTCCTTCTTGAGTTCTTCTTTCCCGGCTGGTTTTGGGGTCTCAGCTGGCTTGGCGTTGCCCACAGGTTTCAGGGTCTCAGCTGGCTTGGCGTTGCCCATAGGTTTCAGGGTCTCGGCTGGTTTGGCGTTGCCCATAGGTTTCAGGGTCTCGGCTGGTTTGGCGTTGCCCAAGGGTTTGGGGATCTCAGCTGGTTTGGCGTTGCCCAAGGGTTTGGGGATCTCAGCTGGCTTGGCATTGCCCAAGGGTTTGGGGATCTCAGCTGGCTTGGCATTGCCCAAGGGTTTGGGGATCTCAGCTGGCTTGGCGTTGCCCACAGGTTTTGGGGTCTCAGCAGGCTTGGCATTGCCCATGGGTTTTGGGGTCTCAGCAGGCTTGGCATTGCCCACAGGTTTCAGGGACACTGAAGGCTGGGCATTGCCCACGGCCTTGGGGCTTTCTGCCACCTTGGCATTCAAGGCCTCGGCATTGTTGCTACCATTCTCTGCTGGTAATTTCTTCTTGCTGCCCAGCACCGAGCGAAAATCCGGGGTGGCAGGTTTTGCAGGTGGTACCTTCTCAGGCACTGGGGTCTTGGGAGTCCCCTTCTTGGCCAAGACAGAGCGGAAGTCAACCTGCTGGGGGCTGTGTACCTTCCTCTCTTCCTCGGACACCGTCTTTGGCTTCACTTGCCGCTGTAGGTTGGCGCGGAAATCCATCTGCTCAGCTGGGATCTCCTTCAGGTCTTCTTCCGACACGGTCTTGGTACTCACCTTCTTCCCCAGGAGGTCACGGAAGTCCAGCTGCTCCACCTCCTGCTGGCGGATGGCCTCCTCCGTGTGCTGCCGGGTCTCCACGCGCCTCTTCAGCACCCCTCGCACCCCTTCGCCGTCTTCCTCCTCTGGCCAACCCTGCCCTCTTGCTGGCCAGCTAGGCCTCAGGGTCCCATAGCATTCACCATCAGCACCATCAGCACCAACTCCTCGGCCACAAAGGCCCTCACAGCTGGCAGGCTCCCTCCCCCTGCAGCCAGTGAGGGAAAAAAGGAAAGTAGCAGGAGGAAAAGGGGCCGGGTGAAAAAGAAACGTCAGGGGAGAGCAAATCCCTGAGGGAGGGAGGGTAGCGGGGAGGGGGAAGGCACGGTGGGGGCTGGCCAAGCTGTGTTTATAGAAGGGAACATTGGTGAGAGGCGCTTGCTTGCTTAGCTGGTTTGTTACATCGGTAATGACTTCAGTAGCCTTATAAGGGTGTGTGCAAAAAAAAAAATTCACCCTTCTCTCCTCCCCAGCTTTCCCTCCCTCGTTCGCCTTCCAATCGCTCCCTCTTGGCTGGGTCAGCCTCAGCTGGAGGACACAAACAAGCTGGGCTGCTGGGCTGGGCTGCAGGGGCCAGGAGGAAGGTGCGTGGGTGGTGGCCTGGGGCCTGGCCCGACTCCGGGGGCACTCACCGCAGGGGGGCTCGGGTAGGGCTGCTCTGTAGCATCAGTGACACCTGGCAACTGCATTCGCCAACCCGGTTCCTAAAGAATTCAAGGATCAGTACAGATCAAGAGTCTCTCTAGGCTGAGGGCTCCTCAGACTGAGGGCTGTGATGAGGGCAGGGCAAGCAGGAGCTGACCACAGGCTGGCTGCTGGCTCCAGGGAAGATGGGTCCTGCTCTGACGGTGCCCCCAACATGCCCACCCCAGACCTAGATTTAGGGCAGTCCCCCTCCCGTCCCTCCCCCTTGGCTCGCCCTTTATTTTCCCAGCTCTTGTTTAAAAAGGAAAAACAAACCAGAACCTTCTGGACAACAGCTAAGATGGCATCCAGAAGTAGAAATACTTTTCTGTAAGTATATCCCACAAATGATTCATCAACGGATCACTCGGTCAATGGAAGAAGAGTGACGAGGGCACCTGATGGGGCTGTGATGGGGCTGTGATGGGGCTGTGATGGGGCTGTGATGGGGCTGCTCGGTCTAGACTGTGCGGCCTTGAGTTTGACTTTGTGCTCCCCTAATACAGGGCTGGGGACTCCAGTCTCTTCACAGTGTCCCCCATCCGCTACTTCCCCTCCGCCTGCTCCTGAAATGAAAACGCCCTCTAATCCTACCCATTGGCTAGTGCCCTCAGATCAGAACTTTTTGTATTGAAACCTAGCAGATGTCTCCGTAACGGATGGGCCTTTCTCTTCTTCCTTCAGGTGGGGAGGGCTCTGGACTCTTCAACCCATTGTTAAAACTGTTCAGTCTCCCCGAGCTGGTGGCTGGCCAGCTGAGGCCCCTCTGCTCAGCGGAGCGGGTATTCCAAGCTCGGGCGCTGCGGAGGACCTACAGCAGCAGCCCAGCCCTTGGGCCCAAGGCTGCCCTCTGCTGGTGTTTCTGAGCTCTCACCAGCCAAGAGGTCTGAGAGCCAAAGGCAACTCTTCGTGAGGATAACCACCCATTTTATACAGCACCCTCCTGCTTTCATGGTTTTCCCATCCGCTGTCTTTCTTGTTCCCAAATATCCCAGTGAGGTATAGAGAACCATTATGCCCATTTGAAAGGTAAGGAAAAGAGGCTCAGGAGCTTATGTGCGGCCGTGCTGGGGTGTAGGCGTCTCCCAGTCGGTCCACTGCACACGGCCCTCTTACCAGCACTTGGGGGCTGACGCACGCCTTACCTCCTAGCACAGATGTGCCAAGCTCTGAGACAGGTTCCTTACAAAATCCATCTCACTTGATATTATGACAGCTCTGTGAGGTTGGGGTCAGCACCATTTTTATAGGTAGGAAAAATGAGGCTTATAATGGTAAAATAATTTGCCTAAACGCACAGAGCTAACTAGTGGGTAAAGAGATTGAGACACGTGTCTCCCTGAATCCAACACCTGTGACCTTCCTACCCCACCCTACAGTGCTCATCAGTACAAATCTGTTCTGGGACATGTGTGTGTGTGTGTGTGCCTGTCTATGTGTGTATGTCAGCTCACCCACATGCACACATTCACATGTATGTGGGGCTGACCTGGCGGGCACCTGCACCTGCAGGTCCGTGGTTGGGAACATGCACCTACGCACCAGTCACCCCACACGGACGGACATCTGAGCACGTGTTCATGGAGCTCCGCTGATGTGGTGGGCACCTGCCTCGTCTTGACTGGCCTCCCCCCCGGTGGAGGGCCGACTGTGGGTCAGACACTGGCAGCCCATGGCACAGCACATGATTCTCGGGGCTCCTGGGGCTCCTGGGGTTGCTGCTCATTCCCTGGCACTAGCACCATTTGAAGGAAGGAGAGGTTGACCTATGCTGCCCCCATCCCTCCTCTAATCTGTTGGGTCCCCTCTTGGCCACCTTCCTCAATGCTCAAGCTCTCAGGGGGGCACAGATTCAAGGTTCAGGGAGCCTCATGTCTGGAAAGTTCGACACCCCACAGTGCTCCTTTGCTCAACCAACAGCAGTTAGGTGCCTTCATGGCGCCAGGCCCTGGGAAGCCTGAGAGGCCCTCATGACACCCTGAACACTCAACACAGAAGGCCATGGAACTGGGGTCAACTTGCAGAATAACCATGGGAGGTCCTCTGGGGGAGAGGCCCAGCCCCCCGCACCCAGGGGGCTAGCCAGAAACAGGCCATTCTTTCCCACTTTTCTTTCAGGCACAGGGAGTGGTGCTCAGGGCTGGTGTGAAGCAAGAGGACAGGATGCCCAAGGGCCATGTTTTCAACATCTCCTTAACCGAGTTTCCTCCTGTCACAAGTAGAACACAACCCAGATGCAAAAACCAGGAGCAGACACTGACCAGATGGCCCTGCTCTACCCCAGCCAAGCTCCTCAGAAGCTTTAAATGGTGGGGCGTCCTGACTCCTGAGCTGGGGTAAGCTCTACCTCCCTGTGGGGGACACAGGTGAGGGCTTCTGTTGTTTCCCACTCCCTGCCCTCAAGGAGGGAAGCACAGGAGGCCTGCTGCTCAGCCCACCCCCTGGCCCCACCCAGAGCCCCAGGCTGTCCCAGGCAGATGGGAGGTGGAGAACTTGGGATTCCATGGCTGGCCCCCTAAGTGAATCATCCCTAGGGGTGGTCTGGGGGTCACTCTTTCTGCAGCCATGAACTTAAATCTCTGCAGGGCCTTTAAGGCAAATCATGGTTCATTCACAGCTTGCAAAGGTTCGAGAGGCCTGCTGCCTGGGACCCCCACATCAGCTGGAGCAGCCTTTGGGGCGACTTTGGTATCTTCCTAGTCTCAGCTGTAAGGAGGTGCAGGGGCTGAGGATGAGGCCCCGCCCCCCGCCGGCCCAGGGCTGCCCCTGGCCTGTGGGGCCGGCACCCTGTAAGCTGCACCTTTCATAAACCAACAGAGCCCTTTGGTGCCACCTCCTACCCCTGAATAAGAAGCCCCTCCTTGGGTACAAAGCCTTAGAGCCTGTCCCACTCTAAACCACCCACCTCTGGAATGGAGTTTACATGCAAAATTCGTTTAAAGATTTAATTTCCTGGGAAGCTAAAATCTTTCAAATATTTCAGCTGGAACACGGAGGGAACTTTTTGACATGTCCCCTTTTAGTTGTGGAGACAAGAGCTAGGGAAGCGAAGGGGAGGTAGAAACCACCCACCGTATGTACCCCTGCCCCAGCCCTCCCACCCCTGCCTGCTCCCAGCCACCCAGTCGTCCTCTTCGAAGGGCATTCTGTCCGGGCCTCAGTCTGAGCTCTGTCAGGATGAGAAAAGCAAGAGGGGAGCGAGGCCCCTGGCAGGCCTGCCACACACTCCCCAGAACTTTCCACTGACTTGCTCCTTCTCAGCTGGGGACACAGCCAAGGCCAGGGCACCAGCCTCCCGAAGGAATGAAAAGACTGGACTTTGGGGAGGGAAAGGGGCAAGGGCTGCGGGGGTGGGGACTCGCATGCGATGTCCCAGGTTCCCTGAGTTCCCAGTGCGCTTGGGAGAAACGAGGAATGAAGGAGCATCCGATTTAAGGACAGAGATGAGGATTCTGATCTGGGCTCTGCTACTGGCCTTTGGGTGGCCAACAGCAAGCCCATGACCCCGAGACCTCAGTTTCCCCCATTATTAAATGACGCGGCCAGATAACGTCTGAAGTCCCTTCCAGCTGGGACGGTCTCAGTTTTATGACCGTCCCCAGCTGGGCCCAGACAGTCTGCCTGCCGAGCTCCGACGCAGCCCTCCGCGCTGGCCTGGCCGCCGTCCCACAGCTGGGCTGTGCTCTTCCCTCCGCTCTCCTGCCCAGCCTGTCCCACAGGCCCTCAGAGGTCCAGCCTTCCCTAGTCGCTAAGCCTCAGCCTGTTTCCCTCAAAATGCCCCTAAAGCTCCTCTCTTTTAGGATGTCTGGTTTGATGGATGTAACTGTCTCAAAGCACTACTCCTTCCACACAGACAGGCGCTGTTCTCACATGTTTCCCTGATCTGTCCCGGCCGGGAGAGAGGAAGAGTGTATCTTCTTCCTATTTTGGATGCAGATTGGCCTTCCTGAGAATAACTGGTTCGAGCACAAGGCAAAGGCCACTGGTGGGCTCTGAGCATACTACTGATGGGCGCGGGGTGACTGGCCAGCCCACAACCATCTTATCAGCCGACCTCAGCTGTGTCATGAGCTCAGCTGAGATTTGTTGAGACCTGCCCTGCTCAGCAGGACTTCCTAGCAGATCCACAGACTCCTAAGAAATAATAATGGCGATTTTTCAAAGCCACTAAGTATGGGGGTGGTTTGTTACACAGCAAAGGCCAACTGAGCTGAGTACAAAGCACATGCCCAGAAAGGACCCCCGTGGACGGGGCACCTACCAGGTTTTGTGATTTTTGTAGGAACAATGCTGTATCATGGAGCAGCCGTGGCATGTCTGTAGCTCAGAGCCTCAAACATGATGAGCTCAGCACAGGGAAACACTTTATTCAGGAGGGCAAGCCCCTCACAAAGTGGCCAGGCACCTGAGCCAGGGCAGGCCCAGCCATCCCCGGGATGCGGGACAGCATCCTGTCTGCAGAGTCAAGGTGCAGACAGGCGCCCTTCTTCAGCGCTCACACCAACCAGGGGCCGGTGTGTCTCCATCAGCCCAGGTTTGACATGGCGTTTTAGGAGAGCATTTTGAAAGTAGAAGAAGAAGGTTTCTGGATTACATTCATTTAACAGACCACCACCACACGCCGACGACGGGCCAGACATGTAGTAGGCAGTGTGCCTTCACGGAGCTTCCCTTCCCATGCAACCTAGAAAGACCTCGAAAGAGAAGGAAAGGAATGCGGATACTTAACTTCCCTGTAGTGCTTTAAAAAGGTCTGTAACTCCTTCGATACTCCTCTCTCCACAGGTGGAACTTAATTCTCCTCCCCTTGAGTATGAACTGTACTTAGTGACCCACTTCCAACCAACATAAAATGTGGCAGAAGTGATGGTGTGAGACGTCTGAGGGTAGGTCATAAAAGACACCGCAGATCCCAGCGCGCGCTCTCTCGGATCACTAGCTCCGGGGCAGCCAGCTGCCATGTCATGAAGACACGCAGACGGCCACATGGTGAGGTCCACACGGCCCGGAGCGGAGGCCCGCTGCCAAGGGCCCTGTGAGTGAGCCATCGGAATGAATGCTCCAGCCTCGGTTAAGCCTCCAGAGACTGCAGCCCCTTCCCATCTTCGATGCAACCGCATATAAAACCCTGGGCCAAAAATCACCTAGCTAAGCTGTTCCACATTACGGAGCCACAGAAACTATGTGACAATTATTGTTTTAAGATGCTAAGTATTGCCCTGGCCGGTTTGGCTCAGCGGTTAGAGCGTCAGCCTGCGGTTCAGAGAGACCCGGGTTCGGTTCCCGCTAAGGGCATGTACTTCGGTTGCAGTTTGTCCCCGGCCCTGGTTGGTCGTGTGGGTGGCAGCCACTCGATGTGTCACTTCCACGTCGATGTTTCTCTCTCTCTCTCTTCCTCTCTCTCCCTCCCACTCTATCTGAACAAAAAATGAAAAAATGTCCTCGGGTGAGGATAAAAAAAAAAAAAAAAAAAAAAAAAAAAGATGCTAAGTATTGGGGTGATTTGTTATACAGCAAGAGATAACTGATACATTCCCTCTACCTCCTGTCTTTCCAATTTTAACCCATTCTCCCCTCCTTCATGTTCGCCACACACCAAAGGATGGGGGCCAGAAGCCAGGATGTGATGAGACAGAGGACTCTGAAGAAGGGAGCCCAGAGGGAAGGTCCCCAGGAACGTCTGTCGTACTGAAGTGGAAGAAACGAGAGCTTGTCAGCAGCACTGCGTCTGCCCTTCCTTCACCCTGAAGCCCAGCCCCACCGACTCTCGTGCTTCCTCCGGCTCCCAGTCCCAGGTGGGAACTTGGACAGGAGGCAGGGACTTGGGGGCGGGACATGTAACTCACTTGAGCAGGATTTCATACTGGCCGGCGTGCCAGGGCTGCACGTTCTTCAGAACCAGGGTGAACACGTCCTCATTCTGCAGCACCTCGAAGTGGCCGGTGTCTTTGGAGAGGGCTTTGCCATCGCGGAGCCAGTGCACGGTGGGAAAGGGGTCACCAGCTATGGCACAGGAGATGAGGACACTCTGGCCCAGGGAGGCTGTCACCGAGCGAGGCTTGCTGATGAACCAGGGCTGGGTGCCATCCTGAGGCTCTGGAAGTCGGCAAAGGGTTGAGTCAGAGAGGGAGGCCTTTCAGGAGGGAGTGTCCACTCCTTCGTGGTGGTGAAGGTTGGAAGACAGAATGTCACCCAAATAACAGCTTGTCTAGGAATCACTTTTATTGGATATACTGATATAGCATGTTAGTCTCACGGCCAATCTGTCTTGGTTACATTCTCAGAAGATAATGTTGTATATCCAAGGCTAGGGGAGGTGGCCAGAAGTGCAGGGGCACTGGGCTGGGCACCAGTGGTCTACATTAGATGTGATGATGAAGTGCTTTCTGTGTGCTTACACGGAGGCTCTCTAAAGGCAAGGACCCCAATAAGCCGCAACCATGTCAAAAGCAATCACTGCCCAGTTGTGACATGTGTTATGAGATGTCCCTCCTAGCACTCTATGCTGCTGTCACAGAGACCCAGAGAGCGCAGGGACTTCAGAAGGCAGGGAAGAGCAGCCTGACGGGGTCCATGGTGGAAAGAGAGCAGGTTCACACGGGTTCCTCACCTCCAGATTGCTTTTGGAGAGACCACGGCGGCACCCCGCCCCCTGCCCTGGCGCTGATCAGCCTCACCTTGCACGGTGAGCACCGCCTGGGTGCGGACCTCTCCAGTGCTGTTCCAGGCCTCACAGGTGTATGTGCCTGTGTCCTCTGGGAACACCTCCTGGATACACAGGCTGTGCCGAGTGCCTCTCTGTTCGAAGTGGAAGTCCTCCGACTCCTGGATCTCGTTCCCATTGTGAAGCCAGATGACCTCAGGGGGTGGAATCCCTGCACAGGGAGGAAGGGCAGGCACTGGTCAGGGAGGTGCTGCCCTGAGGCGTGCGGCCACTCTGCACACAGCACTGAGACTCGGTGGTAAATACTTGACGAACCAGGGCTCAGGGTCCCTATGCAGAATGTCCTCACTGCACCACCTCACAGGTGCTTGGGAGGAGGAGGTCCAGCCCGCAGCCCACGGAACAGCAGACTGGCACCGCATCGGGCACAGCACGCATTCGATGTGTGCTCATCAAATTACTTCACCACGGATTTGCGGAAACGAGGAAGAACCCAGAAGTGAAAAAGTATGATTTCACAAATGAGAAAGAAAACCCAGGAAGAATGGTTTTCTTTCTTTTTTTTTATTTTATTATCCTCACCCGAGGACATTTTTGCATTTATCTTCAGATAGAGCGGGAGGGAGAGAGGGAGGAAGAGAGAGAGAGAAACATCGATGTGAGAGAGACACATCGACTGGTTGCCACCTGCACAACCCCAACCAGGGCCAGGGACAAACTGCAACCGAGGTACGTGTCCTTAGCGGGAACTGAACCTGGGTCTCTCTGGTCCGCGGCCGACGCTCTAACCGCTGAGCCAAACCGGCCAGGGTGGAAGACTGGTTTTCAAAATCAGAATTCACGCTGCCTGAGTGGCAGCTGGGTGGCTGGGTGTGAAGGGAACGTGTGCCCGCGGCTGACGCACCGCAGGTCGGCCGGCACAGGGGTCGCTCCCTCGCCGTTTTCCACCAGAGGGAAGCTCTGTTGCATGCTGTTACCCTACAAATGCTGTCTGGGGGTGGGGAAGGGCATCAGCCCACACAGGATTTCTAAACGTGGCTCATGAAGGATAGCATTTTCAGATTTTACTAGTCTACCTTCCTGGGTGGTTTCTAGCAATTTTGGGGGGCATAAAACAAGGCCCGTCTGCGAGGGTCTCCTCTGGGTAGGAGCTGAGCCGCTGTGCCCTGCTTCGGGAGCGAGGCTGCGGGGTGGCTGCGGGGCGGCCGAGTGGTGTCAGGCTCTGGAGACAGGAGACAGGAGACACAGCTGTCTCCCATGGGTCCGCTGGCACACGTCTGCAGGCTGGGTGCACAGCACCTCTCGTTTCTGTCAACTTGAGGAGTGCAGACAGGGGAGGGGGCTCAACCCTCCACCAGGACTGTCCAGGGACGGCCTCCAGCCGGCAGGGCAGGGAGCTCTAACACGGTGAGCCCAGGGGTTTGCTCACAGCCCCTCCTCATTGCTTCTGCAGTTTGAGAGGAACTAGAAACCCAGGAGGGCCAAGTGAAACAGTCAGACAGAAAAAGACAAATATATGATTTCACTTACATGCGAAATCTAAACAACAACAACAATAACAACAACAAAACTGAAACAGACTCACAGACACAGGGAACAGACTGACGGTTGCCAGATAGGAGAGGAGTAGGGGGCTGGATGAGAAAGGTAAGGGAATTAAGTACGGACTGCTAGTTACAAAACAGTCACGGGATGTAAAGTACAGCACAGGATACGCTACTGTAGTAACTCTGTAAAGTGTCAGGCGGGTCCTGGTGTACTGGGGAGATCACTGAGAAGTGTATGATTGTCTGATCACTGTGCTGTACACCTGAAACTAATACAAAATAACACTGCATGTAAACTGTAATAAAAAAAGGGATAACACACACATAAATAAAATCCTTTTATAAAAAAGTAATACCCATTTTTCCAGCAATTATGTATGTTGTGATCAAAAAATAAATAACCACCCAGGAGGGCGACCTCCAGGGTGTCAAAGGGACTGGGCAGTGGCCAGCAACCATTTCTAGCGCGAAGGGGGAACTTGACTCCCAGGCACCTCTTGCTGGCCTCGAGCAGGGCGGTGACAGCTCACACTGGGCTGCTAATCAGCCAGCCCTGCTTTCAGAAGAACCTCTGCTCCTCCTTCTCAGCTAAAATTTGAACAGAGCAACTGACAACATCTTCCCAGAGCTGGGAAGCTCTCACACGTCCGGCTCACTGTCCAAACCTCCCAGCCTCCCTGGTCATGCTACGTCTTCACACTGACCCCTCAGCCCTCTGGCTGTGGCCGTCTTCTTCCCTGGACCACTTAACTTTAAATTGAGAAAGTCCTGTCCAGAGAAGGCAGAAAGAGGGACCAAGAGGCACTGCTGCCCTGGGTGCGTGACGGACAGTCCACACGGTTTCCTGGCGGACCAGTGATCTGTGTGGGGCGTCGGGAGAGATGCCCGTGTTGCAACCACGCCCCCTTTCACATGCACCCCGAGGAAAGAGATGCAGAGGCAGACCTGACACCTGGACGGTCATGGTGACCTGGCTTCCGTCCATGACTCGGAGATCCGAGAGGCCCTGCAGGAAACGGGGCGCGACGGGCTTGCTGGGGGCCGCGGGCAGAAGGCACTCACTCCTCCCGTCACTCTTCTTTTCTGGGTGGCAGACAACAGAACGTGGGATGAACATTCATTCACTCATTGGACAAACACAGACTAAATAACCCCTTGGCATGGGGCTGCCAGGTTCCAATTCCCACCAGAAACGGACCCCGAAGAGCTGAGAGTCTGGGGAGGCCCTGGAGCTCACTGGGAACGACTCGTGCCCATTTCTCTGCCTGGAGTGGGCGCTCTGGCTGGACAGCGGGGAAGGAACGAGGCCTCTGCAGGGCTGTGCCCAAGCCAGGTTCTGGCTCCTCGGGAACGCCAAGGTGTGGGAGGGAGCCAGGGCTTTGCATCTCATGAGTTTTTTTTCCTTAAATGTATTTACTTTTTTAAACAACTGATGCCCTCAAATGGCACAAAATTCAAAAGGTACCAAAGAATACGTGTAATATCTCCCACCCACCCCGTCCTCCAGCCATCAGAAGTATCTCTCTCTCCGCCGAGGCCACCCAAGTTCAGTTCCTTGTTCATCTTGCCAGAGGTGATCGATGTGCATAACACACACAGGCACATAAATAGGCAACTCTTTTGTTTTCTTCTCTTAAAACAACGATAGCACAGTGTACACAAGGGCTGGCGTCTCGCTTTTTCACTAGCAGTGCATCTTGCTGCCTCAGGTGAAACAGAACGGAAGCCCCCTCGTTGCTGGGGTCCACCGTGTGACGCTCCATCGCCATTTCATGGGCTTCTAAGCACCCGAGAAGCCGAAGGCTGCGGAGCAATGGGAACTCTCACACACTGTGGGAATGTGAACTGGTCCACACCCTTCTGAAAGCAGTTTGGCAGTTTCTTAAAAAGTTAAACACACCTTTACCATACGATCCAGTGGTTCTACTTTTGGGTATTGACACAAGAGAAATGAAAGCACATACCTATTCAGACTTGTCCACAAACATTCATAGCAGCTTTATTCCTAATGGCCCCAAACTAAAAACAACCAATCAACAAGTGACTTGACAGACACACGCTGATTTAGCCCTACAGCGGGATACCACACAGCAAAGAGGAGTGGATTCATGACAGACCTTAACGCTACAGCAGGGGCAAATCTCACAAAATTACACAGAAGGGACCCAGACAGAGGAAGAGCCCATGCTGGATGATTCCATTTATAGGAAAGTCTAGAAAATGTAAATATAGTGACAAAAAGCAGATCAGTGGTTGCCCGAGGCAGTGGTTGGGGGGATGGGCTGTAAAGGGGCACGAGGAAGCATTTGGGGGTGGTGAAGGTTTCAAATTAAATACCGTAAATATATGGAGTTTATTGTACGCCAATATCACCTCAGTAAAAACCAGCGGGGGGCGGGGGGGTCTCTCTGTGGGAGGGAGGGAACGCACCAGCTAGGCAAGGACGGAAACGCCAACAACTCTTTGGGTTCAGTGCTGGCCAACTCACCCCTATTCAGTTTTCTGGGAGATCGGTTAACAAACAGGTTTTCCATGATTCTTGGCACCCTCCCCAAACTGGGCTGTGACCTGCTCAGGTGAGCCGAAGGGGAAGGGCGGCAAAGGGGCTGAGCCGGAGTCTATTTCCCACCAGGACAGCCAGGTGCCGCCTGAGCTCACGGCTGGCCAGGCTCTGATCCCAGCCTGTCCTGCCAGCCAGGTGGCTTGACCTTCAGTAGTTCTTTTTGTTAGTGTTTTTATTTTGCCTTTTGGTGGGGGCAGGGGTGGGGTCGGAGAGGGCTGTGATATCTTTAACTTAAACTCTAAGCTTAGGGGAAAAGGGACTCTGGTATTTTGGGTTCTTATTCAAACAGGGCCACAAAGAACAGGTCTTCTCCGGGAAACTTGAAGCCGTGGGGATACGTTTCCAGGCTGCTTTACGTACCTGAGAAAGGCCTAACTCCTTATTTGCCATGAATTTTTTTCTGTTGGCACGGAAAACACGATACAGCCCACTGCAGAGCTCTCCAGCAGCCTCGGGGGTGAGGACGAGGAGCCTGGGAGGCCTGGGGGGCTGGAGGAAAACCCCCAAGTCAGGTGCGGCGTGAAGGGCATGGAGCTGAAGTGCAACAGTAGAGGGTAACGCCATGGTCCGTGACCAGAGGACGGCTCTCAGGACCCCCGGTCCCCTGCCCAGCCTGCGCATTGCTGCCTTTGATGGGGCGTGGCGGCCGTGGCAGCAGGCCCGGGCGTGGGCCGGGGCCCAGGTCGGAAACGCAGAGCCCTCCTTTCTCTGCCGGGGCTGCAGTGGCCAGGAGAGCAGGCTGCCTCCGGAGAGTTGAGGAATTTCCTGTCATGCACAGACCGAGAAGGCTTGAGGACAAAATGTTTTTGCCTGTCCAGAGTCCTGCCTGTTCCCGCCTCTCTGCTGTCTCCGCCAGAGTCCCCAGCTCCACCGAGCTCTGAGCGGATATACCCTGTTCCTCCGTGCTGCAGAACACCCAAACTCCAGCTTCCTCCTTCGGGCCAGCGCTGGCTCCTCCTACCCCATCCTCTCTGGGGTCTTCCCACTGCCCAGGGCCCTGACCTGGCGCTGACACCCTATGGATGTCGGCCCGTGGGGACTAGACTACACGCGTATCTGTGCCTCTCTGTCCTGAGAGGTGGCCTGGTCGCCCCCGCCCCCGCCCCCGCCTTCCCATGGCAGCTCACTGCTTCTCCGAAAGCCACTGGAAATCCAGGATCCGAGCTGGTCCTGGCCTCAGGCAAATCACTGCCTCTTTCTGAAGCTCATCTTCCTAATCTGTATATAATGGTAGTAATGGTACCATCACAGGGTTTCAGGAGTTCCAGAGATAACACGTGAAAATCCTTTGTAGGACCACTCACCATCAGTGATAACACGTGTGTGAGCTGGCTGGGCGCGGGCTCACGCCTATCCACTTAGGCTCAATTTCATGCTGGGTTTATCAGCAGCAGCCGAACAAACGGAGACTGGGCCCTCACCCAAGGATTACAGGCTAATTTTTATGCGACCTGAGGCAAATACTATTTTGGAATATAAATGCCGGCTTAAAAATATCATGAGAGCCCTGGCTGGTTTGGCTCAGCGGTTAGAGCATTGGCCCGCAGACCGAAGGGTCACAGGTTTGATTCCGGTCAAGGGCACGTACCTGGATTGCAGGTGTGATCTCCCGTCCTGGCTCGGATCATTCGGGAGGCAATCAATCTCTCTCTCTCTCTCTCTCTCTCTCTCTCTCTCTCTCTCTCTCTCTCCCCTCCTCCCCCTCCCTCCCTTCCACTCTATCTAAAAATCAATGGAAAAATATCCTCGGGTGAGGGAAATATATATTATCTTGAGATAAATCTAAAGTAAATTGAGAACAAACTTTCACTGCACTCCCTCCAAGACAGAGATGAGAGTAACTGAGTTGATGGGAAGCAACTCTCTTTCTTGCCCAAGGCCCCACAGCAAGAACGGAGGAAGCAGGGACATGATCGGGAGTAAATGTGCAGCATGAACCTGTTCTCAGACCTGCAGTCTGGGGTCACATGGGATTAGGGTGACTGTGAATCTAGGCTAGTGAACGGCTGAGTCATCCCAGCATTCAACCACTTCAAAGTCTTCACGGGGTGAGAAAACCAACCAACTCCCCTTACAAACCTCTCTGCACTGGAATCAAGGAACCAGGGAAGACCTCCATCTCGGGGCAAGCAGCTTCCTTTAGGAGGCACGAGAAAAGCCCCAGCAGAACCCTGAAACCCCAGCAGAAGCCCACCGCCCCGCTTTACTGACTGAGGGGCTGGGACGTGCTCGGGCGAGGTGACTTGCCCAAGGTCACAGAGCCTGTTAGAGGCAGTCCTCGAGCTTATACCCAGGCCGCTAACAGCAAGGCCAAGACATTCTGGAGACTGTCTCTCCCCAGGGAACCAGCCTTCTCCAGTGGTGCCCAAGGTGAACCCTCCATGAAGACACATGTGTTCGCTGGGGACCCATACCCTAGACCCTTGACAGGGTAGACACGCTCAAGCAGAGCAGGGCCAAGCCAGGTAAAACGGGCAGCATGTACGTATTTCACGTAACTCCAGAGCCAAACAGATGGTTCTGGCTCACCTGGGGCCTGCAGACCGCGCATCAGTCTGTGCATCTTGTGCGTATATAAGATAAGACGGGTGCACGCTGGCACTCTGCACTTGTAGCTCTAGCTGTGAGGGCTGAAAGAAGTTCCTCAGCCAAGCCTCAGTTTTCTCTGCTCTAAACTGCTGATAACGCAGCTACCACCAATTCTCAGTGATACTACTATGTGATAAGTGCACTGTATCCATCATCAGTGTCATGCATGGTAAATACTGCCGGGTTTTTACATGATTAAAAGAAATAACATGTAAAGCAGCTAGAACAATATCTGGCAGATAATAAGTATAAAATTAAATGTATCGTGCCTTCCATAACCCAGCTGACTTTTTGGTGGGGGGACTCAAACTGACAAGAGCGACGAGAAAAGTCCCCAATCCAGGACATTCACATGAATCAGGCAGAGGTCTGAAAGGGTGTTGACAGCTGTCACTGAGAGAACATTGTACCAATTCCTCACGAAGTTCAGCACTTCACGATTCGGAAGGATGGGCGTTCATGACTCTGCTGAGTGTTATCCTGAGCTTCCTCTCAAGTGGGGGAGATTGTGTCCCCTTCACAGCGCAGGGAGCTGAGGCTCAGAGGAGGAAGCTGGCCTAGGATCCCAGGGCTGGCATGGTCAGTCGCGTCCTGGTCTGGGCTCTCTCCCGCCACTGTCCTGAGAACAAAGGCCAGCCACTAGGTTCCACAGGAGCTTTCTGTCATTGTGTCCGTGCCCAGAGTCACTGGTTACTAGAGATGTGCCCTTCTGGGGTTGTACTTTAGCTGTCATCTGTCACCGTCCGGCTGTGGCCCTCAAATAGCAAGCAATGGGTCCCTGGGATCCAGAGACTGACTTGCTGCCCAGCTCAAATGGAGCCAGGCTACATATACCCCAGGTTTTTCCCACAGCTGTGCTTCCTGCTGCCCTGCTGAGACCAAGGCCAGAGACGGCCTTCTCCCTGCATTCCAGGAAGGCCCAAGCCTCCTTGACTATAGGCCGAGGACTGACGCTTTAACGTGAACAGATCTGTGGCCCTTGGTCAATCTCGGTACTTGGTTAATTGGCCAAGGCTTCTCCATTCCCTTCCTGGCTCGCTCTGTCATTACCTGAGTGGCTAGCTATTGGTGTGCTGTTCCATTCGGAGAGAGAGGAAACGGCTCAGGCCTGTCCTCCAATGGGGAACATGAGAACTAAGATTAAGGATACGTATAAGCAGTTTACTGCCGTGTAGACTAAAGCTGCCAACAGGACTAGAGGAAGAGAAGCAGTAGGGGAGACAGGGAAGAGTAGGGAAAGGAGAGACAAGAAAGAGACAAGAGAAGGACTGTGGCAGAGGGATGGAGGGGAAAGGAAGGAGAGGGAGAAAGACATCACTTTCTATTCCCACTGACCCTCTGACTTCCTCCTTGGCCAGTTTTGCTCTGCGTTGATTCATCAGAAACTGTTTTCGAAGACAGTTCCTAGACGTAAAGTGGAACATGAAATTCTTGCTCTGGTGAAGCCGAAGTATCCGACCAATGGCTCCTCGGGGTCCCAGAGCAGCAGAGCGGAACGCCCGGGGCTGGAGCAGCTGCAGGCCCAGCGCTGCTGTGTCTCAGCTGGTTGTTGGGCAGCTGACTGAACCCCTGAGCATCACTCTCCTACAGCCACAAAGTGGAGTTAATTCGCAAGTGGAAAGTAGAATTGTTACGAGAATTTAACACAACAAACCAGCTTTTTCACGGACTAGACTTTTCTGTCAAAACAATGTTCCTCATTAAAAACACTAATATACAGTAGCTTTCGTTTAAAAGACTCACATGCATTGGTATTAACCCGATATATATATATTTTTTTATAAAAGCTCCTTTGGAGAAAGAGTCAAATACCCACACAACAGGTACGATTTACCTTTCTCGTTAATTCTTACACAGTGACCTGCAAAACCCGTTCCTCAGACTGGAGACACGAACAGGGCCTTTCACTTCTCCTGGGCTTGAAACGAAGGACCCCTGCGTGGGTGCCCAGTGTCTGGCTGTGGTCTCCGTGTCTCCCTCTACACCACGATCATTCTCCTGCCCTTCCCTTTGGAGTCCTTCCTTTCCTTCCTGCGGCTTTAGCAGGAAAAACAACTCTGGAGTTCTCCTTAGATGTGTGTTCTTCAGCTGTCAGCTTCCACTGGCCTCCATGCTGAAGCCCCATGCTTACGGATCCGAGTTTGCATTCAATGCGCATGTTCACGTGTGAACAGTGAGTTTTCCTTTAAAATGGTCCACTGCAGTCTCCCAGCTCATTTAGAACTTGTTTTGGATTACAACAAAAAATTATGGAATGTTACATTTAAAGTGCTCAAACAGATGGCACAGAAATATAGAACAGACAGCATACTGGCAAGGAGCACTCTACCGTCTAAGGAGCTCCCCAGGGGTCTCCCCACGGGGGACCTTCACCTGCTGCTGTCATAGCCATTTACTACGTCCCAGCTCCTGTCCATCAGCAACTGAAGAGCATTCTGGATTCAGAGGTGACCACCAAATGGAAATGGACTTGGAATGGCCCTCCCCTTCTTCCTGACACCCCCTCTCCCCACACTTCTCAGGCAGGAAGACGCACAGACCTTCTGGAAAGGTAGGGGAAGGGAAAATGATTGCCTTTTTCTCGGATCTCCAAAGGAATTTCCTCAAGCTTTGAACCTCAGCTATTTTGCCTAGTCGTTAGAATGCAAAATACCATTTCAACAGCAAATCTAATTTACTGCAAACACTGTTATACTGTGAAAATTCAGTAAATCACCAAGTGAAAGGAGTTCTGGAAGCATAGTCCTCCCTTCCTCCTTTATTTGGTGCTCACAATCCAGCATGCTCTAGGGGTGAAGATGAGCCTTCTCCTTTCCCTGAATCCCAGGGCTGCTGGCGCCAGAGGGCCCATCAAAGGAAAGCACTGTCGCCCAGCTGACGCGGGGCCAGGCCCCTTCCCATCTGCAGGGCATCTGTGCAAGGTGCACATCCCCAGGGAGCTGTCTGACGCCTTTTCTAACCGAGGTCCTAACCAAACAAACCCACTTGGAGAATCAGCAGAACAGCCACGTCTGTGGCACACAGAGGTTCTTCCCCCATGGCCTTGCTCTATTTTGGCTCTCCTTCCCCCACTGACTGCTCCAGAACTAAGAAGCAAATGGGAAGAGAAGTGTACCAGGAAAAGAACGAAAGGAAACGATGATGTGTGACATCCTAAGAAAGATCTCTGACCAGTAATGATAGGGTTGCTAGACAGGAAGCTGGGACCATTGCAGCCATGGCCTTCTTACTGCCGGAGAAGTATCATCAAACTCTAAATGTCACGACACAGCATCCAAACCACCCAGCGTCCCGTCCCAGTGAGTGCCTGGAAACCACACTTCACCACACTGTCGCAGCAGGGATCGCATTCTGCCACTAGGAACACAACGCTGTAATTCGGGATGGCATTCCTGACCAGCGACTCCAAGCAAGTAAACGGTAGCTAGGATCCACAGGGTGCTGTACAGTATACGTCTCTGATTAGTGAAGCCAGGCTCACGCTCTGTGATACGGACACAAATGTACAAATACACACTTGGAAGTCCGTCGGTGACGTGAAGGACCCACGTGTCCAAATTCTGTTGTAGTCAACCTATATAAAACTGAAATACT
Organism: Tadarida brasiliensis; assembly: GCA_030848825.1. NCBI lineage: Eukaryota > Metazoa > Chordata > Mammalia > Chiroptera > Molossidae > Tadarida > Tadarida brasiliensis. The sequence goes on along the minus strand of CM061260.1, from coordinate 60,797,866 downwards.
GATTTAAAGTACTTTAACATTTAATTGCTTGCCTTCTTAGATTTTAAAAGACTTTTGGACATATGTGTTTCAATGTCCTTAAAAAAAAAAAAAAGACAAGTTTAAACTGATATTTATCTTTCTCCTTCAATAAATTTCTCTTTAGCTAACGTAAGTATTTTAAAAGTTTTCAGTGCTTTTAAACTCAGGGTGGGTAGGGTCCACACCTGACACCCACTGGACAGGTCACAGAGTGTACAAAGTACCCGAGCATGGTTTAGGAGAGGAGGTGGCAGCCAGTGGCAGCCCTCAAAGCTGCCACACTGAGCAGCTGTCAGTCATCTGAAAAGCTGGGCTTTACTGATGTTGTCATTGTGAATGGCTGACTTCGCCTGGTACCCTTGGTTTTCATTAGAAGCTTGTGTTAAAACAAATACTCTAATAAATATGGTTATTAAGTTTCATTTTTTTCTAGATGTCATTTTTTAAAAAACTTACCCACATTTTATGTCCTTAGGCATCTTTAAAAAGCCCAGCAGACCTTCAGTTAAATAAATAAACCATTAGGCTGAAAAAACTATGTCAAAATGGGTGCAATTAGTAGGTTAATAAATCTAGTCACTTAAGAATTTTAGCCTTGACAAAGATACTCCAGAGGGAGATAAATTAAAATATTCTAGCCTAAGGAAGCCCCCCACCAATGACAGAGTCCATATGCACTGAAAATTTATTCTCCTTCAGATCTTCCTGGGCCCTGCAGGAATTTGGATTAATCATCCTTTAGGCTCCATCCTGGGTCAGGAGGGAAGGCTTTCATCGCCTGGTTAACTACTGGGGATGTTTTTCTCTTGAGTTGGGGGAAGGAAAGAAGGAATATTTGGCGATGACTTAAGAGCTAGTTTGTGGATTTCCTGTCCCCTCCAGTGAGCACTGACTGAGCCCCCCAGGCAAGTGAGGAGGTGGACAGAATGCCTCCCCCACCCCTTGCACTACTGGGGAGACTCAGGACCTCATTTTGCTCTTTCATTCATTCACCGAACACATGCCCACACGGCAGGCCCTGCTTTACCTGCAAAACAGTGAACGGAACACGGTCTCTGCCTAGAGGCAGCTTACAGTCCAGCGGGAAGACAAATGGCAATTAGAGTAACATCTGACTGAATACAATGCTTTGGCCTTACCCCTGGATGCCCTGCATGATGTGCTCCTGCCTCTGTCACGGAACTCATGCTCTGACACCTGGCCACCCACTCACCTTGCCCCAGCCACACTGGCCGCCTCACTGTTCCCTGAGGAGGCTGACCTTGTTTCTGACTCAGGGCCTTTGCACTTGCTGGACTGCCTGCCTGGAGCACCTTTCTCCAGTTCTCCAAAGTCTGCTCAAAAGTCACCTTGTAGAGACTTCCTTCATCACCCAAATAAAAGAGGACGCCTTCCACCCGCCTCTATTCTTATTTTCTTAATAGCGCTTGTCAGTGTTTGCTTAACCCAGATGTTGAGTGTTACCCATCTCCCCATCAACATGTAAACTCCATGGAGGACAGACAAGCTTGTCTGTCCGGTTCCCTGCAGTTTCCTCAGAACAAGCTTAGCACAAAGTAGACGCTCAATAAAGACTTGCTGGTATATAAGCACAGTGATAACCAGGGAGGTACAGCTGGTAAGAGAACCCATTCTGGGGTATCAGGGAAGGCCTCCCAGAGGAAGTGACATATGTGAGAGGGAGTTAACTGGATTTTGGAGGGAGGGATACAGAGGAGAGGAGGCAGAGAAAGCAGGAAAAGTGGCTGCAGAAATCATGCCAGAATGCTGGGCCAGCAACTTCTGGATGATTGCAAAACCTTGGCAAAGGCTAAAGAGGTGAGAAAGAGTCCCCACATCTGGTCTTCAGCAGAGTATGTGCTGACCTCTCCCACTGAGGAGTGGAGCTGCCCTCAGAAACAGCTGCCCACCCCCCAACCCAGACAGCCGAGGGAGATGCATTGCTGCATGGTGCCCTCTTGTGGCCAGAGACCCTAGAATGGGGTGCCTGAGACCATGGCTTTAGCATCTGGCCTCCCTTCTCTGATGCTCTGATTTTCTCTTCCCTTTACCCAAAACAGACTGACAGATAGACAATTACCCACTGTGGCAAAGTTGATCCTTTGGAAAGATGGCTCCTTAGACTTGGTATTTTAAACTTTAATTTCGTTTAAAGGTCAGGGCCCTGTTGGACAATTGTCATAACAGCACACACTTACTGAGCAATTCCTATGTTCTGGTGACATCATGTGTATTCATTCAACGCTCACAGTACTGGGGTGACTATCAGTGTCCCCACTTTACAGGAGAGGAAGGTGAGGCCTGGAGGGTTGCAGGGGGGTGAGCGGTGGGGCAGGATTCACATCCCGACAGCTGGCTCCACACCCGCGCTCCGTGCCACGCTGAGGGCAGCAGGAAGGCCAGGCCGGGCAGCCACGGGCGAGGCCAGGACAGCGGCCGACAGTGAGGAACACGCTCCACGCAGTCATCTCCCATCCCCTAAGTGGCCCTCAAAGGAGCTGCCAACAAAGTAAGAAAAACTCCAGTCTGTGGAGTGAGGATGGTGCAGGGTGTGGACGCGAGCTCCCCAAGAGCCTTGGGGCATGGAGCCAGGGTGTCGCTGTGCCAGGCTCGGCCGGCCCCAGTCCTGTGCAGACAGCTCAACGCAGCCGGCCTCAGCCGTGGCTGCATCTAAGCCTCCTTCACCATTTATGGTATCTGAGCCTCTGTTTGGCCTTCACAGGTCAGCGAGTCCCCACACGGGGAGGGGGCTCGCACTCCCACAGGGCTCTCAGAGCAAGTCCAAACGGCCTGGCAGAGTTCTTGCCGGGACCGCTCTGTTTCTGCTTTAAAACACGCTTGCATGGGCCGACACACAGGCCCCACTCCTGCCACAGACCTGGAGGCAAGAAGGATGGCTGCAAGGCGTCTTGATCCTTTATCTGGGGCCCCCACCTAGGGCTGGACTATCAGCTCAGCTGGGTCTCCCTAATCCAATCTGAACGTTGGCAACCCCGGGCCGGCACTGGATTAGCGGGGCCACTGGCCGAAGCTAGTGAGGGAGCATCTCAATGACATGCCCACCGAATGCTACTCTGGCTCTCTGCCGTCTCTAGACTTTGGGGGAGGCTGTGCAGACCGCCAGGGAGAGCTCCCCGGTGGGAAGGGGAGAGCTGCTCCCCTGGTCCAAGGAGATGAGGCCCAGATCGTTCTTGTTTCCTCTTAAATCTCACGACCACGATTTCCCCGGGCCCCTCAGTGAGCCGTGAAAGATCTGTGAGGAAACAGGGACAACTGTGCAAACCCGAATGCCAGCTGACAAATACCCAGGGCCAGCATCAGGCAGGAACAGAGACCAGGTCACGTGTGCTGACCCCACGCCGAGGCACCTCAGAGAGAAGGGAGAGACAAGGGAGCGTGTCCCTCTTGGCAAGGGGCCTTGGGGAGCCAGCGCTGGCCACATCATCGGTCAGTGCTGGTTCCTTTCTCCCTAAGGGGCTGACACTGCCCAGCCCCGGGGCCAGCCTCCTGCTGTGAGCCAGGGGACACATACTCTGGGAAGGGCAGGCACAGAAATGGGCAGAGGACTGGAGTCATGAGAAGCTGGGTTTGAGCGGCGAGCTTGACTTACTAACTTGGTGTACTGGGGCCCTCACATTAGCTTCTCCAGGCCCCTCTGTAAAACGGGGAGAGCACCCCAGGGCTGGTGAGGTGGAAGTATTTAATGCATAACCGCACATGATTTTTCCCTCGCCCTTTTCAGTGAAACGCTCTCCCACGACCTTCCAGAAGGTGGCTGCTCATGTTACAGGGACATTCTCCCTGGAAGGCCTGAGCCCTGGGGGACAGAGCTAGAAGACATGGTCCTCCTGCTGGTCTCCAGGGAAAGCAGAGCACAGAGCACCCGGTTCAAGTACCCAGGCCCCAGTCACACACAGAGCCGGGGCCCAGGCCAGGGGTGAGGTTGGGGAGTCAGGCTTACCTGGACACTCTGGACCCAAGAAGCCCTTTCCCTGGCAGTCACCACCACCGATACCAGCCCAGAGGCTCTGTCTTGAGTTCTGTAGCTGCCCTGCCACTTCCTGAGACTAAGCACTTGGCGGGGATCAATGGATGACTATGATAATCAGATTACTGTACACCAGGCAGGTGATGTATAAACACAAGCCTGGGTTGGTGGGGAGGAGCAGGGGCAGACCCTTGAGAAGCCTCAACACTGGCACTCCCCAGTGTTCCCCAGCACGTGAGGGGTCCTTTGTGAGAGCCCTAAGTCTTAAGGGGATAGGGACAGTCCTCCGAGGTCATCTTTCAGTGTGTGGTTTTCTTCCTACCAGCTCAGGAGCTGCGGAGCCAAAGGAGCCTTTGCCTCTCCCCTGTGTCTTCCCTCAGCTCTGGTGGGATGAGGGGGTGGGGACTGGCATCTGAAGGTCCATCTCCCAGGGCAGACCCTTGTCACCGTGAACTCCTGGAGGCCATCTCCTCCACCTGCCTGCTCTCAGGTGCAGTGCCCTTTTCCCAAAACAGATGTGTCTGCAGAGGCTCCTACCATGGACAGTGACCTGGGCGCTGCAGGACACTTGCCCCAGGGGGTTCTCCGCCAGACAGGTGTAGGTGCCATCATCTTCCGGCAGGGCGTCCTGGATGTGCAGCTCGGCCACGCCGGCCTCGCAGGTGGAGTGAGCATACTGGATGGGCTGCTCTGTGGAGGGAAGCACAGGAAGGCTCAGGCCAGGGAGCAGGGCGCTGGGGATCTGAGCCCTGTCCTCAGCAGGGCTGCTGCGTGACTGATGCTCACCATGGCTGCTCAGACCGCTGAGAGCTAATGCCGTGTCAGGCCCACCCCCGCCCCTGGGCAGAGCTTTCTGGGTGGGGAGAGAGGCAGTGCTAGGGAGATGAAGGAGAGGAGTGACTGTGTGGGTGGAGGAGCGAGACTGGAGCCGGAAGGACTGGGGGAGAGCTTCTGGAGGCATTTAGAATGAGGGGGGAAAGGGATATAGTTCTGTGCACTCTGCTTAAATAAACAGTCCTCCAGTCCACATCCTGGACTTCACAGAATCCTGAGCCTAGAGAGAATCCTCTAGTGTCATCTGGCCCATAGCTCAGTCGTAGGCAGAACAGACCTCGCCCAGACTGAGCAGGGGCTCCTGGCTCCTTTGCATATCCCACTGCAGGCATCCATCAGAAATCCCCACCTAAGGCTGCAATTGGGCGCACTTCTTCAACGTGATTAGGTGCATGTTAGGGCTCACGAGAGGATAAAACTTGGGGAACTAAAAATGACTCTGGCTCCTTCTTCCCACAGACCCTTCCACAAGAGGTCCTTTACAAAATCCTGCATAGAGACAGAAACACACGCTAGGACCCTCAGTGGGTTCCTTAATGCTGTATGTTCCTGGGACTGTATCATTCCAGGATGTGAGCTTTCATTTCAGGAAAGAAGAAACCTCGTGACTGAAGATTCTGTCTTTAGAGCAGGAATGTGTGCATTCACCGCATAGGAAGCAACCGCCAGTTTCTCCCCTTGTCCGGCTGCAGGTCCTGGGCTGCACTTCATAAAACTGGGGGTGGGCAGCTGGGGAGGGAGGGATACGGGAAGAAGTGCTGTCCCTGCACGCAGGGTTTTCTTAGGCACACAGCAACACGCGGCGTCTCCACGACAGCCGGGCAGAGGCTGCCCAGGTGCCACAGGACCCGAGGGAAGAGGTTCTGCCCCTCTCACTGCATAAAAGTGGGCTGGGAAAGGCAGGGGCCAGGGGCTTGCTACTGAGAGGACTGAACACCGCTCTTGGTTTTTATTTTTTGTGAAAATGACACCCTGAAATCTCTCTTCCTTGAGTATACCAGTACATCCCGTGACTGCCATCAAAAGGCCTCTGCTGTCAAAACGTGCGCTGACAAGATGTTTGAGAGCTCTGCTTTCACTGGAGCATAACTCATCTTGTCCTCATAAGATGGGATGCAATGGTGGCCCCAGGAACGAGGCGCTCAGACGCGGGAGACAGACCCAGTTAGCGGCCAACGGAACCCACGTTGAGCACGATTGCCCTCTAGTGGTAAGAGTGTGGAAATGCCAAGACACACCAGGAATAAGAAGGTGGGGTTGCTTTTCAGTCCTGAGTGGCGTAGACCAGGGTCAGCAAACTACCCCTCGTGGGCCAAATCTGACCTGCAGCCTGTTTTTGTGCGGCCTTAACCCTAAGAATAGTGTTACATATTTTAAATGGTTGAAAAAAATCAAAGGAAAAATATCTCATGATGTGAAAATCGTATGAAATACACATTCCAGTGTCCATAAATAAAGTTTTACTGCAACACAGCCACCCTTGCTCATTTACATATTGTCTCTGGCTGCTTTTGTGCCATGACAGCAATGTTCAGTAGTTGTGACAGAGACGATATCGCCCATAAAGCTGAAAATATTAGCGGGCCCTTTGTAGAAGAACTTTCTTGCCCCGCTGGCTCGGACTCTGAGCCAGATGGAAGTGAAACTGTCTTACTCAGATCATCACTAGTCCTTCGTGTCCATGTTCTGTTCCACCACAAGGAGGCTGCCTCCTTGCAGTTAGTCATGGGATCCAACAGAAGCTCTGTTCTTTTTTTTCTTTTAATTTTTTTAAAAAATTGATTTTAGAGAGAAAAGAAGAGAGAGGGAGAGAGAACATCAATTGGCCGCCTCCTGCATGCCCCCTCACTGGGGATGTGGCCCACAACCTGGGCATGTGCCCTGACCAGGAATCGAACCGGTGACCTCTTGGTGCATGGGTTGACGCTCAACCACCAAGCCACACCGGCTGGGCAGAAGCTCTGTTCTTTTTTTTTTTTTTTTATCCTCACCAAGGACATTTATGCATTCATCTTCAGATAGAGCGGGAGGGAGAGAGGGAGGAAGAGAGAGAGAGAGAGAAACATCGATGCGAGAGAGACACATCGACTGGTTGCCACCCACACGAGGTACGTGCCCTTAGCAACTGAGGTATGTGCCCTTAGCAGGAACCAAACCCAGGTCTCTCTGGTCCATGGGCCGACCCTCTAACCGCTGAGCCAAACCGGCCAGGGCCAGGAGCTCTGTTCTTAATGAGGGTGGAGGGAAGGGAGAGCTCAGTTCTCATTTATCTACCAAGTAGACAACACACAGGAGAACTCCATGGCACCTTCTCTCATGGACTAAAAACGACTTCTATCAAAGCCTAACAAACTATACAACTAGGAAGGTTCACAGGTAACAAATATTAGGGGGACCGGAAAGTAATGTTGTTTCTGTGCATTTCAATATTCGGTTGTCATCTATCAGCTCATTGTGTACTTCAAAATCGTGCCAAAGACATTTTAAGGTTAGAGTGACTTGTTTACTCGTAAATAATTAAATCTTAATTTTTTTTTTTTTTTTTTTTTGCAATTTATAGTGAAATGGCCAGCCAAATACCAGAAGAGGTACATATCCGGCATTGTATGCTTTTTGAGTTTCACAAGGGTAGTAACACAACAGTTGCTACCAAAAACATTTGCGATGTTTATCCAAGTGCATTAGACGTTCGTAAATGCCAAAGGTGGTTTTCTAAGTTCAAATCCAGTAATTTTGATCTTTCTGACTCATATCAATCAGGAAGACCAACAACTTTAGACAATGACGTGTTAAGGGTGGGAGTGGAAGCAAATCCGTGTCAGACAATCGAGGAACTGTCAAACACTCTTTTTTTTTTTAACCCCGAGGAGGGGTGCACCGTTCCTGGAGGTACTGCAATACCAGGTCGATGCGTGGAGTGGACGGAGCAAGCTCCAATTCCATCTCCCTGTTCCCAAAATCCGTTTAATACATTGTCCTCCGATAGAGGACATATCAGATATTAAACTGATAAGAACAGATACAACACTTGATCTTAGCCAAAAGGCCGAGAAGCGATGTCAAACACTTTAACCAACCTTGGTCGACCATCAAGAACATTTGCAGCAGATTGGTAAAGTAAGCAGAGCAGGTGTTTGGGTCCCGCATAATCTGTCCGAAGAAAACAAAGCTAACCGGTCCACCACATGCAACTTATTGCTTCAGCGGCACAATACAGAAGTGTTTTTTGATCGCTTGATCACTGGAGATGAAAAATGGGACCTCTATGATAATCCAAAATGCAAAAGGCAGTGGCTCTCTCTGAAGGAATCGCCACGAAGTACAGCTAAGCCAGGTTTACACCCCAAAAAGGCACTTTTATGTGTTTGGTGGAGTATTCGCGGGGTCGTTCATTTTAAAGTGCTGAAACCTGGACAAACTGAATGCAGACCTTTACTGTGAACAATTGGATCGAGAAAAATCAATCTTTAATTGAAAAGTGCCCAGCGATTGTCACCAGAAAAGGCGTTATTCTGCAACACGATAATACAAGACTGCACTGCGCAAGACGAATCCTGGAAAAAAATTAATGAATTGGGGTGGGAGGTATTGCCTCACCCACCATACTCGTCTGATATTGCGCCATTGAATTTCCATTTATTCCGATCGCAACATTTTCTAAGTGGCAAAAAATTTGAAAATTTGGATGATGTCCAAAATGCCATCTCCAGATATTTTGCTCAAAAACCAACTGATTTTTATCGATCTGGCATTGAAAATTTGCACAGTAGATGGCAAAAGGTTGTTGATAACAAGGGTGATTACATCATTGATTAAAAATAAAAACTTGTTAAAAATTTATCTGTTTGAATTAATGTCGTAAAAACACGACATTACTTTCCGGTCCCCCTAATACATCAGTGGTGCAGAAACCCTGTGGACTATTTGGGGCATAGGGACGGTGCCGCTACCCCTTCAGGAACCTATTGCATCAGTCATGAGAGCTGGCTGGGACCCCGAACCTTCTGTTCCAGCCCGTCTCCTCACAGACGAAGAAGCTGATGTCCAGAGAGGTAAAGTGGGTGTCCAAGGTCACCCAACCCTCGATCGATGGCAGAGAAGGACACATGCCCTTGTCTCCTGACTCAGCGGCTGTTCCTTCCTCCCCCGTTGATCTCTAAGCAGACCTTCCTTAGTTTCATCAGTTTTATGGACTGGTCTCAGCTCTAAAATTAGACTTCTTCCATACTTTTGGGATTTAAAGGCCTTTTTAAAAAGAGAAGGGTGATATCATATGATAATTTTTTCAAAGCACATTACTTGACAAAAAAAGTTGGTGCTGCCCTGGCCAGTTTGGCTCCGCCGTTAGAGCATCGGCCCGCAGACCAAAGAGTCATGGGTTCGATTCCGGCCAAGAGCACGTACTTCGGTTTGTCTCCAGCCCTGATCGGGGTCGTGCGGGAGGCGACCAGTCGATGTGTCTCTCTCACATCAATGTTTCTGTCTCTCTCCCCCTCCCACTCTATCTGAAGATATTTGAAAAAATATCCTCGGGTGAGGATTATAAAAAGAAAAAAGAAAAAAAAAAAGTCGGTGCTCTGGCTGGGTAGCTCAGTTGGTTAGAGCGTTGTCCCGATATGCCAAGGTTGCGGGTTCCATCCCCGGTCAGGGCACATACAAGAATCAACCAATGAGTGCATCAATAAGTGGAACAACAAGTCAGTATTTCTCTCTCTCTCTCCCCCTTCCCATCACTCTGTAAAAATCAATAAATAAAAATTTTTAAAAGTTGGCATGTCTCCATAGGACTATAACATTAAAAAGAATTACTGGTCTGTGAATGCCAAAACCACCTGCCTCTAAATAAAAGACGAGGTCCTTTGAGTAACTTCTAGTAAGGTTCATTAATTTGGTGTACTTGTTCATTTATTGACTCCACAAATATTTATTGAGGGCCTGTTATGAGTCTGGCCACATAAAAAGGAACTAGACTGCTTGTGCACCCATGGGCCAGGCACTTCGTTTACTGTTTTATATAAAGGATCTACTGTGATTTTACAACGGCCACCCTGGAAGGTAGGCGGCATTATTTTTGTCCTGCAGGTGAGGACCTCAGGGCTCAGACAGGACTCGCAACTTGCCCAGCACCCCCCGCCAGGCAATAGCACTCTCAGGGCCCATTCTCTCTCTCTACCTGGGCTTCCTGCTTATGCATACGTGGTTCAGAGCGATAGATGGAAAGCCGAGTGAGAATGCAGAAAGGGCCAAGGGCCAGCAGACTGGGGCAGGGCAGTGGGGTCAGGCACTGGGACAGGGAGGCTCACCATTTAGCAGCCACGTGATTCGGGGCACTGGGGTCCCCTGCACCGAGCACTGCAGCACGAAGTCCTGGCCCTCAATGACGGTACAGTCCTTCAGGACCCTGGAGAACGAGGGGGCCACCTCCATCGTGGCCAGTCCTGCGAGGGCAAAGAACAGACAGGCCATCTCAGATCACAGCTGGCCCATTCCGGTGACTGACCACAGTCATCCCAAGTCTTGCAGGCAGACGCCTCACCGCCCTGGGCACCCGGGGCTTCCTCGGAGGCCTCACACTTGGAAGCGGGCACACTTCCAGTGCAGAGACCTGGAGCCTGAGGCAGAGTAACCGGCAGGGCTGTCTACCATCACAAACACCCGGGTCTCGGCGTGCTCAGGCCCTGGGCCAGCCTCCTCTCCCCTGGGACTCGGCACCTCTTGTCTTGTCTCGACCTCTGCTATCCAGGAGCATCCCCGGAGCTCCTGCTTCCCGCCCTTCTTGGTCCTACTTGACTTTCTGATGTCTCTTATCTCATTTGTGTCCCACTGGTGAATGCAGTCTTGTGAATGTCTTTTTACATGGAGAGACCACTTGCCCACTGGTGAGGACATTTCAGTTTTAGGTTATTATAATTATTCTTTCCAATTCCAGGACTGAATCAAATGACAGACTCATATGTGTTCTAGTTTTCCATCCCAGGCCAATGGCTCGGAGCCGCTGGGGGCCCTGGACTGTGCATGACTACACCCCCTCGCGATGCTGATGTACACTCCAGGGGAGGACCGCCCAGCTGCACTTCCCAGAAGTCTTGTACACTGGTGAACTGGGGAGCATTCTGTAGTTTGAGGACCTTAATTAAGAGCAATAGGGGTAGATAATCTCTTCTGTAACAACCAGAACACGCTGCAGAGATGCCAAGGTGGAGGACAGCTGAGAAAAGGTAACTGGATGTGGTGATGAGAAGATATTTCACCTGTGCTTTTCAAGACGCACTATTCAACCCCGTGATGAGAGGCTAGCCATATTACTATAGTGCAGGGGTTTAAGGGCAAAATCTAATATTTGAGGGCTCACTATGTGCCAAGTGCTTTTCCAGAGTGACTGTGACAAGGCCATGAGTTTGCTATCTTTAGCTCATTTTGCAGACGCAGTTCATCGGTTCCCACAGCCGAGCCCCATGGTGAAGCGAGGCTTTATGCCCAGCTCTCTGACCCGACATCCACACTTCCTCCACCAGAGCAGAGCTCCCCCACGGGAGGGCAGGCGGTGGGAGAGCAGCTGGGGGCCAGAGTGGTGGGCATCTGGTGATGGCCCTGAGGGAGGGGTAGACAGACCGCCTCAAGAGGTGTGGGGAGGCACCCATCCACCTCTTCCCCGTCAGCGTCAAATTCTCTGTTAGAAAAATGTCTCTGTGAGCCACTGTCGGACCAATATGGGCTAGAAGTAGGCTGCCTTTTACAAAGCATGTGACCTTGGACAAGTCACTTGACCTCACTCCAACTCAGCACTGGGTGTAACTAGACTTGGTTTGTAAGATGGTCGGGATCACTAAATGGAGCAATGTAAGTAAAACATGAACACAAACCCTGGCACACTGGACAGGCCTTCGCTGGTGTGTTAGCTGTTATAATCAAACAGTACTGTGCACGGAGACTAGCTACACTTGGCAGCAAGTTGAAGGATGAGAGAGAGTGGAGATAGACAGTAGGAGCTAAAGGGGCAGTCAAGCAGAAGGAAGATTTTCCTTTCCTTTCCAGAGCATGCCTGCAGGGCAAAGACAGAGGCCTCGAGATACAGGGAGGGGAGAGAAAACGCTGGGAAAGTCGGTCATTATTGGTTATAATCTTTGTGGAAAGGGAGATGACAGAAAGAGAGGTCTCCCTGAGGGAAACAGCTTCTCTGCAGTGATAGAAAGAAAGAGAAAGAGGTGGAAATTTTACAGAAAGATAGATGGGCACAAGCATTATCACAGTTTTGTAACAAGAGTGAAAACAGGAGGCAATCTAAAAACTCAGTAACAAGACCATGCCTAAATTAGGTACATTCGTCTATGGAACATTATGTGGCCATTAAACATTATATTTTCAAATACTAGTAGATAATATAGAAAGAAATAGTGTAGAAGGATGCTCATGTAACAGGGGCAAATCAGAACAGAAAGCAGTATACAAACAGCACAATGTCGATGATGTTTTTAAAAATTAAAATCTCACTCATTTGAGTCATAAGATCATATATTGTTTAAATTCCCCACGGGGAACACACATTCCTTTTATAAACAGATACTACAATCACCACAAAAGACGTGGGACCCACATCATCTCACATTACTTGAAACGCGTGTGTTCAGTGAACGTTTGGCTCCTCGTGGTTACGACGCTGAGTCATGGCGCTCCTCGGACAGCTGAGGAACCTAAGAACGGCAGCTGGCAGCTGGGCTGGTCTCGGGCCCGGGGCGTGTTTACTTTGGGGTGATTCTGATGAACTCCTGATGGGGAACCACTGTCCTGGAGCCATGGCTTTGGCCTTGGTGTGTGTGGGGGGACAATGTGTCTGTGGGGTTGTACTCCCTGGGCGGGGGCTGTGGGCGATGACCGTGTGCAGTGTATGAAGCTTCCCCACCAAGAACGCAGGGTGACCTGGAGCAAGGCACTCACTTTTCACCAGGAGGGTCCAGGCGCAGGACACCTGGCCTCGGACGTTGGAGGCGGTGCAGCTGTAGTTCCCGCTGTCCCTCGCCCGGGCTCTCAGCAGGCAGAGGTAATGGGCCCCGCCATCCTCATAAATCTCAGTGGTGCCTTCTCGTCTCCTCACAGGGGCACCTTCCAGGAACCAGGTCACTTGGGGCTTTGGGATCCCTGAAACTGCAAGGACAGGTGAAGGCTGTGAGGTCCCCAGAGAGCACACTGAGCTTGGGGGGCTGGAAGGCTGAACCCGAGGGAAGAGCTCAGTCTGGTGTGTGGCTGCCTCCTGCTTGAGTCCACTTTCTTACTCCTCAGCCCTCCATGTCACAAAAGTAAGCAAGCCAAGACAGAGGCAGGTTCTTGTGGGGGAGGGGGACGGGGGACAGCTAGGTCTCCAGGTGAGCCAAAGCCAGCGGAGGGGAGGAAGAGAAGGAGACCCTGTGGCTGGTTTTTGTTGGTGATGACGATGATCAGTGTTGCCCTCCAGGGTGGTAAGAATTGGGGCACACGGTGATGCTCTACCCGACAGTGAGCAATGGGACACACTGCTGGGCATCACCAGACTGAGTCGTTCCTGAGGGAAGACCCCTGTAAAGTGGTTTCTGGGGTGCACAGTTTCCAAGGGGATGGGTGGGTACAGGAGGCTCAGACCACTGTGCTGAAAGAAGGGAGTGCCCACCCAGGGCTCCACTGGGGGGGCCAGTGACCTCAGTTCTACTCACCTTCACATCTGAACTTGACTGTTTGATCTTCACGGACCTCCTGGCTCTGGGGCTTGCTCTCGAACTTGGGGAATGTTGAATCCCTCCGGCTCTCCACGGGGATTTCCCTGGTAGCAACCTTGTTCACAACTTCCTGGGCTCCCAGGCCAGACCGCCTGGTGGGGAGCGTGGCCGGACGGGCAGCAGCTTGCCTCGCCCGCTCTTCTCCGGAAGGCCAGAGGGCACCCGATGCCGGGGCTCTGGGTTCCGGCTGGACTTTGGTGGCCTGCAGGGTGATGGTGCTGGAAGTCTTCTGCAGGGTGGGGGTCCTCGGGGTCTTCCTGGGTGAGCCCCCAGCCAGCTCCGGCTTGGACTCCCTCGGGGGCTGAGGCTGGCTGCCCGTGGCCCAGGCCGGGGAGCCGCCTCTCTGGGCACCGGAGCAGATGCTCCTCTCAGCTGCACTTTCCAGGCTGTCCAGTCTTGGCACCGGCGCGAGTCCATTGGCCACGTCCCTCCTGATGTCTGGGTTGGCTGCCTTTGCTCCCCTCAAACACGACCTGCTGGCGGGGGTGGGCGGGTGGGAGGAGGACAGCGGGAAATGAGGAGGAGGAACAGCATGAGCGTGTGTTTACTCACGAGCATCACTCATCACAAGCAGAGTCCAGGGATCACAGAAGCCCACAGATTAAGAGAAAGTGAGAACAAAAGTCTCGCTGCAGTTTTCTCAGTTTCCCAAGCCAGAAGACAAGCGGCCCCTCTCGACACTTCCCTGTCCCTCATGCCCAGTCCACAGCCTATTCTTTTCACACTATTAAATCTGCCTGTCTTCTCTCCCCCACGAGAACCACCCCAGTTCCAACCACACCGTGTCCCCTCGTCCACGCTGGCCCTCTCGAATCCACGTTCCACATAGCTAGTCAGTCGTTTAAAGACAGAAACTGCATCATGTCATGTCAAACTTAAAGATTTTCTCATGATATTAAGAACAAAGCTCAGGCTGCCTCTTCGACCTCACAAGACACCGTCTGCGTTGCCTCCCAGGCTGCAGCCCACGGGTGACCCCGTGCTCACCTCTCACCTCCCGGCTTGCACACGCGCCACCCCCTCCCTTTGGAACACTCTCCCTGAGCTTGTCTTCACCAGCTAGTGTTCCTCTTCACAGGCCTGGGCGCAGACATCACGTTTCAGGAAGGGAGTCTCCGAGCCCTAACCTACACGAGCGTCTGTTCCTCCTCCTCGACTCCTCACAGTGGGTAGTTGTGTGTTTGTGCGGCTCAGGGTAAAGCCCTTCTCAACACCAGACCCGGGCACCCCGCACACCCAGAGCCGCTGAGCCTCGCACGGAGGAAGCCCCGGGAGGAGCCGGAGGAGTGGTGGGCTGGGGCCTGGCACACGAGGCATCCTCTTCACAGCAGAGAGCCCTTCCTAAGGCCACCGCTAGAGAGGGTACTGAGCAGACACCGAGCACTGCGGCACTGTCTGAGTCTCCATACTGACGCAAGTCCACACAGAACCCGGCCGGCAGAGTACAACAGAACAAAACCAAACGCCCGAAATAAAACAGCGCCCCCCACACAGTTCTCCCTCCCCCGATGACTCAGACATTGGGGCATTTCAAGATGGAAACATAATAATCACAAAGCCTAGACATACCTATTGGCACTGTCCGAACCTGGAAAAGGGGAGAGGGTAGAAACACGGTTAGTGGGATATTTTATACACCAAGAGGAGAAAGTGATGAGACAACAATCTCTTCCATTTATTTCAGAGTTTTCACTTCCTAAGCGCCCCCGTCCCCCGCGCCCACGGTCCCACCTGCCTCATTCCTTCAGCTTCCCCGGTCCTGACCTTCCTGGGTGACCCTGACCAGCACTTCCACGGTGGCCTCTGCCGGCACCCTGCAGCTGGGCACCTGTCCTGCTCTCCCGCCCCCAGAAGGACACGAAAGCCAACAGAGGAACAAAAATAAACAAACGCTGAAAATGTCAAACCCACACAGTTCAACTTACATATGGCCCCAACAAACTTCCCAAATGACCATTTTTGACAAACGCTGCTATAAAATGTCAAGGGAAAGTGGATTTTTAATTAGTGCCTCAAAGAAAAAAGAATTTTTTTCCTGCCACATTATTTTTAAAAAAATTTATCATGGAAAAAAAATTTAAAGTCTAAAATAGGAGAGAGAAGGATGTAACGAATCCTGAAAGCCATAAGCCATCACCCAGGTGAAGGAAATATCAATATTTTGCCAGTCTTATCTGTCCCTTTGTGTTGTTTTATGGAGCTTTTTCTGGGAGTGTTTTATTTTTTATAGTGTTGTGGGTTTTTAAAAAATTTTTTCTCTTTATTGATTTTAGAGAGAGGAAGGGAGAGGGAGAGAGAGATAGAAACACTGATGAGAGAGAACATCAATGGGCCGCCTCCTGCATGCCCCCCACTGGACATTGGGCCCACAACCTGGGCATGTGCCCTGACCAGGAATCGAACCGGCAACCTCTTGGTGCATGGGTCGACACTCAACCACTGAGCCACACTGGCCGGGCTGGGAGTGTTTTAAAACAAATCCCAGATGACAGCATTGTGTCACTAAGTATTCCAGAAGGAAACAGGTCTTGAACTGAATGCTACGGCAGTAAAGGGTGAGAGACTGAAACAGCCCCTCACGCCTGGCGCAGGGCCTGACCCCGCGGGAGGGGCCGCCACACTCTGGTCAGGACGGATGACGGACAATGGAACAGGCAGACCAGCATGTACTGACACGGCACAACTCAGGGCTGTTTCATGAAACTTGTTTCAGTTAGATGTTTATACACAGGTGTATGTCCTGGGTTGTAATGTAGAATACATTTTTCTGTGGGTTGTGATAAGTGCTTGGGCCAAACGTGGTAGAGAGAGTAAGGAGGAATGGTTTCTGGGGAAGGAAGGAAATGTGGAAGAGAAAAATCACAGAAGAAAGGAGGAGGAGAGGTGAAGGTTATTTTCTTCCTTGAACCCCCAAATCCCACCTTGCTCAAGGTTCCTGCTCCACACTCCGACTTTCCCAGGCTGGACTTGAAGGACAAGGAGAATACAGGAAGGAGACATTCAAAGGTACTTCAGAGGAAGAACTGACCGGGCTGATGACTACAGCAAGGAGCAGGCAGGGGTGAAAGGTGAGGCTGGAAAGTCCAGTCTGGGGGACAGGGAAAAGGAGGATCTTGGGTAGACAGAGAGTTAAGTTGATTGGAAGGACAGAGTGAAGAGTGGATGACAAGTTCCATTTTAGGCAGGTTACATTTGCGATGACGGCAAGACATTAGCAGTGTCCACTCTTCCAACTGGCATGTAGAGAATAAAAAAGGAAAGGCTGAGGACACAGCTGTGGAGCGGAGGGTAGGACACAGTGAAGCCCCTCCCTCCGTGGCCGTGTCTGTGCTGCCCTCCCACGCCCTTCCTCCGAGTAACACACAGATCATAACGACCAGCTAGGAGAGCGCGGACACCAGGAGGGACGGTGCGCACCAGCCCCCGCCAGCCCTACCTTGGATGGAGAGCTCAGCCGACATGGAGGCCTTCCCTGACCCATTCACCACCAGGCACGTGTACACTGCCACGTCGTCTTGGCTGACCTCATGGATCTCCAGAACCTGCATCCCATTCTTCTCAGACATCGACACACGGGCACTTGGCTGCAGGGGGACGTCTCCCTGTGGACGGCAGCAGGGCAGCGTAGTCAGAGGAACCCGCGCACCTGCTGGCTGTCCCTCCCTCCAGCCAACCCTGGTGGGACAGGCACAAGGCATGGACAGCAGAGCCCTCTGCTTTCGGCTCTGTCAATATGCCTAGAAAACAGGCTTTGAAAACATTATTTTTCAATTACAGTTGACATACACTATTAGTTTCAAGTGTATAACATAGAGATTAGACATCTATGCGCGTTACGAAGTGAGCACCCTGGCAAGCCTGGCACCCGTCTGGCAGCATGCGTGGTTTCTGCAACACTGACGTACGCCCCATGCTGTCCGGCTCAGTCCCGAACGGCCCGCGGCCCTGACCTGAGGTCTGGGTGTGCAGTGTGGTGTCCGACTGAGCTCAGGGCAGGCGTATGGGACGTTTCAAAGGAGCCCTAGTTTGAGGTGGGAAATGCTATATTCCTCATTTTAGTTCTCCTTTGCCTCCTTGTTCCTTTTATTCATTCCCCAGGGTCAGTTCAGGACAAACTGGAAATAGGTAAAACATGTTCTATCACTCATTTTATTTTTATTCCTCACCCGAGGATATTTTTCTATTTATCATCAGATAGAGTGGGAGGGAGGGAGGGAGAGAGAGGGAGAGAAACATCAATGTGAGAGGGACACATCAACTGGTTGCCTCCTGCATGACCCGACCGGGACGCACCGCAACCGAGGTACGTGCCCTTGGCCAGAATCAAACCCGTGACTCATTGGCCCGCAGGCCGACGCTCTAATCGCTGAGCCAAACCGGCCAGGGCTCCGTCGCTCATTTTAACCCAGGAGTTCCATCTGTGGAACCCCTGCTCTCCCTGGCCTTGGCCCCGCGTTTCCCCACAGCTCCTCAGTGCCCTGTGTAACATCCACTCCTCTCCCCCGCCCCGCCTCCACCTCCCCTCCCACCACCTCCTCCACCGCTGCCTTCGCGCCACCCAGACCTGAAGGGCTCATAAAGCACTTCCACGCTGAGCATTCCGAGGTCGATGGGAATGCTCCGCCTCACGGACAAGGAAATCAGGGCTCTCAGAGACTGAATGACCTCCCAGTATCACATGCTCTGTGAGCCAGGGGGCTGTGGCTTCAAACCTAGTCCCGTGATTTCAAATTCACTCTCTGGAGGTGGCCAGGTCTGTGTGGCCTCAGAAGTCATGCTGTTCTGTGCGTGTGGATTTTAGGACACCGCGGACTGAGGAACAGAGAGGGAGAGAGCGCAAACAGGCACAGGAACGAGCACGGCTAGGAAACACACAGAGACACCCAAGAACCACCTATGCAGGAGGCAGAAGGGACTGATCAGAAAGACACTCCCCCTAGTCCAAGGGTCCAACCCTAAACTTTCAGGGTCCCCAGGCTTGGCCAGAGTTGGGGCAGACAGAAACCTCACCTTCAGCCAGGTGACCTGTGGCTGGGGCCGGCCAGTGATCTTGCAGGAGAATCGTCCCATCTGTCCTTCTTTGACCACCGCACGGCCCAGCTTGGTAGCAAACTTTGGTGGGCACTCTCCCCAGATGCTAGGACGCGTCTCCACTGCGGGGGATGTGAATCTGTCCCTGGAAAGAAATCGGCAGAGAATCCAGCCCCAGACACTGCAGCAATTCAGATCTTCTTCTCTCTGACCCCATCAAATCACTTAAGTTGGGGCCAGGAGCCAGTAAAGGGCAGCTTCCCAACTCTATGCCTCCAACACACTTCTGATGCAGACCCTGGATAAATCTGTGGCACCAAAACCTATTTCCTCTATGTCTTGGGCATGTGGCTAGACTTCATTTACTAGACTCCCGTGAAGTAGGGTACAACTGAATTCTACTGAGTTCTGGCCAAAAGCCTGGGCTGTGGCTAACAGACTGCAAGCAGAAGTGCTTATGCCACTTCTAGGCAGGACCCATAAAACCTCCTGTGAGATTCTCCATACTCTCTCTTGCCTACTCTTCTGGCTAGATGCACAGCAGAGGCTCCAAGGACTAGGAGATGATGGAGCCACAAAATGTAAAGAACTTGGATCCCTGAAAAATAAAAGGAAGGTTCTCCTCCTGTTCAAGAATATCTAAATTGACTTTGCTTAAGTAAGAAATAAACTTTTCTTGTGTTAAGCCATTGCTATTAGGGGGCTTGTTTGTTACAGCAGCTATTGTTACTTACCCTTACCACTATAGGTTCACTTACCATAAGAAGTGTCACATAGATCGCCTCTTCTAAGTCTGCTTAAGTCTTTCAACTATTGCCTTGATTGTTAGACATCCCTGCAGACTATATGGCCACAGAGCCCCCTTCCTCAGCATTTAGCAGCTGGACCAGTTAAGGGGGGCTATCCACAGAGGAGGCCAGGCCAGGAGGCACTGTGTGAATGACCCATCACATCTCAGTAGGCTCCCACTTCGGTTATCATGACCCAGGATGCCCAAGATGTGCTCCCTAGACCTGTTCTGTCAAGTCAGCAGGAGAAGCTAATCCAGCCCTTACCCTGGCTTGAACATCTCAGAACTTACCCCAAGGTTTTGGAAACAGGCTGACCATGCTTCTTCACAAAGCCCCCTGCAAGTAGGAAACAGAAAAAGAGGCCTGAAGAGTCAGGTCGGAGCCGCCAACTGGGAGCAATGAGTCAGAGAGAGTCAACAAGGGCGGGTGGGATAATAAGGAAAACAATTCACCCTGACTGAGCCCGTATGGGTCAGGCACTGTGGTGGGTACCTTACGTATACCATCGCATGATTTCCTGCAATAATCAAAGTGGCTACTATGACATCATCCTTCTAGTTTGCTTTTTATCGTTGTTGTTGTTAATCCTTACCCAAGGATATTTCTTCCATTGATTTTTAGAGAGAGTGAAAGGGATGGAGGGAGGGAGAGAGGGATAGAAAGAGAGAAACATCAATGCAAGAGGGATACATCAACCGGCCGCCCCCACACATGGGGATCAGACCTGCAACCCAGGCACACACCCTAGACCGGAACTGAACCCACGACCCCCCGGTGCTCAGGCCAGTGCCCCAACCACTGAGCCACACCGGCCAGAATGGACAACTTCTCTCAATCTAGCTTTTAAACAGATGAGAACAATGAGATTTGGAGAAGTCGCCCACTCAAGCCTCAGAGCCAGGAACAGTTCAGGCATGCATCCAGGTCTGCCTGTCCCAGAACACCCAGCCAGCTCTGAGCTGTGCGTGTCGCTGGAGCGTCCACTGCGAGGACCATCTCTGGTGAGCCATGACTGCTCCAGGAAACGACGCCATGGGAGGGAGGGAGGGGCACGAGCACCTCTCTTGCCACATCTGTTCACGTTGGACACAACTCTCCATCGTCCCACGTAAGGCCCAGCAAACGGCAATGCCTGTCCTGCTGGAATGAAGCGCATGACTGGAGATGAGCTACTGTGGAGCCAGCAGTTACACGGCAAACCCAGCAAGGAGCTGGGGCCAGCTCCTTTAATCCAGCTGCTACTGTAGGGACACTTCATAACGTGAGCACGGATGACTATAAAGCGGTGGGGTGTTTTTAAGGAGGGGGAGGGAGGGTATTTCTGAGCTGGTGATCAGCCTGGAAGTTGTCCTCTCTTTGCCACAAGCTGGGAATGTTTATGAAACCCCACCTAAGGCACACGTGGAAAGGGCAGATGTCATTCCCTGATATCAGCAGGCAGCTGCAATGAAAAAGGGAAATTCCCTTAAATTCTAGCATTGATCACATCCATAGGAATGCATAGGAATCGAAGAGGAAGATCATGGCTGAGTGTTTCCCTTGGCCATATCTGGTCTAAGGTCTCACCAGAACTTTAGTGAAAAATGGTTAATAAAACACCAGCATCACATTTAAGCGTGGTTCCACATGGACCGGCAATGACTGTACATGCATCCTGTTTAACATAATTATAAGCCGTGTATAGTTTTCACTCCATAATGTGGGCTTTGTTCTTGTCATTCAATTATCTTCAAGGTTAAAAGAACATCTAAGCTGATGGAAGAGACCTGCTCTGGGAAAACCCCACTACAGTCGTAGTCGAAGTGCTGGGCCCCTCAGACACTGCTGGAGGAGGAGAAAGCCAGTCAGTCCTTTCAGAAAGGATATGAGCGAATGAGAATCATGAGCTTTAAAATCACTGTCCTCTGAGACCAGCGCCTTTCTTTCTGCGCCTCCAGTCAAAGGAAATGATGCTAAACGTAGAAAAGCAAGTTTACAAAGCTGTTCACTTTGGTCTTGTTTGTAACAGTGAACGTTGGAAACAATATAGATGTCGCACAGTAGGAAGACAATAAGTGGTTAAGTAAAATGTACAATTAGCCTCTTATTCTGCCATCAAATTATGTTTAAGAATACGTGAAACACAGAAATATGTTAAAATAGTCTATCGTTAGCTCCTCAGCACACTCCTCCTGGCCTGTGGTCCTCTCCACTCGACGAGCTCCATCTGGACCACCGTCTTGCCAAACCCAACAGGTAATCCCCTTCCACGTGCTGCCCCTTGCTCCTTGATCTCCTTCTCTGCTCGACCTTCGCAGTGGAAACGCCAAGGCTGAGTCCTGGGTCCTCTCCTCAGCACCGCTGGCTCTCCCCCGGAGGTCTTGGACAGCCCCATGACTTTAAACGTCATCTGTAAGCTGATGGCTCCCAAACCACATCCCACCAGTACTTCTTAATTCAGTCATCAGAGGTATCCAGAACAGTGCCCACACATTGTAGATATTCAAATATTTGTTAAATAAATTTTATGAAAAAAGAGAAGCACACAAAATTTTCTGTTCAATGTGATCATAATTAGATAAAAATAAAATGCCCGCTCTGGTTGGTTTGGCTCAATGGTTAGAGCATCGGTCTGTGGTCCGGAGAGACCCGGGTTCAGTTCCTGCTAAGGGCCCGTACCTCAGTTGCAGTTTGTCCCTGGCCCCAGTTGGGGTTGTGTGAGTGGCAACCACTCGATGTGCCTCTTTCAAGTTAATGTTTCTCTCTCTCTCTTTCTCCCTCTCTCCCTCCTGCTCTATCTGAAGATAAATGCAAAAATGTCCTTGGGTGAGGATAAAAAAAAGTTCTAGAACTAGATAATGGATATTGCACAACACTCTAAATATACTTAATGCCACTGAACTGTATACTTTAAAGTGGTTGAAATGGTAAAGTTTAAGTTATATGTATTTACCGAAATAAAAAATATTAGACTAAGCATCTCTAAAACTCTTGGGAACGAAACATCTTAATCCAAAGGCTAAAATTCCTGTATTCCTTACCAAAAAAATAAATAAATAAAGCAAAAATATGGCAGTTCCTCAAAGAATAGCAAAAGAATGCTGTTTGGAGGTACTTCCATATCAGAGCAAGAGCAGTTTATGGTATGATCCAAAGGTAACACATAAAGCATTCAGCTAAAGATGGAATTGAGGAATGCTTATTTTAATGTGAGTTAACACCAGAGAGTTTACATCAAAACCAAAAGAGACTCTGGGCTAAAATAACTAATGGAGTCTATTTATAGGCAAAAAATTTGAAGTTGCAAATTGTCAGATAAGGCAAAATTAATTTTGTGAAAGCATGAAAATCTGGCAGAACAGCAAGTCTGTGTAGAAAACTAAGTGCAAAGGGGATTAAGGTAGAAATGCCAAAAATAGAAGAGTAAGTTAAGAGAATGGGTGAATACAGGATTCAGTTAATGAGGGGAAAAAGGCCAAGGCACTGAAGGTATTTAAACAGTTATCTTTTTTTTCTTTTTCATTTTTACAGAGAGAGGAAGGGAGAGGGAGAGAGAGATAGAAACATCGAAGAGAAAGAACACTGACTGGCCGCCTCCTGCATGCCCCCCACTGGGGATCAGGCCCACAACCTGGGCATGTGCCCTGACCGGGAATCGAACCAGCGACCTCCTGGTGCATGGGCTGACGCTCAGCCACTGAGCCACACCAGCCGGGCCATCTTTGATTATTTTGCAAGGACAAGTAAAACAGAATGCTGGCAGCTTTTAGCAGTGAAAGTTCAACAGGGGAGGGACCTAGCACTTTTTGTCAAAGGACATAGAAAGACTGAGTTGACACAGAGAATGCTGCTGAAAAGGGGAAGAACATCGTCAAGATGGCAAGGAGAAGAAATGCCTCTACAAAGTTATCATCCAAACAGGGACTCTCCGCACCAGAAGGGACATCATTAGTCCTTCTGTCAGGAAAATAAGATTAAACCAAGACCATTCTAGGAAACCAGTCACCCTACTAGTAGGAAAATTCAAAATGGATTTTAAGGATTACTTAAAATAGTGGTTCTCCACTTAATCAGAACAAATGGCCACCTTTTATAACAGATATTTAGCAATGCCCCCCTGAATTGAAGTTTGCTGCTGACCACCCATATATGAAAGAAAATAAATGTAAAGCCCTACCTAAACTATTAAGGAGAAATAAACAGAAAATAAGATATAATAATATTTATTTCCATATGTAAATGTTCAAGCATGACTATTTCAATATGTAAATGCTCAGGCACATTAGAAGACATAATGAAATTGTCAGGTGTTTGCACCAACTAATACGATGTTTGGATTTCAAAGTGAATGATCAAAAAACGTACTGTACATGTTGTACAGGGAAATGAGAGAGCAAAGGTATATAGGTGGACACCTAAAAAAATAAAAAGTAGTGTTAGCAATGTTATCTGTCAATTATATCTCAATAAAGGGAAGAAAAGAAAAGAAGAAAAAATTATATAGTAAAAAAGAAAGTACTGTTAGGATAAATAACAGAGCAGACATATTATATAAAAAAGAAAGACTGAAATAACCTTAAAAGAAGATAACTTAGCAAGATAAGTTACAGACCACTGAAGTAGAGAAAAAGAAGAAAAAAAAAAGACTGTGAATGTGGCGTCAAAACAATTTTCTATTTTGTGACATGGGATCTTTGAGACCTCATCTGTACTAAAATACTGATTCAGTCCCTATTATAAATAAGGCATTGGCCAGAGCTTCAACAAGTAGACTGATGTGCATAACAAAAGCTAGAATAAAATCTGAGCCTTAAGAGAGAGGCAAAGTGCTTCAAAGCTGGGAGAAGGGATATCTCGGTGCTGGGCCTGTTGAAGATCGTGAATTGTAATTTAAAGGCAACAGAAGATCACTGGAGGATTCAAAGAGAGAGAGTAATAAAATCCCATCTGAAAAATTTTAAATGATATTGTGAACAGCACTGTGGAGATTAGAGTGGGGTATGAGAGGAACTGAGGAGACCAGTTGGGAATTTACTCAACAGGACAGGATGATGGCAGCCAGGACCAGGACGGTGGCAGTGGGGACAAATGAGAACTGCACAGCAGGATTTGGTGTCTGACTGGGGAAGGGAAGGGAGGATAACTGAGGATAACTGAGGTGACCTGGCTGTGCTCCTTCCCAAAGAGACGTGGGTTGTCACCTGTCAAGGTTTCAGCTATGTCTTTCCAGGGCCACCAGTCCTAACCATAAATGTTAAAGGGCCCCTGATGAAAAGCAAGGACCTACAACCAAGACTATTTTATCCAGCAAGACTATCATTTAAAATTGAAGGCAAAATAAAGAGCTTCCCAGACAAAAAAAAAAAAAAAAAAGCTAAAAGAGTTCACTATCACCAAACCAGTATTGCAAGTAATGTTAAAGAGCCTTCTTTATGAAGAAGAAAGAAAAAAAGAAATAGAGGAACACATGTATAAAGAATAAAATGGCAGCCTGGCCGGTGTGGCTCAGAGGTTGAGCGTCAACCCACGCACCAAGAGGTTGCCAGTTCAATTCCCGGTCAGGGCATATGACCAGGTTGTGGGCCAAATCCCCAGTGGGGGGCATGCGAGAGGTGGCCAATCAATGTTCTCTCTCATCGATGTTTCTATCTCTCTCTCCCTCTCCCTTCCTCTCTCTCTAAAATCAATAAAGAAAAAAAAAAATATATATATATAAAGAATAAAATGGCAATAAATAAGTACCTATCAATAATAACCTTAAATATAAATGGATTAAATGTTCCAATCAAAAGACATAGGGATAAGAAAACATGACCTATGTATATGCAGTCTCCAAGAGACCCACCTCAAAACAAAAGACTCATACGGGATGAAAGTAAATGGATGGGAAAAACATTTTTCCATGCAAATGGAAAAGAAAAAAAAAGCAGGGGTGCTAGGCTGGTGTGGCTCAGTGGATTGAGCATCGTCCCATGAACTGAGAAGTCCTGGTTCGATTCCCGGTCAGGGCACATGCCCAGGTTGCGGGTTCGATCCCCAGTAGAGGGCGTGCAGGAGGCAGCCAATCAATGTTTCTCTCTCACATTGATGTTTCTTTCTCTCTCTCCCTTCTTCTCTCTCTCTAAAAAAAATAAATCAATAAAAACACATAAAAAAATAAAGCAGGGGTAGCAATACTTGTATCTGACAAAATAGACTTCAAAGCAAAGGCTACAACAAGAGACCGACAAGGTCACTACATAATACTAAAGGGATCTACCCAATAAGAGGCTATAACCCTTGTAAACATATATGCACCCAACATAGGAGCACCTACATATATAAAGAAAATATTGAGCCCGGCTGGTGTGGCTCAGTGGTTGAGCGTCAACCTGTGCACCAGGAGGTCGTCAGTTTGATTCCTGGTCAGGGCACATGCCCAGGTTGCGGGGCCCAATCCTGAGTGGGGGGCATACAGGAGGCGGCCAATTGATGTTCTCTCTCATCGATGTTTCTATTTCTCTCTCCCTTCCTCTCTCTCTAAAAGCAATAACAAAAAAAAAAATTAAAAAGAGAAAAAATATTGATGGACATTAAGGGAGAGATCTACAACAATAGAGTCCCAGTAGGGGATTTTAACACCCCACTGACATCAATGGATAGATCTTCCAGACAAAAAAATCAACAAGGCAACAGTGACCTTAAATGACACACTAGACCAGATGGATTTAATTAATATTTACAGAACATTTCATCCAAAAGCAGCAGAATATACATTTTTCTCAAGTGCACATGGAACATTCTCAAAGACAGACCACATGTTATGAGACACAAAATAAGTCTTAATAAATTCAAGAAGATTGAAATCATATAAAGCATCCTCTCTGACCACAGTGGTATGAAACTAGAAATCAATTACAATAAAAAAAAAAAAAACCTCAAAAACATTTAAACACATAGAGGCTAAATAACATGTTATTAATCAATGAATGGGTTAACAATGAGATCAAGGAAGAAATCAAAAGTTACCTAGAAACAAATGAAAATGAACACAAAACACCCAAAATCTATGGGACACAGTGAAAGCATTCCTGAGGGAAGTTCATAGCATTATAGGCCTACTTCAAAAAACAAAAGAAATCTCAAATAAACAATCTAAGCCTACACCTAAAAGAACTAGAAAGAGAACAACAAACAAAGCCCAGAGTAAATAGAATGAAGGAAATAATAAAGGTCAGAGCATGCCCGGCTGGTGTGGCTCAGTGGTTGAGCATTGACCCATGCACTAAGAGGTTGACAGTTCGATTTCTGGCTTGGGCACATGCCCAGGTTGTGGGCTCAATCCCCAGTGGGGGTCATGCAGGAGGCAGCCAATCGATGTTCTCTCTCATCAATGTTTCTATCTCTTTCTCCCTCTCCCTACCTCTCTTTCTAAAATCAATAAA
Organism: Tadarida brasiliensis; assembly: GCA_030848825.1. Classification (NCBI taxonomy): domain Eukaryota; kingdom Metazoa; phylum Chordata; class Mammalia; order Chiroptera; family Molossidae; genus Tadarida; species Tadarida brasiliensis. The sequence goes on along the minus strand of CM061260.1, from coordinate 60,771,051 downwards.
AATAAATAAGTAAAAAGATCAGAGCAGAAATAAATGACAGAGAGACTATAAAAACAATACAAAAGATCAGTGAAACCAAGAACTGGTTCTTTGAAAAAAATAAAGAAGATTGACAAACCTTTAATCAGACTTATCAAGAAAAAAATAAAGAGGACACAAATAAATAAAATCAGAAATGAAAGAGGAGAAATAAAAACTGAACCACAGAAATATGGAGGATTGTAAAAAAAATACTATGAACAACCATATGCCAACAAATTGGACAACATGGGCGAAATGGATACATTCCTAGAAACATACAATCTTTCAAAACTGAATCAGGAAGAATTAGAAAATCTGAATAGACCAATTACAACTAATGAAATTGAAGCAATAATAAAAAGAAAAACTCCCACCAAACAAAAGTCCTGGACCAGAGGGCTTCACAGGCAAATTTTACCAAACAGTCAAAGAAGAACTAATATCTATCCTTCTCAAACTATTCCAAAAATTCAAGAGGAGGGAAGATTTCTAAACTCATTTTATGAGGCCAGCATTATCCTAATCCAAAACTAGATAAAGACACTACAAAGAAAAAAAGTATAGGCCAAAATCTCCGATGAACATAGATGCTAAAATCCTCAACAAAATATTAGCAAATCAGATACAGCAATACATTAAAAAGATCATACACCATGATCAAGTGGAATTTATTCCTGGGATGCAAGGTTGGTACAATATTCACAAATCAATAAATGTGATACATCACATAAACAAAATGAAGGATAAACATGATCATATCAATAAATACAGAAAAAGTATTCAATAAAATCCAGTGCCCATTTATAATAAAAACTCTCAGCAAAGTGGGAACAGAGGGACCATATCTCAACATAATAAAGGCCATATATGACAAACCCACAGCCAACATCATACTCAATAGGAAAAAAATTAAAGTGTTTCCCTTAAGATCAGGAACAAGACAGGAATGTCTTCTTTTACCATTCTTAGTCAACATAGTACTGGAAATACTAGCCACAGCAATAAGACAAGAAGAAGAAATAAAGGCATCCAAATTGGAAAGGAGGATGTAAAACTGTCATTACTCACAGATGACATGATATTGTACACAGAAAACCCTAAAAACTCCACCAAAAAAATACTACATCTAATAAATGAATTTGACAAAGTAGCAGGATACAAAATTAATATTCAGAAATCAGTGGTATTTTTATACATAATAATAAACTATCAGAAAGAGAAATTTAAAAATAATCCTATTTACTATTGCAACAACAAAAAATAAGATACTAGGAATAAATTTAACCAAGAAGGTAAAAGACTTGTACTTGGAAAATTATAAGACACTGAAGAAAGAAACTGAGGAAGATACAAATAAGTGGAAGCACATATCATTTTCATGGATAGGAAGAATTAACATAATTTGAATGTCCACACTATCCAAAGCAATCTACAGACTCAATGCAATTCCTATTAAAATACCAATGGTATATCTCACAAATCTGGAGCAAATATTCCAAAAATTGATATGAAACAAGAAAAGACCCCAAATAGCATCAGAAATCTTGAGAAAGAGGAACAAAGTTGGAAGTATCACACTACCTGATATCGAACTATACTACAAGGCCATGGTAATTAAAACAGCATAGTATTGGCACAAGAACAGGCATATAGATCAATGGAACAGAATAGAGAGCACAGAAATAAACCCATGCCTTTATGGTTAATTAATATTTGACAAAGGAGGCAAGAACATACAATGGGGTAAAGACAGTCTCTTCAATAAATGGTGTTGGGAAAATTGGACAGATACATGCCAAAAAATGAAACTAGACCATCAACTTACACCGTCCATAAGAATAAACTCAAAATGGATTAAAGGCTTAAATGTAACTCATGAAACCATAAAAATCCTAAAAGAAAACATAGACAGTAAATATAAAATATACCCAAATGTTGAAGAATGTATAGTATCTCATTAATACTTTTTATATTTATATGTTGAAATGATAGCATCTTGGGTATACTGGGTTAAATTTATTAAAATTGATTTCACCTGTTTTTTAATGAAAAATTTAAGATTATATATGTAGCTCACATTATGTTTCTATGGACAGTGCTGTGCTGGAGAACAGTTCTGTGGCCCCTTCATTAGAGAGAAAGTTCCCAGAGGGCAGGTACCATGTCTCTTCCCTTCTCTGCACCAAGCTTCTGCGACCAGTCCTCTGGAGGTGGGTGAGTGTCAAGGCTGGCTTCAGAGAGTCTTTCCAGGGCTCAGACTAGGGAGCATCTCACTGCATAAGGTCATGGATGGCCCAGTCTTTAAGATGCTTGTCCTCATGGAGGATATCACATGATTCTTGGCCCTGGTTACCAAACTGGAAATCAGACGAGGAAGCTTCCTCCTCTACTCTCCATGCAAGGATTTCCCCCTGGAAGTAGTTCTCAGGATGTTAATTCCAGGTTCAAATATTACAAGGCTACCCTTTACTGGGTGCCTACTCTCTGTCAGACTGCACTGATCCTTATACAATCCTGTGGGGCAGGCCATTAGCTCCAGCTTACAGAAAAGAAAATAAGGTTCCAAAGATTATAAATTTGTGGAGCTCAAAACGAAGCCCCTTTGACAACACTGCTTTCTAAAGTTGACCACTAGGGGGTCAAAAGACTGCACATGTGAATTATACTCTTTTTATTTTGTATTTTTCTTTATTGATTTTAGAGAGACAGGAAGGGAGAGGGAGAGAGAGATAGAAACATCAATGAGAGAGAACATCAACTGGCCGCCTCCTGCATGCCCCCCACTGGGGATTGGACCCACAACCTGGGCATGTGCCCTGACCGGAAATCGAACCAGCAACCCTTTGGTGCATGGGTCTACACTCAACCACTGAGCCATACCGGCCGGGCAAGTGAATTATACTCTTAACTCCAGGACCTCTGCTCTTTCCAAGTAAGAAGTATAGCAGAGAGTTGGCAAGAAGGCAGGTGGGCTGACAGATTCCCTTTGTGAGAGTTTGGACTAGCCTGGCACAGCAACAAGTTATCCATGTTAGAAGGGACCAGAGTGGACCTTTCTAGGCCTATGGTCTATGGGGTGGTCCCAAACCACACATCAGCTGAAACTGGCCTTTGATGCAGAAGCAGAATGTGTACAGGGCCACTCACGTTTAAAGAGGCCGCAGCCTCTAGGCCATTCTCTCTATCTCCTAGAAGACACACAACATCTGAAATCCTCTGAGCCTGAGTCTCCCGAAATGAAAACCACAGGGGCGGGGGCAGGGTTCAGAGCCTCAGCCTTCTCTCATTTTGCTATGCCTCTCCTGCCTTGTTTCTGCCCCCTGTCCTGAGTATTAGGACCTACTAAAATTTTTCTTGCTTAGTGGAGATATCACATCTAACTTCCTCAACAATGAGAATTGGAAAAAAGGTTTCATATTATCTGGGTTTTATATACATCCCCTGCACTCCTAACACACTCCACTCCTTTAAAAATGATCACAGAGAACCAGGGCTAGCCCAGGTTTTACAGACCACTGGTTCAAACACTTTATTCTGCAGAAACAGAGGTCCAGGGGTTGAAAGTCACACTTCTGATTGGTAAAAGGTGGGACCAGAATCTTGGATCCCTGATTCATAATTACCCATTTTCCCAGCTCCAAACAGAGTATCAGAAGTGGGGTGCTTGTTATAGGCTGAATTTTTGTGTCCCACCCAAATCCATGACATTGAAGCCCTAACCAACACCTCCCAACCCCCGCCCGCTGTGACTGTATTTGGAGACAGGGCCTGTGAGGAGGTGATAAAGGTTCAATGAGGTCATAAAGTCAGGGCCCTCATTCAGTAGAGCTGGTGCCCTTATTAGAAGAGGAAGGGACACTGAGTGCCCTCTCTCTCTCTGCCATGTAAAGAAAAGGCAGCTCTCTGCAAACCAGGAAGAGAGTCTTCCCCAGAAACCAAATCCTCCTAGGACTTGATCTTGGATTTCCAGCCTCCAGAACTGTGAAAAAATTAATTTTTGTTATTTAGGCCATGCAGTCTGTTCTGGCAGCCCAAGCTGACTAATACAAGGTGATGAACTAATGAAGAAACCTTTATTTGTGGGCCTCAACTCAAAGTTTGGGCACTGAAAAGTGCACAGTATAGGGGAAAGAGCACCAGAATGAGCTGAGACGAGGGCCATTCAGAGACTCTGACGGGGGCCACTTTCCATCTGGAATGCCCTAGCCCACAGGCACTCGAAGGTCATTGAAAGGAACAAGTCACTCATTTAAAGAATTTGGGGAAACTCCAAACTATGCGTGTTCTGTTCCGTGAAACAGTCTGTCCTCCTATGATGTAAGGAAACAGGAAAAACATTAGCTCAGGTGCCCCTTGCCACCTTCTGGAACCTTCCCTGGCTTCCTTAATCCTCACATACAGTGTTCCCTGAAATCTAGGTTGGGAGGAATGACTTCTGAGAGAGGAGAAAGTGAGTCTGACCCTCTGGTGTAGAAACCCGTAAAAACGCCGGGAAGGGCTGAGGGAACCTCGTCGTCATCTGAGCGTCTGACAAATGCCTGTGTCCTCAGACACCAGGTCTTTGAGCATCACCGGCAGCCTGAACTGGAAATGTCCTCACCACGAGGCCCTTCAGCACGTGGGGGATGCACTAGCAGCAAAAGAAACAGCTTTACTCACAGCCCAGTGTTTTTTTCCTGGAAGTTTTAAAGTGAATAGAATTTTAAGTATAAAGAAGGGAAAAAAAGACAAAATAACGAATCAGTGTTAACACATTGGGGTGTTTATCTCACATATTTTTTTGAGTTTAAAATTTTTTTATAATGGGCACGTATTACTTTATAATGATGATAAGAAATACTGTTCACTCATTCTCTAAATATTTCAGCATCTGTCATGAGCCAGGAGATGTTCTAGATGCTGGAGACACAGCAGTAAACTAGATAAAGTCCCCTCCTCCTAGTGCAGCGGTTCTCAACCTGCGGGTCGCGACCCCTTTGGGGGTCGAACGACCCTTTCACAGGGGTCGCCTAAGACCATCAGAAAACACATATTTCCGATGGTCTTAGGAACCGAGACACCGCTCCTCTACCCGTCCCCAAGCGGGTCCGCCCACATGCAGATACGCCCACGTACAACACGAGGAACTGTATTAAAGGGTCGCAGCATTAGGAAGGTTGAGAGCCACTGTGACCTAGAGCATCCATTTAGTGGTGGAGGACGGAAGAGGTCACAGAATGTGGGTCCTAGAGGGAAAAAGTCAGGTGGAGTGAGAAGATGGAGAGTCCTGGGCTGGGACGGTCAGAAAGGGTTTTCTAAGAAGGGGACATCTGAGCAGAGACCTGAAGGCAGTGAGGAGCCGAGTCAGGTGAAGGGCTGTGGAAGGCTCTTCCTCTAGACAGGAGCTGCAGGGCGAAGGCACTGAGGCCTTGCCCGGGAAGAGCAGAGGGCCAGCGAGACCCCGTGGAGGGAGCAGGCGAGGAGGCAGGAGATGGCGGGAGAGCCAGGCAGAGGCCAGCCTGGGCAGGGCTTTGTAAGGAGTCTGGTCCCCGTCTCAGTGTGAGGGGAAGCCATGGGAAGACTGGAGCAGGAGAGTGAGGTGATGTGTAGTTGGACGAACACTGTCTCCTGGGAGGCCTCCCTTGTCCACAGGGACCACATTTCCCCCATTAGATTAAAAGGTCACCTGAGTTCAGGGATGGAGGTACTTTCTCCTGTTGGCCTTGGGGAAGCGGACAGCCCCCACAGGGGCTCTCACCTCCTGGGACTCACCTTCTACCGTCAACTCCACGGTCACCTGGCGGGCACCACTGCCATTGGAGGCTTCACAGGTATACTTCCCCGTGTCCTCCTCACGGACAGCATGAATCACAAGGCTGAAACTCCCCCGGATACCACAATCCAGCAGGAAGCGGCCCCCACTGGTGATGGGCTGCCCATTTCTGTGCCACGTCACCTGGGGCTCTGGGTAGCCCCGGACCTTCAAGAGAAAGAAGAAAGGGTGAGAGCTTATATGTCAGGAGTACTTCCTAGAGGCCCGGTGCTGTTGAGTCCTTCACATGTGTTAACTCATTTATCCTCATAGTAACCCTTGAAGCAGATACCGTTTTCATCTCCATTTTAGAGATGAGGGAATTGAGGTAGATTTCCTAAGGTTTTAAAGGTACAAAGTAACAGAGTCAGGCATCCTGGCTCCAGAGCCCACTACACAAGTGACTCTCGAGCCTGGCTGCACATTAGAATCAACTGGGGAGCCTAGGCCCTAGCTTGGACCCGTTAAATTGGAATCCCAAGGGGTGGGATGAGCACGGGACATCTAGATCAGTACTTTCCACTCTAACACGCAAATGAAACACTTTTAAAAATGCAGATTCTGCCTGGCCAGTGTGGCCCAGTGGTTGAGCATCGACCCATGCACCTCTAAGAGGTCACCAGTTCGATTCCGGTCAGGGCACGTGCCAGGTTGTGGGCCCGATCCCCAGTGGGGGGCATGCAGGAGGTGGCCAGTCGATGGTCTCTCTCATCAATGTTTCTCTCTCTCCCTCTCCCTTCCTCTCTCTAAAATCAATAAAGAAAAAAAAATTTTTTTAAAAACCCAGCAGATTCTGCTTCTATAGGTCGTGGGTGAGACCTGAGATTCTGCAGCTCAGACGAGCTCTAGATGAGGAGCGAGGGTCTAGGCCTGAGCTGCCCAGTGGTACCACTAGCCACACGTGGCGGAGGAGCACTTGAAATGGGGCTGGTCCTGCGTTACACTGCAAGCATAGATTATACACTGGGTTTTGCAGACTTAGCATGAAAAAAGAAAGTAAGCTATCTCAATTTTAAAATATTGATTACATGTTGAAAAGATAGCATTTTTGACGTGTTGGGTTAAAGAAAATATATTGTTGAAATTGACTTCACCTGTTTATTGTTACTTTTCAATGTGGCTCCTAGAAAAGTTACTACTACATATGTGGCTTGCTTGGCGTTTCCATCGGGCAGTGTTGCTCTAGACCGCTGTCTGTCTCTAATAATAGTAAGCTCTGTTGAGTGCTATTCTTTTTTTTTTTTTTTGGTTAATCCTCACATATTTTTCCATTGATTTTTAGATAGAATGGAAAGGGAGGGAGAGAGAGACACACACATTGATTGGTTGCCTCCTGCACAGGGATCGAACCTGCAACCCAGGTACGTGTTCTTGACCAGGAATCAAACGCTTGACCCTTCGGTCCGAGGGCCGACATTCTAACCACTGAGCCACACTGGACAGGGTAAGCGCTAAGTATTTGCAGTAAGCACTTTGCTAAGTACCTGATGCATCTGAGCCTCATAGTGACTTGTTCAGAGAAAGGATATTCTCCCAAAGAGAGAGAAATGTACAGAGAGATAAATTCCAAGGAAAGAAATCACTTTGAGTTTCAGAGGAAGTTCCCCAAGGGCCCTCCAACCCCTGACACTCAACAGGCCCTTCAGAATGAATTAACCTTCAGAGGAGCAGGGCTCAGACTGGCCCATGGATACACAGCCTGGGACCCAGACCTGGGGCATTTTAGCAGTGGAAATGCACAGAAGACATCACAGGAACCTCTGGAGATAAATGACGTGTGTGTTACAAAATACGGTAGCAGCAGCTTTTATCCGTGTATCCACGCCAAGACGAGAGAGGATGAACAAGGGTGAAGCAAAACCAAAATTCACTGGATGACCCCAAACTGCATTCACAATGGAAGTCCCCAGTGACCTATCGCAATAACCCTCCTCACAAGCCCCAGGAAGGCCAGACAGGATGCTGTATCAGCACGTGGGAGAAAGGCAGAGGGAGGGGGCATGTGCACGAGGCCTGGGCATCCTAACGCAGGTAATTCCCTAAGCAGCTGAGGGAGAAAGAGCGATGCTAAAAGCAGTAGTCATCTTTGGGCTGTGGTCATTTCCTTTCCCAGGTGTGCAGCCCCCAACTCATCCTTAGACTCATTTCTCAGTAGCCAGGATGCAGATGCCTTCCTAGGAAAGGAGGTAAAGTCCCCGAAGTAAACAATCCCCTCTTTGGTAACTTTCAGTCACCCTCTGTGCCATTTTACGAATCTCACAAGGCCTGTCTCCCATCCTCACTAATCTGTAGTCAGGCCTCAATGGAAAACAAAACAAAACAAAACTCCAAATCACTATTACCCATCTTATTTATAATTTCTGGAAATAAACATTTCTTTCCAATCCAAATCTAAACTACACTCACGACGGAGCACGCCTACCAGTGAGGGAATGCTCAAGCTGAAACCCCTTCCCCAGAGGCAGGCAGCATCGTCTGAAGCCACCGCGGCCTCACCGCAGCTCTTGCGTCCCATCTCAGGCTGAGGGGACCACACCCGTTCTCACATCTATTATAATATGAAACAAAGTACTAACTACAGTTGTCTCTGGGTCTCTTCTCTTTTCCTTTTCCTTAACTATTATTCTCTGACATTTCTGCAAACAACACACCTGAATTTTGTAAAACAGAAAAATAATTTAAATGAAAATGTGTTCCTTTTATATTAGTGTGTCTACATAACGAATGTATAGCACAAACATTCACTAACTTGTGGAGGCCCTCAAGGCACTTAAATCTAGCAATGGAAATAACAGCACTATACAAATAAACATGCATGTTTGAAGGTGACAAATGTCACGTACCTATATACTATCATGTCACCTTGTGGCACTCTCTCGGCACAAATGTTCACGCAAAGGAATATCAGACAACAATTATTCTGTTAAAGCACAATTCTCTTCTGGTAAAGCATATTTGCAGGAAACAACTAAGGAAAAGAAACTCTTTCCTATAGAAGGAAGCCCTTGATGAGTCTGGTCATGTAGTGAATTTGCAAATCATCACTGTCCCCTCCACCCCATCAGGCAGAGCCAGCCTCACCTCCACCCAGGATCACCCAGCCTTCTGTGAGCTTCAGAGAAAAGGAGTGTAGAGCACCGTAATGGGGCACAGATAAATCATTAACTGTACCAAAGGCATCCTTAGCATTCCATTAGCAAGTACTCTGGCCCCCCACAGCAGTGCCAACTCTAGTGGCACATCAGTCCCTGAGGCATCAATGATTAACTGGGGACATTATCAGTGTTCTAGACCTCAGGGACACAGCTCCCTCTTTCCCTTCCAATTTTCCTCTCATGTCACACACACACACGCACGCACACACACACACACATAAGCACGCGCGCGCGTATGCACGCACACATTTACATCCGAGATGTCCTGTTAAAATGCATATTTAGGGGTTTTAAATATGCTGAAACTGGCACCTCTCAGAAAGCTGTTGTTTGCACTGGGACTTCTGTTCACTTTGCATCTGAAGCAAAGGCAGGAGTTTCTGTGACCTTGCTCTGCTCCAAGGTCTGAATGATTTGCAGCTCCAGTTCTTATCCTCCCAACATGGAAAAAACTTGTTCAACCACTACTTAACATTACGTAAAAATTATTCAGCTTCCAGTAAACCCATTTTTACTGTCTGCCCACTCTCCTGGGCTCCTGGGTGGGGAAGGAAGAGAAGCCTGGGTCCACAGCGCTGCCCTCTCTGGGTGCCTTATCTGCCTTCATCACAGGCCTTCAGCCAAGAAGCTGCAGCTGGTATTTTTACAGGCTGGTCCACGATCCCACTAAAATTCCACTGATGCTTTAGTTTTCACAGGGCCTCCATATACAGAACGTTGCTTCTTGGAACACCATGAGAAAGGTGTCTTGGATTGGGTTCCCCAGAAGCAGAGCCTGAAAGAGGGATTCAGGGAACTCTAACTGCAAAGCCTTAGCCAAAAACCACAGCAGCTGGAAATGGGTGTACCTGCCTGGTGAAGGGGTCAGGTGGGGGTACCAACAGCATCTGTGGCAGCACACAAAGCCAGTCACATTATTAAGCCCAGAGGGCTGAGAAGTGGATGATTTGCCAGTGGTCTCACGTGGGCAGGTTCAGTGGCAGAGTGGGGCAGCAGCATCGGGCTCCAAGTTGAGTGGTTGTCTCCCTGTGCCTTGTAAATGCTTTTGGTGAGACAAATATGGTAGAATCCAAAGCACTGGTAAGTGTCTATCTCTAACAGACCCTAAATCTCTTCTTGGTTAAAGCAATATCTGCTCCCCACTTCAGGGAAAAGCAAAGGGTTCACAAAAGATATGGCCAGGCCATAAGCGAGTCTTGACCATAGACTCGCTTACTTGTTTCTCAGAGCAACAACAGGCCAGTGCTATAGACTGAGTGTGTGTGTTCCTCCAAAACCCATATGTTGAAACCTAACCCCCAAATGTGATGGTATCAGGAGGTATTAGGATGAGACTTTCAGGAGGTGATCAGATCTTGAGAGCGGAGCCTTTATGAATGGGGTTAGTGCCCTTATAAAAGGGACCCTGGAGAGCTCCCTTAGCCCTTCTACCATGTGAGGACAGTGAGAAGACAGCCATCTGCGCACCAGGACGAGGGACCTCACCAGACACTGAATCCACTGGTGCCTTGATTTTGGACTTCCAGCCTCCAGAAGTGAGAAATAAATTCCTGTTGCTCAAGCCACCCACTCTATGATATTTCTGTTACAGCAGAAACACCCAAATGCTCTAAGATAGTCAGGACTGGCGCTACGTGTGCCCAAGACACCCCTAGGAGAGCCAGTGTGGTGCAGAGAGGGGCTGGGGCCTGAGTCCTGGGCTCCGGAGGGGCTTCCTAGCCTCTTCGGGCTAAGGTCCTCCCACCTCTGAAGCAGGAGGGTTCTAAACAGTGACCCACTTAGCTTCCACTGGAAGAGTCTTTCCTCTCCCTCCAGACTCCTCTGGGTCCAGCCCACAGCCTCAGTCCCCTCTAATCCTCCATATGGGAAAACCAGGCGACCACAAGGACAAATGCCCACGAGCGTGAATAGGCAGCCCTGACTTTTCACCACCATGAGTTTTTGGAAACTGCCCCAAAGAGGGTCATTTCAAGGAGAATCGTGTTTTTGCCACAGTAACCACATTTAATTGGAGGTTGTGTTCTTGAACAAAAGCCCAGGATCAAATAAATCAAGGGCATGCCGACAACTTGTCATAAAAATAAAGATATAGTAACCATAACCCTATAATAATTTAAAGTAGTAAAGCTGTGCTCCAGCTCTATAAAATGTCCTCAAAAACCTTTATGGCCTCAGAAGGCCTTTAAAAGGAAGGGGGGCTCGTTTCGTGTGCGTCGGCTGGTGAGGAGGGAGCCGGGAGGCAGGCGGGCAGCTGCTGTTGCCACCTGACACCTACCTGTCCTACTTGAGGGACAGTTCTTCAGAGCCCGGTGCTGTCTTGAGATGTACTTAATGACTAAAAGTGAAACATTCTTAAGGGCACTAAGCCTCTTGATATTTCTCCGACACGTGTAAAGGGCTTTCGGTCAGTTGCGAGTCGCTCAGGACAGGCCACCTGAGCCCAGGGCAGCGGCAGGCTCTCTGTCTCCACCACCCCTGCAAGACTCAGAGCAACACAGCTGCCATCTCCTAAGCGTGGTGAGGGGAGAAAGCGGGCGATTTTGCTGTTTTTGATGATCTTCATGCCTTTTGTTCCTGGGTGGGCCTGTCCCTGTACACACTGTAAGCCCACACAGCTGCCGTGCACAGCTGGGCAGGAGGTGCCACTGAGGCTCTGCCCACGTCGGGATGGAGGGAGACCAAAAGGAGAGAAAGCAGAATTAAGCTGAGGCAGAGGGTGTTGGGGGGGTGGGGAACAGGCTGCCCACCGGGGAGTTGGGAAGCTACACAAAGAAAACATCAGCAGGGAGCTGAGAAATCCTTAGGCAGGAACAACAGACTCTGAGGGGTTGTCGTTAAGTATTTATTTGAATCTTGTTGAGTAACTGAATCGATGCTGGGGAAGGCTGAGCCTGGAGGATGGGACAAGGAGGCCTGTTGGACGAACGTCTCCCCGAAGCTAGACAAAGCTGACGCTGCAGCGTGACTGTCTGCATGCTGGCAGCCCCTGCCTGCCTGTCGCACGGTACTCTGGACTTCGCCCCACTTCAAGGCAGCTTCCTCTACGATAGCTGCGTTCTATGATAAATGACTCGAACAGAGCTGGTGATCTAAAACCCGAAAAAGAATAGGGAATAAACCAGTGGTGCTCCGGAATTAGTTGACCAAGAATTCTCAGCCCCATGTCTGGGTATAAGCTCAACCACATAATACATGGTTGTGGAGGCACAGAAAGAATTAAAACATTAACAGCCCCAAACAAATTAGATCGCAAAAAATGCCCATAAAACTTACATCATGGATACCGTAGAAGAGTGAAGAGTGAAGGGTGAGCCATGGGCATGACATGACCAAGCTTAGGGTCTGTGTCTGTGTCAGCAACTGGCACACCGCCCACTGGACAGGCAGGAACGTAATTAAGGCTTTGAATAACCCTGTTGCCAACCGTCAAAAGCCTTAAATGAACCCACAGAATCCAGCAGGAAGAGATCATACTAGCTAAAAACAGCAATTAGGAAGAGGCTTACACTGCTGGATGCTGCCTGCCCCTAGTCCAGCTTGTGAAACAGTGAGGACAGAAGTGGCCCCAGGAAAACAAATTCAGAATATCGAGGCCCATTCCCCCACCTGGCCCTGAACTGCCGCCGGCGTCTTCAGGGACAGACGCTGAACGTCTCTCTCTGTGATCAGCCACTCTCACTTTCTAGGGCAAGTTTTCTGTTCCTGTGGCTCGAGACACAGATACCCCCACACCCTGACATCTGCAAGTCTGAGAACTTCTGGTTTCTCCCACTGAGAGCACAAGGCAGGTTATAGCTTAGTGGCCTTAGGTTATATCTCAGGCTCCTTTGAATCTTTCAAAAACAAAAAAGATCTGCCTGGCTGGTGTGGCTCACTGGTTGAGCATTGACCCTGCACCTAGAGGTCGCCAGTTCAATTCCCAGTCAGGGCACATGCTCAGGTTGTGGGCCCGATCCCCAGTGGGGGGTGTGCAGGAGGAGGCCAATCGATGTTCTCTCTCATCGATATTTCTCTCTCTCTCCCTCTCCCTTCCTCTCTCTCTAAAATCAATAAAGAAATTTTTTTTAAAAAAAGATCTATTTCCTTTTATCTACATTAAGCTTATCAATGCATGTAACTTTTTATTTATTTTTATTTTTTTATCCTCACCCGAGGACATTTTTGCATTTATCTTCAGATAGAGCGGGAGGGAGAGAGGGAGGAAGAGAGAGAGAGAAACATCAATGTGAGAGACACATCGACTGGTTGCCACCCACACAACCCCAACAGGGCCCGGGGATGGACCGCAACCGAGGTACGTGCCCTTAACGGAACCGAACCTGGGACTCTCTGGTCCGCGGGCCGACACTCTAACTGCTGAGCCAAACAGGCCAGGGCGCATGTAACTTTTTAAATTCCTTTTTAATGATACAAGCACCTAAAAGCCTTTGAAGCAGTCCAACAAAGAAACAGAATTCTATGTGTAATAGGGAATCTCTCACATAGACATTTTCTTAGTTCTTCCAAATTCATAGTTTTCATATAGAAACTAGTGTCCTTCTGTTTGGATGCCCAGTCCCTGTGGGATGACAGTGGGATTCCAGCCTCACCGGGAACCTCTCTACACAAAGTCCAGGGGTTCTGGCTTTACCCTCTCACAAAGACTTCCAAGGACACAGCACCTGCAGCTGGTAAGGCTGGCCCAGGAGCTCGCTCTCCCATTTCTACTACCAAGTTGAGATATACCCTCAAATATATTAAAATATTAATAAGAGGTGTGTGGCATCACAGACGCTTAATAAATTAGTGCTGTGGCTTGGGTTTGGTTTATTTTTTTAATTCTCTCAGGATCTTCTGCCCACCTTTCCCAGGGTAAGCTGCACACCCTCCTTGAGGGGCAGCTCCTTCCCCGCTGTACACCACAGTGAGTCTGGTGGGGTGTGACCGGGCCAGCTGCCTTCTGGCCAAAGTACCGGGGCTCCAAAAACGAGCATGTGATCCAAGGCGACTAATCAGAGCTCTTCCTGGCAATTTTACATGAGAATAAAGGGGAACCAAACTGTCTATTTTCACAGGGATCCCAAGCTGGAAAGACATAAACCTGAAGCTGTCTGCAGCCATCTTCTCCCATCCCTGCCCCCCATTTTCTCGCCCACATCCAAGAAGAGGAAGCCAGCTACAAAATCAGACGCCACACACACAGTGAAGAAGAGAAGAGGCGGAGGCACTGCCTGGCAGAGCCGTGGCGGACTCCAGATCCACTCAGTTATATGAGGCAACGTATCTCCATTGCTCACCGCAGATGAAGCTGGCTTCTCTTGCAAACGAGTTCTGACTAATTCAGGAAGGCATATGGTCTCTGAAATCAGACTTGTGTGTGGATCCTGGCTGCACCGATCACTCACTGCCTGACCTTGGGCAAGTTACTTAACGTATCTGGCCCTCAGTTTTCACAACTGTAAGATGGGATGATACCCACGGAAAAGTTTATGAGCAAAGGAGGCAGCACGTGCACAACTGCACATTAATAAATTCTAAAGAAGAGATCCGTCTCTTCTTTTCTTCAAAATCAACACCACTTTAAAGTCAGGTACCCTAGAATCCATTCAGCTCCCAGCTTTGTTAACAGCGTGACACCGTTTGTACCCTGAGAAATATCAGTACTGGTGAACTTCTGGCCTTGCTGAGTCTCCTCTCACACAACTCACATTCTTAAAGACAACTTCAAGACATCACACTCTTCAGTCAACCAACCACTTTGAGAACAACTTCTGCCTTAGCTGAACTGGCTTATTATTTTTATTTAAAGAGTAAACCCCATTAGAAAAGTAATCACTGTTTTTATGTAACATCACAAAGAACACTTTAAAACAAACATTCAGTCTGTAGTGTGGACTGCACCATCCAGTCCTGTACCACCAGGTGCACCTTTGAGACAGAGACTATCCCTTGATTTCTGCCTCACTGACTAATGCGGCCATAGAATTTCAAGGGCGTGAGTGAGTGTTGGGGAGGAAATCAATCTGGGGCAATAAATCTGAAATTCCTAGCTAGTCATGGTTGGACCTGGAGAGAGAGACATACCTCACTGGCAGGAGGGATGGAGCAGAGGGCTCCTCCCCAAACAACACACAGACCATTTGGCAATGCCTCCTCACCCTCACACGGCACAGCCCAGATGCCACAAGACCCTGAAACTGGTCACAGATTGTACTGGCAAGGTCCTGTCCTATGAGGACTCTCTGAGACCAGAAGGTAAGTCTGTTTAAAAAGCAGAGGTGGGTAAAAGTAATCCAAGGGTCCCAACAATCCAAGAACATCTCGACTTGGTCCCCTTGTCTTAAATTCTGATTTTTGGTCTTTCCAGGCTGCCCTCTGACCCAACACCTGCTCCACATGTACGTCCTCAAACAAAGCGTGCATTCTGCTTGGAAAATCCCAGGTGGCAGGCTAAGAGGGAGGGGGTGTGGGCAGGTAGGGCTTGGACCCTTCATGCTGCTTGAGCATCTCTGGGATGCTGGCAGAAAGTACCTGGCACAAGGGAAGAAAGCAGCCATGTGAGTTTACTGCTTTATGGCAGAATGATTTCCCCAGACCCTAGCTGCCCAAAGGCATCCTGATCTGCATGGAGAATCGTACCAGACAAGGAGTCCACAGCTGCTATTTGTGCAATGTCAGGGTCTGACTGTCCACCAGGCTGGAAAGCACAAACAGGATTTCTTAAGTTGTTTTTATTCTCACCAAGAAAATATATATACACGGTCATCTGATACAGTAAGTCATAACAACAACAAAAGCAGGCCTCTGTCCCACCCACCCCACCCCAGCTTCTACTTCCTTGAGGCCATCATCTTCAACACTTCCCCATTTCATCCGGTATTCTCTTCCATATTTCTAAACAAGAGCCTCTCACAACTACTGTTTTATTCTTTTAAATTTTAGACATTATTTCTTAACTCTCTGCATAGATATGAGCTTTTAGCTCTCAAATCTCCCTCCACATAAACCCTTCCCCTACCCCCCCAATAATTACATCATCATTTTTGTGTCAATGAGTTAGGGTTTGCTTCATTTTTACTTTGCTCACTGCCAAGCTGCTTAGAACACAACAATTAAATTTCTTGAACTTTTCATTATTCATGGAGTTAATAACAGTCATGCTTTGAGTTTTCTTAGTTTTTTTTTTAAACTCCAACTTCTCAAGAGAACTATAAAATCCTTCTCAGCAATGGTCCACTGCATCAGATAATGAGTTCATTAGTGGCTTTTATTTTTCTCTCCTTTGCAAATATCCCTGAAGCGTTCTATCCTCCTCCTCCACCAGAACTGGATGCTTTCTAGGCCTGATGCAGGGCTTTCTTTCACCCTCCTCTTGGCATTTCCTGGGGTACGCACCGTTTCGGTTGAACATCTCCTCCTCCAGTGGTTTCTTAAGAATAAATGAACAGAAAGCTAAAATTTTAAATCTGGCATCTATGAAAGTGTCAATATCCTACCTCAAGACCCAACTTAGAGTTTATCTAAGAATGGGATTATAGATGAAAAATATTTTTTTTCTTCAGAATTTTGAAGGCAAGGCATTAATTACTTTGTGACATTTGAAGGCAATGCTCCTGGCATCCAATGTTGCCGTTGAGAGGTATAATGAATGCCATGCTGACCTCTGCCCGTGTGTGTGTGTGTGTGTGTGTGTGTGTGTTCCTTTCAAACTCTTAGAATCTCCCATTCCTCCCTGACAGTCTAAAATTTCATGATGATTTGCCTTGGTGTGGGACTTGTTCATTCATTGTGTTGGACCCTTGGAAATAGGTCTTTTCATTATTAGCACTGCGTGTCTTTCCAGTTTGAGGAGTTTTTGTGTTTTGACAACTTTTTCTCCACTGTTTTTTACTATGTTCTCTTTGTAGACCTCCTATGAGCTGGAGATTAGACCCACTAGACTGACCCTCTACATTTCTTCTCTCACTTATTTTCCACCCCCATCTTCTTGTTCTTTCCAGGAGATTTCCTCGATTTTATCTTCCAACCAGTCTTTTGAAGTTAAAGTTATTATTGTGGCTATCATTAACTTTAAAAAAAAACACCTTTCTTTTTCAGTTTTTCAAAACCGCTTTGAATAATCTCCTCTTCTTGTTTAGTGGAAGCCACATTTTACCTCTGAGGTCATTTCTTTGAAGTTTTCCATTTTCTGTAGTCTGCTCTACTGAGTGCCTTTTTGGGTTCTTTTTGTCTGTTTCATAACCGAGGCTTCCCTTGGACATCTGATGGCTCTTCATCAATTTTCATATATGTGAGTGAAGAAATTAAAAATTCCACGCACACGGGTGGGGACCTGTCAACTTGTCAGATCTCTAGTAGAGTGAATGGGAAAAAACCCTCAATTGTCCGTATCTATGGATCTCCTTCCTTGAGATGATCAGTTTCCACAAAGAAACTGTATGTACTCCCCCAGTTTCCTGCTTTGGTGGTGGTGGTGGGGCCTGTCGACCAGCACTGAGGATTCTGAGGGCAGGCGGGGAGGGGTCTTATTTCAGTATGCTGCCTTGTGCTTAGCCCCTCTCCCTTTGGAGTACAACACCTCACCCCTGCCTCCGGCTGTGCCTTGTGTCCAGGAGTTGAGAGTTGGTGGAGTACAGAGAACCTTCGATCCTTTTGGCCCGAGGAGGAGCAGTGGCTCGGCACCTGGAGCCCGGAGGGGGATCTGGGCCTGACTGCTCCTTATTGCACACACTTTCACCAATCCTCCAGCTTTCAGCTTCACTCCACAGCCCAGGCTTTGAGAGTCCTTGAGGTCTCCAATTCCCTAGCCTTTTCAGGAATTTCCCGGCACATACAGGCTTCCTCCTTCTGTTGCCCACTCCCCTAACACAGGCAGAGCGCAACACGAAAGCCGAAACCCAAGTCAGCCAATCATCTATGAGCTCCCCGTCATTCATCACTTTGTTGACATCTCTTATCTGCTGTTGTCTCTCTCCCATTCCATCTGTCCTCATGGGTTTATAAGTTTTTATAAAAGCTCATTTTAAGGATGTTTATTATTTAAAAAAAAAAAACTCAGAAAATAACATGTTGGCAAGGATGTGGAGAAACTGGAACCTCATTGCATTGCTGGTGAGAATGTGAAATCATGTGGCTGCTATGGAAACCAGTGTCATGTTTCCTCAAAAAATTAAACACAGAATTCCCATATGACCCAGCAATTTTCACCTCTATGTAAATTCCCCAAAGGATTGGAAGCAGGGACTCAAAAAGGAATTTGTGCACCCATGTCCTTACCAGCATTAGTCACAATAGCCATAAGGGGAAGCAACCCAAGTGTCCATCAACAAATGAATGGATAAACACAATGTGACATACACATATAACGGAACATTATTCAACCTTAAAAAAAGAAGGAACTTCTGATACATGCTACAATATAAATGAACCTTGAAGACATCACGATGAGTGAAATAAGCCAATCACAGAAGGACAAATACTGTATGATTACACTTATATGAGCTACCGGGAGTAGTCAAATTCATGAGACAAAAAATAGAATGGTGGTTGCCAGGGGCTATAGAAGTGGGGAAAGAGAGAGTTATTGTTTAATGGGTACAAAGTTTCAGCTTTGTAAAATGAAAAAAGCTTGGGAAATGGGTGGTGGTGATAATTTTACAACAATGTAAATGTATTTAATACCACTGAAGTGTACACTTAAACACCGTTAAAATGGTCAGTTTTATGCTATGTGTATTTGACACAATAAAAGAAATTGATAAACCGTATATATGTGTGGATCTATTTCTGAATGCCGTTTTATCTCAATTATCTGTACGTTTATCCCTTTGCCAAATACTACATTGCCTTTAGTACTATAGCTTTATGTTAAGTATTCAAATGAAGAAAAAGAAGTCTGAAAAAATATAAAACAGATCAAAGTCACTTTGATTTAAACATTTTCCAGTGGCTTTTATGCACGAAGAATCAATCCAATGGGCATGGCTCACAGGGCCCTGTGAGAGCTGGCCCTGCTCGTTCTCTCTCGCTCTCTCTTGCCCGCTGTACTCCTGCCACACGGTGCTTCTCTGGGCAGGAGATAGGGCGAAGACAGCAGGGCCTCCAGCCCAGAGTGGACGACAGGGGTTTGTCATCACCCAGAGCACATACAGTTAGTGCTGCCGGAACACGCAGACCAGGGTGGGGAGAAGCTCAGTGCATTTAGAGCTGAGCAGGAATCCCAGGCCACTTCCCACTACAGCGCTCTGCCCCGGGGGAGCTGGGCTGGCCTGACCGAGAGGATGGGTTTGTAGGAACCAGCCCTTCAAGTTTCACTAGACAAGAGTTTGTTGCGGACCTTATGTCAGCAGCTCAGGGACCCCACACTGGGATGGGCTCCAGGAGAGGTGGACCCAGAAGGAGTCCAGGCCAGGGCAGTGCAAGCACAGCCAGGAGGAGCCCTGGGGCTCCCTCTTCTCCTCCAACCTCTGCTCCTCTAACCGGAGCAGTTCTCTTCAGCCGCTTCTGCTGACTCATTGCTCCGGCCGCTCTAGTCTCAGTTCTTGCACAAACTATTGCTCAGGAATTTTAGGGCAGGGCTCCAGGTGACACAGAAAAGACAGAAGGGATAAATGGCAATGGCCCTCAAATAATCCCATTGTGAGCAAGCCTTTGCATGGTGCTTCTCTGGGTGTTTGTTGGTGGCGTGTTGGGGGCAGGGAATGCCCAAGGGGGCTTGAGTCCTAGTGCAAAACAAAACACACATTTAAAGCAGATTTAAACATTCTAGTCTAAGCCATTGAAATTTCTTTTCTGAAGAAGCATCTGGAAAAATGGAGGGAAAAGCTGCCCAGTTATTTAGTAAAAACAAAACTCAAATTTTCCTTTCCCCCTCCTGCCAATGTCCCTTTCAGGGATCCAGGGGGCTGGGGCCCAGCTGAGCTGGCACACAGCATCTTCATCCCAGGGGGCTGGCCCTGAAACAGCAGCTGCAGTCACTGACTGGAAGGCTGGGGCGCCTCGCCACTCCCCAACGCAGGGTTCGAGGACACTGCCTCAGCCTGACCCACCCCTGGCTGGGAGAGGGGGTTCAGAGCCAGCCAATTCCCCAGAGCTACAAGAGAAGCTCGAGGGCTTCTTGTGCTGGGAGTTTTGCAGCCCAATAGCCCTTCCCCCCACCCCCCACCCCTAGAGTACCCCCAGTGAAAGGCGGGTAGACAGGCAGAAAGCCTGGGCATCTGCGCTCCTTTTGCAGACACACAGACTATAAGAAATTAAACAAGTGCCACTGTTAGATAAAAGCTCTCCGTAACTAATCTGGTCTGAGGAGCCGGTAGGCGGGGCTCGGCCTCGGCCTCGGCCTCGTGTGGGTAACTGCTCAGACCACCCAGCTCGGAGCTCCAGGTGCAGCCCGAGCTGCTGTTGAGGAGTGGACGTGCCAGGGTCACCCTAAGCAGGGCCTTACTGAATAAGCAAATCAGCTATAGTCACCTCCAGGCCTGAGGGGTGAGGAAGAGGAAGAGTGGGTGGGTGTCAGTCCCACGGGAGTATCAGAAAGCAGCCGGGAGAAGCTATTCATCGTGAGGGATGGTGCCTGCGGGGTGCCTTCAGGAGATCAGGCTGCTGGGAGAGGCCCTGGGGCTCCTGAGCCATGGACTCGGTGGGCACTGGAAGGATCTGTAAATTTGTTATGACCTTAGAGAGCCCACTGTAGCTTAGAAGAGCCTAACATTTACCACCACCACCCCGCACTCCGGGCGCAGCCCCTAGACTCGGAATGCTGCGAACACCCCCTGCCGCTCATCAACAGCTCCCCACAGGAGCCACTGCGCTGACACTGGTGCCCGCAGAGCCAAGGGGAGCCAGGCCCGGCTGCAGCCCGGGAGCAATGGGCCTGCCTGCGGCCCAAGAGCCCTTCATCCTCAGCGGCAGGACACCAATGTGAGAGCACGTTTTTATTTCAGAGTCATTTTAAGTCTTAGAAGCCTTGAGTCAGGGCCAGGGCCAGGGTCCCATCTGCAGCGTTGGTGTTTTTCCCTTCCTCTTGCTGGACAGGGAAAGAGGGGAAACTAAAGCTGCCTGGCCCTCAGCTGCTGCTGCTTTTTTTAAAAAATTATTTTTCTTTATTGATTTTAGAGAGAGGAAGGGGAGGGAGAGAGAGAGAGAGAAATATAGATGAGAGAGAACATCGACTGTCTGCCTCCTGCATGCCCCCCACTGGGGATCAGGCCCACAACCTGGGCACGTGCTCTGACCAGGAACCGAACCGGTGACCTCTTGGTGCATGGGTCGGTGCTCAACCACTGAGCCACACCAGCTGGGCAAGCCCTCAGCTTCTTTTGAATTGATTTTGCTGCCCCTGGCAGGGTCTGCCACCACCAGAATAGGTATGTTAGGCCACGGCAGAGTCAGAATTCTCAGCTCCGACTGTCCAGCTGAGTCACCTGAGGGGAAGACCCCTGGAACAAGGGCAACACTGACCCATACGACTCGTCCAGGCCTTCTCTCTGGTAAAGACCCTACCACCATTCAGGGGTCAGGCTCCTGCCCCTGGCGACAAGAGGGCCCAGTTTCTAAACTTACCTGCAGATTGGGTACTGGGGAGAGAGTTCCATCCCTAAGCAAGTAGTATTTATTAATAAATCTGGAAAGAAATATTCCAAAGCCAGTTCTAAATGCCAATACCACCAATTCTCACTTATCTCCCTGCTGCAGAAGATCATTGTAGTTCTATTTCTATTTGTCCATAGGCTGTTTCATACCTCAGCTTCTTCTCCTAATGTTGTCCTTTTTTAAAATGCTCACCATACACTGTTAGGCGAACAAGATAGACACCCTAGAAATGTGCCCGGCTAGCAGAACCAAGCAAGGAACAATCCTGAGATGCTACACCCTTCCCTTCACTGCCCACTTCTCCAGGCTACTCACTCCCCCTCCAGAGGGCCTCCCCAATTATTCAGCCCCCTCTGATCTCTCCCACTTCCAACTTTCAGCACTAACGCTATTGTCTAAATGACATTTTTAAACCAGCAGACATTTATCTGATCACAGTGCAGACTGTTTGAAATCAGGCCTGTCCCAGAAAATCTGAGGCAACTAATCACCATTACATCACCTTTCATATTTCTTTCTGCCCTACAGCGAGCACAGTGACCATATTTTCCATTAAAAAAAAATCAGGACACATTATCTGACAAGAGATTTATGGGCAGTCTCCAGGTGCAAGAAGGAGTTGGTGCTGTAAGTCTCAACATTAAAATATTGGAAGTCCAAGGATATTTGGATGACTTTACTGGAAAAAATGAGAATATTCTAAAGCAGAATGGCTCACAACAATCTGAGGTGAGAGTTTCTATACCAATAACACAAGTTATGCTTTTGTTTATTTCAGACCCAACTGGCACAACTCCCTACAAGACTGTGAGTTATGCAAAACAGGGAAGCAGACATCACACCTATTTTAAAGTTCTCTCCATGCCCAGCATGGCTACTAAAGGCACTACTGAGTGGATGGTTGACTGATGTCGCGCCTCTCCAATCTTTATGTCCCCGCTCAAGTGTAGTTTCAGAGACACCTTTCTTGATTTCCCAAACTAAGTCATGCTGTTCTGCTCTCATGGCACCTTGCATTCGTCCTTCAGTGGGTCTCATCGAAGTTTATGATTCACCTGTATGCACGGTTACTCTCACTTGTCTCACAGCACGAGACTGTAAGCGCCTGTGGAAGGAACTGCAATGGTTTGGCTCACCAATGAATCACAACTCTCAGCACACAGCTCGGCACATAGTAGGTGATCGGTAAGTATTTTTATATTAATGACGTGGTCTCTCTGGTAGGTCCGAGGACTCTATATTTCTCCTTTACATTAAGATTTTTATTAACTACTTGAATTAAGATGGCAAGGATGCTCATGAGAACTAAAGTTGGCATCAATATTGAGGGCATAACCGAATAAACAGTCTAAAAGAACAAAGTTCCAAATTAAAAGAAACTTAGGAAAGAACAAGTTCTGTGAAGGCTCTAACCCTCCTGGACAAAATCAGAGTTGGGGCAGCTCATGTATAAAAGGAGCTGGGTTAAGAGTCTCCTAAACTTGATTTAGTCTTCAGCTGTTTTAACAGAGCATGGTGTCCGAACAAGGAGAGGGCAGTCCCATTCTGCCTATCACTGACAGGATGCTTCCAGGCACACACGTTAATAGGGCACTGATGAAGGGGCTCATGATCTGTGAGGGGATGACAATGCCCACTGCCCAACTGGCACCTTACAGGTGCTCAAAAGATGTTTATTGAAGGACAGAAAGACTAACTGATGGAAGTAAGTATATTTGGCCTAGACTAAAACACAATAAAAGACGGACATGTCTGTCTTCAAGTATGTGAAGAGCTCTGGTATAACAGAGTCTATGTGTCGTGTAGCTCCAGAAGACAGAACAGGAGTGAATGAGTCCAAACTCTCAGGAGGCAGACTCAGGCTCATACAATGCCTCAATAACCAAAGGGACCAAATACAGCCCAGTAGATCCCCATCTTCAGAAGTGTTCAGAGGGGGGTTGGATGTCATCAAGGCAAGACTTCAGACCCTGTAAGGTGCCTTCCAACCCTAATGCTAGTTTTCTAAGAATTTATCAGAACTGAAAGCATACAAGTGAGAGAGAACATGAAAGGAGCACTCCATTTATACTTTAAATAACCTTTGTGCTAGAAATCAGAGCTTGGAATGATCTGATCCTTCAAGGGTTTAATGACCTCACCCACAAAACTATCTGGGTCCAGCACATTTTCAGCAGGTATTTCCTCAGCCTTTCCAGTTCCTTTCAGTAAACTTTTCAGGTTTTCAACTTCTTTTTCGGTCAATTTTGAAAGTTCCTATTTTCTTTTAAAACATTTCTTTCTTTCAAGATTTCCAAATGTATTATCAGAGTTGAACATGAAAATCTAATTTTTGTCAACTCCAGATCAGTGGTTAGAGTCTCACTTCTAAATTTTAAGTCTATTTTCTGTTTTCTATGATTGGCCTGGCTGGGTTTTACTATTTCAAGACTAGTCCTTAAATTTATTCATTACTATTGTTTTTCTATATTGTAATGAACTAATTTCTGCTTTTATGTAAATATCTTGCTCCTGCTTTGCATTAGTTTGTTATACTCTTTGATTTTGTGAGGTGAATGCTTGGTTCATTAATTTTTAGTATTTTTTTTTCAATAACAAAAGCATGAAAGGCTATGCATATACCTCTGATACTGGCTTTAGCCACTTACAAACTACTCAAAAAATAAAACTGTTTTCACATCTAGTAGCTATTAGTTAGAAAAAGCAAACACACACATATACTTTATCTGGGAAGAAATTTAAAAAGCACAAAGGTCCCACATAATGAAAATTTCAAAACTTTCTAAATAACATGAGGTCTTGAATAAATGAGGAGAAATACTGTGTCCTTGGATTAAAAGTAATCAATCGGATTCTACTATTAGATATGGCAATGGTAAAAAGCTATAATAATTAAAACCATTTTGGTTCTGATACAAGAATATACATACTGATTAATAAAACAGCCCAGAAAAATCCTAAAACAAACCCTATACATAAGACTTTAGTACATGATAAAAGTGACTTCAAATGAATGAGAAAAGAATAAAGTATTCAGTGAGTACAGGTAAATTGGGGGGGGGGGGGGATCACACTTAGAATCCCTACCTTAAACTGTACACAGAAACATCCATTTTGATTAAAATGTTAAAAGTAAAAAAACCCGGAGAAGAAATGCAGATATAATCTTAGGATTCCCAAAACATAACAGAAACAATAAAGGCATGTGGCCACTTACATTTTAAACTTTGTACAGAAGTAAAATTATGACCAAAATTAAAAGGTAAACAAACTAAAACTATTCTAATTATGTACAAAAACAAAGGTGAAAGATCTTAATATATATAAATTTTATATGACTAAATAAAAGGGACACATAAAAACATAAAGACATGAATAAGATCATAAAGTAGACAAACATACAAAAATGTTTAATTTATAAGTAATCAAGCATATGTAAAATAAAATAAAATGTGATATCTTTCATTAAACTTTGTTAATTTAATAGGTAAAGTAATTACTAGTGATTACAAATTCTTCAACGAAGCTGATGCAAGGGTAGCGATTTAACCTTCATCTTTCTTACCTACAAGGTTGCACAGTAATGTTGATCTTAATGGCTATCTTAACAATTTAGAAATAGCCATGAAAAGACTTAAAAAGATTCAATAAGTCTAGTATCTGCCTTTGGAAATATTAAACATGTCCATGATGATGGATGTAAGCTTATTTAAAAGATCAAATATTAGAAATTCAAATACCCAAAACATAGTCCATTTAAAATAATTACGGTAGAACAAAAAGATAATATTCTATACAACTATTAAAAATTATAATCTTGAGGCATATGAGAAAATGTTTAACTATTAAGTAAAAAGGCAGTTGACAAACTATAGTTATTTTATGTATAATATGATATTTAATAACCATATATAGTCTCCCTGTTATGAAAGAAAAAATTCAAAAGAAACCTATAAAAAAGTAAATAGCTGTTATCTCTGGGTGGTGGGATTATTTTCTTTTCTATACTTTTCTGTATTTCCAATTTATTTTTACAATGAATATATTTTACTTTTTCGAAACTTAACTTACTGAAGTTTAAATGATGTGAATTTGCTACTGGCACATTTTTAGGAAAGCAAATTTAAAAGAGAATGCCTGTGACTAAAAGTCCCCTCAGAAAGGAAGACTGAGGGAATGGACACCTCACTTGTCTGTAGGAAATTTCAGCCGAGCCCTGGCCGGGTAGCTCAGTTGGTTAGAATGTCGTCCCGACACACCAAGGTTTCGGGTTCAATCCCTGATCAGGGCACATACAAGAATCAACCAACGAATGCATAAATAAGTGGAACAACAAATCAATATTTCTCTTTCTCTCTCTCCTCCCCTACACCCCTCTCGAAAATCAGTAAATCAAATTAAAAAAAAAAATTTTAAGAATAAATTTTGACTGAAATAGGCATGGCCTGTGATCACTTGAAACAAGACTGACTGTGCTTCTGCGGCAGCAGAGTTAGCAGCTGCTCCACGGAAGGTCCTTCGCAGCAGGGGCGGTAAGGCTTCTAAGTGGGTGCTTTGAACAGTGTCCTCATGCCTTAGCTGGTGCCCAGCAGGGCTGCTGAGAAGACTTCAAAGGACAGTGAAGTCCATCATCACTTGCCCAGCAGGCAGCCACACCCTTGCTTAGAGAACTTTGCATTGGTTAACTCATCCTGCAAGGACTGATGTCAGCGGTTAACTCCAAGCCCTGAAAGAAATACTGACTGGCAGTCCTGGCCAAATCCTCTCGCAGGTTTAACTGGTTTCAAGCTTTGAGCTGGAGTCTGGAGCTAGGCAGAGTCACCGCTAGTCCCAGCTGAGGCTGCCAGGGCCTTGGCAGAGTCCTGGGGCTGGGCTCCATCCACAGAGTGAGACAGCTCTGGGGCATGGAAAAGCAGAGAGGCTGGGCGCCAACCTCCTCCCCAGCTGTTTTCAATAAGGCTCCACTTTTGAGGTTGCTGGCAGACCTCTGGAAAGATCTGAACCAACTTCACATAATGTTTTCCATCAAACCCACACTTAAGTAATATTCTCTTAACTCATGAACTGCACATGAAACCTTTTTCCTGTCACTTCTCAGCTCCTCTCCTAAGCAACCTACAAGCAGGTCAGGCTGGGGTTACAATGCTTTTGCAGGGTCAGTGGAGACCACAGCACAGGCCTCCGAGGCCCTTACGCTCCTCCCCTGCTACACAGGATACAGGGGTTGGACATTTGGCCTCACTACATACATGTCACATTATGTACCTCATTTCATTTAAATCCTCCCAATATCTTAGAAGGTCAGCATTAGCATGCTAATTTTACAGGAAAGAAAAATAAAGTTCAAAGAAGTTAAGTAATTTGTACAAGGTCTCTGAATTCATGCTTTTTCCACTACAGCCTTATAAGGAAGTCAGATTAGAATCATGGGCAAGAAAGTTCCAGATATCAAAAAACCTATTCCAAGACCACCTAGTCTTCTGGCAAGACACTGTGCCAGTGCACCCATCCCCAGGGAGTTTTCTCGAGAGTACAGTGAAGTGCCACGTACTTATTTTGTAATTAAATAAATGAATGACGCCTATAATGCCCTAGGTGGATCCCACCTTCTCCATGAGGTCTTCTGAATGCTTCTTGCATGTTTTATAGTATTTAGTCTCTGACCATAGAGCAAAGGGTCTCATTCATTAGTGTTTGTTCTTTCACTCACTCCACCAAGGGTTATAGAGCACCCTTTCCGGTACTGTGCTAGATATCTGTAGGAGATACAAAGATAATTAAGGACTAATCTCCATGCAGGGAGCACTTACTCTTACGGGGGGAGATGGGGAAGACAGAGTTAACATAGATCTGATAAAATAAGTATGTCAGGTGGAAGTGTGCGCATACATTTTATCACCTCCATCAGGCTGCATCAGAGCTTAGTGAACAAATCGGAGTGTTCAGTGTTTCACTAGGACCCGGCCCAGTGGGTATCTGGTGCACACCTATATTAAAGTCAGTGCAGTAGGCATGGCTCCTACCTTAGGAAGCTTCCTCTCTATTGGGAGAGATAGTATCCACCCATAAGGACACCTCATCTAGTACCCAATGAAGACACATGAACAAATATACTCTGAATAAGGATATAATTACAATGGAAAGATTAAAATTAATGAATATGTGGGCCAAGATCTGACATGTGAAGAAGATAAGAGAAAAAGAAGAACAAATCGTCATTCAAGACTTGACCCTGAGTGACTGGAGGAGTCGCCAAGCTTGAAAGTCAGTGTCTGATACCAGGACAAGGAAGCCGGCACTAGGAAGTTCAGCTGGAGGGCAGACAGAGATGGGGTCTAGCGAAAGGTTTCAGCTCAGAGAGCAGATACAGGGAAGAACCAGATTGGAAGCCAAGCCAAGGCAGGAAGAGCTGGTGGAGGGGTGCTCCAAGATGCAAGACGTGAGTGTGCATCTGACAGACCAGGGAGCGCATGGGCCATGACAGTCGGTGCTCCGCCTCATCCCTGACTGCTGGCAGTGTGAGGAGTGTGCTCCAGCTCAAAGATGCCCAGAGCCTGTGTCCTAGCAATCCCTGTTAGGTAAACTAATCAACCCAAGGAAATAATAGTAAGTATGGAATTGAACGCTTCACCTATAAAGATGTTCATCAGAATTTAATTTATAAAAGGAAATACTAGAAACCACCTAAATAACTACAAATGGAAGAATGAGTCAGTAAATGGTAGGATATCAAATTTAATGCAATATTAACCATTAAAACTATTATTGACATTAATTTGAAAAAAATATACTGGGTGAAAAAAACAATATACAAAACAGTACAAACTATTTTAATTATGAGTAAAAGTTACTAAGCACTAGTATTACATATGTAACAGAGACAATTCATTTAAACAATGCCATAATGCAGGCAATCTATCCACTTTATAGATAGGAAAGTGACTTAAAGAGTTAGTAGGCAAATTACTCAAGATCACAGCTAGTAAAGGCTGTGGCTGAATTCAAATCAAGTCAGACTCCAAGCCTGCCATCCTCCAGCAAGCCACCCTGCTCCTTTAAATGCTACAATTATCCCCACACTGACAGCAAAAGAAACCCCCAGCTTAGCAAAGAAACACAAGACAGAACTATCAAACAAAATTATAATAGTGACTATATAGCAAAGAAGAACCATGGGTAGTTTAACCTTCTTTCCATGTTTGCTTTTCTAAGCTTTCTTAAATAGCATATTGTATTTTTACTTTAAAACATTCTTAAAGTAAGATTTTTAGAGTGGCGTTATGGAAAGATCAGTCATCCTGATCTTATTACTGATGTAATGCCTACCATTTTATGAAGCAACCACTACGTGCTAGCACACCTCTGCTACTGCATCAACCCACCCTTCCCCCCAGTAATGCTATAACGTAGGAATTATTATTCCCAGCTCAACTATGCAGCTTAGAGAACTAAGCAGAAGGAATGTAAACCCAGATCTCCTGGCTGCAAAGCCTGGACTCTTTCTACTCTTCCTACCACCCCACTGCATGGAGGTTCTTGGCTCCCTGCCCTGACAGTTTACAGCCACTTGAGCTCTGACAAGCACATGTTTATAAGCACAGGGCTGGTCACTGCTCCCTGAAGAAGTCAAGGTGAACTAGGCCTCCCAGAGGTATTCACTCACCTTCTGTCACAGCTAGAGTCCCATCCCTGCCCCCCACACCACCACCAGTCCCTGAAACCTTGGAATGATCATGCCTCTCACCTGGCTGAGGGCACTGAGAGGCTCAGGGAGCATGACCGAGTGTGGAACAGAGAGCCCTTAGGGCCACAAGGGAGATGAGAAGAGGAAAAACTGGAGGGGCCTGAGCCAGCTCAGTAATAAGGAAGTGCAGATGACAGTGGTGACTGAGTTCTGGGGAGTAGAGGACCACAGAGCAGAGGACAATGAGAGAGCAGGGTCCTCCACTGTTCTTTCCAAATAGCGTCCATCTCTCACTGCCTTTCACATCTGGACAGCGCAGGAAATGTGTACATTCCACAGGTACGTATCATCTGGAGAGCTCCCACGGGGTGTATCTTGTGACTGCATCTCCTTTTTAAGGCCAAAATGGTCCTTGTACCTGATCATGGTTTTCTGGGAGCTTACAGTCAAATTGGAGCCCATCTCTAGCCACTAAGAAAGATCGTGCAGCACTCATTTCTGTGTGCTGTTCTGACCTCACGTCTATTGCTTCCTCCACGCTGCTCTTTTCTGGTCCCTCACCTCCACCCCAGTAGAGAATTTTAAGCATAATAAAATTTAACCAATACAGGGCAATGTCACCCCTAAGGGGGTGAAAATTGGTTCAGGAGGAGGAGGAAAATAACTTCTACTTGTTATGTATAAAGTACACATATAAATATACATTTAGTATATAAACACATACCAAGCACATCTTTGAGAACCACTGGTCAATGTGAGTCAGTCATGTGCTTGGGCGGCCCTTCCCCTGACACAGGGTTGTCTGGCACATCATCCCCAGAAGTAAAATGACACAAGACGCAGAGGTCCAGCCCCCTCCCTCCACCACCTCAGCCATTCCCACGCGCTCCCCCACTTGCAGCGAAACCTGCAGCTGTGACCTTTGCTTTCATCTCTCAAAACCAAGTCTCCCTTCCGAGGCTTAAAGAATAACCAGTGTAGGAGTGATGTGTTCAAATGCAGATTCCTTGGTCTCACCTCAGTGGGTCTGGGGGGAGCAGGAACTTACAAGTGCCCTAGTGGGTTCTGATGGACCCCACTATGAGAAACACTCTACACAGTGTCTCCACAAATGACTCGGGCACCAGGGTGGAGTAGTGATTGATGTGATTTTATTATAAAAAAGCTTTGCCTCAGATAAGCCATTGATCAAGCACCAGTTTGCAGTGTATGTGTGTGGGACTGACCAGCACTAGGTCACTGTGTTCACCGCTTCCAGACACCAGTGTCTCCCCTCTTTGTTCTGGACTTACTGCAGCAGGTCTCCCTGTCCTTTGGCCCAGCAGAGCATGACATTTAATGGGGTGGTGTCTGCCCCTGAGCGGCCTCAACTTCCCCTCAGTGCTCACGGATGACTCAGGTCCAGCGTGACAGGCTGTGGAAAGTATGCTCAGGTGCCTGGCTCCCTCAGCCTAATGCCTTTTAAATCAGGATCCAGATTTGATTTGCTTTTCCTTGCCTTCCTGGCTTCAACTCTTCCAGGCTCATTTTTCACTCCCCTGTCAAGCTTCCCAGGGTTTGGGGGCCAAGTGAGCCAAGTTCTTCACACTTCGCAGACAACCCTCCTCCCAGGCCCTGTGCCCGCCACCTAAACTCCAGCTCTCAACAGGCCTGCCCTGCTCCCACCGCCCTCACCGGCCCCAGATCCTGCTGGAGTTTTCTGAGGGACGGACCTGCCTCTCTCAGAGGAGCTGCTCAGCATGTCAGCAAATGAGAGAAAATGAGTGGGTCCATTTCATCCTCTCCACCACTCAGCCAGCTCTGTCGGGACACAGGTATCTTCTTCACCATCACCGTGCCCCCAACCCACTTTCATCTCAGAGTGTTCTTGAGCAGAGACAGGGGACAGGAACTGAGCCTGAAGGAGCCATCAGGCCTGCCACGTGGCGTCAGAACTCACATCCTACCTTCCCAGACATCGTCTCAGCACTCAAGGCTGGTGTGTGTGTGGAATGGGTGTGAAGGGGAGGGCGCACCGCCTCAGCTGTCTGAGAATGTGAATCCCTTGAATTCGGGGACGCTCTCTTGGTCCTCTGTCATCTTTATATCCCAGGTGTGCCAAACATCCTGCATATAGCTAATGTTTGCTGTACGGGGTTAACCTGTAAACCACCCACTCAAGTCAGCCTTCCGGAGTGTCACACATTCATGTAGCACTGGGCTCAGCTGGTAGGCACACGAATAAAACCACTAGGTCTCTACTCCAAAGTCTTGTTTGGATTTGATTTTTATGGAATCACGGAATGTTAGAGCAGGAAGAGGCATTGGTCATCTGGTCCAACCTCCTAATTTATAGAAGGGGAAACTAAAGCCCTGAAGTCAGAAAGAGTTAGAGGCAAAGACCAGGCACACGACCGCCAGCCCAGCCCTCCTTCTAGGGTCACACCATTGGTCCTAAGAGCAGCCAGGTCCCCATAATAACCAGCAAACTGCCAAGCCAAAACATTTGCAAAGGACACAACTGACAGCAGTGTATTTAAACCCATCCTTGTCAGCTACAACCCAACCAGGCCTTACTTAAAATCTACCACGGGTCGGGCACCATCCTAGATGCTGTGGAAAACACAAGAATGAGCAAGAAATGGTGTTCAAGGGACTCTCATTCTAGTGACAACTACATAAATAACCGGCACATAAAGCCAAAGATAATACAGTCTGAGCAAGCCCTGACTCAGAGGGAGGAGACTGTAACTGGCAAGGAGAAGCAGCAGGATGGGCTCTCTGACAGAAGTGACATTTGCAAGAGCTTGGGTAGTTTTAGGGTACAGACTCCAGGAAGAAAGATGACAGAAGTCAGAGAAACAAAGCCCGGGCCCTGCTCAGGAATGGCAGGGCCCAGGTTGCAGGGCAGTCAGGAAGAGCACTAGCCCAGAGGACTGGCCCAAACTGTGAAGAACACTAAATGCCAGGCAGGGAGCCTGGACTCAAAGCCATGGAAGGCTTCTGGGCAGAGAAGAGCTGCTTAAAGAAGAACCTCGCAGCAGACGAAGCCTGGAAAGGCCTGAGGGAGGAGCTCCAGGGAGCCTTGCTGGGTTAGCTCAGCCGCATGGGTGGGATCTCACCCCCCCAAGTGAGGCCAGGCATTCTTCAGCAGTGCTGCCCACTAGTGGATGGGCAGATTTAACTCAGGGAAGGTGATCAGAAGTCCAGCCTCATTCTTCAATCTGGTCCCTGAGGGCACTTTCATTCCATTTAACTCTGCCTATCTTCCCCCAAGTGCATAGAAGCCGGAGACGGGGTAATTGGTACTTTCTACCCTCTAACAAATGTAGAAAGCTTTTTACACTATAAAATGCTACACAAATGTACGGTACATTGTTTAAAATAAGATGCAATCAAAACAAAATGCAAAGAAAACTCCATCACCAAGATGTTGGAACCGAATAAAATAATAAAATGTTAAACATGGGAACAACGAATCAAGATAATCTGTCCAACTCCCAATCTCATTTGTGGATCTCCAATACCAAAGTCCTCATCCATGATGGTCTAGCACTCCTTATACATGTTTAGTCCTAAAAAATTAACAGTACCTGGCTCATTGGGAAAAGTGCTCAATAAACATTGGTTGAATGAATCAAATCCAAACACTCAAAATCTACCTTAAATAAAAGTAGAACATTACTTTTTTTAATGATGCAAGAGATTAAAATTTAGAAAATTCACAAATTGAACAAATAATATCTCTTTACTGGACCCCTACCAGGAGCTGGAACTGGGATGTGTTTTTAAAAATTTGACCTGTGAGCCCACCAGTGTGGCTCAGTGGATTGAGCACAGTCCCATGGACTGAGAGGTCCCGGTTCAATTCCCAGAAAGGTGCCTGCCCGGGTTGTGGGCTTGATCACCAGTAGGGGGCATGCATGAGGCAGCCGATCCATGTTTCTCTCTCACATTGATGTTTCTATCTCTCCCTTCCTCTCTAAAAAAATCAATAAAAACATATTTTTAAAAATTAAATAAAAATTTGACATATGAAATTGGGAACACACACTACAATATATAAACCACTGAACCTCAGATCACAAAGGGCCTTTGTGCCATCTAAATCATGATTTTTATAAGAAGGAATCTGAGGTCCAGGGAGGTTTAGTGGTTTGTCAAAAGTTTTAAGGTAACTTTGTAGGAACCAGAACTCCAGGCCAGTGTTCTTTCCACATGTTATGTCAATCACCTAATTAAATTTTAAATTGTACAGTGCAGAATAGAACCCTCCTAGTATGTGGCAATGGGAAGGAATAAAATGGACTGGAAGAGCTAGCAAAGGCTTCAGAGAGGAGGAAAAGTTTAATTTTTAGTTATCAAAAATGACAATCCATTAGTTGTAAGATCACTGATGATGAGAATCACGTTTTATTTTTATTTTTTGTCCCAGTGTCTAGAGCACAGAGGAAAAGCTACTCATATTGGTCAACTTTTAAGATAGTCTAACTACTAACTTCATTTAAAGTTGGAAGGAAGTTGCATATTATAAGGAATGGGAACATCTTGAGTTCTGCAGAAATTATATCTATGTGAAAAAATAAGCCAGACCTTGCCCTGGACGGTTTGGCTCAGCGGTTAGAGCATCGGCCCGTGGACCAATGAGTCGCGGGTTCGATTCCGGTCAAGGGCACGTACCTTGGTTGCAGTTCATCCCCGGCCCTGGTCGGGTCATGCGGGAGGCGACCAGTCCATGTGGCTCTGTCATGTCGCTATTTCTCTCTGTCTCTCTCTCTCTCTCCCTCCCTCTCACTCTATCTGATGATAAATAGAAAAATATCCTTGGGTGAGGAATAAAAAATAATAATAAATAAGCCAGACCTTAATGATATCTCCCATGCAGATACAGATGCCCACTGATGAATGCCAAACCCAGTACTTCATTCCTTCTCCCAGGAGCTGCCATTGAAATAAGAAAAGCCTCATCTAGTGTCTCCGTCTCTCATCGCTCATTCTGCCACACAACTCTGTTTCCATTTCAAGGCAGACAGTCAAGGTAATTTGAAATATATTAAAAATAATAGGAGACTAAAGAACTTATTAGTAGAGAGACAGGTCTATCTAGATAGTACCAGCCTTCTCTATCCTGATGGGCGAACCATCACTGTGAAATTTAATAAATACAAAAACTTAAAGAATTTACAACAACAAAAAACATTCTATTTACATGGTTCCAAATCCTCTCCTAATTTTAGGTAGCAAACACATCAGTCCTTTCATGTGGTGGTGATCGTACCATGCGCAGGGTTCTTGCTTTGCTTCTGTTTCCACTTCATATTATTCACACACATTTCCATTTATGGATGTAGCTCCCAAAATGACAAGTATGTGACTATATAACATCTGCCATATTGAACTGTTTAATTACTTCCTTTTGAGCAGAAACTAGTTCCCTTGTTGTTATTTTACATAGTGCTCTGAACATCTTTGTACCAACTACTTTGTTCTTCTCCTTTAGGAGTTAAGTTATAGTGTTGAAGGCAGAATTCTTAGCAAAGCATACCAAGCGTTTTATTGTCCCTGTAACATTCTGCCAGTCTGAGCCCCACAAAGGCTGAACCAAAAATCAGTGCTCCCAGCAAAGGAAACCTTTGCCTGTTTCCTCTCAGCCCCAACACTGGGCTCTTGGCATCTTCTTCTTCTTCTTCTTCTTCTTTTTTTTTAATTGATTTTCTAAAGAGAGACATCGAAGTGAGAAACATCGATCAGCTGCCTCCTGCACGCCCCCTACTGGGGATGGAGCCCACAACACCCAGGCATGTGCCCTGACTGGTAATCGAACCAGGACCTCTCAGTCCATGGGACAACGCTCAAACCACTGAGCAACACCACCTGGGTGCCTCTTGGCATCTTTTATTTTGCTAGTTTTTCAGGTATTTTCAAGGTATTTTAATTTCCTTATATTTAACTGCTCTCAGTGTTGTGTGATGTATTTATTTATTTATTTATTTTTAATCTTCATCCAAGGATATTTTTCCATTTTTGTTCAGATAGAGTGGGAGGGAGAGAGAGGAAGAGAGGGAGAGAGAGAGAAACATAGACATGAGAGGGACACATCAAGTGGTTGCCTCCCACACGACCCCAATCAGGGCTGGGGACGAATCGCAACCGAGGCACGTGCCCTTGACTGGAATGAAACCCGAGACTCATTGGTCCACGGGCCGACACTCTAACCACTGAGCCAAACCGTCCAGGGCTGTGTAATGTACTTAATGCAGTGCTATATATTCTTCCACACCCAGACCTTGTCTATATTTCTTTCAATGTAAACTGTGTATTCATCTTTGACCATTTATCAAATAGAATCTGGACATTGAACTCAGATAGCCATGCCAAATCTTTTTACAGGCAATATTATTGTGCTTTTTAAAAATTACAGAAGTAACTCCTATCTACTGTTAAAAATTCAAGCAATAAGAATGTGTATAAAGTCAGAGGAGAAAGTTGAGGGTATAATAAAATGGAAAATGGTTTCTTTCCCTCTTACTCTTCTCTCTTGCAATAGTATCACTTCCCAGATGTAACCACTGAAATCATCTTTGCATTCTTAGCATTAAAATCAGTAATTCCAGATAATATATTCTGTATCTATTTTCTGATTTAAGAATTTAGACAACACTTACTGATTCCCACTATGAATGACAAGGAATTTTGCTGACTTACACTGCCTCCCTCTCACCAGTCCTGTTTTGACTTTTTGATCTTCGATTGGACATTATTGGCAAGATCACAAACTCAAATACCTGCAGCATCT
This sequence comes from Tadarida brasiliensis, assembly GCA_030848825.1. Classification (NCBI taxonomy): domain Eukaryota; kingdom Metazoa; phylum Chordata; class Mammalia; order Chiroptera; family Molossidae; genus Tadarida; species Tadarida brasiliensis. Next base: position 60,735,055 of record CM061260.1, on the reverse strand, counting down.
GGGCATGATATCAAGTATAGAAAGTGGGCAGGGACAAGAAATATCACGATGCCTTTCCTGCCCATTTTCTGCTCTCCCACTACTAATATGGGCATGGCTAGGGGAAAAGCAGTCATAACTGGCAATAGATGCTTGTCCATGGGCGAGGCAATGACTAGGAATTGGGGGGGGGGGGGCTAAAGCAACCTGGTAGAGACATGCTTAATACAGGGGGCAGTGCCCACGGACCAACTGTTGCCACATGGAAACGTTGCCACATCTTATTTTTTGCGAAAAGCCATTTAGAAGTGAATTGCATGTGTAAGCTTTTCATTTGTAAATCTCAGCTCAAAGCTTTTGCGAACAGCACCGGCCAAACACAAAAGATCTGTGTGCCAAATATGGCCAATGAGCTGACCATTTCTGCCCTCTGTCATTATGGGTTTAAGTCACGTACTCAAACGTCTGCCATGTGATCCATCTGCTTTAGACGGCACCTCCTCACTTCCCACTCCGTAAGACGAAGATGTCCGTGTTCTTCGTTTTCTCTACCTTACCATACACCGTCCCTTTACCTTGGCTTGCCAAAGCTTACGGAGTTTACTTCCTGTTCTGTAACTATACACTTTTGAGCTTTGTCTTATGGATTGATTTAAAAAAAACAACAACATTTTCTTGACAGCCATACTATATTGTATCAATATTTTCTTTAAACATCTGGTGGCCATGAATTAACTGTTCACAATCTATGACTGAAGGACGAGGTTCCAAATGCAGGTCGCTGCTGTGGGTTTTCCATCCAGGCTGTGGTCCTGTCTCCCTGAATGAGGGACTGACCGCAAGCTCCGTGGACCACGTGGGACACATCCACGGGCAGACAGCAACTGACAGACAGCTCACCTCACACACTGCGCCTGGTGCCAAAGTGAAGAGACTTTCTTCTGGGATGTGCTGAATCATTCCACACGGGAGCTTCTGTTTTCTCCACACAGATGTTAAGTAAACACCCTTCAATGATCCTGCTTTCTGTCCTGCAGCCCAGTGCTAGTCCCCAAATCCTTTCATCTCACAGACGAGGCTCTCACTGCTGCTGGAGCGCCTCTTCCATGCAACGGCTGGCAGTGCGGACGCATCCTTCAGCGCCGTCCCAGGAAAACCGCTCGTCTGCTGATGCCCCCTCCCTGCTCTCAGTGCAGCTCTGAATTCATCCTCTCTGTAACCTTTTATGTTCATTTCAATGGCACATTTGCAGGGAGGAGGAGTTAATAAGTCTGTTTAGTCCGGCATTCTGAACCCGACGTGGCCGCCAACTGCTGACGACGACAGTTTCAACAATACTTGCCCTGTCATTTCCCATTCCGCTGCTTTTGCTTGGAATACTCAGGAACTCTGACACACAGGCAGCCCACCGCCAGTCTCCTGCCATGAGACTTTCTGGAACAGACAGCTATGGAAATTTTGGGAGCATATTCAAACTTGCTGGGATACTAAGATTATCATCTTCAACCAAAAATGGAAGACAAAGGTTCTTTCATCAAGAGATGACATTTTTCTTTGAATGAATCTTATGCCCTAAGTAAATTCTCAAGAAGTTAATGTCTTATTTCTATTGTGAATAGAACAATTTTTTTTTTTTTTTATCCTCACCCGAGGACATTTTTTGCATTTATCTTCAGATAGAGCGGGAGGGAGAGAAGGAGGAAGAGAGAGAGAGAAACATCAATGTGAGAGAGATACATCGACTGGTTGCCACCCCCACAGCCCCAACCAGGGCCGGGGACAAACTGCAACCGAGGTACGTGCCCTCAGCAGGAACCGAACCCGGGCCTCTCTGGTCCGCGGGCCGACGCCCTATACCTTCTAGCTGTGGCTCTCTGGTGTAAGAGGACTGAATTAAATGTAACAGTGACTTCTGTCAGCCCTGTCCAACGGCACTTTCTGTGATGACAGAGATGTTCAGCAATCCGTGCTGCTCAACATAGCAGCCGTCAGCCACACGTGGCTGCTGAGCGTTTAGAACACGGCTGGCGTGGCTGAGGGACTGAACTGTTCATTTTGATTAGTCTTCCATTCAAATAGCCACATGCGGCTAGTGGCTACGCTAGACCTTGAACAACTCGTTCTCGTTGAGGAAACAAAAGACAATAAACAAAAACTGGTAAAATTGTAAACTGACAAAAAGTAAAAATGAGTCATATATGTCAGTATTATAGAAATTCAGAAGAGGGAGCAACTGAAGGTTAGAAAGTTCAGGATTAGATCTATAAGGTAGATTATGTGCTGATGTTTAAACCATTCCAAAAGATGTTAAGTAAAAAGAGCGAGCTGTGGGTGCGCGTATGTATGTGGGTCCACTGGTACATATCTTCATATATATGTACACATATTTCTATTTATAGACCATATACAGATATATGCTTACTTTTGCATGGAACATTTCTAGAAGGATACCCACATTGTTGATGGTGGCTACCTGTGAGACTAGAAGTAAGGATCAAGGCAAGGAGCATTTTTACATTGTTTGCATTTTTGTTTTAAAAACAGTTTAACATTTAAGTCATTTTTTTTCCTTTATAACAAAGTTATAGGCACAGAGATGATTAATGAACGATATGTTCTAAAAAGGCCAAAGCAGTCCACTCTTTCCCGTGGTTATTACTCACGAATGATCTTATGTGATTATTGGGAATATTCCACATCCTATTACCATGGCTCTTCTGTCCTCTAATAAAATGCTTTAAAAAGAAAACATACTTAGGAAAGCAGCCTGAAGGAGGTAGAATTTAAACCGGACCTTGAGGCTGGAGAGAATGGGGAGCAGGAAGGACGTCCTACATTAAGGCACAGCTGGAGGAAAGGGGGAGCAGGGGTGCAGGCATGCGGGTGGGGAAGAGCGAAGGTAGGGAGTGGGGTGGGGTACGGGGAGAACCCCCGTAAGATGCCTGGGACCAAACCCCTAGGAATTTGACATGCAAGAGATCTGGGGACTTAGGCCCTACTACCTTGGTTCTTGGGGGAACCAAACGTCCATTGAGTGCCCACCGTGTGGCAGGTCCTGTGATAAACAAGGAAGTCACAAGTCCAAGGAACCCGATGAGACGTGTGAAAGGGACGGCATCATATAATGTGAGGAATACAAAGTTTGGACCCAGTAAGTGCTTCTGTCGCTTACTGATGTAACCTTGGCAAGTTCTGTAATTATTCTGAGGCCCCACGTTCTTCCTCTATCAAAACGGGGATAAAGCCACCTTACCACGAGGATGAAGTGACTGAGGTTACTTGCCTAGCCCCAACAGGGCACCAACAAATGCTAGTTCCCCTCCTATCACACCCTGCCCCCATTCCTAACCCCAAATCGACAGACAGGGGAAATAAAGTATTTTTTCTTGTTTACCCTTTCTCCACAAAAGTGATACCAGAACAACGTTCCTGTGTCATGCGTGAGTGGGCTGGGTGAGTGGGACTAGGCCTCTGCAGACAAAGCCGGAGCGCTAGGGGCTGATGAGAAAAAGCCTTGGAGGCAGTGCCGAAGAACTCCATCCACTGTCCCAGAATAGGAAGCAGGGGGTGACACAGGCAGACAGGCACGTTAGGGGGATCATTTACGCAGCGGTAGAAAGGACACACGGGACAGACAGAAGTCAGGAAGCAGGAAACCATTTTTCAAGCCCCTCCGAGCCTCATGTTAATCTCCTCTAAATTCCTATAACACAACAAGCGATTTACTGGACGATTTCAAGCCCTGACTTACACACTGCCACATCCTACTGCTTTAGATGCACAGGTTTTCTCCAGAACCCCATCCCTGAGACTCCTGAGGACAGAAAGCAGACCAGACACTTCCTTCAAACTTCTCAGAGCGGTGGAGTCTTCTGAGTTAGAAGTGAACTGAGAAGAAATTAGGGAGAGAGGATATTGCCATCGGCTAAAGTGGAAACTGAGGAGTGATTCAGGCTTTCGTGGGTCAGTGCTTCTTGGTTCCCTTCCTCTACCCTCCACGACTTAAACGTAAACATGCCTGGATGAGGCAGGGCGAGCCCTCCACTGGGAGGCCCGCATCCGTAAACACTCAGAACCGCAGCCTGGACAGAGACCTCATCTGGGCTGCGCTTCCCAGGAGGCACTGAAGTATCAGCTCATTTGATTCATGCACAGCCAGGGCCTATCACCATGTTTGCTTTATCTGATAAGAATGAATTCCAGGGTAGAGGGGAAGAAATCCCCATTCATTTCAGTATTTTTGCCACCATCTCACGCCTTTCATACTTGACTGTGGTGGGGGAAGCAACCCATCGGTACCTGAGCCGCCTGCAAGGGCAACAGAACAGCTGGAGGAGTTCACTCGGCCCCTGGCATTGGCAGAGCCCTGGCTAAGGGCACACGGAGGCCCCCAGGGCCCCGGGGCCGAGCAGTGCTCACCAGGCAGGGGCACAGTGCAGTGTACTACTCTTCCCATCTGGTTGCACCCTACACTGAGGGGGTCCTCCTGTGCATGTGGGGGTACAACAGAGCCCCACATCCAAGTTTCATCTACCTTTTCATCCCCTCCCCCCACCCCCAGCAAACAGGTGTCCCACTCAGGCCTAGCAATATCTTCTCATGGGAAGAGGCCCACACAGGCCCTGGAGGTGGGCCCAGGGCCACTTGGTAAAGAATTCTGGGGTCCCGGGTGTCCAGAACATGCGGGATGGGATGGCTCCGGTGGGCACACGCCTTGGGTAGACAGGTCCCTGCTCTGAGGCCAGGGGACAGCCGGACAAAGGAACAGGGGTTTCTAGAACATGGGCTCAGGATGTCTGGGTCTCAAGGTGGCACTGATGAGATACACAGCCAATGTTTTATGAGTTCCTGAAAATATAATATCCTCAAGCTCTAGGCTGGCAGAGACCAAAAAAAAAAAAAAAAGGAGGAATGTAGTTTTGGCCCATTCAGTAGACCCTGATCAAATAGTAATTGTTCTAGAGTGACATTAACTTACTATTTGACCCCAGGTGGCTGAGTTCTGCTCAGAAACCCTAGACCCTGTTGGTTCAAGCCAGAGGCCATAGCCAAGGAGGAACAGATCATTCCAGAATGCTTGAATTACAGGGCCATATCAACCCAGAATAAGGCGCTCTCCTCACTGTTGGTAGAATTGGTAAGGGTCTGAAAGTGTTTTTTAGTTCTTCTCTGTGTTATGTCTTCTCCCTTATTTATCCTCATCATTTAAAGAAACAACATCTCCACATGCATCTTATTAGCTGTTTATCAGTTAGGAATACTTTTCGTAAAATGTCTGGTGTGAATAACCACAGCAAAGATCCTATCTGAGAAAGTCTTTAAGCCTAGAAGTTTTGTCTCTTAGCTGCTGGTCTTCATGCTCCATCCACTGCTATAACCCCCACCCACACCCACCCCAACCAATCCTTAGTATTCTGGCTTGTTCCCTCATGGTTTTACCATGGCTGCCTGAGCACCAGGTATCACATCTGCATTCAAGGCAGAAAACTGGGAAGGGGTGAAATACGAGAGCAGCAGTGATGACCTTTTCTTAAAAAAATCAGAAAAGCAAGAACTTCCCGAGAAACTCCCAGGCAGACTTCAGCCAGGATGTGTCAACGGCCCACCCTTAGCTGCCAAGGAAACCTCAGCAGTAGCCTGTACAGTGGAAAAGGGCAAGGGCAAAGGGGCTGGCGATGGGGTATGTGTTGGCTGCCCAAAGTATCTGCCACAAAGTAGAAAAACCCTAGTAGATGTGAGGGACTGAGACCCACAGAGCTGAACATCTCACAGTTTGGGGCTTCTCAGAAAAAGACATGAACCACGAGGGGCACCTGTGGCCCCATCTTAATGTCACCCAAGTCTTCTTGCTCGAAAGAGGGCTTATTGGAGAAAAGGGTTCATTAAGTCCTTGACCTAAAAATAGGCCTGAAAAGGAAATGGGGGCAGGGCAGGCCATCGTTTTTACCTTCTTCAGGACAGTTTGAACCAACGTCTAACTACTAGCCTCAGGAGGTGGTAGGAAAGAGACCTTTATAACTTTCTCACATCCACGGTGCCCACTGTATTTCCACGGTGATGGGAGGGTCCCTGTGCCCCCTTCAGAAGAAGCTGGGACATCCTAGCACCCTTCACACCCAAGCTTCAGGGCTCAAGCTGTTGGTGGCAACTTCACCGAGGGAAGCAGGGTGGGGAGAAGAGAGCTCCTGACAGCTCCTACAGGGAAGAGAAGGATTCCTGACAGCTGCAATGGGCACCAGCCTGGGCCTAAGTAGTAGCTTGAAGGCTTAATTTTAAAAAGTCACTCACACCCTGGCCGGTTTGGCTCAGCGGTTAGAGCGTCGGACTGCGGACCAGAGAGACCCGGGTTTGGTTCCCGCTTAGGGCATGTGCCTCGGTTGCAGTTTGTCCCTGGCCCTGGTTGGTCGTGCGGGTGGCAGCCACTTGATGTGTTCCTTTCACGTCAATGTTTTTCTCTCTCTCTCTTCCCCTCTCTCCCTCCCACTCTATCTGAACAAAAAAAAATGAAAAGTCCTCGGGTGAGGATTAAAAAAAATAATAAAAAAAATAAGAAGTCACTCACTTGTAAGAGATTCGCCCAGATACTGAAAAACTGAGATCCTAAGGTCATTGTGAACCTGACCCAGGACTGGTCTCGTGCAGAATGAGCATCCCCTCCTGGAGGGAGGGGTCAGCTGCAGGCAGGGTCAAGTGGCCACAGCGGTCAAGTGGCCACAGCAATGAAGTCAGAGAACCACGGACCGTGCTCAGGGAGTGATCCCTTTGGAGCCCAGGCTTCTATAACTAGCAGCGCCCGCTCAAAGCCCATGTCACTTCAGTTAGCACTACCTTTCCCTTCCTTTCACTGAGGGCTCCAGGTCAGGACCTGATCAACTTCATCTCTGGTATCAACATAACCAGGTTCCTCCTTCTGGAATCATTTGAGGTGGACTTTCCCTGATACAAAATGTCCCTTTGTGGCCTTTGCCACAGTGATAACACACATTTGCAAAGTGCTAGTTTACAGAGCACTTTCTTTCTTTCTAATATGTTTTTTTAATTGATTTTTTAGAGAGAGAGGAAGGGAGAGGGAGAGAGAGATAGAAACATCATCGATGTGAGAGAGAAACATTTATCAGCTGCCTCCTGCACGCCCCCTACTGAGGACTGAGCCCGCAACCTGGTCTTGTGCCCCGACTGGGAATCGAACCCGTGACCTATTGGTGCATGGGATGAGCTCAATCCACTGAGCCACACCAGCTGGGCCAGAGCACTTCCTATGACAACCTTCCCTCTGCATTTCTCTCTACAAGTTGGAAGATGAGCCAGACTCCATCTAACCTCTCTCTGGGATTGTCTTCCTTCTGTGCCCACTGTTCACCAGCATGCTGCCGTGGTGTGGTTCTGGGTTAGATCCAGGCAGCTGCTAATGGCAAAGCAGCAAAGTCACAAAGGGAGCAAGGGCATCAACATGCTATAAGGCGACGAAGTCATCTCTTCCTCTCCACATTTGTCTGAATTTGAGGAAGGAGTTCACCTCTCAGAGGCAGAGGGCAGGAGGGTGGGCATAGAGATGAAATCAGTTTGCAAAGCCATTTTTTTAAAAGTTCATATTTAATTTTTTATCTTTAAGTGAAAATTCAGTGTTTTATAATATATTCACAAACTCGTGCAACCATCATCACTATAAGATTGCAGAACATTTTCATCATCCCGAAAAGAAACCCTGTACCATTGGCAGTCACTCTCCACTCCTCCCCAGCCCCTGGCAATCATTAATCTACTCCATCTCCACAGGTTTGCCTATCCTGGACATTTCATATACATGGAAGCATTTACTATGTGGCCTTTGTGTCTGGCTTCTTTCATTTAGCATGCTGTCTTCAGGGTTCATCCATGTGGAAGCATGTATCAGCACCTCCTGCCTTTTTATGGTTATGTAAGCCATTTCTGAACCCACAGGGATTCTTTCTGTTGCTTCTTTCCTGCCAGCTGTGGGGATGTGAGGAGATCACAGTCAGGACAACAGAAAAGAGCCCTCATCCTGGTAGTGCCCAGAGAGAAGAAACATCACCACCATTCTCCACCATCTTCTTCAGGTAGCAGATACAACAAGGACGGTTACGTCACACCCACCAGCAAACGGTCTTATCTAGACAGGCCTGTGCAGGGCGCACCGTGCAGTGCAGCCCCGGGCCATTCCAAAGCGGCAACCCCTGCACCCTCTCCAGAGGGCCACCCCGCCAAACCTGGCACTTGGACCAAGGCGAGGTCCAGTGTCATCTGGGAAGAGTGATGTGCTCAATCCTTTCTTTCTACATACTTCCAGGGGCCTGCTCCTGAACTGTACTACTGACCCTAGAACAACACGGGGGCCAGGGGCACTGACCCCCCGACAGTTGAAAATGCACATGTAATTTAACTCGGCCCTCTGATCCATGGACTCCCAACTGCAAATCAAAGATACTATTTTCAGCTCTGGCCATTGTGGCTCAGTAGTTGGAGTGTCGGTCCACAGACCAAAGGGTTGAGGGTTCGATTCTTGGTCAAGGGCAATACCTGGGTTGCAGGTTCCATCCCCAGCCCCAGGTGCGTGCAGGAGGCAACCAATTGATGTGTCTCTCTCACATCAATGTTTCTCTCTTCCCTTCTCTCCCTCCCTTCCGCTTGCTCTAAAAGAGAAAAAAATCAATGGAAAGAAATATCCTCAAGTGAGGATTAACAAAAAAAGAAAAAAAAAATACTGTTCCAATCCATGGTTGGTTGAATCCGCAATGTGAAACCTGGGGCTGACTGTACATTTATTGAAAAAATCCATGTATAAGTGGACCTGTGCAGTTCAACCCCGTGTTGTTCAAGGGTCCACCGTAGATTCACCATGCAGCTCCCAGGACAACTATGAGCTGCAAAGCCCCTGACTTCCACACGCATCTGCACATCTAGCTGACGATTTGACTTCCTGGTGGTCTGAGCTAGCAGCTTACTGAAAGTCTCTTCAACTGGGCATCATGCCAGATATTCTGATAGCTAGTCTTCAAAGTTCCCATCTTCTTCTCCCTTCTAGCACAAGAGGGACAAGGAATTCTCATGCCCATGTGCAGAAGAAGAAATGGAGACCCAGTAAGGGGAAGAAACCAATATTCATTAGCAAAAGGTAACCGACTAATAAGGGGTCCGACCTCCCATCCCACTGCACTGGGGATACCAAGTGGATACACGAGAAGGTTAGTTAACTGAACACTCCTTCCAGGGAGGAAGTGAAAGAAAAACCATAGTCAGTTTTTACTTGTCCATATTCCAAGGCACTTATTTAAACCCAAGCTGTATGCCTCCTGCCACCAGCCTACGTGTTCTGCTGTAATCAGGCAGCGCATACCCAGACATGACCTACCGTAACAGCAACACATCTCGGTGTCCCTCCCCACCCCCACCCTGAGTCCTCCAACACAGACCAAAGTCAACCATAAACCAAATAAATAGGGCAAATTGGTATATTTTCACTTTACACGTGGGTCCAAAGCAAACCAGGTCCTCTAGCAGATCATCCTGATGAGAAGAGGGCTCCAGCAGGGACGACGCTGCCCTCCCAGCCCCCCGAGCCTCCCGTCCAGCCACACTTCTTACCCTCCCTTCAAATCTGGCGGTGGCCCCCTCTTTGATGCAGAGGTTCCGAGGGGGCAAAATGAAAGCAGGAGCCTCAGTCAGGGGCATGGAGCCGACGCGCGAGGGATCCACACTGAGGGATGTTCTGGAAACGTGTGTCGAGGCAGCCAGCTTCACATCCCCCATCGTCTGCAAACAGGAAGGAAGGCCAGGTCAGACGAGACCAAGTACAGCCCTGCTTCCCCTCAGGCCCCGCGTGCTTGTTGGGCCCCGGTGCTGTGAGTTTTACAGGGAGCGGGTGTCCCGGGTCAGGGTCCACCTGGGGCTCCTCTGGGAACAAGAGGCTCTGTGTCCTCCACCCTCAGGGCTGTGTGAGGCCCAGGGTGAGGCCCAGCTGGTCCCAGATGCCAGCTCTCAGGGTCATGCCCCGGCCTCCGAGAAACCCCAAGGAGAACTTTCAGGAAAGGGGCAGCTGGGATGAGAACAGAGAAACCAAATGGTCCTCCGCGTTTTTCCATGGGTATCTGAAATCAGTATCTGTTGGTCATCGCCCCTTCAGAACCGTCATCTGCATTAGGCACTTGTGGTAGAAAGCAAAAGCTGCTTTGCCTGCTCTGTGGGAACTCACAGTCAACGAAAAATGGGCTCCATACTCCAAGAAAGAAAGTAGTTCAGGATTAACACAACAGAATCCTGGGTGGGTGAGTGCGTGTGGTTGGATGAAAGGAAGGCAGGCTAGGGAGGACACCCTACTGCTGAGGCTAGACTGTGAAAAAGCCTCAAAGGTCACAGGACCTCAGGGAAGTGAGTGTTTTAAGATGATCTAGGTGAACTCCTTCATTTACAACTGAGGCCCAGGAGGGTGAGTCACTCGTCCAGAGACAAAGCAAAATGATGGCATCACGGGAAGAATGCTTCAGGTTCCTGATCCCTGAACCAGGGCCAGGCTGGGACTAGGCCAGATGTCTGTCAATGGGGACTGGCAAAGTTAGCTGGAACAAAGGATTGATTCCAGAACTGGGTTAGTAACAGGTATGAATCTAAGTTCTTGATTGCAAACGACAGAAACTGACTCTGGCTCTCAGAAAGAGAGAAGGGATCTATTAGAAAGATGGAGTTGGGGTGGGGGGGAGGGGGGAGCTCCCTAAATCGATAGGAGAGGCTGGAGAACCAGGCTGGGAAAACGGACAGCAGTGACCAAAGCTGTGTGGCCAGATCCCAGCCAATGTCACTGGACACCCGCACCCACTACCTAGAATGCATCCTAAGTGTCCCTGCTTCAGGTTCCAGGTCCAGATGGAAGGCTCACCAGGCGGGGATGGCTCCAGGTTGGGGACCACCTCTCATTCTCTACAGAATCCATGGCTCCTGCCTATTGCAGGCATCTGACAAACGTCTGCTAAACTGAAAGGAGCAACAGTCCTAGTTTTTATTGTCTGTGCACTTTCTTGGGATCTTTAGTCACACATTTAAATCCCCATGCTGAGTCGGGTGAGCATGTAATTAGTTTGTTTAAATTTAATAACATCTGACAAAAATAAAATGGAGATAATATTTTGAAGTTAAAGTTAAAATAACAAAAACCTAGATTTGTTTATTAACAGGGTACATCCCTGCTTGACAAATTCAACCTTCTCTTTCACTAATAAGCTACTAGCTCTGCAAACAAAATCCCTTCCAAATGATAACACTCACAGGTTCACTGCAGTAGGTAATAATGAAAGCAAACCTCATGTAGTACTTCGTGTACACCAGGAACTGTTCTAAGCACTTTATAAATAATAGCTCATTTGCTCCTCACACCACCATGAGACAGATAACCTCATCACCCGCACTTTATGGACTAGAAACCAAGGCACAGAGAGATTGAGAAATTTGTTCAAGGTCATGGCATTTAATAGGGGGCAGAACTGGCATTTAAACCTGGGAGTCTGGAGTCAGAGCCCCTATTCTTAACCACTGGGCCCTCTCAACTCTTGTAAGCAGTCAGAGTTGGCTGGTGGGAAGGGGGTGTGAGGTTGGGGTAACAAGGGAAAAAGTTGAAAGCTGCTACCACATACATAAATATTAAGTTTTCTGTATGTCAAAACATACTCTCAACAACATTAAAAGATGGATGATAATCTGGGATAAAATGTTTACAATAAAAATGAAGGACTACACCTGGTCAGTGTGGCTCAGTGGATTGAGCATTGTCCCATGTACCAAGAGGTCACTAGTCCGATTCCCTGTCAGGGCACATGCCTGGGTTGTGGGTTCGACCCCCACTAGGGGGCATGCAGGAGGCAGCCTATCGTTCTCTCATGGATGTTTCTATCTCTCCCTCTCCCTTCCTCTCTCTCTAAAAAAAAAAAAAAAAAAAAAAAATCAATAAAAAAATATTTTTTTAAATGAAGGACTAGGACAATTTACATATAAGGAAACAGCCTGACAGATAAGTAGGAAGAGGCTATGCCTGAATGGTTCACAGAAGATAGACAAACGGCCACTACACATGGACACTGCCTAGCCACAATAAGAACCCAAGAGTGCAACTTAAGAACAAGCTATTATCTTAGAAAACTAACCAAATTGATATTTAAAAGGAAAGAAAACAAAATGCCAGTGAGACTGCGGTGAGGTCTCATACCCACCCAGGGGAATATAAATTGGTGTGATCTTTCTGGAAAGCAATTTGGCAAAAAGATTCTGAACAAAATGTCTATCTCTTTTCCCAGGAATCCTTCATTTAGAAATGTGTGATTGGGAAACAATCAGAGATGCAGCCCAAAATTTATATATGAAAATGCTAATCACATTATCTTTAGCAAAAGAAACAGAAAAATAATTCAGTTAAATAGAAATAAAAAAAAGATCAAATATCTAAGAGTGAGATGGGTTAAATACAGTGGAATATCAGGCTGTTATATGAGTATATACTTACAAGGAAAATAATGATAGAAATTTTAAACTAAAAATAAGTTTTATTACGGAAAATTTCAGATACAGAAAAGTAGAAAGAATGATAAAATGAGTACCTCAAATACCCATCTCCTAGATTCAACAATTAGCATTTTATCATATTTATATCATTGTGTTTGTGTGTTCGCAGAACCATTTCAAAATAACTGTGATATAATTTTAATGACAAGAATCATGATATATTCATTCACCAAATTAAAACATATTTATTGATTCCCAGACAAGAAAAAGCTAAAGGAGTCCAGCACCACCAAACCAGTATTACAAGAAATGTTAAAGGGATTTCTTTAAGAAGAAGATAAAAAATATGAATAATAAAATGGCCAAAACTACATACCTATCAATAATCACTTTAAGTGTAAATGGATTAAATGCTCCAATCAAAAGCCATAGGGTGGCTGAACGGATAAGAAAACAAGACCCATATATATGCTGCCCACAAGAGACCTACTTCAGATCAAAAGACACACACAGACTGAAAGTGAATGACAGAAAAGAAAGAAAAAAGCTGAGTAGCAATACTTACATCAGACAAAATAGACTTTAAACAAAGGCTACAGCAAGAGACAAAGAAGGACATTTCATATACAGTAGCCAAGATATGAAAGCAACCTAAGTGTCCATCGATAGATGATTGGATAAAGAAGATGTGGTATATATACAATGGAATATTACTCAGCCATAAAAGAATGAAATCTTACAATTTGCAACAACACAGATGGATCTAGAAGGTATTAAACTAAGTGAAATAAGTCAAAGACAAATACCATATGACTTCACTTACATGTGGGATCCAAAGAACAAAATAAACAATCGAAACAGAAACAAACAGATACAGAGAACAAAACTAATAGTTGCCGGATGGGAGGGGGGTTGGGGGATTGAATGAAAAAGGTGAAGGGATTAAGAAGTAGTTAGAAAATAGTTACGGGAATTAAAATAGAGCATAGGGAATCAGTCAATATATTATAATAAATATATATGGTGCCAGGTAGGTACCAGGCTTATCGGGGATCACTTTTAAGTTATATAAATGTCTAACTACTATACTGTACACCTGAAACTAATATAGTATTGAATGTCAACTGTAATTGACAAATTAAACATTTTTTAGAAAACCTACTGAACATCTACCACATGCAAAGCTAGGTGCCAGGATATGGCAGTGAACAGTTATGTGTTGTGCTGAATGGAGTAACATGGGTAGGGAAGGAAAGGAGTCCTTATATCCAGCAGAGCTACCGAGGACCATACCCCAGAAGGGACACTGCTCCCTCTGCCCTCCCCCACTGCCAGTGAGGTGAGATGACAGATACACTCTGCACTGTCAGCACCAGAGGGGTGAGGGGTGAGGGAGTGGGGTGGAGCTGGGGGTGGGTATCAGGAGGGTCAGACCCTGCCACAATCCAGGGGCACTGCTACTCTCTAACTGTGAGCTGGGCAAGGTACTTCAACTCTCTTGGCTTCAATCTCCTTTTCTATAAAATGGGAATAATAATGTCAATCTCACAAGGTTGACGAGAGGATTTGAATAGAGTGTATATAAAACACACAGTGTAGCATAAAAGGGATTCAATAAGTGGTAGCTGTCGACACTACCATCTGGCTCCCAAAGGAAAACCAGTTTATCCAGCCTACGGGACACAGACCCTTTCCGCCAAGGACAACAAGATGCCCAGGCCAGCCCGACTGTCTTCAGAATAAGGGTAGCTGAGTAGGATTACTGCATAACAGTAGCAGGAGGCAGATGGCAGATCTCCGTGAAAAGATGGGGAAGAAGGACTATCGTGTCTGTTCTAGCAGCACCGTTTAATGGGCAGGGTGTGTGCCTCCTACATCGTGCTGGGCACCAATCTAGTCCCCACAGTCCTACAAGGCAGTTCTGACTATGCTCCTTTTACGAAAGAGGACACCAAGGCTCAGAAGGCCAACCACACTTGTCCAAAGTCACATAGCTAAGAAGTGGAAACCAAGCCAAAGTCTGACTGCAGTCATACCCTGAGCCCATGACCCAGCTGAGGAATTTCCTGCTGTTCCCAGTAACGGGAGATGCAATTGGCAGAGGCTATTGCAGAGAGGAACACTGGCAGCTGCAGAGAGAAATGTGTCTCCCCTTTGCTCTCAGGCCTGGCTTTGGAAGACACAAGACTCTTGTGCTTCTGTGTTCAGAGGAGCTGAAAACTAGGAGTGGTGACATCAGGCTCAGGACCCTCTCTGCAAATCCTCTTGATCCAAGAGCTGCTGAGGTCCACCTGAACCTCCCGAAGGCCTCGGAGACTATCATCAACAGGAACGTGCTTGGCCTCAAGAACACTGAAGACAGAAGCCATCCATCCCTAGGGGAGGTCTGGCTTCATGGTCAGAAACAGAATAGGCAAGTCAACACAGCCAGAAGACAACACAGCCAGTCCCCTGCAAGGCCGTTGTGGGGGGCAGTTACTTAACTATCGTGCAAGCAGGACCAGAGCCCAGTCTCAGGCCGGCCAGATACACCAAACAGCTCTGCTCAGCCCATCGCCCTGCCCACTGCCATCAACACATAAACAGATTCCGTCCACATTGCCAATTAATGGCTACTGACATATTTGGAATGCTCTACAACAACAACAAAAATACTCAAACTAAACCATCCTTGTTCCCTTCTAATCCCTCGTCCAGCCTGGTGACCACATTCGCAACAAGAACACCAGCAATATCTTCTCTATCGGCAAAGGAGTGCTCAGTGGCTGGAATCAAACAAACCAAATAGAGGGTTTTATTCAATAATGATTAAAGGAAAGAGTAATAAGAAGAGAAAAAATGAAGGGGGTCAAAAAGAGCAGTGGTGTAAGAGCTGGAAGCAGCCCCCCACCCCACAATGTGCACGTACACACACACACACACACACACACAATGCTTGGGCCAAAGCTCACCTCCCAATAAGGTTTCCACAAGTAACAGAATGTATTAGTCATTCAAAGCAACACTAACTTAATTTGACTTTAATTTGATCAAAAGCACTATAAATTGTCTCTTGAACCCAGAAAGGAACACTTTCAACTATGGCCAAAACAGAGTGCAACTCTGAGGCAAAAAGACTCAGTAAAATCAGGGATCAAGTTCCAAGGCAGAACAGGTTTAGAGAAACCAGCTGTCCCCTTCCCTGCCCAAAGTG
The DNA here is from genome assembly GCA_030848825.1 of Tadarida brasiliensis. Classification (NCBI taxonomy): domain Eukaryota; kingdom Metazoa; phylum Chordata; class Mammalia; order Chiroptera; family Molossidae; genus Tadarida; species Tadarida brasiliensis. The sequence continues at coordinate 60,719,379 of CM061260.1, read as the reverse complement.
CATTCATTTTAAATGCTCGAGATCTTTAAGCACCTGGCCAGCCAGCAGGGCATCCTGGAAATACCATGCCTTCCCCATAGGGAAGGGCTGTGGCAGGCTCGGAACTGGAAGCCTGGCTGTCAGCGGTGAACCCACCTACAGGCCACAGCACATGTCAGAGGCAGCAAACCACCCAGGCAATGACAGCTCCACTCTCCCCTTCTTAATCCTCTCTCTGCAGGACTCAAATCCTGACAAATTCCCTGATTGCTGCTAATCCCTGAGCGGGTTGCTCCTCCGCTGTGGGCTGTGCCAGGCTGACTTGCTGTGACCCACGGGAGCAAACAGTAGAGCAGGGCCACACACCGAAGAATGGACACGCCTTACCGTGGCCTCTTCCCCGGGCAGCTCTCACATGAGTCGGGACGCCACACTTTACCACTGTACTGCAGAGATTCCTGTCCAAGGTCCGTCCGAGAAGGAAGAGAGGGAAGGAGAGCCAGGGACGCCGCAGAGCCCAGGACCAGATTGAAAAAGTTCAGAGGAGTTTGACTTTGCTCGAAGATGTTGCAACTTGCCTTCCGCTGGGCAGCAAGCTTCACCCGGTCAGGGAGATCTGTTGTTCTAATCCGTACAGCGGGGGTGACCTTTGAAACCCCTGGCTGCCAGCTACAGCGGCTCTCAGTGGAGTCCTGGGGAAACCAGGGGTGGAAGCTCCTGGGTTTTTACAGAGCTGCAGATTCCAGTCTGAGTGTGGGGCAAAGGGAGGATGCTGTCAAGCAGACAGCTGAGCCCTGGAAGAGGCTGGGCATACCCCCAATTCTACATCTGGCCTGGAATACTACTCACCCTTTGGCACATCTGGCCTAGAATTACCACCCAGGGCTCATGGGACAGTTGCCTCCTGAGACCCAGCTCCTTCCTCCTTAAACTGAGGAAGCCCCGTGTATGATCCCTTGAGTGGGAGGCAAGCCCACAGAGCAGATGGATGGGGAAACTCCAGGCTGACTGGGTTAGGGAATCTGGGCTGAGATGTCAACCACCCTCCACAGACTGTGTTCACATTGTGCAGAGGACCCAACGGCACTGGTCCTGACCTCTGGGGAGTCAGGAGCAGTCCTTGGAGCATACCTCTAAAATGTGGTAGCAAGTGGATGCCTAGCCCAATGCCTCTCCTCCAAGGGACAGAAGGATGTCCTTAATTCCAGAGGAATCTCTCGTCCTATGCAACTCACACCTTGGGACAGGCTGCAAATATCTGAATTGGCAATGACATAAATTTAAGCTTTTCTTTTGGTTTATGTCTGATTCTTGAGTAACTGGAATTCTCGTAACATCTAGGTGACCTCTTACCCTCTAGCTCAGCCATTCTCAAACTTCTTGATCCCAGAGCCCCTTCGTGCTCCTAAAAATTATTGGGGGTCCCAAAGAACTTTTGTTTGTAAGTTGTTGCTATCAATATTTACTGTATTAGAAATTAAAACTAAAAACATTAGTCCACTTAAAAGTATCAATAAGCCCATTAGATGTTAATTTAAAAAGAAAAATATACTCTCTAAAACAACAAAAAAGTAAGAAGAGTTGCTCAGTTTTGCAAATTCTTTAATGTCTGTCTGAATAGAAGACACCTAAATTTTCATATCTGTTTCTGTATCCAGTCTGTTGTGACATCACAGTATTAGTGTCTGTAGCTGCTAGAAAACTCTACTGTATACTAAAGAGAGAAGGTGAGTGAAAAAGGCAAACATTTTATTACAAAAATGATTTGGACCTCATGGCCTCTGAAAAAGTCTCAAGGACCCCCAAGGGTCCCCAGGGCACACTTGGAGAACTGTTGCTTTAGTCTATCACCCACTCTCCTGGTCACTATCTGCCCCCACTCCTGTCCTCCTGAAAATACACAGGTGGGAGAGAAAAGTGGTCTTATGAGAGTAGTGATGTGCAGCTTTGAGGGACGGGTGGGGAAGAGGGTGAATCAATACTTTATTTGATCCCATCTTTTCTTCCAAAGAAAAGGGTTGAACAAGCACAGACCAGAGAGATTTGAAGCCTGAAGCAGACTCTGATGAAGACAGCACCTTCAAGTCAGTTAAGTTCTTGGCCAAGAACTAAATATACACCCAGATTTTGAAAGACCTTGAACATAGTAGCTATTTGAATATTTTATGGCTAATGAAGGAAGGATAAAAAAACAATGCTGCTCACCATTGAGGAACGGAGGTAACTCGGATCTAAGTCTTATGTGGAGGTCTCTGGTAATGGTAACGACAGGACGGGAAAGTCATTTGATCTGGACAGCGTCGTGGAAGGTGTGTTGGTCGAATCTGTGGGTTACACTAAGCAAGTAGGAACAACTACCACGTTGGATGTTAAATACAACCCTGAAAGACCAGCAAAAGGGACCAGAGCTTGAGAGGACATTTAAAAGAACAATCTTTAAGTTCCTACACTTAGGCTCAAGAACAAAAACTAAACAACTGCCAAGTACAAAATGGCTGGTTGGAAATACTTAGCACAGGCTCTGGTCCCACCGAGGTCAGGTCAGGTCCCACGTTAAGAAAGCGTATCAGGCCCTGGCCGGTTTGGCTCAGCGGTTGGAGCGTCAGCCTGCGATCCGGAGAGACCCGGGTTTGGTTCCCGCTAAGGGCATGTACTTTGGTTGCAGTTTGTCCCCGGCCCTGGTTGGTCGTGCGGGTGGCAGCCACTTGATGTGTCACTTTCGCGTCGATGTTTCTCTCTCTCTCTCTCTTCCTCTCTCTCCCTCCCACTCTATCTGAACAAAGGATGGAAAAATGTCCTCGGGTGAGGATAAAAAAAAAAAAAAAAAAGAAAGCGTATCAGGTCCACACATCATAGCTGGCAGCCACACAGGTGTGTGGTTGTATGATTAACCTGTCTCCCCCACTGGAACACAAGCTCACCAGGTCACAGATCCTGTGTGTTTTCCCCACTGCTGTATCCCCAATGCCTAGAATAATGATAAGCAAAATTACTGATAAGTTCTCAATAGATACTTGTGGAATACATGAATAAATGGAAATGTGGACTAAAAAATAAAAACATGTAAAAATCACTCCCACAGCCCTGGCCGGTTTGGCTCAGCGGTTAGAGCGTCGGCTCGCGGTCCAGAGAGACCCGGGTTCGGTTCCCGCTAAGGGCACGTACCTCGGTTGCAGTTTGTCCCCAGCCCTGGTTGGGTCGTGCGGGAGGCAGCCACTCGATGTGTCCCTTTCACGTCGATGTTTCTCTCTCTCTCTCTTCCTCTCTCTCCCTCCCACTCTATCTGAATAAAAAATGGGAAAATGTCCTCGGGTGAGGATAAAAAATCACTCCTACACTATGACCCCACTTAATTTTATTGTATAGGGAGCCTTGTAAATGTTAGAGAGAGGATGGAGGGACAGCAGTGGGTGAACAGGTCACAACAATAAAATTTCTCCCCTCCGGGGCCCACAGGTATTTGGTTCTAGACATGTGCCAGACTAACTCTAAACCTGGCATGGAATGTAACTCGTCCATCCATTCTACTCTTTGCTTCTCAGTCTTCCTGTGTGTGAAATGGGCATAATGATGCCCTGTCTGGGGTATACTCTCTGGGCTTCCTGCTGGCATCCCTGAGCAACTTGGACCCACATCCCTGGGTTCCCAAGTGAAATCATGCAAAGCCAGCCCGCTCTGCCCCCACAGCTGAGTTCTTCCCTGAGCACCAGGCAGCCTCTCCCTCCCCAAGGCTTCCTGGGCCTTTCCTCTTGGAAAACACATTAAAGGCGGGGCTGGGCTTCTGCAGGCAGATGAGCTGCTCACGTCAGCTTGGCCACATCAGCAGAGCAGCAGACCACGGGTGGGAGGAGGATGTCTGCTCAGCAACACAACCCTGAGTGCCCACATCTTTGGCAGAAAGTTATTTTTAAGTTTTCTCAAAAGGGGACACACACACACACACACACACACACACACACACACACACAGATCAAATCAAATAAACACACCCAACCGTGCACACAGTGTGAACGAGTGAGGCCTGGTCTCCTGGAGCTGTTCTCTTCCTGCTGGGATTCTTGCTTAATTTGTGATTTAATGAGAACAGGCTGAGAGAAGCTTTCTGCAATAAAAGTCACATGCAAAAAGAAATCAAAGCCAAAAACTCTGATTATAACTAAATTAGCAAAATGTACATTCCTATCACAATCTAGCAACAATCCTAAAGTTCACTCATTTCATTATCAGGCATCATCCCTGCAGAAGGATGTTTGGGGTCACAGTATGTTTATCCAACCATCCCCTTCTAAAACTTCAGGCCTCCTCCGTCCAGTCTGCTCAGCCATAGCAGTTGAAACCCTAGGAAATGAGCTGTGAGTACTCAGCTCTGTGAAAGCCTGGAAAATCAACTCAGGCAACAGGAACAGTGCTCGTGGCTTCCACCACCCCAATGCCCCACAGCGGGGAAGAGATTGCTCTGCTGCGATCTCCACTGCTAAATTGTGTGGCCCGAGGCAAGTGACAATCTCTGAAAGTCTTAGTTTACTCATCTGTAAAATGGGGCTACTACTAATACCACCCCCACACACACCTGCAGGGATACTATGAGGGTCAGCAGCATATGCAAAAAGCATCCTCTGTCTGGCTGGTGTGGCTCAGTGGTTGAGTGTCGACCCATGCACCAAGAGGTCACCGGTTCGATTCTTGGTCAGGACACATGCCCAGGTTGTGGGCCTGATCCTAGTGGAGGGCATGCAGGAGGCGGCCAATCGATGTTCTCTCTCATCGATGTTTCTATCTCTCTCTCCCTCTCACTTCCTCTCTCTGTAAAATCAATAAAGGAAAAAGAAAAAAAACAGCATCCTCTGACCAGTCACTGGCACAGAATAAGTGATGAATCCATGTGGCTATTGTTGACGTCATTGTTTTTAGATTTCTGTCAAAAGCTCAGGAGACAGAAGCAGCCTTGGCCAAGAAGGGAGCTGGCATAGGAGAAAACAGAAGACAGCACTGGAAGGCAAACTAGCACAGAAGAGAGTCAGTGACTCTAGTGCTTACTACAGCTGTACCCCAACCAGCTGTGTGACCTTAAGAAAGTCAGTTTCCTTCTCTAGTCTTCCCTACATGATCTGAAGGGCCTCTCTGGACCCTTCCTGCCCTAGAGCACCTGTGTCTCCAGGATTGGGACCAGCTCTCCATAGGGCCCTTGGGCAGGTAGGAAAGGTTCCAGCAGGGGAAGCCAAGCCCAGCCCAGCAACAAGATGCTGCAGGACACCAGGGAGGAGGCAAGGCCCCTCCTACCAGAGACTCCTGTTCAGGGCTCAACACTCAGAGCTCCACAGGCCCAGGAGCCAAATCAGGCAGGCACACCTGGTCCTCGGGGCACACCAGCACAGGCCATGGAGGCTCTGAAGACTGGACCAGAGCTAGTAACAGGCACCTGTGCAGCTATTCCAGTTTCTCAGCCTCTGGCCAGCTCCCAGGGCTGTCTAGAAAGGGGCTGGGCTGAATGAGCTGAGCAGAAGCCCAGGCAAAAAAAGAGAAAGAGAGACAACCAGTACTGTTTAGTGAGCACTAAGTATGTGCCAGGCATTGGAGTAGGTTCTTCAGGCAGGTGACTTACCTCAATTTAATCCCTTAGCAGATTGGCAAATATTAACAGCAAAATTAATAGGGAGTGTCATTCAGTAAATGGAACATACTCCTTTTCTTTCTACGACTTCATTCTTCCTCTCTTCCCCCCCCCTCCCCGCCCCCAATTCAGCCAACATGTAGTAATTTGAGTTATTTAGAAACATGAGTCTTGAGCAGGGACAAGTGGGTGGGAGGGTGCGCGTATGCGTATGTGTGTGCGTGTGTGTGTGTGTGTGTGCGCGCGCGCGTGTGTGTGGGGGGGGGGGGGCAGCCCACAGCGATATGGGTGTGCTATTGGTGTTGGAATGTCAGAGGGTTGAGGAGAGATCTAGAAAGAGGAGGGAAGGGGAGTGAAGAAAAGGGTCACCAGTCTGTGCCATGAGTCTGCCCTGCCCCTCCTCTCCTGGTCTTTAGAGAAGCCTAGGAAAGCTCTGGAAAAGAAGGCCTAGGAAGGAAGTGAGCCTCAGGATTCTGCTGATCACACCCTGCCTGGAAGGGGTCTCTGAGCAGCTTCCCTAGCTCCAGACTGGAATGTCCTGTCTTTCTTTTGAGTCCCCTGAAGCACACTTACCCCCTTTTGGGGGGTAAGCTGCCCTATGCGGATGGTCTGAAGGTACAGGCCAGAGGGTCCAGTGCCAGGAGGCCTGAGACTCCGAGAGCATGGATGCAGGTGAACTGTGAGCAGAGCTCGGGTGGCCCCTGCTCCTCTCCACACAGTGTAGGGGAGATGCCAGCTTCCCCTGGCCTGTTTCTCCTGGGAAAACATTAGCTCTGTGGCTGGACTAATGCCTGGATGAGTCGAAGAGAGAATGAGGAGGACACTTCTGTGGGAGTCCCACCTTTCCACGTGAGAGCCTCAGGCATCAGGCTGGAACAGTGTCTTCCAAGGGGAGGGGGAGCAGGAAGCACCGCTGACAGAGGTGGGGACGCCAATAGGAACCAAGGCTGAGTTTGAAGACTGTCTCCAGCCACAAGCGCCTACAGCTCCTGCTGGACCTCCCGGGGCCCCAGGCAGTTGTCAGTACCCACCTGGTCTGGCATGTCCATGGCTCACTTGAGCTTCCCTTACTGAGAGGCCTGGAGATACTTTCTCCACTGTGACACAGCACAAGAAAATGCGCACAGCCAACCTGATTTATCAGCTCCAACGTGCTCCCGGATTTGCAAGTAGAGTTTGCAGTTGTTTTCTCATTACTCCCACCAACACAATCTGCCCCTCTGGCTGAAGCCAAAGGCCTGGCAAACAGTGTGATGGATTTCTAGTTTCCCTTCCACTCTTGGTTAGCACTGAGACAAGAGGGTAGGTGCACAGAGAAGGTGAATGAGGAGGCAGCCGAGACTGATGTCTCCAACATGCCAGAGGAGGGAGGGTGCTAAATCCAGGTGGGGTGTTTCATGCAGTTTTCCCAGGTGAGTTTTCCCATGCAATTTTCAGCTTGGCCACCTCCCCTAGAGAGAGACCCAATCACTACTCTAGGGTCAAGCCGAGACTTGTATCAAGAACACAGCTGGGGTCACCACTAGTCCTAGCACAGTAGTAACAATAAATTGACAATCTAAGAGTAAGCTAGGTGGTGACAGCCAGCCAGTGGATTTCAGTGAATGACCCCATCACAGGCTCTGTAGTCAGATATGCCTGGACATGAACTTGCTTCTGCCACTTAGTAGCCAGATGACCTTGGGTGATTTACTTAATCTCTCTAAACCTCAATTTTCCCATCTGTAAATCTGCTTTGTACGGCTCTGTGGAGATTAGAGGCAACTTCAAGTATTTAACACAAAGTAGATATTCAGAATGCCCAACATATTGTAACTATAATACGCAATTTCTAACAATGCCATGTGCATAGCAAGTACTCAACAAATGGTAACTTTCTAATAATAGTCAATTATGATGAAGAAGCAGGGGTATCATATTGAACTTAGATGTTCCAGTTCATTTAAATATTGCTGCAGCCCTGGCTGGTTTGGCTCAGCAGTTAGAGAGTTGGCCCGTGGACCAAAGGGTCGCTGGTTTGATTCCCGATCAATGGCACCTACCTGGGTTGCAGGTTCAATCCCCAGCCCCCATAGGAGTTGTGCAGGAGACAACTGATGCATGTGTCTTTCTCACATTGATGTTTCTCTCTCTCTCTCTCCCTCCCTCCCTTGCGCCCTATCTAAAAAAAAAAAAAAGAAATCAATGGAAAAATATCCTTGGGTGAGGATTAACAAAAGAATAAATAAATAAATAAGTATTGCTGCAGATATAGCCCTATCTATCACAAAAAGTAGATTATAATTCATGCTCTTATGTTCACGTCTTTTTATCAGTTACTTGTCAATGGTTAGACAACAAGCATTGCTCTCACCCTCCCAAATTGTGACCTACTGTTAGCACACTGGGATATGCCTGGATCGCACAATGTGCGGGCTGGAAGGAAACCTAAATTATCTAATTCAACCCCCTTATTTTACAGATGAGGAAACAGGCCCAGAGTGGACCTATGTATCCTCAAAGACGGGGGCAGGGATCTGTGAAGTTTGCAAGGCACAGAGAAAGGGCCAGGACCATCTAAGCAGAGCTGAGCTGGCGTGAGCAGATGGGGCTGCATGTCTAAGAACAAGGAAACTCATTTGGGAAAGAGTTTTGAGGAATAAAGTCATCAAACTGATTGAGACTAGGTTCTGGAGGGCCTAGAGGATAGCAATGCCCTTGGATAATGCTGCCAAAGGGCTTCTCTTTAAAATTAACATTGAGCCAAAGACAACTTAGAAAATGCTCTCCCAATCAAGATCTCACTTCAACTTCACTACATACTGAGATATGTTATAACCCCCATTTTATTGATGGGAAATCTGAGGCTCAAAGACTAAGTGACTTGCCTAAAGTCACATAGCTAATAAAGCAGAACTAGAATCTAGTCCTTACTCCAAATCCTGGCTCAGTTTGGTAACATGCTCAGGAAAGATTTAGTAAGATATGTCAAATCTTATTATAATAAATACCATGCCCAACAGCAAAATTCCAGCATAGCAACTGTTTTGATAGTCCCTTAGATTTTATTGGAATGATATCTGATGGGTACAAATTTGACTAATGTAGTCAATCCCTAACCCAGGGAAAGCCCCTTATATTTGTCCTAAACAAATAGATGACTTCATTTAATCCCTCAGGCCTGAGGGGGAGACCAGGCATAGTGGCTCATTTCTAGAAAATTTATGCACCACCATAAGTAGATGTTCCTCTCCCCATACACAGAGATGCTCTCTCTTCCCACTCACAGAAATCTCTGTGCTGTTCCCCAAAGCCTGCTGCTCTTCTTCAGGCTCCCCTCAACTCTCCTCCCACTGGCTGGGCACCACCCCAGGCCCTGGCCTTGGGGGCTACATCAGAACTGCTAGGAAAATGCCTTGGCCGTGTGACAAGCCCTATGCTTCCACATGCTGTCCACCCCTTGCCCTCACCCAACCTCCCATGATATGAGGGCCGGTTCCCAGGACAGCTTCCAGCTGTGGATGAGAAACAATGGCTTAGTGTTTCCTGGAATCTACCTAGTGGAGGGCTGCCAACTCAATCCAGCCAGGTTTATCAGCCCAACAGCCAAAAGTCAGGCTCAGACATAGCCCTGATCCTCCTCCAGACTTCTTCATTCTTGACTCCCAGGGGCTGTGTCATCTCCCTCCCTTCTGCTGGTTGTGCCTCCACCTAGCACTTTCCAGCCCTGTAGGGGCAGGGGCACAGGGAGGCTGCCTTTCTGAGGTTCCTTCAGGATCCCTGGGTACCAAGTTCCGGTCCTTTGAAGAGGAGACTCACTCACCCTAGGAACCTAGAATGTCAAGGCTGGGAGGGACCTTAGAAATGATGCGATCCCACCCCATCCACAGAGGTGTGCAGCTGTGTGCACTTTGGGGAGAGCTGAGGCCACCTTATCCTGGAGGATCAACTATAAAGATTTGGGGGCAGCATTTTTATATTAAAACGAATGCACTCACATCATTGTACAGAATGACAACTATACGCAGATTTTACAAATACCTATAGGACTTCAAAGGAATGCAATACTTTCTGTAAGCTGCTTCAGGCTATGCCCCAAGCCCCAACCCTCACCCTACGTGATCTCTCTCCACTTCCCTTGGGGATGGAAAAGTTGGAGAAGCACTGGTCCCATCTAACCCTCCTGTTTCACAGAAAGGAAACCTCAGATCCAGATGAATGAAGTGACTGTGAACCACAGTATCTACTGTTAGTAATAAAAATCACCCATTTATTAAATGCTTACCAGGGTCCAGGTACTGTACTGAGGGTTTTACCTAAGTTAACTTTCCTTTTCAAAGCAACCCTATAAGACAGGTATTATTTTCATTTTAAAGATGAAGAGAAGACTCAGGAGTTGAGCAATACATCCAAGGTCGAAGAGCTAACAATAAAAACTACTTCTTATCAGTTAGATTTGAATCCAGGTCTCTGACTCCAACATTCAGACCCTTGGAAACAAGGTCACACAGTTAGAGGTGCCAAAGGGAAGAGCTGGGAGTGGGTTAGAATCCAAAGTCCTGGTGTCTTATCCTGGCTCTGCCACTAGATTATACACAGCCACAGAACACGAGGGGACCTCAGCTCACCTCAATCTGTAGATAAGAAAACCGAGGCCCAGAGAGAAGGGCCTGGCTTAAGGCCAGAGCCACTGAATTTCAGAGACAGAATCTAACAGTAGGTCCTGAGGAAGTGTCCTAACCTCTCTGGTGTTAGAAAACCTCTAATGTCCCTCTTGGATGTATCAATTTGTAATCTGACGTGCACACCTGGTCAGCCTCTATGAGCCCGGGGGGCCTCCCACATTTTGATCTTCAGACAGCAGCTCAGACAAGCTACCTTTACCCTCTTGCCAGGTAGCTGGATGGCATGTGCTAAGAAAACCCATTTGACAATTGCTAGTCACTTCTGTTTCTGAAGTGATTAGTCAGTCTGCTAGTAATTAGCTAAGCCTTGCACACCAGGAAGCAGAACGTATACAGTAGTAGCCAAAAGCCACAGCCCCAAGCACTCACACCCCTCTCAGCAAGGAAATCCCAGAAGTTCATTCATCCTGGGGTTCACATCTATAGGAATCTTCTTCCAGATCCCAACTTCTTAGGCCACTGATGTCTGCCTGAAAAGCCTACTCCACGGCTGGACAAAAGCATGCTGAGAAGATGTAACTCCCTCTTGACAACTAGAATATTTATATTATCTTTGGTTACCATACTGATCACCTAGGCCAATCAAGCCAGGTTTATCAAGTTTGTGCTCCCATCAGAGCAGGAAACTCTTCAACCCTAGGGTCACTGTGTGTCCCTCACACCCATCACTGTGTGTTTGCTGAGCACCTACAATGACCACTGCAACCATACACAAGGTGAGAGGTTAAACAGCGTGGCGGAAACCACATTTTCCAATAGGATGCCATAGCGCTGCAGGGAGAGTGATACACGCCTCTTACTTCTGGACCTCACTCTGCCAGTCGTCCGTTTGCTCCCCTGAGCTCCATCCCTCACCTCCTGATTGCCCTCCCACACCTTCCCCTGCTTTTCCTTCCCAGTTGAAGTACCCACTCTCTGGGTGAAGATTTCAATCTGTAGCCCCTGACTGCCACAGGTAGACAGGGTGTCTTTGGGTCTGGAGCTGGTGTTTGCAGAGCCTGGGCCTCTCTGGGCCCCAATTTCAGGCTTGGGCTGAAGGTGCATCAGCAGAAAACAGTGAAATGTGACTGACCCCCAGGAGAGAGCACCTGTGCTCAGAGGTGTCAGTTCAACTGGCTCCCAGTGGGGAGGAGACAGCCTCTGTCCCTCCCAACCCTCTTTCAGAAACAGGGGGGAACTATACCTGAAGGGAAAGCCTTTTCCCGCAGGAGATCCCATCAGCCACCAGAGAGGGAAGTGCAGGCCGATGCAGACCAGCAGGAAGATCAGTGGGCCACCCCCAAGTATTAGCTGTGCTCACAACTGGCCAGGGGAGCACAGACCTTGAGGACAAGGGACTTGGGATCTTCTTGGAGAGGCCAGATTACAAAGGAGGATAGAGATAAAACAGCTAGTCGGGCACTGGCCTGGTCACAGGCCCTTAAACCCTTCATGATTTCCCAGTCATGAACCCAGCAATTACGCACCCTACCTACTCAGGACATTCGGCCAATACAAAAGCAGCAGTCCATTTCTTGGCATTCAGCCAAGAGGGGTGTGTGGTCCAGCATTTATTGGGTGTTAAATGTTCTCTCTCCCCTACAGCAACAAGATGGTACAGAGCTCTGAAGAGAAGTATATTGTTTACCATCACTGCAAAGCTTTGAAATGACCATTCTAGTTGTTAGAACATTTTCTTCTAGGCAATTAAGGTAATCGTCTATCCGGTGAGCACAGCGGCCAACCAGACAGGCCTCCCCAGGTGTGACTAGACCAAGAAAGGAGTACTGAATGTGGTCATCTATAAACAGTTCTATCAAGTTAACAGTGAACTCCTAATTACTAACCTCCATTTCTAACAGTCACATAACATTTAACAAAATGCTTTCATCTGGAGCTTTCATCATTAATGCTTAAGGTAATAAATCAATTTTTTTTCTCTCTCTGATTTTTAATCATGACCTGATCTGGGACTTTTCTTAGAGAAAGCAGTCCCCTGGGACTTCCCAGAGTCCAGGGTCTGATGGGGGAAGATTCAGGACATTATACTGAAGAACTCTTGCCATCAACTCTGCTCTGCTGTGGGTTTGGTCTCCCTAAGGGCCTTGTCCCTCTTGATTTCTGGGCCCACGTTGACCTGGACCTCACTAGTGACCATACCTGTTCTCTGTGGCATGCTAAAATAAAATGAAGGAAAGGCCAGAACTGCCTTGCTTACTCACTGCCAGTGTAAGCCTTCACAGTGGTACTTTCTTCGCCATGAAAAGGTCAACCTTCCCCACCGGGCCACTGTGGGAAGCAGCAACCTGGTAGCAGTCAAACTTGCTCAGGTGTCCTCCCTCCGTCACAAGATTCCCGGCCAGTCTGTCTACGGCCTGGCCTCCAAAGCAGAGCTCTCTCTTTTTCAAGGGAGGCAACGATTTCTCCCTTATGTCTTAACTGGAGGTTTAAAATAGCTTCCAGGGGCCAGAAGGTAATTTCTTGCTTCCAGGAAAAGCCAAAGAGAACTTGCTCCCACACTTACCATCAGCATTCTTCAAACACATAACAGGAAAAACATCTAAAAAAGGTTTAGCTCTCCCTTCACTTCTGCAATCCCTGAACCATTTATCTGTCTGCTCAGGTGCAGAGTGGGCTGCGTCTGACTGGCTTCTCCACGGACTGCAGCCCTCTCTGAGATGAGACTGTGCGGAGACACTGCCGACAGGAAGTCCAGTCCCATGCTGTCCAGGCAGGCATCTTGGGGCACTCAGGGTCAGACCAATCCTCCTGTGGGCACAGGGGAGTAGGCCCCCTAATAACCCCACCCCATTTTTCTTGCAAACGCAGATGGTCAGCTTGGTGCTCGGCTCAGGAACAGGGTTTCCAATAAGCCAGCCTTGACAGAGCCAACAGAACAGAGGGCAGGTATCAAGAAGTAAACAGAGCTCACCCAGGCCAAGCCCCTATCTGCTTCAAGTTATCATCGTCTACCATTTGAACTTACTTCTGCACTAGCCATACATGGGCTTTTCTACTACAAGTCGAGAACTTCTCTAGGGAGCAATGCTTCCAGGTACACAAACAAGGAGGACGGCTCAGCTGGCAAATTATCTACTCTTACTGCTTCTGCTCATCGAAAATGGAATTGTCATGTACTAGATTTGTGGGATAGGTGAGGAAGGACGCAAGGGAAAGAGGAGCTCCTGGGTCAGGGTGAAATATGCCTAGTCCCATGCTGGGGCAACGCAGAAATAACCACCTGGATTATCCTACAGCTAACTGGGAAGCAGGGCGTCTATATTCACGTTACACCTGGGTCACTTCTTCAGCAGGCTGGACCTACGTCAGCAGCAGGGAATCTTACTTCACCAGCTCTTCAGAGCTACAGGCAACGAGCAGAGCACTTGTCCTCAACCTAGAATGTTCTCCCCGCCTTCCTTTTCAATAACTAGAGTGACCACATGATGTACCATCCAAACCAGGCCTCTTCTGAGAACGAAGAGGAGCACTGTGGATATTTACGCTGGGACCGTCCAGGGAAACCAGAATGTATGTATGGCCACTCTGATCACTTCCAGTCTCCCCAAGTCCAGACGTGAGATGTGACTTCAAAGATGTCTTTCCTGGGCACGGTCACCCTATTCTGGCCAAGCTCATGCTTCACAGGCCCTCAGTCCAGGAAACTGTTATTTTATTTCACACACTGGGTTATATTTGGACATGTTCTCATACGTGTCCTTGCTCCTTTTCTAAACAGTGTCTTGGTTGCTGATTTTTTGCATGAACTTTAAATTCACTCCAGTTCCCTTGCTCATAAACAGTATTTGTTGAAAGTCTGGTTGTGAGTAACTGCATTACAAGTGACGTTTTTTCCTAACGTAAATACTATTATATATATATATATATGTATGTATATATAGTTCTAGTCTTTTTCTAAATATGTACTTTCAAAACAAAATTAGAAATATACACATTAGCATTGCCTTTATTTTCATACTTTCCTTCAAGCTAAACCACAAACTTTTTCCTGGTTACAGCATATACTTCATAATCTCATTTTTAATGATTCTCTAATATTCCATCAAATGGATGCACCATAATTTACTCAACTGTGCCCTGTTATTTACCATTTAGGTTGCTTCCAATTCCATTAAAACAACATCACAAGTTATAATTTCATGAACATAACTTTTCCTTCATTCTAGATTATTTCCCCAAGATATATTTCAAGAATTTCAATTGCTGTGTTAAAGTATGTAAAATGTTTATGGCTCTTGAATCTGAGTCCTCTTGATTTCTGTCAACCTTCCACCTGAGGCCAACTCCCCACACATTGTACTCTCCTCAGCCCCCGTCTGAGCTTGAACTCCTGGATCTGCTGCCTGGCCTCAGGCAACGGCCAGGTTTGGGATTGCTAACCAGTTTGAAGGGATGCGCCCTTAAATATCACCCCACCTAGGCAAGGTTTGGAAAGTGAGGCAAGTACGCGGCAAGACAGGAAAGGATCCAACCCCAAGGAGTCATGACATTCACATCAAGCAAAACCTGAGGCCTTCTGCCCTCTCCTCTGTAACCCTGCCTGGGGCAGCTCTGGGCGGTTGGGAGTCTGTTCCACACAGCTGAGTCCTGCCCTAACCAACCTCAAGACCCTCTCTTCTCTAGGCCTTCCCGGCAGGATCTATGACACGGGTTCACGAGGGCCCATCCAGGACAAGGTTCCCGCCAACACATGATAAAATACAAAAAAATGACAATGACGCGTGCTTTCCATACAGCTCAATATACGTACTTTAAAAGGCTTTCCTTTAATCTCAATTTATGTCCTTCATACTTTTTTGGAATTAATGTACTTTCATTTATTTGTAAAAAAAATTTTTAAAAATGTCATGGTTTTATTTAATTAGTAGTTTGCTCATGCATCACATTTTTTGAGAGCTCACGACCTGCCAGGTGCCATGCTAGACCCTGGGAGACACAGCAGTGAACACAACAGACAAAGGTACCTGTAGTGTGAACCCTGACAACGAGCTTTTTTCATTGTAAATAAGCGCCCGATGTTAAGCTTCTGGTTGCCAAGGTACCTACTTCAGAGACATCCATTTGGAATAAACACACTGCTAGCCTCAGGACTAGATAAAGACTGGCCATCTCACCCTTGTCTTTAGAGAGCTTGGTTGACTTAAATAACCGACCTTTAAATAGCTTGTTTTTCCTTTCCCGCACTTTAATTCCTGCTCTTGTTTTAAATTCGCCAATAAAGAGTGAACCCGTGAAACCCCAGACACCCCACCCTCGATCCTAATAAAAGCAGAACTCCAGGTCCATGCTTGAAATCGTCTGTCTCCCTCCCTCTCCCTCTCTCCCTCCTCCTCCCTGCTCTACCCAGGACCTCTTCCTGTGTGGCCCCAGGCAAGCAATGTACCCTCCAGGACCTGTGAGTAATAAACCTTGTATTTTCTGAGTTCCCCGATGGTGGTTGCTTGGACGGATAGTTGTTGATGGATGGTGCAATCTTAATAAGAACCACAAGGGCCAGTCCAGCCACAACATTGGCTCCAGTCTGGGAAATGTCTGTGAGGGCTCACCACAGAGTGCTGGTGGGCCAGGTGAGTGTCCCCACACACTTCTAGCCAATAGCATCACTAGCAATAGGCTGAGACAAACCGGACAGTGTCCCTGCCCAGAGCTTGAGCTCTGACTGTGGTAGTGCCCTCCGGGGGGACTCAGGTTTGTACATTTTTCTATCTCCATGGCGGAGTGTCCTGCACAGTCAGTTCTCATTACATATTTTCTGAAGACAGGGTTCATGAAGACACTAACACCTCCCGGAGAACTGGTGGGGGCAGTTGTTGTGTGCACAGCAGGGGCCAGTGGACAGTGTGGAGGGGCATGAAATTAGCCAGCTCCAATGCCATGCTGCTGGCTTCCAACCCTGGCTCTGTTGTGGGACCGTCAGCAAATTATTTCATCTCTCTTAGCCTGATCCTCACTTGCCAAATGGGGAGGGTGATAACAGTACTTGCCTCGAGAGGCAGTGAAGGTGGACGGCCTCAGCACAGTGCTTGACACATCAAAATTCCCCAATACATTAACCCAGTTGTAGCAATGGTAACAGTGTCAATTGGGTACTATTAAATAAACCAGCTTCGCCTTGGCTGGTTTGGCTCAATGGTTAGAGCGTCAGCCCACGGACCAATGAGTCGTGGGTTCGATTCCGGTCAAGGGCACGTACCTCAGTGGCAGTTCATCCCCGGCCCTGGTAGGGTCATGCGTGAGGCAATCAGTCGATGTGTCTCTCTCACATCGATGTTTCTCTCTTTCTCTCTTTTTCTCCTTCTCTCTCCCTCCCTCCCACTCTGTCTGATGATAAACAGAAAAATAACCTCGGGTGAGGATTAAAAAAAATGTAATAATAAAAATAAATAAATAAACCAACTAAGAGGTGACTATGTCAACATTAAACCAAGTGAAAGGTCACAGAGCAGAGAACACAACTAAAATTAAAGATTCATTTGACTCGCCAGAAAAGCTAAGGGTATAACAGGGAAAATTAATTCATATGGGAAGGAAGAAATAAAACTAGCCAGACTTTCTCTTCCTCTCCACTGTTGTCAATGGTAGAAACTAACAGGATTTCATTTGTGTCAATGATGGAAATATGGTAAAATGCTCCTGCCAAACCCAGGATACTCCAATGCTGGGCACATGCCAGAACTCAACCATAAATGGCCAAGATGAGTTCAGGGGAACAGAACTGGGATAAACACACAGACTTCAGGGACTTTCCTGAAGTGTGAACATTCCACAGACAGGTATTTTCGGGTGTCACAGAGAGCTCTGGAATCGAAGGAGTCCGAGGGAGGATGGAGCAGGGCAGAGAACAGAACACTGGCCACAGCCAGCAGAAGGACAAAGGCCAAATTTGTAGAGGTTGTTCTCAGCTCTGTGATTGAAATGGAATGCCGTCCAGATTTAATATCAGTGGTGCAGATAAAATAATGTCAGCAGACTGGATAATTAAAAATTGTTGGCTCAATTCTCCACTCTCTCACTTTCTGGAGGGAGGTTGAGAGAAAAAGGAGATGGGTCCAATAAACCAAGAATTCTCAAAATTTAAAGTATATTTTTAGTACTCCTTACATCTGGGATAGCAGAGACATTATTTCAGGACCAGATCCTAATCACACCCTTTACTTTGGGCTACATCACTCTCTAAAACTCTTTGAGGAGAATATAATTATTTTAAAGATACGCACAGGCTAATTGAGACCACATTTAGGGAGTCTTCAGCTTCCAAGAGAAGACGTTTCTGGGTAAGTGGAGCAGATGCCATTACACCAGTCACCACAACTCCTATTCTTCACCATCTCCCCAAACCTTGTCCCCTCCGCCCAGGGTTCCTTCCTGGACCTGCAACTGGACCAGACCTGCTCTGCTCAGGACTGGAGCTGCCCAAGACCAGGGGAATGGCCACAGGGCCACAGCCAGGTCCTCACCAAACAGTGCAGGACCTGGCCACCTGTTTCCTCTTGCTTTTTAAAGTGTGGGCTGTAGACAAAGAAAGAGTGAACCCCAGAACCACAGATAGAGTTAAGAGGCCATGAAAATCTTCTCATTCAACCTTCCTCCCAGTAGAGGAATTCTGTTCTGTCCCAAGCTGGACAACAGAGAGCCTGGTGTGTGTGTGTGTGTGTGCGTGTGTGTGTGTGTACAATTGCCAGAGCCTAGCAAGCCACGAGGCTGGTGATTCCAGGCTGGCAGCAGGGAGGAACCCCTCCCATCAGGGTTACAGGTAGGATTTGGCCATGATCCTGGACGGTCCCTCCATGAGACAGAGTAGACCTACACGTGGCAGGAGCTGCAGGCCTAGGGATGCAGTTGAGATGAATTCCACCAGCCCACTTAGGGCAGGCCAGGATGCCCCAGAGTTAGGACATCCCTGTCACTCATGCAGGAACACTCTCTGGGCATGTCTGACAGTAGAGAATTCTCATAAAGGGGACAGGAAGGAATGGCATGGGAGGGAGTTCAGGTCACTGTGCTCAGCAGGGTCTGCTCTCCTAGGAAAAGTCTATAGCACCTCATTAGGGCCATCCTCCTCCACCACCCAGCTTCTGTAGAGAGTAGAAACAAAGGGGCTTTCTGTGGGGCCCTCAAAAGATCCTAGCCAGGCATCCCAAAAGGTAATCACCCAGATAATACTCAGGAGAAAGCTCCCACCCTCACAAGCAGCCCATTCCGTCACGAGCTGAGCCATGACTTACCTCCCTGTCCCTGGACCCAATTCTGCTCCCAGGGTCACATAGAGTGAACTCTGTTTTTCTACAAGACAGCCTACAAGGATGTGAAGGCAGTCATCATTTATCCTTTCCCTTCTGCAGATGAAACACACTTGGCCCCTCCAACTATTCCTGCTTGGCACTGTTTCCATACCTTTCCACACCCTGTGGGCACACACTCGTTTCATCATGACCTGGTATGGCCCTGAGGACTGAAGAAAGAATACAGGAGCACGGTGGTTAAATGCACAGGTTTGGAAACCAGACCCATCACTCACTGTGCCTCAGTTTCCTCCTCGGCACCTGATGATCTTAGTTATGAGAATTACATAAGTCAATTCATGAAGCACTCTTAGCACTGGCATCTGATAAGCATCTAATTAAGTTTTAACTATTTTTTTAGCACAATGCTTAGCATATAAGAAGTATGTCCGGCCGGTGTGGCTCAGTGATTGAGCGTCGACCCATGCACTAAGAGGTCACCGGTTCAATTCCCGGCCAGGACACATGCCCAGGTTGTGGGCCCGATCTCCAGTGGGGGGCATGCAGGAGGCAGCCAATCGATGTTCTCTCTCATCGATGTTTCTATCTCTTTCTCCCTCTCACTTCCTCTCTCTCTAAAACCAATAAAGGAAAAAAAAAAAGAAGTATATAACACCTACGCAACCCTGCATCTGGATATTCCAGTTTCATTACTCACCAGCTCCTTATTGATAAAACAACAGCAGCACCTCTGGGCTTTGATGAGGTAAGGAATGAGAAGTCTCCTGGTCAGGAGCTGGTGCATAACAAGGAGACAATAAACAGTAGCTTCCTTTACCTTTGTACTGATGCTGCAGCTGGGTGCCATTCTCCCTGGGTCTCTCTCAGTTTTGCACATCTTGCAAGGAGAGGCACTGACTGCCTTTGTTCCAAACTAGCTTTTCAAGAATATCTGTATCATAAACAACCTTGGAAGAGAGAGAGAGTGCCTACCTTTGGAGCGAAGCACAGGCATGTTGCCTGTTCGTCAGAAAAGATGTGAGTTCCCTACGCTCAGGATTTCTCCTCTCTGTGTGTGTGGGTGCCACGTGGCCTTCTGTGTCACCCCGTGCGACTGGAGCTCATAGAACCAATGCAAGACAATGCTGATGCCCTGGTCACTGTTACTGCTGTGAAGCAAAGTCCTCTGTCCCAACCCAGTCATGAAACTGTGGCAGGATAACCTGTTAGCTTTCAAGTAGGTGAAATCTCAGACCGTCCATAGTTATTAACAGCACTCTAGAAGAGATGGTGGCAAAACAAACTCCTCCAGCCCCGCGCAGTCATTATCTTAAACTACCATCAACCCCATTACATTCTGTCCACTGTTAACTGATTTTTAAAAAATTCTAAGTGAAGGATTCCTCTTTATTTATTCATGTTAATTTTGTATGTTCTTGATTTTAATAGAAAATTCCACTCATTTGAGGTCCTTCTAGAGCTTTTTGGGGAGGGGAGACATCTTTTAAATTTGGAGTTCCCCCTTTCAAGTTCCCTTGTCTGAGACGCACAGACCCTAGTCTCTCCTCCCATTCCACTCACTTCTGCCATAACAGGCAAACCTTCAGGCCAAATCTAGATTCTCATCCATGGCATTAGACACTGGGTTTGTACAGGGTGGGCAAAAGTAGGTTTGCAGTTGTGAGGACACAAAACAGTTTATTCTTGTATTATTATTTATTAATTATTGTATTATTTATTTGTATTACAACTGTAAACCTACTTTTGCCCATGACACTCTCATGACAAGCTTCTGCCTTCATTGGATTTGTGGG
This sequence comes from Tadarida brasiliensis, assembly GCA_030848825.1. Classification (NCBI taxonomy): domain Eukaryota; kingdom Metazoa; phylum Chordata; class Mammalia; order Chiroptera; family Molossidae; genus Tadarida; species Tadarida brasiliensis. The sequence goes on along the minus strand of CM061260.1, from coordinate 60,699,089 downwards.
CAAAAGACCAGTAACTTTTTTAAAAAATTTTTTTTCTTTATTGATTTTAGAGACAAAGGTAGGAAGAGGGAAAGAGGGAGAGATAGAAACGTCGATGAGAGAGAACATCGATTCACCACCCCCTGCATGTCCCCCACTGGGGATTTGGCCCACAGCCTGGGCATGTGCCCTGACCAGGAATGGAACCTGTGACCTCTTGGTGCATGGGTCGATGCTCAACCACTGAGCCACACCGGCCAGGCGAGAATGGTAAGTTCTAACATCATCCCAGGATGCTCTTCATTCTCTCCTCGCCCTTCACTGAGAGCTCTGAGCGGGCCTTTCATACTAATCACTCCCACCTCCCAAAAGGTGGGGATGCATGACCGATAGATACGACACCGCTTAAGGTCAGCAGGACTCCAGCTAGCGTAGTTAGGGAAAAGAGGTGAGAACACCCGTGTCCTTCTGGGAACTCTGGCACAGAAGCCCTGAAGCTGTAACCAGAGCAAGCTGAGATCTGAATGGGCGCAGAGAAGTGTAGATACTGCCGTTTATGTGCTGCAGACTCACCTCCGGCATTAGGAAAGAAAGGAACACAGTCGGGGATAATGGTATACAATACAATTTCAACTCACCCCATATAATTTCAGCTCACCCCGGGCAGCCATGGGAGCTGTCAGTGAGTTAACGGGATGTGGTCCTTACCACTGCGTCTGCCACCGCCACTGCCGCCGTTGCTCATTTTTAGTTCAAGGATTTGGTGCATGATCAACTCTAGCTTGTAGATGCCCACTGCCTATTCATTCAGCTGAGCTACCAGTGATTCTCATAGTTTTCTCCCTTGCATTTTACAATCACCCACCCTCTCCACTACAAAACTGAGTAAATCTAGGTCTCAACATCTGGTATTAAGTTATAACTTACGATTCATTTCAAAAATAAATAAAAATAAATAAGCCAATAAATCTCTTGAACTACAATGCTTTTCTCTTATTCATCTTTTTTAATTTGGGGGGGGGTATCTTTAGATGTATTTAAAATAAATCCTACTGTCTAAAGATTTCTTAAAATATTGTTAAGCATGACAGTGTGTCCCAAGACCTCAACATCTGGTCATAAGTTACATGCAGAACTGTGGCACAGTTTTCTTTCTTTTGAAAACTAATTAATCTGTGATGGCTTTAATGGATATAAAAGGAATAAAAACAGCTTTTATCTTAACATAGTTTTAGCAGTAAGCTTGGGGTTTATCAGGCCCCATGATCAGGGATCGCCCGGAAAAGTTTAATTAGGTTCCCAGGATAACTCCAGGGGGTGGACCCTCGGCTTGCAAGCTTATTATCAGTTTAAACTCTGCAGGGCCAGGGATCCACCTGCATCCCACAACTAGTGTGTCCTTTGTGTTGTAGAGGACTCTCAACTTCTGGTCCTGCCTCCTCCCGTCTCTTCAAAGCTCTCCCAGTGCCCCAACCAGAGACTATTCCTATGCTTTCCTATAATGCTATGGGTCCTCTGCTTTCACTGTCTGTATAAGAGACAGGACAGGATCCAAACCCCACAGCAGACTCCTGATTGCAGACTAACTCCCAGTGTGCCCAGCCCTTAATGGTCTTCTAGGCTGCTCCATCACAGATGCTGCTCACCGTCAGAGTTGGCCAGACCTTCAGGCCTAGGACCCTTCCCTGCCTAGATACAGATCAATGGAACCCAGTCAAGGAAAGGGGCCATGACTGTCCTGAAGCAATGCCCATAGAATTCCTCCCCAGACACAGGTCCCAGTGGGACTCTGATCTTTGTCAGGACCTGACCTGGTGGTTTTGAGTCAGGTACCTCCAAGGAAAGCCATGAGGGGCTCCTCCATCCCTCTTCAGCCACAGCAGGGGTCATGTATATTTTGCAGAGGTGGAAGGTACAGAACCCAATGCTATGTCAATCAATGACCAAAGAGCTCACACTGACCTTTCAGTGCCTCCCTTCCTCAGCATGGCGCTGTGCTACTGACTACATTTAAGAGGTTAATTAGTCCCCTAAACCCAGAATTTCACACTTCTGTGTTTCCTTCCAGCTCCTCCCATCTGCCTTCTCTTCTGCCACCCAATCCTTTCTACTCAGAATTGGGACATCACTAGCCTCTTTGCCTAGAGTGGGACTGGTCCTTTCCCTTCCTCAGCAACACTGTCCCCACAGCCCCAGTGATGGACAACTCCAAAAGCAGCCCCTACAAGGAAGTGTCCCCTTATGCCTCAATCTCCACATAGCACAGCTTTGCCAGTAGGCGGTTAAATCCCAGCTCTGAGTGGCTCCAAGTACAAGCAGAAGGACGCTGACATATCCCTGGCTTCAGTGAGTTCCCAGGTAAATGGAGGAAGACAAGCTCCATGAGTGCATGGGAAACAGGAAATCATCAAGAGGGCGCTGTTCCCAGCTTGATAATGTACTTAACTGCTCTTGGCTGCACTGGCACAGTTAATCGCCCCCTCCTTACGGAAAGACTCTTCTCTTGGTTTCTGGGATGCTGCGCTCTCCTCTTTTTACTTCCTACTTCCTCTTGCTGGTCTCTAAACGATGGGCATGCTCACTCCCGAGGGGACCAAATCCAGTCCCATAGGTTTATATACCATCTAGAAGTTGAAGACTCTGAAACCCATTTCCCCTCCCATCCTCTCTGCCAGCCTCCAGAATTGTACATCCAACTGTCTACTCCTCATCTCCACTAATTTCTCAAACAAGATTTCTTACTATTCTCCAGCCAAGCGTGCTCCTCCTACAGCACTTCCCACCCAGGCAAAGCTCCATCATCCATCCAAACGCTCAGGCCTACGAGTCGCCCTTGCTCCCTCGCTCCCTCTCACTCCACTCCAACCCATCAGCAACTCCCATTGGCTCTGCCTTCAATCTGATCACTCTTCTCCACCTCCACGTCACCGGCCATCCACGCCACCCGCATCACGCTCTTAAACCACTGCAAACCACCTCCCTGTTTCCACACTTGTTTCCTGACAGTCTGTTCTCCACACAGCAGTCAGATCACGACACTCCCTGACTCAATGCCCTCCAATGACCGGTCACTATACACGGAATAAAATCCAAACTCCTTACTGTGGCCTATAAGGCCCCACCTCCCCCAGCCCTGCCTATTGCTCCAAAGTCACCTGCTATCGTGCTGTGCCTCACTATTCACTCTAGTGCTTGCTGTTCCTCCAACCACATCAAGTGCACGCCTGCCTCAGAGCCTTTCCAGTGGCCAGTTTTTATGCCTTGAGTAGAGTTCCTCCTCCACCTCTTAAGACTCACTCGCTCATTTCATTTTGTTCTCTGCTCACATCTCACCTCCACAGAGGCCTCCCTTGACTATCTGAAGATCCTATATAAAATAAACCCTCCAAAGAGGACATACAAAAGGCCAAGAGATGTATGAAAAAATGCTCAACATCACTAATCATCAGAGATGCAAATTAAAATGACAATAAGGTATCACCTCACACATGCCAGATGGCTGCCATCAACAAATCAACAAATGACAAGCACTGGAGAGGATGTGGAGAAAAGGGGACTCTAGCATACTGCTGGTAGGAATGCAGACTGGTGCAGCCACTATGGAAAACAGTATGGAGTTTCCTCAGAAAATGAAAAATGGAACTGCCATTTGACCCAGTGATCCCACTGCTAGGAATATATCCTACGAATCCTGAAACACCAATCAGAAAGAATATATTTACCCCTATGTTCATAGCAGTGCTATTTACAATAGCTAAGATCTGGAAACAGCCCAAGTGTCCATCAGTAGATGAGTGGATAAAAAGCTGTGGTACATTTACACAATGGAATACGACGCGGCTATGAAAAAGGATCTCTTACCCTTTGAGACAGCATGGAGGGAACCTGGAGAGTATTATGCTAAGTGAAATAAGCCAGTCAGAGAAAGACAAGTATCACGTGATCTCACTTATACGTGGAATCTAATGAACAAAATAAACTGACGAACAAAATAGATCCAGAGTTATGGAAGCAGGGAACACACTAACCAACCTCAGAGGGAAGGGGGTGGGGAGGTGGGAAGAGATAAACCAAAGAACTTATATGCATATATGCATGACCAGTGGAAAAAGACAACAGTGTGGTGAAGGCAGGGTGGGGCAGGAGCAGAGAGGAGGGAGTCAATGGGGAAAAAAGGTGGGGAGGTGAGACATCTGTAATACTTTCAACAATAAAGATAAATTCTAAAAAGTAACCCTCTACCTCAATCCTTCCATCCCCTAACCCTGCTCTATTTTTCTTCACTGCACATTAAAATCAACGTCAGACATCATTGTCTTCCTTTCTCAGGAGAATGGAAATTACACAAGAGCGAGGAGATATGATGAACATTAATCAGATCAACGTTAACCACATTGACACGGATTGCCTTCTCTTCTTGGAAAGGGGACTGAATTTCTCATAGAAACAATAATATAAGAGATGGATACAATATTAATGGAGGGCCCTAATGCCCAACTTTTAAAGAAATACAGTAATGCCCTCTTGTCTGAGGGGGATATGCTTCAAGACCCCCGCGGATGCTTGAAACCATGGACAGCACTGGACCCTATTTACCTTTCCACTAAAAGGAAGCACCTGACGGCTTCTCTGGCATACCTGAATCGCCAGCATCACTGCTCTTGCTCTTTGGGCCATTATAAGTAAAACAAGGGTTACGTGAACACAAGCACTGCAATACTACAACAGCCAATCTGACAACCCAGACAGCTACTAAGTGACGAACAGGCAGAAAGCATCTATAGCAAGGAGAAGCTGGACAAAGGGATGATTCACGTTGCAGGCCGGATGGAGCTGGATGGCGTGAGATTGCATCAGAACGGCGCACAATTTAAAACTTACAAATTGCTTATTTCTGGAATTCTCCATTTAATATTTTCGGACCACAGATGACCACAGGTAACTGAAACCACAGAAAGCAAAACTGTGGATAAGGGGGGACTACTGTATAATTAAACCCCACACTAAATTACAAGTTATATGTGAAGCAACATAAAGCTCTCTAAAACACATGTGCTTTCCTTAGAAGAAAAGAATCACGATGAAGCCTATGCGAATACAATTTGATGGGATAGAGTATCACACTTTATTGTTCAAAGTTATTTTATCAAAAGCAGAATAGACATCTCATTAAGGTCATGAAATTCAGATAAGGGATTTTCCACAGGCATCTCTGAAAAAAATGTGTGGAGGAGACTAACGGTTACTTGCCCTGTTGAGAAGTCTATCAAGAAATAGCTCAGCCGGTGTAGCTCAGTGGTTGAGCGTTGACCCATGCACCAAGAGGTCGCTGGTTTGATCCCCAGTCAGGGCACATGCCCAGGTTGTGGGCCCAATCCCCAGTGGGGGGCATGCAGGAGGCGGCCAAATGATCTCTCTCATCGATGTTTCCATCTCTCCCTCTCCTTTCCTCTCTCTCTAAAAATCAACTTTAAAAATTTAAAAAAAAGAAATGTATCTTACTAAAGGTCCCTGTGCCATCTGTGAGTGGTCGATCAGGTCAGACTTTAAGGAACTCCAGAGAAGGGCGCCAAGTTCTAGACCAGCTCCACACAGGCAGGTGTGCTGCCGCAGCTTTGCTCCGGAGGCCCAGTTTCCTCTTCAGGCAGGGAAAGGAGTACCGGATGATCCCTGCAGTCCCATCAGCAAGTCGGCCCTCTTTTCCTCATTGCAAATTTCTCTATCATAAACATAGAGTTGGTAACTACACAGGACGGGCTTCCTGCCCAGCCCACTGCTCAGCACCAGAGGTTCTACCTTCATCCTGATTTTAGCCAAGGTAAACCTGCCTTTAAAATAAAGGGACTTGCCCTGGCTGATATGGCTCAGTGGTTAGAGCGTCGGCCTGCGGTCCAGACAGACCCGAGTTCGGTTCCCGCTCAGGGCACGTACCTCGGTTGCAGTTTGTCCCCGGCCCTGGTTGGTCGTGCGGGAGGCAGCCACTTGATGTGTCCTTTCCACATCGATGTTTCTCTCTCTCTCTCTCTCTCTCTCTCTCTCTCTCTCTCTCTCTCTCTCTTCCTCTCTCTCCCTCCCACTCTATCTGAACAAAAAATGGAAAAATGTCCTTGGGTGAGGATAAAAATAAATAAAAAATAAAATAAAGGGACTTGCACCAATGTTTCCATCCTTTGATCTGCCTCTGCTGCTTCACAGTGTGCCTTAAGCTTTGCCTTTCAAGGGAACCTTGCTCACATATACATGGTGTTCACTTTGATCCAGCCTCCCTTGAATCCTAAAATAATGCCTCCCATCTCAGCCACAGGCTTTGTATTTCCTCTCAGACAGTAACAGGACACTGCTTTCTCCCTTTATCAGCCACTTTAGAGTCCAACCTTATAGTCACTTTTTTTTTAAAAAAAATTCCTTTAAAGTTGCAGGATTTATTTTCTTAACAAAAGAGCCAAACCTGCATTCTTAGTTTTGTTTTTCAAAGTCGTCTAAGAAGCTAGTCTCTCACTTCAGTGATGGGACTGGAGTCAAAGCAGCTTTACAGCCCTGTGGGAAACCATCAGTGTTATAAAACCACAGGCTGAGCTTCCTTTCACTGATTCCTCTTTCCCCTCCTCTTCCTCACTTCCTTTGTTTATCTAGGACTGGGCGTGGCCCTGTCAGCCTCCTTCGCCCTGAGAGTGAACAGAGTGCCCCCAGGCTGCTGGCTGATGACCCTGGAACTGGGAGACCCTAAGGAGATGGCTGAGGAAGGCATAGGGAAACCATCTTCCTCAGGAGCCAAGGCTGCAGAGAGCAATGGACCCCAGCCCCCAAATTACACATATGAAATCCCAAAAGATCACTCACAGTTTTGAAATATTACTGAGAATACTTACCATTGTATAGCAGCCCAAAGAAGGCACCATCTTTGTTAAACAGACTCACTCAGCATTACACGCTCACAGGGGACTTCCCACTGAACAAGGTGAAGATGACCACATCTGTGAAGCAGGGCTCATGAAAAGTCTGGGTCAGGCCCTGTAATAGCTCCGTCCCACAGTTAACACAGAATTCTACCTGTGCTCCAACCCTGATGATGTCTGCTTGCTAAAGAACCACAAAGTCAAAAGGAAATCAAAACCAAAGCGAGTTCTTCAGAGCAGCCTCCTTGAGCAGCAGGAGGAAGACGTCTGGGCCAATTCGGAGGGATAGAGAACCAGAGTCTGGCAGCGTGAGCAGTTTCTAGCAGAAGCCAGGGCACCCTGCAGACACCTAATCAAACTGGTTTCCTGGTTGGCTCCAATGACAGTTCCCACCGACACAAGTTCTAGAATTCGGACCAGCTAAGCCAAGGTCAACAGGTAATGCTAAAGCGTGCTGACTTCACTCCCACCTGCCTGGGCACCTGGCCAGGTGTCAGCTCACCTTGGGGGCATCGGTCTCTCCTGGCCACCCAGGAAGACACACAGTTCTCCTCCCTGCAGCCTGCTCAGGGTGGACTGAGGAGGACTGGTCGACAGCATAGTTTAAACTTCGCTCACTCACCATCTCCTCAGCTGTTTGTTGTGGCAGCTGGGCAGGGAGGACAAGGAAAGAGCCCAGGCTTCCCCTGGGCTCAGGAAGCCCTCAGCCGGGTAGCTCCTAAAGTTGTTTGAACTGCGGCAGAGGCAGCCAGTGTGTGAGCTACCCAGCCGGCGCCTGGTGGAAAGGAGAAAAGGGAAGCCAAGTCAGGGACAGACGTGCAAAAGGGAGTGGGAGCAGCTGGGAGGAGCACATCACTCAGGCCGCGTGGAAAAGGCCCAGAGACAACAGTTGCTTTTGTTGCCGAGTGTAGGGAGTTATGGGTTTAGAGTTTAGAACAATAGTTACAAGGAGAACCAGAACGAAGTGCTTTCTTCCTCCACAGAGGACAGATGCTGGAGAACTGGGGGCGGTGGAGCTGGGGTGAGGTCGCAGGGTCTGGGGAGAAGCCCTAGCAGAGGTGAGGGAGGAAGGGCATGAGCAGGTAGGAGCCTCTGGAGGGAGCTGGCTCCTGGGTAATCCAGGGCCCAGCTCAGTGGCAGGGCCAGGGGAAGGAGGATCTGAAAGCACAGGAAGAAAATACCCACACCGGGGACAGGACTGTCCTCAGAAGTGAGTGGCCAGCCCTACTTACTGTTCCAGGGCCCAACCCACATCCCCTGTTTCCCCGGAACCCCCACCAGGTAGCCCACAGGGCCCAGTCCTCAGCCTGGGCCAAGGCTCCTGCAGTTCACCCCTTTTCCTCCCTTCAGAAACTCCTGTTTCTCTCCACAGCAGATTTCACATACTTCTTCAGGGGGAAACAAATGCTCAGAGTACGTATAAATCCCTTCTTTCAAAGGTGCAAATGACTTGTCTCTGAGCCCTTTATGTGCGACCCTTCCAGAAGATCTATTAATTTGTAAAGGTTAGTTTGTAAGCCTGGAGGAAATCAAGCTCTTAGGATGGAATTTCAGCAAAGAGACAGTCACACTGAAAGGTCCTCATACATCCCTTAAATCACGCAGGGGATCTCGAAGGTGGAGACCCTAGGTGTAGGGTGGTCCCCCCACCCTTTAAGGCCTATTTTGAAGAGGAAATGGAAGTGACTGAGCCCTCAGAGGAGGGTGGAATTCCCACCCTGTTACAGTCCCACAGCCAGATGTTCTTTTCCACCCGGACAGGCACCTTCAGCAGAAAGCTGATCCCAAGAGTGCCAGCCCATCTGCACCCAGGGGCTCCTGAGAACGTGTGGTCACAGGACCAAGTGGGAGCTGGAGCAGGGTGGAGCTTCCATAAGTAATGGTTTCTGCATTTCTCACGGGCTAAGCCAGTCAGTCACAGCAGAATTTCTCCTGGCCCAGTAAGCTCAACCCATCTGCTGCCTGGGATTCTCCGCCCTTGGTGAGGGCTCAGGCATGTCAGTGGCTCTTAGTCCCTTGATCTCAGCTCTGCCTCCAGCTTGGGCACACCTCGTACCTCATCCTCACCAGCCACTCTTCCACTTGCCACCAGCAAGAGGAACCTCCGTGTCCGCGCTCCTCCTGTGCCTCAGGCCACCACCTGTCCTATGCCCACGGAGACCCCTGGCTCCTCTCCCACATCCGTCTTTTTGCCTGGCTGATTAGGCCACTCCTGACTATAACCCTTTCACAACTCAACCTATACCAAAGACTGTTTCTATAAGGACTTGAAGTTACTCACAAGAAAATGCAAAAGTGAGCTACTGATTACTTAAAAAACAAAATGTATAAAAGCTGATAATGTTTCTAAGCTAACTTTGCAACCTGCTCCAGCACTACATCTATCCCCCGGGATGCAAAGCCACTACATGGGGAAACAAGGCTAATCTCTACAGAGAAAGGGCTGAACATCACAATGGACGATTCCTCCCATAGAGTTTTCATAAAGAAATAGTCACCATTTGGTCACTTTTTAATATCAACATTTAACGAAAGCAAGAAAAATATTAAAATATGACTTGGAGTTTTTGTAGGGAGCTACAGCAATGTAGTTTGGGCTGCGGTCTGGTTGCTTTAATACAAGACACAGTGGTCCTCAGTGGGAAGCTGGGCTGCCCTCGCCACCCGTTCTGTGGGGAAGGCAGGGAGGGCAGGGAGGGGGAAAGAGCAGAACTGGAAGTGCAGTGGGATATTGATTGCTCTAAGGACTGAGGACAGGGAAAAGGGGCAAAGATGCTGAATATTCCACATTAAACAGAATGCTCATTATAAAGAATTGTTAGTCTAAAATGCTTATAGTGCCCCTTTTGAGAAACACTGGAAGAAGAATCAGTAATTAGCACGACTCTTCTAATGCTTGCTCTTGAATACCAACTAAGTCTTCACAGGGAGTTGGCAGCAGTGACCACAAGAATGTCTGCTCTGGGAAGTACAGGTGAAGGGGAATGGCAGGTTTTTGATGTGTCAGTTCTGGGACATGCATATCATCTTATGAGGGGATTGGACCCTGACCGGGTATTGTTGGCTAGACAGAGAGCTGGACACTGGTGAGCTATAGGTAGGCCAATGGAAAGAAACTGACCTCTCCTGTTTTTTATTTCTTCATACATCTAAATGAGGACACACAGCTGGGACACCAAAACTGCACATCAACACATCACAGGAGGAACTATTTTTGTCTAGAGCAGTGGTTCTCAACGTGTGGTCCCAACGAGCATCACCTGGGAACATGTTAGAACTGCTCCAAACCTGCTGAATAGAAACTCTGAGAGTGGGGTCCTGTAATCTGTTTCCACAAGCCCTCCAGGGAATTCTGATGCTGGCTCAAGTTTGAGAACCACTGGTCTCGATGGTTTGGGGCCAAATATAGCAATCAGCCACAAGGTGTTTTAGAAATGCTGCCTCAACCTCTGTGCAGAGAAGACTCGGAGAAGGAGGGGAAAGCTGCCAGAATGATCAGAGGTGAAGGGCCTAAAGAGGAAAGACCTAAGTGAGGAGAAATTGGGGCACAGAGTAAAATATCAGGGGCCAATCTAAGTCTCAAGTTTGATTAACCACACTAGAAGGATTTTTGTAGGGTTGGGGGTTTGGCGGATGAACAAAATGTAACCTTGAGGTATGCATTCTGGTGGCCTGGCCAGCCAAGGATCAAAGTATGCATGTGACTAGATAAGGTGTGCATGATGGGCTGGAAAGCCGCCTTGATCGATCAAAATATGCATGATAGGGCTGGAAGCCACCCTAAATGTATAATACACATGCGAATAGATAAGGTATGCATGTTGGGTTTGGAAAGCCGCCCTGAAAGTGCCCAGTGGGCTAATCGCCCAAGCGTGAATGTATTTGTTATGTATCTCCACAGAAAGTGAGAGACAGGAAGTATGCTGGGGTTGGCTGTAAGGTCAGCAGACACGAAATCTCAAGGACTTGATTACCTAAAAAACCATGTAACCTAAAAAACCACTTTACAAATCAATTGGGCTGCATCCAGAAATCTGGAACATTTGCTCCCTTGCGATGTTCCCCCTCACTCCAAGCAGTGTCTGCTTGTAGTTCATTGTGTTGCGACGACCCTCAGCAGGCCGAGAGAGTCGGCAAGTGGTGACCCAGATGTGATTCGAACATGCAGCGATGTGATTCAACGTGACCAGCAACGTAACGGTATGCGAAAGGGTATTAGAAAAGGAATTAGCAATCGGATCAAAAAAGAAATATGCTCAAGTTATCTCGAGTCAGCTGTGCCTGGTTTGGGATAGCTGCCCGCATACCTAGTGTCCTGAGGGGTTTTCTAGTAAGACAGCATGGGGTTGGGGTCAGGGACTTTATGTGCAAGTCTTACAACAGCTGCTGAAAGCAGCTCAATGCTCCGTATTGGAGCAGAAGCTCTTGCAGCTTCTGAGGGACGTGCAGGAGCACTGCCCACGGTTCCCTAAAGAGGGCACGTTTGATTCTGACATGTGGTTCAAAGTGGGGGAAACTTTTAGGGTGCTCAAGGATTTGGGGTGTAATCTTTCCACCTCGACCCTTCTTTTATGGTGACTGGTATTTACAGCATTGCAGCCGCTAACTAAGGAAATCAATCCTAGCAGCGCAGCGGCTCCAACCTCCTCTTCGGAGGAGACTCTGGAACCGACCACCCCCCAAGCCCCCCACCCCCTCCATGGTCATCAAAGGAGGAAAATTCTCCTCCCCCTCCTCCACCTTTTGTGGAGGATTCCTCAGCCTCTCCACACCCAGCTATGGAGGGCTGTCTTAGAGAAGCTAGGAAAGCCGGAGATTTTGGAGCTTTCCCAGCTATTATTCAGCCAGGTCAACAACCTGCCCATGCATGTTTGCCCTATCAAGTTTTTAAAGAATTCAGGCGAAGCATAATGGAAAATGGTTTGCAAAGTTCCTTTACTATAGGAATATTGGAGTAGCTAGTAGTTATCAGATGACTCCCTGGGATTGGGCTACACTCATGAAAACAGTGCTGACCCCACCCAATTTACCCTGTGGAAGTTAGAGTATCAGGAGAGAGCCACACAGCAGGCAATGGAGAATCTTGGAACAGGGATTCCTATTGGGCAAGAGATGTTACGAGGACAAGGAAACTATTTAGATCTCTGAGTACAGGGAAGGCAAGATGCTAGATTGTTTCATCAGGCCTCAGACTTAGCTACTAAACATTGGCGAAGGGCTCCAGAGCCTGGAGAAAGGACAGACTCTTGCTACAATTAGACAAGAAGCACAGGAATCTTATGTGTCATTCATTAATCAGTTGCAAGCAACAGTAAACAGACAGGTTGATAATACAAAAGCAACAGATACATTGTTATTACAATTAGTCTATGAGAATGCTAGTACAGATAGTCAGGCTATACTTGCTCCTTTGAAGGGAAAAACCTCAACTGTAGGGGAATATATAAAAGCATGTCAGAATGTAGGGACAGAAGCGCATCGGTCCAGAGCATTAGCTGCTGCTCTCAGAATGTTACAAATTGGAGAATTCAAAAAAGGGCAACAAGAGCCCAAATTATGTTTCAATTATGGCAAGCCAGGACATTTTCAAAAGGAATATATATTTTTTTAAAAAGGTCAAAACCAGTGGCATTGCTACTAAGTCCTGTCCTCGATGTGGCAAAGGGCTGCATTGGGCCAATCAGTGTAAGTCTAAATTTGACAAAATTGGAAATCCCTCGTCGGGAAATGGGAGAAGGGGCACGAAGCCCGGCGCCCCGACAGCTCCCTGGGTCCCTCAGCCTCAGACTTTTCTCAGTAGTCAAGGGGAGGGTTATAGACCTCCCAGCATCAACAACAGAAAGTGCTGGCCTGGACCTTATCACTACCGTAGAATTAACCCTTAAGGAGTCTGATGGTACTTATCTAACTCCTACTGGAGTTTATGGCCCCTTGCCAGAGGAAAAGATAGGTTTAGTGATTGGAAAATCAAGTTTAACAATGAAAAAAATACAAGTAATGCCAGGAATAATTGACTCAGATTTTGAAGGAGAGATTAAAGTAATGCTTAAGGCTGTGGGCTTTCATGTATTAACACTGGGAACCCGAATAGCTCGAATAGCTGGACTCCTTTTGTTACCATACTGGGTCCCCAGACCCACCTCCACAATAACAGGGAATGCAGGGTTTGGGAGCACTGGTCAGTGTGATGTTTTCTGGACGGCTGCTATTAACACCAAGAATACCTTGTCCTCCCTTAAAATACAAGGACAAATATTTTCAGAATTAGTGGATACAGGGACAGACATTTCTATTATAACAGCTAGAAAATGGCCTAAAGTCCCAATACCCCGTTAATAACAGGAGTGGGAGGAACTCAAACGCTTCAACAAAGTACTCACTTAGGTCCAGATGGACAAAAAGGATAGATTCAACCTTATGTCATGTAGTCTCCCCTAAATTTGTGGGGAAGGGATCTTCTCTCTCAATGGGGAATAATTATTAAAACTCAGCCTTTTGGTTAGGGGTCACTGGTAAAATTCCCCTTCTTTCATTGGCCTGGAAAACGACAGAGCTGGTATGGGTTAATCAGTGGCCCTTAAAAGGGGAAAAATTGCCCAGCCAGTGTGGCTCAGTGGTTGAGCATCGACCCATGCACCAAGTGGTTGACGGTTCAATTCCCAGTCAGGGCACATGCCCAGGTTGTGGGCCAAATCCCCAGTGGGGGGCATGCAGGAGGCAGCTAGTCGATGTTCTCTCTCATTGATGGTTCTATCTCTCTCTCCATCTCCCTTCCTCTCTCTCTAAAATCAAGAAAGAAAAAAAAGAGGGGGGGATTATTACAAGCAAACAAATTAGTAAAAGAACAATTGAAAGCAGGTCATATAAAACCTTCAGTCAGTCCCTAAAACACCCCCATTTTTGTTGTTCCTAAAAAAGGTGGTAAATGGAGATTACTACATGATTTGAGGGCAATCAATGCTGTTATGAAACCCATGGGAACACTACAACCTGGGCTCCCCAATCCTACAATGATTTCTAAAAAAATGGCCTGTAATTGTTATAAATCTTAAGGATTGTTTTTCACTATCCCTTTAGTCCTTACAGATTGAGAAAAATTCACTTTTTCTGTTCCCCCCATTAACAATAATAAACCAATGCAATGGTTTCAATGAAAAATACTACCCCAAGGAATGATGAATAGACCAACAATTTGTCAATACTATGTCCATCATGTTATTAATCTAGTAAGAAAACTATTTCCTGCCATTTATCTATACCATTATATAGATGATATTTTATTAATTGACTCTACCCCCCAAAAATTAAATCAGGCCTATATAATGCTTCAGGAGACTTTTAAAGAGACAGGATTACAAATTGCTCCAGACAAAATACAATTTAAACCTTGGCAATACTTAGCGTGAATATTAGGGGAAAGAACTATTCGCCCCCAAAAAACTTACCATTCCAGTAAAAATAACAACTTTAAATGAATTACAAAAATTATTGGGGGCCATCAATTGGCTTCGACCTATGCTTGGTATCACTACTCAGCAGTTAATGCATTTATTTAATACTCTTAAGAGTGATCTAGCACTAAATTCACCTAGAACTCTATCTATAAAGACACAACAAAAACTTTAAAAAATAACCACTCAAATACAAACCCTACAAGCTCATCACCAGTCATTAAAGGACCCTATTCGGCTATTTATATATCCAACTACGCCATAACCTACAGTATTAATAATAGGACAATTAACTCCTGAAGTAAAATATCTTGAATGGATCTTTCTCTCAGCTATTCAGTCTAAAACAATAACTCCACTTATCAAACAATTAACAAATCTAATAGCCAAAAATAAAAACACAAAAACTGATATGACACTCAGATTCTACATTTGCCTCTTACTCAGAAACAATTTACCATTTTGATTTCCCAGACAACAGACTTTCAAATAACTCTAGCAAATTTCATTGGTAAAATTAATTATTCTCTTCCAGCAAATAAATTCTTACAAAATATTCCTCAATTACACCTTAACATAATACAAAAAATCAATAATACCCCATTACCTGGGGCTAGAACTATATTCACTGATGGATCAGATAAGTCTCACAAAGCAGATGTAGCCTGAAAAAGATTAAGGAATGGAGAAATATTAAGTCTTGAGCCTGGGTCAACTCAGCATACTAAATTACGGACCGCCATATTAGCTCTTCAGCAACTTACAAAAGAGCCCTTCAATATAGTGAGTGATTCACAATACATAGTTAAAATATTGCAAAAAACAGAACACGCCTTTATTAAACCTTTAGCTGATCAACATCTATTAACCGTATTCTTCTCTCTCCAAACTTTAATAGACCAACAAAATCATCCTATTTTTATAACCCATATTCGATCTCATTCTACATTCCCAGGACCTTTAACATGAGAAAATCAACAGGCGGATGCCATCATAGTGACAACTCTTACATTTCAACAAGCCCAAAGTTCACATGCCTTTTTTCACCAAAGTACTCGAGCGCTCATAAAAACCTTTCATTTGACCCTATCACAAACTCAAGATATTATTAAGGCTTCCCCAGATTACCAACTTTCGGGAGGGATTCCAACACCAACAGAAGTCAATACTCGGGGTTTAACCCCTAATGCCTTATGGCAAACAAGTATAACACATTTCATCATTTGGTCAACTTCAGTGGATACATGTTACTGTTGATACTCATTTCAATTTTCTGCATACAACCGCCGCTACTGGGGAAAAAGCCAGACGTTAAGCGTCACTGGCTGTCCTGTTTTGCACATATGGGGGTGCCACTAGAAATTAAAACAAATAATGGGCCAGTCTATACATCTCAAAACATTAAATTATTTCTCCAACAGTGGAACATTAGACATAAAACTGACATCCCCCATAACCCTTCTGGCAAGCTACTGTTAAACGTACTCATGTTACTTTAAAATTATTAATTACAAAACAAAAAAGGGAGAATATGGGTGAACCCCCTGTGAATCAACTTTCTCTGGCAATCTATACCATGAATTTTTTAAATAGAGATCGCTTTGGCACTACAGCTACAGAGCGACATTTTCAACAGAAAGCTTCCACCACAGGGCCCAAGCCTTTAGTCTGGAACAGAGATCCACAACAGGGGCCTGAATGGCAAGGTCCTGCAGAGTTACTGGCGTGGGGGCGAGGGTATGCTTGTGTTTTGTCTCCTACAGGTCCCAAGTGGCTGGCGGCTCGGTGAGTGAGACCTTACCGTGAGCGGGAAGGACCTGCCCTTCAACCCTCTTTCTCAAATGGCGCAGCTGACCTTGGACGCTAATCGTAAAACTCACACTTTGTCCCAGGGCCCCTCTCGAACCTTTCCTGGGGTTACCTGGGGAAGCCTTAAACAGCTACAACAACATTCTGAAAAAATACTAACTAGAGTGGGGGCTCTTCCTACCCCAGAGAATACTTTTTTGGCTTACACATCTGTAGTCTCCACACAGTCTGGGGTAATATTTTATGCTGCTTGTTTATATTATTAAACCTTACAGCAGCAGAACAACACTTATATTGGACTCATATTATGGACCCCCCTTTATTCTGCCATGTCACTTGGTGGGATTCGGAAGCCCCATTATCTAGCAATGACACTCGCTGGACAGGAGGAACTTGACTTCCCCTCAATGGGCCGCTACAAGAAAATGAGGACTGGTTCCAGGCCAATGCCACTGTTTCATTTTTATCAGAGCAAACCCCCATTTGTTTGTCCATCCATGAAACTCCTGGCTGTGTTCCCATACAATTACAGTGACATTTATATATTTTTTTTATCCTCACCCGAGGACATTTTTGCATTTATCTTCAGATAGAGTTGGAGGGAGAGAGGGAGGAAGAGAGAGAGAAACATCGATGTGAGAGAGACACATAGACTGGTTGCCACCCACACGACCCCAACCGGGGCCGGGGATGAACTGAAACCGAGGTACGTGCCCTTAGCGGGAACCGAACCCAGGACTCTCTGGTCCGCGGGCCGACGCTCTAACCACTGAGCCAAACCGGCCAGGGCTACAGTGGCATTTATACTATAAGCCGGCCACATCGGGCCAGACTGCTAACTTGACCTTTTTATCACAGGTGTTGGAATTAGAGCACAGAATGTCTCTCAAACTTCCAACCCCCCTGTGTCTATCCCTACCTGCACTACGTTTCAAGGAAACAACCTTGAGTCCCTGGCCCCTTATTGGAAGCCTTGCCACTTGAGAAAAGGACGGTCCACAGCTAGCCCTAGTTTGAGCCTTACTATTGAGGCTGGGGTCCTCAAGGACATTTATCCAGCAATCATCACGAGTTAAACTTTTTCACACCCTCCAGTGCCTCTATTTTGTGGACCAATGGAGATCTCTCAGGACCTGTTCTCAGGACTATCTATAAAAATCATGCTGGCCCCTGGCACACAGGAATATGGAGACTGGGTTTGCCTTTCTTCATGAGGTATGTATCTCATGGAAATGATCCCCAGAGTAGCAATTTTACTATGACATTGACTACCAATCATACTGATTCTGCAATGATTTACACCTCTCACCCATATATGTTCTTGGCTACCTCCTCTTTAACTATCTCTAAAAACAATAATAGAGTTAGCATTTCTGTTAATCAACCTTATTATTTAAAATACATTACTCATGAAAATATTACAATGCTTAATATTACTAGCATTATTCCCCTATGCCATAAAACAAAAATATGAATACCAATAAACCTTACTCAACCATAAAAAGGTAAATCTGGCCTAACACAATTAACTAAAACATTTGGACACCCTCGTAAAAGGAGGTTCATTGGATGACTTATAACATTCATAATTTCAGCCATAGTCATTGCTGCTACTACAGCTGTTTCAGTCACGGTCTTGACAAAATCAGTCCAAACGACACATACAGTGGCTGAAATAATGACCGATATTACTAAGAATATGGCTTCCCAGACAAAAATTAATCAAAAATTCTAACTCAATTAAATGCCTTAAAGGCAGCTATATTATGACTAAAAAAACATAGAGGCCTTAGCCACTCACTCTATGTTACACTGTGATTGAAAATTTAGTCATAATATATATATATATATATATAACTACATTGCCTTAGAATGCCACCTCCCACAATTAGACAATAGTCAAACAACACTTACAAGGAACATTTACTGACAACCTTGGAGGGCAAATAACTGATCTAAAAAAACTATAAAAACACAATTAACAAATATACAACAACTTACTCAACAAAATATTTTAAAGACAATCTCAGATAATATCCAATGGCTCAATCCAAAGCATTAGTTTGAGGGTTTCAATCTTAAAATCTGGATGTTTACTGCCGTTGGTTGTTTTCCTGTTTGTGTTGGCCTCATAATACTCCGAGGACTCTGGCAAATAATGTCCTCTATACAAAAGACTAAAAAACAAATAATGACATTCCTGACCACCGAAGCCTTGGCGATTCCTCAATTACAAGAAAACAAAAAAGGGGGAGATGTAGGGTTGGGGTTTGGTGGATGAAAAAAATGTAACCTTGAGGTATGCATTCTGGCGGCCTGGCCAGCCAAGGATCAAAGTATGCATGAGAATAGATAAGATATGCATGTTGGGTTTGGAAAGCCGCCCTGAAAGCGCCCAATGGGCTTATTGCCCAAGCGTGAATGTATTTGTTATGTATCTCTGCTGAAAACAGTGATGAGACAGGAAATATGCTGGGCTTGGCTGTAAGGTCAGCAGAGAGGCAATCTCAAGGACTTAATTACCTTAAACACCATGTAACCTAAAAAACCACTTTACAAATCAATTGGGCTGCATCCAGAAATCTAGAACATTTACTCCCTTGTGATGCTCCCCCTCACCCCAAGCAGTGTCTGTTTGTAGTTCATTGTGTTGCTATGACCCCCAGCAGGCCGAGAGAGTTGGCAGATTTTGTTTTTAATTTAACTTGTATTTCTCTTTGAATAGCCAATACGTTTACATGGTTCAACATTCAAATGACACACAGGGATATGCAGTGAAGGTCATTCACCTGCCCCTGCTTCCAGGTACCCAGCTCTAACTTCCCTTCCTCGGAATCAGCGAGTTATGTCACCAGTGTCTTGTAGAAATATGTTATAAACATTCCTATATGTTTCCATCCCTACTTTATCTTAAATACAAATGATAGCATATTATATACAATGTTCCATACCTTGCTTTTTCCACTTAATATATTTCTTGGGTTTTTCCACATCAGAAACATCAAAAACCCCCTAGAAGCCTTCTGAGTGTCTGAGAAGATTCAATACTCCAGGGGTATGTGCATCTTCATTGCAGAGAGAACATCTCCTAGGCCATCATGTGATTCTTGTGGATTTCTCAGTGAATCCCTTGTAGGGAAATAGTCCTGAAATTCTCATTTTGGAGAACTCTCTATAGGCTCTGCATGAAGGTTGTTTTATAACAAAAAGAGACTCTCAAGTCATAAAAGTCTAGCCTGGCCGGTGTGGCTCAGTGGATTGAGTGTCATCCCATGGACTGAGAGGTCCCAGTTTGATTCCCAGTCAGGGCATGCCCAGGTTGCGGGCTCAATCCTTAGTAGGGGGCATGCAGGAAGCAGCCGATTGATGTTTCCCTGTCACATCAATGTTTTTATCTCTCTCTCCCTTCCTCTCTCTCTAAAAAACCAATAAAAACATGTTAAAAACAAAAACAAAAACAAACACCTAACAGTAATACTACCAGATAACACCAGCACCTAATGGGTCAGGCGTTCTAGGAAGGATACACAGTAGAGGGGATCATGAACACTGGAGAGTATTCAAAGCAGCAAGAGGACTTGAGAAGTTTTTATCTATAAGGCTAATAATCATAAATCACATTTGATCTATAGGAATGAACAAAATACATGTAAGGATAAAGACAGGAACTAGTTAAGAACACTTAGTAGAACTCAGTTTGCAACACTTAGAATCACATATGTAACACATAACACAATAATACATATAATATCTATCCTTCTACCAGCTTCAGTTACAGTAGCATTTCCTTCAGAATTACTTTTTGTTCTGTCCTTCAGCACTATCAGTAAGATGTCTTGTCCCTCCCTGATTCCCGACAGGTTTTTATCAATGTAGCCTTTGAACCTAAAACATGAGGGTTTCTTCTTAATAGCAGCTTTATTGAGATATAATTCAAATACTATATAATTCATCCATTTAAAGTGTACAATTTTTAAGTATGGTCACAGAGTTGTACAGCTATCACTTCAATGCTTTTTAGAACATTTTCATCACCCCCAAAAGAAACCCTGTACTCATTCATAGTCACTGTCCATAACTTCCTAAGTCCCTCAGCCACTAATCTACTTTCTGTTTCTATGGATAAAGGATGCTTCAACAGACTCATCAGCAAACTCAACACAACTAAGGAAACAAAATCAGTGATCTTAAAAATAGGTCAACTAGCCTTGGCTGGTTTGGCTCAGCAGTTAGAATGTTGGCCCATGGACCAAAGACTCTCGGGTTCGATTCTAGTCAAGGGCATGTACCTTGGTTGCAGTGTTATCCCTGACCCTGGTTAGGGTCATGCAGGAGGCAACCAATCGATATGTCTCTCTCACATCCATGTCTCTCTCTCTCTCTCTCTCTCTCTCTCTCTCTCTCTCTCTCTCTCTCTCTCTCTTCCTCCCTCCCTCTCTATCTGAAGAAAAATAGAAAAGTATCCTTGAGTGAGGATTTAAAAAAAGGTCAACAGAATTGATCCACACTAAGACACAAATAAAAGGGGGGGGGTGAGAGGAACAAACAATCTAAGAGCTATGGGATACTATCAAATGGTCTAGCATTATGTGCAACTGGAACCCTAGAAAAAGAAGATAGAGACTGGGAAAGAAGAAAGAATGGCCAAGCCCTGGCTGGGTGGCTCAGCTGTTTGGAGCACCATCCCACACACCAAAAAAGGTAGTGGGTTTGATTTCCAGTAAGGACACATACTTAGATTGCGGGTTCAATTCCTAGTCAAGGCATGTATGGGAGGTAATCGATCAATGTTTCTCTCTCACATAAATCTCTCTCTTTTCCTCTCTCTCTAAAAAAGTCAACAAAAACATATCCTCAGATGAGAATTAAAAAAAAAGAAAGAAAGAATGGCCAAGAATTTTCCAAAATTTATATCAAACTACAGGTCTAAGAAGCTCAGAAAATTCCAAGCAGTATAAGTACAAAACAAACAATCAAACACACTAGACATATCATATTCAAACAGCTGAAAATCAAAGATAAGAGAAAATCTTAAAGGTGGTCAGAGACAGAGGGGGAAACATGTTATAAACAGAGGAAGAAAGATAAGTATTCAAGCACACTTCTCATCTAAAGTGATGCAAACAAGAAAACAACAAAATGACATCTTAAGAATACTTAAGAGGTCACCGGTTCGATTCCTGGTCAGGGCACATGCCCAGGTTGTGGGCCAAATCGCCAGTGAGGAGCATGTAGGAGGTGGCCAAACGATGTTCTCTCTCATCAATGTCTCTCTCTCTCTCTCTTCCTCTCTTTCTAAAATCAATAAAGAAAAGGAAAAAAAAAAACAACAACAACAAAGAAGGAGATTCAAGATGGCAGGTAGTAGGTGGAAGATACACTCACCTCCTCCTAGGACCAAACTGGAATTATAACTAAATTATAGATCAACCTGAATAACCAACTGAAGACTAGCTTAACAGAAGTCTTATAACCACGGATTTACAGAAGAAGCCACATAGAGACTGGTAGGAAGGGTGGAGACACATAAAGGAGTGGCCCTGCACACACGTGCAGTGGTTGAAAATCAGGAGAAATATCTCAGCCACCAAGGTCCTCCCTTGAAGAGCAAGGGGTCTCAACCCCATGCCAGGCTCCCCATCCCAAAGCACCAGTGCCAGGAAGAGAAGCCCACATAACATCTGGCCATGAAAATCAATGGGAATTACGTCTTCCAGGGAGAGACAGGAGTTCTAGAGACCCAGGTGCCCTCTTAAAGGGCCAGCACACAAAATCTTGTTCAAGGGCACTCACCCTGGGCTCTGGCAGAGGGATGATGGCTCAGAGCAAACAGGAGTCAAACAGAAAGAGATTGGGTTGTCTGACTTTGAGGAGAGGGCTGTAGGGGCAACTATCATTCTCCCTTTGCTGAGTCCCTCTCCCACACAGCCCACAGATGCCATCATTCCTGGTAGAGCATTCCTGTCCACGTCACATCAGCCTCGGGGGGATGCACTAGCCTCAACCTCCTGACTCCCTATGGCCCTGCCTTGCCCAGCTTGCACCCTGCAAAGAAGTCTGCTGGCTGTGGCCAGCCTGGGTCTAGAATGCAGACTTACTTAGAAGACTCTCAAAGAGGTCCATTGCCTACCCCCAACCCCTGCATGTCCCGATGGGTGCCACCATTCCTGTGCATAGCCCTCCCTCCACACAGCCAAATTTTAATCTGTTTTAGTCTGATCAACTCTGCTGGCCTCACTCTGACCACTCCCCGAGACCCTGTCCCACTACAAAGGTCTGCAGGGCCCAGCAGGTGGCAGCTGGCTTTAGTGTACTCTGAGACTTTTGCTGAGTGGCCTCTGACCCAGCACTGGCACCAAGTTTGAATCTCTATCAACCTGGTGAAACACCATTTGCCCCTACCTGGTGACTCACTGAGAACCTGCCTCATGCAACTCGTGTACCACCAGAGGCACCTTCAGTGACTGAGCCTAACAGGCAGCCTGCAGGTGAAAGGGGATCACAAGGTGCCTTGGACCTATTGCCGACTGGCCCCCCAGGCACCGTGATAGTGGAAGCCAGCCTTGCTATGCAGCTTGGCCCCTCCCACTAACATCCAGGCCCAGTAGAGGCAGCCAAAAACTGTGGATTGCTTTATAGCTCCTAACAGGTAGCCCAGGGCCGGTCACAGGCAAGAACACAATGGGGTAAAGACAGTCTCTTCAATAAATGATGTGGGGAAAATTGAACGGATATGTGCAAAAAAAATGAAATTAGACCACCTTCTTATACCATACACAAGAATAAACTCAAAATGGATTAAAGACTTAAGTGTTAGACTCAAAATCATAAAAATCCTAGATGAAAATATAAGCAGTAAAGTCTCGGACATTTCTCACAATATTTTTTCTGATATATTGCCTTGAGCAAGGGAAACAAAAGAAAAATAAACAAATGGGACTACATCAAATTAAAAAGCTTTTGAACAGCAAAGGAAACCATCAACAAAATGAAAAGACAACCCACTGAATGGGAAATCATATTCACCAATGATACATCTGATAAGAGGTTAATATCCAAAATTTATAAAGAACTTATAAAATTCAACACCAAAAAAATAATCCAGTGCATGCTCTCCCCCAGGGGAGCACGCCCATGCCATCCCCTGCCACTTCTTTCCCCTTAGGCATGCATCTTCTAAACTCCAAGGGACCCCACGAGACTTGCAACCAGGGGAGCAATGGGCAGCAGCAGCTCATCCCAGGCCAATCCCCTGAACCTGTCTCCAAAGCCCTCTTTTCTCTGACTTCCCAGTGAGCCAAAGCAGCTTCTTCTATGCTAAGCTCTTCCTTGTTTCACTGTCTTAAGTGTGTTTTTGCTGTGGTCAATAAATTCTTGCTTGCTTTGCTGCAAATAAAAAAATTAAATTAAAAAATTTTTAGTTGATTTTAGAGAGAGGAAGGGAGAGGGAGAGAGATAGGAACATCGATGAGAGAGAACATCGATTGGCTGCCTCCTGCATGCCCCCCACTGGGGATTGTGCCCACAACCTGGGCAAGTGCCTTGACTGGGAATCGAACCGGTGACCTCTTGGTGCAAGAGTCAATGCTCAACCACTGAGCCACACCAGCCGGGCATAAAATAAAATTTTAAAAATAAAAATAAAATAACAATCCAATTGAAAAATGGGCAAAGGACCTGAATAGACACTTCTGCAAAGAGGACATGCAGATGGCAAATAGACATGAAAAGATGCTCAACGTCACTAATCATCATAGAATGCAAATGAAAAACACAATAAGGCCCTGGCTGGTTTGGCTCAGCGGTTAGAGCATTGGCCCGCAGACCAGAGAGTTCCAGGTTCAGTTCCCGCTGAGGGCATGTACCTCGATTTCAGTTTGTCCCCAGCCCCGGTTGGGGTTGTGTGGGTGGCAACCACTCGATGTGTCTCTCTCATCTTGATGTTTCTCTCTCTCTCTTCCTCTCTCTCTTCCTCCCTCTCTCCCTCCCGCTCTATCTGAAGATAAATGCAAGAATGTCCTCGGGTGAGGATAAAAAAATTAAAATAAAAAAAAGAAAACCACAATAAGATATCACCTCACACCTGTTAGAATGGCTATCATCAATAAATCAACAAACAACAAGTGTTGGCGAGGATGTGGAGAAAAGGGAACCCTCGTGCACTGTTGGTGGGAATACAGATTGGTGCGGTCACTGTGGAAAGTAGCATGGAATTACTCAAAAAATTAAAAAATGAAACTTCTTTAAGACCCAGTGATTCTACTTCTGGGAATATATCCTAAGAAACCCAAAACACTAATTCAAAAAAAAATATGCAACCCTATGTTCATTTTTACAGTAGACAAGATCTGGAAGTAGCTCAAGTGTCCATCAGTTGATGAGTGGATAAAAAAAAGCTGAAGTTCATTTACACAGTGGAAAACTACTTGGCCATAAGAAAAGAAGGAAACTTTACCTTTTGCAACAGCATGGATGGACCTGGAGAGTATTATGCTAAGTGAAATAAGCCAGTCAGAGAAAGACAAATACCATATGATTTCACTTATATGTGGAATCTAGGGAACAAAATAAACTAACAAACAAAATAGAAACAGATTCCTAGATAGAGAGCAGAATGACAGCTGTCAGAAGGGAGAGGGGTTGTGGGGCTAGGTGTAAAGGTGAAGGGATTAAGGGAAAAAAAACCTGATAGACCCAGACAACAGTATGGTGATTACCAGAGGAAAAGGGGGGTGAGGGGAGTTAGAAGAGGGTAAAGGGGGAATAAATGGTGACAAAAGGAGACTTGGCTTTGGGTGGTGAACACACAATAGAATATATAGATAATGTATTATAGAACTGTACAACTGAAACCAATATAATTTTATTAACCAATATCACCCAAATAAATTCAATAAAAAAGGAAAACATCTCTATGATAAACAAAAAAAATATTTCAAAAGCTGATGATCTCACTAGATTCAGAAAAAGAATATGATAAAATCCTACAACTATTAATGATTTTTAATAAACCTTCTTGGCAATCTCAAAATGTAAACTTTAGTAATCTGACAAAGTATAAAAAGTATTTAAGATAACATTATACACCCTGGCCAGTTTGGCTCAGTGGGTAGAGCGTCAGCCTACAGACCAAAGAGTCGAGGGTTCGATTCCGGCCAAGGGCACATACCTCAGTTATGGTTCGTCCCTGGCCCTGGTTGGGGTCATGCGGGAGACAACCAGTCGATGTGTCTCTCTCACATCGATGTTTCTCGCCCCCCCTTCCACTCTATCTAAAGATAAATGGAAAAAATACCCTTGGGTGAGGATTAAAAAAAAAAAAAGATAACATTATAGTTAATGTTATAATACTGAAGGTTTTCACCTTGAATTTGGAAATAAGTTTATTACTGTTTAACACCATACTACAGGTTCTAGTAGTACAATAAAGAAAAATAAATAGAAAAATAAATAAGATACAAATTAAAATAGGAATGAAAGAGGAGATATTACTAATATCCTACAGACATTACAATGGTAAGTAAATGCATGACTGTGTATGCTAGTAAATTCGGTCCATTTACATTTATTGTGGAAGAATTGCTGATAGCCATCATGGGATACAATCTACTACAACAGTGTGCTAGAATATACTTTATAAATGTCAGTTCTCCTTTCCAACTCCTTCCTCCAGTCTCTGTCTAGTATATTATTACACACACACACACACATGTTGATTCAGGTTTGTTGGTGGCCCAGGATATGGTCTTGGTGAATGTTTCATGTACACTTGAAGAGAATGTGTATTCTGCCTTGTTGGGTATAGTGACAATTCAGTGAAGTTGGTTGACAGTGGTGTTCAGCTCTTCTATATCCTTACTTACTTTCCTTTTTTTTTTTTTATCCTCACCTGAGGACATTTTTTTGCATTTATCTTCAGATAGAGCAGGAGGGAGAAAGGGAGGAAGAGAGAGAGAGAAACATCGACGTGAGAGAGACACATCGAGTGGCTGCCGCCCACACGACCCCAACCAGGGCCGGGGACAAACTGCAACTGAGGTACATGCCCTTAGCGGGAACCGAACCCGGGACTCTCCAGTCCACGGGCTGACGCTCTAACTGCTGAGCAATACCAGCCAGGGCAATATATCCTTACTTTCTTTCCATATACTTCTTTTATCCATTACTGAGAAAGGAATGTTGAAATACATATACACATGTGTGTGCGTGTACGGCCCCTATATGCTTCTTACAAGATGAACCTAAAGCACATAAAGAGACTGATAGAAATGAACAAAAATATTATGAAAATATATCTGGCAAAAAACTAACCATAAGAAAGTTGGAATAGTAAAATTAATATCAGACAAAATAGATTTTAATGTAATTAATCAGGAAAGAGAACCACTATGAAATGATAACAGGAATGAGATAAAGGTACAGAGGATGTTCCTGGTGTGGGTGTTTGGACCAAGTGTCCAGTAACTGCAACACTCAGAATCAGGCCAATTCTGCTCAGTTTAATTCAATCCCACAATTATCTGTGTGAAAGCTCCCAAGTTTGTTACAATGGGCAACAAAGCTTGATCTAACAGACACATACAGAACCCTATATCTGATAATTACAAAATATGCATTTTTCTTTTCAAGCAAATAGGAAATATTTTCAAAAATTAACCTGCAAGAGGCCATGCTACAAGTCTCAATAAATTCCAAAGAGTCACACAGTAAATATCAATAGAAAAGATCAGCTTCTCTGTCGGTTTCCTCTACCAACATCTCATTCCTCTGAAACACCCCTATTCATTGTTGTACTTATCTCCGTAGACTTTGTATGTGGGGGTTCTATCCATCCATTAATTTATTCAATACATTCTTATTAAACAGTTAAATACCAGTCACTGTTCTAACTAAGCACAGGGGATACATCAATAAGCAAAGTAAAAGAGACAAATATCCCTTCTTTTAGGAGCTTACATTCTAGTGTCACCCCTATCACTAGACACAAGTGCCTTAAGGCAGGACCTAATACAGACTTGGCTGGCTCTCACTGTGCTGCTGGGCCAGACACCATGTTGGTTCTGGCAGGGTAGAACCTACAGACTCTAACATTGAAGACAAAGGGTTTGGTGGGGCTTAGAGTATGGTCCTGGGGTACTGTGGTGGGAGTAGAAAATGGCTCATCAGGGAGGGACCTGGGACCAGGATGCGTTACAGAATCTAGACGCCCCTCACCACCCCTCTACTGGGGATACAACAGCTCGAGTCTCAGTGGCCTAAGCATCAAAGCAGGCCCAAGTCTAGAAACCAAACTTAAAGCAGAGCTACACAAGGCCAGATGGATGTCAAAGGAAGAGGAAGACATGAAGATTAGAAGAAACAATCAGCCAGACACATAATGCCACAGATTAGAAGAAACAATCCTGTCCCTTTTTTTTTTAATCCTCACCCGAGGACATTTTCCCATTTATCATCAGATAGAATGTGAGGGAGGGAGGGAGGGAGGGAGAGAAAAAGAAACATTGATGTGAGAGCAACACATCGACTGACTGTCTCCCGCATGACTCGACCAGGGCCAGGGACGAAATGCAACCGAGGAATGTGCCCTTGACCAGAATCGAACCCACAACTCATTGGTCCGTGGGCCAACGCTCTAACCACTGAGCCAAACTGGCCAGGGTAATCCTGTCCTTCTTTTTAAAGACTGAATAATATTCATCTGTGTGTGCACGAACACGCATGCGTGTGTGTGACATTTGCTTTATCCGTTCATCTATCAACCAAACTTAGGTTGTTTCCATATCTTGGCTATTATGAATCACACTGCTATAAACATGAGAATACAGATATCTCTTCCAGATACTGATTCTATTTCCTTTAGATATATACCCAGATGTGGAATTGCTGGGTCATATGATGGTTCTAGTTTTAATTTTTTGAGGAGCCTTTCCTCCATAAGACTGACCAGCAGTTATCATCTCGTATTTTGGTAATAGCCATTCTAACAGGTGTGAGGTGATATCTCAATGATTTGCATTTCCCTGATTATTAGTGATATTGAGCACCTTTTCATATACCCATTGGCCATTCAAATGTCTTTTTTGGGGAAAATGTTTATTCAGATCCTTTGCCCTTTGCTGTATTTTTTTTTTTTTTAGAGAAAGGGTGAGAGAGAAACATCGATCGGTTGCCTTCCGTACACACCCTAACCAGGGATTGAACCTGCAACCCACATGTGTGCCCTAACCAGAAATCGAATTGGCAACCGTTTGGTGCACAGGACGCCCAACCAACTGAGCCACGTCAGCCGGGCCCTTGGCTCACTTTTCAATCAGATTATTTGTGTTTTATTTTTTACTATTGAGTCGTATGAGTTCTTTACGTATCTTAGATATTAATCCCTTATTAGATCTATGGTTTAGAAACATTTTCTCCCATTCTGTAGGTCGCCTTTTCATTTTGTTGCTGGTTTCCTTTGCTGTGCAAAAGCTTTTTAATTTGATGTAGTCCCACTTGTTTGTTCTTGCTTTTGTTGCCTGAGTTTTTGGTGTCATATCTAAAAAATCACTGCCAAGACCTACATCAAGAAGCTTTTTGTTCCTATTTTTTTTCTAGTAGTTTTATAGTTTCAGGTCTTATGTTTAAATCTTTAATCCATTTTTATTTTATTTTTGTGTATGGTATAAGGGTCTAATTTCATTCTTTTGCATGTGGATATCCAGTTTTCCCAACACCATTTATTGAAGACTCTTTTTTCCCCTATTGTGTATTCTTGGACCCCTGGCCAAAGATTACTTGATTGTACATATGTGGGTATATTTCTGGGTTCTCTATTCTGTTCCATTTATATATCTGTCTGTTTTTTGTGTGTGTTTTTTTATCCTCACCTGAGGACACTTTTGCATTTACCTTCAGATAGAGCGGGAGGGAGAGAGGGAGGAAGAGAGAGAGAGAAATATCGACGTGAGAGAGACACATCGAGTGGTCGCCACCCACCCGACCCCAATCGGGCCTGAGGACAAACTGCAACCGAGGTACGTGCCCTTAGCGAGAACCGAATCCGGGTCTCTCTGGACAGCGGGCCAACGCTCTAACTGCTGAGCCAAACCGGCCAGGGCTATATCTGTCTGTTTTTATGCCAGTACCATATTGTTTTGATTACAATAACTTTGTAAAATAATGTGAAATCAGGAATTGTGATGTCTCCAGCTTTGTTCTTCTTTCTCATGAATGCTTTGGCTCTCCAGGGTCTTTTTTGATTCCACACAAATTTTAGAATTGTCATTCTATTTCTGTGAAAAATGTCACTGGAATTTTGAAAGAAACTGCGTTGAATCTGTAGATCACTTTGGGTAGTACGAACATTTAAATAAATTAATTTTTCCAATCCATATCTTTCCATTTATTTGTGTGTTCTTCCATTTCATTCATCAGTGTCTTACAGATTTCAGTGTACAGGTCTTTCACTCCTTGGTTAAATCTATTCCTAAGTATTATATTGTTTGATGCTATTATAAATGAAATTGTTATCCTAATTTCTTTTTTAAATAGTTCACTGTTAGTGCCTCCAACTCCTGACACAGGTTTTAACGAAGACTAGTTCCTTCTACAGGGAGTCACCCCTTTCCAAAAGCCATATCAATCCCGAGAGAAAAACCCAAACAAAAGCCCACAGCAAGAGACAGGAAGGAAGGGGAACTATTCAAACTCCTACCCCCTCTCCTCCATAGCACACAATAGCTGCGTCCTCTACTGAAGAAGCATGGCTCCAAAGGAATCCCTCTGAACTGGTGTTTTCTGGTTTCTAAGCCTCTGTTTGAGCACAGTCACTATGGTGACAAGTCTGGGATGCTCTGCTCTAAGTGAGGGCGCTTATCCCTTCAAATATGCTTCTTGAGTTACCAACAAAGGAATTCATTGAACCTCAACTAATCTCATATTCTCCTGGCAGACCTCTCTCAAAAGGCACTTTCCCCCTCTGCCCCCACAAACCTCCCTGGTTTACACTCTGTTCAGCCAACAACGACATTTATATAGTGATTTACAGTTTACTTTTACCCATATCACCTCAATTAAGCCCTGAGGAGTCCTCTACAGTCATATGATCCTCTTCCACACCAACGAAACAGAGACAAAGTGAAGACCTTGGTTTTAAGGAGGCCTCCCCAGGAAGGCTAGCTGGCACAGGCCCTACAGCAGGGTTGGGACACAGGAATGAAGGCTGGGAGGAGTGGGAAGCCAACCTACGTGACTTTTTCTTTTCCAGAGGGAAGAATCCACAATGGCTCGTAGCCCCGGCAGGCCTGATGCCCACCCCCCACCCACCACCGAAGCTCTTCTCAGCCTGTTCCAGGCTGTTGTTTTGTCTTGGCTCATGTTCCACATCCTTCACAGCCCCAGCTGTTCCGAGAGCAGTAGTCAGCTCGGGAATTTCTCCTCCCTGCCTTCAGAAGGGTCTTCCTTAATCATGAGTTCTTAGAGTCAGCCCTGGCTTCCTGTAACACAGGTGTGAAGAGAAAACTCTCCATTGTTTTTCTGTACTCTATGACAACTCCACTCTGGTTACCAAATGTGTGTAGGCTTTCCTCACACCAAGTATTCTCAGACATCAGCTAGGTGTTCAAAAATTCAACTCAATTCTGACACTACCCACTTGGAGATAGTGTCAGATCCCACAAGACTGCCCAACTTCAGGTGCCAATCAGAAGTTCAGGTTGTCACTTGTGCTTCTGACTAACTGGCTAAAAATCAGAGGTTCCCACTACCCCCTCCTTGGGTTTAATGATGTGCTAGGACAGCTCATAGAACTCAGGAAAATAGTTTATTTACTAGATAACAGTTTATTACAAAGGATTATAAAGAACACAAATGAACATCAAATGAAGCAATACATAGGATAAGGTCCAGAAAAATCTCAACCACAGAAGGCTGGGGTGCACCACCCTCCAGGCACATGGATGCATTCTTGTTTACCAGCCCAGAAGCTCTCCAAACTATTCTGTAGGCAGTACTGATTACATCATTGGCCACTGATGATCAAGTCAGTCTCTAGCTCCTGTCTCCTCCCAAGAGGTAAAAGGGTGATACTGAAAGTTGCGACCCTCTAATCACCTGGCTGGTTCCCCTGGCAACCAGCCCTCACCCTGTGGTTATCTAGGGGCTTTCCAAAATTCACCTAATTCTTATAAACTCCAGTGTAGTTGAAAGAGGCTTGTTATAAATGACCAAAAAAAAAAAAAACAAAACAAAACCCACCCATTTCTTCTTTATGCTCTAGAGCTCAAAATGAAAAATGCCCTATAGCTTTTATCGATTAAGAAATTACAAAGGATTTAAGGGCTACTGCCAGGAACCATGGAGAAATGTATTATATCACAATAGGCTTACTTCTTATTAGTTTTATGGCCTTGAGGAAATCATTTAATCTTTCTAAGCCTGTTACCTCATCTGTAAGATGGGAGCAATTACATCCACCCAGAGGGCTGTGATACGGACCCAGGGACAAGATGCATTCTGCAACTCTGGTGCCCTCCCCACCCCAGCCCACTCTGCCCCGGTGGTAGGTAGTCTCTAACACTGAGAAGATTCATAACAAAGAGACAAAAATATGCACCAACCTCACCTTAACTTCTACAGCTCCAGTGTCTCTGTCACCTAAACCATTTCTGGGTAATATATAACTCTTTTCCTCTGGTTTTCAAAACAAACAAATAAGGGAGGCTATTCAACCCCATTTGTCTTCATTGTGAGAGACAATGAGGTGAGAACAAAGATCATCCCAGGAGGTAAAACTTCTGGGTTCCAGTCCTCACTGCTCACTGAGTCCCACAGCCTCTCTGGCCTCCAGGTGTTTCTTTCGAAATAACTTCCCTGCCTTACCTTCCTGTGGAAAGGGGTTGGACAGGGTGCTCTGTTAGGGTCCTTTCCCACGCTAAGATCTCTGAGTACCAAACAGCCCGTGAAATTCGAGTAAGTCAGATTTACAGACACTAATCTTGCCCTCTAGGAGTGTTCTGAAGCAGGGCAGATACGTGTGCAGGACACAACCAGACCAGAAGCATGAAACCCAAGGACGACTGACCACAAGGACCTGTCAGAAGGGAATCCACACAAGGACAGAGGTCAGGGTGGACAGTGGGGAGGGTGAGGATCAAGGGAAGTAGCTATGAGGGCCATTTAAAAAAATGAAATCCAGCCCTGGCCGGTTCGGTTCAGCAGTTAGAGCGTCGGCCTGCGGACTGGAGAGTCCCGGGTTCGGTTCCCGCTAAGGGCACGTACCTCGGTTGCAGTTTGTCCCCGGCCCCGGTTGGGGTCGGGTGGGTGGCAACCACTTGATGTGTCTCTCTCACATCGATGTTTCTCTCTCTCCTCCTCCTCCCTCTCTCCCTCCTGCTCTATCTGAAGATAAATGAAAAAAAAAAAAGTGTCCTTGAGTGAGGATAAAAAAAAAAGAAATCCAAACCCCCACTTTTCTTTTAATCCTCACCTGAGGATATATTTATTGATTTTAGAGAAAGGGGAAAAGTGGGGGAGAGAGAAGCATTGATGTGAGAGAGAAACATCAATCGGTTGCCTTTCCTGTATGCTCCAGACTGGGGATCAAACACTCAACCTAGGTATGTGCCCTGACAAGGAACACAGCTCGAAACCTGTTTCAGTGTACAGGATGATGCTCCAACCAACTGAGCCACCTGGCCAGGAGCTAACCCCTCACTTTTTAAAATAAAAGTTTTTTGGGTTTTTTTTTTTTTTGGAAATAACTTCAGATTTTTATAAAAGTTTCTAAGATGATACACAGAGCTCCTTTATCCAATTTCCCCTAACATTAACATCTTACATTACCACAGTACATTTGTCAAAACTAAGAAACCAACATCGGCAGATTACTATTTACTAAATTCCAGACTTTATTTGGATTTCACCAGTTTTTCCACTAATGTCCTTTTTCTGTTCCAGGATCCAATCCAGGACACCTCATTACATTTAGGATAAGACATCTTTTAATGGCGAAAGATTTCTAAAATAGAGACAAACAGATCTTTATTAAAAAGAATTATCAAATACACTTGAGGCTCTTTGTGAACCCTCTCTTCCCATTTTTATGCCATTTCCTTCCTCCCTAGAGATAACCACCATCATAATCTCATTGTTTATCATTCCCAGGCATGTTTGCATGGATTCCTAAAAGGACAATATAAGCATAAACACTTTATACAGGGTATGGCAAAAGTAGGTTTACAGTTATTCATATGAAAAATAATACAATAATTAATAAATAATTATTAAAAGAATAAACTCCATTTCACATACTCACAACTGTAAACCTACTTTTGCTCCACCCTGTAGTATTGTTTCCCAGGCTTTCAAATTTATATAAATACTAAAAAAAATAAATAAATCAACGAAAAACAAGTGCTGGCGAGGATGTGGACAAAAAATTTATATAAATACTATTCTTTTCATATCTTTCCATAACTTCCTTCAACATCGTTTTTGAAACTGATCTATTAAGAAATAACGTTCTTTTTGAATGCTATAGTATTCTATATATGTATAGTATTTCTTTCTATGAGTACACTACTGTTATCCATTCTTCTACTGATGGAATTTAGACTGTTTTCTATTTTTTGCTGCAATACACATTTTAATATGTCTGCTGGTGTACACAAGAGAGATTCTCCATCTAGGACTGGGATTTCTGGGTTAAAAGGTGTAACCAAATTGTTTCCTAAAGCTGTTGTGCTGATTTACACTTCTTTCAGCCGTAAATGACTCTGCAGCTCTACATCCTCGTCCACACTTGTAAGTCTATTTATTTTATAAGTTAATTGGGTACAACTGACATCTTTATAATGAGTCTTCCAGTTCATGAACACAGCCTTTTTCTCCTTTTATTTGGTTCTCTTTTTTCCTTTCAAAAATTGTAATTTTCTCCAAAAATATTCTTGTACATGTTTTAGTGAAGAGTACTTCTACGTATCTTGAGGCTTTTATGACTACTAAAAATGGGATCTTTTATCTATTAATTTTCTAATTGGTTATTATTGGTGAACAGGATTTTGATACGTTGATTTAGTGTCTAGGGAAATTTGCAAGCTCTTACTTTATATTCTCCACTTAAAAACTCCAAGAAGCCCTGGCTGGTTTGGCTCAGCAGTTAGAGCATTGGCCTGTGGACTAGAGAGTCCCTGGTTCAGTTTCCGCTGAGGGCATGTACCTCAGTTGCAGTTTGTCCCCGGCCCCGGTTGGGGTCGTGTGGGTGGCAGCCAGTTGATGTCTCTCTCACATTGAAGTTTCTCTTTCTCTCTTCCCTTCTCTTTCCCTCCCGCTCTATCTGAAGATAAATGCAGGAATGTCCTCAGATGAACATAAAAAATAAAAAAAACTCCAAGAAAATCATATTGTATGCAAATAAGGACAGTTTTATCTTTCTTTCCAATATTCACATCTTTTTTTTCTTTTTTGTCTTTTTGTGCTGTCTAGAACCTCCTGTTAAATGCTGAATATAAATGGTGAGAGTGGTCATCCTTATCTTTTTCATGACTGTAGTGAAAGGGAGCCTAGACTCTTAGTGTTAAGAATAGTTTTTGCTGTAATATTTTGATAGGTGCTCTTTATCAAGTTAAGGAAATTCCCTTTTATTCTTAGTTTCCTGAGAAGTTTGTTTCAATCATGAATGAGTACTAAATTCTGACAAATGGCTTTTGTGTTTCTTATAGACCATAGGAATTATTAATCTGTTAATATGGTTTGTTACATTAATATATTTGATGTTGGATCATCCTTAATTCCTTGCATAAACTCTACTTAGTCAGAATGTAAATATTTCAAATAGATTTGCAAATATTTCATAAGCATCTAAGTTTATAAATGAGACTGGTCTATAATTTTACTTTATTGTATTTTTCTCATCTGGTTGGGGTATTTAGGTTATATTATCATTATAAAAATAGATAGCATTTCTTCATTTTCTATTTTCTCAAATAGTTTGTACAATATTATCTAATTCTTAGAAGTAAAACAAAGTATAAATGTAAATCAGCTAAGCCTGATATTTTGGGGGGTAGAAGGTATTTTGGTTATCAGTTTAATTTCTTAAATAATTGCTGTTTTATTGAAGTTTTCTGTTTATTTTAAAGTAGTTATGGAAAATTATATTTGCTTAGAAAGTGCCACATCTTTTCCCTATCCAAATTTTGGCATTAACTTTTTCAGAGGACGGATGGTCTTATGATTTTTATTATCTATTTCATATGTTTAATTGTATTTCCCTTTCTTTATTTTTATTTTATTTTTTATTGTTGAAAGTATTACAGATGTCTGCTATTTCCCTTTAAAAATATTACATGTGGCTTTTTGAGGAAAAGGTCTTACTAGGAATTTATTTATTTTATAATTTTTTAATCTTCCAAATTGTTTTCTATTTCATTTCATCTGTCTCCTTATTTTTGTTTCCTTCCTTCTACTTCTCTAAAGGCTTATTTTGTTCTTTTTCTAATTTCTTGACATGGACATGTGTAGTAGACAATAAAAGTTACCTACACAATATTTATGCTCCCTTTGTTCCTTACTAATATAACCCCTATTCGATTTGGGAAGGCACTGTGCCAAGCTAAGAAACAAACTATACTTCCCAGGCTGTCTTGCATCTAGGAGCTACCCTATGATCCAGTTCTCACCAATGACATAAGTGGAAGTTACTGGGTAGGGCTTCTGGGAAAGCCCTTTACATAAAGGTAGCAGACTCAGCTGGTGCCTGCCTCCTTCACAGTCTGTCCTTTTCTCCATCGTACTTTGGATACAAAGCTGGAGATGAAGCAGTCATCTTGCAACCATGAAGCTGCAAGCACATGTTTGAAAGCTAAGTATAGATGAATGGAAAATTAGAAGGGCCTGGGATCTTGATGGCAAAATGGAGTCTCCACATCTGGCGTGGACCATCTCCTTCCAAATGTCTGATTATATGACAAATGTTGAACCTCTAGCTCATTTAAGCCATGGTCATTTAGATTTTCTTTTATACATAGCCAAACACAATTTAACATAATACAATATTCAACATGTTTTTTTCATATTTTATATTGTTAATTAATGCATATAAGGCCATAAATTTTCTCAAACAATAGCTTTATTGACTCTACTAAGAGATCAACTGTTCTGGCCCAGAGCAGAAAGACTACCCGAAGAATTGCAATATAAATAAAAATGGCTATGGTTTAAGTTTCTAAATTTGGGGTGCTTCTTATGCAGTAAAAGCTAACTAATATAGATATTGGTTTTGTGGTAGGCAGTTAGACAGAAATGAGCAGAGTAAGGACAATGGGCCAGGTACAGAAGGTCATCAGGGCAGAAAGTTCTGGGTACCTAGAAAAGGACAAATGTAAGGTGGGACCTCACCCCCAAGGTGACTTTTCCTCCCCTAGCATACTGCTGGTTTGGACCACTGACCTTTCCTCCCTGGAGATAACATCTAGGCTTCAGTTGTATTTCAGCTCCAGGCCTAGAAAAGCAGCAGAAACAGATAAGCAACAAGGGTTAGCTACCACTGCTCCCTGACCTCAGGACCAGCTGCATTGAATGACAAACCCCTGACCCTGGCAGGACCAATCAATCAGTGGAGATTCCCCCCCTCCCTGGAAGGACACACCTGGAAAGCTGTTGAATATGCTATTAAGATCTTCCCCTGGGACCTCCCCTGAAAATCTCTCCCCTTATTACCCTTAGGACAGAGGACTCAGCACACCTGAGCCTTTCCCTTCCCCCACCCCCTCCCCATCCCCTCAGGAACGTCACCTTTTCCTTCCTCACTTCTAAGTGCCAAGGGCCCTTCCTTTACCTCTATAACTTGTTTTCTAAGCCCATTTCTTCTACCAATTACTTCTTCTGCCTCTGTGATTTTCCAAATAAATGTTCCCTTATAGTTTGAGTCTTGGCTCTGAATTCTTTCCTAGCCAGAACTCAAGTACTGAGTTTGCTGAATCCAGGTCCAGTCTGACCCCACAGGTCTAACACCTGGTACTGTTCTTGTTGCCCCCCAACAGTTTCAAGAGTGGGGTTCAGCCATAACAAAACCTAAAATATGTGGTGTTGGCTTTGGATTAGGACAATGGCTAGAAAAAGTATTAAGGAAACAGCTTGGAAAGGCTGGAAAAATGGAATGAAAACTGCTACTCCAGGCCTGGAAAATGATGATTCGTGTTATGTAGGGATAGAAGGACTGGTAAAACTGAAGCCTAAAGTAATTTGAGAGGAAAACAAATGAACCTAATGAACTTTCAGTTACAGCTAAGTAGCTCTCCAGACAGAATATGGAGAATTGGGTGCTCTTAACTGCATATGATAAAGTATGGCAAGACAACGATGAGTTTGCAACCAGAATTTAGATGACATACAGAAGGCCCAGGACCTGCTATGTTGGAAAATAAAACTGTCTCTCATTTCCCGTCTCCAATATTTGATACTGTTTGTTTGTTTGTTTTTTAAGTCATTTTAAAAATTTTTATTATTACTGTTTACCAATGGGGAGATGCAATTTGATACTCTTTGAGTAAAAGATTCTCATAGTAAAAGGAGGCTTTCAGACAAAGGGCAAATCAAGGGTATGACCATTTGTTAAGACCTCTGAAGGATTTAAGGAAGTACCTACTATATCTTCTTAGCTAGACAAAAAAGAATCTTAAGAGCATGACAGAAGCCTAATCTCAAATAGCTGTGAATAAATCTAGAGAGAAAAATGATTGTGGGTGTGACTGTTGTCAAATGAGGTGGACAATAACCTGTTACATTGAAATTGTGAAACGTTTTAAAGAAAAGTATACCAGCAAAAGCACTATCAACTTGGACTAGAGGGACGAAGATTGATTAAAGTGCAGAAAGGTCTCTGAGCTCTCAACTATCAATGGGCAAGGGGCCAGATGAGAAAGCTACTTGACTATTAATGTGGGCGATTTCTTATGGAAATAAAGGAAAGACTTCCTGGAGAGTGAGGTGGTGATCAAGAGACTAGAGAATAGAATAAGGAGCATGAAGAACAATGGACTGGGAGGACACTCCTAGGAAGCAGAATTGAATCCTAATGAAGAGCAATTCTTTGCTCTGGAGTAGGGTGACCTGGATACATTCACCCAGGGGGAAGTTTAGACCTCTAATTGCTATCAATCTCTTATAAGCTGTCCCTGTCTTACCACTGTATGTCAGGTGTGTAGGGAACAGGTGTCATCTTTAATTTACAGGTCTTTTGATTAAGAGAAGCCTTACCCGAGAAGCTACATCTGGGGAGCCTCATTTATATCCTGACCATGCCATCACAGGCTTCCAGCCTGATGCTATAGGTAGGATGAAGCAGAGAGCCTGGGATGAGGGTTAGCAAATTTTAATGTGGGGGAAATGTGAATATAATTTGTGGCCAAGGAGCAGACTGTAGTAGATTCTAAAAACAGTCACACGTGCGCTGGCCGGTTTGGCTCAGCAGTTAGAGGGTCGGCCCGTGGACCAGAGAGTCCAGGGTTCAGTTCCCACTTAGGGCACGTACTTTGGTTGCAGTTTGTCCCCTGCCCCTGTTGGGGTTGTGTAGGTGGTGACCAGTCGATGTGTCTCTCTCACATTGATGTTTCTCTCTCTCTCTTCCTCTCTCTCTCCCTCCCGCTCTATCTGAAGATAAATGCAAAAATGTCCTCGGGTGAGGATTAAAAAATAAATAAATAAAAACAGTCACACATTTGGAGAAATGCATAGATGGTCTTCCTCCATTGCTATTGGGGTTCTTGGGGTAATGCTGGAATAAGAGTTTCTGGAGACCCCCACAGGAGGATGAGATGGGGTAGAAGGCTTTATTTGCGTGGAATTACGTCTCACGGTTTCTAAAGTCCCATTTCCCTTCATCCAGTCCTGGAAGAGGTGCAGCTGGGGATTCAGCAGAGCTAGAAGCAAAGCCAGTGTCCAGAGTTTCCATTCCATAGTGGAGCTGAGTCCAGTGTAACATCAGGCTAGTTACAGTTCATTAGTCCATTGTGTGGGGTCCACATGGCTGCGGGCCATGTAGGAAAATGCAGGAGCGCACAGGAGCACGAGAGGCCCACAAGTCAGGAGTCAGGTGCCAGCAGCAAAAGGGAAGAAAAAGAACTCCTTTGTTTAGGAGTTTATATATCTCAAATCGTCCTGCACTTGCAGTGGTCATGCCTACTCTCGCCAGTGACTTGTTCCCAGGTGTGACTGACAGGCAAGTACTTTCCCTATGTCATCTAGACTTTACTGGGCATGCATCTACATTGCAGATTTCTGGTAAAGCTGCACAAATGGCATGCCTATAAAATTTTGCCTTCCCTTTGCTCCTTTCCAGTTATTTATAACTAGATTCATTATAATGGTATCATTACCAGGGCGTGGAGTCTATTTCTCCACTCCTTAAATCTGGGCGTGGCCATGTGACTGGTTTTGGCTAACAGGACATTAGCAAATGTAACACAAGCAGAAGTTTAAAAAGTATTTGCTCTCTGGCTGCATTTGGAAACCTGGACTACCATGTGAACAACCCCAGCAGACATTTGGAAGATGAGAGACAATTTGGAAGAGAACTATGGCATCCCAGCAGGCAGGAAATCAACTTCCAGATATGAGTAAAACTATACTAGGTTGTCTAGCCAGCCACCAGCCAATCACAGATGCATGACAGAGTCCAGTCAAGATCAGCTGAGCTGGCCCAGATTTTATTTATTTATTTATTTATTTATTTATTTATTTATTTATTTATTTATTTATTTTTCTTTATTGATCTTTAGAGAGAGAGGAAGGGAGAGGGAGAGATAGAAACATCGATGAGAGAGACATCGATTGGTTGCCTCCAGCATGCCCCGCCAACTGGGGATTTGGCCCACAACCTGGGCATGTGCCTTGACTGGGAATCGAACTGGTGACCTTTTGGTACATGGGTCGATGCTCAACCAATGAGCTACACCGGCCGGGCATGGCCCAGATTTTAAAAACTGCCCAGCCAACCCAAAGATTTGAGAGCTAAATAAGATAATGTTTGTTGCCCTGGCTGGTTTGGCTCAGTGGTTAGAGCAGTCAGCCCGAGGACCAGAGAGACCTGGGTTCAGTTCCCACTAAGGGCATGTACCTCGGCTGCAGTTTGTCCCCAGCCACGGGTGGGGTCATGTGGGTGGCAACCAGTCCATGTGTGTCTCTCTCTCTCTTCCTTCCTCTCTCCCTCCCGCTCTAACTGAAGATAAATGCAAAACTGTCCTCCGGTGAGGATTAAAAAAAAGAAAAAAAGATAATGTTTGTTTTAAGCCATTAAGTTTTGTAGTGGTTTGTTAGGCAGAAAAACTCAACTGACAAAATTATAATTTTTTCTTACGAAATCAATAATTATCTTCCTGACACTGAATATGCTTTAAACATTTTTCTCCCTAAACAGCCTGCCCCAATCTTATCATTGCCTCCTTTTCATTTTAATCATGTTTTTTAAACCACACACACACACTTAACATTTAGCATAGTTAACAAAATGAATATAAATATATTTTAGCAATTTCTGTGTTCATCATTGTTTCTTATATTGTGCGTCTTTTCTCAGTTTAATTTTTTTATTTCTAAAGTGTATCTTTTAGTAGTTCTTTTAGTGAGAGTCTGTGAATTTATATTCTTGGTCTTTGTTTTGCCCTCATTCTTGTAGGATAGTATTCCAGGTATAGTATTCCAGGTATAGTATTCTAGGTTCAGCACATAGAAGTTGTTACTCCTCGGTCGGTCTTCTTACCCTTCCTGCTGCTGCTGATCCATTTATCAGTCTGTCATTTATTTATACATAACATATTTTTAACTCTGATTTTTAGTTGGTTATTATGGACAGAATGTTTGTGTCCCTCCAAAATTCAAAGTTGGAGCCTCAACCCCCAACGTCACTGTATTTGGAGTTTGGGACTTTATGGAGGTAATTAGGGCTAAATGAAGTTATAAGAGTGGGGCCTTGATCAGATAGGACCAGTGTTCTTTTAAGAAGAGACAGGAGAGGGCTTGCACTCTCTCTCCCCCCACTGTGTGAGGATACATACAGTGAGAACGAAGAGAGCTCTCACCAGAAACCGAATCACTTATTATCTTGAACTTCCCAGCCTCCAAAACTGAGACATAAATGTTTCTTGTTTAAGCCCCCCAGTCTACACTATTTCGTTTTGATAGCCCAAGCAGACTCACACTGGTCTTCTGTTCCTCACTGATATTCTGCAGTTTCACTACAATATGGCTAATTGCGGGTTAACTTTTACTGAACCTTCATAGTATTAGAATGCACTTTTAATCTAAGAACTCTTATTGTTACTCAACGCTGGACAATTATTATTTATTTAATTATTATTTAATTATTGCTTCTCTTACATTCCCTCTGTTCTTTATAACTTTTATTAAAGAATGTTCTAGCCTGTCAATTCACCGCTCATATTTCTAGACTTTTCTTTCATATTGTTTTTACATCTTTTTATTTCTATGCTACAGACAGGATAAATTCCTCTGCATGACTTTCCAACTTGTTAACTCATGCTTCAATGGTATCTAGGCATCTAGCCTACCTACTGCATCTTTATTTTGATAGCTACATTTTTAATTTCTACATTTTAATTTTTTCTTTACATATGTAATTTTATTTTATTTTATTTTTTGTAAGTCTTTATTTTTTTAAATGAAAGTTACGCCTTCTTTTTATTTTTTTAGGGTAGGGACACATCCTCTACCTCCTTATTATACAGTCTTTTTTAGACTATTCTATAAAATAAACTTCACTGGGGATAATTTCTTATTCTTACAGTTGACGCTTACCTGTATTTTATGACTTATTTACAATTTTAGATTTGCAAGCTCCTTTTGAGTCTGTTCTTCTCACTTTTCTTATTTCGTTCCTGTCTTCTCACTCCAAAGGAAACAGTAAATATTTTGATGTGGCATGTCTCAAAACTACAAGCCCATTCATTCCAAAACAGAATTTGGTACACTGGGGCATCGGCACCTGAGTCTCCAGTGTTCATGACATCCTTACACAGCTACTGGACAAATAAAGGGATATAATCGAGTCTGGGAACCAATAAATGGAAAACCACAACATTGAAGTAGCTTTCCTTCTCCCTGATCAGGAAAAAGACTCTTCCTTGCCTATGAGCACATAGGAAGAAATTTAGCTTTCAATTGGAACAAATCAATTTAGCTTTCCCCTGTAATATGGCACTACAACTCTGTCATTTGAGAAATGAGTAAGAAACAAAATGAAGTCATTAACAAAAATCAGAACAGGCTGAAATGTGAGGAAAACAATTTTATTTTACTTTAGCTAGCCTGGGAACTTGGACTTCTGAATTTTTCAGTTGTGTCAATGCCCGGAGGTATATACACCCTATAGATAACCCTCTGAAAAACTTAAGAATGTCCCCGTGTCCAAACCACTGAACATCTGGAAGATCACCATCGTAGATCAATCCAGAAGCTAAGAATGTAGCACTGATTCTTCTCAAGAATGTGCTTTTTACCATAAAAACTCTCAACTTTTCTTTTTCTTTGGAACACTCTGGGTATTGCCTGGCAGTGTTTCCAGAATTGCAATTAGTTCGCTTAAGATCCTCGAATAAAACTTTGTCATGTAATTGTAGTGATGCCTCCTGATTCATTTATGTATGGTATCCACTGGGATCTTCTCAGAACTGGTCTCAGCGTCAGGTGGGACAAGAAAAGGCACAACCATCTCCTCACTAACCACTGGAGATTAGCCTATCCTAACAGAGCCAGTTAGTTTCCCATTTAGCTACACTACCCATTCAAATAGTCATCATGCACCTACTGATAATGACATTAACAGCTCTTTTATAATGGTGACCATCGATATACATGACAACACATTTTACATACCCCAAATAGGCAATGTTATCCTCGTTTTTCAATAAAGGAAACAGTTTTAGAGAAGTTCAGTGCCGGAGCTTGAATTTGGA
Source organism: Tadarida brasiliensis (assembly GCA_030848825.1). Taxonomy (NCBI): domain Eukaryota; kingdom Metazoa; phylum Chordata; class Mammalia; order Chiroptera; family Molossidae; genus Tadarida; species Tadarida brasiliensis. Next base: position 60,656,006 of record CM061260.1, on the reverse strand, counting down.
TATGACTCCAAACCCATACTGCTTTTGCTTTGCAATCCGAGGACACCTATTTTTTGGTATAAAGAAACTGTGTGTTATGGGCTATGGCCCTAAGTTTTCAAACTAAGGCAATTCCAGTTAGAGCTGTCACTTGGCCTGTATGTATCAATTTTTCCCTTCCTCCACAATTCTGTCATTTGTGCTCTGGGGCCTATGGACCAACAACTCTCAGCTCTAGGCAGAACGCAGAGGCACCAAGAACGTTTGGGTCCCTACCGGCCCTTCTCAGTTAGTGCCCTGAAGTTTGGTAGTTTTCTTGCTTCTGCTACTGAAGCTCTGGGGATTTGTCTGTTTGTCAAGCTTATTTTTATCACTTGCAATGATGCCCAGATCCTGTGGTATTGGCCTTGACCCTGAGGATGGTATAATAGGCAGAAAAATGCAGAGTGGAACTTGAAAGGACTGAGAGGTCCCCAGAGTAGGAGAGGCCTCAAAGTACTAAGGAAAGAGAAACTGGAGCTTGTTCCCCAGAAATGAGGACAGGCTCTAACCTTTCACCCACATCTTTGGCCTCTTTGGTTAATTCCCTGAACAGCCTGAGATAACCATAGGCCTCAGGTCACCAAAATGCTTCTCCCCAGCCCATACTGAAACCAAAGGTGCTAAGTGCTTGGTGTGCATTGTTTTGTTTAATCATTACATCATCCTGTGAGGTGTAGGTACTAGTCTCTCCATTTTATAGATGAGAAAACCAAGGGAAAGAGAAGTTTTTGTTGTTTTAAATATTTTTTCTTAAGTGATTTTAGAGAGAGAGGAAGGGAGAGGGAGAGAGAGATAGAAACATCAATGAGAGAGAACATCGACTAGCCGCCTCCTGCATGCCCCCCATTGGGGATTTGGCCCACAACCTGGGCATGTGCCCTGACCGAGAATCGAACCGGCGACCTCTTGGTGCATGGGTCGACGCTTAACCACTGACCAACACCAGCCAGGCGGAAAGAGAAGTTTTATAATTTAAACAAAATCACATAACTTATAGATGGCAGAGCTGGGATTTGAAACTAAGCAGTTTGCTACAGAGGTTGTACTCTAAACCACCATAGAAATAGCCTCACGGTATAAACTAGAAAAGATGAATATAAAATCTGTATATGCATATCATTAGTCATCAGGATTTGGGGGGATTGGGTTATGACAACCCATATTTCACTGGTGAAAGGGCTATGCTCTTTGACCTTTCCACACACTGTCTTCTAAGGGATGCCTGCTCAGTCGGAGGGGACAGAAGGGCCCTTGGCACACAGCACATTTTACTCATAGTAGTTACTCAGTAAGTGTCAGCTGGAGTAGAAGCCCTTTTATATAACCTTCACTGACCAGAATCACCCTTTTAGCCAACACTTTATGTCCCCTCCACACAAGATACTGACTGATGCCATTATCATGCTGAATGTTCAGGGCTCGCAGGTTATTCTCGAGTTCTCTAGTCCACCTGCACACTTCTGCTCCTTCCACGTAAGCTGACAGCTGGCCTGTCCCCAAAACCATCTGTGCCAATTGTATTTATTAAATTATATAACCAACTTCACATGTAATTCAGCCTGACTCAATCATGCCACATGTCAGCCATTTCCAAAAATCTAATCCATGTTTAAAAGACAAAGCTGTGTTATAATACAAGATATTAAAAAGACTTCCCAAACATCACCATCATATAATGAACTTCTATAACTCAAGAAGAAAAAGACAAATAGTTTTATAGAAAATTGAGCCAAGGACTAGAACAGACAATTCACAAATAGCCAAAAAACATGAAAACATGCCCAATATTACTAGAGGTAAATAATTAAGTTAACAGTGATTTAGCATTTATTACCCATTAGATTCACAAAAGTTTAAATGACTGATATGATCTGGTTTTGGTAAGGTGTAGGTGTCAGAATGTTACCAGTAATTTCCTGTAGGTAGTAGAAACAAAAAGTTTATACCATAAAATTTTTAAATTTTTATTTATTGATTTTAGAGACAGAGAGAGGAAGGGATATAGAGAGAAACACTAATTTGTTGTTCCACTTATTTATGCATTCATTGGTTGATTCTTGTATGTGCCCTGACTGGAGATCGAACCCACAACCTTAGTATGTTGGGAAAATAACTAACTGAGCTACCTGGCCAAAGGCATGAACAAATTTTTAAGTGATGGGATTATCAAAATGTTTTCAGATGCAGCTAAATAAAAAGGAAAACTCTCCCCCAGAAGGAAAAAAGGACTGTACCGAGCCTTAAACACTACTGTAAAACTAAAATTCCAAACACATTTTGAGCAATGGCAGCATCACTGGAATAAGAGGTGGCAATACATACTCCCCAAAGAGGACTATTCTGAAGGGCATCAGTGATCCAGATGATGACTTGTTGATTAAAACGCCCTTCTTCCAACTCTGCAGTCCCATCTTGGACAGGGTGGCAGAGCTCACTCCCTGGCAGAGCCAGCACAGGGCTGCTGACCAGGGGCTTGGAGGAAGCCACCCCGCTGAGCAGCAGCGCTCTCTCCTCGACTGTGGTTCTTCCCCACACTCTCATTTACAAGGCTTGGGTTGCACTGGGGTAGACAATTTGCCTCACACATTCTTTGATCAGAGACTTCATGCTTGAAACAGACTTACTAGTGTTTGAGCCCTTAGGACACCCAGCCCCTACAATAAAATAGAGTCCCAGCTTCTCTTGGAGACCCACTGAGCCAAGGACATAGCGTTCTATCTATACAATGAAATGCAGATTTCCCAATAAAAAGGCAAAATTCTTGACTTGGGGAGGTTGAATAGGATGGGAAAGAATTCCAGCTGGTTAAATTTATGGCACTGAAAAAAAGACTGTCTGAGAATAATTCTGTGTCTGAGCCCAAGATGCTGTCATCTTGCCATGGATTGTTAAAATATTCACTCCCAGTGTGCTCGGATCCTCAAAGCAGTGCCCCGAGACAGTCTAAATTGGTCAATAAACACTGTGGTTCAGTCTTGCTGCCTCCTCTTCTGAAATTAAGAATATTTTAGCTGAACTAGTGCCAGGGCAAAATGTACAGGAGGCCATATTTAGTTGAAAACTAGTTGGACTCTATGTGATTATATGTTAAGTTCATGAAAGAAATGTCAATAATCCTCCTTCCTGCTCTATATTTGAAAGAGGACAGCCATAAAATACTCTCCAGCGAGGCCCTGTGGGCCTAACAAGATAGGCTCTAGAGCAAGGCTGCTGGTTCACGCCCTGGTACATCGCTTCCAGCTACATGACTGTGGCAGTCTCCTGGAGTCTCTGTCCCTCTGTTTCTTCGTCTAAAATATGGAGACACACCCTGGTCGGCATGGCTCAATGGTTAGAGCATCAGCCCACGCACCAAAGGGTCACAGGTTCAATTCATGGTCAAGGGCACATACCTGGGTTGCAGGTTCAATCCCCAGCCCCAGTCGGGGCGCACGTGGGAGGTAACCAATTGATGTGTCTCCCTCACATTGATGTCTCTCTCTCTCTCTCTCTCTCTCTCTCTCTCTCTCTCTCTCTCTCCCCCTCTCCCCCCCACCCCCACCCTCCCTCCCTCCCTCCCTCCCACTCTGTCTAAAATAAAAAACAATGGAAAAGTGTCCTCAGGTGAGGATTAACAAGAAAATAAAATAAAAATAATAAAATCTGAGGATAGTAACAGGATCACCTCATAGGGTCATCATAAGGGGCAAGTGAGTTAATCCTATTAGGGTGCTGCCGTCCTCTCAGTGAGCACTCAAATGTCAGTTATCACCCCTGGAAGTGAGAGGTGGTGGGTTGTAGGGAACGCTAAAGGGCTTGAATGTCTATGATTGGTTTGACAACACATGTAGAAGGCATGTATTCATATGCTCTGCCCAACCCATCTTCAGGTCATTCATGTGTTTGCCGTCTACATCTGGCACCCTTAGTGCTGGCGTCATCTCCCTACCTAGATGGCGAGCTCCTGGAGGGCAGGCAGTACCCTAATCTAGCACAGAGTCTGGTCCCCAGTAAACACTCAGTGAATACTTGATTGATTGGCTCTGTTTGTTGTTCATATGTGGAGTGGACTGAACTCAAAATATTAACAATACAGACTCCATTTAAATGGGCTTTTCTAGAAGTGTGGCTAGACATTGCAGGGCAAATTCATCAAAACCAGAGACAATATGGGTTTCTGTGATTCACTGGGCAAAACACACTAGAAGGTGCCATCCCTCCCACAGGCAGGGGTACTGTCTTACTTGCTATCTGGGAGCCCTCTGTCACTCCCAGCAGGAGCATCCCACCTGCCTGCTGCAGAGCTCCAGGCCTGTGGGGACCACATGCAGAATCTGGGCCATCAGTCTAGTCTGTGTCCTTCCCAAGGAAGTCTTTAAGGCCAACTTGGCTCAGCACCAGCCATCGAGACCTCCTCCTGGGCCACCTTGGGTATTTAGAGACCAGCTCCAGTTCGATCCTAGCTTCCTACTCTGACTTCCTAGCCATGTGTTCTAAAACCGCCCACCTGTGCAATTTAAGTTAGAGAATTCTGCGTCTCCGGAGGTCATCTGTTTACTCAGTAAGCTTCCCTGAGGGCCTCCTCTATTCCAGCTACTAACCACATTCTTAAAATACTGAATATTAGTAAAAATTACTAACCTGCCATTCTCTGAGTCTTTAGTATGTGTCAGATACCACGCTGACTTAAATTCATTGTCTAATTTAATTCAGTGAGGTTGGTGTTATCTTCGTTTTACAGATGATGACAACGAGGCACAGAAATGAAGTACCTTGCTTGAGCTCACATAGTTAGTGAGCAGCAAGGCTGGAATTAAGGCCGAACACCAAGTTTACTTGGCACACAGGAGGTACTCTGATCGCCATGCTTGCTAACTCTCCCTGCCCCGCATACTCTGTTTCTCTTCTCCAGCTCTATGGCTCTTGCTCATGTCATCCTCACCACCTGGATCCCACAGAGCAAGTCTAACCATATCTTGCCTATTCCAAACGCTCTTCTTGACCAGGGCTGACGTGACATGGTACCAATCCCAACACTAAACAAGAAAGGTCGGGTTCAGGTTGGGCTTTTGTCCCCTTTTCAGCACCCCTGCCTCCCTCCTTCCTTGCTTAGCTCCCCACTCCTTACTTGTTCTTTTTCTATCTTCTACCCACTCAGGTATCCCACAGGCTCCCCAACTCAACTCCAAACTACACTCACCCCCTTCCTGACTTCTCTGCCAGTGCTTTACACTGAGCTGCCTGGCGCTCAGGTCAAAAGCCTCAGAGTCATCAGTGTGAGAAAAAAACAGAGCACAATGTTTAAAACACAAGCTCTGGCCCGGCCGGTGTGGCTCAGTGGTTGAGTTTCGCCCCATGGACTGAGAGGTCCCAGGTCCTGGTCCGGGCACATGCCTGGGTTGTAGGCTCGATCCCCGGTAGGGGGCGTGCAGAGGCAGCCGATCGATGGTTCTCTCTCACGTCAATGTTTCTATCTCTCCCTCTCTCTTCCTCTCTTTCTAAAACTCAATAAAAATATATCTAAAAAAAAAAACAAAAAACACAGGCTCTGAGTTCAAATCCTGAGTCTGTCTCTACCAGCTGTAGGACTTATGAACAAGTTATTTAATCCAGCTCTGTCTCAGTTTCTTCATCTGCAAAATGAGGATTAAAAAACAGTACATAACAGGCCCGGATGGTGTGGCTCAGTGGTTGAGCGTCGACCCATGCACTAAGAGGTCGCGGGTTCGATTCCCGGTCAGGGCACATGGCCAGGTTGTGGGCCCAATCCCCAGTGGGGAGCATGCAGGAGGTGGCCAATTGATGTTCTTTCTCATCAATGTTTCTATCTTTCTCTCCCTATCCCTTCCTCTCTCTCTAAAAAAGTCAATAAAGAGCCCTGGCTGGTTTGGCTCCGCGGTTAGAGCGTCAGCCCACGGACCAGAGAGTCCCGGGTTCAGTTCCCGCTAAGGGCATGTACCTTGGTTGCGGTTTGTCCCTGGCCCCAGTTGGAGTTGTGTGTGTGGCAGCCACTCAATGTGTCTCTCTCGCACTGATGTTTCTCTCTCTCTCTTCCTTCCTCTCTCCCTCCTGCTCTATCTGAAGATGAATGCAAAAATGTCCTCAGGTGAGGATAAAAAAATAATAAAATAAAAATAAAAAAATAAATAAAGAAAAAAAACAGTACATAACAAAAAAGAAAGTATTTTTACAACAAATGGGGCAGGAACAACTAGATATGTGTAAGGGGGAAAATAATTTAATCATTAGGGAAATGTAAAATGAAACTGTCTGGGGGATACTGCTACCTAGCCACCAGGATAGCTAAAATTAAAGAGACTAGCCCTGGCCGGTTTGGCTCAGCGGTTAGAGCGTCGGCCTGCGGTCCAGAGAGTCCCGGGTTCGGTTCCCGCTAAGGGCATGTACCTCGGTTGCAGTTTGTCCCCGGCCCTGGTTGGTTGTGCGGGTGGCAGCCACTCGATGTGTCCCTTTCACGTAGATGTTTCTCTCTCTCTCTCTCTTCCTCTCTCTCCCTCCCACTCTATCTGGACAAAAACTGAAAAAATGTCCTCAGGCGAGGATTGAAAAAAAAAAAAAAGGAGAGAGACTAACAATACCAAATGGTGACGAGGATGCAGAACCACCAGACTCACACATGTCTGTGGAAGTGTAAAAATGATACAACCACTCTGGCAGGTTCTTACTAAACCAACCCTAGATCTACCCTATAACTCAGCGATATTCTGCTCATATGTATCCAAAAAAAAAAAAGACCAGTAAAAAAAGGTTCATAGCAGCTTTATTCAAAATGGCCCCAAACTGAAAACAGCCCAGGGTCCATCGACAGATGAATGGAGAAACAGCCTGTGGTACAAACCATACAATGGAATATTCAGAAGTAAAAAGGAACAAACTACAGATACATGCAACAACATGGATGAATCTCAAAAACATTATACTGAGTAAAGCTTCAAACCAAAGAGCACATACTGTGCAATTCCATTTATATGAAGTTCCAGGAAAGGCACAACAAATCTATGATTTAAAGATCGGAACAGTGGCTGCTTCTGGAGAGTGGGGACAGGGACTGATTGGGAAGGAATTTAAAGGGATTTTCTGGGATGCTGGTAATTCCCAAATCTTGAAAGGGGCTTGGGTTGCACAGGCGCATGTGTTTGTCAAAAGCCACCCAATGAAACACTTAAGACTGTCTATCTAAATTTTACCTCAAAAGAAGAATAATGTAATCAATCACTGAACTCTAATTAATGGTATGCATATTTAAGTATTTAGGAGGAAACGTACTAATGTCAGCAACTTATTTTGAAATGCCTTACAAAAATAAGATGGTCTGATGGATGATAGAGGAATGGATGGATATTTGACAAAACAAATACAGCAAAATGTTAATTTTAGAATCTAGCTGGAAGGTATCTAGGTATTCACCTCGTTTATGTCAACTTTGCTGCATACTTGCAATTTTTCATAATGAAATGGTAGAAAATAGTACCTACAATATAAGAGTGTTGTATCTTTTACTCTCTCTTCTGTCACCTTTCACATTCTCCAACACCTGCTAATTTCACAATCACTCACGTCCCTCCCCTTGCTGGCTCGTCTGCAATCTCTAGGCAGGTCCAGGCCCTGGTCTCAAACCTGAACTGCACAACCACTGTCCTCCCTGTCGCTGGTGTTCCCCTCACTCCAACACATCCTGAATGTCACTGACAGGCCAGTCTTCCTGGTTCAGAGCTTTTATTACGTGAACTGTGAAGGTCAGCAATATTGGATGACTCTCCATTAACTAATAACCTCAAAGCTTTCAGCCTACAACAAGGTCTCTGCATTTTAGCCTTATTCTACCACTGCCCTAGGGAAATACAGAAAGTCTTTGCTACAGACAAACCAGATTACTGCTTATCCCCTAACATGACACACGAATGTATTCCTGAGTGGCCGGAGCTAAGCCACAGGTCCTAGCATACAGCATATGACCAGTGCTTTACACCGAGTGAGGTGCAGGTCAGAAAACTTCGGCCTTGACAGACATGTTTCGAGGCCTCCTACAGATACTCAGTGCTATGCCAGCGCAGAAAGCACCTACCCTTGGTTCCTTTGTTCCCGCATGCATTCGTTCACTCTCTAGATACTCGCTAAGTACTTACTATGTGCCAGATAATCTGCTAGGAGCTGAAAAAGAGGTAAAATGATAAGGCCCTGCCTTGAAGAAATTCAATTAGTGAAAGACTGAGGTAGAAGAATAGTCATAAGCATGGTAAGTCCTGATTGGAAGGCGGCAGTACCTGAAATTTCACTCAAGTTTCACCCCAGACTGAGGCTGGTGAGTGCAGAGTAGGATCCCTGTCGCAGTTTTAAAACATGGCCCCAAAGTCTTTGACACCCCTCCCCTCAAAGGTGAGGGGACTCTATGCTCCTTCCCCCTTGAATCTGGGCTGGCTTTTGACTGCCTATCACAATGAAAGTGACACTTTGACTTCTGAGGTCAGGTAATAAAAGACCAGACAGGTTCCACCTGGCTCTAATGGAATGCTCATTCTCCAAATGCTCCTTTGGGGGACACCCCCTTTTTCAACCCAGCCACCGTGCTGTGAAGAAACCCAAGCCACAGGAAGAGGCCACACGTGGGCCAGCTAGCAGCACGTGTCCCTGCTGAGCCGTCTTCAAGTCACCACAGCCTAGTAACCAGATAGTAAATGAAGAAGGTTCCAGATGATTCTTGCTTCTAGCCGTTTGAGTCACCCAAGCCATTCAGGTCTTCACAACATCCCCCCCCCCCCGCCATGTCCTGTTCAAATTCCTGACCTATAGAATGCCTGAGCACAACAAATAATATATTATTATTATTATTATTATTATCATGCTGAACATAATAATGTTTTATGCTAAGTTTGGGGGTGTTTTGTTACCAGCAATGGGTAACTGGAACAATCCTTTCAAAAGCAGATGCTACTTATGGCAGAGCCCTGGACAGGCTAGGCTGAGGGCCAGGCACCTACAAAGAGTGACACCCCTTAAAGATAAACTGGTATGCCCCTTTTAAAGTTTTACCTCATTTATCAAGTTTACTATACCTTCATTTATTCAACATTCAACAAAAATGTATTGAGTGCCTTGTATGTGACAGTCAGTTTTAGTACTGGATGAAAATCTCTGCCCTCCAGAAGCTTACCATCTAGTGGAGAAAACAGACAAAAATTGAGACAAGGAAGTAAAACATAAACCATGTAAGATGGGTTAAGTCTATGGAGAACGCTAAAGCCAGGAAGTGAAATATCAGGGGTGGAGCTGAAATTTTAGACAGGGTGCCCAGGAAAGGCCTCACTGGGAAGGTGACTTTAATAAAGTCCTGTTGGAAAGGCCTGGGATGGGCCTGGCTGGTGTGGCTTGGTGGTTGAGCGTTGACCCATGTACCAAGAGGTCACCAGTTTGATTCCTGGTCAGGGCACATGCCCAGGTTGTGGGCCCAATCCCCAGTGGGGGGCATGCAGGAGGCGGCCACTTGATGTTCTCTCTCATTGATGTTTCTATCTCTCTCTCCCTTCCTCTCTAAAAATCAATACAGGGAAAAAAAAATAAAAAATAAAAAAAAAGAAAAGGCCTGGGATGGGAAATAGTAAGCCCATCTGGTTGTCCCCAACTAAGCACCCTTCCCACGTCAGCTGCTCACACACTATCACCCAGGCAGACTCAGGACAATCGTTAAGGTCAAAGAGTGTGGGCTTCTCCAAAATGTCCACTCTCGAATAAGAATATGTGATGTCAAAGCAGGAAGAGCCCTCAGAGGCTATCCAGTCTCACCGCGTCATCTAGAACTGAAGCCATGTATTGTTCTAGCTCACCTAGGGCTTAACATAAGATCTGCATATCTACCCAGGCCTGTGTTCTTCTTCCCACTCCCACCAGCTCCTAGGAAACCACTTTCCCTCAGTAACTAAGCTCTTTCTCTCGTGGCTGCAGCACCCCAGCCAGATGCATGTGATGCTCCACACTGCCACTAGACAGTCGGGACCAGTCCCCAGGGTGGGCGGGGTAGAGGCGTCCAAGGATAGAAGCAGCACTGGCCCTAGACAACAATGGCAGCCTTCCCACAGTGCACTACCGCTGCCCGTAACATTTCCATCAACACCCCACCACAAAGCAGTCTCTGACAGTCCCTCTGCTGTGGGTTGAATTGTGTCCTCCAAAAAGTCATGTTGAAGTCCTAACACCCCTAACCTGTGACTATCACCTTACCTGGAAATAGGGTCTTTGTAAATTAAGATGAGGTCATACTGGAGTAGGGTGGGTCCTAATCAAGTGACCAGTGTCCTCACAAGAGGGAAATCTGGACTGAGACCCAGAGCGAATACCATGTGAACATACACAGACACAGAAGAGAGAAGGCCTTGTGAAGATGGAGGCAGAGATTGGAGTGATATATACACAAGCCAAGGAACACCGAGAACTGCCAGCAAACCATCAGAAGCTAAAGAGACAAGAAAGGAAACTTCCCTAGAGCCTTCAGAGGGAGCATGGCCCTGTCAACACCTTGATTTCAGACTTCTAGTCTCCAGAACTGTGAACGAATAAATTCATTTTGTTTTAAGCCACCCAGTCTGTGGTACTTCCGTTTAGATGCCCTAAGAAACTAGAACACCCTCACAGATAAAGTCTGGAGCCACTCGTGGTCCCCATAGACAGTCTTTCTCTCTGCAGTCCCAGAGCTCAGAAGCAGCTCCTGCCTCCCTCAACATTACTCTCCTTCATATCCAGCTCCAGTGCACATGCAAAGACCTCCCACGGGGCTCTGCAGAAAGCAGGTGAGAACACAGCAATTCTTGGTGTTGTCAGTACAGTTTGCTGACCAGCTTGGTCTATGTCTTGCTGTAGGCACAACTGATTTGATAAGGTCTGGCTCCAACCAGTCTAGGATCTGTTGGTCTTTTTACCTTCATTAAGAATGACCGATGGGCCCTCTGATGGGCTAAGAAGTCACAGAGAAGTACCACCCACAGGAGACGGATCACTCTCATGGGTCAAGTAGCAGCCTGTTAAATGGGAATCATCACACTAAAAGGCTATTTGGCAATATGAAACAAAAGCAAAAAAGGAGGATCATATCTTTCGACCTGGTAATGCTGTTCTTGGAATATAATTCAAGGAAATGACATAACAGAAAAAATAAACCATTTAGACAAAGATAATATAGTAGCGTTACTCATAATAGTGGAATAAAAACTGGAAACGCTAATTGTGGAACAGTTAAAAGAGAGCATCATAATCATACCTAACATTTCCTGAGCCCTTACTGTATGGCAGGCACTACGCCAAGTGCTTCCTTTGGAGTATCCTGTTTAACCCTCACAAAAACCTATGGCATAGCTGTATTATCCCGGTTTTAGAGATAAAGAAACTTGTCCAAGGTCATACAGGAAGAGGCAAGTGACCTCTATTATATGTCCTCTGCTTAAAGTAGTGACTTGACTGTGGCCATGTTAAATTGGGCAAGTTCTTTTTAACTTTCTTAAGCCTTAGGCCATTGACAACAAAATGAGAACAAGAATAACATCATAAGACTGACAAAGATAAAATGCAAAATGTGTGAAAACAGCCCTGGCCAGTGTGGCTCAGTTGGTTGAGCATCATCCCATGCACCGAAAGGCTGCCAGTTCGATTCCCGGTCAGGACACTGGTTGTGGATTCTATCCCTGGTTGGGGTGTGTGCAGGAGGCAACCGATTGATGTTTCTCTCTCTCTCATCCTCCCCCTACATTCCTTCTAAAATCTATTTTTAAAAAGTGTAAAACATTAAGTAAACTACAAAGCATTAACTAAATTAAAAGTACAGCCACTCACTGATAACTCTGAATATCTTATGTGGCAGGAATCTGACTATAGTCTATTTTGCATGCCAAGTTAACAGCTAGAATTTTATTTTTTATGTTTTAGAAGATTAAGACTGTTTTATAAACAGGGATGTTACAAGCAGATCTGTGAAAAATGGTGTTTTAAGGTATAATAATATACAACCATTTCAGGGTGACAAAAATTAGAATTGTATCTAATTCTTGATCCTCAATAAGTTTTATGAGCTTTCTAGTAAAACCAGGTCTGATTTCTTCAAAGGGTGGGCAGGGTGGGCCTAGAAGCAGCACCTTCCTTAATTCACTGACTTTCTGCAAGAAAGGCAGGGGTTTCATTCCCTAACAGCTATATCCAGGGGTCTGGAACCTTGGCAAGAGGAAAGCAGAGACCCCAGAGCACACAAATAGGTGCAGGCATTCTAATGGCATTTGGAGGGGACTCTCCTCACCCTTCCCTCACTGGGTGGTTGTAAGGATTGTGTAACATGTTTTGTAAGCAGTGAGGAACTACATATGCATAAAGGAGGGTTATTATTGTCACCAGGTCTTAGGGATCTGGCATCATCAAATCCCAGGAATTATGTAATTGGTTCCATTAACCAGGGTCTGGCACAGCCCAGGACCCCATTTCCATCCCAGTGAACCAGGATGAATGACGAAAGACGAAAGGGCCAAACAATCTAAGGCATCACCCAGACCTGGCAGTCAGCCCCTCCTTGCTCCAGAGCAAAATCAGAGACTCAGCCCCTGAGCCACCCTGCCCGCCCTTCAGTCCAGAAGAATCTGAGGAGGGAGAAAGTGACCAATTCTATCTCTGCACCCTAGTCTTCTAACAGATGTCCCCATCATGTTTGCCATTTGTTTTGCATTTCTCTATAGACTTGCCCACTACTCCCTGCTTTGTATCCTTCAGTCTCTCTTCCTCTTCCCGCATCAGCAGAGAGTGTGGAGCTAATGTAACCCTCACATGCTGGGACATTGTACACATCTCCATTTTAGAAATGAGTTCAGAGTAGTTAAATAATTTCCCAGGGTCACCTATCTAATAAGTTGTTGAGCCAGGATTCAAATCCAGATCTGTCAACTGCAAAGCCCAGACTCTTCCCATTAACTACACACACAGCTCTCCCAACCAATGAGGAAAAGTAGCTGAGATGGACTCTGCCATCTGCCTGTACAAAATGTGTCTGGCGTACCATGTCGCCACGACACTACGTGGTCAACACACAGCTGACCACGGACATGAAGGTCAAGAGTGCTCACATTCAGGTGCCGGCGGGCTGGCCCCTCCTGCGCCACCTCCCCCGCACACAGGCACACTGCTTTGTAACAGGAGGCCTGCAAAGGGGTCAGTCAAGCCCTTTCAGAATACCAACACTGGGCTGGCATCTGGATGCCTGAGTTCCTGGGCCTGGCAGCCACTGTGCCAACCACAACCCTCAGGAAAAGGAGAGAGTAATTAGAAAGCAGCGCCCCGCAGACCAAACTTAAGTCATGTTTCCAAAATAGTCTCCAAAATGAAAGATCAGCCTGTGCCTGCAGTGGGCCCAACTCCTCCACACAGCCCCCACTTCCTCTGGGCCCCTAAGGACACCATAAAGGGAATCAGCAGAGGTACCATGGACACACAGTTATTCCATCCACTACAAATGTTTCCTAGCCATCAACTATATGCTTGCTGGGAGATGAGAGGTGGAAATATTGTCCTGCTCCTGAGAAGCTCACAGCTTGATGATAACACAAACTAAGAAGCAAAGACAGGACCAGGTACCGAACCAATAAGTGAGTTTAGAAAGGTCACAAGATATAAGAACAATATATAAAAATCAATTGTTAAAACAAGAAAAGCTCAGGGAAATAGTTAAGAGGTAGACGAGGACTGAAAATGAGTTCTATATCCTAGCCTCCTAAATTATCATTATTATTATTTTTATTAATCCTCACTCAAGGAACAATTAATTGGAAAACAGAATTTTAATAATGGTACTAATTACAATTGCACCAAAAACATGAAATACATAACTATAAGTCTAGCAAAATATGTTCAATATTTACGTGCTAAAAACCATAAAACACTGATGAATAAATCAAAGGACACATAAGTAAATGGACAGATACAGCTTATTTATATATTAGAAGACCCAATATTGTTAAAATGTCAATTCTTCCCAAACTGATCTATAGATTCAATACAATACCAAACTTCCAGCAAGATTTTATATAGAAACCAATAAGAATATTCTTAAATATGTATAGAAGGCAAAGATCTAGAATAGCCAAAACAATTCTGAAAAGGAAGAACTAAGCTGAAGGACTCACACCACCTGATTTTGAAACTTACAATAAGCGATCATAATCAAGACAGTGTGGTACTGCTGAAAGGATAAACACAAACTAATGGAACGAAATAGTCAGAAATAGACCCAAAGATACAAAAGCAATTCAACAGAGGAAGAATAGTCTTTTTACTGTGGTGCTAGAATAATTGGACATGTATATGCAAAAATAGAGCCTCTAGCCATACCTTGTACCATGTCCAAAAAGTAACTCGAAATGGATCACATCTAAATATAAAATATTTAACATTGCAAAGAAAAGCACTGGAGAAAAACTTAATGATCTCATATTAGGTAAATATTTCCTAGATAGAAAACCAAAAGAATAAATTTTTAAAATTTGATAAATAACAATTAAAATTGAAAACCTCTCCTCTGTCATAATAGAGTTTTCGAAAAATATTTTTTATTGATTTTGAGAGAGAGAGGAAAAAAGAGAAGAGAAAGAACATTGATCGGCTGCCTCCTGCATGCCTCCTAATGGGAATCGAGCCTGCGACCTGGGCATGTGCCCTGACCAGGAATCATACTGGCAACCTTTCAGTGTATGGGATGATGCCTGACCAACTGAGCCACAGTGGCAAGGGCAATAATAGACATTTTAAGAGAATGAAAATACAAAACCTAGACAGTAGAAAATATTTGCCAAACACATACTCAATAAAGGACTCATGTCCAGAATATAAAAAGAATTATATCTCAAATCTCAATCATTATGATCAAATAAAACAGAGACAAAAGACAACACTATTTCACCAAAGACAAACACAGATTGCAAATAAGCCAAATAACAAAGACGTCCACCATCATAAGTCATTATTGAAATGCAAATTAAAATCACAATGATAAAATTACTATATCTATTACAATATCTAAAATTTAACAATCTGATAAATACTAAGTGCCAACAAGGACGTGAAAACTATAATTCTCGTGCACTGCTAGTAAGAATGCATAATGATACAGTCACTTTGGAAAACTGTTTTTTAATATGTTTTTACTGATTTCAGAGAGAGGAAGGGAGAGAGAGATAGAAGCATCAATGAGAGAGAAACTTCAATTGGCTGCCTTCTGCACACCACCTACTGGGGATCTAGCCAGCCACCTGGGCATTTGCCCCAGTCGGGAATCAAACCAGTGACCTCCTAGTGCATGGGGTGATGCTCAACCAATTCAGCCAAACTGGCTGGGCTTAATTTTGTTTTTTAGAGAATAGTTTGTTGATTTTTTAGAGAGAGAGGAAAGAGGAAGCGAGAAACATTGATGTGAGAGTGCAACATCAATCGGCCGCCTCCTGAACTCCCCCCAAAGGGGATAGAGCCCACAACTCAGGCATGTGCCCTGACCGGGAATTGAACCAGCAACCTCTTGGTGCACGGGACAATGCCCAACCAACTGAGCCACACCAGCCAGGGCTGTTTGGTATTTTATTATAATACACGTACCATAACACTCAGCAATCCCACTCCTCCTAGGTATTTGCCCAAGAGAAAAGAAAATCTATGTTCACATAAAAACCTGTACACTAATACTTATAATGAATTGTTCAGTATCACCTCAAACTGGAAACAAACCAAATGTCCTGCAGTTGGTGAATAAAGCCATTGTGGTACATCTACACGTAACACTCAGCAACAAAAGGGAACAACCTACTGACACACCCAACAACATGGATGAATCTCAAGAACACTGTGCTAAGTGAAAGAAGGCAAGTGAAGAAAGCTACATAAGATTGCATTTGTATGGCATTCAAAGGCAAAATCATAAGGTGGTTTCCAAGGTCTTCAGTTGGTGGAAGAGTTAACCACATAAGTGTGCAAGGCAGTTCTGGGGGGTGATGGAACTGTTCTATATCTTAATTATGGTGGTACTTGAACGACTACATATGTTTGTCAAAACTCAGAATTGTACACTAAAATGGGGAAATTTTTTGTATATTAACTATACCTCAATTTTTTTAAATGAGAAAGAAAAATGGCTTCAAAAAGACTCCATTATGACGCAGCATTGAAAAAAAAACTGCATGTGTACCTAAAACAATGCCTATCACTTGACAAGCAATGGAATCAAAAGGCAGAGGAAACTGCCAATTTTACCAAAATAAAGCACTCCTCATGCTAGGAGAAGTTGGTGTGATTGGTTCATGTGCAACAGATCATCATTGGATACTGAACAGTAATTTTTTCAAAGCCTTCAGTTAACTTTCAGGAGAAGATATTTAACTTCTAGCAACATTATTTACTTATAGAAAAAAACAGAACTCTAAGTTTAACATAAAGGTAATATAGATAAAATCCTGTTATACTTTAACATTCCTCTGAATTATTCTGTCAATCTTAAAGGTGCTAATCAAAATCATGGGCACATACAAAATTGGCCAAGGAGAGCAAAGATAATTAATAATTCCACCTCACTTATTACCATAAATGAAAAAAATCCAATCAAATATTAGAAAATCAAAGCCAAAAGGGTATTAAAAAAAAAACTACATGTCATGACCAAATATTTATCCCAAGACTTCAAGGTTGAATTCAATAAATTTAAAAATCATGAACACAAGGTGTTTCAAGATGGAGGCAGAGTAGGTGTATCTTTCTCGTACCTCCTCCCAGGGCCAGACTGGAAATAATACTAAATTGGGGAACATTCACCCAGAATTATCAACTGAGGAGTAGCTGAAGAGAAGACTTTTAACAGGAAGAGCAGAAACCACCTGTAGACTGGGGTCGCAAGAGGGGCTGGCCAGGCTTCCATGGGTGGCAGGCAGAGTGAAGAGGGATGTCTCAGCTTGGGGGGTGAGGGGTTCCCTGAGAGGAACGAGGCCCAGACCCCAAGCTGGGCTCCCCAGACTGGAGCACCAGAGGTGAGAACCGTGGCCCCCATAATATCCGGGGGTGAAAGGCATCAGGGCTTCTGGCCAGTAGGGAGAGCTGGAGCCAGTCAGAGGTAAGGCCACTATTTTTTTTTTTTAACCAGAGCACAGGATTTTCCTTTGCAGCCACTCACCCAAGGCTTCAGTGGAGGGAGGGCAGTGCAGACTGGAATGGCCTAAGGAGAAGCTAGGGTGGAAGCATTTGGGAGATGTGAAAAAGCAGTGGCTGGGAGACCTGTGATCAATTGTCTCCCACACAGACCCAGCAGCCATTTTTCCAGGGGGGTGCAGGCCCTGCCCAACAGCAACAGCTTGGGAAAAGGCAAATACCTGCCCTCAGGCGTCCAGCTTGCCCCACCCTGCCTCTCAACCTCTGCTGAGGAAGCAGCAGCAAAGGCCACGCCTACAGGTTTGAACAGACTCAAGAAGTGTCAGTGACTGGCTTTGGGATGAGGCCATTTCCCCCACTGTCCTAGGAACCTGACTGGTGCTTCCCCCTCACAGGAGAGCTGATAGAAACCCCCACCTTCCAGCAGACCACACTGAACTGCATATGAGGGGCTCCGCACTGCCAAGGTCAGGAAGATATTCCGGGACAGACTCAGACAAGTGGCTCTGGGATGGGGGAACATACCCACCATCTTCCCTGAAATCTAAATAGCACATCCACCTCACAGGAGACACAGAGGTCTCATACTCCTGTTTCTGCCAAAAGCCCTCTCAGTGACTAATCTGAGAGCTAGCCAGCAGGTGGAGATGGACATTGGCAGAGCCCAAGGAGCCTTGGAACGTTTGCTGACCTGTCCCTGGGCCCGTGCAGCTAACAAGCCAGCCCTAGAGTAAAGCTTGGCACCTCCCGCGCAGAGTCAAGCCTGTGGAGGCAGCCACAAACTGTGGATAGCTTGAAGCTTTGAACAGGTTGCTGAGAGCCAAGTGTAGGCAGTTTCTGACAGTGGCTAGCACCAAATAACCTCCCGGGAGTCCCCAGAAATGGCAAACAAAACAGTCAGCCTCTCAACTTCACCTTCTTTTTCTTTTTTTTGGCATTATTTTCTTTTTTATTGCTTTGTTATTATTTTTGTGTTTTTTAATTTTCATACTTCTTATTTGTCTCTTTCCTTACTCTATGTTTGTCTTCTCATTTTTTTTTTCTTTATTGATTTTAGAGAGAGAGGGAGGGAGAGAGAAATCGAAATATTGATGAGAGAGAACACTGATTGGTTGCCTCCTGCATGCCCCCCACTGGGGTAGCAATATTCATATCTGACAAAATAGACTTCAAAACAGAGGCCATAACAAGAAACAAAGAAGTACACTACATAATACTAAAAGGATCGATCCAAGAAGAAAATATAACCCTTGTAAACATCTACACACACAACATAGGAGCAACTATATACATTTTTTAAAAAAACTATTGGAAGGAAAAAGCAGTAGTAATACAGTCATAGTAGGGGACTTTAACAACCCACTGACATCACTAGATAGATCTTCTAGACCAGCGGTTCTCAACCTGGGGGTCGCGACCCCTTTGGGGGTAGAACGACCCTTTCACAGGGGTTGCCTAAGACCATCCGAAAACACATATTTCCAATGGCGATTCGTAACAGTAGCAAAATTACAGTTATGAAGTAGCAACAAAAATAATTTTATGGTTGGGTTGGGGGTCACCACAACATGAGGAACTGTATTAAAGGGTCGCAGCATTAGGAAGGTTGAGAACCACTGTTCTAGACCAAAAAAAAAAAAAAAAAACAATCAACAAGAAAACAATGACATTAAATGACACACTAGATCAGATGGATTTAATTGATATTTACAAAATATTTCATCCCAAAGCAGCAGAATATTCATTTTTCCAAAGTGTACATGGATCATTCTCAAAGAAAAACCACATGTTAGAACATATAAGTCTTAACAAATTCAAGAAGTATGAAATCATATCAAGCATCTTCTTGAATCACAATATTATGAAACTAGAAATCAACTACAATATAAAAAACTCAAAAACATGGAGACTAAATAGTTTGTTATTAAACAATGAATGGATTACCAATGAGACCAAGGCATATATCCAAAACTTTCTGGAAACAAATGAAAACAACCCAAAATCTATGGGTGACAACGAAAGCAATCCTGACAGGGAAGTTCATAGCATTACAGACTTACCTCAAGAAACAAGAAAAAGTGCAAATTAGAAAGAATTAGAAAGAGAACAACAAGAAAAGTCCAGAGTAAGTAGAAGAAGGAAATAATAAAGATTGGAGCAGAAGTAAAACACAGAGAGAACAAAAAAACAAAACAAAAGATCAATGAAACCAAGAGCTGGTTCTTTGAAAAGATAAATAAGATTGATAAACCTTTAGCCAGACTTATCAAAAAACAAAGAGAGAGCTCTAGCTGGTGTGGATCAGTGGTTAGAGTGTCGGCCCATGTATTGAACCCAGTCACGGGTTCGAGTCTTAGTCAAGGGCATGTACCTGAGTTGCAGGTTCGATCCCCAGCCCCAGTTGGGGCACATGCAGGAGGCAACCAACCAATGTGTCTCTCTCATAGATGTTTCTGTGTGTGTGTGTGTGTGTGTGTGTGTGTGTGTGTGTGTGTGTGTGCATGTGTGTGTCTCCCTTCCACCCTTCATTCCACTCTCTCTAAAATACAATGGAAAAAATATCCTTGTGTGAAAAATAACAAACAAAAAAAAAGGTAAAAAGCAAAGAGAGCCCAAGCCTGTTTGGCTCAGCAGTTAGAGTGGCGTCGGCCTGGAGACCAAAGAGTCGCAGGTTCGATCCTAGTCAAGGTCATGTACCTTGGTTGCAGTTCAATCCCCAGCCCTGGTGAGGGTCGTGCAGGAAGCAACCAATTGGTGTGTGTGTCTCTCTCTCCCCTTACCTCCCTCCTACACTATCTGAAAATCAATGGAAAATATCCTCAGATGAGGATTGAAAAAGAAAAATAGAAACGAAGAGAGAGGACCCAAATAAATAAAATCAGAAATGAAAAAGGTGAAGTAAAAACTGACATTACAGAAATACAAAGGATTGTAAGAAAATACTATGAAAAACTATATGCCAACAAACTGGACTGCCTGGGTGAAATAGACAAATACAATCTTCTATAACTCAACTAGGAAGAATCGGAAAACCTGAATAGGCCAATAAGAACCAATGAAATTAAAGTAGTAAAAAAAAAAAAAAAAAACCCTCCCAGCAAATGAAAGTCCTGGGCCAGATGGCTTCACAGGCAAATTTTAGCAAACATTCAAAGAAGAACTAACACCTATCCTCCACAAACTATTCCAAAAAATTTAAGAGGAGGGGAGACTTCCAAGCTCTTTTTATGAGGACAGCATTATCCTAATTTCAAAAGCAGATAAAGACACTACAAACAAACTACAGGCCAATATTTTTGATGTACATAGATTCTAAAATCCTCAACAAAATATTAGCAAATTGGAACCATCAATACATTGAAAAGATCATACACAATGACCAAGTGGGATTTATTCTGGGGATGCAAGTTTGGTTCAATATTCACCAATCAATAAATGTGATACATCACATAAACAAAATGAAGGATAAAAACCACATGCTTATATTAATAGACACAGAAAAAGCATTCAACAAAATCCAGCACTCATTTATGATAAAAACTCTCAGCAAAGTGGGAATAGAGGGATCATACCTCAACACAATAAAGGTCATATATGACAGACCTACAACCAACATACTCAATGGGCAAAAACTAAAAGTGTTTCCCTTAAGAACAGGAACAAGACAGGGATGCCCACATTCATCACTCTTATTTAACATAGTACTGGAAGTCTTGGCTATAGCAATGAGAAAAGAAGAAGACATAAAAGGCATCCAAATTGGAAAGGAGGAGGTAAAATTGTCATTATTCGCAGATGACATGATATTATACATAGAAAACCCTAAAGACTCCACCAAAAAACTACTGGATTTAATTAATAAATTCAGCAAAGTAGCAGGATACAAAATTAACATCCAGAAATCGTTGGCATTTTTATACACCCATAATGAACTCTCAGAAAGGGAAACTAAAATAAATAAATAAATAAAGAAATATAAAAAAATCCCATTTACCAATGCAACAAAACCAAAAAGATACCTGGAAATAAACTTAACCAAGCAGGTAAAAGACCTGTACTTGGAAAACTATAGGACACTGAAAAAGGAAATAGAGAAGATACAAACAAGTGGAAACATATACCATGTTCATGGATTGGAAGAATTAACATCATTAAAATGTCCATACTACCCAAAGCACTCTACAGATTCAACACAATCATGTTAAAATACCAACAGCATATTTCACAGATCTAGAACAAATATTCCAAAAATTTATATGGAACCGAAAAAGACCCTGAATAGCTCAACAATCTTGAAAAAGAAGAACAAAGTTGGAGGGATCATAATACCGGAGATCAAACTATACTACAAAACCAGTGTAATCAAAACATGCCCAGGTTGTTGGCTCAATCCCCAGTAGGGTGCATACAGAAGACAGCCAATTGATGTTTCTCTCTCATTGATATTTCTACCTCTCTCTCCTTCTTGCTTCCTCTCTCTGAAATTAAAAAACAAAAAACATACTTTAAAAAAATGGGCCAAGGTCCTGAATAGACACTTATCCATGGCCAATAGATATATGAAAAAATGGTCAACGTCATTAATCATCAGAGAGGTACAAATTAAAACTACAATGAGGTATCACCTCACACCTGCCAGAATGGCTACTATCAATAAATCAACAAACAATAAGTGCTGGTGAGGATGTGGAGAAAAAGGAACCCTAGTACAGTGCTGGTGGGAATGCAGAATGGTGCAGCCACTGTGGAGAACAGCAAGGCGTTTCCTCAAAAAATTAAAGCCCTGGCTGGTTTGGCTCAGTGGTTAGAGCACTGGCCTGTGGACCAAAGAGTTGCGGGTTTGATTCTGGTCAAGGGCATGTACCTCGGTTGCAGTTCATCCCCGGCCCTGGCTGGGGTTATGTGGGAGGCAACCAGTCGATGTGTCTCTCTCACATAGATGTTTCTCTCTCTCTCCCTCTCTCCTTCTCTCCCCCTCCCTCCCACTGTATCTGTAGATAAATAGAAAAAAAGAAAGAAAAAAATTAAAAATGGAACTGCTGTTTTATCCAGCAATCTCACTTCTGGGAATATATCTTAAGAATCCCGAAACACTAATCTGAAAGAATATATGCACCCCTATGTTCACAGCAATGTTATTTACAACAGCTAAGATCTGGAACAGCCCTAGTGATCATGAGTAGATGAAAGCTGTGGTGCATTTACACAATGGAATACTACTTGTTGTTAAAAAAAAAGAAGGAGCTCTCACTCTTTGTGACAACATGGATGGAACCCGGAGATTATTATGCTAAGCAAAATAAGCCAGTTAGAGAAAGACAAGTATCACATGATTTCACTTATATGTGAAATCTATTGAACAAAATACACTGATGAACACAATAGGTCCAGAGGCATGGATGCAAGGAACAGAATGACAGGTTTCAGTGGGGAGGAGGGTTGAGGGGACTGGAAGAGATTAACCAAAGAACATATATACATATATGCATATATGCATAACCCATGGACACAGATACTAGTGTAGGGAAGGCCTGGGGTGGGGCAGGGGCTGGGTGGAAGGGGACAAAGGGGCAGGAAATGGGGGACATTGTAATACTGTCAATAATAAATAAATAAATAAATAAATAAATAAATAAATAAATACATCATGAACACAGATTATGAAAACCATTACTTCATCTTGAAATCATGTGTAACTCTGATAGGCAAACACAGTTCAGAAGGATCTTAATATTTTGATTCTGATAATAATGAGAAAGTGGTATACAATTTTGTAAATAAAATTATAAATCAGAAAATTTTCTAAAACTGTGAATTAAAGGAAGTGCTTTTCTCCTGAGAAACAATGAAGTGATATGAATCTTATAGCTTGTAGCAACTTGGAATCAAGAAAATATGGAATGTCATCTCCTACATTTGTTTTTCTCTTCGGCTAGCCTGAGTTGGTTTCTGTTAATTTTGAATAACCCCTCCTAATACACAAATCAAAGAAATAATTACACAGTGAAAAAGCAACCAAGATTGATTTCCAAATCTGGCTGACATTGGAAATACCTGGGGCACTTTGTAAAAACAGAAAGTCCCTGAGCCCACCCAGGTGCTGGACTGGGGACTACGGAGGCATGGATTATTTTGGAAACGACTCCCAGAAGGACTTTATCATCTGCCAGCTCTGGCACCGCTGCTATGAGGAAATAGCGGCATTAGGCCTGTCCTTCTCATTGAAGTTTTTCAATGTAGTTGTACATACAAAACTTATAGCATGAAAAGAACTAAACAAAAGATATAAACATCCATAATAACACATGACTTGTCACCTTCAAGAGAATTTTTCAGGGACTAATTGCTACAGACATTCAAATAAGGAAGAGAACTTGAAGCTGAAGAGGTTGGAGGCAGGCCCCTTTTGGGGAGTAGTGCCTGACAGTTATTAGGAACTTAATTCATCCCCTGAACAAATATTTAAGAATAGAAGGACTTGTCAGTCAAAGAGGCAAGCGAAGAATATTCCAGGAAAGGATAAACTCACAGTCAAAGGTAGAGACAGGAAAGTGTAAGTTGGGTTCAGGGACAATAAGTTAACAAGTCTCCTTGGTTTGGAGGTCAAATTATGGAGGCCCTTGGACTTTAGGGTAAGGTTGTCTTATGAGAAGCGGGGCTACTGAAGGTTTCTGAAGATGAAGTGACACCATTAGACTGTGTTTTAAGATTAACAAAGCAATCAAGTGTAAAATGTGTTTGTCCCACAGAGATGCCATAGTTAATAGTCCAAGTGTGAGCCAGTGAAGGCCTAGTCAGGAACAATAGCAATATGAAAGTAAAACCAAGGCTTTCTCTGACTGAGATGACCAGACCATCCACAGGAGAAGTGGCTGAGCCCCTGTGGTCATCTACCACCAGCTGGTGCCCTAGGTGGCTGTCCAATCACTACAAAAAGCCTGAGAACTCTCTAAAATACTGGTTAAAACATGAAGAGGTAAAATCAGCAGCCATTGCATGCCCACCATGAGGCCCCATTGTAAAGACAGAAGCTTTTGGTAGGAATAAGAGGCAAGTTACAGGTTAAGGACTGTGTTACTCCAGGAACACTCTGAAACAACCTGTTGTCTCATTAATATACTCATTTCCACAAGACTGGCAACCAAGTGATTATGAGATCACTAATACAAAAATATCAAATGGAACTTGACTTGGAGAATGGGGAAGGGAAGGAAGAGGTCCATTTTAGGCATGATCTATGAGTAGGCTTAGTACGTAGCAGGAAAAATGCATACATAAAGCTTAGGAGAAAGATTAGAATGGTTATACTTAAGCATAAAGAAGACAATTGGAGAAGTGAGATAGATGAGTGGAAAGTGTCCTCGTATGGAGCAGAAAAGGGGAAATCCTTGAGAATCTTGTTGAGCACTTCCATTCACCCCATTAGCCAGTCCTTCAACCCAGATGTCCAAGCACTTGTGGTGTGCAAGGTACTGAGCTAAGTCTAAGGACACAAAGATGAACCATGGCTTTTGCCCTCCGGAGCTCGTAGCCTAGTGGGACACCAAGCCTTACAACTACATCACAAGAAAGGGTAATTGAGCACTTGTTCATCTGCCCACAGCCTCCTCAGGTAAGAAGGGGCTCCTCTCTCCATTTACACACAGAGGCCTGGACAGCGCTGGAGCTGACCCCAAACCATGGCCTCTCCCTGGTGTTTCCCACAGCCTCAGAGAACACTCCATCTAGCCTAGCCCTGGGAAAGGAGAAGAGCACTCCTGCCAGAGTTAGTGGAGATGGCCAGAGCCTCGAACTGTTCATCAGGGTGAAAACTCCTAGTGCACTCCACAGTCAAGGCAGACCCAGAATGCAGTGTCAGCCACAGGTACTGAGTATGAATATTAGGTGGGATGGGGGCTAGGACTTTAGGGTAAGTGGAATTTGTGTGGACAGATACAAGCTACCTGGAGACAGACAGATGGCAGTAATTCACAGAGTCAGGCCGGATAAAGGAACACTGACCCCTGCTCCCCAGAGATCCTTAGACTAAAGAGGACAAACTTCAAGGACTCTGGAGAACCAGGTGGATCACATGATGGAACCATTTGCATCCATTCCTCTGGCCTAGGTCAGGTCTTCCCAACCCCATCAGCATCCTCCATTAGGGTGGGGTGATAAGACTGGCTGTTTTCAGTTCTGCCCCCACCCCCACCCCATCATTTGGCCTCTTAAACCAGGGTTTCCACCTCAGTATAATGCAGGTGTCAGGTGGACTGATCTCCTGCAGCCCTAACACCTGCCATTCCAGAACTGAGAAATAAGCTACAATAAGTGAAGCATAAGGAAAGAACACAAAGCCCTGGAAACCCAAAAGTCTTCCATGGGATTGGGCTTTCACTCTGGTTATAAATTTGCTTCTCATTATTTTCTATCTAGTATAAAATTAAAACAAAATTGTTCCAGGAATATCCTAGGCAGCAGAGGGGAAATAAGGCTGGAATGAAAACCACCCCCAAAATAAATCTCAGGACAAGCAGGTCTTGCATGGTTGAAAGCTCACCACAGGGTCAAAGGTGTTGCACCAGGTTCCAACAAGGGAGGAGCTGAGAGTTCTGAACACTGGAGCCAAGTGTTCCAGCCTTCCTCTCTCCCGGCCAGTGCCTTCCCTCCTTTCAGGATTCTGCTCATGACCACCCTCCTTCCTCCCTATGTTTGAAGCCTCTCCTGACCACTCCTTCCCCAGAATTTCTTGCCACCCATAAGTTCCCTTAATTGAGTCTGTGCCACAGAATGTGTTCCTATTTTCTAATTACTTCATATGTGTTAACTGTGTCCCCATACAGATCCAAAGTCTCTTGAGCATACTGCCTTTGTTTCATAACCCTCCACAGAGCTAAGTGGAGAGGAGGTCAGTAACTAATGTTTGTTGGCTGATGTATAGGTCATTCTATAGGCATATGTATGTAGGGTAATAGCTATTCCTTCTTTTGTGCCTCTTTATATTCACATATTCATTTAATTTTTATAACCACACTCATTGTCAGATGAGGAAACTGAAGTCATTCACAGAGGTTAAATACAATGCCCATGAACATCCAGCCAGTCAGTGAATGGGAAGGTTCTGAACCCAAGTTTAACACCAACCCTTGTGCTGCTTCCTCGGAGAGCTACCCTCACTAGAAATCTCAATCTCTGAAAACAAAAAAGATAAACAGCATTTTCAATTATGAAAGCTCAAAACTGTAGGTGTTTGGTTCCCAAAAGAATATGAGAAGTCACTCAGGTTCTACATTAACAAATTAGCATCAGATCTGGGGGCCAGATGGGGGGGGGGGTGAGGAGGAGAAGAAAACAAGCAGTCGATCTGAAAGAAAAGAAAATCCTCTCCTCATCCTTTTGTTTCCAGAGGGCACTGCACTCAGGATCCGAGAGAAAAGAGAAGAGAAAGGGGGACAGAAGTACCAAAAGTGGTGGGATGGGGACAATAGGAAATTCGAGAAGCCGGATCTTCACCAAAATTCCCACAGCTCCCTAGTGGGGTGCCCATTGTAAGCATTCACCCTCAGACACCAAGGGACAGTGAGCAGGAGGGCAATGAAAAGAAGGTGGTGTGAGCATCTGGAAATCCAGCCTTATCCCCACCCCACCAGCTGTAAACAGGGAGCAATTCTCACTGGTCCTCCTCCTGCCCAAGCCCCACTGGGCTGGCGTCACTGTCCCTTTAACAAGGGCTACAGCCCTAGCATACCAGGTGCATACAACAGGGCAGGAGGGATGCATCTGTTGGCCTACAGCGACAAACACCAAGGTCTACTCACCTTGAGACTGTAAGGAAAACTGCATTTATTTGTTCAACACGTTGGCTTAAAACAAACAAAAGAATGAAGCCAAAACTCAATAAACAGACAAAATTCATCTGCAGAATGGCACAGGTGGGAGAGGTGAGTGACTCACACAGCAGACCCCAGCCCGGCACACTCACCTTTCTGTGATTGTGGGGCAGGAGGATAGAGCAGTGAAGGGATGGGGCAGAAGTCACAGGGTATGGAGCCTATTCTGTGACATCTGTGATGTGCTCACTCTGGATTACTGACTGGCTGGTTACTTGATTCTGAACTCACCTGCCACTCAAGTGTCCACTTGTACATTTTCCATGCAAATGGTCCCGCCTCAGGGCTTTGGGGTGTACCTTCTGTTGGTCAGAGGAAAACGACTCAATAGTCAAGTTGGGTGAGGACAATGTCTTCTGTTGGGAAAGGTTACTTTCTAAGGGTTGTTTTCTAAATGTCACTCCATTTACAGAAAGGATAGGACAAGAAACTTATAAAAATGAACAACTGCCAGCTGGTTTGTGTTGGTTTGAATTGGGGGAAGAGCAGTTAGGCTTTCAAGTGGACTTGGTGTATATTTTCCAGAATAACAAGAAATGTTCTCAGGAAGATAGTAAATAAGACTCCACTTGTTCATGGGGTCTCTAACCCCAGGCCGGGCTGCATTCTCAAACTACCACCTCCTAACCCTCTAAAGAGGCAAAGAGTAAATAAATCAACTAGTTCTGTTTCACAGACTCTAGACTCATATTTTTTTGGGAAAAGCAAGGAGTCATTCTTGTAGCCACTAAGTACATGGTACTCCAGAGCATTCACAATCTATTCCCCTGGGGCTGGAGAAGACCTCTCCAGCCAGGATCATGACCCCTCCCTCAACTCTGGCACTGCATGGGCCCCTCTCCCCTCAGCACCACCTGGGGCCAGCCTCCTTTTCTGATAAGCCTTCCCAGCAGACTCCCCTCGCCTGCAACTGCAGGGGGTGGTGGGGGTGCCCAGTCCTGTAGTGACTGCCTGCATCTAAGATCCCTGCACCTGACCTACCAATTAGACCAGGAACTTCCCAAGGGCCTAATCTTCTCTGTACATGTCCCCCAAGATATGGCCCCTGGGGAAACAGTCTCCTGATGTGAGGTCAGTAAACCTCACACAAAGAAAAACGACTCCAAGGCTGCAGTTAGTCAGTTACAGTGCATAAGAAACCAAACGCATTAATCCTTCACCACTGTGGTGTGGTTCTCCAAGCTCATGCCTAAAGTAGTGAATGAGGGGACAGACATGCACATCCTGGTGGGAAAAGCTCTTATGCGAGCCCCCAGAGTACCCACTACCCAATCCAGCACCCAGCGTCCAGCCACTCCCCACCCAGGGCCAACTGCCCAGGCTCCTAACCTACCTGCTCCAGCTCAAGGCTCTTGGCCCACTGAAGCTGGGAGACAAAGGGCCAACCTCATTCTGGACACCAGGAGAGAACATTCCATGATGGCCTAGGACACTGTGGGGCCAGCAGCCTCACCCTCCACAGTCCCCGAAGTGTGCAATGCAGGGAAAAGAGCTATGTCAGGATCACAGAAAACAGAAGGAAAGGAGGTCAAGAATTGAAGAGAAAAAAAGAGAGGGAGGCGAAGAGAGAAAGAAAATGAAAAAACAAAAACTATTTTTTTAGAACCTGAAACGCCTTTTAGGAACACAGTAAGGTTACCAGAAGCACCCACGCTTCCCCCAGAGACTTGATTGTGGATATCTGATGCTTTGAAGTGTGAGGGATTTCCCAAATGATCCTCTCAAGCCTCCCCACCCCCCAACTTAGAAATAACATATTAACAGTTGTGCATTTTGACCAAAAGGACTGCCTTAAGGCAGGGAAGAACCTACAGCCCCACTTGGAAGGGGGGTGCAGCTCTAGGGCAAGTTCTCTAAGGCTCGGGAAGAAGGACATTGCACAGACTCTGCTCCTTGAACTTGGGGAGTGGAGGAATGGTGAAAAACAGTGGCCTGGCACTCTGCCCACTGCCCAGGTGTATCCCCACACCCATCCAGCTTCCATATTGCAACAGCTACTTTTTCCCCCTCTACCCCCCAAAGGAGTGGGGTCTTTCTCCTTCAGGTTATGATAAACAGGGTGTGTCCCCACTCCAACCAAACAAAAAATCCTGGAAAACCTCTCCCCACTAGCCCATCTTCGCATCTGTAATACCACTCCTAAATTCAGTCCTTTGGATCTTGAAGGATGACAGCGGCACAAC
The DNA here is from genome assembly GCA_030848825.1 of Tadarida brasiliensis. Lineage (NCBI taxonomy): Eukaryota > Metazoa > Chordata > Mammalia > Chiroptera > Molossidae > Tadarida > Tadarida brasiliensis. The sequence goes on along the minus strand of CM061260.1, from coordinate 60,626,794 downwards.
TTCCCGGGAGTTCTACCTCAACCACTGACAGCTAACACCTGGGACTTAGTTTATCCAAAACTTTCCAACGGCAATGATCTGCAAACAAGGGTCCTTCAACCAGCTGAAGCGAAGGAGGCAGAGCAGGCGAGGGGCTTAAGTGAGGAGCAGGGAGAGAGAGCAAGAGGCAACGCCAGATGCCCCAGTTTTGCCCGGGACCCCGCGGCCGCCTTCACTGCCCTACTTTCTCGGTCTCACATTTGGGCTGGAGGACCTTAACGTGTCACCCCGGCCCCGCGGCTGCCGTCACGGAGTCCTCCTGCCAGGGCTGGGGAGCTGGGAGAAGAGCCCACCTCTCTTCCTTGGGGACCAGCGGCGATTCGAAGCCCCCAAATCAAAGGCACGTCCTTTGAGAGACAGCAGCATCACCGTCCCCAAGCACCTCAACACCCGAACGAAAACCCAGCTGCCCGGAGTCCTGGGCTGGTCTCCGCACGCGCCCCCTGCCCCAACTCCTCGCCGCAGGAGGAACCCGCCTCCAACCGGGAGTCAGGGGCAGGCTGCGGCGGGAGGGTCCCGACCCCCGACCCCCACCCTCGGAAAGGGGCTCCCAGCGCCGCGCCGGGACAAAAGCGTGGGGCGGGCTCACTCACCCGCGCGGCGAAGGCTGCCCGGAGCCGAGGCTCAGCGCTCGCTCCGCCGCCGGCTGCACACCCGGCGGTGCCGGGAACCGGTGAGGCGCGTCCCGGCGGGACGGAGCGGGGCGGGGGTGAGCGGCCCGGCGAGAGAGTGAGCAAGTGGGAGATTCCGGAGCGAACGCGCGAGGGAGAACGACGGAGAGCGCGACGCTCCGCGGCCAGACTCCAACTGCGGGCGCCGGCTCGCACGCGCTGATTTGCATTTCATTTGCATAGCGCTCGGGGAGTGGACCTGCGGTCCTTCCCGCCACGCCCACCCGCGCTCCTTCCCGGAGTCCGCCGCGGAGAATCCCGAGCAGAAGCCGGCGCCCGACGCTGGTCCACCGCGCTCTTCCCCCGCACCGCCCCAACCGCTCGCCACCCGGATTAGGGGCGGTCGGGGTGTTCTCTCTCTGTCGTCTCTTCTTTGTATTTTCCCCAGCTGGCCACTCGATCCAGGGACAAAGAGGACCACACACTGGAAAACTCTGTAGACTTTTAAATTAAATTACTTTTTATATCAAAAACAATAACGAATAATCGAGTAGATTCCCGAAATGAATAAAACTTTGTTTTTTTGAACACAGTATCTTGGAAAACGTAACTTGTTCTATTGGTTGGAGCGTCGTCCTGATGCGCCAAGGTTGAGGCTTCGATCGCCCCCCCCCCGCCCGTCAGGACACATACAGGAGTCCAGTGAATGCACAGAGGGGTGGTACAACAAATCCGTGTGTGTGTGTGTGTGTGTGTGTGCCCCTTCCTCTCTATAAAATCAATAAACTGGAAAAAAAGAAAAAGAAACAAGTTAACGTGCAATTTGGTTCAGTAAATGAGGAAATACGAAATTGTATAGGCAGGATAACATAGTCCTTTAAAATGCGAGTCTGAAGTTGAGGAAACTACCTCTTACTTTCTAGCTGCAAAACTTTGGCCTAGTTATGATAGCTGTTACTCATTTTTCTTATCTCTAAAATGGGGAAATATAAGTGCCTTACAGGAATGTGAAGCTTCAGTGAGATATGGCAGTGCGCAGCATACAATTACTATTAACGCTTAAATATACAAGTATGATACATATCTACTTAGCAGAGAAGCAATCATATCAAGGTGAGGCAAGAGGCAGGGAGGGAGAAGGGCCGAAGAAGCCACAGAAAGCTAAGAGAGAACGTCCTAAGATTAGAGACAGTCTCTGGAAGGCTCAGACCAGGGTTTTCCACTCAACTCTGCTGTCAAGCTAACCAGACCCATATCTGAGAAAGCATTTCTGCATCTTCTTTCTCCCCAGAAGGTCCAACCTTGCATGCATTTTGAAACATTATCTTGGGAATGTTCTGGAGAAATATGAAATGTTCAACTCAGCCACAGGAAGGAAGTGAAGTCTGTTCTGTGGTGGGAAAAGTCCCAGCAGACTGGGGGACATGGGTGTTAGGTCTGGTTCTGTACTAGCTTTGTGGAGCTTTCATGCCTCACGCTCGGAACTTCAGTTTTCTAATCTGTAAAATGAGGAAAGTCCATGAGATTTTTTTTTTTCCAAGCATATTCCAGCTCTGAAACTATAGCCCCAGCGTTCCTCTGACATCTTCTTGGTGTTGCGTTAAGAACCTCTCACTGGTTTGGAGGGTACTTACAAAGTCCTTTTATGTATTTATTTTTTTTGGCTTGCCTAATAGTTAGTTTGCACATGCTGTTCACTTGGACACTCTTTTTTTTTTTTTTTTTTAACTGTTTATTCCAAGTAAAGGAGTACTTGTCATGCTTTTTATTGTAAAATAAAACACAGGTACAGAAAACCACACAAAACAAGTATATAGATTGGTGAATTATTATGAGGCTAACATCTCTGCAGTCACCACCCAGGTGAACAACTAGAACTCTGCCAGCCAGCCCAGAAGACTTTCCATGTGCCTCCATCCCAATCACAGCCCCCTATTACCCTCCTCTCAAAAGTAACCATTGGCCTGTCCTTTTTTCCCTTTATTTTTATTGTTGACACTATCACAGATATCCCCATAGTCTTTTGTATAATCACTTTTGCTAGTTTCTTTAGCTTATCTCCCGTGTGCATCTTGCCCATTTTCTAAAAACTTGATGTGCCCTTTAAGTCTTCTGTTGCAATCATCTGTTGAAGAACTTGGGCCTTTTGACCTGTGGAGTTTCCCACACTCTGGGCATTACATTTTCTTGGGGCAGTTCAGCATATTCCTCTGTCTTCTGCGTTTCCTGAAAATTGGGAGCTAATTCAGAGGCTTCATCAGACTGAGATTTGATCCCTTCTGCAAGACCAGAGGTGGTGGTGTGCTCTGTCATCAAGAGGCATATGATGTCTGCTATTACTCTTTTTTGAGGGTAGCAGCTGTTGATGCTCATTTCCTACATCCATAAATTCATTGAGGGTTACAAAATAATGATATGTTAATTCTATCATTTTGTTTTTATTTATTAGCTAAATAAATTTATGAGGAGATCTTCCTCTCATCTAGTACTGTTACCATGAATAAATTTATGTAGGGAAATCTGGATAAATAGTTGCTTCTTTTAATTTACTCAGTTTTCAAGATAATAAATTGATTCTCTGTCATACTCAGAAGTTACTTATTCGGTTTCTCAGTGTCATTATAAATTCATGGATTTAAATATATTTGATGGGTTTAATCTACTGCAATTCTGATCTTCATTAAAGCTCAGATTGTCCCATCTTTGGCCAATACGTAGATTCCTTTGCTACCTCATATGACAATGTTGCAGCCTCATCTTGTACATATGCTGCATCAGACCTAGAATCAGCCATTTCTCCAAGTTCTAGTTTCTTTCATTGAGTTAACAAGATGAAAATATGGGCACTAGGGGTTTTCATTGCTACTAGATTGATAACTGTTTCTAGCCCTTTTCAATAGATAGATTGAGATAGAATATTTCATAAATTCATATTAATATTTCTAATTTGATTTCAGAGCTACAGAGTTTTTTTATTATTATTATTAACCTTTTCTATATTACATAAGAATCTCTGAAGAAATTCCACATGGAAAATTCTGATTCTCAAGGATACAAGGAATGATGAAATTAGAATATCTCAATTTGCTAATTTGTTTTATTTCACATTAAACATACAATAATCTCAATAACAATATTAATACTACCACCAACGATTATGAATCTTGAAAACAGTTTTGCATACATTTTTTAAATTTTATTATAGTTGTACTCTACTAGTTGTCAGCTTCTATAGCCATTGCACACTATTATTTTTCTCATTTAACCCTCATTTAACCTTAGGTCTATAGGTAAATATATAGTTGATGCTCACCATTAGTTCCTTATGTCTCTCTAATCTAGTCATTTGGGTTATCTGAGTTCAACCCCATCCTTACTGATTTTCTGTCTGCGGATGTGCTCTTTTCTGATAGAGGGGTGAAGTCTCCTACTTTAGTAGTGGATTCATGTATTTCCCTTTGCAGTTCTATCAGTTTTTGCCTCATGTATTTTGTTGCTTTGTTGTTAGGTACATACATGTTAAGGAATGTTATATCTTCTTGGAGAATTGACCCCTTTATCATTATGGAACGCCCCTCATTATACTTGAAAACTTTCTTTGCTTTGAAGTCTGCTCTGTCTGAAATTAATATAACTACTCTTTTTTTAAAAAATTAGTGTCAGCGTCCGGCTGGTGTGGCTCAGCGGTTGAGCGTTGACCCATGCACCAAGAGGTCGCAGGTTCGATTCCCGGTCAGGGCACATGCCCAGGTTGTGGGCCTGATCCCCAGTGGGGGGCATGCAGGAGGCAGCCAATTGATGGTCTCTCTCATCACTGTTTCTATCTCTCTCTCCCTCTCACTTCCTCTCTCTCTAAAATCAATAAAGGAAAAAAATTTTTTAAATAATTAGTGTTAGCATAGTATATTTTTCTCCAACCATTTACTTTGAATATGTGTCTTTATACTTAAAGTGAATTTCTTGTAGACAACATATATTTGGGTCTTTTTTTTTTTTAATCTACTCTGACAATCTCTGTTTTTTAATTTGGTACATTTAGACCATTGATGTTCAAAGTGGTTGTTGAGATAATTGGATTAGTAGCTACCATATTTGTTGCAGTTTTCTATTTGGTACCCTGGTTCTTTTCTCTAATATTCACTGTGAGAGCCAAGTTGGGCTACTGGAGGTAAAACTCACAAAAGTATGGGCCCCTCCCTCTCTATATCTGGGTCTCCCTGAAGTTTTTAACTGTCAAACTTATCCACACTGAGCTTCCATCAGCTTGTCAATCAGTTTTTTCCACCCAGGTAGTAGTTCCTATGAATGTTTCTACTTGTGGTTTTCTTCTCTGGTAAATTGTAATTCTCTGTATCCACCTGTCTGTCTCTCCAATATTGAAATCAGCAGTTTGCCCTGTGAGATCACTTCTCTTACAGATCTAAGAAGGGTTGTTAATTTTTGTTTGTTCAGCTTTTTACTTGTTAGGATGGAGATTTCCAAACTTCTTACATGTAAGACCAAAAACTGGAAGTCTCTCATCAACATCTTAAATTTTCTGGCTTTTTTGATAATATCCATCTTAGCAAGAGTGAAGTATATCCCACTGTGATTTTGATTTGCATTTCCCTGATGACTAAAGATGCTGAGCATCTTTTCATGTGCTTATTGACCATTTGTATATCTTCTTTGGAGAAATGTTTTTGGATTCTTTTGCCCACTTAAAATATTTTATTTATTCATTGCCCAGCTGGTGTGGCTCAGTGGATTGAGCTTTGACCCATGGACTGAGAGGTCCCAGTTAGATCCCCAGTCAGGGCACATGCCCAGGTTGTTGGCTTGAGCCCCAGTAGGGGACATGCAGGAGGCAGCTGATTGATGTTTCTCTCTCACTTCGATGTTTCTAGTCTCTCTCCCTTCCTCTCTCTCTAAAAAAAAAAAAAAATCAGTAAAAAACATATTTATGCTCTGGCCGGTTTGGCTCAGCTGTTAGAGTGTTGGCCTGCCAACCAAAGAGTCGCAGGTTTGATTCCGGTCAAGGGCATGTACCTTGGTTGCAGTTCATCCTGGCCCTGGTTGGGGTCATGCAGGAGGCAACCAGTCGATGTATCCCTCTCACATCAATGTTTGCTTCTCTCTCTCTCTCTCTCTCCCTCCCACCCACTCTATCTGAAGATAAACAGAAAAATATCCTTGGGTGAGGATTTAAAATAAACAAATTTAAAATTGTTTATTGATTTGAGAGAGAGGGAGAAAGAGAGAGATCAATGTGTTGTTCCACTTATCCATGCATTCATTGGTTGCTTCTTGTATGTGCCCTCACCAGGGATCAAACCCATAACTTTGGCATATCGGGATGACAGTCTAACCAAATGAGCTACCTGGCCAAGCCTGCCCACTTTTAATTGGATTATTGGGGTTTTTTGTCATTGAGTTGTAGGGGTCCTTTATATATTCTGAATATTAATCCTTTCTCAGATATATTATTTGCAAATATTTTCTCCCATTCCATGGATTGCTTTTTCACTCTGTTGATTGTGCTTTTTCTGCACAAAATTTTAAAATTTTGATGGGATTCAATTTATGTATTTTTTCTTTTGTTGCCTATGTCATACTTAAACTATTATTGCCAAATCCAAGGTCATGGAGATTTTCTTCTATGTATTCTTCTAAGGGTTTTATAGTTTTAGCTCTTACTTTACAGTCTTTAGTCCATTTTGAGTTAATTTTTGCATATGGTGTAAGGTAAGAGTCTAACTTCATCCTTTCACATATGGATATCTCTTTTCCTGGCACTATTTGTTGAAAAGACTGTCATTTCCCCATTGCATGACCTTGACACCCTTGTCAAAAATCAATTGACCATAGGTATAAGGGTTAATTTCTGGACTGTCTATTCTATTTGTTTTGTCTTAATGTCTACCTTTATGCCAGTACCATGTTTTGATTATTGTAGCTTCATATTAAGTTTTAAAATCATGAATCATGAGACCTCCAACTTTGTTCAGTTTTTTTTTTTTTTTGGAAATTGTTTTGGCTATTTGAGAAGGGGGTCCCTTGAAATTTCATAAAAAATTTAGGATATATTTTTGCAAAAACTAGCATTGGGATTTTAATAGGGATTGCAGTGAACCTGTAGATTGATTTTGGTAGTATTGTCATCTTAACAATATTGTCTTCCAGTCTACAAACACAGCATGTCTTCCTATTTATTTAGGTCCTCTTTAATTTCTTTTAGCAATGTTCTATAGTTTTCAGTGTACAAGTCTTTCACCTCCTTGGGTAAATTTATTTCTAAGTACTTTATTCATTTTGATGCTATCAAAAATGGAATTGTTTTCTTAATTTCATTTTCAGATTATTCATTGCTAGTATTATATATAGAAATATAACTGATTTTTTTTGTTCATTGATTCTGTGTCCTGTTCTTTTATGTCAATTTCATTTCATTTCCAAAATTTCTCCTTAGTGTGCAGTCCTATCCTGGACAGAGCCCTGGCTGGTCAGTTTCAAGAGTTAATGAGGACTAGACCACACCAGTCTTTCTAGACTCTGGCTAGTGACTAGAGATCAAGAGGATTTCACAAAGTTCTAGGAATTATATCATTTAACCTGAAAAATACCATGGTCCAAACACACAAACCCAGCACAAGATATCCGGTTTGTCAAGATAAATAAATCTGCTTCGGAGAGAAACTGGCTGTTTCTTCCCTAGACATTCTGAAATAATGCAATTTAGCCCCATTGCCCCAAAGCAAGACATTAGTTGTAGAAAATATTCCTTTGCTTGGTGAGGGGTGCCTGTTTATTTTTACTGCCTTCCTAGGAAGTTTAATCTGCAAGCCCTGGCCTCCATCTGTCTGTGCACATCCTCTGCACTTCCTTCCTATCACTGGATCCCTTCTGTGGCCTGGCCCACTTCACTGCTGAATCCTTGTTAGGAAACCCAAAGGAGAAGAAACAGAAGGGCAAACGTCACAATTTATTAATGTCTCACAAGTGTTAAATAATAAATACCTCACCTTAGCTTATGAATTTATTAAATCCACTTAGATCAGCATTGGTGGATTAAGGCTAAAGACTTGCTGGTTCTCAAGTTTGGCTGCATGTTGGACTCACCTGTGGAGCTTTTAAAAAATACTTATACCTGCCCAGCCAGTGTGGCTCACTGGTTGAGCATCGACTCGTGCACGGAGAGGTTGCCGGTTCGATTCCCGGTCAGGGCACATACCCAGATTGTGGGCCCGATCCCCAGTGAGGGGCATGCAGGAGGCAGCCAATCAATGTTCTCTCTCATCAGTGTTTCTCTCTCTCTCTCTCTCTCTCTCTCTCTCTCTCTCTCTCTCTCTCTCTCTCTCCCCCCCTTCCTCTCTCTCTAAAATCAATAAAAAGGAAAAATATTTTTAAAAACATACATATACCTGGTGTCATCACCAGAAATGGATTCAGTTGGTCTGGGGAATGACTTTTTCTTTAATTCCCCAGCAATTCTGATGTGGGACCCGAGTTCACAACTACTTAGAGCTTAGATAAAATTCAAAGCAGACAGAGCAATTTGGAAATTAAATATGCTTCCGTTTGTTCTTAAGTTCTAAAGGCTTTGTTTAAATACCAGTGTCTTGACCAGATGTATTAACATACAAAAATACATACATATTGAACTCTAGAATGTGTTTGTGGTTTGTTTCTGTAAATATTTACTGTAAATGATTTTCTGTATTTTAAATCCTATTATCTCATGCAGTATAATTATATAATTGAAAAAGTGAATCTTTGGGGGAAAATATTTGACTATAAAGCCACTAATGAAAATGTAATTCCAGAAAACTATTTTCATTAATTTTTTAACCATAAAAATCACGCATTCTAATTACTAAAAAGGAAAGAAAGAGAACAGTAGGTAGGAAGTGAAAAGTAAATGTCATCTCCCCCACAGCCACCCCTTCAGTCCCCCAAATAACCTCTGTGGAGAATTTCTTGGGCATCTTTCAGGAAAGGACTGTTTTATTACATCACTTATTATAATAATAATTCTAAAATGTAGTCCAAACTGTTATTTTAATATTCCTGTGGTTATTATTATGTTAGAAACAAGTCTGAAATCTAAACCAATGATTTCAAGCTGTAGAACCCCTGGACCCAAGGTGATTGGGGTGGATGGGATGCGGTCTGGGGCTAGGACCTCAGGTCCCCACACACTCCTTAACCAGAGCAGCTCTGCTTTTCTCTATGTCATGCAAGACTTTGCAGAAAAGTCTTACAGAACACTTAAATCCACTCTTTTACATAGTCTGAAAGAATAGCAACAACAGTTTAAATGAACAAATACAAACTGGTGATCACATTGTATTATTTCACATTCTATTTATCATTCTTCCTCATATTCGACTGATAATAACTTATAGGTTCTCTGTTTGCTCCCCCACCCTCCAAACATGTAGAGGTTTATCTTAGAAACCACAGAGGGAGGTGCTATAAAAACCCAGCAGAGCAAAGACCACATTTAAGGACAGAAGTAGTACACAAAAATCATGGGTAAGAAATCTATTAATCACATAAAGCAAATTTAGGGACATTTTATATGTAAGATCCTTTTTCTTAATATAAATTCTGTAATCTCAATTTTTTGCATAATGAGAAGCTACAGCCAGATGGTATCATCAATGAAAAAATCTATTGTTTTGTGGAAGGGGAAATGGAGGTTAAAGGGTAAGTCGTACATTTCCACCTCAAATTCTTTGTGTGGAAGGAATACGGTATAGTGGTAAGATCTTCTGAGTCAGCCACTTGTTTTGCATTCCAGTTTTGTCATTAATGAGTAGTGTGACCTTGGACAAGGAACTTAAATTCTTCTGGGCTTTAATTTCCTAATTGTTAGAAACAAGATAAAACAACCTTGTTCTGAAGGTTGGATGAGAAGATGCACTGCAAAGCAGAGTGCTCGACACAATAATTGTTCCACTAAGGTAACTATGTTTCTGTGGAATATCAATTAGTTATTCAGTCATGCCATGCCAAATTCAATACTCTGGCCTCTGGTGGGCTAAAATTCATTTCATTATTTGTAAAAAACACAAAGTGAATGAAAGTACATTTATTGTGTTACTTATCTGTGGAAAAAAAAACAACAAAAAGATATCCATTCCAAAAACAAAACAACCAAACTATATCATAATAACAAAATAAAATTTCTAAAAGGAAAAAAAACAAACCCAGAAGGAAGCCTTCTTTGGGAAATTTGTGCCTGGATTATCCCAGCAGGTTTTATAATGGTCTCCTACACGTTCATGTACCTATTGGAAAAACTGCCTAGTTAAATCAAGAGCTCTCACATGAACAGAAGCTTGAAATTAGGAGGTTGGCTAAAACAGCAATGTTTCAGATTCCTGTTCTTTGTAGGTCTTCCAGGGTCTCATCTTGTCCCTCCTCCTACTGCTCTGCAAGGCTGTACCTAAACAGTCTTAGAAGGACGAATATTCACCTTTCCTTCCTGGTGATATGAGAAGGAGCCTTCAATCAGTTATAAGTTCCAGTGACTGGACGTTCTACCTGGGAAAGTTATTTCTTATGTCGCTAATAAAAATTCCATTCAAATTATGATAGTGACAACAATTCTAAATACTTATAAATAAATTTAACAAGATAGACTCAGGATCTATAGTGAAAAACAACAACAACAACTGGGAAAAAGACACCAAACAGGATTTGAGTAAATTGAAATTCACATCATGTTCCTGGAAGGAAAGACAATATAAAAAGTTAATTCTACAAATATTAATATACAAATTTAATGTAGCTCCAATTAGAATTTAAACAGAGTTTTTGTTGGAATTAGCTAGAATGATTATAAAGTTTACATAGGAAAACAATGCCAATGAATAGTTAAACAATATAAAAATGAACTAAAAGAGAGTGTGTATGTAGGGGGGCTTATTGAGATATCAGTCCTACTATAAAGTTTATGTATTCAAATCAATATGGCATTTGTGGAACAAAATATATTTGTGGCACAGATAAATAATTGACAATTATATCACAGTGGTTATTAGAAATGTTTGCATGCAAGTGGAAAATAAAACTGGACTGCCATATTATACTAAATTCAAAAGTAAATTGCAAATAAAGACTTAAATGTAAAATAAAAATAATTTTAAAAGTTGAAGAAAAATATCTAGGACACTACATGTACAATCTATGGCGTGGGGAGATTTTGCTTACTAAGTACTGAGAAACTATGTATAATATAAAAGACCATATACAAATAATTATTTTGGTATGGCAAAAGGTACTCAAATAAAGTTAATAGCAATAAATATGTCTGAGAAAATGTCTGTGCTACTATATTCTTGAAAAGGATTGCTTTCGCCCTGGCTGCTTTGGCTCAGTGGTTATTGCGTCGGCCCACAGACCAACGGATCGCAGGTTCAATTCTGGTCAAGGGCACGTACCTCGGTTGTGGTTTGTCCTCTGCCCTGGTCAGGGTCGTGTGGGAGGCAAACAGTCAATATGTCTCTCTCACATCAATGTTTTTCTCTCTCTCCCTCCCTCCCACTCTACCTGAAGATAAATACAAAAATATCCTCAGGTGAGGATTAAAAAAAATTGAAGGAAAAAAAAAAAAAGAAAAGGATTGCTTTCTATACAAAGCACCCTTAAAAATTGGTGAGACAGCCCTGGCCAGTTTGGCTCAGCGGTTGAGCGCTGACCCATGCACCAAGAGATCGCCAGATCCCCAGTGGGGGGCATGCAAGAGGCAGCCAATTGATGTTCTCTCTCAGCGATGTTTCTATCTCTCTCTCCCTCTCCCTTCCTCTCTCTCTAAAATCAATAAAGGAAAAAAAATTTTTTTTAATTGGTGAGACAAAACCAACAACTGAATAGAAAATTGTGCAAGGGATACAAATGAAAAACTCACTAGTGAGTAAACCCAAAAGGCCCAACAAAAATGAATATGCTCAGATTCACTGAAAATTAGGGAAATAAAAATGAAAGTAACATGAAATTACTTGACAACCATCACACTGACAAACATAAAACAGCCATAGCAAAGCTACCACTGATCAAACGTGTGGCAATTTAAATATCAGTAAGAATCATAACTGCAATAGATTGAAATATATCAAATAAATTTAATTCATAAATTTAAAAAAACAAACAAACAAAAACAAGTCACCATTGAAGGATGCTAGGGAACCAATTCATTATTTTGAAAACTGGTAAATAACTGGAAAGAACCTAGCATTTTTCTTGTCTATGTATATGAACTGCAGTATTGGGTAACTGAAAATCAGAGGTGAGGAAGTTTTTCTGTATAGATGTACTCTATGTCATAAATGAAAAAGGACAGAGTTGGACTATCACCATTTTGCAGCCCTAATGGATCAGGACACTAAGCATTATTAATGTTTGGTAACATCACAAAGGAAGAGACAGCCTAACATTATATGACTTCTGCTGGAAAAACAGACACCAATCTATGCATTATTCTCGCCATAAAGGTCAAAGCCAAATCTGACCAAGCCTATAGAGTCTATTACCAGTTCACAGGAAATAACTAGGATGAGGAAAACATTCCACTACAACACACGGAAGCAACCTGCAGTTCCTCCAACAAACATATTGTAAGGAACTAAAAGATGAAAGGAGAAAATATAAATTAAAAGAGACATAAAAGACTAATCGATTGCAATTTGTGAGCCTTATTTGAACCCTTACACAAACAAAGTATAAACACTGAGTATTTAATGAATAACCATTGTTAATTTTTTTTTCTTTATTGATTTTTAGAGAGAGAGAGGAAGGGAGAGGGAGAGACAGAAACATCAATGTGAGAGAACATCAATTGGCCGCCTCCTGCATGCTCCCCACTGGGGATTTGGCCTACAACCTGGGCATGTGCCCTGACCGGGAATCAAACCGGTGACCTCTTGGTGCATGGGTCGACGCTCAACCACTGAGCCACACCGGCCCGGCCCATTGTTAATTTTTTAGCTATGATAATATGGTGCTTATTTTATCTTTTAGAAATACATTTTTATTTATGGAAGAAATGATATGGTGTCTGGAATTTGCTTTAAAATCATACAAAACAGCCCTGGCCAGTTTGGCTCAGGGGTTAGAGCATCAGCCTGTAGACCAAAGGGTCACAGGTTCGATTCTGTTCAAGGACAGGTACCTGGGTTGCAGATTCGATCCCCAGCCCTGGTCAGGATTGTGCAGGAGGCAACCAATCAATGTGTTTCTCTCACATTGATGTCTCTCTCTCTCTCTCTCTCTCTTCCTCTCTCCCTCCCTCCCTTCCGCTCTATCTAAAAATCAATGGAAAAATATCCTTGGGTGAGGATTAACAACACCAACAAAAAAATCATATAAAACAGGGGGAAGTGTATGGGACAGGTTTGGCCGTGGGTTGATGATGTTTGAGGCTGGCTAATGGGAACATGAGAATTCATTGTACTATTCACCCACTTTTGTGTGTGTCTGAAATTCTCCATTTTAAACACACACACACACACACACACACACACCCTAAGCCCCTAGTTTCTATTGCTGTTTGCTGGTGGCAATTCTCACACAACCTTTTTAGAAGGCAATTTGGTAAGATCATTTTGTTGTTGTTGTTGTTGTTCAGATAGAGTGGGAGGGAGAGAGAGGAAGAGAGAGAGAGAGAGAAACATCAACGTGAAAGGGACACATCAAGTGACTGCCTCCTGCACGACCCAACCAGGGCCGGGGACAAACTGCAACCGAGGTACATGCCCTTAGCGGGAACCGAACCCAGGTCTCTCTGGACCGCAGGCCGACGCTCTAACCGCTGAGCAAAACCTGCCAGGGCTGGTAAGATCATTTTTAAAAAATAAATCATATATATATATCCTTTGACCCAAAAATTCTACTCCTGGGCCACTGTTCCTTAGAAATAGAAGTAGAAACATATGAGGCCACATGAGACGTGTGTTTACAGTGAGACTGTTCACAGGGGACCCCAAACTACAAACAAAGTGAATGCTCACAGCAGATTTGGTAGATTGGCCCAGTCTTCCTCTACTGAACACTTTCCTTGTGTGTCTTTCTATTTTGCAGAGGCTGGAAAGCTAAAGATATATTTCCCAGACTGCCTTGAAGCTAGAGGTCTGTATTGTGATTTATGTTCACCAATCAGAGGTATAGTGCAGACCTGACAGACCCAACATAGGTCTGGAGTCAGAAGTTCTGGTAGTAGCATTCAGATCCCCAAGTTGCAGCTAAGGTAGTATGATTCTGGATCCAGCAGCTGGGACAGTAACCTTCTGTGATGGATGTAGCAATTCCCTTTCGGGGCAGGTTCTGTGGTACTGTTGTAAGAGTCATTCCTGGAGGTCCAGCCTAAATCCTGTTACTTGGGTCCCTCTAATAATTGTATAAATTCCAAATTCCCTATATTAAATCCCTTTCTACCTAAAATAACTACTTTCCATTATGTACACTGAACCAAATTGTTGAAAAATCGGGGCATTACATGCCCCTATCATGGAACATTAAGTAGCCATTGAAAAGAATGTGTTAGATCCATACTAAATGATATTCTAGATGACATCTAGAGGGATTTTCATAGGAACTTCTAAGTGTGAGAAAACAGAGACAGAAAAGTGTAACATGACCCATTTTTGCAAAACAATGATCAAAAACTCCTTGAAATTTATACAAAGATCTATAGAGGATTTTATGAGCATGGAGAAAATATGGAAGGTCACACACTGGGTTTTGAATATAGGTTACAAGTATGTGGCTAGGGAATAAGAAAGGGGATAATATGGGAAGAGGAGGAATAGAGGGAAGGTTTTGATGAAAAAAATACATGTAAATTTATTTGTGTATGAACATTGTAAGTATAAAGAATGCTTGAAAGGATAATCAATATGTTAATCTCAGGGTGGTGTATTTCAGGTGAGATTTACTTTCTTCTTGATGTATTTATATAATGATCAATTTTTTACAATGAGCACTTATTACTACTTTTTAAATTCTTCACCTGAGGATATTTTTCCATTTATCTTCAGATAGAGTACGAGGGAGGGAGGGAGGGAGGGAGGGAGCGAGGGAGGGAGGGAGAGAGAGAGAGAGAGAGAGAGAAAGAGAGAGAGAGAGATATCTATGTGAGAGAGACATATTAATTGGTTGCCTCCCACACAATCCCAACCAGGGCCAGGGACTGAACCACAACTGAGGTACATGCCCTTGACCGGAATCGAACCCGAGACTCTTTGGTCTGAGGGCCAACGTGCTAACCACTCAGCCAAACCAGCCAGGGTGTGAGCACTTATTATTATTAGTTTTTTATCCTCACCTGAGGACATTTTTGCATTTATCTTCAGATAGAGCAGGAGGGAGAGAGGTGGGAAGAGAGAGAGAGAAACATTGACGTGAGAGAGACACATCAAGTGGTTGCCACCCACACGGCCCCGGGCCGGGGCCAAACTGCAACCGAGGTACGTGCCCTTAGCGGGAACCGAACCCGGGTCTCTCTGGACCGCAGGCCAATGCTCTAACCGCTGAGCCAAACCGGCCAGGGCAGCACTTATTTTTTATATGATCAGAAATAAAAGTATTTTATTGCAAAAAGATGCCAAAAAATTGACTTACAATGGTAGCAACAGCTACAAAGTACCTAGTAAGAAACCTCACAAACGTTTAACAAGATCTTTAATATTATACAATATTAATGGATTAGAGGTCTCAATATAATATGATGGCAATTCTCCAAACTAACCTATCAATTCAAAGCAATTCCAATAAAATCTCAAGAGGATTTTTCACAGAACTTGACAAACTAATCCTTCAATTCACACAGAGAAGCAAAGGACCCAGAATAGCCAAGACAATTTAAAGATCAATAGAAAAGATCATCCTATCAGATATCAAGACATTATAAATTTGCAATAATTAAAAGTGTGCTTGCATGGAGGTAGAAAATAGATGAGGGAAACAGGCTAGATACAGTAGATATAGACCCACAGATACTGCAGACCTTGGTGAGTGACAGAGGTGACATTATACATTAGTGGGGAGGACAGGATGGCAAACAAACATGGGTTGCTGTCCTTTCAGAACCTACCCTAGAAATGTCTGTACACAGAAGTGACGAACAGGTCAATAGATAACAGAATATAATATAAAAATACTGGGCCCAGCTGGTGTGGCTCAGTGGTTGAGCATCAACCCATGCACCAAGAGGTCGCCGGTTCAGGGCACATACCCAGGATGTGGGCCAAACACCCAGTGGGGGCATGCAGGAGGCAGCCAATCGATGTTCTCTCTCATCGATGTTTCTCTCTCTCTTTCTCTCTAAAAATAAAGGAAAAAAACAAAACAAAACAAAAACACTGAGAAACTTTTAGGAAGACAGGAAGTGGTTGCATTCCAGTATGAATATGGGATATGGTAGCCTAGAATAGAAGATGGCCAGGCAGATGAAGGGTTGTGAAAGAACAATCTCATTGTACTTCCTTCTCTCCTCCCATTTTTCTGGGTGAGTCACTGCTCACCTCATCACCTGTATGGGCAGAAGAGCAAGGCCAGCACAGTGCCCTGGATGTACAAAGAACGCTATGGCAGAGCTGGAACTTGGCTGGTGGGGAGCAGCTAATAACAGGTGAAGAACAAGGTCACCTCTGAGCAGTCCTAAATCCTATCCCAAACCTAAGGGAGGAAATTCTTGAAAAAGAGCAGAGCTGAGGGAGTAGATAAAGAAAAAGTCAACTCATATGGGTCGATAAATAGGGAGTGATAAAGTCTAGACTGAAATAACAGAAGTCATCAGTCTAAGGGAAATTTTCAACCACTATGACCATCACCACACATCATGTACATTCTATAAATTTATCATGAGGGGTCTAAATTATAGTCTGGATTTCAGTTACTTTTTCCAGGTATATGTGATATATTACCTGTTTAGGTAACTAATATTCCCAAGGGAATGTGAATGTACAGGGAGAAAGAATAATACAAACAAGGCGCATATGCTTAGCAGTCCATGCTAAAGGAAACAAAATCAATGGACCAGTCAGAGAAGAATTTAAAATACACATTATAAATATGTTCAACAAGATAAGAGAGAGTATTGGATATATGAAGCAGGAACAGACAGTTATAAAGAACTATGTGAATAATATAAGTTGAAATTAAGAATCAGTAAGTAAATTTATTAGAAAAACAGATTATAACTGAAGGACAAAATCAGTGAGATAAAAGATCAGATCAGAAAACTTTCCCCAGAAAAGTCAAGAATAGACACATAGATGGTAAAAATAACAGAAAAGTTAAGAGACATGAAGGTTTGAAGTAGAAACTTAATAGGAATTACAGGAGAGAGAAAAATAAATTACAAAAAAAAATTGGAAGAAACATTGACTGAAAATTTTCCAGAATTAGGAAAAAAAAAAAAAAATAAGATCACTGATCTAAAGAGCTAATAGAGCAATAACAGGAGATATTTAAAAAACATTACTGCCCTGGCAAGTTAGGGGTTGAGAGAAGTTGCTTTATGTGTTAATCACTCATTATTCCAACAATCTGACCAGATTATTAGACTGGATGGGGTGGGGGAGGGAAGAGGTGATGACAGTGGTCTGAATCTCTGGTGGAAAAAAAAGGATCATTAGCTTTGTGGTGGGGGAAGAGTGGAGTAGTGGGATATAAGTCATGGTTAAAATAGGAAAGACCTATTTACTCAAAGATTTGTTAATTTCTAGTTTCTGTCTTATCTTCCACCAACCTATCTCCATATCCTAAGACAGCCAAGTCTGATGGTACTGAATAACCTAAAAAAAAAAAAGATTTTCTCTCCATCCACTGAAGCTCTCTGGATTTCAATTTTTATTTTTCCTTTACTCATTTCTTCTTGCCAAACCGCAAACTACTACCCTCCAAGAGGTCTGTTCTGCTTGTTTTGGAGCTGCTGACTTTTAAAATATTTGATTCTGGTCTCCTACCCCATTCTGGGCCTAGAGCTCACAGCCAAGAACAGAATAATCTGGAAAGGATGATGGGGAGAAAATATGTACCTTGGCTGTGCGTTCCCTACTGAGCAGTGGGCAACATTCCTTGTTATAGATTCCAACAACTGTTTGAGTCTCCAGCTCCAAAGGGACCACTTTTTCCTCCTGGATAGTGTATGATGCCTCTGCATGCCTCCTGGAGATCTCCATGGAGAAATGAGCCATCTTACCCTCTAGGCTGAGAAGATGGTGCTGGGTTCCTGGAAATGTCAGAATTCACTGTGAATGTCAGTGTCAATGGGAGAAAAACTCATGTAACTTTCTCTGCCTAGTTTAAAAATAAGAATAAATAGTGACTTAAATGGAATTGGCCAAGTGACAGGTGGAAAAGTTGTTTTACTAGCATTATGTCACATGCTAAACAGATTTTAAGAACATTGTGTACCTTGCCTGACTGGTGTGGCTCAGTGGAATGAGCGTCATCCCATGAATTGAGAGGTCCGGGTTCGATTCCCAGTCAAACCACATGCCTGGGTTGCGGGCTCAATCCCCAGTAGAGGTCATGTGGGAGGCAGCCGATCAATGTTTCTCTCTCTCCCTTCCTCTCTAATAAAATCAATAAAAATAAAATAAAAAACATTGTGTACCTTTCATAAAGCAAAATTAAAACCTTTAAGGGTCTAGTACAGCACACACATGTTTACATGAAGACCACCTATACTATATATAATTAGTGATCATCAGTATCTATTTAGTGTTTATAGTTCTCAAACAATTGTCACTTATTTAATCCCCACAGATCTCAGAGGAAATTCCTTATTATTAGACTATGCTAGTAGAGAATAGCATAGATTCTGGTAACAGATTTAGGCCCCAGGGGTTCAAATAGTTATGAGATGTAGCTGATAGTGGGAAGACAATATAGGGAAGAAAGCAGACTGAGACTCACAGTAGCTGGTTCAAGGTGTTAGCTGTGTGGCCTTGAGCAAATGGCTTTGTATTTTTGATTTGTTTCCATTTCTAGAAATGAGACTGACTTAGGTGATCATAAGGCCCCTTTTAGCTATAAAAATCTGTACAATACAAAGCAAAAATTACCCACAATGTTTTTATACCCATATTTCAATCTTCTAAGTAGGGAATGCTAATAGAAACGGTGATATTCAAAAATTAGTCTTGAGATAGATGGAGTTGTTCATAGACACCAGGAATGTCACAGCTTTTTTTTTAATCACTCGTGACAAATAATGACCTCCTTCTTTCTGTAAATCTTCTCTGGAGTCGGCAGGGCCATCCTTGATTAGAATGGCATGTCTACTTCATATAGAGTACTAAATACCCTGAGCAGAACCCTCACAGTTGACTAATTCAAAGAAATGTCCTGTCAAAATGCTAGACTAGATGATTAAATATTGCTGAATCATGGAGTGACTATAGAGAACTTGTAGTCAAATCCTCACATTTTATAACTGGAAAACAAGGTTCATACAGAAAAACAGCAGCAGAACCCCAGTGACTTCATGTTTAATGGTTATTTCTTAGCCTGGAGCTTAAGACATTCTACAATTTGACCCCAACTCTTCTAAATGTGTTATCATCATCTATTATTACCATTATATAATCTTGACCCCTCTATTTTAGTCAGGTTGGTGTACCTACCATCCTCTTAATATACTCTTCAACCAACTCCCACATTTTGTGATACTGACTTCCTATGGAGTAAACATTTGGAGGATACTCACAGGATTATTAAAATCCTATGCATTCTTTAAGATCCAAATAAAATTTCTTCCCTTCTAGGTCTTCCCCTACCATTTTTTGGCTTCCTTCTTCTCTAAACTTCTATGAAACCCAGTCTCTTCCATTTTGTTAGGGTCATATTCCACCTTGAAATTTAACTGAGTTCTTTCATGTTTCTATGCCATGTGTATCAAATAAATAGTACCTCATCTTATATCAAAGGAATCTTATATCAAATAAATAGCCCCTAAAGGATTTCCCAGTCTCATTTGTTCTTCAATCAAACTATTAACCCCTAATTAAATGAACTCATAAGAATTTTAAATTTTTCTTTGCATATAAGGATGTTTGTTCTGTATTAAAGTCTAAACAGAATGATCATATAATAATTTTAAGAATTTACTTCTGCATATGAATAACAATTGAGCATTTGGGAGTAGACAGATGGCACACAATTTCATTCCTTGCTTTATTATTTTGTATTTCTGAACTGTACTTCTGAACTTATGTGCTAAAAAATTGTGACCTGGTCTGGCCGATGTGGCTCAGTGGTTGAGCATCGACCCACGCACCAAGAGGTAGCCGGTTCGATTCCCAGTCAGGACACATGCCCAGGTTGTGGGCCCAATCCCCAGTGGGGGGCATGCAGGAGGCAGCCAATCAATGTTCTCTCATCAATGTTTCTCTCTCTCTCCCCCTATCACTTCCTCTCTCTCTAAAATCAATAAAGGAAAAAAAGAAAATGTAAATAATTAAAAAAAAATTGTGACCTGTTACCTCCAAATAAACCAATGTATTAATTTATGAATACTGGAAGAAAAATTAAAAGTATCAATGGAAAATTCTGTGAAAATAGCCTAGAATTCAACTAACAAATTTAGACTTAAGAAATTTATATTTCTAAAATCTGAGTATGTCAGACTATATCTGAGTACTTCAGAAGTTGTAGCACCAATATTTAAAAAAACAGCAGAAAGAGGTTCTGGAGCCAGCAGAACACTCTTTTCGTTGTTGTTGTTAATCCTCACCTGAAGATATTTTTTCCATTGATTTTTAGAGAGGGTGGAAGGGAGCAGGGAGGGGAGGAGAGAGAAAAATATTGATGTGGGAGAGACACATCAATTGGTTGCCTCCCATACGACCCCAACTGGGGCCGGGGATCAAACTTGCAATCCAGGTACGTGCCCCTGACTGGGAATTGAACCTGCAACCCTTCGGTCTGCTGGGTTGATGCTAACTGCGGAGCCAAACTGGCCAGGGCTGGCAGAAAACTCCTTAATGGTAAAGCCTATTTAAGCACTAAACACATGAGACCAGGCAGGTGACCTGCATGGAGTATTAGTGATAGCACAACACTCAACTTCCTAAGAGTTAAAATGTACTGCTTACATGGAGGGAGGAGAGTCTGAATAGTTGGGGGTGCTAGTATAGAGAAGCAGAGTCCAACCTAGTTCATATTATTTATAGAATAGAGAAAGTTCTCAGCTCGAGTACTGAAAATAATTGGTCCAGAAAGGCAGAATTACAACCAGTGCAAGATTTACAAACCCCATTATGTTCAAATATAATAAGGACAAAAAACAAATACTTATTTATATATAAAAAAAAAACAAAACAATTTTCCATAACTGAAACTTATCTGTTAACATTTACCAGTCTAACTTTATTTTTTAAAGATCTTAAAAATGCATTCAGGATAAAAATAAATAGAAGTGCCAAAGTTTTAAGAAACCATATGCTAACTTAGAATGTTACCTATATTCTATTGGACCACTTAATGTTTTTTAAGAGGTGGACTACTTTTTGTCTTAAATGTTTATACATCTCACCCAAAACACTAACCTGTAGCACAGAGCATCCCATATAAAAAACAGAATGCCATTACAAAAAAAAAAAAAAGAATCCTGAAAGAGAAACTCTAGTTTGAATATAATAAATTGTACCCAGAGACTCCCTTCCAATTATCCTTTAAGAATCCTTCCAACCTGTACCCTTTGCCCAGCAGGGTAGTAAAAGAACTCTAATTGCTAAGTACTAAAATAAATATTATTTACAGTATTTCCCAAGTTATCTACAACTTTCTTCTCTTAGCAAATGTCAATTTAAGATGACTTGTTTTTATAAGCTCCACAGTGTCAATATATTCCAATAATAAATTTATTCAATTTATTTTTTCACACATAATTAATATAAAATATCATTTCTCTATAAAGAAATCCAAAATATACATTCAATGTAACCAAGATACATTGATACTCAGTCTGTTTTCTTCCGAGCTCATTTCTCTAGCAGACCAGACCTCAAGGACTCCTGGAGTCGAGCAATGTTGGCATCCAGGGCTGCAAGGCCATTTCGGAAGTCCTGTTCATCACGAGACGTGAACGTTGAGAAAGAAGAGAAGCTCCAGTCAGATGCCAAGTCAGAATGTAAAAAGCTACCATCGGAGACAGCACTACTTTTCCCTTGAAAGCCGCCGCTCGGACGCGTGGAGGGGTGGTGACAGGCAGCGGGCTCCCGCGGCTGCTCCGTGGCGGCGGGGATCTTTCCGATGGCTTCCTTTATTTTCTTGAGGAGCTGCTTGTCCTCCATTTCAGCGGTTCTGGAAAGTTTCTCGGGTGAATCTTCTTCCTTTTTGGAAGAAGAACAAACTCTAGGCGCACATGATTTCTTTTCGTTTTCTGAGACAGGTCCGCTGTTGCTGAGCAGCTGTGGCGGAGCGACACTGATCTGTGGCTGGGGGGATAACCTCTTAGATAGTGGTGACTTCCTTTTAGAAGTACTTCTAGCAAACGGAATATAAATTGTATTTTCCAGATTACACTCACCTTCTATTAAAGTTGTAATTTCGCTCTCCGCATCAGAATCCTGTTTTGAAAGGGGAGAGATGATTCCAGGGGCTGACACTTCCTCCATGCTCCCAGTGTTACTATGTTGAGGGCTTTTGGAAGGCAGAACATTTTCATAGGGCCTATCGGGAACTATGCCTTCTTCACTGTGAATTGCAGAAAGTGGCTCTGAATGTGTAGAAGTGTGATCCGTTTCTAACTTATTTAAGTAGCTCATTATGGAAGTCTGAGCAGGGATTGGGTCATGTTGAGGTTGTTTTTCATAAATATTCAGAAGTGACTTGGTAAGATTATTCCCAGGCTTGCAGCGAGCAGTGTCCATACTAAGATCTGAGAGAAGCTTTGCCATACTGCTTTGTAAAGTTCTGTTAAGAAGAATTTAGTATACTAATTATTTTTTACCCATTTCTTTCATTTATTTATATATACCTCATCTTTAAAAGAAAGGATTTGAGGCAAGTGCCCGGTTCTTAATATGGAGAAAAGCAACTAAAACACAAAATTATATAATACACACCATTCCAAAGAGCAAATTAAAATAACAAATGATAAAAGATCTTGGTCTGCATCAAATCTAATTATTATGTCTAAAAATAGAGGCTTGGAGATGCTTTATTCTTGACAAATATTGCAAAATGGTAACTATACTACTCATAGATAGTGGATTCTGTTAGTAATTAATAAGTTATTTCTCTCCATTTGAATATATATTCAAAGGACACTGGAACAATGCTGGTAAAGAAGGATGGTTAGGAAATTATCTGGCATAAATTGGTATAAGCAACCGCTAAGTACCAGGAAAAGTGTGATTTAAGGAAAACCACATACGGTTTTGAAGTCAGACAGAAATGGAATCAAATCCTAGTGCTATCACTAGCTGTGATCTTGGGCAAGTCACTCAACCTTTCTGAATCTCACGTTTCTCAATTGCAAAATGAAGATTCCTACTGCAGAATTACAATGAACATTAAATAAGATAAAATAATAAAATATAAGGATAATGTGCTTAGCATAGTTTCAGGGCTAAATAGGTATTCATTTAATGGCAGCTTTTATTAGTAGCCCTATCAAAACCATTTTATACTAAGCCTTAGTCGATTTGAATTAAATCACAATTGTCCATATTGATAAGAAACACACCATTTAAAAAAAGATACAAAGGACACCAACAGGTAATTTTAAAAGATCACAACTAGCCAATAAGCATGTTTTAAAAGTTCAACTGTTTTTTTCCCCTTATTGATTTTTAGAGAGAGAGGAAGGGAGAGGGAGAGAGAGAAACATCGATGAGAGAGAACATTGCTTGGCTGCCTCCTGCATGCCCCCCACTGGGGATTGAGCCCACAACCTGGGCATGTGCTGTGACCGGGAATCAAACTGGCAACCTCTTGGTGCATGGGTCGAGCTACACCGGCCGGGCTAAAGGTTCAACTTTCAATCAGAGATATTAAAACATTTCAAATGTGACTTTTCTTTTGGCCTATCAAATTAACATAGTAAAATAAAAATACCCATTGTTAGAGAAGCTTGGAGAGGCAGGTACTTAGTGTACACTGGTATAACTCTCCGGGAGAACACACTGGCCATAAATCAGAAGATTTGTATATCCCACACCTTTTGACCCACCAATTTTCACTTCCAGGAATTTATCCTACTGATATAACTATACACAAGAGACTGTACCCAAATATTTACAAAGATATCATTTATAATAAAAAATAGATGGGTTTAACATCTTTACCTTTAAATACAGTGACTGATTTAGGTAAATTAAGGTATAACTGCATCACACCATTTATAGTAATGTTGTAAAGAATGAATATTGATGCGGAAATGTTCATTACATGAGGTTAAATTAAAAAGAGCAGGCCATAAGTAACATGCATATAATAAATACTATTTTTGTAAAAACAGTTACCCACATCTAAATAAAATACTAAAAGGAAATCTCTACACTAAACAGTTAGCAGTGATTATATCTCTGGAATACAGAATGAGTGATTTTTTTTTCCTACAAAAGAAAAACAATTACTTTTTCCAACTTTGCTTACACTGTCATCTTAAACATGCTGTTTTGAATTCTGATTGCTTTTCAAATGGTAATGGCTCCTGCCATTTTTTCTCATACCTCTTCCAAGAAGCTAATGAGCTATTATCAAAAGAAAAAAATGTGCCCTGGCCAGTGTGGCTCAGTTGGTTGAGCATTGTCCAGTGTACCAAAAGGTTGCCAGTTAGATTCCTGGTTAGGGCACATACCCTGGTTGGGGTGCATGCAGGAAGCAGCCAATTGATGTTTCTCTCTCACAGTGATGTCTCTCACTCTCTCTCTCTAAAAATCAATAAAACAGCCCTGGCCGGTTTGGCTCAGCAGATAGAGTGTCGCGTCGGCTTGCGGACCAGGGAGTCCTGGGTTCGGTTCCCGCTAAGGGCGCGTACCTTGGTTGCAGTTTGTTCTCAGCCCTGGTTGGGGTTGTGCGGGTGGCAACCAGTCGATGTGTCTCTCTCACGTCGATGTTTCTGTCTCTCTCTTCCCCACTCTCTCCCTCCCGCTCTATCTGAAGATAAATGCAAAAATGTCCCCAGGTGAGGATAAAAAATAAAAATAAAAATCAATAAAACATATTTTTAATTCAATCAGAACTGACTACTGAAATCTTTATTTTTATTTATTTTTAATAAAGGACTACATAGTGATGGTGAGATTTCTTTCCAGACTGAAATAAAAATGTTATCACTGCAGTGGACAAAATCAGTGATCAAGAAAGGGAGGAAGAGGCAATGACATTAATAACAGCTTAGTCTATGGAAATTAATAACCACCAATAAGCTTCTGATGTATAAACAAAATGTGACTTACCACTGTCTCTGAAATTAAAAGAAAAATCTCTGTAATTAAAGAAATGAGAATACATCAAAATTTTAAAGCACCTAAATAGCCACAAAGTGAATATATCTGTGTTTGTATTACATGGGGTACAACTAAACACAGTGATTTTTAATGTTTAGAAAACTGGCACATTTCATAAGACATGCAGGGTTCTTTCTTGCCTAGTTATAAAAAGATACAAATTTAAATAATTATCAGGACA
This sequence comes from Tadarida brasiliensis, assembly GCA_030848825.1. Taxonomy (NCBI): domain Eukaryota; kingdom Metazoa; phylum Chordata; class Mammalia; order Chiroptera; family Molossidae; genus Tadarida; species Tadarida brasiliensis. The sequence continues at coordinate 60,601,514 of CM061260.1, read as the reverse complement.
TATAAGAGTGCTCTCAGAAGCTATTAGAAGATTTACTACTTATTCACTGAAGGTATATTAATATTCCCAACACTTTATTGGTTTTATAATATGTGCTGTAGGAAAATCTAAAAAAATGATAAAATGCATTTCAAAATGATTAAAGGTTGGAGAAAGGAGAGAGAGATGGTTTAGGGGGATATTTGTTTAGAACTTCTATGTGTATCTTCTAGTTTCATTATCTTTCCCTAATAGTCTGAGAAAAGCATTCAGAAAATTTGTAAAATCTCTTTTCTAAGAGATTTTTAAAAACACACATAAAAAGACATACACCTATGTGACTGAGGTGTATTACCGCAGGGACAAGGAATGAGGTAGATGAATGTGAATATTTATTTCTCTGTACTGCCAGGTGTTGCTAGTTTACCTTTCAATGTCAAAGTAAAATTAAAGCTGTCACAGTAGCCTAGTATAGTACTGGAGATGTTCCTTATTAATTGAATTGCATAGGGTGTCACCAAACATTAAAAATAACCAACATGGGTGAATTTAGATGCAATTAAGCTCAAACACAGACTCTTTGGTTTTGTTTTGCTTTTAATTTAAAGGACAAAACCAACACTGTCATCAATGGGTACATGTACTTGCAATTTGAAGCTATTACTTAATCTTCAGAAAATGTACAAGTAGTACTAACCCTTATAAGACATTGTGCTAAGCCAGCCCACAAATGATTCCATAATCATTTAAAGTTCATCTAATGGACGAGCTAGCAGTCATGAGGCAGGATTCATGCCAGTTATAAAAATAAAAGGTCCTGGACAACAACGGGAAAAAAACTGACAGGAAAATTCTTGAGAGTCCTAAGAAAAGAACAAAACATCTGTGTATCTAATAGTTTACACAGCCTTTTCTAAGAGCAGATAATATACAAGAATTAATGAGTCTTTTCAGGTCCTTTGCTCTGTGTTACAGTAAATGTTAAGAAAAGTCTCCAGTTGCAAGCAAATCCTTATTCATTCGTAATAAACACTGGAAAAGGCAGAGAATGTGTGTTATTTGGAAAGAATATGTAGGTACAAAGGTAGAAAATCTCTCAATAATGAGTGTCATTTTCTCTCAGAGAGAAGCTGTTGTTTTCAAAGCAGTAAGCAAGGCTGAAGAAGGAATCCAAAATCTTGGCTTAAGTCCCAGCATAGGCACCAACGAGCTGTGAAAGTCAGGTAACTCCCTTCATTTCTTTGGGCTTCCATTTATGCTAATTTCTGGAATAATTATACTACTACTTACTCTGAAATTGTTCTTACATTTTTGTTAATTTTCTTTACAAATGCACCACACATGTTAAATAGTTTTTAGTCCAGTTTATCCTTTAAAAAATGTTAATCTCCCTACACAGCACTACAGGTGTATCTCCCTACAAAGCCCTAGAATAAACATTTTGCTTGATGATGTAGATGTTTAGCAACTAAAGTGATTAAATATTTTTGTGTTTTTATTTTTATTTACTTATTTTTTTATCCTCACCCGAGGACATTTTTGCATTTATCTTCAGACAGAAGCAGGAGGGAGAGAGGGAGGAAGAGAGAGCGAGAAACATCGATGTGAGAGAGATACATCGAGTGGTTGCCACTCACGCAACCCCAACTGGGGCCAGGGACAAACAGCAACTGACGTACGTGCCCTTAGGGGAACCGAACCCGGGACTCTGCGGTCCGTGGGCCAACGCTCTAATCCCTGAGCCAAACCGGCCAGGGCTTTTTTTGTGTTTTTCACACATATATATTTGAAATGTAATATACAATAAATGTGTGTTGAATAAATGAATAAGCAAATGAATCCATCCATTTATCTCCCAGGTAAAAATGTTAAGGTTTACTTAGACTACATTAGCCATGGAGTTGTTACCAGGAATAAACTATTTTATGTAAGGCCATGACGTGCAAGAATGAAAGAAAACACAGCTAGGAATCAAGATGTGAGTTCTAGTCCGAGCTCTATTATCAAACTTCTATGAATATTTAACTTGCATGGTACTAGTATCCTCACCTATGAAAATGCAGATATTAAAACCTTCCTTCCATAAATGAGGACAAATAAAACAATAAATATGAGAGAGGACTTAAAAAAAAATCAAAGTACTTTATAAATAAAAGACAATATCAGCTTCTGATTTCACGCCCATAAAAGAGTTGGATTTTGTGGTATGAATAAAAAATTGTGAGGCTTTGGTCGGTTTGCTCAGTTGGTTGGAGTGTTGTCCTGATACACCAAGGTTGCGGGTTTGATCCCTGGTCAGGGCACATAGAGGAATCAACCAATGAATGCATAAATAAGTGGAACAATGAAAATCGATGTTTCTCTCTTTCTCTCTCTCCCTCTCCATTCCTCTCTCTCTCTAAAATCAATCAATAAATAAAAATTTTTTTTAAAAAATTGTGAGAAACAAACTCCAAGTTAATTAGGTCTTGTACTTCATTTATGGCTTGGGGCTGTGGATCAAGCACCTTAGACTGCTGGAGACACTCATCAACCTTGACCGTGCTGACTTGCTGTCCTGTTTCTCTTTTCCAAATTGACTATATACCATATATACTTTTTTTAAAAAAGTTTATTGAGATATAATTTATATACAATATTAAATATACCTTTTAAAAGTATACAACTTAGCCCCGGCTGGTTTGGCTCTGTGGTTAAAGCATAGGCTGGCAGACCGAAGGGTTGCAGGTTCAATTCCCAGTCAAGGGCACGTACCTGGGTTGCAGGTTCCATCCCAGCCCTGGTCAGGACACATGCGGGAGGCAACCAATTGATGTGTCTCTCTCACACTGATGTTTCTCTCTCTCTCTCCCCCCTCCCTCCCTTCCACTCTCCTAAAAATCAATGGAAAAAAAAATATCCTCAGATGAGGATTAAAAAAACAACAACACCTTCCCTCTTGTTCCAGTTCTCCTCCCACTCAGTTCTTGTATAAATCTAGTGCAAACCAGTCTTTCCTGGTGGAAAAGAACAACCCCCCCCCCCAATTTAGCTACTGCCCCACTGCAGCCCCAGCCATGTGAGAGACACAGGAGAGAGCACGCATAAGACCTACTACCGCTTAGTCCTCTGTGAGCAACTAAGAGGGAAAAGGTGGGGAGGCTCCTGAAGGGAGGGATGGGGGTCTCTCTGGAAGGCAATCAATTGATGTGTCTTTCTCACATCTCTGATTGTCTCTCCCTCCCTCCCCCCTCCCTCCCACTCTATCTTAAAAAAAAAGCAATGGAAAAATATCTTCAAGTGAGGATTAAAAAAAAAAAAAAATCCTCAGATAAGGATTAACAAAAAAAATAATTAATTAAAGTAAACAACTTAGTGATTTTTAGTATTTCATAGAGTTATACAACCGTCACCTCTGTCTAATTTCAGAAAACTTTCATCACCTTAAGAAGGAATTCTATACCCATTAGCAGTCACTCCCTATTCTTCCCCTCTTTCCTCAACCCTTGGCAACCACTAATCCACTTTTTATATCCATGAGTTTGCCTATTCTGGACATTTCATATAAATGGAATCACACAATATGTTGCCTTTTGTGACTGGCTTCTTTTACCATAAATACTGAATAACAACAGTTTTCACCCCAAAAGTAACCTCAGAAGAGATGTTATTTCTTTGGAAACCTTATAAAGACTTTCATAAGAAAGAAAATTCTCTCAATTACTTCACTTTGAACAAGAGTGGTATAGGCCAACATTTTAGAAACGCTGACTAAAGCGTAATTAATTATAACACTCTGTGGATACAAGAAGTCTTTTGCTTTTCCCACTGTTCAATAAAGTTTGAATGAAATTATTCTTTGAAATATAAATGTGGACAAAAAGCAGCATTTCTATGCTAACATAGCTTATATAAAGTCATTTCAAATGTTTACAAAACTAAATTAATTAAATATTACATATATATTACTATTTCATCTATTTTCCTAAAAGTTTATAATTCAAAATGGATCCCCTCATTTAAAATACAAAGGAGATTGTTTTATAGTCAGGATTGTTTTATATTTGAAACTATGAACTTCCAGGATCATTCAAAGGTATGTTCAGATCTAAGGATACTCAGGCCCAAGATAACTTCCTTCTCTTCTGGGATTTTAAAAAGTAGTTGAAAATCCAATTCTTTGCAAATGTCTAAAGAGAAAACTAAACTTTGTAAGTAAGTATCATGTGCTATATCATTTGAAAATTGAGTGAGGTGATTTTATTTGAGTAAAGACTTCTTCAGAAACATAGGGATTTCAAGGGTAGCTGCCAACTCATTTTACTGACAAATAGGGCTCAAAGAGGCTAAATGACTTGTCCAAGATCACATGGCATGAAGGCTTACTATGCTAACTGCTTCTCCTGAGTTATTTCTTTGTGCCCCCTTCAACCTTATTCATGTCCCCACTTTACAGATAAGGTTCAGAGAGATAAACTTGCTCAAAGTCATACAGCTAAAACATGGCAGAGTTCTCTTAGGTCTCTCTAGCATCAGAGCCAGAGAGCTCTTAACCATTTTGCTAAACAAGTCTTTAGCTCTTCATCAGAGCCCTTTTCCTGAAATCATGCGGTTTAAAAAAGCATTCGCCAGGGTCTAATCTTCTAAATTAACTTATTTGAAACAGAAAAACAAACAAACAAAATAACAACAAAAACACATTAAAAATTAGCAAAAACATTGACAAAACAAGGAAAAGAGAGCAGGCCTAAAATTATTTTGATGTTTACAGATATATCTATTAAAAGGAGTAAGTTATTCACATGTCAAACATTACCTGGTTAAGTCTCTCAGTCGAGTCACCTCGGCATCACGCTGACGTAAAGTTATTCCCAATATCTGATTTTCCTTTTCAGCAGTTTCTAACTTAAACTGGCAGCTTTTCACATTGACTAAAGCTTCCTCCAATTCTAAAATGACAAATAAGTTTCAGTTTTCTTATTTCTTTTTTAAAAAGTGACCATAACTACAGCTCAAATACATACCAATTTTTATTCGGGTTGTCTCAATGTCAAATTGCTGTTTATTTTCAAGTATAGTTTGATCTTTCTCTTTAAATATACCAGCAAATTTTTTGTTTTCATCTTTCTGATTTTCAATCACTTTTAAAAGCTCTTCATTTTTACTCTGTAATGATTCCTGGCTCTTTAGTGACTCCTGTAATTGATTTTGTAGTGACTTATTCAATGATTGAAGGGAAAACACTGTAAGACAAAACAGATCAAATAATTGTTTGCCCAATTTATAAAGTACAAACCTGGAAAAGAGCTGTTTTAAAAAAAGAAAAGGTTTAAAATTTATTGATTTTGCTTAACAATTACATGTAATATCAAATGAATTTTTAAAAATTATTTGCCAAAAGTTATGCCTTTCTTCTCCAATTGATTATTTGGGGCATTAAAAATTTTTTTTAACTTTTTTTTTTTTTTTAATCCTCACCTGAGGACATGCTTAGAGCAAGCGAGAGAAACATCGATGTGAGAGAGAATCATCTATGGGTTGCCCAGGTATGTGCCCTGACCGGGAATTGAACCGGCAACCTTTCGGTACATGAGACAATGCTCAACCAATTGAGCCACTTCGGCCGAGCTATTTTTTTTTTATCTTTTTAAATGAAAGAATAATACATACACAAATTTTTCAAAAATTCAAAAACCACGTAATACCAATGATTCTCAATGAAGAGTCTCCCTCCCACTCCCAACCTACTTTCCCCCAGAGGCAATCACTATTAATTTTGGTATCTTTCTGGAAAATACTTTTGCATAACATAAATATTTAAACATACTGAGTCATACTATAATATATCCATAGTTTCTAACCTCGCCTTTTTTCCCCTCTTAAGATTTTATAATTTAGCCTAGAGCTACCACATTCCTTTTCATGGCTATCTATGTGACACCATCCACTTAAAAAATGCAGCCTTCAGTGAACGCTTACTTTGTCTGAAGCACTGCAGTAGAATCTGGGCGTACAGTGGTGAACAACAGAGACGTGGTCCATGCTCTCATGGAGATGGTAACAAACAGGTAGTTATAAATAGCAATAAATGCTCCCAAGGAAACAATAAGTAAATGTGTAGAGAATAAAAAGAGAAAAGCTACTTAGAATGGGAACCACTGATCTCCCCACTTTCCATATTGGCCTCCTCTCTCCCTCCTATCCTCCCTATACCCACCCATCATTTATTCAGAGTAGGATCAAATGACCTTTTCCAAAATTACACTGGTGAAGATGAACACTTTTATGAGGTGTGTGTTCTGCTGGGTGCTCATATTTTTCTTATTCCAAATATTAAGAAAATCAAGCCTTTGCCATATCATTTAATAAAAAAAAAATGTTCCCCATTTTGTCGATGCATTTTGAATGTATTTATAATTTTGCTGTGCAGAAAATAAAAAAAATTCTGGGATATATTTTATCAGTCTTTTCCTTTGTGATATCTGAGTTTTTCTCAGACTTAGAAAAAGTCCCTGAAATTAAAAAAACAAACAAACCAATAAGAGCCCTGGCTGGTTTGGCTCAGTGGTTAGAGCATTGGCCTGCGGACCAGAGAGTCCCGGGTTCGGTTCCTGCTAAGGGCACGTACCTCGGTTGCAGTTTGTCCCTGGCCCCAATTGGGGTCGTGTGGGGGACAACCAGTCGATGTGTGTCTCTCACATCAATGTTTCTCTCTCTCTCCCTTCCCCACTCTCTCCCTCCCGCTCTATCTGAAGATAAATGCAAAAATGTCCTCGGGTGAGGATTAGAAAAAAAAAAATTCCTCTAGTACTATTAGTTTTTTCTTTTACTTCAAGCTCTGTGATCCATAAGGACAATAAGGCAATATCTGTCAAGATTGCAACTGTATATACCCACTGACTCATCAATTCTACTGCTATTCTCTGTAAAAATGCACACCCATGTATACAAAGACACATGTATAAGATTTTCACTGTTGCACTGTTTGCATTGGGAAATGAGGGAAGTACCTAGATATTTATCAGCAGAGGACTTTAAATATATTATGATATAACGCAGAATATCCAAGTAGTTCTTTTTTTTTTTTTCTATTTATCTTCAGATAGAGTAGGAGGGAGAGAGTGAGAGGGAGAGCGAGAGCGAGCAGGAAACATTGACGTGAGAGAGACACATCAACTGGTTGCCTCTTGCACAACCTGGACCAGGGCTGGGGACAAACCGCAACCGAGGTACGTGCCCCTGGCTGGAATTGAACCCGAGACCCACTGGTCCGCTGGCCAACGCTCTAACCACTAAGCCAAACCAGCCAGGGCTCCAAGTAGTTCTTAAACAGAAAGAAACATATTTATGTATTTTGCTAGAGGAAAATGCTACCACATGTTAAGTAAATAATGCAAGTTGCAGAAGAGTATATACCGTACAATTCTCACTTCTAAAAAAGAAAAGTACTTACATAGTTCTAGAATTCCCTAGTATTACATCATAGGTACTCAGTAACTATTTGTGAAATGAATTAATTATATTAATATTAACAGAGGATATGTAGAAGGAAATACTGTATAGCTTCTTTAAAAGAAATAGGGATAGTGCTCGCTTCAGCAGCACATATACTAAAATTGGAACGATACAGAGAAGATTAGCATGGCCCCTGCGCAAGGATGACATGCAAATTCGTGAAGCGTTCCATATTTTTAGTAGGAGGGATCACATTACCAGACATCAGGTTATACTACAAAGCCACTGTATCAAAACAGCCTGGTACTGGCACAAGAACAGGCACATAGATCAATGGAACAGAATAAGAACCCAGAAATTGACCCAAGACAATATGCTCAATTAATATTTGACAAAGGTGGCAAGAGCATAAAGTGGAGTCAAGACAGCCTCTTTAATAAATGGTGTTGGGAAAATTGGACAGCTACATGCAAAAAATTGAAGCCAGACCACCAACTTACACCATACGCAAGAATAAACTCAAAATGGATAAAAGATTTAAATGTGACTCGTGATTCCAAAAAAATCCTAGAAGAAAATGCAGACAACAAAATTTCAGACATCATACACTGCAGAATTTTCACTGATACATCAACTAAGGCAACAGAAACAAAGGAAAAAATGAACACATGGGACTACATCAAACTAAAAAGCTTCTGCGCAGCAAAAGAAACAACCATCAAAATGGAAAGAGAACCCACTATATGGGAGAGCGTAATTGCCAATGATACATCAGATAAGCAGTTAATTTCCAAAATTTATAGAGTACTCACACAACTCAACAAAAGGAAGACAAAGAACCCAATTAAAAAATGGGCAGAGTACCTAAATAGACACCTCTCCAAACAGGACATACAAATGGCCAAGAGACATACGAAAAAATGCTCAACATCACTAATCATCAGAGAGATGCAAATTAAAACAACAATGAGGTATCACGTCACACCTGTCAGAATGGCTGTCATCAACAAATCATCAAACAACAAGTGCTGGTGAGGGTGTGGAGAAAAGGGGACCCTAGTACACTGCTGGTGGGAATGCAGACTGGTGCAGCCACTATGGAAAACACTATGGTGTTACCTCAAAAAATTAAAAATTGAACTGCCATTTGACCCAGTGATCCCACTTCTAGGAATATACCCTAAGAAGCCTGAAACACCAATCTGAAAGAATATATGTACCCCTATGTTCATAGCAGCACTATGTACAATAGCTAAGATCTGGAAACAGCCCAAGTGTCCATCAGTAGACGAGTGGATAAAAAAGCTGTGGTACATATACACAATGGAGAACTATGCAGCTGTTAAGAAAGAAAGCTCTCTTATCCTTTGAGATGACATGGAGGGACCTGGAAAGTATTATCCTAAGCGAAACAAGCCAAGCAGAGAAAGACAAATATCACATGATCTCACTTATTTCTGGAATGTAATGAACTAAACAAACTGATGAACAAAATAGACCCAGAGACATAGAAGTAGGGTACAGACTGACATTCCTCAGAAGGGGAGGGGAGATAAACCACAGAACTTATATGCATGTATGCATAACTGATGGACATAGACATCAAAGCTGGGGACAGGGTGGGAGGGAATAAGGAGGAGGGAGTCAATGGGGGGGGAGGAGAAACATCGGGGGGGGGGAGGAGAAACATCTGTAACAAATATAAATTAATAAAAAAAATAAAAATAAAAAATGTAAGAAAAATAAATAAAAGAAATAGGGATATATTATTGGGAAGTGATATGGATCTTTTATTTTTCTGTTTCTAACCTATTTTAAGTTTTAATAAGGAGTATTATTCATTTTTTTTAAATCTTTGATTAAGCCCTGGCTGGTTTGGCTCAGCGGTTAGAGCGTCGGCCTGCGGCCTGCGGTCCAGAGAGACCCGGGTTCGGTTCCCGCTAGGGGCATGTACTTCGGTTGCAGTTTGTCCCCGGCCCTGGTTGGTCGTGCGGGTGGCAGCCACTCAATGTGTCCCTTTCACGTCGATGTTTCTCTCTTCCTCTCTCTCCCTCCCACTCTATCTGGACAAAAAATGAAAAAATGTCCTTAGGTGAGGATAAAAAAAAAAAAAAATCTTTGATTAAAAAGAAAGTCTACCCTGGTGGGTGGATCAGTTGGTTGGAGTATCATCCTGTACACCAAAAGGTTTCGGGTTTGATTCCTGGTCAGGGCAAAAACCTAGGTTGCAGGTTTGATTTCTGGTTGGGGAGGCAATTTGATATGGGAGGCGACTGATGTGTCTTTTTCACATCAATGTTTCTCTTTCTCTCTCTCAAATCAATAAAAACCTATCCTTGGGTGAGGATTTAAAAAAATAATAAAAAAAAATAATTAAGAAAGCTCAATTAAAAAAATAGCCCTGGCTGGTTTGGCTCAGCGGTTAGAGCGTCAGCCTGCGGTCCGGAGAGACCCGGGTTCGGTTCCCGCTAAGGGCATGTACCTCGGTTGCAGTTTGTCCCCGGCCCTGGTTGGTCGTGCGGGTGGCAGCCACTCGATGTGGCCCTTTCACGTCGATGTTTCTCTCTCTCTCTCTCTTCCTCTCTCTCCCTCCTACTCTGTCTGAACAAAAAATGAAAAAATGTCCTCAGGTGAGGATAAAAAAAAAAAAAAAAAAAAAATATATATATGTTTTTACTGATTTTTTAGAGAGAGATAGAAACATCGATGTGAGAGAGAAACATCAATCGGCTTCCTCCTGCAGGCTCCCTACTGGGGATCAAGCCCGAAACCTGTTCATGTGCTCTGACTGAGAATGAACCAGGACCTCTCAGATGGGATGACATTCAATCCACGGAGCCACACGGGCCGGGCAAGAAAGCTCAATTCTTTATCAATATTTCCAGAGCCACAAAGAATTTACCATAAGTTCTTAAGGTTCCTTTACCTACATTCAAGGTTGCATTCCTGTGAACCAGATGTCTTTTTAGTTTTTCCTTGTTCTCTAAGTTGCTGGTTCAAAATTCTCAATTGCCTAAAGGAAATAATGAAGAAACATGAATATGAATGCAAAAATCCCAAGTTCATTTAACAGTGTACATTTGACAGCCTATTTAAAAAGACAACACAAATGGTGGCACCCAGGAGGAGAGCAGAAGTCCATATCATCCCCAAAACAGAAGACAGAAAAACCACATAAACAAAACAACAAAACCACACTACTACTATTATTTGTAGGCCTAAGATTAAAAGGTTAACTTCTCTGATTTTTCTTCTTTCCTTTTTCTTTTTCTTATCTTTCCAGTGATTTCCTTGTTTTCCCTCTTTCATTTCCTATCTCTACTTTTCTTTTCTCTGTATTTTTAAAAAATATATTTTTATTGATTTTTAGAGAGAGAGGAAGGGAGGGAGAAAGAGAAACATCAATGTGAGAGTGGGACATCCATCAGCTGCCTCCTACACGCCCCCTACCGGGGATCGAGCCTGCAACCCAGCATGTGCCCTGACCAGGAAATGCCCTGACTGGGAACCTAAACAGTACACTGATGATGCCCAACCAACTGAGCCACACTGGTCAGCGCTTCTCTGTATTTTCAGTACTGTTGTAATGATCTAGTTTTTAAAAGATCTGTCATAACTATGAACTAGAATACCTACAGGGACTGACTGCTATCAGACATCTATCTGCTTAGTTTGTCACACATTGAAAAAACTGGGAAACAAATCTATGTTTCCAATTATTTCTTTATTGGATGGAAAAGTTAATGGCCTGTTTAGGTAAAGAGAATGCTAATACGTAGCAACTTTGCCCTACAAATGAACTTCACAATATATAGCTGCTTCACAAATATGAACATACAAAGGGAATTGTAAGTGTTTTCTTTACTTCTAAGAAGTTAACATTAAATAAAGGTTATCGCTAGTATCTTTCTAGAATTACTTACATGAAAATATTCTGGATTAAAGTATTAATTTTGTTACTGAATCACATCATTTATTTGTATTAATTCCAGATGTAGTAAACACCTAAACATAAAATTTACAAACAAAACCAACTATACAAGTTTTAGGTAGGAATGTACATAATATTGAAGTGGGGATGGCATTCCTAAGCAAGACTCAAAATCTAGCAACCATCAAGGGAAAGAATAAAGGATTTAACTATGTCAAAATTTGAAATTTATTCTAGAATTAATAGTCTGGAAGAAAATACCTTCCACATATATAACAAAAAAAAGGTCTATATATTTAAAGAGCTCCTACAAATCAGTAAGAAAGGCAGTAAAAAGTGACCAAGGATAAGAAGGGTAATTCGCCCGTCCAGTGTAGCTCAGTGGTTGAGCATCGACCCATGCATCAAGAGGTCACCGTTTCATTCCTGGTCAGGGCACATGCCCAGGTTGTGGGCCTAATCACCAGTGGGGGGCATGCAGGAGGCGGCCAATCGATGTTCTTTCTCATCAATAAGTAATTCACATAAGATACAGAAATGGTCTATAAGCATATGAAAAATGTTCAGCCTTGCTAATATGAAGAAATGCAGGTTTAAACAGGAGATATTGCTCAGGCCAGTGTGGCTCAGTTGGTTTGAGCATTGTCCTGTACACTGAAACAGAGTCTAATAAAACCATACAAAAGATCAATGAAGCCAAAAGCTGGTTCTTTTAAAAGATAAACAAGATTTGATGTTTCTATCTCTCTCTACTTCTCCCTTCCTCTCTCTCTAAAATCAATAAAGAAAAAAAAAGTTAAAAAAATAAATAAAAGATAAACAAGACTGATAAACTTTTAACCAGACTTGTCAAGAAAAGAGAGGACCTAAATAAATAAAATCAGAAATGAAAGAGAAGTAACAACTGACACCAAAGAAAGACAAAGGATTGTAAAAAAATATATATTATAAACAACTATATGCCAACAAATTGAACAATCTGGAAAAAATGGATAAGTTCCTAAAAACATACAATTTGTCCAAAACTGAATCAGAAAGAATAAGAAAATCTGAATAGACTAATCACAACTAATGATATTAAAGCAGTAATCAAAAACCACCCAACAAACAAAAGTCCTGGCCCGGATGGCTTCACAGGTGAATGTTACCAAACATTCAAAGAAGAACTAACACCTATCCTTCTCAAACTATTTCAAAAAATTCAAGAGGAGGGAAGACTCCCAAGCTCATTTTGCAAGGCCATTGTTATCCTAATTCCAAAACCAGATAAACACACTTCAAAGAAAGAAAATTACAGGCCAGAATCCCTGATATAGATTCTAAAATCCTCAATAAAATATTAGCAAACCAGATCCAGCAATACTTGAAAAAGATCATACACCATGATCTGGGCTTTATTCCAGAGATGCAAGGTTAGTACAATATCTAAAAATCAATAAATGTGATACATTACATAAACATATTGAAGGATAAGAATCATAGACTCATATCAATAGATGCAGAAAAAACATCAACAAAATCTATCATCTACTTATGATAAAAACTCTCAGCAAAGTAGGAACAGAAAGAATATAGCTCAACATAATAAAGGTCATGTATCAGAAACCCACAACTAATATCATACTCAATGGGAAAAAACTAAAAGTGATTCCCTTAATATCAAAAACAAGACAGGGATGTCCAGGTTCACCACTCTTATTCAATATAGTATTGGAAGTCCTAGCCACAACAATCAGACAAGAAGAAGAAATAAAAGGCATTCAAATTGGAGAGGAAGAAGTAAAACTGCCATTATTTGCAGATGATATGATACTGTATATACAGAACCCTAAAGATTCCACCAAAAAAACTTAGAACTGATAAATGAATTCAGTAAAGTAGCAGTATACAAAATGAATATCCAGATATCAGTTGCATTTTTATACACCAATAATGAACCATCAGGAAGGGAAACTAAGAAAACAATCCTATTTACAACTGCATTAAAAAAATATGAACCCGGCCGGTGTGGCTCAGTGGACTGAGCATTGTCCCATGGACTGAGAGGTCCCAGTTCGATTCCCAGTCAGGGCACATGCCCAGATTTTGGGTTTGATCCCCAGTAGGGAGCGTACAGGAGGCAACCAATAGATGTATCTCTCTCACATTGATGTTTCTATCTCTACCTTCCTCCCTCTTTAAAAAAAAAAAAATCAATAAAAAACACACAAAACATTAAAAAAGAAATACCAAGGAATAAATTTAACCAAGGACATAAAAGACCTGTACTATGGAAATTATAAGACCCAGAATAAAGATACTAAAGATACAAATAAGTGGAAGCATATACCATGGATAGGAAGAATTAACATCATTAAAATTAAAATGTCCAAACTACCCAAAGCAATTTATAGATTCAATGCAATTCCTATCAAGATACCAATGGCGTATTTCACAGAACCAGACAAATATTCCAAAACTTTATATGGAACCACAAAAGACCCCAAATAGCCACAGCAATCATAAGAAAGAAGAACAAAGTTGAAGGAATCATGCTACCTGATATCAAACTCTACTACAAGGCCATAGTAATCAAAACAGCATGGTACTAGCATACAAAGATATGTAGATCAATGGAACAGAATAGAGAGCCCAGAAATAAACCCACGCCTTTATTGTAACCTTGTATTCAACAAAGAAGGCAAGAACATACAATGGGGTAAAGACTCTCTAGTCAATAAATGGTGTTGGGAAAACTGGACAGATATATGCAAAAATATGAAATTAGACCACCTTCTTACACCATACCCAATAAATAAAAAATAGATTAAAGCCTTCAATGTTAGACTCAAAACCATAAAAACCCTAGAAAAAAACATAGGCAATGAAATCTCAGACATTTCTCGTAGTAATATAGTTTTCTGATATGTCTCTTTGAGCACAGGAAACAAAAGAAAGAATAAACACATGGGACTACATCAAACTAAAAAGTTTTAGCACTTGCCTCGGCCAGTTTGGCTCAGCGGTTAGAGCAACAGCCCACAGACCGAAGGGTCATGGGTCTGATTCCCAGTCAAGGGCATGTACTTGAGTTGCAGGTTTGATCCCTACCCCCAGTGTGGGTTGTACAGGAGGCAACCAATCAATCTGTCTCTCTCACATCGATGTTTCTCTCTCTCTCTCCCTCTCTCCCTTCCACTCTATCTAAAAATCAATGGAAAAATATCCTCGGGTGAGGATTAAAAAACAAACAAATAAATAAATAAATAAAAAGTGTTTGCATAGCAAAGGAAACCCATTAACAAAACATAAAGACAACCCACTGAATGGGGAGATCATATTCATAATAAGGGGTTAACATCTGATAAGGGGTTAATATCCAAAATTTATAAAGAACTTATAAAACTCAACATCAAAAAAACAAACAATCCAATTAAAAAATGGGCAAAGGACCTGAATAGACACTTCTGCAAAGAGGACATGCAGATGGACAATGAAAACATGGAAAGATGTTCAATGCTACAAATCATCAGAGAAACGCAAATTAAAACCACAATGAGATATCACCTCACACCTGTCTGAATGGCTATTATCAATAAATCAACAGACAATAAGTATTGTCCAGGATTCAGAGAAAAGGGAACTGTGTGTTGGTGGAATGCAGATCAGTGCAACCACTCTGGAAACAGTGTGGAGTTTCCTCAAAAAATTAAAAATGGAACTTCCTTATGACCCGGCAATTCTACTTCTGGGAATATATCCGAAGAAACCCAAAACACTAATTCAAAGAATATACACACCCCTATGTTCACTGCAGCATTGTTTACAATAGCCAAGATTTGGAAGCAACCCAAGTGCCTAACAGCAAATAACATGGATAAAAAAGCTGTGGTACATGTACACAATGGAATACTACTTGGACACAAAAAAGAAGGAAATCTTACCTTTTGCAATAGGTTGGATGGACCTGGAGAGTATTATCCTAAGTGAAATGAGCCAGTCAGAGAAAGACAAGTACCATATGATTTCACTTATATGTGGAATGTAAGGAACAAAAAAAACTAACAAAATAGAAACAGATTCACAGATACAGAGAACAGACTGACAGCTTTCAGAGGGGAGGGGGATTGGGGCTGGGTGAAAAAGGTGAAGGGATTAAGCAAAACAAACAAACAAAACCACCTCATAGATACAGACAACAGTATGGTGATTACCTGAGGAAAAGGGGGTGAGAGAGGTAGAAGCAGATAAAGGGGGCATAAATGGTGATAGAAGGAACCTTGATGGGTTGGTGAACACACACTATAATATACAGATGATGTATTATAAAATTTTACACCTGAAACCTATATAATTTTATTAACCAATGTCACCCCAATAAATTTAATAAAAATAATAATATGGCTCCCCAACTGTTCAGCAATACTTGTTGAAAGATTATTCTTTCCCCATTGAATTTCCTTGGGACTTTTATCAAGTCAGTTAACTATATGCGAGCTTTTCAATTACTTATTTGTCTACATTAATGCCCACACTATACTGTCTTGATTACTATAACTTTATCTTGAAATAGGATAATGCCAATTTTGTTCTCCTTTCCCAAAGTTGTTTTGGTTATATTTTAGATTCTTTGAATTTCCATATAAGTTTTAGAATCACCTTTCTACAAAAATACCTGCTCAGGTTTTCACTGAAATGACAAAGAATGTATACACTGATTTGGAGAAAACTGACATCGTGACAATAATAAGTTTTATAATCTATGGATGTGATTTCTCTCTCACTTACACAGGTCTTCTTTAAGTTTTGTCAGCAATGTTTTGTAGTTTTCACTGTCCAGATCCTACATATCTTTTATCCATTCTATCTCTAAATTGTTCATGTTTTTGGATATAAGTTGTATTTATTTTAATTGCATTTCAAATTGTTCATTGCTAATACATACAAATATAATTGGCTTTTGTATACTGATCTCATACCCTATAACTTTGCTAAGCTCTTTTTTAATTCTAGTAGCTTTTTTGTAGATTTTGTAGGCTTTTCTACAAAAACTATCATGTCACCTGTAAATAAGACAGTTTTACTTCTTTTTTCCCAATGTGGCTGGTTTCTATTTCTTTTCTTGCCTTTTTGCACTGGCTAGACACTCTAGCACAATGCTGAACAGAATATTAATCATTCTTTGCTAGATATCATTCACATATTTTTCTAGTATAGATGGAAAAATTAGCTAAACAAAAATTTTAAATAATGGGATATTACAAACACCATTTAAAAATAATATGTATTGAATTTAAGATTATGTGATTTTAACTGAAGGAAAAGTAATGAGTAAAACCAGAACTCATTAATGAACTTGAGGCAAATATTTCTCTACTTCAAAAACTTCAAGAACAACAAAAACACCCCAAAACAATCCCACATTCCTAAATGAAAAAAATAAAATTTATATTGTCAAGATTACTAACATATTATATTCTGTAATTATAATTCTCACAGTTGTCTTCGATTCAATGTTCATCTCTAATCCATTCCTTTATGTAAGTTAATCTCTTGGTTAACTGGACTTTGCCACTGAACAATTTTTTTAAGAGTTCAACGGTGCTCTATTTCCTAAATTCTTGCATAGTTGAGAATATGACTGTTGCCTTTAACTAAAAGGGCAGCTGGATCACATATGATTCTTGGGGCATATTTTCTTTCCCCTTGTAAATTATGTTCTATGATCTTCAGGCAATGAATACTGCTATGAAAAGGCTGAAGCCAGCCTGATATTTCTCTTTATAAATGAAATGCCTTTTATTTTGACTGTCTATCAAAGTTAATTTTATCTTATACCTAAGGTATAGTAACTTTATCAGTATATGTCTTGGTGTTGTTCATTTTTATAGTTTTTTTGGGATCCTAAATGCCCTATTGATCTGCATCTATAGATTAGTAAATTTCCCTTTATTTATGTATTTTTTTAATATTGACTTTAATACATTTGTTCTGTTCTCTTTTTCAGGAACACTATGTCAAGTTTGCATTATTTTGCTTCTCTTCCATATGTATCATCTTCTTTGTAATAATTTTTAGATTATTCCTTTTTTATTTTATTTTATATTATTTCTTCAAGCTTATCCACTATGCATTCAGTCATTTAACAAATATTTATTACAGTGAGTGCTAGGCACAATTCTCAGCACAGGAAATACAGCAGCAAACAACAAACAAAAATTCAGCCTTCTCAAATTCATAGAGACAGAAAGGAGAATAGAGATTACTGGGGGAAGAGAGAAGGGGAATTACTGTTTAAGAGGAATAGAGTTTATATTGGGGATGAAAAATGTTTTGGATATAAATAGTGGTTATGGGAAGACAGCACTGTGAATATATTTATATTTAATACAACTGAAATCTACACTTACAAATGGTTAAAAAGATAAATGTTATGTCATATTATTTTACCACAATAAAAAATTAATAAACTATTTTTAAAAAGGGTTTGGGGAGAGAAGTAACCTAACCCTATCAGGAGACACTATGAATTTAGTAGCAACTGAAGCAGAAAGAACAAATCCTAAAAGCAACAACAAAAAACACTCAGCCTTGCCCAGCTGGTGTGGCTCAGTGGTTGCACCAAGAGGTCGCCGGTTCGATTTTCGATCAGGGCACATGCCCAGGTTGTAGGCCAGATCCCCAGTAAGGGGTGGGGGGGGGCATGCAGGAGGCAGCTAATCAATGTTTCTATCTTTCTCTCCCTCTCTCTTCCTATCTCTCTAAAATCAATAAAAAACAAACAAACAAACAAAAAAACCTCAGCCGTCATATTGCTTAGGTTCTTATGGAATATAACATCCCTGATTTCATGTTTATTTAATTTTTATTGTTTCTAATGGGGCATTCATTTTTGTAATATTTTTTGCCTATCTCTTTTATTTTCCTGAACTCATCATATTCATTTTTCTTCTTTTATTGTCTTGTCTATAAGAATTTCCTCTCTCAATCTCTTTCTCTGCCTCTAAAAAGGGTTCTATTAATTTCCTAGAGACTATAATACTGTTTCAAGTTTACTTGTGTTTTCTTTGGGTGATTCATCTTGTGATATTTATTCCTGATCATCTTGGTTTCTTTTGTCAGTTTATTTTGAATGTAATGCAATGATCTCTCCTTCCATATATTATTTCTTCCCATAGCTTTTGTGACATCATTCTCTCCTAGTTTTCCTCCTACTTCCATTTTAGTTCCTTCTCAGGTTTCTTTCACGGCTTTCTCTTCCTGTGTTAAAAAGCTGTTATTCCCCAGCAATTCACCCTTGGCTATATTCACATTTTATACCATGCTGGTGAATTTATCACTTCTACACTGACAATAAATCCCTTGCTTTTAATCACCATTGTCTCCAGTGTCAAAAGCAGTACCAGATATGTAGTAAAAGCTCAATAAAAATGTGTTCAATGAATAACTCCCAAGTCTACATTTCTCTCCTGGATCATATTCCTGTGTACCACTTGTACCATACATGTGTCCAGATGGTCTAAATAACACATTCAGCATATCTAAATCTTAACTCACTGGCTCTTTCCCATTACATCTTCTAACTCAAAAATAAAGTGAAATAAAAAACAAATAATCTAGTCTTTCTCCAGTAGCTTCCACCTGGAAGAATTATGTTACCATCTGTCAAATGATCAAACCAAAAAATTGAATGCCACTCCATTTCACTTTTTTGTTCTGCGTGGGTACATAATGGTCTTGTATTTGAGTCTAAAATCAGGAAGTGGTCACGAATTCTAATTTGTCCTATAAATATTAAGGCACTCTCTACTGTTTACTTGACTTTCTAAAAATGTAATTATTGAAAAATGAAGAATTTGTCAGATATATGCTCTCTTTTTTAGCAGAACGAAGTTTCCAGCACAAGTGTAGGAATTTTTGTGTCTCTGGAAATCTTAATTTAGAAAGAATCAACCATAATCTCCATTACAAATGAAAGTTGGAATGCACTGGCTCATTCAAAAGTGTTTTGCAGCACTTTCAAACAAAACAGTTTTATTTCTGTTTGGACATTTAGCAACTACATGGTTCTTTTTAGCCAGAAAGTGATCCTTCAGGGCTTACTTGGAGTTTATTGCTATCTTGTGGCTTTAAAAAAATAGCTAGGTGCATTGTTTCTAAGGCAAATGGGCATTTTGGGCATTCGGGGCTGGACAGTTTTTATATGGGATTCCTGACACAGAGCTCCACATTTAGCCTTCCAGGTCCCTACCCACAAAGTGTCTGCAGTGCCCCATTCATTGTGACCTCCAAAAGCCCTGGCATATTTCCAAATTTTCTGCATGTGGGTAAGAGCAGTACTACTTCATTTAGGAACCACTGAACTAGTGGCAATAGTATGCTATATAATCTTTGTCCTCTAAGGACACAGAGCCAAAAACTCTGGTGCTGAGTTTGAAGAATTAGTTCAAGACATCAAACTCATAACTTTTTGAAAAATATGTTTTTATTGATTTTTTAGAGAGACAGTGGAAGGGAGAGAGAAATAGAAACATCGATGTGAGAGAGAAACATCAATCAGCTGTCTCCTGCATGCCCCCTACTGGGGATCGAGCCTGCAACCTGGGCATGTGCCCTGACCGGGAATCGAACCAAGATCTCTCAGTCCATGGGATGACGCTCAATCCACTGAGCCATACCGGCCAGGCCAAACTAATAACTTTTTAAAAGAATTAAAAACAAATGACTAGTAATGTAGTGAGTTTATAAATAAGCTCATAAAACAACTCTAAAATGTTCTAAGGAATAGAAATAAATAATAACCATTGATATTTCCCATGATCACAATGTTAAAATAGTATTCTGAGACTAAATTCTGGTCATTTACTTAAGAAACCAATTATCTAATAGTCGTATCTTTAAAAAACATGCTTATTTATTTTAAATGGCTTAGACTATATTCTTTTGCTTCACAAAATACACCTAAATATTGAAGTATAATAAGTTAGTCTCTACTTCCTAGCAAAGGCAATGTAAAAGTACAGAAATTAAGATGACTATGCTCTAAAAAATCAAACTGTCCAGGTTTGAGTCTTGTTTCTGTTCCTTCTTAGGTATGTGAACTTGGGCAAGTTACATAACCTCTGTGCCTTGGATTCCTCATCTGTAAATGAGAATAATACAACACCTATCTTATAGAGCTGTTGTGAGATTTTAAAAGAGATGACACATATAAAGGTTGTTAAGCCTGGGTCAGTGTGGCTCAGTTGGTTGGAGCGCCATCCCAGATAGGGCACATATCCAGGTTGTGGTTTGATCCCTGGTGGGGGCGTGTACAGGAGGCAAGCAATAGATGTTTCTCTCTCCCATGGATGTTTCTCTCTCTCTCTCTCTACCCCCTTTCTCTCTCTCTAAAATCAATAAAAATATATTCTTGCATGAGGATTAAAAAAAAAGGTTGTTTTTATCGTAGTACATAAGAAACATCCAATAAATATTAGAAGTAGTATTGGCTATTAACATTATTATTATTTATACTGGTTTTGATTTTGAAAAACTAATGCTATTATTATAGAAATCATTTAGGCCAGAAATGAAGACAACGTTATTAGAATTCAAACCCTGCAACCCTATCATATATCATAGTATCTAGGGACTAATGATCATCAGAGAAATAATCCTAAGCAAGTAAATCTCACTGGGTGTCATGTCTTTGCAGGCTCCAGATCCATGAATTTAAGCTACTTTACAACTAGGATTCCTTTTTTCTTTTTTTAAATCCTCACCCGAGGACATTTTTCCATTTATCTTCAGATAGTGGGAGAGAGACAGAGACAGAGAGAGAGAAAGGTCATTGTGAGAGAGACACATCGATTGGTTGCCTCCTGTACGACCCAGACCAGGGCCAGGGACCAAACCACAACCGAAGTACATGCCCTTGACCTGAATTGAACCCTCGTCTCTTTGGTCCGCAAGCCAACGCTCTAACCGCTGAGCCAAACCGGCCAGGGCTAGGATTCCTATTTTATTGCTTTCCAGTTTCTTGACAATGTTTTTGCAGGCCCTTCCAGGTACTACCTGGTATAACTTCTATCACTCATGCAACTGCAATGCCCTCTCAGGGCACACTCACATCGCAGAGCTGCAGAAGCACCTAGAAATGTGCTCAAATTCTCTGCAAAGTATACTGATAAACAGACACTGGCATGGTGGCCTGGGTGGTCATCACTGAAACACTCAAATTTAAGATGTTATTGATAATATGTAAGTGATATCTTCATTTCAAGATTAGAACCCTGGTTTATATCTTTTCTAAACAAATTAAAACTGTAATGCCAATATAAGTTCAGATGGTCAAAAGAAATTGAAATGAAGTGGTCTTTTTTCCTATGCCTGAGTATGATGGGGCTACTGGTGCTCACCCATATCAGGCTCTCCTTTTCTGTATGGGAAATATGGGGGAAATTTATGTCCCAGATGTTTACATTAGGCAGAGCCATATGCTTATTTTCAGCCTATGAAATATAAAAAGTGAGATAGTCACTTCTGAGCTTGGCATGTAAGAGTCAGTGTGCCATATCCATGTTCTCTCTTTCCTGGAAAACACTGAGACAATGGCCTTCGAATGAAGGGAAATGAAGTCCTGAGTCATAGGATGAAAGAGAGTCGCTGATGACCCATGCTGGTCTTGCTGTGAGGGAGAAATACACTTTTGCTGTGTTATACCATTGAAATTTTGGACTTTGTTACTGCAGTATAACCTAGACTAGCCTGATAAATACCCTGAGGTACTTCATTTTGCTCTCTATACACTACCAACCAGTGATAATAGAGGTACGGGGGGTGGAAGAAAATATGTACCAGTGAGCAGAAGTAATGGAAATGTTAGAAAATGCTAGCAATGTTTAAAAATGGGGAAGAAAAAGTAGAAACACAGTAAATCTATTTTTCTTATGGAGCCCTAGATATCTCATTTGGCACCTTTGTTCTGGCCATGGAACATCTCTGTATGGAGACAAAAATATTTCAGAGCAATTCTTACCTGCGTAACTGAGCATTTTCACTTCTTAGGGGCTGCATTGCCAGTGCTATTTCAACTTGAATATTTGTGTTTCCACTTGTTGCTGGAAGCAGAGATATACAAGCCTCCAACTCTGTAATCAATCTCTGAATTTCTGAATCCTCTACAAAAGGCAGAAATGAGTAAAAACATATTATAAGTTGTTTTTTGGATAAGATTATTCATGTGTAATACTAAAAAAGAAAAATTTTCAGGTATGTACATACTTGTTATAAATAAACTCTCAATTCAATTATTTCTAAATTTAATACACAAACCCTATTTTCCTCTTTCCTGCTGCCTGATTATTC
The DNA here is from genome assembly GCA_030848825.1 of Tadarida brasiliensis. Taxonomy (NCBI): domain Eukaryota; kingdom Metazoa; phylum Chordata; class Mammalia; order Chiroptera; family Molossidae; genus Tadarida; species Tadarida brasiliensis. Next base: position 60,578,842 of record CM061260.1, on the reverse strand, counting down.
AGAAAAATTCTAAATAAATTAAATTTAGACACTAAAGATTAATCTTAAATTTTTATATTATATTATTATATTAGTGATATTTCTCAGTTAAAGAGTCTAACAGGAAGATAGTTTACACTTGTCTCCTAGTTTACATTGCCAAAGGAGTACGAGACTCCTATAATTGCTATTGGGTTTCCTATAATTGATACAGTATTCACATTAACAACATAGTCTGTGATTCTGTTGCAAATAATTCACCTTAGATGATTCAATTTGGCAAAATATTGAGGGAATAATAAGATGAGGTTTTATTATTTAATTTTATAAAGGAGATTTAACACAACTAGTCACACCTCATTTGATAGCAGTACCCTTTTTTAAAAATTAATGGGAGAAGTGGATGGTTCTGAAGGTTGCAGAAACAGGTAGAAGGTAGAATTTAGATCACTTTTTATTTATTTTTTAATTTTCTTAATCCTTACCCAAGGATATTTTTCCATTGATTTTTTAGATAGAGTGGAAGGGAGGGAGGAAAAGAGAGAAACATTGATGTGAGACACATCGATCAGCTGCCTCCCGCACAACTCCAACCAGAGCCGGGAATCGAACCTGCAACCCATGTATGTGCTTCTGACTGGGAATCGAACCCGAGACCCTTAGGTCTGTGGGCCAATGCTCTCACCACTGAGCCAAACTGGCCAGGGCTGGAATTTAGATATTTTGTCCTTTTATTTCTCTCCCTTCATTTCTACTCAATATTTTATAGACTGAAAACATTTAATAATTATAATATTAACTGTGTGATACCCAAAAGAAGTAGGAAGTATATTCTAAGTTATAAAAATAACTCATCCCATGGGTATTTTAACACTCTGATGAAAAGTTTATGCACACAGTAAACTGTGCCCAATTACTAAGCAGTCCTCTACCAATCATCTGTACAGTGGTTTTGCTCATAACTATTGGAGGCAGTGACCTGGGCTCCACCACTTTCTAGCAACATAGCTTTAGTCAAATTTCTTAACTCTTGCAGCTTAAATTTCTGCATGGTTAAGTGGAAATAACAGTACCTCATAGGGTTGCTAAATGGATTAAATGAGATACTATTCTCCAAGCCTAGGTTTCATCATCTGTAAAATGAAAGCAATAATAGTACCTCATAAGGTTGCTGTGAGGATTAAATGAGATAATGCACATAAAACACTTAGCACAGTGCCAGGCACATGGTAAATGTTCAATAAGTGACAGCGAATATTGTTACTATTATTATTATTGTTACTATGATTAAGTATTTGGTTAAATGATAAACTGAAGGTCTGAAAGTAGATTTTAATGTATCAAACCTCTGGAATAATAGTGCTATATTCCTATAGATACATTTTAAGATTTTATATTTTGTTTGTCAGTCTGCAAATATTAGGTATTCAATTAGTGCTTCTACAATCAATTACCATGCTTTCTAAGATGACAGACAAATCTGAAACTCACTCTAACCAGCGGTTCTCAACCTGTGGATCGCGACCCCTTTGAGGGTCAAACGACCCTTTCACAGGGGTCACCTAAGACATAACAGTAGCAAAATTACAGTTATGAAGTAGCAACGAAAATAATTTTATGGTTGGGGGTCACCACAACATGAGGAACTGTATTAAAGGGTCGCGGCATTAGGAAGGTTGAGAACCACTGCATCTAAGCAAAAGCCATTATTTAGAATACACACACACATAATGCAAACAAATGAATACAATCTGACTCAAATATCTCATAACTCCACCTAAAACATGTTTCTTGATTTAATTAAAAATAAAACCCCAAAAGTAAAATGAAAAAGCTATAAAAATGTTTGGGTTACTTCTCATAGTGAGATTTGTTAAACATTAGAACAGTTGGTTATTAAAGAAATGATGGGAAAATAATCTCTGCATCTTTTTATTTATTTATTTATTTTTAAATCCTCACGAGAGGATACTTTTTCCATTTTTATCTTCAGATAAAGTGGGAGGGAGGGAGCCAGAGAGACACATCAACTGGTTGCCTCTTGCACAACCCCAATCAGAGTCTGGGACGAACCACAGCTGAGGTACGTGCCCTAGAGCAGAATTGAACCCGAGACTCTTTGGTCCATGGGCCGACGCATAACACTGAACCAAACAGGCCAGGGCATCTCTACATCTTCTTAAAATAAAAAAATTGCCCAGCCAGATTGGCTCAGTGGATTGAGCATCGTCCCATGGACTGAGAGTTCTCAGTTCGAGTCCCAATCAGGGCACATGCCTGGGTTGCATACTCAATTGCCAGTAGGGGGAGCACAGGAGGCAGCCGATTGATGTTTCTCTCTCCCTCTCTAAAAAAAAAAAAAAAAAAAAAAAATCAATGAAAACATATTTAAAAATAAAATAAAATAATTATCAGTCTTTTCCAGGGAGTTAATCATCTTTAGGGATCCTCTAATCCGTACAAGTTTATCTCTACAAATTCTCTTCAGTTGAATCTTTTCAAATCCCTTTGGATCAAATAGAATGAATACATACTTGCAAGTAAGGCTGCTGTCTGATATTCCCTAGTACATTTCAAATCCACAGTAGAGGGATTAAAACCTAATAAGTAAGAAATAAAACTAGCAGAACTCATTTTCTTATTAGCTCAAGACATATTTCCATGGAGAATACCACAAACTCCATTATCGATTACTCTGAATTTAAATGATGACTAAATAATATGGCATTGCTATATAGCATTAACACCATGCTACAGGAAATTATAAAGAAAGTACTCATCTACCTTGTTCTGCTACCAGGGTCTTCAGCTCTCCCAACAAATACTTTATAGTTCTAACTTTTTCATCACTCTGGTTCTCATTTTTTGTTTTTTGGACACCTTTTATTCTTGAATCTCGCACATGTATGTTTAAATCCTTTCCTTCGCTTGTGACCTCTCCAATTTGTTCTCTGGCACAATTTTCTTCATTAGTGGCCAAGAAAGCTGGCTGTAATAGAGTAGGGCTTCGGTGTGTCTGACTGTCTGAATGAGAACGCAACAGATTCATATATGTTTGGAAGTACTTCAACAGGTCTGGTTCCTTAGGAGCTTCTTCTTGTGGAAGAATTCCATTAGCAAAATCCAGTTGCTGAAATGCTGGAATAGCTGGTTTGTCAGTTGGGGGCAGGCTACACTGAACCCCAAGACTAGTACTGAAGGTATTCCTTAGAATATCAGTACAGCTCACAGAAACAGTTTTATGTTGTGATGCAAATTGGTTGTCACCATCAGTCTGAACTTCCTAAAGAAAGAAAAAAACAAGGTAAGACTTCAAAAATGTGAGCACTGAAATTAATTATAATAAACTCAAACCAGAAATATTAGAAAATGACTTTTGCAGGATGGAGTTACAGCTTACCAGTGAGTAAGCTGGATTTCCCCTTAGCACAATATTACAGTTTCTTATAAGTTAATTAGTTTACTCTGCAATAAGAACATTATAAAGCTATGACTAAAATAGATTGTTTATAAATATCATACATGGTTTAAAGGTAAAGGCATCAAAAATTAGTCCACTTGGGGACTAAAACAAACTTTTACTTTGGGAAATTTAATTGTAAGAAAATAGGCTCAAACATTCAGAAAGCTTTTGCACAAACTTACAGAAATGTTATGGTAGTAAACAACTGTTGCTTAAATATCTGCCATAGGGGAGTAGTTACACAGACTATGGTATATCCACTAAACAGTGTATAATCAACTAATTACAAATTTACAGGATGTATATAAATAAACATGTTTATAATAAAATGTTAAGTGAAAAGAAGCAGAATATAACACTGTATAAAATTTAATTACTGTATATATTTTTTTAAAAAGCAAACTTAAGCCCGGCCGGTGTGGCTCAGTGGTTGAGCATCGACCCATGCACCAAGAGGTCGCCGGTTCGATTCCTGGTCAGCACACATGCCCAGGTTGTGGGCCCGATTCCCCAGTGGGGGTATGCAGGAGGTGGCCAATCGATGTTCTCGCTCTTCAGTGTTTCTATCTCTCTCTCTCCCTCTCCCTTCCTCTCTCTCTAAAATCAATAAAGAAAAAATATTAAAAAAAAAAAAAAAAGGCAAACTTAACAAACAAGAACCAGAAAACAAAGTCTACATAGAGAATTAAATGACTGGAAAGTGCTCTATCAATATATTAACAGCTATTGTGTTTGAGTGGTGGGTATGATTGATTTCTTTTTTCTACTGATCTCCTCTCCCTCTTTCCCCTCACCATTGTTCTTAATAAATAGGTATAACAACTTGGGTAATAAAAAATAACTTGGAAAAAATAATTGGTCTTTACACATCCTAGGGTATTAAGATACATACAATCAATAACTTCAATGTTCTCCCTTAAGATAACAATTTCTAAAAACAAATTACTTGTATAGCATATAAACTGTACCTACAGAATGAACCATTGGAGGGCAGAGTGGTTGCTGAGGTAACTGGACTGGGGTGGAAGTAGATAAGCCATAACTAGAATGTGGAGTTTCCTGAGCTTCTATAAGACAAGGAAGAAAAAATCATTCACATCTCATACTGCTTATACAATTATCAGACAACTTAATTAGAGTTTATATTCATGCTTTTAAAAAACATCATTCATACTAACCAGAACCAGTGTGGCAAGGTACAGCAGGAATTCCATTAGGGTTATTCTTTGAAGCTGAGTTATTCATCAGTGACATTTGAGTCTGCACATGCTCACAGAGGGCTTGGTATATCATAGGTGAATACATCCTATAATGATCTTGGAGTGACCAGTTTTGTCGTATAGCTGATGAGTCTCTTCCACTTCCAGCAGAAGTTTCATTACGTATCTGTTTCTTATAATCTGAAGATACTAGTGTGGAAGAAGGAAAAACGAATTCTGGAAATATGATTCTTCAGAAGCTTTTATCATAATACATTAAAAGGGAAAAAAGGGGCTTTCAGAAGCAGCTCAATTCATTATATTCTTTATAGAAGGATTTTACCACTATCACCTCTTAAAAAAAATGATTCTTTTTTTACAGCTTGTAATCAATTTAGCTCTCCAGTCAAAAATTATCTACACCATGTCTTTAAAATTCCTATTAAATGCTATTTGTAAAATCTCTTCTTCAATTTACAAGACTCCTCCCAAGGGTGTTATTTCTCTCTACAATCCAATAAAACTCTTTTACCTTGCTCCTTATCCAGTTGCATGCTTTTGGGGGAGGGGAAAGGAATGAAATTTTAAAAAGTAGAAAACTTTGTAACAATTCTGATGTTTTCACTGTAAAAAAAATCAGAGCTTTGAGAACAAGAATAAAAGTGGACTTAATCTACACACTGGGCACTCAAACAAAATCCTAACCTGACATTTAAAGTCTCCAAAGCCTGACCATAATGTACTTTTCCAACCATCTTTCCATCACTCCCAATTCAAATTTTCTACTCTAGTCAGGCCCATTTAGACCCCCAACAAGCCTTTCTCATCCTCCTATAACATTACTCAAGATGAACCATTTCTTCCAATGAAAGTCTACCCACTCATCAAGGCTCATCTGAAGGCTTCCCTCTTCCATGAAGCCTTTTCCAATTATTCCAGTCCAGTGACTGCTCTTCAACATCCCAGAGCACATATTGTCTATACAAATCATATATCACTTGCAGATTACACTACAATGCTTATCTTTCATTCTCTTGTCTACCTGACTAAACTAAGCTTTTCTCGGCAGAACTGTATCTTATACTTCATTATTTTCTCCCATAGTCCCCTATTAGTCTACATACAAAGTAGTACAAAGTAGAAACCTGGTATTAGTTTATTAGTATGTAAAAAAACAAAAGTTTTCTACATAGCTCTACTCTACAGATCAGTATCAAAATCTATTTACCTGTTTAATAAGTTCTCCTTCCCAAATACTTTTTAAAGACTATTAACAGAAATGATTGTGTTCTTGGTAGATCACAGGTTATCAGGGTACAAGATAAATTTAGAAAAATATATAGCTTCTAGCAGTACCTACCAAAGCTGAACACACAAATATTCTATGACTCAGCAACTGGATCCCAGGTACATACCTAACAGAAGTGAGTGCTTATGTATACTAAATGATGTACTCAAGAATGTTCACAATAGCTTTATTTGCAGTAGCCAAAAACTGAAAACACTCAATAGCTATGAATAGTAGAAATGGATCAACTGTGGTATACTCATATGATGGAATACTATACAGCAATGGAAAAGAACAGATTACTAATATACACAACAACTTACATGAATGTAAAAGACATAATGTTTTATGAAAGATATCAGACACAAGACTGCCCAGTGTACAACTGTATTTATATGAAGTTTGAAAAGAGGTAAAACTATCCAGTGGAGATAGAAGTCAGAAAAGTGGTTACCTGGGGATGAGGGGATAAGTGATGGTGAAGATAATGAGGAAAGAGCCTGGTAGGGTGCTGAAAATGTTCTACATCTTCACCTGGGTGGTGACTATATGGGCGTATTTATACAAAAATTTATCAAGATTTATGCTTTATGAAAGTTATTCCTTAATTGTTGAAAGAGTTAAACAGTTAAATTTCTGATATGGGATTCCACAAATATACATAGTTTACTGGAAATAAAAACATTTCTGAGAGCATAAAACTGACATGTAAAAGGCAAAACGGCAGATTAAATATTACCGATGAAGATAGAAAAAAATTTTATTTTATTTTTTATTTATTTATTTTTTTTATCCTCACCTGAGGACATTTTTTCATTTTTTGTTCAGATAGAGTGGGAAGGAGAGAGAGGAAGAGAGAGAGAGAGAAACATTGACGTGAAAGGGACACATCGAGTGGCTGCCTCCCGCATGACCAACCAGGGCCGGGGACAAACTGCAACTGAGATACGTGCCCTTAGCGGGAACCGAACCCGGGTCTCTCTGGACCGCAGGCCGACGCTCCAACCGCTGAGCCAAACCGGCCAGGGCAAATTTTTTTTTTTTTTTTTATCCTCACCTGAGGACATTTTTTCATTTTTTGTTCAGATAGAGTGGGAAGGAGAGAGAGGAAGAGAGAGAGAGAGAAACATCGACGTGAAAGGGACACATCGAGTTTAAAGAAAAAACTACTAAATTAAAATTTGACTATGAAAAACGTTGGAGATATTAGATACTTCCATTTTGACTTGGGGTACACCTCCTTTTGAGATGATCTATTCCGGTGAATATACTTTCCAGGCCTGAATATGAGCTCTAATATGAATTAGCTGAGTAATTTATGGCAAATTACTTAACTTCTCTTGATCTCCTTTTCCTCATCAGAAAAATGATAATAAAAGTATAGCCTACTTTATAAGGTTATTGTAAAAAGTAAATAACACGTGTAAAGTATCAATGTCTAGCACATAGTAAGAATAAATGCTATCTATATTTTTATTTTATTTTTCTTTATTGATATTAGAGAGAGAGAGGAAGGGAGAGGGAGAGATAGAAACATCGATGAGAGAGAACATCGACTGGCCGCCTGCTGCCTGCCCCCCACTGGGGATCAGGCCCACAAGCTGAGAATGTGCCCTGACCAGGAATCAAACTGGTGACCTCTTGGTACATGGGTGAACGCTCAACAACTGAGCCAGAGTGCAATATTATCTATATTACCAAATGGCTGCAAAGTCTTAAGCTGACAAGTAAATATTTCATATTCACAAATTTCCCATCTGATATCAGTAATAAATCTCCAAGTATGTCTCCCCCCTCTAAGCAGTAAGTTATTCTTTATTATCTGAACAGATGAGCTACAACAAAATTGGTTTAACATTTCTGTAAAAAATATTTCTTATTGGCCCTGGCCAGTTTGGCTCAGTGGTTAGAGCGTCGGCATGCGGACTGGAGAGTCCCAGGTTCAGTTCCTGCTAAGGGCACATACCTCGGTTGCGGTTTGTCCCCGGCTCCCGTTGGGGTCGTGTGGGTGGCAACCACTTGATGTGTCTCTCTCACATCGATGTTTCTCTCTCTCTCTCTTCCTCCCTCTCTCTCTCCCACTCTATCTGAAGATACATGTAAAAATGTCCTCTGGTGAGGATAAAAAATATATATACATATTTCTTATTGGAAATATAATTTTACTATAAAACAAATGGAAAAGTATCCTCTAAAATATTTTAACTTTGAAATCTAAAATGATGGAGGATGAGATCAGTCAGCCATGGCCATCCAGCACATAGCTCCTTCTTTCCTCTTAATTTGTGGGTCTCTCTTCTGCTCTTGGATTTCCTTTGGCCTCATTTAAGACAAGAACTGTCTGGTTTGAGGAATTCTCAGATTTCACACTCACAGGTCTCTGCCTCTCATTCACCTTCTTTTCAAGAGGTGGTTTTCACAATCTCTGATAAAGCTGAGCTACAATATTACGCTTCTGCCAGCAGATGTCATCATCCAACATAAATTAATGAACTTCAAACATATTTCTTTTTTTTTTTTTATCCTCACCCGAGGACACTTTTTCATTTTTTTGTTCAGATAGAGTGGGAGGGAGAGAGAGGAAGAGAGAGAGAAACATCGACGTGAAAGGGACACATCGAGTGGCCGCCACCCGAACAACCAACCAGGGCCGGGGACAAACTGTAACCGAGGTATATGCCCTTAGTGGGAACCGAACCCCGGTCTCTCCGGACCGCAGGCCGACGCTCTAACCGCTGAGCCAAACCGGCCAGGGCCAAACATATTTCTTAAAAATCAAAGCCTCTGAATTAAAATAACTTACTTTACTATTAACTCAGTCCATATGAAACTTTACCAATAATGGTGAAGATTTGTTATTTTAGAAAAAAATCTTAAAGCAAATTACCCAAGACAAGTTAAAAACAATACATAGATTTTTTTTTTTTTAAAGACTGCATTTATATTAATATGCAATTTAAACATAAACAAACAGTCCTGGCCAGTTTGGCTCAGAGGTTAGAGCATCGGCCCACGGACCAAAGAGTCACGGGTTTGATTCCAGTCAAGGGTACGTACCTTGGTTGCAGTTTGGTCCCTGGCCCTGGTTGGGGTCATGTGGGAGGCAACCAGTCAATATGTCTCTCTCTCACATCGATGTTTCTCTCTCTCTCTCTCCCTCCCACTCTATCTTAAGATAAATGGAAAAAAATATCCTCGGGTGAGAATTAAAAAAACAATAAAAACAAACACAAACAACAAAATGAGTCTGTTACTACACAAATACAAATAAAGCATATTTTCTTGCTCTCGTTCATCACATCAAAGTACCCTACAAGAAAATTTTACCTAAGAGATTAGGATGGCAATATGTCTAATTGGTGTCAGTTGATAACTAGAGTCATGAAAGGGATACAATCATCTATTCAGTCCACAAAACTTTTTCAGTCTTTGAATTCCAGCTGTTGTACATACTCTTGCTTATGTACATACATTGTCTGACAGATGAGATAATTCCTGCCAGCCAAATATAGAACAAACATCTACTGCAGATTACAACTGGTATATGCTTGTTATAATGTGAAATATGTAAAAGAACACCTGGCGTAGATGGGGGTAATCAATGCTGAAAGTATTCTGCCTGCACTGGTTTATTGCCCCAAGGTGAGATCAACAATATATGTATGTTACTGAAAGCAGAGTCATGTGCCCACAGCATTCAACACAGTTATATCAAATGTAAAAAGTTGCTTATTTAAAAATGTTTTTTTCTTTAACTGTCAGGAACAGTATAAAAAAATAAGCTCGGTGCACTTCTGGAACTGCCTCTCTGCCTCCTTACTCCTAGTATGCATCAAGGTAGGAAGGCTTGACTCCACAGACACTAAATTATCAGGCAGGTCCCGGGCAGAAAGTACACATGAGACCACACCTCAGAAGATGGTTAACAAAAAATAGTAAGATAATGTATGTTAAAATTAAAGTTATACATAGGTACTAGTTAACATACTGTAACAGATTCCTTAAAATTCTATTTATGATTTACCTCCCCTGTGGAGAGATGGAAGAGAGCAAGCACTGAGCATGGTTTTTGTGCATTGTTGAACACTGTGATAACAGCATCAACAGTTGCAACCACACACACATAAAAGATATCCTTTCTAGATAATGCTACAGTTTGGTAAACTACAAAAGATAGAGTATTGACCCAAAGGAAAGGAGGCTTTTGCTTCTAGTGAGTCAACCTAGGAGTAAATAAGTCAATGAGAACAAATTTCTAACATTGCAACCCTAAAGGAGATTATCCTATGGGAAGTAAGTCTCATCTTCTGATGACGAAAGTATAGGGGAAAGGACAATTAAGAATACTGTAATCTGATCACAGGCCAGAACTGCTGATTTAACTCTAATCCAAATATGAATTTAATGCTTGGGACCTAGAATGCCATATATCTCTCATCTGTTCCTCCAAATCCATCCTCTACTTGTCTTCACCCTGCTCTCCCGAATATGTTGATCTATATGAATTACATTGTTAAGAGACAGTCCATGAGGCTCTTCTGCTCCTATGTGTCTTACTGGGTATACCAAGAAAGTAAGGCCTTGCTTGACCTAAGCTCTACCTGGGCTATTTCTAAGGGTGAAACCTTGAGCAACCTTGAGGGATACGGTAATGTTTCCCCTGAGATAAGTACAGGATTGCTTACTGCATCCTACCCAAAGCAATGGAATCACCAACACAGTGCTCCTCAGCTGAAACTTAAACCTACAGTACGAGCAGCATCCCCCTGGGTCCATCACATCACCCCCATGGGAGTTGATGGCAAGGGGAAACCAAGACAAATAGGCTGATGTACAGGCTGCTTGCTGTGGTATGAATAATAAACTCCTTTGTCTCTGACCCAGGAGTCTTGTGTCTCCTGCCAGTATCTGTGACATAGTAAGTCTAACTTATTAGCTTGTAAGAATAAATATCAAGTTGGGTCTGATCCAATGGGATTCTTGGCATTATCAGGGAAAGGAAGCAGCATGAAGTTGGAGTGTTTATTCCAATTCTATGATGTCACCAATGAAGCTCACTGCTCTTCTCAAAGTGACCTACTCTACACAACAGTATCTACTTCTGAGTCCCAGTAACCTCTCCATCACCTCATCCTGTAAGGCCTAGGGATGATAACAGCTCTGCTGCTGCTGCTAGCACTGGGCTGATATAATCCTTTGAGATTTCTCTATATCCGATTTACACCTTTGTAACGAGTTTCTTTGTAAATAAACCCTTCTTGAATTAAGTTAATTTGAGTGTTGCCACTTGTTTCCTGTTGGAACACTGAGTAACAAGTAGTTAAGCTAGGATTCAGGTTGCTACTGTGGCACTACTGTCAGCCATGTACATTCCAAATGAGAGTTCCTTGAGGAGGGGTGCCCTGGACAAGAAATAACCTGCCTCGAGGAAAAAGTAGGTCACTGGAGGAATAGGCAGTTGGTACTACCAATCCTTTCTTTGTCCACTGGGTCCCAATACATAGTCTTCTGCTTTAAGAGCTTAGAACAGGGATCAACACACTTTTTCTTAAAAGGCTAGAGGATAAATATTTTAGGCTTAGCAGCCAGATGGTGTCTATGTCACAACTACTCAACTTTGCTGTTATGGCACAGAAGCAGTCATAGAAAATACATAAATGAATCAGCATGGCTATGCTCTGATAAAACTTTATTTACAAAATAAATAAAATAACTAAACATTATTTATAAAATAAAGTTGGCTGTAGTATGCGGAGCACTGGTTTAGACCAATGCTGACCAATAAAAATAGAATGTAAACCATATATGCAATTTTACAGTAGCTATATTTAAAAAGCAAAGCTAGATAACACTAATTTTCATAATGTTTTATTCAAATCAATATATTCAAAATATTAACATTTCAATATGTAATTAATTTTAAAAATTATTTTATTTTTTTATATTACATCATCTATACCTGGTATGTATTTTATACAAAGCACACCTCAATCTGGATGCTAACTTTTCATCAGAAATACTTGATCTGTATTTAGATTTAATAAAGTTTACAGTTGAAAAAGTAGATTCATGTACCCACATAATTCCAAACATACTTAAACGTTTTCTAATAACAGGATCAAGTAACAGTTTCCAAGTTTAAATTAAGATTAAACACTTAGGATTCAGCTCCTTGGTTGTACTAGCCATACATCAAGTGCTCAGTGGCCACATGTGGTTAGTGACGACCATCCTAGACAGTGTGGGTCAAGATAATGCGAGGTTAAATGTGACTGACCTCCAAGAAGGGTTAGTTAGTAGGTTGTTTCCTCTGCCTTAGTGCTCTGACTCAGGGACCATATGGAACATCAACCTCTAATCCTTTGAATGCTCTACCCTCATTTTTTCAGCCCTTTGCCTGGACCCTGATCTGTTAATATCCAGGGCTATCGCCGTAGATGATTTTCTAAACTTCACCCCTTGCCTGAGCTGAATCTCAGCATGCACTGCTGTGTTAACACTTTTGGCCCACCTGAGCTGTGGAACTAGCTAGTCCCACTCTTCTCCATCTGAATTCCCACTGTGGACATTTTCATCTCCATTTTGGGCTATCTTATTCTATATGTCTCCAAGGGACACCATAAGCAAAACTTAGTTATTTAAAGCTGTTTGCTGAATTACTACACTTAAGTCAGCAAGTTAACTATGAAGGTGTAAAATATCCCATCAATCAGTGGCAAGCCCTCTCTCCTTACGTATCTATCCAACTTGGAATTTTACCTTCTCATGTACCATGTGCAGCTCAACAAGTTGAGCTACTGAACCTGCTACGATATATACATATGCAACAATTTAAAAATAATAAGTACACACATGTAACCCAACCAATATTATCTATGAAATTTATAAGTGACAGGGAGAACAAAGATAACTCTACATACCTCCCAAATGTCATTCTGAGTTTTAATCTTTTCTCCTACAAAACTCAGTCACTTTCCTACTTTTCTTCTTGGGAACATAATGGTAAACAAAGTAACTACTCAGCAATTAGAAGCTGAATAGAAAAAGAGAGGCATAAACTTACACACACTTGAATAACCAACATATTATTAAAATGAAAGACCAATCACATAATCCTGATAATTTATCAAAACCCTCAGAATTAAGAACTATATTTAAATAAATAAGTCAAAAAATACTTACAAATTTCTTTCCGGACTAATGAAGGAACAGTATGTTTTTCGTGTCCTTTCTTTTTAGATCCATATCTTTTTCCTTCTAAAAGTCTAGGATTACATCTATTTTCTGAATATGCTACTTCTGAACCTATTAATAATTAAAACAAAAATTATAAGCATTAAGAGAACTACTTAATTGAGAAAAAATGATCAGCAAAGAAGCATTCAAAAAATAAAACCTGAATCTTCATTTCTCAAAATGTTCCGCAGCAATGAAGCACAGCCATCAAGCCCCTGTGCAGTGTCAGTCTGTAAGGAGAAAGTCATTTAGAAATGATTATATAAAATTCTAATGCAAGAAAAAAAACACTGCAGTTTTAAATTTGCTTTTAGGAACAATTTAGTATTGGTAGAAAACATGTTTTAAAGCAAAAGCATTCATACTTCCTTAGGGCAACTGATACTTTACCTTTGAATTTTTATGCCCACTTTTTAGCTTTTACCTGAAGACTAATTATAATAATGTACATTGTACTGATTCAGTTTAATCTTACCTGACTTTCTGAATCAGAATGGATGGAATAGCCAGAATCTGCATTAAAACGTGCTATCTTTCTTAAATGGGTCCTAGAAAACAAGTTTAATATTTTTACAAATAATACAGAAATTTTTTTCCAAAATATAAGTCATTTTCTTTCTAGCAAAGGTTGGATAAGAAAACTTGTCCAACCATGTATATGATGGATTTATATAGCACTTTATGAAGACTGTAAAGACTGTTAAACACTAAAATGATCAATGTGGGTAGATATGGAAGGTTCCTCCCCAGAGTTTTGTGAAGGTAGAGAGACTCATCTAGTTTTCTAGGGTAGGTTAAATTTAGTCCAGCCCAAAGACCTGAAAAATCTGAGATTTCCTGAAGTTGTCAGCTTCTTTAAGTACTTACTGCTTCTTTCCATTGGTTAACTTAGCAGATCCGGTATGTTTTCCTGAAGATAATACCTATGAAATAATGTATTATATTATAGTAGATATACAAATATTTTTCTATTATACTCTCAGTATGCTGTCTTTACAAAACCTGAAATATTACTCATTTCCTTTTTTATTGTGGTAAAACATAAAATTTACCATTTTTGCCATTTCTAAGTGTATAGTTCTAAGAGTAGAGTTCAGTATTTGTGTCCTTTTGTGACTGGCTTATTTCCCTTAGCACATCTTCAAGGGTCATCCATGTTACAGCATGTGCCAAAATTTCCCACCTTTTTAAGGCAGAATAATATTCCATTTTATGAATGTACCATACTAATTTTAAATAAGTGTGATATATTCTAAAAACTCACAATTATAATTGAACTCACAATTTGCTCTATATAAAATGTCAAGCAAGCAACATGTTCCTTAAGTCTATTTGAGTTGAACTTGAAGTTGAAATATTATTTTAACCAACTATAGTAAGCTGGACTATACTCAATCCCTGAATACATTCTACATTCCCCAAAGTCTTCAAAACATATAATTCAAGATATAGGATAGAGTCCATAACTCAAATTCTATTTATCCACATATTTTTTTCTTTATTGACTTTTAGAGAGAGAGGAAGGGAAAGGGAGAGATAGAAACATTGATGAGAGAGAACCTCGACTGGCCGCCTCCTGCACGCCTCCACTGGGGATCGGGCCCACAACCTGGACATGTGCCCTGACCGGGAATCGAACCGGCGACCTCTTGGTGCATGGGTTGATGCTCAACCACTGAGCCACACTTTTTTATAATGCCTGACAAAACCACTTCATAAAAACTCTACCATTCCTCTTTATCCACATCTCATTCCCTCAATTTTTCTTTAAGTCATATAGCAATACTGTTTTTATTAAAATTTTAAATTAAAAGTAACATAAATGGGCTACCTTTTGTGTATAAGAAAAAATATACATTTGCTTTTACATGCATCCAATATCTTGAGAGTTATACATGAAACAGTTAATTGTTGCTGCCTCTGGAGGGAAACTGAGAATCTGGGGGATAGAGCAAGAAGGGAGACTTTCCATGGTGTATCTTTTCATACCTTGATAACTTTATACCAGGTAAACATTAAAATATAATTTTAAAAAGACATGGTTAAATTCCCTACTCAATCCCTCATTTCACCATTCAGGTGTAGTCACTGTTTAGTTACATGTATGATTTTTCTTGATATGTTTACATATTTCATCCCAAGATAGCTCTGAGTAGTAACTAAACTTTTGGAGTTACATAGTATTCTGTTATTTGTTTGAATATGTACTCCTTCCTTTTAAGAATGCTACTGAGAACACATTGAGAGTTATATTTCTCCTTGAGATAAATTGTAATACGATGGAGTCACAAAGCCAGCAGTGAGAACCAATGTTGCAGGAATAAGATCCCACATAACATAGCTCTATTACTTCCTGAAGACATTTAGGGTCTTCCTCTTCAGTATATCTATGCTGGTGTCCCAGCCAGAACCATAATAAAAATCCAACCCATGGGGGTAAGTCCAAAAACACTTCCACAATTATTATCTTTTAAAATGTTTTTGTTTTATGTTTTTATTGATTTTTTTTTAGAGAGAAAAGGAGAGAGAGAAACATCAATTTGAGAGAGAAACATAGATCAGCTGCCTCCTGGACTCCTCTTACTGGGAATGGAGCCTGAAACCCCAGGCATGTGCCCTGACCAGGAATGGAACCGGGACCTCTCAGTCCATGAGATAATGTTCAATCCAAGAGCCACACCAGCCAGGCCAATTATTACCTTTTAAAAAAATTTTAAGTACTGTCTGAGATAAATGTATGGCATAATTGTAAGATTATATATAGTATTTCTCCAAAAAATATACATGAGGTTCTATTAGACAATTAGACAAAGAAAATTGCCCAGGATAAAAACACCCTGCAACAGTAATTTCTGTCAATTGTTTTGGTATTTTTTATTTTGAAATAATGGTACAAAGAACTGTGTACACTTCACCCAGATTCCCCAACTGTTCACATTTTATCACATCTGCCATTTTCTCTTTCAGAATATATATAATTTTTTGTCTGAAGTTCAGAGTAAGTTTCAGATATGATACCCCTTTATAGTTAAATATTTACTCTTAAAACAAAGTCACTCTCTCATTTAACTACAATATAATTATCAAAATCAGGAAGGTCACATTGATACCATACTATAATCTACAGACTTTATTCACATTTAATTACCCCAATACTGTCCTTTATACAAAAAAAAAAAAAAAAAAATTCTGGTCCATGTTCAATTCAGGATCATAGTTGCATTAATTTGTCACCTCTTTAAAAGTCTCTTTTAGTCCGAAATAGCTTCTTGGGTTGTCATTCATTGTCTTTTACAACCTTGACATATTTAAAGAGTACAAACCAGTTATTCTGGTAGAGTGTCCCTCTGGATATTGAGACTTATTTGATGTTTCTTCATGATTAGAATCAGGTTTTGTGTTTTTGGCAGTAATACCACAAAAGGGATGCTGTGTCCTTCTCCATACAACCTGAGTAGGCAAGTGATGTCAGTTTGTCCCATTATTGGTGATGTAAACTTTGATTACTGAAGATGGTGCCTACCAAATTTTCACTGTAAGGTTACTTTTTTTACCTTTGTAAATATTAAGCATCTTGTGAGGAGATACTTTTGATTATGCAGACATCCTATTTATCAAACTTTTACCCAGTACTTTTAGCAACCATTGATGATTCTTGCTTTAATCAATTGCTTGCCAAATAGTGATTTTTCTAACTTACATAATTTCTTCCACATTTATTGGCATTTGACTTCAGTGAAGCACTTTTCCTTCATTTACTTGTTACTATAGACTCATTGATTTCTATTTTATTCAATGGGTTATGTCCACTATTATTATTTTATTTTGATGCTCAAATTGTCCCAGATTCTATCAGTATGAGTCTCTTCAAATTGGCTCCTGTATCCTTGAACATGTTCTCATTAGTTTCTGAGCTATCCCTTACTTTGTACAAGGGGCTCCAGGCTTTTTTTTTTTAATTGTGGTAAGAACATTTACCATGAGATCTAACCTCTTAACAAATGTTTCAGTGTACAGTACAGTACTGTTAACTATAGGAATGATGCTGCATAGCACATCTCTAGAACTTACTCATCCTGCATAACTGAAACTTTATATTCACTGAATCGCAACTCCCCATTTCTCCCTCCCTCCAGCCCCTGGCAACTACCATTCTACTCTCTGCTTCTCTGAATTTGATTCTTTAGATACCTTATATAAGTGAAGTGTGATGTTTATCCTTCTGTAACTGGCTTATTTCACTTAGCGTAATATCCTCAACATTCATCTATGTTGCATATGGCAAAATTTCCTATTTTTTTGAGGCTGAATAATATTTGACTGTGAGTATATAGCACATTTTCTTTATCCATTCATCCATCAATGGACATTTAGGTTGTTTCCACATCTTGGCTATGTGAATAATGCTGTAGTGAACATAGGAATGCAAATATCACTTCAAGATTCCGTTTTGAATTCTTTTGGATACCCAAGTGGGATTAATTTTTTGAGGAACTTTGTTTTTCATAGCAGCTGCACCCTTTTATATTCCCACCAACAGTATACAAGGGTTGCGATTTCTCCACATCCTCATCAGTACTTGTTATTTCCTGCTTATTTTGATAATAGCCATCCTAACTGGTATGAGGTGGTATTTCACTGTGGTTTTGATTTGCATTTCCCTGATGATTAGTGATGTTGACCATCTTTTGATATCTGTTGTCCATCTGCATGTCTATAATTAATATTTACAAGTTCTTTGTCCATTTTAAAATCAGGTTATTTATTTTTCTTTTGAGTTGTAGGAGTCCCTTATATACTGTGGATATATGGCTTACAAATATATTTTCCCATTCCATAAGTTGCACTTTCACTCTGTTACTTATTCCCTTTGCTGTGCTCATCTTAAGATTTCCCTCTTGGCCCTGGAGTTGACCATTTCTCCAAGAAGCCGTGGTTCCTTTTAGTGGACAATGGTATTTAGAAACCAAGATTTAGGCACTAGATGTGCTCTTTGCTACTGGGGCTTCCAATCTTTTTTCATATGGATTATTTAGTCATGACTTGATAGTTGTAATTTTGAATCTTGTGTTTTTACTTTTAAATCTTCCACATTAACATAGCCTTCACATTTTTTAATGGTTGCATATTATTTCCTTGAGTGCAAATAATATAATGTGCCCTTGGTTTGCTTTATGTTTTGTACAATTAAAACACAAACCTGAAATAAACCTTTCCATATACTAAAAATAGTCTTTTCATATTCAGGATTAAACACTTAATTAGTCCTGGCTGGGTAGCTCAGCTGGTTGGAGTATCATCCCGTACACCAAAAGGTTGTGGGCTCAATTCCTGGTCAGGGCACATACATAGGTTGAGGGTTTTATCCCTGGTCAGGGAGCGTATGGGAGGCAACAAATCAATGTTTCTTTCTCTCCCTTCCTTTCTCTCTAAAATCAATTAAAAAAAACATATCCTTGGTGAGGATTAAAAAAAAAAAAAAAAAAAAAAGCTTAATTATTTGGTGAAAGGTTATTTGTTGTTCATTGGCCCTTGATAAAAACTGTAAAACTGCTCTCCAAACTGAATGCCCCAAATCACAGTGCACGAGAGAACCAGTTTGCTTTTACCTCACATTTTCTTCTACTTTTTACTTTGCTATTTGAGAAAAATATATGCATTTCTTAGGAGTCATACCTCCTACCAACCAGTGCAAGATAAAATTACATTTGTGGAATTATTTAGAGTGTACGAAAACCTTTCATTTCCAATTATCCACACTCTGCGAGCTGATATTATTTGTAAGAGGCAGAAACCTTAATTTCAGAAAGGTGGCTTACTTCAGCTGTACACTTTCTCAGCATAGGGTAATGTTTAAAAGAATGGACTCTCACACCAGCTCTGTGGGTCTGAATCCAGCCTCCACTGCTAACCAGCTGTGTAACTGCAGGGAAGTTATTTGCTCAATCCCTCAATTTCCTCATCTATAAAATGGGGATGATAATCGTATCTAC
The DNA here is from genome assembly GCA_030848825.1 of Tadarida brasiliensis. Lineage (NCBI taxonomy): Eukaryota > Metazoa > Chordata > Mammalia > Chiroptera > Molossidae > Tadarida > Tadarida brasiliensis. The sequence continues at coordinate 60,559,684 of CM061260.1, read as the reverse complement.
CTCCTAAGAATATTGTGAGGATTAAATGAGAAATTATATGTAATATGTAAGAGCATTTCCAGCAGTACCTGTCACATTGCTATCTAAATGTTAGCTGCTATTGTTATCATTAAGATAGTAGTAAACTAAATTTTAAAGGGGATTAAATTTTGTTGTATTTATGCCTAGTGTGAGGTAGATATTTAACCTGATTCTTTGACTTAATCTCCCCAATTCTTCAAGGCATAATATTATACTTATTTATACCTATTTTATAGAGGAGACTCAGAGAAGTAATAAGTGCTTTGCATACTACCACTATAACAGTAGTGGCATAATAGGAATTTGAATCTGTAGCTGACTATGACTACAAAACCATGTTATTACCCCTTGCTGACTGGGCATATTCTAAGTTTATTCAACATAAGAGAAAGATCTATAAGGGTGATGCTGGTCTGGAAGTACTCATGAGAAAGTCTTAAGCCAGGTCTTGAAAAAAGAGTAAGATTCACATTAATGGAGAAGACAGCATTATAGGTGCGTTAATGATGGAAGACCAAAAGTAAAGGGGGAGGGAGCTGGATATATTTAAGGAGGAGTAAGATCACTCTAAGTATCGGGTCTGTGCAAGGAAGAGTTGATTCATTGCCTGAAAATCTACTATATGTCAGGTGCTGTCCTAGGCCTTGAAGATGTAGACCTAAATTGTGTAATATCTAAGGCATATATATTAGCGATTTGTCTAGCCTGAAAAGTGGTCTGATAAAGGTTAGAACAGGGCACAAAAGGGGAGCCAAGGGGCACCCTAACAACGGGGAAGGGAGAGTGTTGCAAGGCTTCTAGAAGTAGCTAAGGGACAGGAGATGGGAAGTGGAGATACCAGAGACAGAAGAGCATTCTACGCTAACAGAGTGCAAAGGCATGGAAGAATGAGAGGACAGGGGGTGTCCAGGACACCGGAGAATAGGTAAACAGTGCTGGATAATATTGGAATAGGGGCAGCAGCTGGTAAGAAATGCAATCTCAGGCCAAAGAACTGAGATTTTTTTATCTTGAAAAAGAAGTGTTCCAGTGTCAGACTGTAAGCAGAAAAGAGTCATTATTTACAACAAGGGTGTGCATTTGAAAGGGGTAAGGCTAAAGGCAGTGACACGAACAAGGAGACTTTATTTTATAATTACTAACTAGTAAAATACCAGCAATTGTGACGAAAGATCAGCTAAGAGCGGCACTAGGTGGAAGAGACGAGAACCTGGATTTAAGTAACAATGTACTAAGGCTCGGAGAGGTCAAGTCACCCGGCCCAGCGGCAGAGTTTGAACTCGAACCCGAGCCCTACACCAAAGCCAGCGCTCTGGAGGGCTACAACGATTAAAACAGAATGTACCTCTATGGACAGAGCGGCTGTGTTAGGGTGTTAGGATGTTAGGAGTCGGTGTCTCCCCCACTCCTCTTCCCCAGCATTTCTAATGCGGCCGCACTGTCTTTGTTTTTTTCAGTTTTGCACTTCTCCCGGCCCGAGAATCCCCCTCCGTCCCTCTCCACCCCCACAGTGGACGCCTCAGGTCCACGACCCTCACCTGGCCGGGCCGAAATCCCGACCTAACCATCTCTCGCAGCCTCAGAGAAGCCCAGATCGAAGGAAGTAAAACCGCACGGTAATAGGAATTAACCGCCGTGGACTCCCGGCCGCCCTTGGCCCGCCCCCTGGGCTTCCGCTTCCGGGAAGGAGCCCGCGGAATGTCGCGCCTCATGGTCTCCGGCGCGCCACGGAGGTCTCTCTCCTTCCAGCCCGGCGGCACTGGGCTTGCGCAATAGACCTTTCCCGGCTCCCGGCTCCTTACACTCTGGTAGACGGGGCGGGGCCAGGGAGGGGCCCCAGCGGGGTGGGGCGGGGCTTGGCGGGGCGGGGCGAGAAGTCCTGGCGCTGCGCTGAAAGCAAGCCGGTTCTGCGATACCTGGAAGACCCGAATTCGCGGTCCTGCTGCGAGGGCTTTTTGGTGGGGGATCACCGCCCTGCATCAGCTGAGGGAAGCCAAGTCAAGGACTCAACAGGGCCAGAGGAAGGGACGCGGTAGAGGGTGGATAGGTGTGAGAAAGAATTGCACTGGGCTCTTAGGTTTTGGCTTTTTACTTTTAGTTGGTGTCTTCTGTGCCATTTTGAATGACTTTCTAGTTGATAGCCAATAGAAATCAATCCTTGGTCTCGCTATATTTGCGTAATTATGATGGCAATTCAAAATGACTCACTGTAGCCCAAACTCTCAGAACGGTGCTCATTACCTGAAAGTTGGGATTCTGGTTTTCCATGCATAGCATCATAGTTGTCTACTCTTAAGTTTAGGTAAAAAATATTGTTAAATAATGACACAGTATTCTTAGCATAGCATGCTGCATGAATTTTAATGGAAATTAGTCCTCATTTTTTTTTTTTTTGAAGGGGAGCGTTGTTTTATTTTAATCCTCACCTGAGGACATGCTTAGAGAGGGGAAGGGGGAGAGAGAGAAACATCCATGTGGGAAACATCAATTGACCCGTTACCTTCCGTAACTGCCCCAAATGGGTATCAATCCTGCAACCCAGGTATGTACTCTGACCAGGAATCAAACCGGCAACCTTTCCGTGCGCGGGATGACGCTCAACCAACTGAGCCACTCTCTGCAGCAGTCTGGTTTTTCAGGCACTGAGTTTTGGGTTAATGTTTTAAATCAATTGATTCCATTTTTCTAAATAGGAAAAGGAACAACCTCTTGAAAGTCTCTAAATTGCAATTAAAACAAAAACTCAGAAACGACTCTGTCCACCAATATATTGCACACTTTCAATATATTGATTTGGGGAAACTGGATATTTAAGAAATTTAGTCTTGAATTAGAGTAGACTGTGAAGCCTTTCCCTTCCTTCTTCATCCCTCTCCTATAATGTGTTTAATATATTCACCTGAAGTTATAGGATTTTTTTCTTAGTTGATTTGATTTTTTAAAAACAGATACTAATTTTTTAAATACTGCTTATTTTAGAAAATACAGGTGAGCAAGAAATAAAAATCACCCATATAATCCTACTACCTAGGGAATACCACTCTTAACAGTTTGGTGCATTCCCTTCTAGACTTTTCCAACTGTGTATACATATATAAATATATTGCAACAGCCCTGGCCGGCCGGTGTGGCTCAGTTGGCTGGACATCTAACCACGCACCAGGAGGTTGCTGGTTTTTTATTCTGGTCAGCAGCACATGCTCAGGTTGCAGGCTGGTGGGGGCCTTGCAGGAGGCAGCTGATGTGTTACTGGTTGAAGTAGGGTATCCCCACTGAGTGCTGGCAGTGGAGTCATTACGATATCTCAAGAAAAAGAATTTTCTGAGACTCGCATGGGAGGATGAGTGATTTTGATTTGCATGGAATTACATCTCTGTGTTTCCAAAGTTCCATTTCTCTTAATCCAGTCTTGGAAGAAGTGCAGTTGGCATTCCAGTAGAGCTAAAAGCAAAACCAGTGTCCAGAGTTTCTGTTCCATGTTGTAACCGAGTCCAGTTCAGCATCAGGCTAGTTGTAGTCCATTAGTCCACTGTGTGTGGGGTCCACATGGCCGTGCAACAAGAGTCCCAAAAGAGCCAAGAGCAACCAAGCAGGCAAAGAGAGCGAACTCCTTTGTTTAGGAAATTAAATATCTCAAAATTTACCGTGTTTGCAGTGGCCACAGCCTACTCTTGGCCTGTTCCCAAGTAGGTGTGACTGACAGGCAAGCACCTTTGAAGGTCCCTGTTTCCCCACCCCCCACCTCCGCCAACTTTACTGAGCATGCATCTATCTTCCCTTTGTGCAGTCCCCCAGTGATCTGCAGGGAATGGACTGGTGGCTCCCTGGGGAGTGTAAAGCTGTGGCTTCCTGGTGAAGCTGCCTAAATGACATACCTGTAATATTTGGCCTTCTCTTTGCTCCTTTTCTATTATTAATAACTAGGTTAATTACAACAGGATCAGATGGATGTTGCACTCTCACATCGATGTTTCTCTCTCCCTCTCCCTTCCTTCTCTCTCTAAAAATCAGTAAACTATTCTTTTAAAAATGTATATAGCCCTGGCCAGTTTTAGCATTGGCCCTCGGACCAATGAGTCTCGGGTTCGATTCCGGTCAAGGGCACCTACCAAGGTTTCTGTTTGTCCCTGGCTCTGGTCGGGTCCTATGGGAGGCGATCAGTTGATGTGTCTCTCTCTCACATCGATGTTTCTCTCTCTCTCTCCCTCCCTCCCACTCTGTCTGATAATAATTAGAAAAATGTCCTCAGGTGAGGATTAAAAATAATAATAATAAATGTACATATATTTCAACAATACAGTATGATACATATAACTATAACATGAGTGTTTTCTGTCAATGTTTCTTATTAATCTACAATTACAAAATGGCTGCCTGGTGTTCTATCTCCCTACTGTTTGGGAATTTATGTTCCCACTTACTTTGTTTGCTGGGGGTTCTTTTCCTCTTTTGTTTTTAAGATAATAGCTTCTGAGTTTGTTTGTTTGTTTTCTTTTGTTTTGCATTTTCCCCCAACTTTTTATTGTGGTAAAATACACAAAACATAAAATTTACCATCTTAACCATTTTTAAGTACAATTTCGTGGTATTAAATACATTCATAATGTGCACTCATCACCACCATCCATCCATCTCCAGAACTCTTTTATTCTTGTAAAACTGAAGCTCTATACCCATTAAACAATAACTCCCATTCCACTTGAGCCCCCTCCCCCATCCCCAGTGCCTGGCAACCACAATTCTACTTTCTGTTTCCATGCTTTTGACTACTCTGAGTACCCCATATAAGTGGGAACATACAGTATTTGTCCTTTTGTGACTAGCTTATTTCACTTGTTTTCAAGGTTTATCCATGTTGCAGCATGTGTCAAAATTTCCTTTTTTTTTTAAGGCTAAGTAATATTCTATTGCATGTGTATGCCACACTTTGTTTATCCATGTATCTGTTGATGTACACTTGGGCTGCTTCCACATTTTAGCTATTGTAAATATTGCTGCTATGAACATGGGTATACCAATATCTCTCCCAGACCCTGCTTTTAATTCTGTTGGGTATATAGCCAGAATTACTAGATCATGTGGTAATTCTATTTTTTATTTTTTTTTATTTTTTTTTTGGTACGTGCCCCTAGTGGGAACCGAACCCGGGACTCTGGTTCGCAGGCCAACGCTCCAACCACTGAGCCAAACCGGCCAGGGCACTATTTTTAATTTTTGAGGAAATATCATCCTCTTTTTCACAATGGCTGTACCATTTTACATTCCCAGCAACTGTGCTTAAGGGTTTCCAATTTCTCCACATCCTTGCCTACAATTTTCTGTTGTTGTTTTATAGTAACCATTCTAGTGGGTGTGAGGTGATATGTCATTGTAATTTTGATTTCTACTTCCCTAATGATTAGTGATGAGCATCTTTTCATGTGCTTATTGGCCACTTGTATATCTTCCTTGGAGAAATGTTTATTCAAGTCCTTTTCCCATTTTTAATTTGGGTTGTTTGTATTTTTATTGTTGAGTTTGAGTTCTGTACATATTCTGGATATTAATTTCTTATATGATTTGCAAATATTTTTTTCCATTCTGTTGGTTGCTTTTTTACTCTGTTGATATTGTCTTTTGATGTATAAAGTTTTTTATTTTCATGAAGAGACCAATTTGTCCATTTTGTTTTTCTCATCTTTAGTGTCATATCTAAGTAGTAACTGGAAAATTTAATGTCATGAGCATTTGCTCTATTTTCCTTATAAGATTTTTAAATTTTAAGTCTTACATTTGGGTGTTTGACCCATTTTTAGTTATTTTTTGCACGTGGTGTTAGGTAAGGCTCTAACTTTTTATTCTTTTACATGTGGATATCCATTTTCCCAGCATCATTTGTTCAAAAGACTGTCCTTTTCCTATTTAATAGTATTGGCACTCTTGTAAAAAATCATTTGACCATATATGTGAGAGTTTATTTCTGGGCTCTATTCCTTTGGTACTGCCTTTATGCCAGTACCTTGCTGTTTTTATTACAGAAGATTTGTAGTAAGTTTGAAATCAGGAAATGTAAATCCTACAGCTTTGTTCTTCTCTTTCAAGATTGCTTTGGCTATTTAGGGTTCCTTTAGATTTCATATGAATTTCAGGATGAGTTTTTCTGTTTCTGCAAAAACCATCACTAAGAATGGGATAAGGATTGGACAGTAAACACTTTGAATAGCATTGACATCTTAATATTAAGTATTGCAATCCTTGAACATGGGATGTACTTGCATTTGAGTCTTCTTTAATTTCTTTCATCACTGTTTTGAAGTTTTCATTGTAAAAGTCTTTCATCTCCTTGATTAAGTTATTTTCTAAGTATTTTATTCTTTTGGATGCCATTGAAAATAGAATTGTTTTCTTAATATCCTTTTCAGATTGTTTATTGTTAGTTGTATAGAAATGCAACTAATTTTTGTGTGTTGAATTTGTATCCTGCTGCTTTGTTGAATTCACTTATTCTAAAAGTTTTTTGTTGGAATCTTTAGGGTTTTCTACATATAAGATCTTATAATCTGTGAACAAAGATAATTTTACTTCTTTCTTTCCAATGTGAATACGTTTTATTTCTTTTTCTTGCTTAATTGGTCTGGCTGGACCTTCCAGTATTGTGTTGAACAGAGTGGCAAAAGGGGGTCTTCTTGCCTTGTTCCTGATCTTTAAAGAAAAGTTTTCAGTCTTTCACTAGTGAGTATGATCTTCACTATGGGGTTTTCATATATGGCTTTTATTTTTTATTTTTTTTATCCTCACCTGAAGACATTTTTGCATTCATCTTCAGATAGAGCAAGAGGGAGAGAGGGAGGGAGGGAGGGAGAGAAACATCGATGTGAGACAGACACATTAACTGGCTGCCACCCACATGACCCCAACTGGGTCCAGGGCAAACTGCAACTGAGGTACGTGCCCTTAGCGGGAACCAAACCCAGGTCTCTCTGGACCTCGGGCCGAGGCTCTAACCACTGAGCCAAACCAGCCAGGGCTCATATATGGCTTTTATTATACTGAAGTAGTTTCTTTCTATTCCTAGTTTGCTGAGTGCTTGCCCCCCCTTATCATGAAAGGATGTTTTGTTAATCTCTGCCTCAACATTCCTTGTTGGTTTCTTCATCTACATCCCTGTTAATTTTTAAATTATCTTTAACTGCTGAGCCAAACCGGCCAGGGCAATTTTTAAATTATCTTTAAAATCTTGGCTGAAGGTCTTTTTCCTACCATGTTGAGACTCATAGAAAGTCACCATATTGTCCAGAGGAAATATGTTGTTAACTGAGAGAAGAGGGTGGAGTGAGGGAAGATAAAGAAGACAGATATGCTTCTCTATAGGAGGTAAAATGAACAAGATTTGGTGAAGATTTAGGAGGTATTTATATTGACCTTGGTTTCTAGATTTTGTATTTGGATGGGTGATGGGGGAGATCCATATTTAGTAGGGAAGTTTATTAAATCATTTCCCCCAATGTTTTATTATGGAAAAATGTAAACTAGGAACTCACTTTAAGGCATATTGATTAGGGATGCCTTGGAGTCATCCAAGAGATATCAAGAAGGCGCCTGGATAGTTGTGTTTGGAGGTTGGTTGAGAGGGATGGGTTACAGATACACATTTCTGAGTCATCTGTGCGAACTTAAGCCATAGGCTTCTGAGTTCGTGTTCAGGTTACTTCCTTAAGTAAGCCTTTCCTTCCATATCTCTATCCCACTCCTGGAAACTAGGTCATGTACTCCAATACTAGAATGTTACGGCACCATTTTTTCACTGGTATGAGTAGTTGTTTAATGTCTATCTTCCCAAGTAGAATTTGGTCTCAGAAAGCAGAGACCTTATCTTAGTATAGTATCCCAATACATAGCACAATGCCTTGCATGTAATAGGAATTTTTTAATTGTCAAGTAAATAAATGAACCAACTAGTGTTTGGACTGTTTTGGTACATTGGGGCTGACAACCACTTGAATGCTCTGAGACTTAGGATTGTCCAGGACTCACCTGTTTGAGCCTGATATGGATGTTTAGGTACTAGTATCATGGTTAATGATTATGCTTGTTTGAGGCAGTTTTATAATTTAGTGCATTGGACCATGGCTTTTCCAATTGGCTCACCTCTGAAGTGTGAAAGAAGTCTCTGTTCATATTTATTTATTTATTTATTTGTTTATTTATTTATTTATTTATTATTCCTCACCCGAGGATACTTTTCCATTTATCATCAGATAGAGTAGGAAGAAGGGAGAGAGAGAGAGAAACATTGATGCGATAGAGCCACATCGACTGGTTGCCTCCTTCACGACCAAACCGGGGCCGGAGACGAACCGCAGCCCGTGGCCAGAATAGAACCCGTGACTCATTTGTACGCGGGCCGACGCTCTAACCACTGAGCCAAACCAGCCAGGGCTGTTCATATTTAACTATGCTCCAATTTATAGGAAACAACTAAAGTTGCAAAGTATATGAAAAGCTAAACTAAAAACATAGTTAAGATTTACAACCAGGATACAAGATTCAAAAAGTAAGAAGCTGTAGCCCTGGCCGGTTTGGCTCAGCGGTTAGAGCGTCGGACTGCGGTCCAGAGAGACCCGGGTTCGGTTCCCGCGAAGGGCATATGCCTCGGTTGCAGTTTGTCCCCGGCCCTGGTTGGTCGTGCGGGTGGCAGCCACTCGATGTGTCCCTTTCACGTCGATGTTTCTCTCTCTCTCTCTTCCTCTCTCTCCCTCCCACTCTATCTGAACAAAAAATGTCCTCGGGTGAGGATTAAAAAAAAAAAAAAAGTAAGAAGCTGTATACTGGATAGTAAATTAAATGTTGGGAGCATGAGCTCAGATCTTCTTGAAAGGATCTGAGACTGCCCTATTGCTTTCCTCAAGTCATTTGGTGCCTCCCGAAATTATTTCTAACCCAACAGTTCTTAAACCTTTTGAGATCATATACCATTTTGAGAATTTGCTAAAAAGCTTTGTATTTTTTTCTCAGAAAACATTGATGTACACATGTCTGAAATATATATCAGAAGCATTCAGGAGCCTCTCCAAGGATTTCAGGTTAAGAACACTATTTTTACCTAATTCAAAACCAACTTTCCACACTTGAGTGTCCAGCTCCTTCTGTTGCAGGGCCCTGATGATCTTGAAGTTGTTGGTTAACTAGGGATAGTGAGGTGCCTAACTGAACAGCATCAAGGAGAGAAAAGACATGGAGCACAGAGAAAATGGAATTGAGCCATAATCTTTGCATTTCCCACTGAAGCTTTAAATGTATCTGCAGTCTTCACTTTAATCAAAATAGCTTAATTTAGGAAAGAAAGAGCCCACTTCTTTTTCTTTATAAAATCCTGATTTTATTGCTTCCTGAATGTTTTTTTTTTTCTTTTTAAAGGAGAAATACAAACCATGTGTTACAGGGGCCTCAGTTTGACAGCTTAACCTGGGTCATACTAGGATTCAGGTATTTCTGGTCATGATTGGAAGGCTGGTGGGATGGGTCTGACAAGGGTCTATTGGCAACAAGGACTAAAAGAGCCCCTTTGGAATGATCTCATTACAGTGAAGAAAGAGTTGGTTTGGGACAATGTGCCAGGTTTGAGGGTCAAGTGTGATTTCAATATCGTACAGTGTTGGTCAGTTATTGCCCTACAGCCCTTACAGGCTTGTGCCTGACCCAAGTTGAGAAATGATAGTGATTAGTACGCTAAAAATTTGTCCATTAAAATCTCTGTAAGGCATTGCAGCAGATGTTGGTGGTGTCCCAATCCATGTGCTTACTGTGAACACCTAAGGCTTCCTACCTGAGCACTTTCTTTTCTGGAGCAAAGGAAGCAGGCTCAGGCCATGAGCTGGGCAAACTGGAAATGCCAGAAAGTTAATACTCCTGGAAGTGGCCCTCAGTCAATGACAGATGGAACTTGGTGAGGAAGCCCTTAGCAGACAATGAAGAACTCCCTCATCCCTCAGGCTGGGATAATTCTGAGGCGTGTTCTACAGTGTCTCCCAGAGTCCTCCAGAAGGCTTGGGCTCCCGGCATAGCTGGCTTGATCGCACACCCTCTATTAGCTTTCCTCACATCACTTACTTTTCCTACACCCTTTCCACTGTTCCTGAGATTGCCTCCCAAATTCTAAACTGCTTGCACTTAAATCCTTGTTTCAGAGGCTGTTTTGCGGGGTCATGGCGCGGGGCAGGGCGGGGGGGACTCCATACTAAGATAGGCATTGAGCATACAAGTTTGGAGTCAGGCAAACCTGAATTTGAATTCCTTCTTACCAGTGACAGTGAACAACTTAATTTCTTTAAGACTATTTCATCTATAGAATGGAGATAATACATGACTTCATCAGATCAGGTTATAAAAAAATATTTGAGAATGTATGTGACGTATTGTGTACTATCGCTTGTACATAGTAAGTACTTAATAAATGTTGACTATTATCAATAATATATTCATAACATTGTTAATACAGCATAGTGCAGGTTGAGGGCAAAGCTGTTTTCCACCCTTAGGGTGACTACTGAAGCAGGTTTGGGTGTCTGATGGGCGTATATGGCTTAGCAATATCAATGACTTGGAGGAAACGATGCCACAGAAATATTGCTTTTGTTATGTTTATGAACTTAATTTGCTGTCTCAAGGTCTTTCAAATTGGGTTTGTTGTTCCCTTCAATCCCCTTCACTTTTCACTCCCAGGCAAGATCATATTTAAGTTCTTGGATCGCAGTGAAAGAGAAACTGAGAGATTGAGGCAGTTAAAGGATTTCATTCATTCTCTCATCCCGGTTAATTACAGTGACAGGTTCACCTGCAGTGTTTCATTCTTTTCAAACAGCCTAAGGTCCCAGAGTGGATATAAATGATGGGCCACTTCGGCTAAGATGGCAGATAGCCATCTTAGTTGTTGCCACGCCCTTTCCGGTGTCGCCAGATGACTATGGTTATAGAATATGTTTCAGCTCTTTTGTTTTACTGTAGCTCAAAATCAAGGGCCTATTGTGATATTCCATCATAATCTTCTTTTACTTACTTAGACACTAATAGACAAATTTCTCCCCAATTCAGTAGAGAGAGATATGTATAAAAAAGCAAGCTAGAATAGCTGCCACCAACAAAGCATCAAACAACAAGTGTTGGCGAGGGTGTGGAGAAAAGGGGACTCTAGTACACTGCTGGTGGGAATGCAGACTGGTGCAGCCACTGTGGAAAACACTATGGTGTTACCTCAAAAAATTAAAAATTGAATTACCATTTGACCCAGTGATCCCACTCCTAGGAATATACCCTAAGAAGCCTGAAACACCAATCAGAAAGAATATATGTACCCCCATGTTCATAGCAGCGCTATTTACAATAGCTAAGATCTGGAAACAGCCCAAGTGTCCATCAGTAGACGAATGGATAAAAAAGCTGTGGTACATATACACAATGGAGTACTATGTAGCTGTAAGAAAGAAAGATCTCTTATCCTTTGAGACAACATGGAGGGACCTCGAGAGTATTATCCTAAGCGAAACAGAGAAAGACAAATATCATATGATCTCACTTATTTCTGGTATATAATGAACATAACAGTCTGAGGAACAGGATAGTCCCAGAGACGTAGAAGTAGGGTACAGACTGACAATTGCCAGAAGGGGGGAGGAAGCGATGAACCACAGAACTTGTACGCATGTACTTATAACCAATGGACATGGACAACAAAGCTGGGGATGGGGCAGGGAGGGTGGGGGAGGAAGGTGTCAATGGGGGAAAAAGGAGAAACATCTGTAACAAAAATAAATTAATAAAAAAAAAGCAAGCTAACATGATTTTTATACAAATATAACTTTTAAGAGGGGATAGTATTACAGATAGAAGGGACCCAGCAACCTTGGCATACCTGGCTTTAAGAACAATAACCACAAGGCCTGTTAATCTCATCTGTTTCATGGGAGAAAGGAAAACCTTTCTGTGACCTTGTCAGCCAGTCTTAAGCTCATGTAGGGGATTTTCCTAAGAGGGTCCCATTACATCTGTATATGGTGTCAGAAAAATCTGTTGACATTAACCTCAATGCTGATGTCTGAAACACTTCATTAGTACCTCTGAGGGTCATTCGGATTAAAGTGATTTAAGTTCCTGTCTAATCTTAGTGTTAAACTATGAGCTCCTTGAGAGCAGAATTCAGATATGATTTATTTGTATATGCCCAGAAGCCAGCATTGTTCCTGTCTAGGGTTGACAAGTTTAGGGGGAAAAATGAAAATATTATTTGTTTGTCCAAAATTCAGATTTAACCAGTGTCCTGTATTTGATCTGGCAATCCTATCCCTGGCATATAGCCCACCTCAGTAAATATTGGTGAGTGAGTAAATGAGTGAATGACTAGAATCGTACCAACAAATGGAGAAATAAACTGGTAAAAACATGAACTGACCATTGAAAAAGAAACTTACCTAAGTTATGCCTAACAATAACAAAACATCAAAACTGTTTCTGGTTAACATTCTATCTTTGAAAATCTGACAGTCTGGTTTTGATTTGAGATGCATTTTCTACCCATGCTTCCCAGCCACTTTTACTTAGTGCCCATATTTACTTATCTTCTGTTAATGTGAGTTTTTTAAAAAAATATATATGTTTTTATTGATTTTTTTAGAGAGAGAGGAAAGAAGAGGGAGAGAGAGATAGAAACATCAATGAGAAACATCAACTGGCTGCCTCCTGCACACCCCCTACTGGGGATCAACCTTGCAACCTGGGCGTGTGTTCTGACCGGGAATCGAACCTGTGACCTCTTGGTACATGGGACAACACTCAACCAACTGAGCCACACTGGCCGGGCTTAATGTGTTTTGTCCCAATAATTTTACATCTTAATTCCACACACTTCTGATTTCATATGTTTGCCAAATTGTTTATTAGTGTGTACCAGTTGTACAAGAAAATGGGCATCAGATGGCGTGTGGAGTTCAGCTATTTTGTAGCACAGTCACCTCTGTATCTCCCTTTAAAATTCCAAAATTGTGCTTTTACTCCAACCGAACCCTGGGGTTTTGGGTAAAGTCAATCACCTTGATTAAACCATCAGGACCAATTCTGTTTGGGAAAAAATATATATCTGAGGTTAGTCCATGTAACAATTAATCTTAAGAAAGAATATATAAACTCTCTGAATGAATTCTGCTGTGGTTCCTGCCCTCATCACCCTTCTTTTCCCTCAACTCTTGACTGCCTGCTCTCCTCTGCTCCTACCCCACTGGTGAACCCTGCGTCAACTGGAGGGCCTGCTAAGACACAGATGCCTGGGCCCTGCCCCCGAGCTACTGATTGGGTAGGTTCAGGGTGTAGCCTGAGAAACTGCATGTCTAACAGGTTCCCAGGTGGCGCCGTGCTGCTGGTCTTGGCAACACTCAGAATCACTGTCCTATACCATTCTTCCCTGTTCCATCCCCTTCTCTTTTGGATCCTTATCTCTTATTCTCCACAATATTTCTCCGTTCCCAGAGCAATATAATACAGTAAACTCAGAATACCTAGGCCTGCTAGATTTATTTTTCTCATATTCTTTCCTCTCCAGTTGGTACAAGTTTACTTACATTTCCTGTTCAATGTAGTTCAGCATTCGGCTGACATGTGATGCAGAGATCTCCCCATCCACTTCAGCAATATACGTGTAGAGAAACTGGAAGGTGCTAAAAGGGATCCGGGCAGGTCCACCATCATGATCAGATGATAAAACTTCACACGCTATCTGGAGAGTTTTGGAAATGGTCTATAAAGCCATAAGATTAAATCAGGAGAAAGTCACTATTCTGGAATAGATTCCTAAGATCAGTTTAGATATGAGAAACAAAACAAAACTTTTGCTCTCATGAAATGAAGTGGGAATGATATAATATCCTGGCAAGTTTGAATTTTGTACACCCAAATGTTATTTAATTCAATTTTAAAAATCTTGATCTACTGAGCATCTTTTTTTATTTTCCTTTGTTGGAGGGATACTAAGTTTATAAACTGCTGAATACTTTAAAATATTTATTATTTTAATCGGAACAACTTTACTCGAGGAGAATTTGATTTGCATTCTATAAAATTAAAATGATTTATTATTCTTATTCTCCACTCTCTCCAAGGGGATGAGGTGATTACTCTAACGAGATACTTGGAGCAAATGCCACAGGAGGAGGGGAGAAGGGTAATGCCCCTAGGGAAATAAGAGTCCCAGAGTCAGGAAAAGTGACACGGAACATCACAATAAAACTAGTTCTTCTAAGACATGTGGATCCATATAATCAGAACCACCTACTACACTATTGCTGGGAAAAAATTAGTAGATGAGGAATGCAGACCTTTTAATGGAAGGGTTGCTACAGAAGCAAACACTCCTTACAATGACACTTGAACATTAAAGGATCATGTTCGGAACTGAGGTTTTACTTATCTTTGTCTTTTTTTTTTTTTTTTTTTTTGGTACGTGCCCCTAGCGGAAACCGAACCCGGGACTCTCTGGTCCGCAGGCTGACGCTCCAACTGCTGAGCCAAACCGGCCAGGGCTGTCTTTGTCTTTAAATACACCTACCCTTTGAATAAATTTCACGAGTAAAAGTGGTGTGAAATGATGGGATAAAGGAAAGAAATGATTCAAAGAAAAGATTGTTTAGCTCTGAGTTAGCAAAGACAGGTCAGCATATATATCTCGTGGTTTACTAAAAGAGACGATGTGTAGATTCTCCTTCCATGCTCTCCAGGGATCAGGGGAAAGTGAGTCCTAAGTGGCGAACTGAGTGAAAGAAGCAGCCGCTGCTGTAACTCCCCACCCGGCTGGCCAGCCGACCCTGGTTTGCAGCTTGTTTGCTGTTCGGCTCCCTTCCTCTCCCTGAGCATCATGAATGTCGAGATGGTGTTTCTGTAACTGTGGCGTGTGTTACCCAGGGATGTAAGTCTGTATGTCAGGAGGTATGTGAAGATGCTGAATAAACTTGGCCCACCTTCCTGGAGTGACAGTTTTACCGGATGGCAGGTAATTTAGACATTATTTGCATTAATTAATTATAATTGGTTTAATATTTAAATGTTGTTCTTTTACATTTACAAACATGGCTGTTTTATGAAATAGAATCTTCAATGTACATGAAGTTTTAAAAAGATATACTACATGATGTCAAACTTTAGGTTTGTAGCAAGCCACTTTCGTTTACTATTTCCTGCCCTTGGGAGGCCTCTCCTAGAAATCGCTGTGAAGCTGAGTGAGGCAGTGTGCCAGGCGTTACCAAGAAGGAGGTTGGGAGGCCAGGCAAACAAGAAGGTGGGTAAGGGGCTGTCAGTGAGAATGGAGAACATGCATGTGAGGTCGGCATGACAATGGTTTTGGATAGATTTGCCAGCATGTGTGCACTGAACCTTGCCCTTTCCAGCCGCAGTTCATTCTCTCTGCTTCTCTTAAAATACAAAACAAAACCAACAAACAAAAAGACCTACGCCTGTACTGCCTTTGTCCTGTTGTTCTCCTCCTACAGGCTCGTCCAAATTGAGGCGCTGTTATGAGATGAATTATGTCTGCCCAAAGTTCATATGTTGAAGTCCCAACTCATATTTGGAGATAAAGACATCGAATAGGTCTGGTGTCTTTATAAGAGGAGGAGATTAGGAGAGAGAGGGTGAGAGGGAGGGAGAGGAGATACATGCATGCCACGGGGACAACCAGGTGAAGAAAGAGGGAGACGTTGGCCATTTACAAGCCAGATGTGTGGCCTCAGACACACCTTGATTTCAGATTTCCAGCCTCCAGAACTATGAGAAAAACTTGTTTAAGCCACCCAGTCTGTGGTACTTTGTTAGGGCTGCCCTAGCAAACTAATATAGATGTTTTCTACCCCAAACATCTTTTATCGATCATTCAAACAACCTTCAAATTATATTGCCATCATAAGATTTTAAAAGATTTAATAAATGGATGAATAGATAAAGAACTTTCTGGACTGGAGCTTTTTGGTAAACTGAAATCTAAAGTACACAAATCTGCATTCTGATGCACAGATTTTTTGGTCAGATGGGGGTCCACTTCACAGAGACAGCCTTTCAGCATCTTATGAGCCTCATGTTCAGACTTTGAGTTGAAAGGCTCAGAAAGTGAATTATTTGCTAACAAAATATGTCATGCCTTTCAGTGAACACCATTACACAATCTCTTCTTTTATATAATTGGTCTCAGTGGAACAGGAGGTGGTGTAGGCTATTCTAGAAGGAGTGAGTGCTGAAAGGCAAGAGGAATACAGGTCCTCATGTAGCATTTAGAATCGTGTGTGTAGACTGAGAGAGCTCAAGACTGGAGTAAAGGGACCTGCTACCTAAAATTCCTGCCATTAGACTCTTCTGGAAGGAGGAAACCAGATTTTCTAAATGGTGCAGAGACCATGGCTGGCTGGTGAGTCGGCAAAGAAAGGAGGGATTTCTGGGCTTGCCTCTAAGGATATATGGATGAACGAGGATGCAAACCCTCCTCTAGCTGGTGACACCCTCACCACCCCCACATTTAAATACCCAGCAATAGTTTAACATGAAGCAGATGGGTATAACATTACTGGTTCCCAGATTCACACGGCGCCCTTTATTCATGGACTAGACCTTCAGGCTGACTTCACCTCTGGATGTTCTTTGACACAGAAATGATGAGGGGCAAAGTCATCCCTTTCAGGACCTCCCAGAATTGGAGAAGTCCTCTGTTATCCAGAGCCAGGCCTGGGGGTGTCACAGAAGAAGCAGAGAAAGGGGAATAGAATCACAGAATGTAAGAGATGAAAGAACCTCATGGAACATCTAACCTAACCTCATCATTTGGCAGGGAGGTAGAAGATACAATTCACTTTGTGGTTTTCCCTCCCTAATTTGGGAGGCAAGCCATATCAAAGTAAACCTAGTAGTTGCACAGTGAGCTAAGCAGTGGTGAGGGGCTGTGAAGTAGGCCACCGAAGCCGGGGAGCAGATGAGGGCAATCTGGCAGAGACTCGAGGAGGCCCTGAGCACCAGCAAGAATGCAGATGAGCTGGTGGGACTACTGTGATATGAGAGAGGAGAGACTCAAGACTTCACTTGCAAACAGCTAGCAAGCACAAAGATGAATATTTACTTCCAGGCAGATCAGAGGTGCCAGAGAGGACCAAGGGATGTGGGAAACCCGTCAGTTGGGGTTTCGAAGGTCCTAGAGTCACCCCTTTCCTAATATACTCAACTGCCATCTTTTTTTTTAACAATTGATTTGAAAAATTTTTATTTCTCAAGTACAGTTGACATTTAATATTATATTAGTTTCAAATGTACAGCATAGTGCTTAGACATATAATTTATGGTGTGATTCCCCCCAATAAGTCTGGTACCTCCCGACACCATACATAGATATTACAATATTGATTACATTCCCTATGCTGTACTTCATATCCCCATGACTATTTAGTAATTGCCAATTTTCAGCTGTCATCTTTTTTTTTAATCCTCACCTGAGGATATGTTTAGAGAGAGAGAGAGAAATATCGATGTGAGAGAGAAACACCGATTGGGGTTCGAACCTGAAACCCAGGTATGTGCCCTGACTGGGAATTGAACCTGCAACCTTTTGGTGCATGGGACAACGCTCTAACCAACTGAGCCACCCTGCCAGGGCTCAGCTGCTGTCTTAAAGAGAGGGGCGTTGAGGAGAAAGCTGAGAGACTGGACAATCTGCCTTAAAGCCGTTTCACTTATTGCATCAGATGAAAATTCCTGAATTGGATTAAATCTACTTATTTTCTTACTTGATGCTTTGTAGATGGGGCAGATCAGGAAAGTCAGAATGAACTACAGATAAAATAAAATAATCTGCCCCCTAGCCCCCGAACATCTCTGAATGTGGTATGAATAAAATCATGACCCTATGAGACTTTTATTGATAAAACTGTCAACTTTTTATTTTCCCTTCTGTGATTTCCTCCAGTCCTTGGGGCTGTTTCCACAGAAGTGTGATGGTGCTGAGTGGCAACCCCCCTGCCCCTGCTGCATTTCCCTGTCCTCTCTGGAGGAGAGTATTCATTCATTATATAATGTTGCCATAAAGAACAACCAAGAGAGCCCTGGCCGGTTTGGCTCAGCGATTAGAGCGTCGCCCTGCGGTCCAGAGAGACCAGGGTTCGGTTCCCGCTAAGGGCACGTACCTCAGTTGCAGTTTGTCCCCAGCCCTGGTTGGTCATGCGGGAGGCAGCCACTTGATGTGTCCCTTTCACGTCGATGTTTCTCTCTCTCTCTTCCTCTCTCTCCCTCCCACTCTATCTAAACAAAAAATGGAAAAATGTCCTCAGGTGAGGGAAAAAAACAAAACAAAAACAATCAAGAGAAAGAAACCATAAATGGCCTCTCCTCTCCTCCTCTCTAAAAAAATGATGATGATGAAAGGGTAGGGGAAACCCATAGGAAAAGGTGGACTACAGTATTTCTCCTACCTTTTCCCAGAAACAAAAATGCCAAATATGCATTTTAAGCATATTCGAGAAGAAAGGATAAGATCGTGTGTAGATATGCTGAATGATTCAAACTACCTTTTCATACCATTTGGTTTTGGCAGAGGCGATAATTTTCTCATTAACTTTTAAACTTGTATGTATTTCAGGGATTTAAAAAAAACCATGTTTCTGATTCTCATTTAAGTTATAACAGTGTTTAACAAGACTGAGTCACATATAAGATACCTAAAGCTTTTAAATATATATATGAAGTGGTTGCCGTATTTTTTTTCTTTAAAACAGGAAAATGGCTTTTCCAATTGTAAACCAAGTCAAATTTGGAAATGGCATAAATTTGTGTGCACATAATGCATCCATGATGATGTCATGACTGTAAGTGTAGACACAGCCTCATCTCTCCTGCTCTCTTATCTCTGATTTTTATCCAATTATGCTTATCAAATAGTTTTATATAAAGCTGCACCTCTTTGTAAAAGTCTCTCATGTATATCTTCTAGGTAACTGGAACCCAAGTGTAAGCAAATCTTATTCCACAGCTGGGTCTTGTTATCTCTAGGAATATGAATGGAGGGAGTAGAGCGGTGATGGAAATAAATCTAAGTGCAATGATTGAAATTCATAAATAATCCAGAAGCCACATTTTAGTCAACCTCTCCCCGGAGCCTGATGACGGTTTTCCCCTCTCTTTCCTCCTAAGTCCTGATTCTGGCTGATGAGCCGAGAAATGACCTAATTCAGACAGGAGAGGGACAAGAAGAGGGGTCCTCTTCTTCAGTGTATACAGATGTACTGCCCTTCCAGACCCAGAGAGAGACTTTCCCTTAAGGACAAAAAGCATTAAAGCTAACTTACAACACCAAGAGAGCTGCAAGCAAGGGCTAAAAACTTCAGCCACTCAATCTCCTCCATGAAGCGGCCCACATTTATCACACTATTAAACAGTTCTGTTGGGAGATGCAGCAGCTTCCACATCTGGGCTAGCTCATTAACATGGACAATCAGTCTGCCACCAACCTGCAGGGTAGGAGACAGAGAAGACAGAGAAGAGGGGCAGGATGAGCGCATGCCCTGGGAAATACCTGCCCAGGAGAGGCCCTGTGTTCTCCCAGCACCTAGTAAGAGATGGGGGGTCAGAGGTCAAAAGGGACTCTGGCTGGCAATTATCCTTGCCAAGGGTAGAGAAATACTCAGCCAATGAAAAACACACTAAGATATAATTTAATCATTTTAACTTCAGATGTCAGAAGTATGAGAAAATGTAAATTTACATTAATTTTTTTCTGATGCTTTTATTATCTGCTATTTCATTCCTAGGTTGTCCCTATAAGGCAGATAGGGCAGCCTGAAATGAAACCAAGGGGCAGAGGACTGTTTGAGACCAAAGCTGGTGGTGAAACTAGAACTAGGTGTTACATCTCTTGCTTCTAGACTTCATCCATTCCTTTGCACTAGACTTCACAGACTACCCCTCACCTTTCCTAGGAATAACATAGGGTCCATGTCTTGATGCTTCATGTTATTTGGTCCCAGTTACCCCAGATCTCTGCCATGTCCACAGCACAAGGTACTGGGTGGTTAAGAGGAAAGGGGAACAAATGGCCCGTTGTTGGCCAACAATGCGGCAAGGGTACAGATGCCCCAGTGAAGCGTTACTACCCCTCCGCAGGCCCTCTGAGTCTAGTGAAATGCTAAGCCTCTAAGTCAGTCCTGAGTCACCCAAGCTGCCCTGTCCTGGATCCTAAAGCAGGGTCTAGTGCTGCCAAACCACATTGCCTCATCCATTCACCAGGCAGCTCCCAGGATGATGCGGCACTGGAGAGAGCCAGGGTTATCCTGAAAGTTGGGCTATGTCCATACCTGGGATAACTGGGAAATGACAATATGCCCCTCCCCAAACTATGATTGTCCTCATATTATGATCTTGGTCAGTAAGAGAGACACTGTCAAGGGACGTGGACCTGCACTTTCTGGAGAGAAGGGATTAGCATTGCATGGAGCCCCTGGACATTCCACCAGCTTCAGGGACATCTGGAGTGACCCCACTGACAACTCAGCTTACTGCCCATTTCAATATCACTCCTATTTCCCTCAGGGAAGAACTACATTCAGTGTATGATTTAGTGAACTTTAAGACGATGCTGAGTGGCCAGCTGACTTGGCAGGGGGATGGTGGGCTTTTGTCCACACCCTCCCAGCCTTGACATTGTCCCCGCATTTCCGCTCACCACTGCAGTTCGACCCTTACCCTAGAATGCAGTATCTTCAACAGCTCAGGAGTGAGTTCTGCCCAGTTAGACGAAGGGACTGGCTCAGACTGCTCTCTCGTTGAAGGAATCTCTCCGCGGGACAGAGCCCCAAAATAGCTATAAGAAAAACATGTCTTCATTGACAGCACATGTGAGGAGATTCTTGCTTGTGATGAATTAAATATTTATTTTGTCTTGGAAATACTTTGTGGATTTTTATGCTTTAAAATGCTGCAGGTTTGTAAGTCACATAAAACTGTCTGTTAAAAGCTTTTCAATGTCTGAAGAGATGAGAGTGCTCTTAGGTCATGCTCTCCTTTCTCACTGCAGTTGAACTACAGAACTGACTCTTCATGGATGGCTAAAAAGAATTAAAGCACATGACACAATGCGAGAGCAAGCCGGCTACGAGAGTGGAGTGTTTTCTTACATAAATGTCAGGGACAATACCAAGATGTCATTTTTCTTGCTATAAAACAGCAGCACAGGAATAATAAAATGGGGCTTTAAACTATTGTATAGTATAAAACAAAGTCTGCCTGAGATGCCTAAATAAGTCAGTCTTCTGATGCTGAGGTTCAGAATTAGAGGTAATACATAAAATTTAGAATGGAGAACTAAACAGCCCTCATTACTAGCAAAACAACTACTCTTTATGAGCACCACTGGCTTATTTTCCTCCCATTTGTAAAAGCTCAGCATGGCCCATCCCAGGAGTATAAGCACACTGGCTCAGAGCCCCTGGAAGCCTCCTCTTAGATTGCAGTGCCTTCTCCAGGTGTCCGTCTTGCCCACCACCTGCTCAGTACACCTACTCTACCTACCTACCTCACCTTCTCCCTTCCCCCAACCCACCAGCTCCGCTCAGCAGCCTCTCTTGCTCCTGAAACGTTACTGGAGGCCATCAAACAGTAAAAATAGCCTAAAAATGTTTTGGGAGGTCTGGTTAGCTCCCAACTTCTGCCCCAAGTCGTCCCAGTCCCCCGATTTCAAGGAGGCACCTTGTCTAAAAAGCAATGCCAAAGCCGAGAGGCTTTCTGTGTAAAGCTGTTTCAGTCCCAGCCAGCAGCTATTGTTTAAGTTCCTCCCACTGAGCAGCCTCTGGGGCCACCTGCCTAACCGAGGGCACCTGCGTTTGAGGCACACTTTTTAGCCAGGCCAGGAGCTCCCCAGCCCTTACAACTGTTTTGCCACATTTCTCCAAAATGTAATGTGTACTGTGTGGACGAATCAGTTCAAAGAAACACGAAAGAGAATAACAATTTCCCCCATGACAAAGTACAAAAGTCGCTGGTTGGGGCAAGGGCAGTTTTAACAACAACGTTGGAGAGTGGCTCATAAAAGGAGTGAAGCAGCTTGGACTAGTTCCACACGATCCACCCCACGGGCTGATCGCAGCGCTCCCCTAGGTGCCCTGCTGCCACCTAGTGGTGAGGCTGGAGAATGAGGCCGTAGTTTACACAGGGGAAAGGCCCGCCAACCTCCCGCGATTCTGAACTTTTCTTTCTCCTGGGACAGGGGGCTGGGGGCTGGGGTACAAGGATCCGCTGGAGTGTGAGAATGCGAATGTGATGTGATAATTTGTTGATTGCCCCAGGACGCTTTGCCTGTTGCCCTGGGGTCCTATTGCTCAGTCTGGTTCGCTTAAGGACATTTCATCTTCACCCAGTTTGGTGGCTTTATGTATGGACTTTAAAGCACCAAAGCAATGCGAGAGCTGAACGTCACAAAAATTATGCTAATCAGTCACGACTCCCAGGCTGCAGCCATGACAACCTCCTCACAGTTTTCCGAGACCTTCCCTCATCCACCCATCTCCACCTCCAGTGGGAACCAGGGGCTGGAGGTGAGAAAGGAGTACGTACTCCGCAGCCCACTGGATGAGATCCTGCGGCTGGGTCCGAATGGCGGCTTTGGTAAATTGCTTCAGCAATTCGGGCAGCTCCGGGGGAATGCATATTTGCTTATCGGTCTGAAGCATTGATTGGTTGACCTGTTGGTAGAGAAAATAATAAAATGGGAATCTCTGAATCACAAAATGACAGGAATCATGTGGAATATAATAAACATAACAGTCTGGGGAACAGGGCAGACCCAGAGATGTGAAAGTAGGGTACAGACTGACAACCCTCAGAAGAAGGGGTGGGGGGGGTGGAGGGAAGAGATAAACCACAGAACTTATACGCATGTATGCATAATGATGGACATGGACAACAAAGCTGGGGACGGGGTGGGGGGTTGGGGAGGAGGGTGTCAATGGGGAAAAAAGGAGAAACATCTGTAAAAAAATAAATTAATAAAAAAAAAAAAAAAAAAAAAAAGACAGGAATCCTGGACAGGAGGGCACCCAGCCTGTTTGCCACTCAATGCTGGAGAGTTCTCTACCCCACAAGACAGATGCATTGTATAGTTACACAACTCTGAGGTTAGAACATGGTTTACTAACCCCTGCTTTTTGTTGTTGTAAATAATTCTGTCCTTTAACATAAAAAAACACATTTTAAAAGTATAGATCAACAAGAAGCAAGCAAAAATATCTTCTAATGATGTCACCCCAAAATATTGGGTGTCTCCTTCCAGAATTTTTTCAATGTAATTATATATTTGCATAAATAAAAACGGGGCCATGCAAAACAGTGTATTTACTCCACAGCGTATCATGAACATCTTCCATGTCATGCAACTCTTATTGGCCAAATAAGAGTGTAGCAAAATTTACTCTGTGAATCCTCGATTATTTGACATTAGGTTATTTCCAAATAAAAGCAATCATTAAGCAGCCATTTGATGAACATCTCTCTTTACATCTGTATGTACTTCTCTAATCTAATTGTAAAAGAAAAAGTGTGTACATTTCACTCAAAAAGTTCCAGGACAAATTGAAACAAAATATGAAAATCCATACATGGTATACCGCTTTATGCACAAATAACAGATTAAAAGATTTTGTCGGCTTGTTAGCAGAGAAAGAGTATAGATATTCTGAAAAGCCCTTCCTCAAAAAACACCTCAATGTTAGACAAATCCCAGCAACCTATACCTTCCAAATTGCCTTGTTAAGTTGCAAGAAAGTGGGGGAAATCATCAAGTGCCAAATAAAGTGACATAAGCAGAAACCAGAATGGTAAGAAAATGTCAAAATTAGGAGCAAATATAGATTCCAGAAACTTGAACTTTTCAGACAAATGCCCAGTTTACTTGGGAACAGACCAGCTCTTGGGCCCACAAAATGTAAACAGCTGAACTGAAGGTCTCTCTTACCACTGCACACCCTCCCCACCCCGAGACCCTCCAAGGTTCACACACCCTTAGAATGAAAGGGTGGGATTGTTTTCAGTCCTTTGTCTTGAGGCTTTTATTTCTCTGGCTTATTTTACTTAGCACAATGTCCTCAAGATTCATCCATGCTGTAGCATATGTCAGAAGTTCCATCCTTGTTAAAGCTGAATACTATTGCATTGTATGTATATACTACATTTTGTTTATCCATTCATCTGTTGTTGAACATTTGGGTTATTTCCATCTTTTCGCTGTTGTGAATAATGCTATCAATATGGGTATACAAATATCTTTTTGAGTCCCTGCTTTCAATTCTTTTGAGTATATACCCAGTTGTGGGATTACTAGATCAATGGTAGCTCTATTTTTAATTTTTTGAGGACCCATCATACTGTTGTCCACAGAGGCTGCACCCTTTCACTGTTCACATATATTTGGACAGGATCTTTTAGTTGTGTAATTCTTTTATTTCTATTTTGAAGGCTCAATTGTCCTCATGTAAATGAAAAATAGCCCAATCCTAATGAAATAGGCTTCCAAGACAACACTAAGAATGATAACCCGTGCTTAGTACAGACTAGACTTAAACAAAACATTTACTTCACTCCATTGCCTCTTCTAGTTCTGTGATCTCTCATAATTTTTGGCCAAAGAATCCCTAGCCTAGCAAATTCTCAATACTTATTGTCTTTTCTCAATGTTCAGTTCTTCTTCAATCTCTTGCAATTTTTTCTGCTTTCACCATTCTATTGTTTCCTTAAAAGTCATCAATTACATATGTTAATTTCTGATCTGTGCCAGATACTGTGTTAAGTATTTTCTATACATTTTCTCATTTAATCCTCAAAATATCCTTATGAGGTAGATTATATTATCAGCATTTTACAAATGATGAGCTAAGAGAGAGAACAAAACTTTTGAAATGACATGTAACTGATAAGTGACAGCGGTAGGATTTGAACACACACAGTCTGAGATGGGAAGTAGCCTGTTCAGGACGACTGTCCTGTCCTTCTTGAGGCTTTCTCTTTCTTTGATGGTTTACACCATCCTTACTTTCTATTTTCTTCACCTCCTCCGTCACCATAACTCTTCTTCCTCCTTCCTCCTGCTAAACAAGAGTTCACAAGCTTCCAAAAGCTGAGTCTGCAACATTCTGAGCTGGTGTCTTTCTGTCGCCCTTCTTGGAGAGCTCACATCCTCTCACAGCTTCATCTATCACAAAACTGTGCTGATGATACTTGTCTGTCCACCCCTGACCTCTCACCTATGCTACCATTCCACACTTCCTACTACCTCAAGGACACATCTCTACAAAAATTCATTCTCCATCTCCCAAGTAAGTCCCAAATTAGTTTCTGAACACACTGTCACCATTTTCTCAGTCTTTTGGTATCAAAGCCCTAGGGCTATCCATTCTCTTCAATCTGTTGACTCTGTCACTAAATCCCATTGATATTTCCTTTGAAATTTGTCTCCAATTTAATCCTTCCTCTCTATTTCCACTCCTTTTACTTTGGTTCATCCCCTCACCACCTATTGGGCAGCCTCCTAGCTGGTATCCCTGTGTCTGGTCATTCTCTGGTCTACTCTGACCAGTGTATCTAGATCTATCTTCTATACTGCTATTAACAGGTCAGAGAGCCCTGCTCACAATATAGCAATCATATGCTGACTTTCAAGGTTCTCCATGATTTATACACATAATTTTAAACAATAAATTTTCAGCCAGTATTTACCAACACCAATTTCCAACACAAAGTTTACTCTGGCCCCTTTCCAAGAAATTATATATCCAAAGATTAACACTCTTTCTTCTATTGTTAACAGTATTCTGTCATGCTTTTTACTCTTTCCCCTAGGATGTTGCTAATTCTCATTTCCTCTTCCTTTTCATTTATTCAAACCCTACATGCCCTCAAGGTTCATCTTGGGTCCATATACCATAGGCCTTCCCAGAAGACTTGAGTATCACCAAATACTATTTGTAATACATGTTTTGCTATTTCATCCCATTCTACCTTTTATAGATCTCTAAAGCTGAGCTTCCCACAAGTGGTCATGGCAGAATGGGTTAGAGGTATGCCCCATAGTGATACAACATTTACAACCATTTTACAACCATTCACAAATTTAAAACAGTTGAAATTATACTTGGATACTGTTTGGATCAGTCAGTAAACTTTCAGATATCAATAATTATTGTTTTTGCTCTTAAGGTTTTATGCAAAGCACTTGCCAACAGAGATGCTTATATAGGATTTTCCCCTTTAACCATTATGTTAGAACTATAATTCTGATTATTGCTTTTATTATAATGTATTATAAGTTATAATCTTTTGCAAATATGTATTTCAAATATATAGTTCTTTGATTTAATTTGTTATTTTTCACATTTTCTCCCAACAAAGAAGGTAGATGTACTTTCATCATCATTATCATTACCACCATCATCACTTCTCTCTAATAAAACATAATTGATTTTATTTAACTTTTAAATTGACTTGATTTATACATGTATTTATTCTTGACTTTTTATGTAAAATATCCAAAATTTGGATATATTATCATTTCATAAGGACATTTTTTTTTGTTTATAGAAATAAATAATGCTTGCTTCTAAAAACAAATAATAATAAAAAATAATTGCTTCAGTAGAGGGGACTTAGGCCTTCAATATTTTGTGAAAAACATTTTTCAAAATGTTTTAACTATACTTGAGTATAAATAATATTAATACTTTATGCAAAATCTAACATTTCAATGATTAAATTAAATGATAGTAGTTCCAAAAATTTTATGATTTAAAATAGTTTTAAAAAATGGACCTTATTTCCTTTGAATATTGATTTGTTGTAGTCAAAAAGGTCTATGTCTCCTTAAGTACTTTACATGTTATTTATTTCCCACCATAAGTATAATTTAAATCTAAATATTAATAGTTTTTAAATATATAATTATATTTAAATACATTTTAGAGATTCACAAGACATAGACAGTAGTTAAAATATAAAGTTAAGTCGCTTGTTAGGCAATATAGTGAAGATTATTTCAAATTTGGATTTATTTGTCTTGATAATTTTTTTTCTCTGTCTGCCTAAATGTCTTATTTTTATTGAAAAGTTATCAAATGAAAGAAATGGTTCCAGGTAAATTATGCCAGAGCCTTAATAGAAAATATCTATATTGCGTTCACTTCGGCAGCACATACACTAAAACTGGGACGATGCAGGGGAGATGAGCGTGCCCCCTGCGCAAGAATGACACTCAAATTCGTGGTGTTCCATAGTAAAAAAAAAAAAAAAAAAAAAAAAAAAAGTATATACAGAGAGTTTCTTAGAACAGTAATTTTTAAAGTTTTTGGCTTCAGCACCCTTTTACATTCTTAAACGTTATTGAGGACCCTGAAGAACTTTTGTTAATGTGAGTTATATGTATCGATATTTATCATTTTAGAAATTTAAAAATATTTATTTATTTAAAAATACTAATATTGCCCTCGCCAGTCTGGCTCAGTGGTTAGAGAGTTGGCCCGCAGACCAATGAGTCGCGGGTTCGATTCCGGTCAAGGGCATGTACCTCGGTTGCGGCTTGTCCCCGGTCCTGGTCGGGGTCCTGCGGGAAGCAACCAGTCGATGTGTCCCTCTCACGTCGATGTTTCTTTCTCTCTCCCTTTCTCTCCCTCCCACTCTATCTGAAGATAAATGGAAGAATATCCTTGGGTGAGGATTAAAAAAATAAAATAAAATAAAAATAATAATAAATTCTTGTTAACATATATACTTTTATTAAAAATACTATAGTTTCCAGAAACAAAAAATCCTTCATGAGAACCGAGACATTATTTTACATTTTTGCAAATCCTTTAATATCTGACATAAGAGAAGAAAGCTAGATTCTCATATCTGCTTTGCATTCAATCTGTTGTGATATCACACATCATGTAGCTTCTGGAAAACTCCACTGTACATTCTTAAGAAAAAGGAGAGTGAGAAAGGCATATAATGTCTTAGTATTATTACAAAAATAGTTTTAACTTCATGGACTCCTACCCCTCAAAGTCTCAAGGATCCTCAGAAGTCTCTGCAACCACACATTGAAAAACCACTATTTTATGAAACCGTTTACAACAGTATTTACACCTACAACAGTAGTTTACATCAGATTGGGTTCAAGAAGCTAATTAAAAGGTCACATAATTAAGAACTAAAGCCAAAATGTCTCTTACAATTATACACTCACTCATTTCCCAGCCTGCCTGGGAAATGACCATGTTTGGGACTAAGTGAAGTAAAGGAAATGCAAGAAGTGCCACTCTGGAGTGATACTATTAGAAAATGCACTGACGACACTCTCTATGAGACTAATTCATCAGAGCATTTCCTTGCAGAGTGGTGACTCTGTAGATGTCGGTGACAGTGATCAGGACAACAGCACTAGTGAGAATCCTTGGAGAGAAATGCTTGGAAGAATATGCTTTGCCAAAAATTGTTTTGCCAAAAATTACCCAAATAAACTACTCAGGATGGAGTATTTGGAGTAGTTTATATACTTAAAAACAGATACAATTTGTCTGGATTATACAAGCACAACAGTTTCTGTACTGGTGGGAAAGCTGTGATGACAGGAAAGTGGGAAGGTTTCACTTCATATCTGTTCTCCATCTAAGATGCAACCAAGACATGGTTTTGTTCCTATAGAGCTCTCGTCTACATGTTCACCTGTGGATGTAAATTCCACATTAAAGGATGTTACTGATACAATCCAAGCTGCTATGGTTCCGTCAGTCTGTTTTCAGCTTTTTGTGAAGAAACAGTTTGATGTTTCCTACCAAGGTACCAGCAAAAGAAAAGGTTTTCTGAAGGTTAGGAGCTAAAAGAGGAATTTTTTTTTTAAATGTCAATGATCATTATTGCAGAATTAGTGAGGAGAATTTATTGTCTTCAGACAATTGGCTCACTTGACATTTTTAAGCACAGGAATGAATTTAATCAAAATTGCAAGGAATGTGTGAAAATATAATAAAGTGTACCAGCAACGCTCATGAATTCAAAGGAAATGTGAGGTTAGAATTAGTTCAGTGGGGGAGTTTAACTGATATCCTATCTTCAATCCTAAAGAAGACTAATAGCAAAACATCTGTTAAGTGTCACATTATTTGGAAATATATGATATGAAAAAATTCGAGTACATTGCAAATCCATTCACATTATCACAAGAATTTAAATGAAAGAAGACATCAAATTATCCTGGTTAACAGTGAGAAAGGAGTTTCTGCCAACTGGAGAAAAATCAATAAACATCCTTCTACCATTTGCAAAGACCCATCTATGCGGTCAACTTTCTCACTGATGGTGACTAAAAGAATTGAAGAGAACAGTATTAAAAGTTTTGGGTCAGGAACTGCATGTAGTCATCTCAGCACAAAACTTAGTAGAAAGCAAACTCATGATAAGAAAGCAAGCTTGATTTCTCCTTAAAAAGCTTTAAAATGTTTTCTTGGGGAAGTTTTATTGAAATCAAACATTTAATATCTTGACTCTTATTCTGTATTTTATTTTTCATTATAATTATGTAATATATTAGTGTATATATATATATTTTTTTTCCATAAGCTCCATATACCATCAATACCCTATACTCTACCCTGGTGTGCTTTACAAATATTTTCTCTGTGTGCCATGACATGAAACCATCGGGGAAGCAATGATGGTACAGTGCAGAGTCAAGTACCTCTGTTGAAAAACTTCTAAACTTTGTTTCAATCTTTTTAAGATTATGTGTTATGGAGGACATTCTGGTGGTTATTAAAATCAATTTCCAGTAAAACCTGAGATTTATATCATTTAAAAGGAATACTCATTAGAAAGTAAACTGTAAAAAAAACAAACCCAAAAACTGTTTGTTAAGGGAACAATTAGCTTCTAATTTAAATTACTCAACTAAGTATTGATTAGAAGCCAGGAAGAAAGTTTGAGACAAATTAGCAAAGTAGATGAACTTCTTTTGATTGCAGAGATATTTTGATTGCAGAGTTCATAGAATATCACACAGGCCTAAGACACCTGGTACTTTCTAAAGAAAATAGAAGCCAAGAGAAAGAAATAAGAACATCTAGCTAACCATTAATTCTCTAACTGAGAATGATAAAGCAATGTAACTTTGTATTAGTTTATAAATAGAATTGAAGTTGCTGGCTGGAATTGGTAGAGGGAGAGGGTCTTTAAGATTTCTGACACCTATAAAACACCAAAGCATAAAAAAAAAAAAATTTAAGATGGTCATGTGATTCTAAGAATGAGAGAAACTGAGTGAGTTTGAAAGAACCAGAAAAGTAGGCTTATATCAAGTTAGGCTTCATTTAATTGGCAATCATATTTGGATGCAGGTTATTCTTTAGGCCTTCCTATTTTTATTTTATAAAACAATAACATAATAGTAATCTTTACACTATCATCCAGTGCATCAACCTTGCATCACCTCTACTCTCTAGCTCCTCCACTCCTGCTTTTGCAGTGATCTTTGCCATTCCCCAACACCACAACTCTATTTCTTTATAAAATTTTTAAAAATGTTTAATCCTCATCCGATGATACGTTTTTATTGATTCTAAAGAGAGAGGAAAGGGGAGAGAGAGAAACATCAATGTGAAGGGGCTTAATTTGACTTACAATATAGTTCAATATCTTCAATATACAGACGAGAGAACTGATGTACAGATAGGTGAAGTGTTTGGCACAAGGTAATAACTTAGGTCAGGCCTACCTCACTGCTCTTTACACACTATAACACACTGCTCCTCTCTGAATAAAACAATTAGACATCTTCATTTCTGTTCTTATCAAAACGATGCCCTGACTTTCAAGCTCTCCACAATTTGTCTATTCATATTACTTTGCCTCTTTAACTTTATTTCACAGAAGTCTGGATCTTTTTCTATCCTGAGCCAATCCATGATCAAGCCAACCCAGCATTTGGATGCCAACAACAAAATTGCTGAAAGCAGTCCTACCTGAGTTTGTCCCCCTCTCTTTTTTTTTTTTTTTTTTGAGTAGAGCTTTGACTCTGGTATTAGCAAATTCCCTCAAATTGCTTGTATATCATGCTAGTATCACCTCTTAAAAGTTATGAATTCCATGTTTATTATTTAACAAGCGAAAATCTTGTGCTTTATCTTAACTTAGCCATGCTTGTATTCCAGTGATTTCCCCCATGTTCACATCATGGTCCACAACTCCAAGGCTACTATTTATAGACTGCCATGTTAACTGTGTTCCTTAAAGCTGTGCAGCACGTCCTCTGAATTGGGAATTTGGTATACAAATCTGAGATCACCTTCACCTTGTCCTTCATAAGTATATTAAAGTCTTCATTTTACAGAGAGAAGTGTCAGAATGCCCCCACATCGTTTTCACCCATTCCTTGTCCTCCCGACTTCAATTTCATTACAGCATTTCTATGATCCAGGGACTCAAAGTATGAAAGGGCTCTGAGGGATGAATTCACCAAAGTTTTCAATGTAAGATCAGGGCTATGTCTTTTTGTCGTGTTTCTGTTACCATTCCTGACGATGTTCAACACTGAATCGTCTTTTCCAGTAGATCCAATAGGGTGGATTAAGCTCTATCTAAGAAGCATTCTTGACCATAGAGCAGGAGACCAGGATTCTGGTCCTGGGCCTGTCTTTGACTCATTATGTGATCCTGGGAAAAATACTTAATCTAACAAAACCTATGTATTAGGAATAGTGCTGAAGACTGGGATAAAGAAATATACTAGTCACATACCCTGTCCTCAGAGAGTTCATAGGCTACTGGAAAAGACTGACAGGAAAATCAGTGATTAGAACAGGATATTATAAGTGTCAACAAGTCTGCACTAGATATAGGTGACCAGAAAGTCCTAGATAAGGAATCTAACTCATGTGAAGGTAGGAGAAGAGGGTCAGGAAAATACTTCCCAAAGGGTTATAATAGTTGAACAGAGACTTGAGGAAGCCTGGTTTGTTCATTGCCGCATTCCCAGCCCCCAGAACAGTGCCAGGTACAGAGCAGGTACTTAATAAGCATCTGTTTACTGATGAGAGCAAGGAGGGAATTCTTTGTGGCTAGGACTGCTTAGACAAAGGTGTGGAGATATCAGAGAACACGGTGAATTCAGGGAACTATAAGTAATCATGGAGGGCTAGAGTGGACAAAAGGAGAGTGGTTGGGCCTAAGGCTGAAAATAGAGCCCAAGATCAGAATATAAAATAGGCCTGGTATGTCATGGTAAGACTTCTGAACTTTATACTTAATGCAACAGCAAGCCACTAGAGAATTTAAGCACTGGAGTCGTACAATCAGATTTTGGTGTTAGCTTGATGCTCCAGTCATCCATTCAGTGCTTCTATGCTCCAAATTCACCCTGCATTGTCTCCTCTGCAAAAGCAGAACTAGGCCCTTAAAATAGTTCTTATTTTGTCAGTGGCCATATGTTCAGCATCCTCAGTAGAGGCAGCCGGAGGGATACTAGAGGAGGAAGGGGTTCCTCTGTGGGTTCCACAGATGTACTCTCTTTGCTAGGCACAGGAGCGTGCAGTTTCTCCAGTGCTGGGATCCTGACAAGCACAGCTTCTCCAGCATCTGCAGTATGTGATCCCTTAAGTGCCCGACTGCTGCAGTGCACAGTAGCCAGCAGTCCCAGCATCCCCTGGCACCTCTCTTGGGAAGCTTTGTAGCAGAGTGCAGCCAGGGAGTCAGTCACCTTTTCCTGAATGGCTTCTCTGGCATCCCAGACAGTAGTTTTTGCCACCCTGACACCTCTGCAATTTTTCTGCCATCCAGTGAGATGAGATCACAACCTTTGCACTAAGCTCTTAGGATGTTGTTTCTTTTTTGGGTGATCTATCTCAAGGGTTGTGGTTGTTCCTCATATCCGTGTATGCTTTAGATCTCTTTAGGTCTTAATAACCAATCTTCCATTACTTCAATCCTTTTATTTTTTATTTTATTTATTTTTTTTATCCTCACCTGAGGACATTTTTTTTTTTCATTTTTTGTTCAGATAGAGTGGGAGGGAGAGAGAGGAAGAGAGAGAGAGAGAAACAACGACGTGAAAGGGACACATCGAGTGGCTGCCACCCGCACGACCAACCAGGGCCAGGGACAAACTGCAACCGAAGTACATGCCCTTAGCGGGAACCGAACCCGGGTCTCTCTGGACCGCAGGCTGACGCTCTAACCGCTGAGCCAAACCGGCCAGGGCTACTTCAATCCTTTTATAGTTAAAACTTCTTTATATTGGATTTTCTTTGTTAAACTTGTATGATTTCTTTCTCTTTATTGGACTCTGAAATATGTATTGACTGACAGCTGTGTAGACAGGCTAAAGGGAGTGGACAGAAGCTTCAGACAGGGAATCTGGTTAGGAGAATATGGCAGCACTTTTGGCAACAACTCTTGAGCATCACTGCCTTCAGAAGCAGTTGCAGTGGGAAGGGATAGGAGAGACAGGAGCTACAGGACTTGGTAACCACTGAGGTAGGAGGATGAAGAGAGAGAAGAATTTAGGGTAACTCCCCACTTTTCAAGCTTGGATAACTGGGTAGATGGTGGCACCACAATAGAAATGGAGAGCATTGAAGGAGGGGCAGGTGAAATTCTACTCCCATGTTCCCATATATTCTCAGGAGTTCTCTGTAATTTTAAGCCACAGAGACTTAGAATCATAGGCTCCTTAGGTTGGAGAGGACCCAAAGCCCAACTTTTATGCCTTAGAGTAGTATGGATCATTTGTTCACATCAGATAAAAGAAGTGGGGAAAGGTCCATTTCATCCTAACATTCCATGATTGCGATGTTTTTGTAAATTTCTTTTCCATTCTTCAAGCTCTCAGTATGGTAGACCCTTCTCAATTATCCATTCTAGTCACCTCACTCCCAGCTCTTAAAATTCAACAGATTTCCTCTTTTTAAAGCTCATATCCTTCCCGGTGTGGAATTGTGGCCAACACATACATGCTGAGTGCTGAGGAATCTAGGTCTTATCATATATGGAACATAGATTTGTTTCTGGAACCTCTCATTTGGTTTTATTGGTGTGGACTTAGCAGGGCTTCAGTTATGTAAATGAGAGGCTCCAGTTACATGAATAAAAGGCTCCAGACACCACAATTCCAGAGGTAGTTTCTATGAACAGCTCTTGGAACCCAAGACCAGACAACTGCATGTACTTGTCTAGGTTTGGAATAGGTGGTGGTGGGTTTTGGACACATGGTTGCCCTGGCTTAGAAAGCACTCCCTACCTATTCACAGCTTCTTCAGATCTCAACTCAGCTCTCCCTGAGCTCTCTGTTAGTTTCATTGTATCTCCTCAGAGCACCACTTAACCAACTCTCCTTGCCAGCACTTAGCTCTAATTATACACTATTTGCATGAGTCTTTGATTAACAACTGCCTCTCCCAATGGACTGTAAACTTGAGGGCAGGAACAATCAGTTTCTGTTTACTATAGAATACCCACTGCCCAGCCTGGTGCTTGGAATATAGTCAGTGCTCAATAAATATTGAAAATTAATGATAGCCGTTTTTAAAGTGCTAGTCAAGCTCATTGGTCCTCATGACAATCCTTCCCTAGGTATTCTTATATTTATATTACAGAAGAAAAAGAAGAGGTTTGGCTAGTCAGTGGGGTCAAGGGCTCTGATCCCAGATTCTGTTATTTCCAAATCACTGTCCTCTGTGTAAGAAATCATAAAATAGTAGTTCTTGGTACAAAAACATGGATATAGTATGAGCAGAGAGCAATGATCACCCATGGTCATATTCTCTTAAAGATCATAGTCCCCTCCTCTTGCTGTCTGAAGACAGAATCCAGGGGGGGCCCATGGACAGGACTCTTCCCTCAGATCCAGCAGCGTCGGGGAGCTCGCCGTGGTCCCCTCCCTCCACTTCCCCTTTGGGGTTGCTACCTGAGGCTCGCTCCCAAACAAGCTGTCTGGCACCAGGCGGGAGCGTGGGGAGAGATTCAGTGCCTGGCACCCTTGGCAAAGGGAAAGCAGCAGAACTTGGACGGGAAAGGGCGGTACCGCTCCTAGGCTTGGAGCGGCAGGAGAGGTGGAGAGAGACCCGGCTTTGTTAGCGCTTCGCCTTCACTTGGCAACGCCGACGCCGGTTGCGCTGCCTGGCAACCGCGGCGGAGGGGCGGGAGCACGACGTCACAGAGCCGCCCTCCCGCCCCGCCCACCCATCTCGCTCCACCCCTCTCCACTGGGCCCAATGTTCTTCTGCAGAGTCTGGGTTTCCAAAGTCCCGCCAGGGCGGGGTTGGGAGAGACTGAGAACAGCTTGGGGGTGGGAGTGGGGCTGGGGGTGGGTTGCTTGTGGTGGGAGGACCAGGTGGCCTGGTGGTTTAAGGACGGGGCTGGGGGCGTTAGGAAACCTGGGGGGATGTGTGCCAATTTACAGTGAGTTTTGCACATTAGAGAGCGGAAGTGGGGGAGCTTAAAATGATCTTTGGCTTGTAGAAGGTGGATAGGTAAGGAGAAGCCCTTGAGAATAATAGTAGCAAGCATTTCTTGCAGTGCTGAGTGTGTGTGTGTGTGTGCGCGCGCGCGCGCGCGCCACGATGATTCCTAAGTGCATGACGCATATTAACTCAAAATTTAGGACTCTTCGTGAGGCAAGTACTATTATTATCTTCATTGACAGATGAGAAAACAGCAGAGCGGTCAAGTAACTTGAACAAGATCACAGTTAGCAAATGATAGAGTTAGGATTTGAATCCACGTTGGGTGGTTCTAGATTCCTCACTCTTATTCTCTAGAATGCTACGAAAGGGGATAGAGTTACTGTGGATAGGAATAGAGCTCGAGATGCATGAAGCTACAGGGAAAGAAGGAAAATGCTCACCGTGTAGAATGGCGTCAAAGTTTCACAGTAACTCTGGAGGTAGGCATTTAGCTTCATTTGAGAAGTAAGAAACAGGCTCAAAACTTTGGGTAACTTGCCTATGGATGAACAGCTGGCAGTAGAGCCAACTAGGACTGCAGGTCTAATGGTTTTAAGATTTTTCTTTTTCAAGTTCTCAAGGAGGCAAGAAAAGCCCCATCTTTCTCTGGTACACCCTTTGTCACTTTACTCCCCCCCCCCTTTTTTAAGGTATCCATTGCAGCATTCAATCTTTCAACCCATTTATAGAGTACTGTGCACTACTCTACATCAATGAGTTCATCCAGGGTCATCAAAAGTTTCTCTAGTTGTGAGATGAAAGCTGTTGTCTCTCCTTAAAGCAATTTCAAGCATCAGTGAACAAGGGTGGGAGGGAGCCAGGTTTTTGGTTTATATATGCAGAGGGCTTTTCAGAGCCTGCTGCAATCCATTTGTAAAGGGCCCAGTCTGTTGGTATTTGTCAATCTCTTGCAGATCCTTGAACACCTGGAGAATTCTGGATGATCCGGGGACGGCCACTAGCCCACAGGCGACTGGGGATGAAAGAAATCTAACCACTGGCCATCAGATGCCTTCCAGAGTCTTCTGTGGAGAGGCCACCAAGCATTGGTGTAGGCACCTGTTCAGCAGGGTGTGCCTTAGTACTGGAGGGGGAGATAAGAGGTTTGAGGGGGGGCGGTTTATCTTCCAGGATAAAAAGGCCAATGGGGTCTGTTGTGTGTGTGCATGAGGGAAGAAGGTGTGCTGGCCTCTTCCTGCTTTCATGCAGAGTAGGTGATACAGACAGAGATGAATAATAATAATCTTCTTATAGAAGGGGTGTTTCCAGTAAACCAGTAGCTAGCTGGAGATGGAAGAAGAAAAACAGAATTTTAGTGTGGCCAGTTAAATTTAAGAGAGGAATTTTATGATAATGTCTGACCGAAGCAGTCTGATGTCTGTCTGCAGGAGGCCAGGTTGCTGGACAGAGGTGAGGTTATCCTTGATCAATCAGTCAATAAATGCAGCAGAATATAATGAAGAGGATGACTTTACAAGCAAACGATAATCACAAAATTCTGAGAAGCAGGGGAGTGGATGAGAGAGGAGCACATAGATAGATGTGATTGGTGGTGGTCTAGCTCTTGGTGTGGACAGTGGTTTGGTGGGAGTCCATTATGTTTCAGAGCTTACATATACTCTTTTATATGTTTCAGATATTACTTAAAATTTTTAAACTCATCAAATAGGTTACACTATTTCTCTCTATTTTCCTTGTAATTGAGAATTGACTGTATATGTTTCATTTCATTTTCCCCTCATTCCCATCAACATAGAAACACGCTATAATTTCTCCATCATATTCCCCTCCATATTTGCCCCATTTCTCTGCTGTCCTTAATTGCAAATTTCTTTAAAAGAGTTGTCTGTACTTGCTGCCTCTAATTTCTCTCCTCCAGTCTGTCTTGAATCCACTTGAATTGGGCTTTCATCCTCATCACTCCATTGAAATGATTCTTGCCCAGATCCTAAATGACATGATATTAAATCAATTCTCTCTTAGCTACAGTTCAGCCTATCACTTGTTGATCACTCTGTCATCACTGAAACTCTTTCCTTGGCTTCCAGAACATCACACTCTCTTGGTTTTTCTCCTTACTCACTGGCTCTTCTCAGTTCTCGTTTTTTGATTGTTGTAGACTAAATGTTTGTGTCTCCCCTGCACCCCAATTCATATGTGGAAGCCAAAATCCCCAATGAGATGGCATTTGGAGGTTGGACCTTTGGGAAGTTATTAGGTTTAGAGGAGGTCATGAGGGATGGGATTAGTGCCCTTACAAGAAGAGGGAGAGACTAGAATTTGCTCTCTATGACAGGATACAGCAAAAGGGCAGCAGTCTGCAAAACCTTGATGTGGGCCCTCACAGGAACCCAACCTGCCAGCACATTGATCTTGGTCTTCCCAGCCTCCAGAACTGTGGAAAATAAATTTCTGTTGTTTAGCCAACCAGTCTATGGTATTTTGGTATAGCAGCCTGAACTAAGACACTGGTTCTTACTCCTCTCCCTGATACCTTAATGTTAGAGTGTCCCAGGATCTACCCTTGGACTTCCCTATCCACACTTGCTCCCTCACCCCCTTTTTAGTCTCATCTAGTGTCAAGGTTTAGATACCAAATTTATATTTCTAGCCCCAGTCTTTTCCTAAACGCCACACTAAAATATCCACCTCTCATCTTGATAGCACTGCGTGGTGTCCAGTAGGCTTCTCAAACTTAACATGTCCTAACGGCACTCCTGATACTCCTTTCCAAACCAGCTCCTCCAGTCTTCCGCATAGAAGCAAAAGGCAACTCCATCCTTGCAGTTGCTCACACTAAATTCTTGGCATTATCCCTGGCTGCTTTTACTCTCATACCTTAAATAAATCAGAGCAAAAACTGTTGGCTCTGTTTTCAATAGGTATCCAGAACCTGAGCACTTTTCTCCACCTCCACCACCATTGCCCTCATAGTAAATTTCATCTCTCACCTGGATCACTGCAATGGCTTCCTGTCTAGTGTCCCTGTTTCCACCCTTGTCTTCCTACAGTCTATTCTCTATGCAGCTACTAGAGTGATCCTTTGAAAACCTGACAGATTATGTCACTCCTCTGTTTGGAGTCCTAAATGGCTCCCCTCTTACTTGGAGAAGACAAAGTGATCTGCAAGGCCCTTAAATTCTCTGAACCCATCATTTTCTCATCCTTCATTTTCTTCCAGCCACACTGGCTGTCTTGCTATCTTTTAAATTTTTTTTCCTTTATTGATTTTAGAGAGAGAGAGAAACATCGATTGGCCGCCTCCTGCATGTCCCCCACTGGGAATCGGGCCCAAGACCTGGGCATGTGTCCTGACTGGGAATCGAACCCACAACCTCTTGGTGCATGGGTCGATGCTCAACCACTGAGCCATACCGGCCGGACGTGTCTTGATATCATTTAGAAAGGCTAGGGCCTCTCCTGCCTCAGGACCTTTGCACTTGTATTTCCTTTGCCTGGAACATGATTTCCTCATATATCCAACAGGTTTACTCCTCAGTTCCTTTAGGTCTATCTTCAAATGTCACCTGTGGAGGGAGCCTTCACTGACCCTTCCATGTAAAATTGAAGAGCAGCATCCCTTCCGACCCCTCCTTTGCTTTACTATCACTGCATACTATGTATTGTTAACAATTGGTTCTACTTGTCTATGTTCTCACTGGAGTTCATGGGTTTTTATTGTATTCATTGTGTATTGCTGGGGCCTGGAACAGGTCTGCACGTATAATGCCCACCATAAATATTTGCTTACTGAGTAAAATTCTCCTTTTATTCCTCTCGTTCCACTTTTCTACCTCATCCTACCTGCTTCCAAGAGACCCTCCTGAGAAGTGATGCTTCAGTGTCCATTCAGCGTTGCTAGTTGTATCTTAGGGGCTAAAGTTGTATTTGGACAAATAAGGACAGGTCTGGCACCAGGGGTAAGTATCCTGACCAGCCTTAGTGCCACCACTATTACAGCTCAAAAAGTTAAGTTCTACTTTGCGTAGCTTACATCATGGTTCACTTTTTCAGATCTTAAGTTTGTCACTTCACAGGAGGACATGAGATGGGACCCCATCATGTGGGCTTCTTGGGTCATGGTGAGTGAGGTTGGCACTGCGGAGCAGTGATGGTTGCACCACAGTTGATGGCCTGTCCAGGCCCCATACACTTTTGGGGTTCAGCTGTGTGGTGTGGTTGTCACTCTCCTCATGGAGCCAATCCACCCTGTGGACATAATTTCTCTTCATATATACATCAGCTTCATCGGCTGCATAACAAATTACCACAAATTTGGCAGCTAAAAACAATACAAATTTATGATCTCAGTGTCCACAGGGCTGGATCTTCTGCTAAGGGTCTCACCGGGCTAAAATCCAGGTATGGGCTGGGGCTGCAATCTTATATGAGGCTCAGAGTCCTTTCCCATTCTCACTGGTTGTCAGCAGAATTCAGTTCCTTGCTGTTGTAGGATTGAAGTCCCTGTTTGTTGTTGTTGTTGTTGTTGTTGGCTATTGGCCAGAGATCCCTCTCAGTTCCTGGAAGCCACCCTCAGGTCCTAGTTATATGACCTGGCACAGCAACTCACAACATAGCTATTTGTCTTCTCCCTGCCAGCAGAGGGCGTCTGCTATTGCCTCTGCTCTAAAGCCTCACCTGCTTAGGCCAGACCCACCCAGGATGATCTCCCTTTTCTGGAACTCAAAGTCAACCAATTAGGGACCTTAATCACATCTGAAAATTCCTTTTGCACAAATTGTTAATTACAGGAGTGATTTCCCATCATATTCATAGATCCCACCTGCACTTAAAGGGATGAGATTATACAGGGCATATACATTAGGGGACTGGAATCTTGGGGTCATCTTAGAATTCCGCCTACCACAAAATACATCTCTGTGAGGAAAAACAACAACAACAACAAGAAAACACACCATCTTCAGAGAGAACCACAGAGGCCAACAAACACACCTACCATTTGTTGTTCTGGATCCCCTCCTCCTCCTGCTACTTCTGTGTGTAAGCTTTTCCTCCCAACTCTAGGGGAGAGACGCCTCCTATAACCACTCCCTTATGAAGAACAAACTGTTTATTCCGCATAAGGGGAAAATGTCCACCTAGTCAAGATCTAACCTTTAAGAATTTAAGTGATTAAAAAAAACCCAGAAACATTAACAATTGAGGGTGGGGTGGGGCAGACAGGACTTCTCCTTCCTTGACACCTGTGGCTTATGTGGTGGCTTTGATTCTCCTCAGGACTTCCCCAGCCTACATGGCACCTTTGTATACATTAGAAAAAGGTGGTCTCTCATGGCAGACACAGTCCCTGGGGCATATGGATCAGCCAGTGGGGCAGGAGCTGGACTTAAAACTGCCTGCTTTTCTTATCTCTGGAGCCTTCTCTTTTCAGCCCACATTCTTCTTCTTCTAAATATGCGCAACATCCCACCATGCTCCTACAAACAAAACCAAAAAAAGAAAACTTCAGTCCTTGGTTTTCTCCACCTTGCCTTCATGGGAACTTCTATCTAGAAGTCTGTTTCTCACTGTGCATGACTCAGATTTACATCTCTAGTCCCAACTTCCCTCAGCTGAGTCCCTTGTCTAAACATCTTGGGTTTCCTTCAAACAAGCTTACAAAAGATGCATCATCTTTCCCCAAGGGCGGCCTCAGACATTCCCAGCTCTGTCAGTGGAGACATCATTCTCCCTGTTATCCAGTCTACAAACGTCACAGTCACCCCCAACCACTCCCTCTTTCTGTCCACACAGGCTGCCTGCCCCTCATCTGCAGGATCGGTGTCATCACCCCTTTCTTGTCAGTCTCACTGCTCCACGCTGGTCTCAGTCCTTAGCATCGCCCCTCTGCACTATTTCAACAGATTTCTGTCTACAGTCTCCTTCCTTTCCTCTCCCAGTGGTTCTCAATTGGGGGCAACTTTGTGCTCCCCAGAGGACAATTGGCTGTCTGAGGACACTTTCAGTTATCACAACTGAGAGGATGGTGGTCCTGTGGGTAGAGGCCAGGGATGCTGCTAAACGTTGTATAACGCACAGGACAATCTCCTAAACAAAGAAGTATCCAGCTCAAAGTGTCAGCAGTGCTGAGATTAAGAAACCCTCCTCTATGTCTAGTCCTCCAGGCTTTTTGAATGTTATAGTCTGCCCCTTCTTAGGAAAATGCACTCTGCACACATTACCTGGCTGAAAAACATTATTTCCCATTTCCTATGTATGCATGTCTTCCTCTGCCCAGGAGTCCTCTTGCTTCCATTTCTTTTTAAAAATATATATATTTTGCCCTGGCTGGTTTGGCTCAGCAGTTAGAGCGTCGGCCTGTGGACCAATGAGTCACGGGTTCGATTCCAGCCAAGGGCATGTACCTGGCCCTGGTCGGGGTCATGCGGGAGGCAACCAGTCGATGTTTCTCTCTCTCTCCCTCTCTCTCCCTTCCACTCTATCTGAAGATAAATAGAAAAATATCCTCAGGTGAGGATTAAAAAAATTTTTTTAAATATGTTTTTATTGATTTTTTAGAGAGGAAGGGAGAGAGAGATAGAAACATCAATGTGAGAGAGATAACATCGATTTGCTGCCTCCTGCATGCCCCCCTACTGAGGAATGAGCCCCAAACCTGGGCATATGCCCTGATCGGGAATAGAACCGGGACCTCCCAGTCCATGGGATGACGCTCAATCCACTGAGCCACACTGGCCAGACCAGCTTCCATTTCTATGCCAAGAAATCTCCCCTTTCTCTTAAAACTCATAGGAAGGTGTCCAGCCTGTGTGCTGGGCTAGTCTCCATTTGTCCCCCATGCCCACTCTCCCTCTTCTCTCTCCTGATCTGTGCCCCAAAGTGCATCTTCTGGCTCCTTGCCCTCCAGGTTGGGGTTGGGTTTGGCCTGTGGGAGGCATCAGCTGGTGAACAGAAGTTGGGTATCATTCCCCAACTTCCATCCTGAGCATCCTGCTCTGCCTTTGTAGCCTCAGCTCCTGTCCAGTAGCCCCTCTTCCATGGCATCAGCTCTCAGTGGGGCTCCAGTGACACCATTCTTTGCCCTGCCCTGTCAGGCCCCAGAGTGGTAATGTAACTACTTCCCACTGTTGCTAGTCGCTGAGTTCACTACTGTGATTAGCTGGCTTAACTCCACTCACACCTGGGTCAGAATTTTCTTAGTTAAACTCCTTTAGTTAAATACTTTGAGTGTGCCATCCGCTTCCTGTGGATCCTCAATGACATGTCAGTCACTTGAGGACTCGCCTTTCTGTTGGTTCGAATGCAGAATTTATACTCCCATGCCATTTGTTGTGTGTGCCCTGACACCACTGTGACCCATTTTCATCTAGTATTTCCCATGCTTCCCAAACACATTGCAGACTTCTGTGGGTTGGGACTATTTAATACATCATTTACACCCTCTTGTCATAGTGCTGTGCTCAATAAGTGTTCACCAATAAAAATTATGAGCCCTGGCCAGTTTTGCTTAGCATTTAGAGAGTCAGCCCGCAGACCAATGAGTCTTGGGTTCGATTCCAGTCAAGGGCACGTACCTCGGTTGCGATTTGTCCCGGCCCTGGTTGGGGTCTTGCGGAAGGCAGCCACTGGATGTGTCCCTTTCACGTTGATGTTTCTCTCTCTCTCTCCCACTCTATCTGAACAAAAATGGAAAAATGTCCTCGAGTGAGGATTAAAATATATATATATAAAAAAAAATCACCTGATTTTATAAACAAAGATTTCTGAATTCAAATTACTTGTTTTCTTTTGTACCACAGGTATTTGGGGTGACTTGAACTCAGTAACTTTCCCACAATGTTATAAAACCGACTGAGGAATGGGCTTTGGGACTTGAGGTTGGCTGCTCAGCTGCTTTGTTTTGCTTCCTTCCTGGTACTTGAGGGCGGTCTGTGTATTTGTGGCTGCTGGACAAGGGACTGGAAGTAAAATTAAGGGTTTCTGTATTGGCTTTCTCCCTCGAAACCAACATTCTCTTCCTCCAAAACTCTTTGCTGCTTCATTACTCTGATTCTGGTCTGCCGGGACCAAAGCTTCTGCTGCTTACGTCTAAATTTTGGTGCTTTGTTGTGCCCAAACATGTGCTTTGTGAATGCCTTTTTGTCCCACAATTCATTTCGAATTTTTATTTAAATATTTAATGATGCAAAAACTGGTGTAAGTGCCTCCATAGGGAATCTTAGGGAAAGCACAGGGATGTAATCAAATGGTTTGCAAATTGTACTTATTTATTTATGATTCTGATTTGAAAAGAAAGACCAGAGTTATGAAGGGGATGTTCACATCTTACAGAAACCTTATCCTAAGGAATGAGGGATAATCATTCTTTAAGAAAAGGGAAAAAGAGTGGGGGAGGCCCTGGCCAGGTAGCTCAGTCGGTTAGAGCATCGTGTCGATACACCAAGGTTGCGGGTTCCATCCCTGGTCAGAGCACATACAAGAAGCAACCAATGAATGCATAAATAAATGGAACAACAAATCCATCTCTCTCTCTCTCTCTCTCTAAGATCAATAAAATTTTTAAATGGGGAGGAAATGCCAAGTCATTTCCTAGAGTTATTGCTTCTTATTCTTCCTGTGTTGTAATGGTTGTTTGTGTGGGCAATTAAAAAAGCTATTTCTCCCACTCTCAGCTAAATATGTCTCCAGCTGCCCAGTTCTGCTGTAGGGTCTCAGTTTGACCTCATGGTTCTGGTTATTTTCATGCCAAAATTCCACACCCAAGTTCCATTTCCTTTGAATCAGAAGGAAAAGGAAGATGAATAGAGAGGAGTGGTAGACATTCTGGCCCACAATCACCTTGATGATTTCATGGAAGGGCTTGGAAAAAAATGAAGCTGATACAGGCTGAGCAGGGCCACAGTATGACTTTCATGGACCTTAGGCACTTTTGCTTTCGTGGGCCCCTTCTTTCATTACAAATATGAAAACTTAGCCCGGCCGGTGTGGCTCAGTGGTTGAACATCAACCCATGCACCAAGAGGTCACCGGTTCAATTCCCGGTCAGGGCACATGACCAGGTTGTGGGCCCGATCCCCAGTGGGGGGCGTGCAGGAGGTGGCCAAACAATGTTCTCTCT
This sequence comes from Tadarida brasiliensis, assembly GCA_030848825.1. Taxonomy (NCBI): domain Eukaryota; kingdom Metazoa; phylum Chordata; class Mammalia; order Chiroptera; family Molossidae; genus Tadarida; species Tadarida brasiliensis. The sequence goes on along the minus strand of CM061260.1, from coordinate 60,515,092 downwards.
CATTCATGTGTCTATCTCTCTCTCCCTCTCCCTTCCTCTCTCTCTAAAAATCAATAAAGAAAAAACTTAAAAAAAAAAACATATGAAAACATATTTTATAACTGTGTTGGCATATAGCAAATACATTAATATTGCATATTAAAACCTAAGTCTGGGGAGGTTATGATCATAAATAAGGTGAATGAACATTCTTCCTCTGAGAGGCTTGGGGTCAGGGGCTGTGGAGAGTTGGCCAACTGTGGACCATGAAGCTCAGCCACCTCGCAGATATGGGCTGCTCACCTCTTTACCTGTCCCATGCACCTCTTCTGTATGACACAGATGGTGTTACAATTTCTACTCTGGGAGGGTGCAGCGTGATCATCCCATTTCACGGATGGAGAGCCTAAGGCATTGTGAGAGGAGCCTGGGTGACTTGCTCTTCTGCAGCTCGTTCAGATTTAATGCTTTACCGCTTTCTTGGCAGCAGAAAGAAGAAATACTTAAAATAAAACTTTCTGACTATAAAAGTCAGAAATATTATATAAAAATTTGAAGATAAAAGAAATTGAGAGATTTAAAAAACCAACAACCTTTAAAAAGGTTTACCTCCTAGAGCCAACCACCCACTGCCGCTGTCCCAGGAAGGTTTATAAACAGGTGACTCACACCACAGGTGGGAAAGGACTATTCATATTCCCAGGAGCTGCCCCAGGACTGCCGGTTGTTGCTGCCATTTCTGTTTAAGTCACCCTCAACTGTAAAATGGCTGGATTTCACTGCACCCCCTTCTTGAAGCTTATAAACGACAATGTTAACTGAAGAGGGTAGATTGCAAATTTTACATACAGTATGATCTTAATTGTATAGAAACATGCATAAAATTTTAAGAAAGGTAATAGATAATTATGTCAACAGTTGTATTAATTCAAAGAAGCTCCTGTGTGGGTATGAGGGACAGCTTTTGGGGGGATGGTAGCTTTTCAGCACCACATAAACTCTCCCCCGCAGGGAATTTCCTATGCATAGGTAATTTCCTATGCAATTTCCAGGCTGTTTCCTATGAATAATGATGCTGCTGTTTATACTCCTAGAATAGGGCAAGGGGGATGGTGAGCCTTCCATGCCTAAACCCCAAGCCTTTGGAGGTGGCTGTCCTTTCTCTTCTCCTTTTCCCTGTGACCATGAAGCAGAGTTTCTGCAGGCTCCTCTTTGTATTTAAGGCTGGCAGTGGGCTTTCCGAGCCATCCCCTTGGGAACATGATTCTATTCTCTACACAAAAGCAAGGATACAATTAAAACTATGCATCAGAGAATAATCAAAGGAACTAATAACTCCACATTACTGTGAAGGCGATGCCATTGAATGAGGGCAGTTTCTGCAGCTTCTTCTTACTGATGCCACAAATTTGAAAGAACAGCTCCTGGTGCCTCTGCAGACCGTCAGAAGCAGAGCCTTCCCAGCAGGCGGGAGTCTGGCTCGTCTCAGAGAGATGGGGATCTGCAGACAAAGTATTTTGTCTTCCTCAGTGGCCCGTCCAGTGTCTTACAATGTTTTCCTTAGTTCTAAACTAACTCCCGCCTACTAAGGTTTCCTCTCATATCTGTTTTCCTTGGTGGAGACAGAGAACATTGGCTCGTGTTCCTGTCCGATAACCTTCCAAAGCTTGATGCTGGGTTTCATCTAAATTGTCTATGTGAAGCCCTGAATATTAGAATAATACCAGGTTAAGAAACTGAGTCTAAATGGTACATTCAATAATTTAATTTAACGAATATTTGTTTGAGCACCTACTATGTGCCAAGCAGGAAAGAAATAGGCAAGGGGACACAGGCTGAACTAGACAGAGGTCATCACGTGCTACTTTGGGTTTTAAAGTGAGCTTTGAAGGCAGATGGACTTGGGTCGAATCCACTTACTGTTTATGTTCTCTAGGGCAAGCTGCTCACCTGAGTCTGTTTTGTTACCCACAAAATGGGGATAATAATAGCCATTTCAGAGGTTTTGGAATAAATGTAATCATTTAAGCAAAGCACAATTCCTAGTAGTGGAAGTTACTCTGAAAATATTGCTCCTTCATTCAGGTTTTATAATGATTTGTTGATGGGGACATCAGAGATATTGGGTATAATGTGAAATTGGTTTTTATTTTTAAAATGTGAGTTTTTACATATACATTGTTCACTATGTGAATCAGCTATAATTCCATATTGGCTTCCTACAAACTCACTTATAATCTGCTATTAATATGTCAACATTTATTTACCCAATAAGTATTTCTTAAGTATCTTTTATGGTATGGTCAATGTATGCAAAGGGAATAGAAACCACTGTTAATATAAGCTTGGTCCACACATGCCAGGAAGGGAAATCTGCTAGGAAGAAAATCCTGTATGGAAGGACTTTCCAGGACAGCGGAAGATGGGCTCGGAGAGGCACAGCCGCCAGCAGAGACTTCTCAAATGCTGGCAGAGAAACTCCTAACAAACGCCTGACTACAGAAGAATTCTGGGAGCCTGGACTTGCATCTCATTCTTGAATTGCCTTTATTCTGGGAAGCAAGCAGAGTGCTGTGTCAATCTGCTAAGAAGGAGGCAGAGTTATAAATAGGATATGTGCTGGAAATAGGAAATAAGATGAAAGATGGCATTTGGGGCTTTCACGCCCCCCCCCCCTTCCCCAAGCAGAGGGAGAAAGCCATCCAGTTTTGGTGGGGACAAGAAACTCAGGAGCCATCGTTCCAAGAGAAGTGGTAGGGAGAGAGGAAGTGGAAGGTATGAAAGTGGAGAGGTGGGAAGAACTGACTGAGATGTGAACAGGGGGGTGGGAAGGTAAATGGCTCCCTGGGGCAGGTGAGATGAAGTCCAAGAGAAAAAGCCAGTGCTAGAACGAAGAGTGAAGATTTACCTAGCTGGAGAGAAACTTGAAATAACAAGATACTAATCACACATGGCTAGAAGAGGGACTGGGTAGGAAAAGAATTAAAAGGCTTAAGCCATAAAAATGGAATTAGGTGGAAGGCTGATATGACTATGAGATAAAAGGCCAGGCCTGGTCAGTAGCATCCCCAGGTGGCTCCATTTACCTTTTCCCCCCAAGCTGACCTTGACCTTAATCCCTCAATGTGAGTATTTTCAAAGGCATTAGTGAATCCATAATGAGATGTCCTATCAGGGGTGGGAGAGGGTGTTCTAACTATGGTTGAGGGAGGCTATAGTGGGAAAAATGTCTTGTAGTTGAAGATGGGCTTTTGTCCTAGTATTGCCATTAAGTAGATATGTGACCTTGAATAAGTCACCTGACAGAGTATCTATAGCAGAGAGAACCTGTGTGAGATGGGTTTGAACATAGATTACCATGAATTGCCTAGTTGATCTTGATCTATTTATTCCCCTTATCTAGATTTCCTTTTCTTTGTCCAAACAGTGATGGATATTAGGCTCCGTGACTTAAAAGCTGCTGCCTGGTGTACAATTCTCCATTTTTTCAATGAAGTATAATCAACATACCACATTATATCATTTCCAGGTGTACAACATGATGATTCAATGTTTGCAATTCTACTGTTTAATACTTGGGTGAATGCTTTGGATGGGAGAGAATAATTTAATTTGTTCTACAATAGGAAACAGTTCTCATGGAGAACATCCAGCTAAGGTGCTAGATGAATGAGTAGCCTTATAAGGTAGCCTTATAAGCCCTATAAGTCCTGGTCTAGCCAGAGTTTATCTCCTTTTGCACTGCAGAGATTCATGTCTTCTGCCACCTCTCTGTATCACAGAGGTGCCAAGTTTGGATCTGTGCTGCTTGCGTCAGAAAGCCCCAGCAGTTAGGCCATACAAGAGGGTTTTTAGCAACTGCACGCCCAAGTAAAGTGGGAAGGAGGCTTATAGATGACATAAAATGAAAGCTCCTCAAGGAGGTCTTGAGAGAAACAGTATACCAGTGCTCAGCCAAGGAGATGAGATGTACCTAATCTTGCAAGTAGAAGACATGTAACTGTAGGTATAATTCTGCTTCACTTACCTCAAGTGACAGGTCTTTCTGAGGCCAAAATAAGAATATGGGGAAGTGATAGGGACACCAAAGTACAGCAGTGTTCAGAACTTTACTATGACATAATATTGCCCAAACTCATTAATTAGGAACAGCCATGTGATATATATAGGAACTTGCATTCTTCTACCTTAAACATTGCATTATCAATTCACCTTGAGGCAACAATGTGTCCTCCCATTGGTCCATGAGCATGACTAAGGTTGTCTTTTTGGCCAGAGGTCCCTATAAAGATTATCTGTTACCTGTAGAGATTCAGTTGCTTCTGTTCTGCCCTCCTGCTTACCTCTTCCCCACTTCCTCATCTCTCCAACCCGAAGGAACTAGAATGCAAAACCCCACCCCATTAGAGAAATAAATTGAACGTTATCAGCCTTTATTACTTTGTCTATTAGGGGAATTCTGAAATAGCTCAAACCTTATACATTTTCAACAATAGGTATAAATCCAGGTACTGGGTCACTGGTCACTGTCTGGGTGGGCATAGGCTGTGGATGTTGGGAGTCCTGGTCTAGGAGACAGGAGACTCATTATTATATCAAGGGTTGTAAAAAGTATGCTCCATGTCTGTGGGGATGAATGTGGGTCTTGGTCCGAAACTGTCCTCATGGGAAACCAAGGCCATTACCAGTAGGCAGATTGTTCTCTCTGCTATAGATACTCTGTTAGTGACAAAGGGTGGTGTTTTGGCAAACTGACTACTGTAACCTCTTAGAAGGAGGCAAATGTTTTGTAAGGATGAGTTGATGGCAAGGTCAGACTGAGTATTTATTTGAGTTAGGGGCCTCGCTCCTCTAACTTCTGTCATAGAGAGGCAGCATCAGCATCACCTGGGAGCCTCTTGGGACTATAGTCTCAGGCCCCATGCCAGCCCTACTGGATCAAAACTGCATTGAGCCCTGGCTGGTATGGTTCAGTGGTTAGAGCATTGCCCCTTGCATTGAAGGGTCTCGGGTTCAATTCCCGGTCAAGGGCACATACCTAGGTTGGATGTTTGATCCCCAGCCCTGGTGAGGGACTGTGAAGGAGGCAACGAATCGATCGATCTCTCTCTGTGTCTCTGTCTCTGTCTCTCTGTCTCTCTCTCCCTCCCTCATTCCCTTCCACTTTCTGTAAAAATTAATGAAAAAAATATCCTTGGGTGAGAATTAACAAAAAAAGAAACAACCAACCAAACGATAACTGCATTAAGATTCCCAGGTGATTTGTATGCCCACTAAAGTTTAAGAAGCACGGGGTTAGGGTGCCTCTTTTAAAAAGAAAGTAAATTCTTTTCATGAAGTTTTGTTCCATTCTTTTATTTGGAATCTGTTTCTTTGTCTCCTCATTTTGGCTGCCTCCCTGTGTTTGTTTCTATGTATTAGGTAGAGCTGCTATGTCTCCTGCACTTCCTAGGGTGGCCTGTTGTAGTAGGTGTCCTGTAGGGTCCAGTGGCACAGCCTCCCTGCTCACCCAACTGGGCCCTCGAGGTGAATCCTTCGTGTGGATTTTATACCCTTTTGTTGTAATTGAGTCTTGATTGCTGTTGGCACATCAATGAGAGGGTTTTATTCAGGATGATCAGCTGCAAGGACTGGCTGTGCCCACTATCCACCGACTTCTGACTCCCTTGGAGGATCAGCTGTGCAGGGGCCCACCACACAAAGCAGACTTTACTTCAGCAGGACTCTGGTGCTGACTGAGTCCATTCCTTGAGTGTGTCACTTGTGGAGGTGGTCGGGTGGTGGTGCTTCGCAGTGTTCTGCAGCTGTCCACTGGGTGTGCTGGCTCTAGGGCCAGGTCAGCCACTGCCTGGTGTTCTACCTGGGGCCACCAGGCATAAGCAACAAAGCAGTCCGCAGATGGCTGCTTCTTGTGCTGGGCTTGGAGGTGCCCTGGAAAAGCCAAGTTGTGAACCAAGGCTGGCTGCTTCTACTGCCAGGCCTGGGGCCACTTAACAAGAGGTATGGGGTTTGCTGAGACCAGATGCTGCTTGTTTGAAAGAATTTAGGAAAATCTGAAGCAAGATCCAAGACAGACCATTCCTTCAGTAAACCAACTGGCAATAGCTTGGGTGGGCCTGAAAGTTGGGTGGGGCAGGGCCTCAGGGAATCACCAGGGTGGGGCAAATAGTGTAAGCCAGGTTGCTGGAGTCCCAGATATGGCGGCCCTCTGCCTGCCCTGTGGGGGAAGGGCTCAGCAAAGGAACAAATGCCTCTGACAGCACGTCTGTCCAGGAGAAAGCTGCCTCTCCAGCCCTCACCCCAATGCCAAACAACTCAGTTCTTTCCTGTATGTCTCTGGTACCTTTCGAGCTGCCTCCCCCAAGCTGGAGCCTGGAGGGTGCGAGTCTGAGTAAGTCTGTGTGCGGGCCCTTTAAGAGGAGTTGCCGGGGGCTCCAGCAGCCTCAGCCTCCCTCAACTCAGTTCCCGCTGGTTTTACAGCCAGAAGTTATGGGGATTTCTCTTCCTGGCACTGGAACCCTGAGTTGGTGGCCTGGTGTGGGAGAGGGACCCCTCACTCCTCAGGGAGGACCTTCCCAGCCGAGGTGTCCCTCCTGATTTTTATCTGCCACACATGGGTGTGGGACCAGCCTATCCACACCTCTGCCCCTCCTACCAGTCTCCATGTGGCTGCTTCTTTAATTTCATAGTTGTAGGACTTCCGTTCAGCTCGATTTCAGGTGGTTCTGAATGATGGTTGTTCTGTAGTTTAGTTGTAACTTTGATGTGGTTGTGGGAGGATGTGATAACACATTTACCTACGCCGCCATCTTGACCAGAAGTCTCAAAACTCCAGGAAAAGAACTAAGCGAAATGGAGATAAGCAACCTAACAGATACAGAGTTCAAAACACTGCTTATAAGGATGCTCAATGAACTTAGTGAGAACGTCAATGAACTTAGTGAGGGCCTCAAGAGGATAAAAGAGGACCAGTCAGAAATGAAGGATGCACAGTCAGAAATGAAGGAGGCACTAACTGAAATAAAGAATAATGTACAGAGATTCAATAGTAGAGTAGGTAAAGCCAAGAAGCAAACCATAGATTTGGAATATAAGGAAGCAAAAAACACTCAATCAGAACAACAAAAAGAAAAAAGAATCCAAAAAAATGAGGATAGTGTAAGGAGCCTCTGGGACAACTTCAAGTGTACCAACATTCGCACCTTGGGGGTGCCAGAAGGAGAAGAGAGAGAACAAGAAATTGAAAACCTATTTGAAACAATAATGACAGAAAACTTCCCTAACTTGGTGAAGGAAACAGACATACAAGTCCAGGAAGCACAGAGAGTCCCAAACAAGATGAACCCCAAGAAGCCCACACCAAGACACATCATAATCAAAATGCAAAAGGTTCAGGACAAAGAGAGAATCTTGAAAGCAGCAAGAGAAAAGCAATTAGTTACCTACAAGAGAGTTCCCATCAGACTGTCAGCTGATTTCTCAAAAGAAACTTTGCAGGCCAGAAGGGAGTGGCAAGAAATATTCAGAGTGATGAAAAGCAAGAACCTACAACCAAGATTACTCTATCCTGAAAGCTATCATTTAGAATTGATGGCCATATGAAGAGTTTCCCAGACTAGAAAAAGCTAGAGGCCCTGGCCGGTTTGGCTCAGCGGTTAGAGCGTCAGCCCATGGACCAGAGAGTCCCAGGTTCGGTTCCCGCAAAGGGCAGGTACCTCGGTTGCAGTTTGTCCCCGCCCCGGTTGGGGTCGTTAGGGTGGCAACCATTCGATGTGTCTCTCTCACATCAATGTTTCTCTCTCTCTCTTCGTCCCTCTCTCCCTCCTGCTCTATCTGAAGATAAATGCAAAAATGTCCTCGGGTGAGGATAAAAAAAAAAAAAAGAAAGAAAAAGCTAGAGGAGTTCATCACCACCAAACCATTATTGTATGAAATGTTGAAGGGTCTTCTTGAAGAAAAAGATAAAAAATATGAACAAACAAAATACATATCTATTGACAATTAAATCTACAAACAAAATGAAAAAGCAGAACAGAAACATTCTCATAGATACAGAGAACATTTTGTTGGTTGCCAGATGGGAGGGGGATTGGGGGAATGGGTGAAAAAGGTGAAGGGATTAAGAAGTACAAATTGGTTGTTAGACTGACAAACCTCAAAGGGCTGGGAAGAAATAAACTAAAGAACTTCTATGCATATATGCATAACCAATGGACACAGACAACAGTGTAGGAAAAGGCAGGAGGGAGGCGGGAGTGGGGAGGAGGGGATCAATAGGGGAAAAAGTAGGAACATCTGTAATATATTCAACAATAAAGATAAGTTTAAAAAAATAGAAATAAAAAGAAAGTAAATGGCCCAGCCGGTGTGGCTTAGTGGTTGAGCATCGACCAAGAGGTCGCCGGTTCGATTCTCAGTCAGGGCACATGCCCAGGTTGTGGGCCAAATCCCCAGTGGGGGGCATGCAGGAGACGGCCAATCGATGTTCTCTCTCATCAGTGTTTCTATCTCCCTCTCCCTTCCTCTCTCTAAAACCAATAAAGAAAAAATAAATAAAATAAGCCAGAATGGGAGTTTTATTTGAAAGGGAGGAAAAAATCACCAAACTCCCAATCCCTGACCACTACTATAACCTCAGCTCTTACCACAGGGACCTGGTACATAGTAGGACTCAATGCATTTTTTGTTGTTATTTGGCTGAATAACAACTGATTCACAATAATAAAGAATATGTGGTTTTTACAATTTGCCATATGCCCAGGTGTTTGTAGACAGAATAATGGATGCCAAAACCCATGTCCTAATCCCTGGAACCTGTGAATATATTACCTTCCATGGCAAAGGAAAATTAGTCTGCTGATTTTAAGATAAGGAGAGTAGCCTGGCTTATCCAGGTGGACTCAATGTAATAATAAGGGTTTGTTTTTTTTTTGTTTGTTTGTTTTTTAAATAATTTATTTTATTATTAATTTGTTTTTGTTACAGATGATTTTCCTTTTTTTCCCCCATTGACACCCTCCTCCCCCGCCCCTTCTCCTCCTCCCCATCCCTGTTGTCCATGTCCATTGGTTATGTACCCATGCACATAGGCTCTGTGATTTATCTCTTTCCCCCGCCTCCCCCCCTCCTCTGAGGCCCGTCATCCCATACTCCACCTCCATGTCTCTGGGTCAATTTCGTTGTTCAGTTTACTCAGTTCTCCTGTGTGTTGCCGGCTTCCTCCGTTGGTGTGGGGGTCGCTCGGCTCCCTCGCCCTGCCTGGGCCACCCCGTTGGTGCGGGGGTCACTCGGCTCCCCCGCCCCGCCTGGGTTCCCCCGTGGTGGGGGGGTCGCCCAGCTCCCCCGCCCCGCCTGAGTTCCCCCATGGTGGCGGGGTCACGGCTCCCCTGCCCCGCCTGGGTTCCCCTGTGGTGGCGGGGTCGTGGCTCCCCCGCTCCGCCTGGGTTCCCCCGTGGTGGGGGGGTCGCCCAGCTCCCCCGCCCCGCCTGGGTTCCCCCGTGGTGGGGGGGGGTCACCCGGCTCCCCCGCCCCGCCTGGGTTCCCCTGTGGTGGGGGGGTCACCCGGCTCCCCCGCCCCGTCTGGGTTCCCCCGTGGTGGGGGGGGTCGCCCGGCACCCCCGCCCCGTCTGGGTTCCTCCGTGGTGGGGGGGTCGCCCGGCACCCCCGCTCCGCCTGGGTTCCTCCGTGGTGGGGGGGTCGCTCAGCTTCCGCAGGCGCCCCTGGCTGCAGGATCTCGTTTCCTTTCAGGCGACAAGGAGGGTCCTGGAGGGCAGTATGCTGTCTCCATTCTGCTGCTTCTTTAATTTCATAGTTGCAGGGCTTCCCTTCAGCTTGATTTCATGCGGTCTTTAAGTGATAGTTATTCTGTGATTTAGTTGTAACTTTGATGTGGTTGTGGGAGGACGCGATTCTGCGTCCATCTAGGCCGCCATCTTGACCGGAAGTCCTAAACTATTCTTTATTTCAGTTAGTGCCTCCTTCATTTCTAACTGTGTATCCATCATTTCTGACTGGTCCCTTTTTATGCTCTTGAGGCCCTCACTAAGTTCACCGTGGTTCTCACTAAGTCCATTGAGCATCCTTATAAGCAGTATTTTGAACTCTGCATCTGTTAGGTTGCTTAACTCCATTTCACTTAGTTCTTTTCCTGGAGTTTTGTTCTGTTTTTTCATTTGGAACCTGTTTCTTTGTCTCTTCATTTTGGCTGCCTCGCTGTGTTTGTTTGTATGTATTACTTAGCGAGAGGTGTGGGGCTAGCTGAGACCAGATGCTGCTTGTTTGAAAGAATTTAGGAAAAGCTGAAGCAGGATCCAAGACAGGCCAATCCTATGGTCAAGCAACTGGCAACAGCTTGGGTGGGCCTGAAAGTTGGGTGGGGCGGGGCCTCAGGGAATCACCAGGGCGGGGCCAACAGTGTAAGCCAGGTTGCTGGAGTCCCAGAAATGGCGGTGTCTACCGCCCCAGGGAAGGCCTCACCAAAGGAACAAAAGCCTCTGATAGCACGTCTGTCCAGGTCTGTCCAGGAGAAAGCTGCCTCTCCAGCCCTCGCGCCAATGCCAAACAGCTCAGTTCTTCCCCATATGACTCTGGTGCCTTTCAAGCTGCCTCCCCAACGCTGGAGCCCGGAGGGAGCGAGTCCGAGTAAGTCTGTGCGCGGGCCCTTTAAGGGGAGCTGCTGGGGGCTCCAGCCGCCTCAGCCTCAGTTCCTGCTGGTTTCTCCAGCCAGAAGTTATGGGGACTTCTCTCCCTGGAACTGGAGCCCTGAGCTGGGCGCCTGGTGTGGGACGGGGACCCCTCAGTCCTCAGGGAGGACCTTCCCAGCTGAGGTGCCCTCCTAATTTTTATCCGCCACACGTGGGTGTGGGACCAGCCCGTCATGCCTCCGCCCTCCTACCAGTCTCGATGTGGCTTCTTCTCTAATTTCGTAGTTGTAGGACTTCCATTCAGCTTGATTTCAGGCGGTTTTGAATGATGGTTGTTCTGTAGTTTAGTTGTAACTTTGATGTGGTTGTGGGAGGACGCGATACTGCGCCTACCTACGCCGCCATCTTGACCGGAAGTCATAAGGGTTTTGAAAAGTAAAAGAGGGAGGCTGAAGAGGTCAGAATCGGAAGAGCTGATGTGAGAAGAACTTTACCTGCCCTTGCTGACTTTGAAGATGGAGGAAGAGGGCCATGAGTCAAGGAATGTGGGTGACCTCTGGAAGCTGGAAAAAGCAGGGAAATGGATCCTTCCCTAGAGCCTCCAGAAAGGAATGCAGCCCTGCTGACCCTTTGATTTTTGCCCAGTGAGACCTGTGTTGGACTTCTTATTATAGAATGTTATGACAATAAATGTATGTTGTTTTAAGCCTCTAAGTTTGTGGTACATCGTATGGAAGCAGGAGCGAACTAATACACCGTACCAGCAAACAGTTCATTCATTTTGAATATGAAAAACAGACAAACAAAAACTATCTCAATTTAAAAAAAAAAATCCTTTGGAATTCAGGCACACATGCTTGAGTTAATCCCATTCTTAGTTCATGGAATATCATTATCTATCCATGGATGAACTCTCTTTTTAAGAAAAATTCATTTTATTTTGTTTTTCTTCCCTTCCCTTCCCCCTTTCATCCACCACTCCCAATCCCACTGCCCTCCTCCCATAGGAATCCACTCTAATATATTTAATATAGTCCTTTCTATCCATCTGATGGATGCTTATTTAGATATATGGGCATCCTTACAAAGACATACGAGGCTGTTTTATGTGGGTGTGTAATACATAAATGGAATTGTGCTATAAATCTCCGTCTCTTTTTACTTTTCTCTCTCAACTCTGTTTTTGAGATCAATTCAGGTTGCTTATATAAAAATCTAGTTTATTGTCCTGTTGTATGCATACCCCATATATTCTTACTTGAACATTCCTTAGAAATGGACATCTAGTTACCCTCAGCAGTGTGGGAGTGAAGTTCCTTATGTACGTCTCCTTGTTTTTCCTGGAAGAATTTCCCAGGTTTATACCTGTGTACCCAGAGGTCAACTTGCTGGAATTTAAGGTATTTGATTGTTCTTCAGAATGGCTGCACCAACAGTGAATGAGGGTCCTATTTTCCCACTTCCTTGCCAATGTTTGGTAATAATATCGGACCCAAAAAACACAGATAGCTGTTGACAACAACTAGCTGCGAAAGGAAGTATAGATGATTTAGTGGAAATCATACTGTGAATGCAGAATGGGCAGGGATAAACAAGAAACTAATTCTTGGAGAAAGAGAGTCTCACAAGAAGTGACAGATGGGCTGGGAAAGTGAAAGCTTTCTAGGCAGGATATGTGCAGGGCTCACAGGGTCTCAGACTAATTACCAATGAATGGTCCTTATGGACAGGGGAGATTTCTCTTTTTCTGACCATAGGTTTCTGGCACTCAGTCCAGTCTGTTTCCAGCCTGACACTCACCCTCCCACCCAAGGAAAGAAGTCTTGTCTGAACTTGCCTGGGAATGTGAGGGGCTCTGGGCTTCCAACTCCCCTTCTTCTTCAAGTCTCTTTGCCACTTTGTAAATTTATGCAGTCTATAAAATTGATGAGTTTGATAGATGCATACCCCTAGAAAACCACCACCGTAATCAACACATAGAATATTTACATCATCCCCCAAATTTCCTTAAACATGTTTGCAGTCCATCTTGCCTTCTGCCCCTAGACCCACAGAACCACTGATCTACTTTCTGTAACCATAGGGAAGTTTGATTTTTCCAGAATTATGCATAAATAGAATTTAATAGTATATGCTCTTTTGTGTCTGGCTTTTTCACTCGGCATAATTATTTTGAGATTCATTCATCTTATTGACGTATTAATAGTTTATTCATTTTTATTGCTGAATAGTATTCCCATTGTATGACTATATCACATTTTGTTTATCTAGTTGTTGAGAGACATTTAAGTTGTTTTCTGTTTTGGGCTATTCTGATTAAAGCTGGATATGAATATTCATGAACAAATTGTTGTGTTTGCTTTAATTCTCTCTGGTAAATAGGAGTTCAATGACTGAATCAAATGACAGGTGGATGTTTAACATTGTTTAAAACTGCCACTCTCTTTTTCCAAGTGGCTGCACCACTTTACATTCCCAACAGCATTGCAGGAGAGTTTCAGTTGGTTCACATCCTTGCCAACAGATAATATAGTCAGTCTTTTAAATTTTTTTTTTCTGTTCTAATAGGTGTGCAATGGCATTTTATTATGATTTTAATTAGATTAATGGCTAATGTTCAACATCAACTGATGATGTTGAACATTTTTTGAAAGATTTTTTAAAAATTGATTTTTAGAGAGAGAGAGAGAGAAAGGAAAGGGAGAGAGAGAAATATCTATATGAGAGCAGAACATTGGTCGGCTACCTCCTGCACACCCCCTGTCAGGAATTGAGCCCAAAACCTTTCGGTGCACTGGATGACACCCAAGCAACTGAGCCACACTGGCCAGGGCTAGTGATGTTGAGCATTTTTCATGTGCTTAGTGGCCATTCATTTATCTTCTTTGGTAAAGTGTTGCTTCAAATCTGTTACCCATTTAAAAATTATATTGTTTGTATTTTTATTATTGAGCTATAAGTGTTCTTTATATGTTCTAGATATAAGTCCTTTGACAGATATGTGTATTGCAAATATGTTTTCCTATTTTGTGGCATAACTTTTCATTTTTTAAACAGTGTCTTTTCAAAGAGCAACATTTAAAATTTTTTATTAGGTCCAATTTATTTATTTATTTATCATTCTTGTTTTTGTATACTAAGAAATCTTTGCCTAACTCAAGGTTGCAGATTTTCTCTAGTGTTTTTTTATAAAAATTGTATGGTCTAAGATTTTATACCATTTGTGTATAATCTTATCTTCCTCCTTTGATCTCTGAGATCCATGGGTCTTTCCTGGAAGGGTCAGAAGTATCTCTCTTTTTTTAAAAAAAAAAAATGCTTTTCAATTACAGTTTACATAAATATTATATTGTTTCAGGCGTACAACATAGTGATTAGACATTTATATACCTTACAAAGTGATTACCCTGGTAAGTCTAGTACCCATAGGGAAATATAGTCAATTGTATTATAATAACAGAAGTATCTCTTTTTAGTCCTATGATGATAGGACTAAACCTTAAGACCTAGCCTGAGTCCTTTGATTACATTATCAGCCATTTGGGCTCATAGCCACACAAACATATAGAAGAAAATTTAGAAATTTTACAGTGTTTCTCCCTACTTAGGTACTATAATGTAGACTATGACTAGTTGTCCCATCTGGAGCCTAAATGAGATTCATATCACTCTGGAGAAAAGTAGTCATGGATGCTAGGAACTGATTTGGCTAAAGGAAGTGGGAAGGTGTTTTTGCTCAGGCACCTGGGGAGAAAAGAGGGATCAGGAGGGAGCAAGGTGTTTAAACTGGGTATTTATGATGAGCCAAGTTCTAGTGACTCAAACGGAAACCGAGGGCTATGATTTCACAACTGATGTTGTAGGCAGAGGAGCACAACAGAGGTGTCACTTTGGCATCTGGGAGAAAGTGCCCTAAAGAGGTCTTCTTCCCCACCTTACATCAACTCAGCATGGCTTTACCCAGGGAACACCCTGGGGGACACAGGGCCTCTTTGGCACTGTGGGAATTTGTTGCTCTGGAAGCTCTAAGAGCCACCAGCCTGGGCTCAGATGTCAGTGTGGTCGCAGAACAAAAGAAGTGGGGACAGAGGTGAAAAACAGGAGGGGGAAGTTCTTGAGTGCATGAGAGATGCCCCTTGGGAACTCTCAAAAATGCAGGAGTGGAGGGTTAGTGCCAGTAACAGGACCTGAGATGAGACCTGGGTAAGCTGTAGGTACAGTTATGATGGAAATGACCCATGAGCTTTAAGTACAGTTACTGATTACTTACAGCCATTAGGAAGGATGATGGGGGAAAGGGCAGGCATGGCATGTTCTCTGACTGTGACAGCCATGAAAAAGTCAAGGGCTACAAAATGCAGGTAGTTATTTGCACTGCTTTCCTTAAGAAGGTCATGCATTTAGGATCGGATTCATTGATTATAGCCTTAGTGTTGCTCTGTCGGTGTTGGTTTCACTGAGGGCCAATTGGTATCAAGGTGTGATGGTATTTAAAAAAATATATTACGGTGGACGGTGAGAATGCCCGGAAGCTTAAAAAAAAAATACTATGCTGTCAAGCTATTATCTCACAAATTATTTAGAAATTGTAAAGGGAAAAATGTACTTTATAATCCAGATATCTGGAAGCACCACTTTAACCAGATGATCAAATTTACCATCACTTCTAGTGGGACAATCTGATATTATAAACCTGCTAGGATACATTATGTAGTACACAGCATTGCCTATGAGGTATTCTTGCCAAAAGTGAATTTAATCAAGCTTCCAGGCCAGCACTGTCCAAAAGAAATATAATGTGAGCCACATGTAATTTAAAAATTTCTAGTAGCTACCCAAAGCACAGGCAACAAAAGAAAATAATAGCTAAATTGGACTACATCTAAATTAAAAACTTCTGTATATCAAAGGACATAACAAATAACAAAAAATACTAGATTAAGAAATGAGCAAGGACTTGAATAGACATATCACCAAAGAAGAGATTCAAATGGTCAATAAGCATGGGAAAAGATCCTCAGTATCACTAACCATTAGGGGAATGCAAATCAAAACCACAGTGAGATCACACCCATTACAATGGCTATTAGCAACAAGATGGAAAATAACAAGTGTTGGTGAGGATGTGGAGAGATTCGAACCATTGCTGATGGGAATGTAAAATGGTACCGCCTCTGTGGGAAACAGTATGGCAAGTTCACAAAAAATTAAACGTAGAATTATTACATGATCCAGCAATCACACTTCTGGGTGTATACCCAAAAGAACTGAAAGCAGGAACTTGAACAGATATTTGTATAGCTGTTCAAGGTTAACACATTTATACTAAGGTGTACATATTCATAGTGTGGATCCTGAGAAAGAAGATACCCACTAAAAAGGGCTCCCGGTGGCTAACTGGGCTCAAATTAAAAACAAAAACAGCCCAGCAGCCATTCCTACACAGGGGCCTCCTTTCATGCAAAATACACTTCAGGGAGAAGCCTGCACTGAACTACCTGCCTCTGCACGAAACTGCATGCCTGCACTGTGTTTCTGCCATCTGAGCCAGCCCTTATAAAGGAATTCCTAAAATCCTATTTCAACCAATGGGACTGAGGCTTTCCCCATCCAACTGGGGCTTCACAGCTGTATCTCCCATTAGTTTCTTCACCCAATCAGAACAGCTCCTTTCTGACCAGTCAGGACAGTATCTTTTGGACAAATCAAACTGTGAGAATTTGGAGTTCTCATTTGCATGAGGACGGACTAATCAGGGACCAGGGATGGGGACTTCTGTCTGTGTAAGTCAGCTCCTCTCTGACTCTTGGAGTGCATTTTTCTTTTCCACCGAAGACTGCATTTTCCTGGCTGCCAGAGCAGACCAGTGCAGGCCAGAGCAGACAGGCACAGAACAGAGTAGACCAGAAAAGAGCAGAGCAGACCAGACCAGTGAGGACCAGCACAGCTGTTTGGCCAGAGAGGGGCCTGGTTCCAGGCCGCCTCACAGCCATGCTGACCCTGTTGGCCGTGCTGTATCACAATTGAACTGTTTTGCACTGAATAAAGTTTCCTCCTTCATTGCACCTCAAATTGGGGATTCCTGTTGGCGTTGAATCAACACCAACAACTATAGGTTGACATTAGCAACCTTATTCACAGTAGCCAACAGGTAAATGGATGAATGGATAAACAAAATGTGGCATATACATATAACAGAATATTATTCAGCCCTAAAAGGAAAGAAATTCTGATTTATTCTACAAGATGGATGAACCTTGAAGACATTATGCTTAGTGAAATAAGCCAGACATCAAAGGTCAAATATTGTATGATTTCACTTATGTGCGGTCCCTAGCATAGCCAAATTCATAGAGACAAAAAGCAGAATGATGGTTGCCAGGAACTGAGGGGAGGAGGGAATGGAAGGTTAGTATTTAATGGGTATAGTGTTTCAGGGAAGATGAAAAAGTTCTGAACATGGATGGTGGTGATGGTTGCACAACAATATATATGTACTTAATGCCACTGAATTGTACACTTAAAATGGTTAAGATGGTAAATTTTACATTATGCATATTTTACCACGATAAAAAAAATCTATAGATGGTATTTTGTTTTGTTAATCCTCACTGGAGAATATTTTTTCTATTGATTTTTAGAGAGAGTGGAAGGGAATGAGGGAGGGGGGGGAGAGAGAGAGAGAGAGAGAGAGAGAGAGAGAGACAGAGACATTGATTGGTTGCCTCTTGCACGCACTCCAGTCAGGGCCTGGGATCAAACCTGCAACCCAGGTACGTGCCCTTGACTGGGAATTGAACCTGAGACCCTTTGGTGTATGGGCCGATACTCTAACTACTGAGCCACACCGGCCAGGGCTATAAATGGTATTTTTGCAATTGGGGATATTTGATATTGTGGAATTATTATTAATTACATAGGTAAAATAATGGTATTGTGGCTATAGTAGACAATGTTCTTATTCTTAGGAGATATATTCCAAAGTATTGAGGATAAAATGTCATGATATCTATGACTTATTTTCAAATGGTTCAAAACAAACAAACAAAAAATGAAAACAAAATACACATGCACACATACCACACATATAGATAAAGCAAATGTTGCAAAATGTTAACATTGGTAAATTAGAAGGAGCATATAAAGGTGATCATTGTTTTATTCTTATAATTTTTCCATTTGTTTGACATATTTACAGTAAACATGGGAGCAGGAAGGAGAAGGTGGCCAGGAGACCTCAAGAAATGCCCAAATCCCATCCCCAAACAAGGCACATAGTCTTCTCTCTCTTTCCCATAAAGTTCCTAAGGACAATATACGTGAAGGGAGCAATGACAAAGGAAAGTAGCTCCTCTGAGCTTGTGTTTGGAAGCTAAGTGCTTCTTTCCTTGTTAGATGGCCCAGCGCACACGGCTTAGGCCACAGGCTTACCTGTGCCTCTCTTTCCTCTGAGCATAAACCCAAGTTTGGGGACCTTCTTCATGGAACAAGACCATAAGATATGAGTGAACAGCAGCAAGCATGAGAAGAGAAAACTGTAAGCTAGACGCCCTCTTCAGCAAGGCGAAGGGAAGAGGAAGAATGGAAAGTGTCAGAGAGAGGGATGCCATCCTTTACTAAGAGATGCCCACTCAGTGTGCTAGGATCTCTCCATCACATTGATTTGACTTCTCTGTCATATTTATATGAGGAGCTAGGGAGAAGTGAAGACGGCTTGAGTTTTCTTTTCCCTGAGGCAAAGATGGATAGATGGAGGCTCTTAGATAGTCAATATCTGAAGTCCAGACTTGTAAATATCTCTAGCATTATAAATAGTATCTGTCTATAGAGGAGTTATGAAAAGGAGAAGTTCCAACTTGGAATGGTCATAATTGGGCAAAGCAGTATTGTTACTGCCTTCCCTGAAGCTGTGTCCAGCAACAAAGATGTCAACAAGAAGAGAAGATACTTGAGTTAAAATGCTTAGGAGCTTGGAGAGAAAATTATAAGCACCAATAATAACTTTTATTAGGGGCCAAAGAATCATATGATGTAATGTTAGTAAAAGAAGCACAACTTACCTGGAGGAATCATCACACCTGGTCCTTTCTAAAATGTTCTTTCCTTGTCTTTGACTTATTTTCCATAATTTGACAAAATAGAAGTTCAGACCATAAGTATAATTTTGGTCCTATAATTTGGAATACTGTGGAGACACAGTAACTGGGTTCTCTTTGGTATAACTTATTGACATTTTTACTTTTAATTTAGTCACATCTATAAATGTTTTAATAGGAATGAACTCATGGAAAGAGGAAGGGTAGCAGGTTAGATTGTCAGGAAAAGGAAACGAAAAGTAGTAATCCCTTGAGGCAAAACAGGGAACCTCTGACTTCCAGCCTAACTGGATGCTGAATGATGGCCTCAAGCTGAACCACTGGAAGTGGTTCACAACTATAACTTTGCTTTCACCTTTGCCCAAAGTCTGGTCTTCAAGCCAACTTCCTTGGCTTGAAGTGAAAACTACTTCCTTCAATGCCTCACTGTATCTTTCTTACATGTTTAGAAAAAAAGGCAATGCCTTCAGCTGAAATAGTTGCTTGTTTCAGAGGCACATTGACTTCATCTGATCAAGAATTAGTCCATTTTGCGTGGCTATTGCCACTCCTCACAATGACCTAGCGTCAAGAGACTTGTGGCATGGTGAGGGAGTCAGGCAGCTGTAAATAGATATTTTAAATACAGACTTTGTCATCCGTGAATTTCATGTACCACCTATGGGGGAATGTGGCTTACCCTCACTTTCAACTGTTGAGAATCACTGTTTGTAATTACAAATGTTACTGATGTGAAGCCAGAAAAAAGCCTGGCAGCCACTACAACCAGGGGAAGAGAAAGAGGTGGGATCAACTGTGTCCTCAAATAGTTGTCTTCTTGGCATGGGACTATGGACTCAAAGTTATGTTCAGCACAGCCTTGCACCTCAGAAATACCTGAAACAGTTGCTCATGGGTACACAACTTCCTTCAAACTTAGTTTTCCCATCTGGAAATATAGAACCAGTATGAGAAACACTGATGCAGACCCATATCCTTCAGGCTCTACCATGTCAGTGTGTTCCAGACATCTTTCAACAGCCAGTATCTGTATCTTAATGCTGCAGGACTTTACCTGGAACTCTGGAAGATCACTAGGCCCAAGATAAATGGAAGTTCAGAAGTTCTGGAAAATCAGCTGCCCTGCTCCCTCCCAGTGTCCTTGAACCAATGAATGATGGGAGATGTATAAATATCTTAGCAACCTCATCCCTTGGATGGAACAATTCTGAGGTGTGTGTTTTACACTGTTTCCCAGCAGAATTAAGTTATAGTTGCCCACTGTGTAGTTGGCTTAATAATTCACTTTTTATTGGCTGTCTTCCCCTCCCTGACTCACTTCCTCATTCTCTTACTGGTATTTCCTTGGATTAACTCCCAAATAAACTACTTACTCTTAAACCCTTGTTTCAAGGTCAGCTTCTGGAGGACCTTGAAACTAAGACAGTTCTCTAGCATAAGTTAGATTCACTAAACATGCATTGCTAGAGAGCTGCTAAATGAGACACCCTCCTCTTATTCTTCTCTCCTCATCCAAGGCAGGAGGGCCTGTACCCACAGATTTTCAGGGTATACTCTATGTACTCTCCTCTGTGAAGAGCCTGGTGTTATAAGAACATGTTCACAGGCTTTGAGGAGTCTTATCATTGACATGAATTGTTAAATGAAAGAACATTGGTCACAATGGAAAGAGAGTGGATCAGATACTGTATTGATGGTAGGTGAGAGGAGCTATCTTTATTGAGAGTAGCATTTCCTAAACTATGTTCCCTGGTGTTCTGGAAGATTCTTAATAGATGGAAACCTCAAAATCAAATTCCTATAGTCACTGGGAACTGCTGGATTAAGCTGAGGCTATTTTACAGTAAGATTTCCCAGGACCTTCAATAAGACAAAGTGCATTGTGATTCTCTGAGTTAGGGATCACATATATGGTGTTTTCCAAACCTCTCTGACTATAGACTTTTTGAGGAAACATCTATTAATAAATACCCCATTGAAACAGTTTGGGAAGTGATGGTAGAGAGACATCTATTTTCTTTTTTGACAAAAGTCTTTATTGTAAAGCTGCATGTATTTTCAAAATAAAATACAATACTTAAGGGGAGAAATATAAATGTTCATTTGGAATATATATATTTTATTTATTTATTTTTCTACAAAACACCGAGAAATGTAGTTTGATGAAGATTCAACTTGAGTAGCCCAGCCAGTGTGGCTCAGTGGATTGAGCACCCTCCCATGGACTGAGAGGTCCAGGTTGCATTCTCCCTCAGGGCTCGTGCTCAGGTTTTGGGCTGGATCCCCAGTGGGGGGCGTGCAGGAGGCATTCAATAGATGTTTCTCTCTCTTTCTCCCTTCCTCTCTCTCTACAAAAACAAACAAACAACAACTATAAAAACATATTTCAAAAAGAAAAAAGATTCAATTTGAGTAAAAGACGCATCTCTTAAGTACAGCATTTCTTTCATTGCTGCTGAGAGAATCCAAACATCCTGTGACTATAGAGAAGCCCCCCATTTCTTGGTGTGTTCCAGGAAGTCTCATATTCTTTACACTTGAAGGGGTCGCTCGTGCAGAAGCTGACTGCTGTGTGCGGCCTGTGGAGGAGGAGGAACCCCGCCCAGGGAGAGGGCTCTCCTGCCTCCGCTGGCCTCAGGGACTGTCCGCACAGCTGACAGCTGGGGAGGCCTCGGTGGAGAAAAGGGAACATCGCTGCTTTAAGACCCAAGTCCACCCCTGGGAGACCATCAGGGCTTGGCTCTTGGCCTCCTGGAAGGTGTGGAAACGCAGCTTGTGAAGTGGTGATGTTCACGACCTCTTCCAGGGACTTGAGTGTCTTCAGCATCCCCACCATCTCCTCCTCTTGCCGTGAGCGTTTGCATCTCTCTTCCTTCAGTTGTGAACCAGGGACGTAATTTCCTGCGTCGGCACCCAGGAGCTGTGGTCACTGTTCTGTAAGCGTCGCTAAGGCTGGGTATATTTAGTGATCTCTGTCACGCCTGGCATTCTCTGAGGGTGCCTGGAGCCCCGTGCGTTCCTCTCCGCGTGGTCCTTGTCGGTGAGGTGCCTTTCCTCCTCCACCCGCGCGGCCAGTGCTTTTGCGAGCTGCGCTTCGCGTCTTACAGCAAATCGACTCCGCGCAGACCAAACAAGTCTGACTATCAGTACGAGACCCACCAAGAAGCCCACGACAGGCGGAAACACCAGTGTCTCCCACCGGAGGACGTGGACCATGAGGCGTGGACTAAGGCCACTGGGCAGAAGGTCCACCGCCACCTCGCCCAGCTTCCCAAGGACGGGCTCAAAACCCAGCTCCACAGAGGACCGCAAGGGACTGCCCCGTTACCATGGAGCCTCTGGCCACAACAGACGGGCGACACCCCAACATTCCACCCAGAACCCGGCCAGCAAGGGCCACCCTGATTAGTTTTCAGCGATATCGCTGGGGTGGGGGGGAGATCTGTAAACAAAATGTCCTCGTCTCCATGACTACCGAATGCTCCTTCTCCTTCATCTCTATATGTATGTTTCTTTATCAGTATACATTAAAATATAGTGAAAATAGCAATCTTAAGTGTATGACATGATAAACTTTTAAAACTCTATACCTTCCTATGGTATCCAACAACCCTATCCATGCAGACATACCTCGGAGATACTGTGTATTTGGTTCCCCCACCGTGATAAAGTCAATGCCACAATCAAGCCAGCTGTAATCTTTTGCTGGGGCAGGGGAGCGGGTCTGTCTTGACTTCAATTGGTAAAAAAATGCAACATCTTTAGAGCACAATAAAGCTAATTTCAATAAAATGACCGGTGCCTGTACATGGATCTTGTGTATCTAAGAAAAAAAAATTTTTTTCAATTACAGTTGACATTCATTGTTCCATTAGTTTCAGGTGTACAGCATACTTGGTTAGACATTTATTTATATAATTTGCTAAGTGATCTCTCCCATAAGTCTAGTACACACCTAGCACCACACAGAGTTATTACAATATTACTGACTATATTCTCTATGCTCTACTTTATACCCCCATGACTATTTTGTAATTACCAATTTTTACTTCTTTTTTAAAAATTAAAAAAATTTTATTATTTTTATTTTTCAATTACAGTTTACATTCAATAGTATTCTGTATTAGTTTCAGATGTACAGCACAGTGGTTAGACAATCATGTACTTTACAGAGTGGTCCTCCTGATATTTCAAGTACCCACCTTGGCCCTATACATAGTTACTATATTACTGACTATATTCCTTATGCTATACTTTACATCTCTGTAACTACCAATTTGTACTTCTTCTTTTTTTTTTTTTAATCCTCACCCGAGGATATTTTTATGTTTATCTTCAGACAGAGTGGGAGGGGGGGGGGGGAGAGAGAGAGAGAGAGAGAGAGAGAGAGAGAGAGAGAGAGAAACATCAATGTGAGAGACACATTGATTGGTTGTCACCTGCACAGCCCCAGAGGGGGTCGGGGACAAACTGCAACCGAGGTACGTGCCCTTGGCCGGAATCGAACCCGCAACTCTTTGGTCCGCAGGCTGACACTCTAACAATTGAGTCAAACTGGCCAGGGCGAAATTTGTACTTCTTAATCCCTTCACCCTTTTCACTCAATCCCCCAACTCCTCTCCCCTCTGTCAACCATCCAGTCTGTTCTCTGTATCTATGAGTGTTTCTACTTTATTTTTTCTTTAGATTCCACATATGAATGAAATCATATGGTATTTGTCTTACTCTGACTTATTTCACTTAGTATAATACTCTCTAGGTCCATCCATGCTGTTGCAAAGGGTAAGATTTCATATGGCGGAGTAGTATTCCATTGTATATATGTACCACAACTTTTTTTATCCACTCATCTATTATGGGCACTTGGGTTGCTTCCATATCTTGGCTATTGTAAATAACACCGCAATAAACATGGGGGTAGATATTTTCTTTTGAATTAGTGTTTTGGGTTTCTTTGGATATATTCTTAGAAGTGGGTCATAAGGCAACTCCATTTTTAATTTTTTGAGGAACCTCCACACTGTTTTCTACAGTGGCTGTACCAATCTGCATTCCCACCAACAGTGCACAAGGGTTCCCTTTTCTACACATCCTCACCAACACTTGTTGTTTGTTGATTCATTGATGATAGCCTTTCTGACAGGTGTGAGGCGGTACCTCATTGTGGTTTTTATTTGCATTTGAGCGACATCTATTTTCATTTTCCCAAATGCATATCTTTCAGTCATGAGTGTTTTGAAGTGAGTTTTGTTCTCCATCCCAGTGGTTGAAATGTCTTCTTCCTTCTGTCTTCTCTGTAAAGCTAGACTTTAGTGGAGATGTTAATCCTAATTATATTGAGGATACCATAATAATCATAAACCCAGCAACTGCCTGATCTTTGCAGTTTCCAGACTGAATTCCAACACATTAATCCTCATAATAACCCTAAAGTTAGATCTTACAGATCCTTGTTTAATAGGTGAGGAGACGGAAGTTCAGAGCTTTTCCCAGGATCACTTAATAGTACATCAGTGCAGGAAAACTGGGATTTGAAGCAAGCAACACAATCAAGGGACTCTTATTTTCTCTGTGTGGTCCAAACTTGGAGTAAAGATTCAGTCAGCATAGCCAATTTTTTTAGGACTTTGGGATTTGAAAAGATTGGACCAGGTCAAGAAAAAGAAAGATGGAATGGTTAAGTCTGGACTTCTGGTCAAGATGCTGGTGTAGGTTAATGCAGTACTCACCTCTTCCCACAACCACATCAAAATTACAACTAAACTACAGAACAACCATCATTCAGAACTGCCTGAAACTGAGCTGAATGGAAGTCCTACAACTACGAAATTAAAGAAGCACCCACATTGAGACTGGCAGGAGAGGTGGAGGTGTGGACAGGCTGGTCCCACACCCACGTGTGGCAGATAAAAATCAGGAGGGACACCTCAGCTGGGAAGGTCCTCCCTGAGGAGTGAGGGGTCCCCCTCCCTCACCAGGCCACCAGCTCAGGGATCCAGTGCCAGGAAGAGAAGTCCCCATAACTTCTGGCTGTAAAACCAGTGGGAACTGAGGTTGAGGGAGGCTGAGGCTGCTGGAGCCCCAGGCAGCTCCTCTTAAAGGGCCCATGCACAGACTTACTCAGACTCGAACCCTCCAGGCTCCAGCATGGGGGAGGCAGCTCGAAAGGTACCAGAGACATATGGGGAAGAACTGAGTTGTTTGGCAACAGGATGAGAGCTGGAGAGGCAGCTTTCTCCTGGACAGACGTGCTGGTGGAGGCATTTGTTCCTTTGGTGAGCCCTTCCCCCACGGGCCCAACAGACAGGCACCATGTCTGGGACTCTAGCAACCTGGCTTCCACTGTTTGCTCCACCCTGAGGTTCTGCCCCATCCAACTTCTGGGCCCACCCAAGCTGTTTCCAGTGGCTTTACCATAGGATTGGCCTGTCTTGGATCCTGATTCAGATTTTCCTAAATTCTCTCAAACAAGCAGCATCTGGCCTCAGCGAGCCCCATACCTCTTGCTAAGTGGCCCCAGGCCTGGCACTAGAAGCAGCCAGCCTTGGTTCACAGGTTGGCTTTGCCTGGGCACCTCCAAGCCCAGCACAAGAAGCAGCCACCTGCAGATCACTTTGTAGCTTATGCTTGGTGGCCCTGGGTAGAACACAGGCAGTGGCTGACTTTGCCCCAGAGCCAGCACAACCAGTGGCCAGCTTCAGACCACATCGGAGCACTACCATCCAACCACCTACCCAAGTGACACACTCAAGGAGTGGACTCACTGGGTACCAGAGCCCTGCTAAAGTAAGTTTTGCTCTTTGTGGTAGCCCCTGCACAGCTGATTCTCCAAGGTGGTCGGAGGCCAGTGGTCAGTGGGCACAGCCAGTTATTGCAGCTTATCAGCCTGAGTAAATCCTTCCCATTGATGTGCCAACAGCAATCAAGACTCAATTACAACAGAAGGGTGTACAGTCCATACGAGGGGTGTACTTCGTGGGCCCAGCTGGAGTGACTAGGGAGTCTGTGCCACTGGACCCTACTACAATAGGCCACCTACTACAATAGGCCACCCTAGGAAGCCGAGGAAGCATAGCAACTCTACCTAATACAAAGAAACAAACACAGAGAGGCAGCCAAAATGAGGAGACAAAGAAACATGTCCCAAATGAAAGAACAGAACAAAACTCCAGGAAAAGAACTAAATGAAATGGAGATAAGCAATCTAACAGATGCAGAGTTCAAAACACTGCTTATAAGGATGCTCAATGAACTTAGTGCGAATTTCAAGGAACTTTGTGAGAACATCAAGGAACTTAGTGAGGACCTCAAGAGCATAAAAAGGACCAGTCAGAAATGAAGGATGCACTAACTGAAATAAAAAATAATTTACAGGGAATCAATAGTATAGAGTAGGTGAAGCCAAGAAGCAAACCATCGATTTGGAATATAAGGAAGCAAAAAACACCCAATCAGAACAGCAAAAAAAAAAAAGAATATAGTGTAAGGAGCCTGTGGGACGATCTCAAGTGTACCAACATTTGCATCATGGGGGTGCCAGAAGGAGAAGAGAGAGAGAGCAAGAAGTTGAAAACTTATTTGAAACAATAATGACAGAAAACTTCCCTAACTTGGTGAAGGAAACAGACATACAAGTCCAGGAAGTACAGAGAATCCCAAACAAGATGAACCCCAAGAGGCCCACACCAAGACACATCATAATCAAAATGCAAAAGGTTCAAGACAAAGAGAGAATCTTAAAAGCAGCAAGAGAAAAGCAGTTAATTACCTACAAAGGAGCTTCCATAAGACTGTCAGCCAATTTCTCAAAAGGAAATTTGCAGGCCAGAAGGGAGTGGTGATGAAAAGGTGATGAAAAGCAAGGACCTACAACCAAGATTACTCTACCCTACAAAGTTATCATGTAGAATCCATGGACATATCAAGAATTTCCCAGACAAGAAAAAGCTAAAGGAGTTCATCACCACCAAACCAGTATTGTATGAAATGTTGAAGGGTCTTCTTAAAGTAGAACAAAAATATGAACAATAAAATGGCAATAAATACATATCTATCAACAATTGAATCTACAAACAAAATGGACAAGCAGAACAGAAACAGACTCATAGATACAGAGAACTTTTTGATGGTTGCCAGATGGGAGAGGGATTTGGGGGATAGATGAAAAAGGTAAAGGTATTAGAAGTACAAATTTGTTGTTAGACTGACAAACCTCAAGGGGGGGGGGGTAGGGCAGGAAGAGATAAACCAAAGAACTTATATGCATATATGCATAACCATTGGACACGGACAATAGGGTGGAGAAGGCAGGAGGGAGGCGGGAGTGGAGAGGAGGGGGTCAAGGGGGAAAAATGAGGGGAACATTTGTAATACATCAACAATAAAGATAAATTAAAAAAAAAAGAAAGAGGAAGATGAAAACACATCAATTATCAGAGTGTGATGTATGAAATTTGCCCAGGTGGTCTGTGGGCTGGGTCCATTGCATCACGGAAGGTGTCCTGGATAACATTAGGTCTTCCAAAGCAAACTCTGGATTTGAATTTTTGCTTCATAATTTACCAGTTATATGATTTTGGACAAGTTACTTAAAGAATCTGAACCTCAGTTTCCTCATTTGTAAAACAGAGAGAATATTATTTCTCATGGGGCTATTGCGAGGATGAAATTAGATGATACACCTAAACCTCTTTACACAGGGGTTGCCTGGAATGAAAAAGAAAAGGTAGTTATTGTTGGTAGAATAGCTTTCAGAAATACTAGAAAAGTTCCATAACTTTTACTCTCTGGCATGAATTAATCATTTAACAAAGGCCAAACATCACTTTTGTTGGTGCCTTACTAGAAACAGTGCTGTTTTCTAATGACTTCTGGCAGTAGTTTTAAACATTCTTGTTGTTTGTTTTGGTTTTATTTTCTGTAAAAATAGAACTAAATGAGATAGATCTTTGCAAATATTTTTGCTCTCCAGCTAAATACCACTTTAGTAGTCCCTCACATTCCACCCTGCCCCTTGAGGAGAAAAAAAAAAGAACAAATTGAGAACCAATGGAAGCACAACTTAATAACCCGAGCGTTTTCAATTTCGGCTCTTCTTGGAAAAATCTGATGAAAAGCCTGTGCTGTGGTTTTAAATAGCATTGGGATGCCCACCTTCTGTCCCTACCCCTAAGCTCCTGAACATGATTGAGGTTTCTTGATTTTAAGCTAGTGCAGATTTATGAGACTTTAAACACCACGGTTGAAGTTATTGGAGGTTTAAAGGGATTAAGCAGGTCCAGCAGCACCTAGAAGTATATAGGGTGGTTTGTTTTTGTTTTTGTTTTTAAATAAGCATTCTCATGTTAAAATACACTTTTCAAGGATTCTCATAGCTGGGTCTGAATCTATTTATTTGGGGCAGAGAAGTGAATTTTTAGGATTTCTCTTAGATGAAAAAAAAAAATCTATCCCTCTATTGCTTCTGCTTTGTTTTCTGGGCTGTGCCTCTGCCCTTCACCTCATCGTTCATGCTTAGCTTGCTTTGTCTTCTCTGGGGTTCCCTTCTCTCTGTTCCTGTCCTCTCTCAAGTGGTTGATCTCTTGGTATTCCTCTATGTTCATGTATTTACTAGCCCAGCCTCTGACCCATGAACCTAACAACAACTGGAGGGAGCCTGACATTTGCATGCCCTTGGCTTCTTGGTGAGGGGAGCCAAGGGATCCTGCTGGCAGGGGAGGGCTGTGGTAGGTGATAGATGTGTGGGTGGGAACACCTCATGCCACAGGGGTGACAGATCCCCATGTTTACACCAGAGGGTGCAATGACTCCGTGGCTGAGAGGGGCTGGCTGGAGTCAGGAGTTTCCAAGGAAAGTGCCCATTCAAGACAAAGCACACAAAATTCCTAGGCAGTTAGGTTTAGGAGAAGCTGTACTAAGCGACACTGAAAAATAGTTTCAGGCACAAAGTGGGCATACATTCATTGCCGTTTTCTACCAATGCTGGGAAGAATCAACATTCTTCTCATCGCCAAGAATTATTCTCATCGCCAAGAGTCATTCTCATCGGCCTCTGTATCTTGCCTCTCAGGTTTCTTCCAAGTCCTAGCTCTGCCCACCCTGTCAAATCAGTGTGGGTGTGGGGAACATGAACTAATTTTAATATCAGCCTGACCCAGACATCACTAGGAAGGAAATCAGAGAAGCTATTCCAAAGTCAAGTAAAAATAAGTTTTGTGAGTACATACCCTATGATTCCACTTATATGAAACCCTAGAAAAGACACATCTATAATCTAGAGTGACAGAAAGCAGACTGGGAACCACTGTAGGGGAAGAATGACTGAGATGGGGCACAAGAGAACCTTTTGGGATGCTGGAAATGGGCTTTGTCTTGATTATGGTGATGATCACACAGGTATATAAAGCTGTAAAACCTCAATAAAATGTACAATTACAATGGGCGTAAATTATACATCGATTTTAAAAAGTGTATCTGCTGTGCATCTACACTCCTCATCCCCCCTATTAGCACAGACAGTGGACAGTTGTCTGTGCTAATTATTAAAAATAATTTATTAAATATAATAAATTATTTATTATACTTGATAAACCGTGGATGGTCAATCCAGGGATGGTTGTTCAACCAGCTTACACCATGTATCCATACAGGGCACTGGGGATCATCCAGAACAGTGGATAAATACCCAGTCAGTTAAAATTGACTTTGGAATGCCTCCTGTGCCTTTATAGTCCCTGAGTACCACCTGACTGACAGAGACAGGCGGAAATAGGCAGTCAAGAAATATGGACAGGCCCGGCCGGTGTGGCTCAGTGGTTGAGTGTCGACCCATGCACTAAGAGGTCGCCAGTTCGATTCCCGGTCAGGGCACACGCCCAGGTTGTGGGCCGGGTCCCCAGTGGGGGCATGGAGGAGGCAGCCAATCGATGTTCTCTCTCATCGATGGTTCTATCTCTCTCTCCCTCTCCCTTCCTCTCTCTCTAAAAATCAATAAAGATAAAAAATATGGAAAGGAAGCCAGATTAAACCCTCAGGAGGGAGAGACTACAAAAGGGTGAATGAATAGTTGACTTTGTAATGTGAACTGTGCACTGTGTCAAGTGTAAGGGGATTGGTGACGTGGAGCAGATGCTCATCAGAAATGAAACCAACCACACCGAATGGTCCTGGCATCTGGGTAACAGGGGGTTTTCACCAACTCCATCTTTTCCAAGTCTCTAATTAAATTTTTGATATTGCTCAAGTCAAGTACAGTGCCCTATTCATTCTGACATCCAAATATCCATTTTAAACTTGGCAAGGCTACCCAGAGGATGATGTAAATAGATCAAGGATGGAGTTTAGATTCAGGACATTGGATTTTTTTCCCCCTGTTGTGTGACCTTCTGAAAAGTTACTTAGTTTGTTTATTTATTCGTTCACTTATTCATTTATTCAATAAAATTATCAAGTACTTGCTACAAATCAGGCAGTTTTCAAGACACTAGGGATATATATGGCTCTAGGCTTTGCTTTCTTCATTTATAAATGCTCAGTTTGAGATCCCTGCACCACCCTACCACTGTGTTGATGGATAACATGGGTAGTGGGGTGGTCAGGCTCTGAGATTCTCAATGCTATGCCTCAATGATAAAGCTGCTTAGGTGGTATAACAAAGATGGGACTCCTTAACTCCTCTGCTCCATATCTTTCCAAAGGGTAATTTTAGGCCACTTACAGCATCTTTGCGGCTGCTCTGTCTGTGGAGTACCTTTCTTTCAGTTCCACTGCTTCACTAATAAACTTTCTTTCATTTTTAACTCTAAAAAAAAAAGCATCTTTGCCATAAAAATTTTCATGAAAATGAAATTAGGAATTTTAGTTTTGTTTGTTGAAAAATGCCCATAAAAAAACTCCTAAGGCAGTTTGAAAATTAATTCCTGATTGTTTCAAAGCACAAACTCACATGCAGTTATAAATTAACATTTGGTCTAGTGCAGGGCAGTAGACCAAGGCTTTTGTCCAGCCTTTCTCCTTGATTTGCAGTGTTCCCAGCTCCACCCAGCCCGTCTTCAAGCAAAATTTATATGTCAATAGACACAAAATTGCTTCTCTCCTTTTTCTCCCCCCAAAATTATTTTTCTTTATTGATTTTCGAGAGAGATAGAAACATCGATGAGGAAGAACATCGATTGGCTACCTCTTGCATGCCCCCCACTGGGGATTTGGCCCATAACCTGGGCATGTGCCCTGTCTAGGAATCGAACCCGCGACCTCTTGGTGCATGGATCGATGCTCAACTGCTGAGCCACACCGGCTGGGCTACTTCTCTTCTCGAAGTCCTTCTCACACTCATCTCTAAGCAAACAAGATCTGTTCCATTTTGGATCATCAAAGCAACTCCAGAAAAGTCTGATAGAGTTAGGTTCAAATTCTACTCTGTCCATTTATAATACTATGTGATCCAGGAAAAGTTCTCTAAACTGTCTGTGGCTCAGTTTCTTCATCTAGAAGTGGGAATAACAATATCTACTTTGAGTTGTTGTGTAGTTTAAATAAGATAATGAATATAAAAATATATAGCATGGTGTCTAGCCAATCATAGAAAACCAATTGGTGGTTGTTATCAAAGCCTAGCAGAAATGAAATCTGGGAATTGAAGAGAAAAAGTCCATCATAGAGTAAAAAGTAATCCTCTGATTCTTGGAATGGAGGAACTGGACCTTCAGCCTTTGCTGAGTGGCTATAGTTGGGGGATAGCACCTTCAGATTATGAAGTTCAGAAATATATATTATCTATCTCAGAAAAGGTTGACATTCTAAAGGGGTAAATAAGCTTTCCACATGCCCTTGATCCAAGCATGAGAGAGTTTCCTCTTTAATTCAACATTCAGCTATAGGAAGAATTCATCTGGAACGATGACTGAGAAAAAGTTATGCCCCAGCTAGCTGTGATGTCTACATCAGCAGATGCCACAGTCAGATTACCTCTACATCACCCTAGGAAAGGTTGACATCTTCTGGCCCTTTCCAAAGTAGGCACTGTTCCACCCAACAGGTCTTAATCAGTGTCACAAAGAGGACTGAAAACCTGAAGATAGAGTGTGCCTGCTGTTCCAAGAACAACAGACAACTGGCTCAGGCTGTGATTAAAGTTGGTTGGAATTCGCAACCGGTAGAACAATGACCACATTCATGAACTGAACTTCTGCTTACTCTCTTATTCCAAAGTCCTTCATCTTTCCTCCACATGGACAGCCAGCTGTGCTGAGAGATTTGTGGTGTTAGCACCTGGATGTATTGGGTGGACTTGATTACTGTGTAATAAAATCTAACATGAATGACTTGAAAATATAGTTAAAGGATGCAAACCTACTTGTAATTACTAGGAGCCCCAAATAAAGCCAGGTAGGTTGTAGAACGCCACATGGGGAGGGATCATATCTGTCTTTTTTACTGATTTATATCCAGTATCGAGCACAGAGCTTCTTGGGTAACCTTCTTGGTTTACCCAGGACTCTCCTGGTTTTGGCACTGCAAAGTCCTGTGTCTCTGGGAACCCCCTAGTCACAGGCACTCTGGAATGATTGGTCACCCTAGGCCTGAAACATATTAAGTGCTCAAAAATTTTTGTCAAACAAAAGAAATAAATCAGTAGAATTGTAACTGGAGTTATAATGCAATAAATTGGATTAATTGCTGTGGATATGGGTATACCTCCAGCAGATACTGATTTGAGGTTGAGCTTGGTGAAACCAGCATATGAGTTTAATGGTATATGGGCCTAGTCTTGGGCTTTAAATACCATCTCATTTCTGTCCCTTCTTCTGACTTTAGTTTATACATCTTGACCATTAATCAGAACAGGTTGCACAGTTTCAAAACTGTCAAAGCATGGTCAAAACATGACTGAGATTTCTAAGGTCTTTTTTCCCATTTGATAACTTTCCTACCCTTTCTATGTAGAAGCTGGGAGTTTTAATATGACCAGTAACATACACTTGGGAAAAAAACAGCATTTCTTCACTCAAAGTAATTCAACAATCCTTTACTGAGTGACTGCTGTGGGCAGTACTGCAGGGCATTCAGAGTGAGAGAAATAGCATCTTTGCCCTTAACAGCTCTCAGTCTAGTGGAGGTATATGTGACTAAACATACATAATTATTTAGGACATGAAGCAGGCTTGATACACATATGCTAGTTTAATGATTTTAATTGTGCCTTATGGGAGAGGGAGAGATTAATCTTGAGATGTTATGGAATGCCTTATTGAAAGAGGTGGGATTTAAGGTGGGCTTTGAAGAAAGCATAGGACTTCAAAAACTGGCTATGGGGGAGGGAGAGAGAGACTTACCAGGTAGAAGAAAGAGTATGGGCATGACAATCAGTTGCATTAGGCTACTTATTGCATAAACCCGACTATAGAGCCTTAACTAAATGCAGGCATACTACTCTCACATAACAAGCAGTCTGAGCCTGATGCAGCAGCTTCAAGGTGTCACCAGTGTCACAGGCTTCTTTCCTCTTTCTGTTCCTCCATTCTTATGGCTTTATTGCCTCATGCTCCCAAGATGGCTGCCCCACCTCCAGTCTCCTGTTTGTGAAGCAGGCAGGAAAAAGAAGAAAAAAAGGGAGGAGGGTAAAAGAGGAGAACAGAGAAAAAAGAAAAGCATGTGAAAGGGAAAGGGAAGGTATATATTAGGAGGGCAAACACTTTCCCCACCTCCCTAGCACACTTTCTCTGGGTCATATCTCATGACAAGAAACAAGTTACATGGCTACCCTAGCTGCAAGGGAGTCAGGGAAGGTGAGCATTTTATCTGGACACATTGCCCTCCTGAATAATATTGCAGTTCTTTCAGTAAGGAGGCATGAGAGAATGTATTTTGGGTATGTAACCAGCAGTGTCTGTGCCTTTGAGCAGAAAAGCTTTGGGATGGGGACAGGGCAGGACTTGCTGGATAAATGAGAATGAAGAACGAAATCTTGTACCTGGAAGAGAGAGAGAGAGAGAGAGAGAGAGAGAGAGAGAGAGAGAGAGAGAGAGTGTGTGTGTAGGCAGGACAAGATAGAGTGGTATGGGGCAGAGTCATCTGAAGAAGATAAGATTGTAAAAAGATGAGCCATCCCTGGCCGGTTTGGCGTAGCAGTTAGAGCGTTGGCCTGCGGACCAGAGTCCTGGGTTTGGTTCCTGCTAAGGGCACGTACCTCAGTTGCAGTTTGTCCCTGGCCCCGGTTGGGGTCGCGTGGGTGGCAACCACTAAAGGTGTCTCTCTCACACATTGATGTTTCTCTCTCTCTCCCCCTCCCACTCTATCTGAAGATAAACGCAAAAATGTCCTCGGGTGAGGATTAAAAAAAAAAAAGATGAGCCAAATGTAGGAGACATGGCTTTCACCCGGCTCTTTAATTTCTCTGCAGAAGTTCAAGAATAGCCTAGATCACTTTTTAATGTTTCACGGGGTGGCATTCATCCTTTACTCCCAGCCTTTTTCCTCCTCAGTATCATCTTATACATCACCTTGGATAGAGATATAAAAAACACCACTTTCAAACCTGTACCCTCATGTTAATATTAGAAGAAGACAATGGAAACACTTATACCATTTTCTTTCCTTAAATTTACCTGTTGTCCATATTTCAAATTTCTATTGTTATCCACATATTATATTAATTGACTTCTTTAATTCCCTTGGGCAGTATATATATCAACCTTTTATCATGAAACAATTGTGATTTTAGTATTGCTAAATACAAATCAGAAAAAATACATATACAGAAACATAATACCTATAAGAATATATATACATATATATTTCTGTATTTTATACACATACACAAATACACACACACACACACACACATTTCACATCTGTAGCCATCTTTTTGAGAGTCAGATATTTTTAAATGGAATTTATTGGGGTAACATTGGTTAATAAAATTATATAGGTTGCAGGGGTACAATTCTATAATACATTATCTTTATATTGTATTGTGGGTCCACTACCCCAAGTCCAGTCTCTTTCCATCACCATTTATCTATCCTTTACACTCTCCTACCTCCCCCCAGAGAGTCAGATTTGTTCTTCAGCTTTGCAATTTCTTTTGGTGCAGTTTTGCTTTGGTTGCTCTCTAAGCTACAGCTCTGACTAGTTTTTCCATTGTTTGGCTCTAGCCTTCATTTCTTTCAGAATAATGTTTTCTGTAGATAACTTTAAGCATAAAGACTAGCTGAAGAAGCTCAAAGAGCTTACTAATATTAGAGGAAGTTATGATGTTATTATTGTAAGTCAGCAAACCTTTTTGTTGTAAAGGGTCAGACAGTAAATATTTTCAACCTTGCAGATCATGCAGTCTTTGTCACAACTACTCATCTCTGCCATTGCAGCACAAAAGCAGCCATAGACACTAAGTAAATGAATGGACGTGGCTGTGTTCCAATAAAACTTTATTGACAAGCCCCCTGATCTAAGTGAACAACAGGAAGAGGTTCTTTCTCTTTCTCTACATCGCTTTTCTTCTCTCTCTCTCCTTATTAACATTTTTCTTCCACTTTTGTCTTTATTCCTTTCTCATTTTAACTTCTCTGCTTCTCGCTTTCCC
The DNA here is from genome assembly GCA_030848825.1 of Tadarida brasiliensis. Lineage (NCBI taxonomy): Eukaryota > Metazoa > Chordata > Mammalia > Chiroptera > Molossidae > Tadarida > Tadarida brasiliensis. The sequence goes on along the minus strand of CM061260.1, from coordinate 60,479,792 downwards.
CTCCCACATTTTGATTCCTTTTTTGTCACTTGCTGCAAGACACATCCCTGAGGGATGCTTGGCAGATCCTCCTAGCCTCTCGAGATGGCATTTCAGAGGAAACTTTACTCTTCCTTGAGTCTACTTGGTGACAAAGCTGACTGGATTATGTGTCTTCTTAAGTACATGTGAGTCTTCTTGGGTAGTTTTAAGATGTGTTGTAGTTTCTGAGCTGTGGAACTTCTCTGGCTTCCTCAGACCTGAATCTTTGAGATAACCATTTCTCTCACAATGTTAGTAGAAATTGAGGTATATTTGAATGTTCTTTAGTCTTTTTGAGAGCCCCCATGTCTTCATGAGAGGCAAGGCTAACAGGGAACATGAATGCAGAATCTATGAGGACGACTTCCTTAGGATATGGAGGAAATCCATATAACTTTACCTGCTGCAGATTTCCTCATCCAGGCAGGTTTTTTTTGGCCACCATATGCTGTCCGTAAAGACAGGATGAGAGGGAAGGGGCTTCCATCGCAGCAGGAAGATTAAGTGCAGAGGTCAGGAAGAACTTTGGTTCTGTTACACTATATATCAAGCAAGGCCAAGACCAGGGGATGTTTTGGCATTCCCTTGGAATTGTTAAAAGAACAGGACAGATTACTTCCTATGCTCACTCTGAACAGAGAATAGTGTGACAGAGGAAACAGCTTTGTGTTAGAAATTTCCTGTGCAGTAAGAGCTGAGGACTGGGAATCAAGATTTGAGGCCGGAATATCTTCCACCAGTTTCCTCTATGCAGACCAACCCTCAGGATGCCCCTGATCCTGGCAGTAGGGAAGGCCACTCACCCTTCCAGCTTCTGAGCGATGCTGATAGTTTCCCACCTTCAGAATTTTCTATCCCTCACTTTTCCTCTCAGCTGTGTCTTTCAACTCTGCAAGCTAGTCCATTTTAAACACCAAAATGGGGGTGGGGGGGGGACATCTGTAATACTTTTAACAATACAGCCGTCCCTCGTTAATCCGTTCCAGACTCCAGCGGTTGCACCTGGCGTTGAAGGATTCCTGGGTGCTCGAATACATAGGCCTACAGTCCATACGTACAGTAATTTTAATTGTAATTGTAATACAGGGGTGTATAATTGACTCCGACAACCGAGCGCGCGCTGTTTCATTTTCACAGTCTCGATCAACTTTTTAATGAATATATTTGAAAAAACCGCGATAGAGTGAAACCGCGAACGTCGAAGCGCAAAGTGGCGAGGGATGACTGTAAAGATAAAAAAAGAAAGAAAGAAACATTCAGAAACTTGACTGTCCTATCTAGCCACACTGTCTTTTGTTTTTTCACAGCCAGAACCTGGTGAACAGAAGATTCAGTGCCGCTGCTTCCACTCTGTCTCCATGGGCTCCTCCTGTCCTCTCTCCAGTCAGCTTCCACCCTCCACTTCGCTCCCTCCCCACAGGCTCTCTCCTACAATTGGGGTCCACCCTCCTCTTTCTCTCTCAGGTCCCTTGTACCCTAACTGTCTCCATGTCCTAGTCCTTGTTGCCCCTCACTTCTCTGTGGCATCCAACTTTTTTAACCCATCTGCCTCCTGATACCCTCTTGTCTCCTGTCTCCATGGCCAGATGTTCCCGTGATTTGTCTGTGTTTCTGGCCTATCTTTTTTCCCCCAGGCATTGGCTTAACTTCCCCCCCTTGCCTGGAGAAGCCAGTTGGCAAGCGGTTCTAGAAATTCAAGATTACAGAGCCGAAGGCTCGACTAGGATGGCCTTAGAGGGAAAGGGGCAATGGATGTCATTTCAAGGGAGAAGGTTGGCTTAATGACAGCATGGATGCAGGAAGTAGAGGAGGCTGATGAGCCAAGCAAGTCTCACAGGGTTCTAGTCTGTGAAACTGGATGAATGAAGTCAGGAAAGTCAGGAAGAGGTGCTGGTTCTAAGGCAATTTGATTTGAGTAGAGAGCAGGACATACAAGTGGATAATGTGTCTGTCTAAAGAGGAAAGTTAACGGAAATGGATAGAAAACCTTTTATCTCATTTGCTCTTGCTGTTTCAGACAGCTCCTAGCTCCTTGATCAATATTTCCAGCTTCCAAGCCCTCCCAGGCTCTGTGCTGACAGTTCTAATTGCTGATTGGACATTACCACCTGGATGCCCATCATCACTTCAGACTCCTCAGGTAAGGGGAAATGTGTTACAGGGAAGTAGCATGGAAAACTGCCTAAGAGCCATGCTTGGCAAGTTACTTTACTCTCTAGTTTATAGTTTTCTCATCGATGAAATGAAGGGTTAGACTAAGTAGTATTTTACTTAATCACTTCCTCCTCTTTCTTCAGATTGACTTCTCTCTTATATTTTTTTCTGTTGGTCATGCTGCCATTCTGAGCTTCCTAGTGCCCAGAGGTGTCTTAAATTCTTAACAACCTCTCCCTCTTTTCTGCCCACACCTTCTCCCCTCCATATGAAGCCAACAAAACATACTATTGCTTTTTTCCTTCTTGTTGACTTCCACAGCTTCCTATTTCAGTCCCATAGCCAAATCCTCCTTGAGATGCTCACCACCTTGCTCCTACGCTGTTCCTGTGGACTCCGAACTCTCCCGTGGTCTTCTGGGTACATCTACTTTCTTAAACACTTCTTCCATCCTACCTCTCTCCTCTGAAAATCTTCAAAGAGGGGAGGAGAGAAGGGGGTACCTGTCAAGATTATTTGAGAGTTTTTTTTCAAATACTTGTACTTGAACACCTCTCCACCCTCCTCTACACTGATGTTTTTGTGCATCATGTGAAAAAGATTCCCCAGGTAATGATTCTCCTTCTCCCTTTCTCCTTATTGTAAAGAATCCACATTATGAAATTTAAATATTTAAATATGATATATATTTTATAGATCATATAGTCCCCTCAAGATAACTGTTATTTCCTTGTAAGCAAATAGAGCTTTATGCCATTCTTTTGAAAAAAATTATTGATTTAAAAAATAGCTTTTCTGTGGTATGATTGGCATTTGATAAATTGGGTGTATTTAAAGTACACAATTTGATCAGTTTTGATACCTGTGAACTTATCACCACAATCAAGAACATTCATCGCCTCCAAAAGTTTCATTGTTCCCCTTTGTCATCCCACCCTCTCACCCTTCCTCTCCTAGTCTCCCACTCTGCTCATCTCTAGACAACCACTGATCTACTTTCTGTCAGTAGAGATTATTTTGCACTTCCTAGAATTTTACATAAATGGAGTAATTTAGTATGCACTCTTTTTTATGTCTGACTTCTGTCACTCAGCATCCATGTATTATTGGTGTATCAATAATTCACCTTTTTACTACTGAATAGTATTCCATCATATGTATATATCATAATTTGTTTATCCTATCACTTGTTGATGGGTTTTGGGTTGCTTCTAGGTTTTGGCTATTAAAAATAAAGCTGTTATGAACATTTGTGTACAAGTCATTGAATGGATATATGCTTTTATTTCTCAAGAATGTCTGGGTCATGTGGTGGTGCATGCTAAACTATTAAGAAACTGTCAAACCATTTTCTGAAGTGGTTGTATTTATTCTACTTTCCCACCAGAAGAGTAGGAGAGTTCCAGTTGTTCCACATCTTCATCAACACTTGATGAACAAGTCTTTTTAATTATAGACATAGATTATGGTATCTCACTGTGGTTTTAGTTTGTATTTCCCTAATGACTATTGATGTTGAGCATCTTCTCAAGTGCTTATTTGCCATCCATATATATATATATACTAAGGTGAATGTCTATACAAATCTTTTGCCCAATTAAAAAAATTGCATTGTCTATTTTTTTATTTTAAAACTTTGAGAGTTCTCTATATATTCTGGATATAGTCCCTCATCAGATATGTGTATCTCAAATATTTTCTCCCAATGGCTTAGCTTTTCATTTTCTTAACAATGTTTTTTGAAGAGCAGAACTTTTTATTTTATTTTATTTTATTTTTTCCAATACTATTTATTCCCTCTATGCCCTCCTCCACCTCCTCCCTGTCCCTCACCATCACCACACTGTTTTCCATGTCCATGAGTTCTCTCTTTTTTTTTCTTTTTTTGCTCAATCCCTCCATTCCCCCCCACACACCCTACCCCCACCCCACCCCAGCTGTTTGCCTGGAAGAGCAGAACTCTTAAATTTTGAAGTCAAGTTTATTATTTTTTTTCTTAAGATTTATGCTTTAGGTGTCATATCTAAGAAATCTTTGCCTCTCTAAGGACAAAAAGATTTTCTTTCAATGTCTTATAGAAATTTTATAGATTTGGGTTTTATAGTTAGGTCTATGATTCGAGTTAATTTTTGTATATGGTGTGAGATATTGATCTAAGTTCATTTTCTGTTTGCATATGGATATCATGATAGGCAGAATTATGCCCTTCCTCAAAGATTTCTATGTCCTGATCCCCAGAACCTATGGATATGTTAGGTTGCATGGCAAATAGAATTAAGGTTTCAGATGGAATTAAGGTTGCTAATCAGATGACCTTAAAATAGGGAGATTATCCTAGATTTATCAGGGTGGACCCAATGTAATCATAAAGGCTCTTAAAGGTGGAAGAGGGGAACTGAAGAGAGAACCAGATAGATGGCAGTATGAAACGGACTTGAACAATATTGCTGATTTTGAAGATGGGGGAAGGGGGGAGAGAAGCCAACAAATTCAGGTGGCTTCTAGAAGGTGGACAAAGCAAAGAAACAGATTCTTCCCTGGAGTCTCTGAAAAGAACATGTATCCCTGCTAACACCTTGATTTTAGCCCAGTGAGATCCATTTTGGACCTGTGAGTTCCAGAAGTGCAAGATAAGAACATTTGTGTTATTTTAAGCCACTAAGCTTGTGGTAATTTGTTATAACTGCCATAGGAAACAAATAGAGATTTTTAGTTGTTCAAGTATTGTGTAAAGACTATCCTTTTTACACTGAATTCCCTTTGATATTCATTGAAAATCAATTGACCATAAATATGTGTCTGTTTTAGGACTCCCTTCTATTTCACTGATTCATTTTATTCAAGTTTATTATTTTTTTTCAAAATAATAAAATTATTATTTTAGATGTTCATTTGTCCATCTTTAAACCAACATCACATTGTCTTGATTACTGTAACTTTATAATAAGTCTTGAAATTGGGTACTATAAGTTCTCTAACTTTCTTCTTTCTTAGTTATTAGCTTTTCTAGCTTCTTTGCATTGAATCAGCTTTCTTAGTTATTAGCTTTTCTAGTTTCTTTGCATTGAATCAGCTTGTCAATATCTACAAAAAACCTTCTGGGACCTTCATTGGAATTTTATTGAATCCAAAGATCAATTTTGGGAAAATTGATGTCTTATGATCAATGACCCAGTATATCTCTCCATTTACTTGTCTTCTTTAATTTCGTTCAACAATGTATTGTAGTTTACAATGTATAGGCCTTGCATACTTTAATGAGATTTAGCCTTCATATTTCATATTTTTAAAGCTTATATAGTGATTTTTAAAATTTCCATTTCCAAATCTTGTTAGTGTATAGAAATACAATTTATTTATATATTTGTCTTATATCTTGAAATCTTGCTAAACATGATCTTAGTTCTAGTGGCATTTTGGTAAAATTTTCTAAATAGATAACTATGTTGTCTATGAATAAAGACAGTTTACTTCTTCCTCTCCAATTTGGATGCCTTTAATTTCTTTTTCTTCCTTTATTATACTGGTTAAAACATCCAGTACAATGTTGAATAGCTGTGAGAGTGAACATCCTTGCTTTGTTCTTACCTTAGGAGGAAAGAAGTCAGTATTTCACCATTAAGAATGATATTAGCTAAGGTTTTTTGGTAGGTGCCCCTTATTGAGTTGAGGAAGTTCCTTCTATTTCTAGTTTTCTGAGAGTTTTGATAAAAAACGGATGTGGTATTTTGTCAAGTGCATTTCTTGCATCTCCTGAGATGAACATAAGGTTTTTCTTTTTTAGTGTGGTACGCATATTAATTTTTCTAGGACTGCTGTAACAAAGTTCCACAAACTGGTGGCTTAAAACAATGGAAATTTATTCTGTCACAGTTCTGGAGGCTAGGGGTCCAAATCAAGGTGTCAGCAGGGCCATTCTCCCTCTCAGACTCTGTATAAATCCTTCCCTGCTTCTCCCTAGCTTCTGGTGGTTCTGTTAATCCTTGGCATTCTTCGGTTTGCAGTTAGCATGACTCCAGTCTCTCTGCCTCTGTCACATGGTGTTTTCCTTCTGTGTCTCTGTCTTAACCTAGAGTTTTTCTCTTATAAGGACACCAGACATATTTTGGTTAGGGCCCACCCTAATGACCTCAGCTAAAATTGAATGCACCTCTAAAGGCCTTATTTCCAAATAAGATCACATTCACAGGAACCAGGTTTTAGGACTTCAACATATCTTTTTGAAGGACAAAATTCAACTCATAACATATGGTAAATTACATTGATAAATTTTCAGATGTCAAACCAACCCTACATCCTTGGGATAAATCACTTAGCCATGATGTATTGTCCTTTTTATATAGTATTGGGTTTGATTTGCTAACATTTTATTAAGAATTTTACATATATGTTTATGAAAGACGGTGGTCTATAGTTTATCTTCGCTTAATTGGCCTTTGTTTCATTTTGGCATCAGAGTAATGCTAGCCTTATAATTAGGAAATAATTCTCTCTTCTTCATTTTTCTGGAATAGTGAGTGTGGGATTGCTATTATTTCTTACTATTTCCTTAATTGTTTCACAGAATTTACCAGGGAAGCCATATGGGTCATGAGTTTTCTTTGAAGCTTTTAAGCTACAAATTTTATTTCTTTAATAGATGCATGGCTATTTAAATTATTTATGTCTTCTTGAGTAAGCTTTAGTAGTTTGTGTCTTTCAAGGAACTTGTCCATTTTATGTAAGTTGTCAAATTTATTGGCGTAAAATTGTTCATAATATCCCCTCTTTTTTTTTTTACATCTTTATAATCTATGGTGATGCCACCTCTCTCATTCCTGCTAATTGTAGTTTGATTCTTCTCTCTGGTTGCCTTACTTCAGTCTGGCTAGAGGTTTATAAATTTTATAGATCTTCTTAAAGAATCTACTTTTGGAGTAACTGATTTTTCTCTTTTGTTTTTCTGTTATCCATTTCATTGCTTTGGCTCTGCTCTTTAAAAAATTTCTGTTTTGCCCAGCTGGTGTGGCTCAGTGGTTGAGCATTGACCATGCACCAAGAGGTCGCCGGTTCGATTCTCCATCAGGGCACATGCCCAGGTTGTGGGCCCGATCCCCAGTGCGGGGCATGCAGGAGGCGGCCAATCGATGTTCTCTCTCATCGATGTTTCTCTCTCTCTCTAAAATCAATAAAGAAAAAAAATATTTTAAAAACCTTTAAAAGAAAAAATTTCTGTTTGCTTTGGGTTTCATTTGCTCTTAAGGTAGAATAGATTTGAGAACTTTCTTTTAAAAATATTTTAGGAATCTAAATTTCCTTCTCTGTGCTGCTTTACCTATATCCCACAGATATTTATATGATGTGTTTTCGATTTTTATTTACTTTAAATTCTTTCTAATATGCCCTTTGAGTTCTTAGTTGATCATGAGTTATTTAGAAGTATGTTATTTAATTTCCAAATATTTGGGGGGATTTTCCAGATATTTGTTATTGATTTATAATTTAATTGTGTTGTGCTCAGAGAATATACTTTGTATGATTAAAAAAAAAACAAAAGCTGAGGTAGCCCTGGGTGATTTGGCTCAGAAGTTGAAGTGTTGGCCCTTGGACCAAAGAATCTTGGGTTCAATCCCGGTCAAGGGCATGAACCTCGGTTTTGGTTTGATCCTGGCCCTGGTCCAGGTCGTGTGGGAGGCAACCAGTTGATGTTTCCCTCTCTCTCTCCCTCTCCCTCCCACTCTATCTGAAGATAAATGGAAAACTATCCTTGGGTGAAGATTAAAAAACAAAACAAAACTGAGGTATAATTTGCATACCACTGTGCATGGTGTTAATCCTTTTAAATTTACTGAGAGTTGTTTTATGGCTCAACATATGGTTTATCTTGATAAATGTTACCTGTTACTTGAAAAAAAAAAACACGTGTTATCTGCTGCTGTTGAGTGTAGTAGTCTATAAATGTCAGTTAGGTTAAGTTGGTTGATACCATTGTTAAAGTCTTTCATATCATACTGATGATCTCTCTCCTTATTCTACCAATTATTGAGACAGATATTAAAATCTCTGCCTGTAATTATAAGTTTGTCTATTTTTCCTTGTAGTCCTATCAGTTTTGCTTCATATATTTTGAAATTCTTATTAAATACAAAAACTTTTAGGATTTTGTATGTCCAGTTAATGAATTGAAATATCCCTCTTTATCCCTGGTAATATTCTTTGCTCTGAAATATCTGTCTATTACTATAACTAAGAACATTTACAATTTTAATAGAAATCACCAAATTTCTTCTAAAAAAAATCGATGTTATTATATAAGGTTATCCCCCACTATGGTCCACATTTATTGAGATTTTGATATGAACCTTCCTCTAAACATGTAATGTCTCTTCTCAGTTTGGGATGAGATAATACTCTTGTCTTGCCTCTGGTTCTCTATCTGCACAGTGGTGGCAATTAATAGCAGCTCTGCCATGTGTGTGTGTGGGGGGGGGGTGAGGGGGAGAGGTCAGGGTTTTGTCATGGGGTTAAATTAGGGAGGCAAAATTTAGAAAAGACAAATGAGAAGTACTTTCATTGTCAGAGGAGGTGGTAAGTAGGGGGTATTTGGCTACTTTAAGGCAGTTCCAGATATCAGGGCCTGATGATTTAGATTTCATGGCAATTAACTTGTAATCTCAGAGTCACTATTAATAATTCTTAAGAAATGGGGTCTGATAGATATACCCAAGATTGGAGACAGGTAACTGTATAACAAACAAAAAATTGTGACATTCAGTAAAGGAAGTGATGAGTACGTGAAGCCAAAAAGGGTTCACTAAAAACTTATTTAATTCATTCTATTTGCTATTAGAGTTACCCAGTTGGTAGGTCTGGAAAGGTCCCAGGGGCTTTGACCTAGAGAGAGGTAGAACTAAGTAGGTTGTCAGAGATAAATAGACCTAGAAGATTCTGGCTGGTGGGTAGCAGGCCATCAACTTTAGACTAGAACCTGGTTTTCCTATTAGGTGTGCTCAACACATTAGGTCAGGCCACAGCCTCTCCATTTGCCTGGATGAGGCAGCAGCGTGTTACAACCCCCAACACACCACATTAAGTACTCAGGTTAAAGAGCCTCTGTTTTATAGGCTCTGCAGTCACTAGAACTATAAACAGAATACTGGCTAATTATTGTTTAATTATTGCTTAAAAACCAATTGGCACAATACAATCACTGCATTAATTACCCCATACAGCATCTGCTTTCTTTTTTTGCTGTCATCCCCATTCCTCTCCAGCCCTTCTCCCCACTTTAATTGAAATTCAGCTTGCTGTAACACCTCCCTTCTCCTGGCCAACTGGATCTCTCCATTCACACGAGGGAGAAGAACAAAACAGAGAAAGCCCCGGGGATTAGGGAGTTTTGACAGCTGTCCAAGAGAAGCGCTGAGATACTGGCCAAGTACTGAGACAGGGCAGAGACAAATGAGAGACAGAGGAGTGACAGAGGGAGGGAGAGATAGGCAGGGAGACGTCGCAAGAGGAATGAACTGGACAAAGAGTCACAGAGACAGGCAGAAATGTTTCAAGGGGCGCTGAAACGGGGATAAAGGAAGAGAAAGCCAAAAAAGAAGTGTGGGGAGATGGTGAGGAAAATGCAAGAGGAGGGGAAGACAGGAGAGAGCTTATCGGGAAGGAGGGAGGAAAAGTCCAGCCCGTAGGGACAGGTCAGTCCAGCCTGGGGACGGGTCTGAAGAGGAGGCAGACCAGCAGCGTGGGGCCCCGCGTCACACACCTGGGAGCGGGTGGGGCGCGGAGCACGGACCGCGGCAGAGCCCCGGGCGAGCCCGGCGTGCGCCCGGCGGCCCCGCCCCCTCCTCGCCGCCGCCTTCGCGGGGCTTTTCCTGCGGGGCTCAGGAAGCCGGCCTAGCACCGCCGGGAACAATAGCTCGGGGCCGGCTCTCGGCTCCCGGAGAGGCCGGCGCCGCGCCGCGGGGCGAGGAGGCGGCCGCGCCGCCGGGGGTCCGCGGCGAGTCCCCGGCCCGGGCCGACGCCTCAGTTGAGCGCAGCGCTGCCCGGGTCATTGTTGGCCGGGACCGGGGAGCGGGAGCCGGGGGAGGAGCTGGGAGGCGGCGGCGGCGGCGGGAGCCAGAGGGGGAGCCAGAGAGCGAGCGAGGGAGGGAGGCAGCGAGCGAGCGGGCGAGCGGGCGAGGGAGGGAGGAGGTAGAGAGACAGGGAGGGTGGGAGGGAGGAGGAAAAATAAAGAGGAGAGCCGAGCAGGGCTGAACAATAGAGACAGGCAGACGGGTGAGGAGGAGAGCCAGCTGCCGCTGCTGAGCACGAGCGGGCGCCCAGGCTGCCCGGACCCCGGCCCGGGCCCCGGCCCCGGCCAGACAGCAGGCGGCCAGCGCCCCCGGGGAAGGGGTACCATGGGGGAGCCGGCGGCAGGCGCCCCCAGCCCGCCGCGCGCCTCCGCTTGAGGGAGGTCGGCGTGCTCTGCCCCAGCCTCCAGCCCTCGAAGCCCGAGTCCGCCGGCTCTGCGGCCGCAGCCGCTGCGCCCGCGCCCTCCGCCCACCCGGCGCCGAGCAGTCGTCGGCCCCAGGCTCCGCCGGCCCCGGCTGCTCGCGGACTCCCTCCCCCAGTCATGAACCCCCCGGAGGGGGCGGCGGAGGAAGGAGGAGCAGCCGACTCGGACGTGGACGCCTTTTTCCGGACAGGTAGGCTGGGCAGGGCGCGGGCGGCCGGGGGCTGGGCCGCTGCCTCGGACGCGGCGTCTCGGACAAGTTTGGGGAAGCGGGGCTGTCGCCCGGGTGTGCGTGTTGGGGGGCAGTCCCCGTCGTCGTCCGGGCTGGAGTTGCCGAGATTCTTGTTGTTATGGCAATGCTGGTCGCGTTTCGGGGCTGGGTGGGGGCTGGGAGCTCGGCGCCCCTCGGTGTTCACCCCACTTGCGGGAGTGTGTGGCGGGGAGGCGGGAGGCGGTTCCCTGGCCGCCGGATCCCGGAGCGCGGGGATGGGGCGATGTTGGATCACTTTGCGGCGCGCCGCTCCGGCTACCGGCGTCCCCGGCCCCTCCCTCGGTCCCCCTCCTCCCAGCGCCTGTCAGCCCGGCTCCGGCCGCCCTGGGCTGGCACCCCTTCGCGGGCCCGGGGCCCTGGTGGGCAAAGAGAAGGGCCGTGGGGACCCGGAGACACGCAGGCTGCGGACTGACAGTCAGGAGCGGGGCGGATCCAGGACAGTCAAGCCGGGTGTGTGTGGAGCCAGCGTCTTACACTTGAGAGGCAGACCGTGTTGGGAGGGCGGTGGGCGCCTGGGACCTCCTCCTCTTCCTCCTCTCCTCCAGTTCTGGGAACGGATGAGATTTTCATAAGAATCACTCATTCCTGGAAGTGTGAGTTAGCGTCCCCCTCATCCACACCCACTGAATCTTTGCTTGCCTGTGGTTTGTAAAGCCCCCAGAGCTGTCTTTCCAGCTGTTTGCAGCCTCGCCACCTCCCCTCCCCCAGGTCTATAGCTTCTCCTGTTCCCCGACTACAGAGCCCCTTCCCAGAACAGACACCTACCATCCTCATCTCTCACCACCTGTGGCCCTGTTTCTCTGGTGGCCAGGGATTCCCCATTTCCCTCTTACCTGTGGCTTCCACCAACTCGGTAGATAGAGCTCCCCATCTCCCATGTCTGGAACCATTTTGTTTAGGATCTTTGTCCCAAGGAGTCCAATAAGTTATGAGGCCCTGCGCTTCTGCCCTCTCCTTCAGTAAGTTGGATTAGAGGGCATGAACTGGTGGGGTCAGGGATCATGTTAGCTCTGAAGGCTCTGCACATCCATCTGTTTCCTAACCTCATTGCCTTGCCCTGGAGGTCATCTCTAGGGAAGGAAGTGGAGTGCTTTGTTGGGGAGACTTGTGGCTTTAGAAGTCAAGACTTGATTGGCCCATATGTTCATTTTCTAGTGGGTCTAGAAAGGAAAACTCTGGAGTACAGGAGCTGATGCCAGAACGTGGAGAAAGCAGAGGGAGCCCCTGTTACCCTATCCTGCTTACCAGGGCTCAGCCTTGCCTCCCAACCTCTTTCCTTTTCCCTAGAAGTGGATTCTACACACACATTCATTCTTCTCTCTCTCTCTACCTAGGACTCAAAGCATGGATTCTAAAGTGTGTGTGGGGAACTAGCATCTCAGACTTGACCTGAGTTTATAGCCTGCCATCTAGGGTCAAGTTCCTGGGAGCTAAGTAATACCTGGAAACATTCACCAGGGGGTCTTCCTGACCCCTCTTGCCTCCCATCTGGGACAAAAGTCTGCCTTTTCTTAGCTTGGGAAAATTCTGGAAGCGGGAGTCTTCCCACTTTTTCTTTCTAGACCCCACTTTCATTTTTTGGCATCCACTCCTCCTTCCCCTTTCTTACCATCTAAACACCAGTTCCTGTCTATTCTCTGTCCCAGGCCCTTGGAGCAGAGCTCAGTTTCTGGAGGCTTGCTAATTTCTGACAAATGAATTCACACAGTGTTAATGGTGTTAATGGCCTATAATGGTCCAATGTGTTACTTTTCCCAGGGCCTTTCAAAAACACAACATGGGGCTTACATTGTCTATCCCAGGCTCAAATCACAGAGTAAATAGCAGACTCCTGTGGGACTCTTGTTAGGGATATTCTTCTTCTTTGGGCAGCCTTGTTGAAGGGAAGCTAGGTCTGATGTGCACTTAGAATCAGAGAAATGTGAAGTCCTCAGTGCATATGGCTGGAAATGACTAATGACCTGTAATAAGTTTCAAAAGGGAGTGCAGGCTGCCCTTGGTCCTTCCTGGCCCTCTCTGCTCTGCTTCCTGATCTTACCCCTTCCAACCTTTAGCTTGGGCTCTTGCTGGGGATTCTTAAGCCTGGAAAAGGCCATATTTCTGAACCTTCTTCCTTCTGATTCCCCTCTCTATGGAACATAGCACTACACCTGGTAGTCAGGACATTATGAATTTATTCTACTGAACAATTGAGAAAACCTTCAAACAAATTCTCAAAGACCCTAGTGCCAGGGTTACCCCCTTATTTTTGGTGGAAAATTTTTCATGCACAAAGACCAGACTGGCAAAACCATGGCATACTGTGCCTCTGAGTATGCATGTGTCGAATAATTCTGTCATTTTGATTCCTTACTTGTCATCTTCCGATTATTTTGGTAGTTCAGTTCTCTTGACCAACTGATTAAGCTAGATTTCTTAAATCTTACTTTCCTGCATGCATGTTTCACACACAGATGCCCCCCAGCACACTGTTCTTATAGATTGGTGGACTCTATATCATTTTCCTGGGATTTCTCTGTTCCAAGCCTGGGAAAGTGTCTCATTAATTTTATTGATCATGGTTATGAGGCAAAGAAGAGAATAGGAACCAATTGGAATAGAAAACCAACAAGGACTTTTCAACTTCTACTAGAAGCGTTTTGCTCTCCAGGATACTGTGGAATACAAATGAAATATTTAAAGTGCTCTCTGCCCTTGAAGAACTTTTAAAAGAAGATTGACAGTTACTTCTCAGAGATTAATTAATTGCTAAACATCATGGTGCTATAAGATAAAAAGCTGACAGAACTACAGAGGAGTGGAATTGTGGGTCACCCTTGAGGAGGGATGTGGATGGGGAGTGGGAATAGCAGTGTGGGCAAAGCCACAGGGGCATTGGCATTGAGGATTTCTGGTGGACTGAATGGAAGGTGTAATTTGGGGAGGAATAGGAAACAGGATTGGTAAGTAGGGCAAGGTCAGATAGGGAGAGTCTTGGAAGCCCAAGGGAAGAGTCTGGATTTGATTCGGGGTCAGTAGGGAGTCATTTAGATTCTTGAGCAAGGACATATCCTGAAGAAAGTGGTATTTGGAAAGGTTAATCTGTAGGTAATATGACTGCTGAAGTGGAGAAGAGAGAGAGAGAGAGAATCCAGGGAGATGCAAAAGTGATCCAGACCTGAGGTGGGGTGGGGCTTGGTGTCTGTTGGTGGCAGAAAGTATGAGGAGTCAGGGAGAACACTGAGAGACATTTTCAAAGGCGGAAATGTAGAGATTTGTTGACAAACTATAGGGGGAAAAGAAAATTAAGCCCATGAGGAAACAGAAGTAACTTGGTTGATAGTGTAGAGGACGGACAGTGTCCCTACTGACTTAGTCTGATTGAAGATAAGAGCTGGTTTTGCAGGTAGTGATGTTAGCTTCAAATGTGGATAATTGCAGGTGATTGAGGGACAGCCAGGTGGAGTTGTTTTGTGGGAAATGTGGCCTCAAGACAGGAGCATAGGCAGGAGGTTAGAGTTGGCAATGTAGACTTGGAAGCTTTCTGTGTCAAGGCTGGGTGCAGCTGAAGCTTTGGGATGCATTGGCTCTTGGAGGGGTTGGAGGAAAGTGAAGAAGGGATAAAGTTAGAATTGGGGGACAAACTCTGATTTAGGAAGTGGCAGCAAAGGAGAATTGATCCTGGGGACCCCAGAAAGTCAGTATGGGTTTTGATGTGATGACAGGCTGCAGACAGGTTGAGCAGGAGGAGCGCTGGGTAGGTGTCACTGGATGTGATAAAAAGAAGGCCACTGGGAGCTCTTGGGAGCACAGTATTAAAAGAGGAATTCAAAAGAGGGACTTGGGGTGGTGAGTAGGAAGCAATTACTTGCACAGTTTATCAGTGAAAGGAGAAAGAGGTTGTGTGCTGGTCGTAAGGGATGTTAGTGTCAAGAAAAGCAGTTTTTGTTTTCTTTGTCCGAGTCAGAAAAGGTTTGGAGGTGGAAGGGAGAAAGCTTGTGGACAGGAAAAACTGAAGATGTGAGATTGATTGTTGAGTTAGCTACCTGAATAGGTGAGATAAGAGTAGGTTTTCTAACAAATATAAGAGCTTAGTTTTGGTGACAGAGGAGAAACCCCTTTTTTTAAGATTCAAAGGAAAAACATAAGAAGGTAAATGAAAACAGAATGATGTGGAAATATCTTCTACCTCAGTCTTTCTGTTGAGCTTTGTCCTGTGAGTCCAGACATTTTCAACTGGTGTGTTTGCTGTTAGTCAGACTTCGGCCAGCTTCAAACTCAACTGTGTATGTTTTTCCAACCCCCCACCTCCCCCAAAACTAGCTCTTTCTCTTGCCTTCCTGAATTCTGCAAGTGGCATCTTCCCTCTCTCAGTCATGATATGTAAAGCCTTGGTATTGTCTTGTGAGAAATCTCTTCTCTAACAAACCCTATTGAATTATCTTTCATAGTTAGCCCTTACTGTTCATCCGCAGGGCCTCTCTCCTAGGCCAGGACCCATCATGCCGCTCATGGACTCCTTTAGTGACCTTTATTCTTGTCTCTTGGAATCTGCTCTCTCAACCCCACTCCACATTGGCACCTGTGGGCGGATTGCATTTCACAAAGTAGATTGCACTACTTTCATCACATCGCTGGTCAGAGCACATGCCTGGGTTGTGGGCTCAATCCCCAGTAGGGGGCATGCAGGAGGCAGCAGATTGATGGTTCTTCCTCACATCCATGTTTCTATCTTTCTCCTTCTCCCTTCCTCTCTCTCTAAAAAAATCAATAAAAATATATAAAAAATTAAAAAGCTTGTGATTTATAAAAATCCCCCAATCTAGCCCTGGCCGGTTTGGCTCAGCGGTAAGAGTGTCGCCCGCGGACCAGAGAGGCCTGGGTTTGGGTCCCGCTAAGGGCACGTACCACGGTTGCAGTTTGTCCCCCGCCCCGGTTGGGGTCATGTGGATGGCAACCACTCAGTGTGTCTCTCTCACATCGATGTTTCTCTCTCTCTCTTCCTCCCTCTCTCCCTCATGCTCTATCTGAAGATAAATGCAAAAATGTCCTCGGGTGAGGATAAAAAAACAAAACAAAACAAAAATCCTCCAATCTAGATAAAGCAAACGTGGCAATACATAAGCAGTTGTTGAATCTAGGTGGTGGTATGTTGGTATTCACTGTATGAGTCTTTAAACCTTTCTGTCAGACGATAGCCCCATCCTACCTAGACAGAGGAACTGGACATCAGCATGTTCAGATCATGGAGAAAGGAGATTTGGGAATACTGACCTATGTTCATGTGCAGTTCTTCGAGTAAATATCCCACCCTGGCTGTGCATTGCCAGCCACCTAAAGGGGAGGGGTCTCATGTCCTGAGTGCTGTTTTGCAGCAGTAGAAAACATCTCTTTTTGATGCTGTGCTTGGTGCTCCAGAATGTCTTCTTGATTCTTTTCCACTTCTACTCATCATACATTGGGCTTTTGGTCACACCATTTCCCAGAAACTTCTGGGAAGCAGTGAGAGGACTTTGTTGTTCTGGGTAGGGAAAGTTGTTAGTATTTCTAATATTGTATTTATCTCGGCTCTTTCTATGTTAATGTATTTTAGAACATATCAATGACATCCAGGCACATCTCCATAAGATTTGGGAGGCTTTGCGTCTTCCTTGTGCTACCAATCATCAATAACTTTATTATTGGCACATTCTCTGTAATTCTATTCAGTAATCTTTTGTGGGATGAAAGAGATGTTGGAATAAACTGAATCTACAGAAAGAAATTAAGTTAGAAATAAGAAAACTCTACTAACTGTATATCAAAACGCTAGAACAGGTGGAGTGGAGGTCCTTTTTAGGTGCTGGAGAATGAACATTTTTACTTTTCAAAGTCCTTTCTGCTTCTGGAACTTGGCAGTTTACTTTTGGAGATAGTCAGTAGGATATATAGTCCAGTGGTTCTCAATTGGGGGCAATTTTATCCCCCAGGGAACCATAGTCAATGTCTGGAGACATTGTTTTGCATGTCACAATTCAGGGAGGGGGGTTGCTACTGGCATCTAGTGGGTAGAGGTCTAGGGTACTACTAATTGTCTTATAATGCACTGGATAATAAAGAATTATCAGCCCCAAAATGTTAATAATGCTGAGACTGAGAAACCCTGATGTACCAGAGATCATGGGCTTTGTTGTATAAGATAGACTCAACACTAACTAGGGTTAGAATCCTGGGTAAGTTATTTAATCTCTCTCATCCTCAGTCTTCTGCAAAACTGGACTAATAATACTTGTTTTACAGGTTGAGAGAATTAAAAAGGAAAACTGTGTGTAAAAAGCCTCTGTCGGTTTCTGACACACAGTAGGAGCACACGAAATCCTAGCTGTCCTTGTGTTCCTGCTGTTTTAATTATTAAGTGAAAGTGATGGCACAGAGGCTGGGGGATCTTTGGAAGGGGTGCTGTGCAGGGCTTTTGACATGGAGTGGAAGAAGGTACCAGAGAGGCAGCCTGATGGAGTGCAAGGAGCCTGTCTGTGGACTCAGAAGGCTAGGGTTTGCGCTTCAGCTCCTTCATTCAGCCATTTAATGATTTGACAGATATTTATCAAGTGCCTACTGTGGGTAGGAAAAGGAGAAAAAAGAAGCCTGTGAAGGAAGTTTAGAAGGTCAGGCAAGAGAGAAGGAGGTGTACACTCCCCTTTGCTCTCTACTTATTTGAATGACTTGGGCAGGGCAAGTGACTTTAACATCTGTGTAAGATGAGGATAATACCCACCCCTCACCCCAATAGGGCTATTGAGAGACTCAAAAAAGACAGTGTATGTGAAAGGTCTTTATAAGTTGTACAGTTCTATCCAAATATATGTAGATAGTTCCTTCCAAATTGAACATTCTATTACTCTAAGTACCTCTTCTGACAAGTATTATCTTATTTAATCTGACTTCCATGGGACCTTTCCAGCCCAGGAAGAAAGTAATCCTTCTCAATTTTGTTTTTGGGGCACTCCTATTCTCTCCTCCACAAAAGTATAAAAATGCCAGCCCTCAGGCCCTGGCACATGGCCCCATGCCGTTTGGAGGCACCTAGCAAGAATGGGGTTCTTTCTTCTGCCAAGCCTCAGGTGGGTGCAGTGAATCAGTCCCTTCCTGCTCCTTCTCTGTCTGCATGCCGTTCAGACTCCTCTTGCTATTATTGCTTTGTGTGTGAATGACTGGCAGCAAAATAACTAGGAAATGACTGACAGCCACAGGGCTGTTGGATCAATAGAGCTGCTTGAAATCATGTCTGCTGAGGAGTGAGGGAACAGAAAGAATCAGCTGGTAGGACAGAAGAATTAATTCAGAGAAATAAAGAAGAAACTGTTGGAGAATTAGCTTTGTCTCCTCCCCTTCTTTCCCATGGCATTATTAGAAGGGAGCTGGACATTAGGTAGAAAACATGGACATGAGGGATAAACAAGTAGGAGTGAAAAGTGATAGATGAGCTGTGTTCTCGAGGAAGTGGTTACTTCTCGAGCCAAGACTTGAAGGATGGGCAGATTTGGATGGGAAAAACAGAAAGTATTGTGTTTCCAGGTTTGACCCCTGTTAGGAGGTGTGAACATCCATGGCAAATTTGGGGCAGTAAGAGGTCCAGTTTATGTGACCCAGGATGCAGGTGGAGGATCAAAGGGAGATAAAGTTCAGAAGGGGTTAGGGACCAGGTTGACTGCTTGCTTCATGTATCAAACATTCACTGGGCTCCTAGATCATGAAGAGCTTTGAGTTACAGGTCAAGGAGTTTGGTCTTTTCTGCAGTTTGCTTTTGGGAGACACTAAAAGTTTGTGAATGGGGTGATTGATCAGGAAGATGAATGTGGCAGGCCTATTGATTAGAATAGGGGAGGTACTACTGGCCAGGGAGACCACTGTGATAGGTAAGGAGGGTCTGAACTTGAGATTCCACAGTGGAAATGGAGAGGAGGGGATGGATAGGAGGAACTTCATGGAGGTAGGGTTTATAGGACTTGGCAACTTGGATGTAGAAATGTCAAGGAAAAGGCAGGAATCAAAGATTACTCCAAAGCTTAGAGCCTGGGTGACTGGGAGGATGTAGATACTCTAAAGCAGCGGTTCTCAACCTCCCTAATGCCGCGACCATTTAATACAGTTCCTCATGTGGCGACCCCCAACCATAAAATTATTTTCGTTGCTACTGTTATGTCTTAGGCGACCTCTGTGAAAGGGTTGTTCGACCCCCAAAGCGGTTGCGACCCACAGGTTGAGAACCGCTGCTCTAAAGGAAAATAAGGAGTTAGGGAGAGGACAAGCAGCTGTGGGGAGGCAGGAGGAGAGGGAGGATTTGGGAATTTACTTTGGGACGTGTTGCATTTCAGGTGTCAGTGAAATAGCTAAGGGAGGTGTTGATTCTGTAGGCAGATAACTGAGAGAGTCTGGAGCTTTGGAGGGAGGCCAGAGCCGGAAAAGTAGATTTGGGAGATATCCGTAAGAAGTTGTGGCTAGAGTTATCAGAATAGATGAGATAATAAATGAAAAGCATATATAGACTTAAGGGCAGAGGGCCAAGGACAGAGTTATAGACCCAAGTGAAAGACTAGAGGAGAACCAGGAGAAGGCAGTGCTTGGAGAAAAACAGGTCATCTCCAGAGCCTAAAGCTGCAGAGAGATCCAGGGAGATGGGGACTGAGCAAACCCCCTTGGTTCTGGAAATTGAGAGATCATTGGTAACCTTTGAAATTATGTATGGGAGGTAGAATCCAAATTGCAAGGGGAGTGGGGGAGTGAGTGGATGGGGAGGAAGTGGTGGGAGTGCATATAGATGACTCTTTGGAAAGGTTTGGCTGTGAAGGGAAGGTTAAAAATAGTAAGGTAGTTGGAGATGGGTAGCAGAGTTGAGGGAAGGCTTTTTTTAGGTAGGGATGATATGCGAATACCTAGGAGTGGGGAGGAGGGAGAGGCAGGCATGAGGAAAAGAATGAATATTTAAGAAAGAGAGGAGGAATTGATGCAGCAAAGTCCTGGATGAGCCTGGAGGGGTGAATTTCAATGTCAGCTGCAGGTTGACCTTTGGGCAAGAGGAGGAGTCTCGGGGAAGGTGGACCTTGGTGAAGTACCTAGCTGGTAAGGACCTCAGCTGAGGGCACAATGTGCCTGATCAATAGTCCCAGTAGAGAGAGCATCAGTTAGCTTGGAGTTTTAGAGCCTAGTGGTGCCATGTTTGAGGAGGGTGGTGTAAGCTGAGGGCAGTGGTGAAATGGGTGAGCTGGGTTGGCATGTACCCCTAGGAGGTCCTTGGACAGAAAAGTTGGAAAGAAGTCTGGGAGATCCCAAATTAGCAATCCTTTTAGAAATGCTGGTGGTTTCCTTTTGCAGGCTGAGGTAGGATTTGCTCCAGGTTATATAGTAGAGTCTGTGGAATCACCTTTAACAGAGTGAGCCCCAAAGGCGAGGTTGTGGGGTGGAGGGTGAATGGGGAGAGGAGAGAGGGAGAGGGACTCAGGCAAGAAGGTGTTGGGGACAGCTTCCTAAGAAGTGGTCCATTCCTGGCTATCAGGTACTGTATCTTCCAGGGATGGGACCTGCTTTTGAATTTCTGGAGTTTCCTCAATGCCTCTAAGAAATAGGAAGCATAGTGATCATGGAAGAGGCTCTTGCCCGTGCTTCTTCATGAAGAGGGACCCCTGACACAAGAGGGAAGATGCCAGCGAGCACTCCCATTCCATTGGCCCCAAAGCACTCCCTCTGACTCTCAACTCTCCTTTTAGGGGCAAGCCCAAGAACTGTCATTACGTGAAAACCCACATTTCATCAAAGGCTTCTTAGGGACCTGATACAGTCCTCCAGAGGGGTGGGGAGTAGGAATCTGTGGGCTGCTATTACCAAAAGGTGGGCTGTGGGAGACTGGGCTTATATTTCTTAGAGTAGAAGGAGGTGGGACTTTCCTTAGGTGTATAGATCAGCCCCAGAATCATAGAGTCTTAAAACAGAACAGGAACCGCCCTGGCCAGTTTGTCTTAGAGGTTAGAGCATTGGCCCGCGGTCCAGAGAGACCTGGGTTCTGTTCCCGCTAAGGGCATGTACCTCGGTTGTACTTTGTCCCCAGCCCCAGTTGGGGTCCTGTGGGTGGCAAGATGTGTCTCTTTCACATCAGTTTCTCTCTCTCTCTTTCTCCCTCTCTCCCTCCCGCTCTATCTGAAGATGAATGCAAAAGTGTCCTCAGGTGAGGATAAAAAAAATAAACAAACAAAAAAAAACAGGAACTAACTAACTGTGTAACCTTGAGCAAGTTACAACCTCTGTGACCTTCAATTTCCTCATCTGTAAACTGGGTAAAAAAAAAATCCTTATCTCTCAGGATTGCTGGATTTTTTTAGATATACTGTATATTATTATAGTTATATTCATATTGTAAATAGTAATAGAAATGGGATTTTTTTACTAGTAATATGATTATATTACATATTTAATATAATCATATTACTATTTAGATGAATCTATTTTCCAAATCATGAAAATTACAATGCTTCAATAGCTTGCTTCCCCCTCCCTCCTCCCCTTTCCTTCCTTCCTTCCTTCCTTCCTTCCTTCCTTCCTTCCTTCCTTCCTTCTTCCTTCCTTCTTCCTTCCTTCCTTCCTTCCTTCTTCCCTCCCTCCCACCATCTATAACAGCATAGAGATAGGTAGGGGTATGATTTTAAGCTTGCAGTTATAGTCATTCCAGGGAAGGGCGGGCAGGGACTGAGAATGTGGCTAAAATCCCCGCCTTTTACACTCTTACCCTGCAGCCCAGGAACAATGGGCATCTATGGGTGGTGGGGGGTGGGGAAACAGTATTGAGTTGGCAGCTGGACTCCAGGCCTAGAAGGAGACCCCGGAGACTGGCAGATGGTTAATTGGATACGACAAAAGGGGGCTAGGAGGCGGGGTCTGGGGCTCCGGGGGGATTCCTGTCTCTGACTTTTTACTGTCCTGGAAAGGAGGCTGTGGGGAGAGGGAGGCGTAGCTTCAGGAGCAGTTGGGAAAAAGATTGGCAGGACTCCCTGTTGGTGTGTGTCCTTGGAAGGACCGAACACCATTGGGAGTGATGTCACAGCTTTAATTTGGAGGGTAGGTGCGAGATGTTAAGTCTCTTCTCTGTACCCCAGTGCATTGGCACATAACAGGCTCAGCTACTTGGATGTAAGGAGAATGCTTAACCAAATATTGTAACAGTACAACTTTCTAGACTTTCTTTATGATGCCAACCACTGAGTTTTGACAGCTAAATATTATTACCTTTGATTAGAACTGGACAAAGAACTGATTCAACAGAGTACCCGATTTCAGTGAGTGGATCTCTGTATTCCTGCACTCATTCATTCAAATGTCAAACACAAGCTGAGCACCTACTAAGTGCCAGGCACTGGGGGTACACAAACAAGTTAAAAATAATGTTTTCCACTTAGAGGGTAACAGCCTAGTGGGATTGCCTGACACTTAAGGAAACAATGGCAATGTGGTGTATAAGTGCCAGAAGAGGAGCACATGCTGTGTACACGGAGGATATGGAAGAAGGATCGACAGTCTCATCTGGATGGGTGTGGGGAGAATTCACTTAAGAGGGGTTGCTTAGGCACAGATGAGGAGGTGGGAAATTGAAGAAAGGCAACTGTTCAAGAAGCTTGGTGATAAAAATAAGGAGAAAAATAAAATGGTAACTGAAAGGACATTTTGAGAGTACTGTCAGTGTCCTGTTTCTTGACCGTAAGTGTGTTCTGGTTGTGGTGTCAGTGAGCTGGAGACTTATATGTGCAATTTTATGCACGTAAATTTTACTTCAATAATAATTTTTAAAAAGTCATCAGGTCCAGTGAAATTTTTTGTTTTTTATTTTTCAGAGAGAGAAAAATCTTTGACTGTGTGAAAAAGTCATTGGAGGAGACAGTGGTAGACACTAAAGGTCTTAGAAGGTGGTATGTGTGTGGGCAGGGTAACAGGGTGAGCTCCAGCTTCCTCAAAAGTTAGAAAAGCATTTTGCCCTAGCCAGTTTGGCTCAGCAGTTAGAGTGTTGGCCCGAAGACTGAAGGGTCTTGGATTTAATTCCCAGTCAAGGGCATGTACCTGGATACCTGGGTTTCAGGTTTGATCCAAGGCCCTGACTGGGGCTGTGTGGAAGGCAACCAATCGATCTGTGTCTTTCACATCGATGTTTCTCTCTCTCTCCCTCTCCCCTTCCCTATCCCTCCCTCCCTCCCTCCCTCCCTTCCACTCATAAAAAAAATCAGTGGAAAAACATCCTTGGTGAGGATTAACAAACAACAAAAAAGCCAGAAAAGGATGGGATGCCCAGGCAAAGAGGTTATCTCTAGGATGGAGGAAAATTTCTTCCTCTGTGGCTACAGGAAAAGATCAGGTAGTGTTCAGGTCAGATGCTAGAGCTTTTACTAAGCTGAGTTTAGTCTTCTTTGCAAATGGGAGCCAAGGTCATATGATGGACCGAGGGATGCTGAGAACCTGAAAAGAGAGGAGGCAGATGGGATCCATTTTTTGGAGAATGAGTGAGAAATGCATAAAAGAATAATCTGTGTGGTTGAGTTCAGATTGGGCCAGGTATGCAGGCA
This sequence comes from Tadarida brasiliensis, assembly GCA_030848825.1. NCBI lineage: Eukaryota > Metazoa > Chordata > Mammalia > Chiroptera > Molossidae > Tadarida > Tadarida brasiliensis. The sequence continues at coordinate 60,456,310 of CM061260.1, read as the reverse complement.
TCTGCATCTTGCTCAGCCTGGGAGGCTCTGGGGTGGACGTGAAAGCAGTGGACTCTTGAATTCTTGGTTGGTGACTTGACCAAGATGTCCAGGGTGGAGATGAGGTGTGCACCAGATTTGTTTGGACACTAGCCTCTTCCTAAACTCTTACTGAACGCTGATGGCTTAAAGGCCTTTTGGTGGTCCTACCTTGGAAAATGGTCATATCTGGTTTCCCCAAGTAGGCTGTACACACCTCACACCTTTGGTTTGAACTTGTCTGTATTATTCTTGACACCCAGCTCAGTGCCTTGAAGATAATACTTGCTTGATTAGTATTTGTTGGCTTGATTTTTAAAAAGAGCTTTCTATTGGTGTGTAGGCCATTTGGGAGTTTTATAATGAAACATTGTGCTAAGGAAATGAATCATTTTCTTGTGGACAGGCAATTCTACCTTAAACAAAAAGACCTTTGAAATCAATATTGACTGTGAAATATAGTGCATAGCTCTTGTTGCTTTTGGATTAATTAGAGGGGACTCTTTTTATCATTTGCTTACAAATATGCATATATTTCATAGGCACTGGAAAAATAAAGATGTATTCTTCTTTCAGAAAAATCTACACAGAAAAGTTCAAACATACAAATGGACCAGCTAATCAATATTGAGTGAATGTCTGCTGTGTGCCTAGTATTATGCCAGATGCTAAGGGGACTGCTAAAGATGGGTAACAAATGTTTCTTGTCTCTGAAGAGTTTATGGCCTTGTTGCATTGGGAGGGTGGGAAAAAATTGGCTAATTGGAGATCAGTCAGAATGGGAGTTTCACTCATTGATTTATTTAATATGTATTTGTTGTCTATAAGCTAAAAGATAATTTAATTTAAGTAAGTGGTAAACACGGTTTCATTTAGAGAGATTTGATTTTTAGCATACTTTCATAGAACATTTATTTATTTACCCTAAAGTTGTTGGTGTTTTTTTTTTTATTATAAAATTAATGCTGGCTCACTGTAGAGCATTTGGAAAATATGATCAAATGTAAAGGATAGAAAAACCACTGTGATCCCATTACCCAGAGAGAACCCATTTGTTTATTCGAGATATCTCCTTCTGGTCTTATTTTCTATGTGTACACTCTCCTTTGATCCATGGTTTGTGTTTTGATCATTGAGTTAAGTTGAAAGACAAATTGGGGAGAGGGGGTGTTGACTTTTTCCAAATTGAAGCCACTTTTCCCAGTTAATTTAAATGTATGATACACCAGTATACACATTTCTATTGAGCAAAGTAAGACACGCATAAGCCAAGTAACCTTTATATGGGAATAATGTAGGAAGACAAAGGAGGGGTAAAAGCATTGACACTTATTGTTGTATAAAATATTTACACAAAACACAAGTGTAGGATCTATGGTCCAAAGTGAATGCTCTTTCTCCCTCCTTCCTGATGTTAAGATAAATTCAACAGACATATGTACCTGTTGCATGTACATGTTTATACAAATGTGTGGCTTTCTTTCTTACTAAACAAAACAATGATGCCATACCTGTTTTTCTGCAACTTGCTTTTATCATTTTATAACCATGGGCATTTTTCCATGTCAGTACATATAGCTCTACGTCATTTGATTTGAGTTGTGTTACATTCTGTTGTGTGGATGTGCTATATTTTATTTAACCATTCTCCTAATGATGGATATTTATAACCTAGCTTTTTTGTGGACTGGTGTTTGTTCTGGGACATTATTTGGTCCAAAGAGTAGCAAGAAGGGTCACCCATTATTTGATCCTTTTCAAAGGTGATGTGGGACACTGTAGGTTCAGGATGTTTCCTCTGCTTTTATCCTCAGGAGAGAGGGAGAACAGCCAGTCCCTGTTCTCTGGAGGATAACTTTTTGTGTAATGTTTAAGGACGCTTTTGTTAGTGACATTTAAATAAATGGTAGAGGCCATTCTTAGCTGCTTTTGCTGTGTGTCTTTAAGTGACCTAAGGAGCCAGATTTGCAGTCACAATTAGCCAAGAAAAAAGCCACATGTGTTCTGTGGGCTTGAGTGAAAGTTAATTCCAATACCACAGGTATGGAAGTGCTTTAGGTTGTGTGTGCAAAAGCCATAGTCTGTATTTGGCTAGAAGAATCCAAGGATGTGATTCAGGAGACCTTGGTTTCCAACTCTACCCACCACTAATTAGCCCTGTGACTTGGCCAAGCCAGTTAGCATGTCTGCTTTTACAGATGGGACCTCTCTTTCCTCATCTGAAGAAAGAGGTAAACATGCTTGCCCTGCCACATCTCCTAGGAATAGTATGAGATAAAGTGAGATAATAGAAGGAAAATCCTTTGGACAAACAATTGCTGACTAAATGAAAAGAGTTTTCGTCGCTGCCTTTCTCTGGGGTCTCCCTCGGTTTTGAGTGTGGTTGAAAGCTGAGCTAGGGGACTCAGATGGAAGTGACAGCCCAAACTGTGTTTGAGGACTGTACATTGTTTCATGTCTGGTAGGAAATTGGCAGCACTAGGGATGGAGTAAAATGCTTCATGATAAATTCCATTTGCTTTTGGAAAAGAGATGCGTGTACAAGAGTGGGAGAGTGGCTTTTCTAACTGCCCAGAGCGGGAGAGGATTTTTCTCTGACGGGTGACAGTGTAGCTCAGTTGTCCACTTACTTCTTACCACCCAGACATGCAAAGAAAAGGTCGCTTTTGAAATTTATTAATGTGGAGCTAATCTTTCTCATAAACCCTTACCCCACCTTGGCTAGTTTATAGTATATCAGGTTTTTTGTTTTTTTTTTTCCTGGATCAGTTGTTTTGGATGATTGTTTCTTTCAGCTAAATTTCTCAGTCACTCAGATTTTCTCCTGTCTCCCACTTCTCTTCAGAACGGGGTCTTTGTAGAGGTCACATGTGAACTTGTGGTGGTAGTAGTGGGGTGAGGCACTAAGGGTGCTTAGAGCCATGGTATGATGGCTGGATTCCCCTAGTCTTTGCTTCACGGGGGCTGGTCTGGTCTGATTCATGTGCTGGTGTTTGCACAGGTGTAGCTAGACTTGTCTTGCTTTTGGGGGGTATGTGCTGACAGTATTAATAGTCATGCCCTGACTATTTGCTTACGGGGTCTAAGTCCCTGCACATTACAGCCTCTTAGTCCTGACCCTAAGTCTTTGACTGGTCACAGACTCTCGGAGCATCTCTGAGTACTATCGTCAGCTCACTCAGTACCAATTGTGAGAAGGGAGAAACTATGCACCTGGCCCACTCAGTCATGGACCCACCTTGGCCAGTGCTGTGCTTTTGTTTCCTCACCTCTACACTGTGTGGATCGTGGGACAAGATTGAATGGTAGGTATTCTCTTAGAGGCCCGCAGCCTCCTCAGGAGTGGCCTTAGGGTTCTCAGATGGCTTCACATCTATTGGGATATTATATATATATTTTTGTTGTTGCTGATCCTCAGCCAAGGATATTTTTTCCATTGATTTTTAGAGAGAGTGGAAGGGAGGGCAGGAGTGGGGGAGAGAGAGAGAGAAACAGCAATGTGAGAGAGACAGGTTGATTGGTTACCTCCTACACGCACCCCCACTGGGGCCAGAGACTGAACCTGCAACCCAGGTACGGTCCCTTTACCGGGAATTGAACCCGTGACCCTTCGGTTTGAAAGCCATGCTCCAACCATTGAGCCACGCCGGCCAGGGCTGGGATATTATATTTTAAAGCTGCCCTCCCCCATTTCCTAAACCCCAACTGGGCCTTGACTTGGGTGTATAGGAGGAGCCTGAGACCCAGGTATCTGATCTCCTAGACTGAAATTTTCCCACGTTCCCCTGACACTTGAAGGACAGGGCTTTCCCTCCTTCTCTCATGGCAAGAATCTCCCTTTTGTCGCATACTGAGTACTCTCTGCCTCTGGTTTAAAGTGATCTCAGCGGTCAAGTTCACCCAGTCTGGATCTTGATATGTTAATGGGAGCTTGAGAATTCAAACTGCATACTAAAAAAAATTCTATTTTGAATGTCAACAGCTGAACATTGACGCTTTCTCTTTGCCTGCTACTATAACTATCCTAAACGTCTCTGAGGCAAATAGATGACAGCTTAAATATATGTAAGGACATTCAAAAGAGAAAAGTGCATTATGTTTTTAAAAGTATTACCCTGGTTAAAATAATAATTTTTTGGGGGAAATTTAGAAATGGAGCTTCTAAGATTGCTTTCACTGGGATTCCATCTATTCCATGTATGTTTATGTACATGTAAACATGCAAGAATGTGGCATTGTTGATTCTTCCAGGGAGCATTTAGTGAGCACTTCTTACACCCCACACACTAGGGGGTATGGCACAGTCTTTGTCTTCAAGGAGCTCCCAGGCTTAGGAGGGCCATGGGTTGGTGATGAATTACATACAGAGCTAAACTGCTGAATCCTGCTTTCAGAGAGGTTGGCATTTTGGTCTGGTAAATATGACTAATGTTTGAGTTAGGGGCCTTTGCTGGGCCTGGTTTCCCCCTTACCTTGGTAAGATCTGCTTTCCAAGTCTTTTTAGCCTCCTAAAATGACCAGTTCCAGTGAGTTTTGCTTTTTCCGAACAAAGCTAATTCCTTTAACATCAATCTAGGTTTTCATGAATATTTCTATGTATTCTATAGAAAGGACATGGTAAATGAGATAAATGTAAATCAATGATAAGTAAATAGAGAAATGAAGTCCGGCTTGGGGCAGTTGCTCTGCTTCTTACGTGGTGGAATTGTCTGTTTGCTATTGTTTTTAAGTAAAATTTTTTCGCCTCTCTTTACACAGGAAAACTTCTGTGTTTTACACACTGTCACTCCAGGGTTCTGGGGCTCAAATAGCTCTGGTAGCTATGAGCAATGTTTCTAGTTTGACCAGGGAAAATGGGAACACTAGTCCCTGTGAAGGTGGTGGAAACTGGGAGACTGGCAAACCAGACAGGTCAGGAAAGTACAGAGCAGAAATAAAGAAGCAGGTACATGATGGTACAGGTAAATGATGGTGCCAGATGGTTGGGTTCAAGTGGAAAGAGCAGTGGGCTGGGTGTAAGGGAGAACAGTGCTGTTACTGATAAGCCTGGTTGACTCCCCATCTCTCAGAGACCACTGAGAGAGCTGAGCTAGGTGGTCTTGAATGCATCTTCCACCTATAACATTCTGCGCTAACTGGACAACAGAAAAGCCAGCAGGGATAGAAACCAGGTAGTAAGTGGGCTGTGAAAAATTCCATCATTCTGAGGCCTTTGGTCTCTGCAGCCAGAGACTGCTTGGTCAGACCCCCTGATGCCAGAGTGTGTAGGTGACCCCTGTATCCTTGCTTGGTAAAGACAGACTCTGACTCCCTTGAGGAGAATCATCCTGTGGTCAGTGGTGATTTTAAACTGTTTTGGCCCTTAGAATATTTTGAAATGGCCAAGTTTCTTGGATTTCTGGGCCTGTATTGAAAAGACTACACTTCCTTGCCTGTTCCTTTGGATCCCAAGTCTGTAATTAGGGATGTGCCTGAACACCCTAGATAATGCCTTCATCAGGGCTCCATCAGAGCTGCTCTGCCAGCTCTCCCAAGGCATGGGGAGGACTAATTTATTGATCTTCCTGCCAGCTCATGTCCTTGAATGTTTCTTCTTTTGAGTCAGATAGAGAAGATGGTGAAAGCAATCCAAAGTCTTCAATTCCTAGGGCATGTGCAAACCCAGCCCAGCACATCATCTCCAGAGGAGACACTGGGTAATTAAGCAGCTATCTTGACTGTCTTCTACATTTCCTTCTACCCAGAACTCCAACTCCTTTCCCTCACAGTTTTTATACCTTCAGAGAACTCACATTTGATAGAGGGAAACATTAGGTTTTTTTTTTAAAGTACATTAAAGCATTCCAGGTATATGATACAATTCCACTAGTGGAATGCAGAGACATAAATGAGGGAGTAGTGAAGCCTATTTTGGCAAATGTGGTGGTAGTCATAGAGTAGGAGATGCTTGAATGGCTTTTGGAAGATGAGTTCATTATCCAGGGTGACAGGTAGGGAGGGGCATTCCTGGCAGAGAGGGAAGGGCGGGCGAAGGCAGAGAGTTGTGGGAGATCATGGTGAATTAGAGGTTGCAGGGTGAGAGAGACTGGAGGTGAATTGTTGAGATCTCAGATTTTCATATTCCAGGATTTGGATTTTATCCTGTAAGTAGTGAGGAGTTATAAAGAATCAAAGTGATGGAATGAAAATTATAATTTAGAAAGGACAGCATGAAGTTGGAAGGGGCAAAAGTGGAGATAAGAATTCTAGTTAGGAAACTACCGAAAGGTAGTTGATACAAGGAACGTGATGGCGGTGGAGTCTACAGGATTTCACATCGCGTTAATTGTGGGGGTTGAAGGAGAGGTAAAGTCTCAGGTAATCTCCAGTTTTCTACTTGGGTTGTGGGTAAAGGTGCTTTTACGAAGCCTGGCACCAAAAGAATCACTTTGGAATCAGGAACATTTCACAAGCTACTTCAGCTTTCTACTGTAAAGGGGCTTAGCACTACTCTATTCTTCAACCTCTTTAAAACATTTTGAATATAAAACATAAACAGAGTGACTGAAGACTGGACAATTATATACCCAGACATCTTTTCCCATGAGGACGTCTGTGTGCGCACATATGTGCTTGTGTGCATGTGTGTAATATTGCTTATGCTTTAGATGCTTCTTCCATCATACTGGGTTCTTGACACAGTATCATTTTTCAGCATTAAAATTCCCATCACCTCCCAGAAGTGCTCCCTTTAGGATCCATTTCTGCTTGGCTCGGTGTGCACAAACATTCCAGTGGGATTGATTGCTTATGTCAAATTAATTTTTTCTCTTCCCAGGGAGAATGTCTGCCATGTAGAAAATGGGGAAATCCCCGGGCCACTAGCCAAATGCAAGCTCAGATAGATGAGTAAAGTCAGGCTTGGGTCAAGAATTGGCCTAGATAACCCGCAGAGCTTGCATCTGGATACACTAGCTACTCTTCCCAGCATGCTTTGTGACTGTTCGTAGGAAATAGGAGAACTCGAGACTGGATAGAGATGGCTGCATACAAGGCTTTTCAGCATTGGCTGTGGTACCACTTTCACTTCTATGCCCCATCTTCCTGTTACTGCTTTATTTAAAAGCCTGCAGAAGCCTCTGGAAGCAAGTGGAGAACATGCCGACTGTCCTCCACCTGACTGCTATGAAAGCTTCAGGAAGCTCTCGGGTTGTTTTCCTTTGAGCCCCGGTCCTGATGCTTGCCTGTGGGCTTTGGTGGATCCTCAGAATGGACCTCTCAGGCCTTTCCCTAGCAAGTAGCCCCTAGCTTCATGATGCACAGACAGCTAGCCTTATTACATTGTGCCTGACTCCAGACACCAGGCCAGGGACCTCCAGACTCTGTTTCCCACAGTTGAAACCATTGGTCAGCTGACCTGTGTACAGCAGGATGGTCTAGCCTATACTGTCCACTGATGAACTAATTTGTATCTTGGCAGTAGGAGCTTTGTGAAATGCCTGATAGAACCTTCCTGAGAATGGTTATGTATTCTTTTCCTATAACCTGGAATTCTGGAAGCCCTGATTAACATGTATTATTAACTTTAAGTTTAACTTTGTGGGTTGTGATTATCAGTAGTTCCAACCAAAGTTTCTCTAGGAGCTTATTGTCTATAGTCTAGTTGAATATAGCTCTTTATTTCTATTTATTTTTTAAAAATATGTTTTTATGGATTTGATTTTTTTTTTTTTTTTTAGAGAGAGAGAGGAAGGGAGAGAGATAGAAACATCAATGTGACAGAGAAACAGCTATTGGCTGCCTCCTGCATGCCCTCTACTGGGGATCGAGCCCACAACCCAGGCATGTGCCCTGACCGGGATCAAACTGGGACTTCTCAGTCCATGGGAGGATGTTCAATCCACTGAACCACCCCAGCCAGGTGAATATAGCTCTTTAATTAGTGAGGTTATGGCAAATATCTTAGCTAATTTAGTTAACCTCTAGCCTTCAGGATCTTTGGAAGTTTAAGAAGAAGTTTGGTGAATTCCTCATCCCAAAGGGTAAAATGCAAAATGTCCATATTATCTGGTGGAACAGTTACTTTTGGGGGAAGGATTTGGATTCCACTGGCCAAAAACTTTTATATAAATTGATAACAGAAATTATATTTAGCATTTCCCAACATATTCTGTAATGTATCACTTGTAGCAGAGGGCACACTTGGTTATATAATTTAATTCTCTGCAGTTCTCATAGAATCTGATTGTAATGTCTGCTTTTTGAGCCAGGATAAGTGGACTGCTGGAGGGGTGCAGGGTTCACAGAAGTCTGCTAACTGTTGTTAGCCAGAATGTTTCCTCTTCCCTGTTCCTGATGCCACCCATGCCTCTTGAATCCAAAAGGAGGTCATCTAATTTCTTCTCTCCACTCTGGCCCCGTTTCTAAGCTCTGACAGCCTTTCATTTTGTTCTACCTAGTTTGTTTTGAAGTATTTATTTGATTTGTTAGGCATAGAGATAATTCTCTGAGACTTTTTTTCAGGACCTCCCCAATTTTTCCATCTAACGTTATGCTACGTGTTAAATAAGGATAGTTGTGATTTTCCCCTTAGGTTTTAGTTTTCCCCGTGAGAAAGATCAAGGCAGCTAGCTCCCCAGACGAGGTCTTCTCTGACAGACCCATGGCTGAAATGTGTGATCCTGTGCTACCTTAGGATTCCCAGAGGCCCTAAGCCCATAGAACCCTAGATTTGGCAGGACCTGATGACAGAGGTGGCACCATCAAATCCAACCCCAAATCTCTTTAAAGTAGAGCAGAAAAGCAATCCCTTTAGGACTCTGTCAAGCACTCCAAAGGGAGGAGGTGGTGCCATTTTTTTCCACGCTAAGACTTTTCAATTCTTACACATTTAAATGGCTCTGCATCCAGGTACATGCTTTATTCATTACTTCCAGGACCCTCAATATGTCGCTCCTGAGGCTTTGTTCTCCGGGACTTTTCCATTTCTGGGCTGTTGGATTCAGTTTGATCTTCCCATACATTAGCTTAAATAGCTAGAGCCTTGCAAATTCCTGGACAGCCTTTATGGAGGTTAAGAACAAAGGAGGCGATTTATCTCTCCAAGTGTCAGGACTTTTAACTCTATGTTTTTCATCCTCTCCTTCAGAGTTGTTTGACTTTTGGCCGCCCCTTGCCTTGCATGTCATGTGTGTGCTGTAGTTGGGGCTGGACTTTCCAGGTACTGCCCAGTCCTTGGAAAGAAATTTGTGTATGATTATCTTTTTTGGAGGGGAAGTACTCCCCAAAAATATGGTCAGTGGAAGTCTGCCCTGCTTTGGATGTCAGTGGAGACCTTCTCAAGTCTGCTGGCTGGCCTGTGGTACAGCCATGGCTGCAGTGTGATACAAAGGGGAGTGTCCCCAGTCTGGAGTTGGGACCCCGTGTCCTGCGCTCATCTCTGTGCTGGCCTCCTCTGTGATCTCAGGCAGGCCACTGCACCTCTCTGGGTCTGAGTTCCATCACTGTAAAGTGACGGTGCTGAATTGGAGGATTGCTGAAGTTCCTTCAAGCTCTAAGTCATTTTGAAAGTCTATAGGTCTCCTTAGGAGAAGATCCTTCTTTGCATGTCTCAACTCTGAGAAAATGCTGGTCCTATAAAGATTGCTTTAGGATGGGGGGAAGTGTCCTTTTTTTCACACATGACACACACAATTCAGTATAAATTGCCACGGGTTGGTAGCTGTCCCCAGCCATTAGAGATCCAGCAATGAAAAACCCCTAGTCTTGCTGGTGTCTGAGTGAGCTGTGCAGGGTAAATTCTGAGCCAGTTACTGTATCCTTAGTCCTTACTTTTATAGGACCCACCAAATATTTATGAGCTTCCCAAGAAAGTGCAGTCAACAATTTTGGGGTAGCCATAATCTATATATAACAACTACTCTTAAACATGATTTGTTTTCTCTCCTGGTCTGTAAAGAGGATTTTTGAAAGGAGAAAAGTTTTGTTTAAATTTTCTCAGAGCCTCCAACTTCTTTAAATTGGATATTTGGCAAATCTTTTCCCCCAGAGATACTCGTCTTGGCTAGCCCTGCCAGATCTTTTCCCTCCCTATTAGAGGGAGTTTTAACTTCCATTGATTTATCCTTTACCACATTTGGCTTGGTGAAGAGCTGGTGGGGAGGGCAAGGTCCTGAGTGCTTCTTCCTATGGAGATCAAGCCTCCAGGACCATATCCTGTTCTTTTTCTTAAAGCCTCCCCACCACACTCGCTCTTCTGCCACTCTGTCTTCAGATGTGAGTATTATTTTGGAAGCTGGACAGCAGATGAGAAATGGATTAAGGAAACACGAGCAAGGTTTAAAAGGTCAGAGAGGTCTTAAAGTTTATAAAATGACAAAGAGTCAGAACCAGAGAGGTAGCTAGGTCAGACTGCACCTCAAAGCCAGATTCAGGACAGCAAGGGGCCAGGGACAAGTAAGGTAGATAAAGGCCAAGAGGTGAAGTGGGGGGAGGTCATCGAGGAAAGCAGTAAAAGATCCATTCAGCACCCAGGTCATCCGCAGAGACTAAGTAAGGGGCAGCACAAGAGAGGGACCAGATGTAAGTCCTACCTACAGCAGTCCTTACTGATTGAGGCGTCACCTTGCTTTGGCCTGTCCCCTGTATGTGCAAGTACCAGCTCCCAAGCCGGAGGAGCCCGGTGAGAGCCCGGTGAGAGCACCTGCGTGGGCCATAGTTCTTGATGTCATCAGCTGCTGTCCCCATACCTCTCTCTGGATCAAGTCACCTCATGAGGCTCTGTCATTTCTGTTGCTCATAGGCCCTCTGTCTTCCCCCATTCACTAAGTCTGCCAGCATCCAGGTTTATTCCCTAAGCCTGTGGTTACAATTTGAAGGTTCCAACTATCTGATTATATTAAGAAAGTGAGACACTGGGCATCCAAATTTCCCCTAGAGGGTCGTCATATATGTAATTTCTACCTTCAAGGAGAGCTGCCTGTCTTTCTCTGTCTCTTTGACCAGTGCCACATCTTCGTATCCCCAAGTCCATGGGTGGGGCTAGCTAATTTTGGTAGGTGGGCCAGGTGCTCTTTCTGGCCACAAGTAAAACAGGTTGTAACCTAACACCTTATTATTTTTTGACCCAAACTCTCCTCTCGGTTATTTTTTTCTTCCCTCTCAAGCTTGAAAGTTTTGAAGTTACATATTTCCCTGTGGTGCCAAAGAGCATCAGCCTTACCTGTGGTCTGCCTTAGCACTGCAGGCTTCATAGCCTTGACCTACAAGTGGATTTTCTGTGATTTCTCACTGGAATTAATCCAGCCCAATTAAATCAATGAGTTTCCCTCTTGTCTCTGTCTTTGCATCCTTCACCCACGGATTTAACATTTCCTTCAACCGTCTCCAAAGTGGACCATTCATCCTCCAGGCTGAAGATGAAAGGGTCTACATTTATTATTATTATTATTATTAAACATCCAAGGCAATATTTGATATTTGGCAGTGGATTCTTTAAAGTATTGTGAGAAACATCACTCTGTGTCAGTTGTTGATTTATACTTGGTTGAATCCAGCTCTGGTTCCACTGGGTATATGCTCCTCAAAATCCTTGTCCTTGTTTTCCCTTCCAGAGAATTCCATTATATAAAACACAGGGACTGTGTAGTGCAGAGGTTCCCGAATTTTCTTGGCTTATGGTACCTTAACGTCTCAGAATTTTTATTTTATTCTTAAATAACCTTGGTTACTTACTACTGAGACGTATGTGACTGCTTGGGCACTGCACAACTTCTCAGACCTTGGAATCAGATTGGCTATTGCTCCCTTCTTTCCTGTTTTGCATTGATTTTTCATGTTATGCTTGCTTTTTATCATAGCAACTGCCCCAAATCCTGTTTTGCAAAGATGTGATGTCATTGAAAGGAATGAAGTGTGATTTCATGCTGAAACTGAGAACTATCTAGTGCTAGTAGGTCATGTGGTATCTGACAGAGGTCAGGCATTGATGTATTTCCCTAAAAAATTTAAACGTCCTGTGGATCCCCTACAAATTTGCTGTGGTGCCCGAGGGTGCCTTAGGTACAGAGTTTGGGAACCATGGGGATAGTGGCATAAATGTTGGGAAATCTTTTCTGGGGATGATTTTAGTGCTTTTATCTCCTTAGCCTAGTTGCCATTCACTAGGTTGCCAGACATCTCAGAATTCCTTAGCTTCCAGGTGACCTTGATTCTCAAAAGATTCTTTTTTCCATTCTCCATTGGCTTTACTGACCATTCTGGTGGTCGACTGGTACTTATTAGAGCCTGTATCAGGGGTTCCTTTCATGAGAAAGGGCTAGATCTTACTCCTCCAACATAAGATGAGGGAGAGGTGAAAATGGCACCAAGTAGGGGATTTGGGGTGGGGCTGGGGGTGGGGTTTAGACCAGCTGCCTAATGTACAGGGCCCAGTGTTAAGTGAATATGCAAACCTTTTGTTCAAAAACCGAAACAAAGTGCTGTGAAAGTGTTAACATACAAAGCTTTTTCTCTCTCATGGTCTCTCTCTTGACCTGCATGGGGTTTCTAATCTGCGATGTAATGATGTGCTCCCTTAGCAAAGGACACCCGGGGGGACCAGTGTAGACCCTCACAGGCCCCTCCTGCCCTGTGATTTGGTGCACATGGCCTGTGGACTGCTGGGATCCTCTGCCATCTGTAGGACTGACCCCTGGCCAGGGGCAGGTAAGTTGAGCCAGGTGTTTCCCTTTCCCATGGGCCCACTGCCTCAACTCAGGGTAGGTAGGCAACCCCCAAGGATACTGCAAGCACAGGGACAAGCTAGCTACCTGGATTGCAGGTGGGCAGAGGCTTGCTCTTGCTGAGTTGCCCATTGAGCATGCTGTGGTGTCGCCAGCCCAGGGGAGGGATGGCTGCCATTGTCCCCTGCCTTGAGCTGTTGTGATATGTGTGTGGTTGACCTTGACCACCCCACCTCCTGCCTTATTTGTGTCCAGGCCCCTGCTAGGGGACAGAGAACTGGGCGAGGCCTGGTACCCCAGGGGTGGGAGTAGACTGTGCGTAAGCCCAGGCCTCAACCCCCTGGCACTTGCTCTATTTTCCCATTAGATTTCACTTACAAAACACAGTTTCAAAGATTAAATTATTAAGAATTTTCAGAGAGTGACTAAGAGCATTAAATTCCAAGCACACAGCCTTCTCAGTGTTGGACTCTGTGCGACTACACACTCGTGAAGCTGGTCCTGCCGATATTGGGGTTGCTAAGGGGTGAGTAACAAGTACTCAGACATGCCGACTGGCCACACTTGCCCCTGTCACAGGCCATGCTGCCTGAACTAGAAATGCCCCAAGATGAATGGAAAAGACTGAACTAGTAAGCTTTGTGTATGTCTCTTTTCTCCAGAGGCAGGCACAGTGGACAGTTCTACCTTGTGACTGATCAAGCTGACTTTCTTAGTGGTTGAGGAATTCTCTAAACTGTGCTTCATTGACTGTGCTGACATCTCTGGAAATGTTGATAGCCTGATTGTATCGAATGCCTTCCATGTGTCAGGCATCATGCTAAGTGCTTTACCTGTAGTAACACATTTAATTTTCATAATAACCCCATTTTCCTGATGAGGAAACTGAGGTTAAATAACTTGTTCCAAATTCCGTGGTATGTGAGTGATGAAGCCAAGTTTTGAAGCCAGACAGTATGTCCACTTCCAAGTTGAGCCAGGATGTCATTCTCTTTTTGGGTGTAATCCAGATTTTGTTCATAATAATGGTGCTTAAATGCATCTTTATTTCCTAATTCCAAACAAAACCTTTTGTTTGGTTCTATATATATTTCCTGTCAAGGACATTTATTTTTGATTTGAAAGTTTTCTTCAAAATGAAACAGTCTCCTAATTTTCTAAACATGTATTCAAGAAAAGTACATGGCAATATCCTTTTCAATCCCCAATTTTCATCATCCCATCACACTTTTCAACATGGATGTTTCAGTAACAAGGCTGAAGTTGGAGGTATGGTAGTTCTCCTTTGTTCTGGTCTCCACCCCTGCTGGCTGTCAACAGGTGATTAGTGGCCCCAATCTGAGTCAGCACTGCAGTAAGTCCACTCACTTCACACAGTGCCGCCAAGGAAACCAGGGTACACTGCTCTCTGCAGCACAAGTGCTCATTGTTAATTTAGAACAACAGAAGAGCAGTTATTTTACTTTGTAAGACCTCGCTACTCAAAGGGTGGATCAGGAACCAGCAGCATCAGCGTCACCTGGAGCTTTGTAGAAATATAGGGTCTCAGGTCTCCTAGACTTGCTGAATCACATTCTGCATAGTAAAAAGAGCTTCATTTAATTTATGTGCATGTTAAAATACGGGAAGTACCATTTTAAGTCACTTTGTATGCTTATTTTATTTACTTCTATGGAAAAAAAAAGATATCCTCTGTCACTTTTGTTAAACACTCTGCCTTGGACTTGTGTGGCCTTGAGTACACCTCCTCTGAGCTTTAGTTTTTCTTTGTCAAATGAATAAGGGAGACCACATAATCTCTGCGGTCTATCCTGGTTCTATGGTTTTAGTAGAAACCCCTACGCAACAGAGCTTTGTAACAGTTTATTGCTTCTATTTAAAGCCACCTTTGGGCATTTACACATTTTTAGCCCTGTCTGCTTTATCCTGTACCCAAATGCTAAAACCCGCTCTTTCCCAGAATGTGACTTATGACTATTTGTATCAGAATCAACAGGGGACATTATTAAAATGCAGATTCCTTGGTCCCAGCCTAGCCTTCCTGAATTGTCGTCTCTGGAGGTGGGTCCTAGAAATCCACATCTTTAACCTCTGGTGCCAATGTAGGTGTTAACACTTTCCTGCTACTTTCCAAGTACAAAAGTCTCTACTCTTTTCTAGTTATTCTCTCTCTCTCAACATTACACATACTTCCTTGGTGCTTTAGAAAAATGGAGGCACAATGGAAGAAAGGAGGATGAGGGGAAAGAGAGCTAATTTGGAGACGGATGACATTGAATATGCGGTGACAGCAAGTGACTACAATGCAATTGAGGCTGTGGGGCTTAAGTACATAGGAGGGAAAAGGGTTGAGCTTTGAATTTGGGAGTGCCTGATGTAGGTTTGGCAACCAGTCACCTTTGGGCATTGAACATGTAAAGTAAAAAGAATGCTGCACATTTAAGTGCAAGAAGGTGTTTTTGCACGAGGCGGAGGAGCCTTCCAGGAGTGGGAGAGTGTGGGGAGTGTGGAGAGAGAGCTCACAGATGACTTCAGGGTTCGACTTTGAGGAAAGCTCAGTTAGAGGGTGGGAGGGACAGAGCAGTCCACGAGACATCCAAGCAGAGTTGGCGAGGCAGAAGGAGAGCCAGGACAGCCCAAGGTGAGGACCAGGAGAG
The DNA here is from genome assembly GCA_030848825.1 of Tadarida brasiliensis. NCBI lineage: Eukaryota > Metazoa > Chordata > Mammalia > Chiroptera > Molossidae > Tadarida > Tadarida brasiliensis. The sequence continues at coordinate 60,440,934 of CM061260.1, read as the reverse complement.
AAGAGCTTGGAGTTGGTCACCAGTCAAACACTGGAGATCAGTCAGTCTGTCTCCAGAAAGACTCATGCATTTGGAATGAGGGTTCAGTGTTTTTGGCAGCCAGATTAGGAGGGCAATGAGAAGAGAAGCAGAGGAGGGGAGAAATTGGGACCAGTGATGGGGGTGATGGCACTGTTGGCTTTTTTGTAGGAGAGGGAAGTCACTAAGACATTTTGATGGTGGACTTGTCCAGGGTGCAGAGGCAGTGGCCTGGCCTCCTCATTACTGGGTGAGTATATTTGCACTTGGTGCCCGCATAGTGCTTATATGGTAGTGTGTGAAGTTGCCAGCTTGGGAAGGAAGGGATGTGGGTGCGGTGGGGGAAGATGGTTAGTAAAGACACAAATATTCTTGGCCAGTTGGCAAACATTGGGAGCAGCAAGCTGGAGGCAAACAGATGTCAGTATTTAGAACAAGATGTTTGGACATTTTGGAAGCAAGAAAGCCCTTCTCTCTGCTCACTTCCAGGAGGGATTGGTAATTTTCTTCCTCGTTTGAACTTTGTCAGCTACTTAACATAATTCAAACACACTAGCTATGTTTGGCAGATGGGCAGCTTCTCTCGGGAACTCGGATCATGGACACCACCAGGTCAATTCAGCAAGCATTTTTCAAGGGTGCACCATATGTAAAGTACCGACTTTGGTGTAGTGAGGGCTGAAAAAGACTGGGCCATCCCTTTAGGAGTCATGGTATAAAAAGATTGATGTACAAAAGTAATAAGAGGCAGACTTACATTCTCTATATACATAGACACATGTTTTCTGGATGTGTGGTATTTTCCAGTTACTTTGATTATCAGGTGAGCTACTGAGAAGCAATTGGGTTTTTTTTTATTTTTTAAGTAAAGAAAAGGTAGAGAAAGAAACATACTCTAGTGCCGTTAGCAAGACACAGAAAGTGGTTTTGGAAGAAGTGCTAGAATTCAGTACCTGTTGACCAGTTCTTGTTAAATGACTGATATATGACAGACCCTGTGATAAGGATTGAGGGTACAGAGATAAATAAGACATGGCTTTGGCCTCAGGAGCTTAGAGTGCAGTGGGGGAGACAAGCAAGGAAACAGATAATTATAGCTCATGCTGACACATCCCGCAGTCGGGTCATCACTGGAAGCTAAGGAAACACAGACGAGGGCACCAAAGTCAGAAGGGGATTTTGATTAAGCCTTAAAGAACAAGTAGGAGTTTACTGCTGAGAGATGGTAAGACACTTAAAAAAAAAATCAGTGAATGAAATGAGATTCCTCTGGCAACCCTTTAAAGGCAGGACATATGGTTTTGGTATTTGGAGGTATATCAGGGACTTAGATGATGCCTTCTTTGCTGTACTCTTCTTCCTCCATTTCTCTCTTCATCATTTTCCTTCATCAAAGAGGTTGAAGGAGGTGAAGAAGCAACAATAGTAATGATGATTCATCGTCCTTGTCAACCCCTCTGTATGTGCTGTGCGCCCAGGGGAGGGGAGAAAATACAAAGGTTTGTGAGAGGGTGCCCAGAGATGACATCTGACCAGTGTACGAGCCGATTAGCTGGGCATTGAGGAAAAGGACATGGTGTGTATATTTAGGATGGCTTTTGGTTTGGGGTCTAGCATCTCAAAGGTGACTCTGTAATTGGGAATGACCCAGCCTTGCTTTTCCTTCCCATCTGACATCACTTGAGCTGTACACACATTGTTTTCAGAAAAAGTGTGCCCAAAGCAAAGACATGGAGCAAATTTGAGTTTCCTCCCTCCGGCAGACACTACTCACTCCAGAGAGACCCCCACCCCTCCCTTCAGGAGCCCTCCCACCTTTTCCCTCTTAGTTGCTCACAGAGGACTAAGCGGTAGTAGGTCTTATGCGTGCTCTCTCCTGTGTCTCTCACATGGCCGGGGCCGCAGTGGGGCAGTAGCTAAATTGGGGAGGTTGTTCTTTTCCACCAGGAAAGACTGGTTTGCACTAGATTTATACAAGAACTGAGTGGGAGGAGAACTGGAACAAGAGGGAAGGTTTTTTTTTGTTTTTGTTTTTTTTTTAATCCTCACCTATGGATATTTTCCCACTGATTTTTAGAGAGAACGGAAGAGGGGGGGAGAAACATTGATGTGAGAGAGACACATCAATTGGTTGCCTCCTGCATGTGCCCCGACCAGGGCTGGGGATTGAACCTGCAACCCAGGTACGTGCCCTTGACTGGAAATTGAACCCGAGAGAGACCCTTTGGTCTGTGGGCTGATGCTCTAACCACTTAACCACACTTGCCAGGGCAGGGTTTTCATTTTTAAGAAGAAAAAGAAGAAATAGCATAGTGGCAATGGGGGTGGGTGCACCATGTGAACTAAAATTGGAACAGTCGGACAAGATGAGACCAGCCCACATGTGAGGAGGACATGCAAACTCATGAAGAGTTTTTTGGGGATGGTAGGGGAAATTTGAATATGGACTGGTTGTTAGATAATAAATATTGAGGAATTATTAATTTACTGAGGTATGATAATGGTGTTGTGGATAAGAATTGCCCTCATATTTAAGAGATGCATTTGTGGGTGAAATATCATGATATCTGTAATTCACTTCAAAGTAGTTCTGTTAAAATTATAAGACAAATATGGTAATAAGTTAATAATTATTAAATTTAGGTTGTGAGTATATGGGGACTAATTATACTATTCTTTCTACTTTATGGTTAAAATGTTTCATAATACAACATTAAAAATAAAAAGAATGCAGGCTTTGGGATCAGGCTTCATGGGCCTGAATCCTAGTATGTGCCACGTTCTCTTCTTTAAAATGGGATGGGATGATAAAGGTACCTACTGCATAGGGTTGTGTGAAGACTGAGTTGTGTAACACATAAAGTGGTTAGATTGGTGTCTGATACATACTCAAAATTCTTCTTATTTAAAAGAAACCACCTCAAGAAGTTGAGATGTTAAGCTAAGAGTGGAGCTGAGAGAGAACATAATTTCTCCAGGGACCAAAGGAATTCCTGCTATTTGTGACAAATGGATGGATTTTGAAGATATTATGCTAAGTGAAATAAGCCAGACAAAGATAAACACTGCGCAGTGTCACTTACATATGGAATCTAAAAGAAAAGTCAAACTCACAGAAACAGAGCATAGACAAGTGTCTGCCAGGGGTTGAAGGGTCGGGGAAATAGGTAGAGGTTGGTGAAAGGGTACCAACTTTCAGCGCTAAGATGAATAAGGTCTGAGGATCTGATGTGTAACTTGGTGGCTATATCTGATAACACTGTTTTGTACGGTAAATATGCTAAAAAAGTAGAGCTCAAATGCTCTCACCCACCCCTTTCCAAAAAGATAAACATGTGACATGATGGGTTTATTAACCAGATGGAGGAATGCTTTCACAGTGTATCTGAATATCAGATCACCGTGCTGTACATTTTCAATAGCTTACAAATGTATATGTCAATCAATTATATCTCAATAAAGCTGAAATCAGAAAATTCCTCCAGAGACCAGATAAAAGCATCCAACCTGGATCAGTCTGTGGTGAGTTGGGGGAGCAGAGATGGAGCTGGGCTTAATGAAGATCCAGGATCCCTTATAACAACCTTTCCCTTGGGATGGTGGGCTGGGTGTTGCCAGGGAGAGGCTCGTGAGGAGGAAGACACTGCTGTGAGGTCATCTCCAAGGAGAGGAGCTGAGTCACCAGGTTGTGTGGAAGAGCATAGTCGACAATGACATGAGTGTGTGCCGCTCATGCACACACAGAACGGAGCTTTTCTAGCCATCATGATGCCTTTTTCTTTTCAAGTGGAGCGGGGAGTTTTTCAGGTAGGCATGAAGAGGGCTAGTGAGAAAAGAGACAACTCGGCCTCTGTCTGGGAATGCAGCTGCACCAGAGAAAGGTTGGAATGTGAGTTGCATAGAGCAGAGATTTTTCAGTGACTCAATTGTTCAAAGATAGGCCTGGGGAGAACATGGGTTCATTAGGTATACCAGTCAGGGCCCCAGCAGGAAACAGATGAATCGGTCTTGTTGGGTCATCTAAGGAAGGCTTGATGAAGGGGCTTTTACATAGGTGTGGGCTAGTAATGGGGAGGTTTGTTTCTCTAGACCGAGTGGAATGAGGAAGGAGTGGTTAGCAGAACTTGGAGACAGAGAGTCTGTGTTGAGGGCTACCTCAAAAGGAGGTGTGACTTTAGGTCAAGGGACCCCACAGGGAGGTTGTGGAGAGGGAGATCGTATCCCAGCCTCCCTCTCCTTGCTTCTCCTGACTCCTGCTAGAGCTTTCCAATGGCTGACCTCGGCAGGGTGCCAGGGGGCAAGGGAGCCTTGATGGCTCTAAACAGGTCAGCTTCTAGGGCCCAGGGCAGGCTGCAGAAGGATGGAGGGTGTACCTAGAACAGGGTGGAGGGTGGATCTGAAGGGGCAAACAGGAGTTATCTAGTCCACTAGGAGAATATGAGGCTTTTAGAATACATGTTTTTCCCAGCCTCACTCTTAGTTACTGCCCCATTGCTAATACAGGCATACCTTGTAGAGATCACAGGTTCCATTCCTGATCACCACAATAAAGCAAGTGTTGCAATAAAGCGAGTCATAATCTCCTTGCTGGTGGAGGGTCTTGCCTTCAATTTGTAAAAACATCATCTGTGAAACACAATATAATGAAGCTCAATAAAGAGGTGTGGGCGATCTTTGTACTCTACTTAAGTACCAGGTTTATGCAAACACCACCTTCTAAGGATACAGTGTTCGCTGTGGTGACAATGGGAGCTCCAGAAGGGGTATTAGAGGTAGTTTAGCTTAACTGCCTCATTCCTACATATAAGAAAACCAAGTTCCTGAGAGGCAGAGTGGCTTGTCCACAGCTTCTTAGTGGCCAAGCCAGAAAGAAGACACTCATATCCTGGCTGTCAGTGAAATGATCTTTCCTTGAGGCCCTAATTCTACTCTAGCCTCAGGCATGAAATTGGAAACTTTCCCCTCTTTCTACATTCTCTGACCTTTACTCTTCATGGTCACTACCCCACCCGTGTTGTGATATGAAATACCTTGATGCCATGGTGGACTTTAAGTGTGCTTTACACAAGTGGGCACCCTGTCTAGAGGTCATAGAACTAAAGGCTCATAGTCAAAGACATGAGATAGGTTTATGCACTTAGGATAGGGTAAAAGTGGGTGGAAAGACCACATCCCTGACTTCTGTGTTATACTGGGTCATAGGTCCTGTCTGACCCTCTGCTATGTCAGCCTTCCCCACTGATAATGTGGTTATAGAAACCAGAATTGAGAGCTGAATGAGAGGGCACAGCAGGCAGAAAGTGCCTGTGGCCAACGCATACTTTTTTCAGAGAGATGCTGGGGCAGGTAAGCCTGGCCGGAGCAGTCCTGATAAAAAGCCATGTGTTTTGTGTGGGCAGAGGACTCATGAGGCCTGAATGAGGGTGACCAAAGAGCAGTCGATGTTCGGCATGAGTGCCAGGTGTCTACTTGGTTCTTTTCCTCCCTGCCTAGCTTCTCTCCAACACATGCATGCTCTTATTTTATCTATTTATAACTTGTCTCATGAGCTACTTAACTTACTTATTGCCTATACTCGGGTTTATCTATCTTCACTTTGTGTCTCTTATTTTCTATAGAGAAAAATTGAACATTCTTAAATTAGAGAGCAAACACACATTATACCTCCCTGTATTTAGGCTGAATGTTTACATTTTGTACCTTAGTTTCTAGGTTTTGGAAATAATAAAACATTGAGGCATTTCTTTAATTTTCGAAGATAAAAAGAGCCAGAGTGGCTTTTTCCTTACTAAAGTTAACCTTTCATTTGTTCATCTTGGTGGATTCCAGAATTGGATCATTACATGACTATGAGATGTGAAGACACAGTCTAGAGGCTCCTCACAGGGTCTCCTGACTACCACATGCCTCCTGATGTCCTACAAGTGTCTTCTCAGGACCTGTGCCGTTAGCTCAGTGGTTGGCAGTGGCCTGGAGGAGGCCAGACCACAGGTCTGATGGGATAGTGCCCAGCTAGTGTTGCACAGAGGAAAACATGGCTTTCCCTCCACAGCGGGTATCTCCTTTAACCCTGGGCAGCTATTCTGACAATCCCTTCATCCAGAGGACAAGATGATAAAGTTTGGATAGCTCAACTCAACCAGATCCCAGTTCTAAGACTGACTAGAAGTCAGGCAAGGGGCCCGATTGTCCTTCATTAAGGAAACCATCCCTCTCTGTCTGTGGAGCTCAAGGGCCCTTGCATGGGCCTTTGTCAGCCTCTACCTGGTGTAACCCACCTTTCCACAGGTAGTAGCCTCAGGGACGCTGTGCCAGGTTGCAGTACTGAAGTGTTCAGATTACCTTGTGAAATTGGGACTAAAACCAAAAAGGTAGATTTTCCCAGTGACACCAATGATAACCCAAACTACACTTACGTTCTGAGTCACTGGGAGGTGCCTTTGCTGAGTGTGCTGTAGACATCTAGCCTTCAGAGTTCACCTAGTACTACCCCTGTTTCCACCAAATATGCTCAATGTTTGTGTGTAGCCCAGAGACACAAATATGAGGCAACTAGAATAAAACTCGCTTCTCTGCTTGCCTCTATCACACATTATTGGTTCATTTTTCATTTGAACATCAAGACCCTCCTCCTTCTGCCCTGCCATGTTTGGAGATGATAGAGAAGCTGGTGGATTTTAGGCCTTTATTGATTTAGATCCTTTCCCCTAACAGTTGAATAATGTTTATTGACAGAAGTATTTGGGACATGTAATACAAAAGGAAATAAAATCGTGGAGCTCAGAGGAGTTGGGAGGGGGTGAAGAGATGCCCCCACTGACTGACGTGTTGAGGAAGGAACAAAGTGGCATCTTCTGCTTCATGTTGAGGAAGCACTGTGATGTGTGATGAAGAACGGGCCTCCAGGCCCTGTGCAGGGCCTGCGTTAGACTGGACACCCAGCCTGTAATGTCTGACTTGCTGCTTTCGTCTTTCACGGCGTGGAGACATGAATAATAACAAAGACAGTAATCATCAATAATCACACCTAGTATTAAGCACCTTCCATGTGTTTGGAATAAGGCTGGGTATTGTCACACATATCTCATTTAGTCTTTAATCTTCGTGGTTCCCATTTTTAAGGTAAAGAAACAGAGACTCAGAGAAGGTAGGAACCTCCCTAAAATCACACAGCTATTAAATGGCAGAGCTAGGATTTGAACCAATAGTCTATATGTCTACTTCCACAGTCCATGCTATTTCTACTGCACTACCCCAGGGGAAAATAAATTCATGAGACCTAGTAGGAGGAAGAGGAAGAAATACCAAGGAAAAAAATTTAAATGTCTAGGAGACTGGGGACCTCCCAGAGCTGAGTCTACGAGTGTCTCTCTATCTAGTGTGCAGTCCAGGGACAAGAGAGAAGCACAAAGAATCTGCTACTCCTTTTACTTGTAGCAGAGAAAAGGGCATGCTTGAGGAAAAGTAGGCAGTTTGGATTAGCAGGTGTAGGGCGAACATAGGAAATCAAATGAGAGCTAAACTGATGGTCAAGTGAGGGATTCCTTCATTGTACAATACGGAGCCATTGAATGTTTCTGCGTGAGGGAATGACATGATAGAGCTTTGCTTTAACATTTTAAAAAATTTGTTTTACTAGTATTTAGAGTGGATTATAGTGGAATAGGGTAAATGCCATGAAAGGGATACATACCACATGCAGTTGAAGCTCAGAGGGGAGGGAGGGGAGCTTCACCTGGAAAGTTAGGGAATGGTTTGTAGGAAAGTGACATTTGACTCAGGCCTGGAAAGATGTATTTGGGGAGTCCGTGATGGGGGGCAGAGTGAAGTCTCCCTGGAGGAGAGACATGTCAGGCTGCTGAGCAAATGGGCTAGACCATCAGGCATCTATTTAGATACCACCTTGCTTGAGAAAGGAGTTACGGCAGCTTATAAGAAATATGCTCTACAACAAGATAAAATGAGGTGATGAAATAGGGGCAGAAGAAAAATTAAGGTAGGAAAAGTGAAAAAAGCTAGCTATTAACATTGAGGTTAGCGTAGTTAGTTTTATTTAATCCCTATTTTCTAGGGATATGCTCTCCAAAGCGTATGGACAGAGACTACTGTAAAAGTTAGAGACCGTGAGCACCAAGAATACCTGGACAAACCTTTGTAGAGACCAGGGATGAAGACTGCTTCAGTGATGGACTGGTCAAAGCCTGGTGGAGCCCAGATGAGAACTCCCTGGGGTATTGGAGCATGTAGGAAGAGAGAAATCTGAGCAGCTGACTCCATCATCAGGCCTTATTTGTGTACATGGGTGTGTGTGTGAGTGAGAGAGAGAGAACGAGTGAGTGCTAGCTCACTGCTACCATGATGATTTCTGAGAAACATGGAATCCTCAAGGTCTCTGGTCTGAGTGCCAAGCTCCATGATCTATGGTAAGACGGCCAGAAAGCAGCTATATATGTAGTTACTCAGGCTTGTCTCTAAGACTTTGCTCCTGCTGGAACCTTTGCTTGAATGTCCTTTCCATCCTAGCCAGGGTCTATTCATAGTCTATTTATTTTGTGAGGCTCCAGCATTGTCCCACTCCAGGTAGGGAAGAAGTCTCTGTGATATCACCCTGGTCCTCTCTCTGATCTCTTTGAACACATTTCAGGACTTGTCGCCACAAACCTTTCATTATCGCTGTTTCACAGTCCAGGTATTTCCCCCCAAGCTAGATGTTAGGTTCCTGGAGGACAGCTGGGAAGTCTTGTAAGTCTTAGAGGTTATCCAGTGTTATTTACACAGTAGAAGCTAAATAAATATGAGCTTGATATTCCCTTTCTCTGGTATCTTGCCTCACCTTGTGTGTCAGTTTCAGTGGGTCTGTGCAGGGTGGGCTAGTGAATAAAGCCCTGGTCCCAGTCAAAAGGTCTTGGTTGTAGGGTCAATCTGTCATTGACTCAGATCTGTCTCTTCTCCTTTCTGGGTCTCAGTTTTCCCACCTATAAAATGAGAAGGCTGCACTGAATGATTGCTAGGGTCCCTCTACATATGTAATTGTGTGGTTGAAATTGCCTTAGTTAGGGTTAATTTTTTTGCCTTGTCATGCTCTCTCTGCACTACCTTTCCCCCCATATGTGCTAATATCTGTCATCGAAGGGTTTAAAACTCTAGACTAAGGTAGGTAGCATTCCCATGTGAAGGATGACCAGGGAGGGGAAAGAGGCAGCCTCGTGCCTGGTTGGATGGCATGGGGGGCATGGTGTTCCTGCCTGTTCTGGTGTGCTGGGATGCTTGATGATCTGAGCCCAGTCAGGTATTACTTGGTGGTGACTTCTCTAATGGTGGTGAACCTTACCGGTGCCAACTTAGTCAAAAATCTCCTATAATAAAAACAACCATTGATTAGTCACTCTCCAGATGTCGTCCCTAGTCCTCCCAACAACTCTGAAAGGTAGCAGTTGCTCTCATTTATAGTTGAGAGAATAGGCTCAGAGAGGTGTTTTGCCAGAAATTGTCAAAACCAGGATCTCACCTAAGGCTGTCTGGCTCCAAGCTTGGGCTCTTTTCATCAAATCGGCTTGCAACTCAAACCCAGAAGAGAGCAGAAGACATCCATGCCACATAGGAAGGTGAGAATCCCCCAACTAAGGTGTCTCCTGTGTTAGAATTTCCCTCAGGCACATCAGTCCTTGAGCCAGAGGGGGTCCTGAAAGACCTCTTGAAGATCTTTTCCAGCTTAAGGAGTCTGATTTGAAACTCCCAGGCTCCAAGTTTCTTTCTTCTAAGAACTGAAACTGAATGTTCTTCTACGGGCTGTTAAGACACCAGGGAAGGAAAGAAGGATATTGGCCAGGATAAATGTGATGGAAGAGGAGCTGTTTCTTTTCAAGTAGTGAGTATCGATTTTCTAAATACAACCCAGGGACATTTTACACTTCCTTCTGCAAGTCCTTGTAAAGATAGCAGAGATAGCAGCTCAGAGCTCTCTTCTTCCTGGTCTTGTTCTGTTCGAATCTGCTCCTCTCCTCCCCTCACTTTCCCTCTCTTCCCCTCCCCTCCCCTCTCTCTCTCCATCTCCCTCCAACCAATGTTTGAAAAGTGGTCTCTTCTTGTTAATGAAAGCAAATGTTTGCAGCTTCTCTTCAGTGAACTCTTGTTCTACTTGCTGAAGAACCCTGAAATAAAATAGAAGATGAAGATCTTGGCCGCGGTGAGTTTTGCCCATAAAGTTTCATGGAGGTAACAGTGAAGTCTTTCAGGAGCCTGGAAATAACATACATGAAGCTGCCCTCTGAGGATTAAATTAGGTCCATCTATATATTCTATGTGCATGTGATCTACCATCTGCAGCTGTGGACTGGAAGATGTTCTGCAAATATGCAAAGGAAGAGAAAGGACTCCATCAGCGTGACCTGGGAATAATCTCAGGGATGCTGGGCTGAATGAAATGTGACTGTAATTTAGTAATTTGAAACCTAATTAATTGAACTGAGTGCAGTCTGGAGAAAGACTGTGTGTAGAAGGTGCTGGTTAGCTGGAACGCTTCCGAAAGGCAAGTTAAAGAGGCAGAAGCTGGCAGTGCCCATTCAGGCCTGGCCACAGACAAGAGAACTTTGGGTTCTCTGGCAGCTCTAGCCCTAATCTTGGGGCAGATACATCAGCTTGTCATTGCCTGCTGCCATTTAGCCATGAATTGTTCTGCAGACTCCCCTAGACTTGCTTACATGCTCACTATGCACCTTTTGCATGATGGTTTTGTTTTCCCAATCCATCAACCTACACTGACCACGCTGACCCCAGCACTCCAGGTCCTGTGACAGTTGTGTTTTGTTTTTGGTTGGCACCCAATAAATGGAGCTTCTGGCTTATGCATCGGCTTTGTGAGCTTGGTTGGTGAGTCTTCACCAATAGTGAATCTGCTCTCAAAGTGCTGACAAAGTCTAGTTCAGAGTGCACTCCCTTTAACTCGACAGATTCATCAAGGACAGTGTCATATGTGAACCCTCTTGGAAGCAGTTAATGGCTCACTGCTGTTCAAACTAGGCTTGCTGCCTGTTTCCATGCAAACTTTAACCCAAGAACAGGCAGCAAGGCCATTGTACTTGGAAAGGACTTCACAATTTATAAATTTTTTTTCTTTATTGATTTTAGAGAGAGAGGAAGGGAGAGGTAGAGAGAGATAGAAACATAGATGAAACAGACATCGATTGGCCGCCTCCTTCATGCCCCCCACTGGAGATTTGGCCCACAACCTGGGCATGTGCCCTGACCGGGAATCGAACTGGCAACCTCTTGGTGCATGGGTCAGCGCTCAACCACTGAGCCACACCGGCTGGGCAGGACTTCACAATTTATAAAGCAACATACTGACTTAAGCAAATACTGCACAAGAAGATAATAAACAGACAACTGAGAGCTGAGGGTTTGTAGAACAAAGAGCTCTCATTAATCACCTTATTAAAAAGCAGCCTTTTAAAAGCTATGTTTAGATCGAGAAAATCAAGAAAGGAATAGATCTGTTTAGGAAGACATTGTTAATACTAGCTAACATTTATTGAGTCCTTATTATGTACCAGCTACTGTACCACCTCAATTGATCTCCAGAGCTGCCCTTTGAAGTAGGTAAACATTCCTATACCCATTTGAAAATGAGGATATTGAGCTCTAAGTTCACTCAACTAGTAATTAGTAGAGCCAGGATTTGAACCTAGGCACATAACCACTGTGTTAGAACAAGCTTTAGCAGGTGACACAACATTGAACTCTTTTGTTTCTGCCTCTCCAACAAGGCATTGACTTCAAACCCAAAACAATAGAGTAGGTTTGGAAGAGGAGCTTCCATGATGCTTCAAGGTTCCATGATGCTAGGGGTGACTGGGGGAAAGGTTGTTTTGCTCCTAGTTTTGAAGGAATGAATGGATGTGGATAAGCAGAGATGGATGCTGAGAAAGTCTTACCATGTGGCAGTCACTCATGTTAGTGGCAGTAGGAGAAGCAGAATAGGCAGATGGAATGGGTCACAGGGGACAGTGGGGCCTGTTAAGGGATGCTGAGCTCATTCAGGTTTTCATTTCCATGGTCAGCTCTCTGCTACATGCTTAAGATAGAGATGCAGTAACACAGATTAATTCAAAGGAATAGGTAATTCCAATCATACTCTGTTTATTTTAGAATTCTTGGTTCATGGCATCAGATTGGCTTTTCTATGGATGTCTATTTTGGGGTATAAACCTGAGGTTCTGTGTATTGAATGGGCACTGCAGATTAGGGAGGAAGGGCTGGCCTATGTTTGGCCCCAACTGGTCAGGGTTTAACCAAATGTAGCAGACAGTTTCCCTGTTAGTCTAGGCAGAAGTGTTTTCTGTGAGTTAAATCTGGATTTGTTCCTATTTACCAGGCATATATAGGTTCTGGAGTCCCCAATCATAAGATCCAAGGAATGGGGCCCAGAACTCATCTTATCTGGAGAGAGGAGGCTACAGAGCTGTCATGGGCCAGATAGATTCCCATCACACTGAAACTCAGTCTCTTCTTTTCATCAGCTCTTAGAACCTGAAAAGACCTTTCTATCATTTCTCTGGATCAGCAGTTCTTTTTCTCACCTGGAAGAGTGTAGACCTGTACAGTATCTCTCTGCTAATTCCCTCTGACAGATTATCTATGAGAATGTTATATAAGACCAGTTCTAGTGTTCATGCCTTAGAAACCCACTTTTTTATTTCTTAATTTGGGGAAGTGTCAGTTTATTCTTTCATTTTGTTTCTGGTGTCCAAGTCAGTTCCCTGAAAAAATGTTTTCACTATTGTATCATTATTCAATTAAAAAATAGTTTTTACTATAATGCCTTACTAATCGTTTTTTGGACATGTATATAAATTACATCCACAGATGCTCTTTAATTCACATGCATGTTTACTCTTTCAAAAACTCTTATATACACATGCATGACTTTTATAAGAATCATCCTGTCTTTTCTTCTGATAGATAGTACTTTCTTACATGCTCAGTAGTCCTGTTCTTCATACATATTCTGCTGACTTTCCTGGTATGAAAATGAGAATTCTCCCTGGATCTTTTCTTATGAATGGAGGCTACATGAGTACTTGACAGTTCTAGGGCATGAGTGACTTTGTAATAAGAGGTTACACGTTTTGGCTAGCAGTGCCACGATTTCACCCTTGAATTCCTTTAGGACTCCCAAGTGGATGCCATATGGTCCTGGTGATTTATTTATACCTCATTTGTCAGTCAGGTTCCTGAGCGCTTACTGCAATGTCAACCCTGACCTCCTGCCCATTGAGGAGGGCAAGTTGGGAAGAACTTTTATTCTTAAGGATACCTCTTGGACCAAGGCATTACCAACTGGTCCCTGACTCTCCACCTCATTGTCTCCCTTTGGTGGAACAAAATAACCTCTGTGATTGCCATTGGCATTGGCATTCTTGGGTTGTTCTTTTGTGTTTTTGTGCCATTTCTTCCTTTGTGGCCTCTCCAAAGTTTCTACCTGGTCATTCAAGGATGCTTTCCTCAAGGAGGGTCTGCTTTTTGGGGCTCTGGCCTCATCCTATCTATCCTGGAATTCTAATACTGTATTTTAGAATAGCCTCCAGGTTTCTGTGAACTTGTGACTTTATAAACTCTCCATTTCAGTCTTCCTTTCCAGTGTGTGTGTGTGTGTGTGTGTGTGTGTGTGTGTGTGTGTGTGTGTGTGTCTTTCTCTCTGAAATTTGGCATTTGGGGTTTAGGGTACAGCTTGAGAAAGGACTTGGGGGCAGGAGCAGGATTTTACCGAGAGGTCCCTTGGTGATGCAGATGGGGAGCTGAGCATACTGTCCCAATTGGGGCAAGCCTACTTACTGAGACTTTTTCTTTGAGTCGGGATCTGTGCCCAGGATGTCCCAATGCTGCCAGCCTTGTGAATTTACCCCCTCTCTGCAGTGTGGCCTCTGTGCAGGCTTCCTTTCCACACCTCAATTCCTGAAGGGCCAGAGAAGTGATTGACATGAGCATGCTGGCCTGGCTTGCTTCCTGTGATGAGGTCCGAATCTCTGCAGGACAGAATCAAGAGAGAATGGGCTGAGGTTGCAGCAGGAGAAACTGATTTTGAACAGGGGAGAATTTCCAAGGAACCCAAGTGGGAGACTCAAGGAGAAGGTGGAACCTCTTTGGAGATATTTAGAATATCCATTTATGTGAGCGAGAGACTTAGGCCTAGCTGAAGTGAGGGTGGTGGGGGAAGGACTTCCTGAAGCTTTGCGGCCAAGCTGCTGCTGCCTGCCAATCACTTCTCTGCTCCAGCGGCAAGTGCCCGACCAGGGTTGTTCAGCTAATTGTTAAATTAGAGTGGCTGGGGAAGCAAATGCTTCATGATGGGGTTTCTCTGACTGTGTCCAAGGCTGATGTCATCTGCCTTGTTCCTCCTTGGTGGGGTGGGGAGGGGGATGATGCACAAGCCTGATACATGTGTTCATGAACCTTGATCAGTTGCAGCAAGCCCTTCCTCCTCTGAGGAGCCCACAGCTGCCATTGTGGGGAGTTCACATCCAGCTTCTCTGTGCTTCTGTTTACTGTCCCCAGTTCCTGAGCCTTATAGTGCTGATATTTTAGATCATCTTCCTAGGGGTTGTGAACTCAGGTGCTCAGAGAAGCCAGTCCATTAGCATGAAAGATAGAAATGGGCCAGGTATAGATGACGAGTGGGGACTCTCAGGGACTGTGGTGAACTGGAGAGTGGTGCCTCATTCAAAGGGGACAGCAGCTTCTCAGTTCCAGCTGATTGATGCCATGTGGAAATGGTAGTTCCTTGTTGCCAGATCTGCTTATTTCAGAGAGGATTCAAATATGCATTTTCTTTGTGAAATAGCCTGGTTTTTTTTTTAAGTGTTGAAATGCATTCAATTAAAGGACATTGTTTTGGTCAAGCAAAGTCCATTTGCATGGTGAGTCTGGCCTGTTGGTCTGCAGTTGACAACTTTGGATTCTGGTCCATACTGTTTGTCTTATAGGTGAGGAAACTGAGATCCAGAGAAGTTAAGCCTCTGGGCCAAGGTTATAGGGAATGAGTTTCTGCCTGGGGCCTGTGACTCCTGTCTGGCCCTCTTCTGCTTCTTGGTGTTGATTTGGGACCAGGCATTTTCTGTTCTGGGGCAGGCCAGCCAGACGAGAGTAGACCTAGGTGGACATGATTGTGTGATGCCTCATGCCACATTATTA
The DNA here is from genome assembly GCA_030848825.1 of Tadarida brasiliensis. Lineage (NCBI taxonomy): Eukaryota > Metazoa > Chordata > Mammalia > Chiroptera > Molossidae > Tadarida > Tadarida brasiliensis. The sequence continues at coordinate 60,425,727 of CM061260.1, read as the reverse complement.
TTCCTGTTTTGTTTGTTTATTTTTTCTGTGAGTGGCTACAGCTCAGATGTCCCAAATGGGTGGGATGGCTAGGGGAATTCAGGAGGCTTTTGCAGGTGACAGCAATGCATAAGGAGAGGTAAGGGGAGGTTGGGAGGGTTTAGGCTGCCCTCTGATTTGGAGCTCCTGAGGACTTAAAGCTGCCATACTCCTAGACCCATGCCTGCACTCATTCCTACTCTTTCCCACTGGCACTGGCTTCCCTTTTCCATGGACACCCATGCACACGTGCAGAGGCATTGGAGAAGCGTGTCTATGCCACTCCATCCTCTCAGTCATCCTTGACTGTCCCCACTCTTCCTCTGGAATTCCTCAGCCTTTGAACTGCCTTTCCAGTCTGACTGCTGCTCTCCAGTTCAGGAGTTTCATGATACAATGCTGGATCATTTCAGTAGGCTTCAAGCCTGACTGCTCCCAATCCATTCTCTGCATTTACTACCTGATAAATCTTCCCAAGCACAAGCTTTGACCTTGGCATGTTCCTGCTCAAAGTGGCTTCCCATTGCCTATTGGATAAAGTAGCAGCTCCTTAGCTTGGCATTTCAGGCTCCAGAGCACCGTGACCTTGCTGCTATAGTCATCACGCTGGCCTGGGTGTGGATCCTAGCTCAACCACTTATTGGCTGTGCCAACTTGGGCAATTCTTGACTTCTCTGAAGGCTCAGACTTTCTTTCAAGAAATAAATGAAATCATGAATGTAAAGCATTTAGCCTGGCACATGCTGACTATTTAATTGAAGGTATTATTACAAGGACCTCCAGGCTCTGGTCTCAGTATTACCTGTCCCCCAGCCTTAGCTCCAGCCACTTTGAACTACTTGGTGATCCCTGTGCCTTGGCCTATTTTCTTATTCTCCAATACCCATCCTTTTTGGTGTTGCTGTGTCTACTTTGTACTGCAGGTATTTGTGTCCTTGGTTTGGCTTCCTTCCTCCATGTGTGCTCATTGATGGCAGGGCCTGGGTTTGACTCATCCTGTACCGTTTTGGCACAAGAGACACTCAGGAAATGTTTGTGGAATGGGTGCACATTATCCTCAATGGAACAGCTGCCTGGACTTGGACTCCGCATTAATTAACCAATTGATAAGGTATATGTTTATAGTAGTTTCATGAATATTTATTGAGTCCTACTATCTTTAGGGGATTCAGTGGTGAAAGAAACAGATACAGTCTAGGCCTTCATGGGTCCTGCAGTGAAATGGGGAAATGGGCTGGTACAGATGCCACTGAAGAACATGTGGTAAGAATGGTGGTAGGGCGGGTGCAAGGCTGTGACAGGGCAGGTGCAGGGCTGTGGCAGGGCAGGTGCAGGGCTGTGGCAGGGCAGGTGCAGGACTAGTGGCAGGGCAGGTGCAGGGCTGTGATAGGGCAGGTGCAGGGCTGTGGCAGGGTAGGTGCAGGGCTGTGGCAGGGCAGGAGTAGGGCTGTGGCAGGGTAGGTGCAGGGTTGTGGCAGGGCAGGTGTAGGGCTGTGGCAGGACAGGTACGTGGATGTGACAGGCCTGTGATTGGGCAGGTACAGGGTGGTATTGGTGCATACTGCAGGGGCAACTAACATAGTGCTAGGCTCCTGAGGGCTTCCTGGAAGAAGTGTTTCACCTGAGACCAGAAAGATGAGTAGGATCTTGACTCAGGTCCATGGTTTATTGTGATGAAACTGCTTTAGGTCTTCATTTTAAAGAAAACCTTGCTTCATTTTCCTTCACTCACAAGCTCTGACAGAAATACTTTCTGAGAACCAGGTTTACTGAAGAGATCAGTAACTAAGGCAATGTCAACAGTTTTAGGCTACTAGGGACTGGGACAAAGGTTGTTGATTGTATTCAAATTTTAAGCAGTATCCCCCTCCCCCCCCACACACACACGCAGCTGTGGCTTGAGAAGCAAACTTTCTCTTTTCTTTAAGAGCTGGGTGGGAGATTGTTCTCTTATAATTACTAAAGGATAATCACATACTTTCATTCTGTCAGGGTGTGGAGATTCAGGGACTCCGAGCTTCCGCTTTTGTTTGTTGTTTGCTTGTTTTGTGGCTTCAGCTGTGTGGATAAAGGGACAGGAAAGCTAAAAGCAGGAAATGGCTGGGGTGTTTCTCTGACCCTCCTGTTGGTTCTTCTGCTTGGGCTGGGAAGAAAGACCTGGTAGTAGCAGACGTGGTCTGCAGCTGCGGAGGAAGCAGGGGGGCATTTTTGCATTAAGGGATCTGGAAGTGTGTGCAAGTCAGGAAACTTGACACCAGAGAGAGGAGGCCACAGAAGAAGATAAGGGTCTCTTTGTAGACCCTGTACAAAAGAAATGTACAAAGGAAAGCAAGTGATTAAGAATCATTGTGATGGAATAATAATCAGGAAAATTATGAATCGTATTTATATATTGCTTTGAAAGGGTCTACATTTAGGCCCAATGCATGCATCTGTTCTTTTATTTATTTATTTAAATTAAAAAATATTGGAAAACTGCAGATTTCTTTTTTACCACATGTAGCAATTAGGACCCAGAGTCCAAGGCAGCTACTGCCACCTGGTGGCAGAGTACACCGCCTGTGGGATTTGGAGTTGATGGGGGTATAGATTGATTGAAAATTGATTCTACAGCTAACAAATGGAATCATAGACTATCAGAATTGTTAGAGACCTTAAAGTCTACACAGTTTGCTTCTAATGAAATCCAACACCTTTTCTATAGAATTTCTTACTTGAATACCTCCAGTGACAGGAAGCTCATGATCTTGCCTAATAGACTCTTCTGTTGTCATTCATTCTTATTAGTTAGAATGTCTTTTTCTTTTTAATTAAAAATCTTGTATTTATTAATGCTGGTGTTTTACCCCTAGAAAACCCCAAATAAGTTGACTGCACCATCTGCATAATTACCTTTCAAATGTTACAAGGAACCTGTCTGTCTCTCCATAATCTTCTTGTCTTGAGATTAAACAGTCATGGTTCCATCAATTATTATTCTTAAGTCATGCTTTTCAGATTCCCCACAGGCATTTCTTTCCTCAGGTTGAAGGTCCGTGCCATTGTGCTGCCAGGATTGGATCCAACACAATGTTGCAGACATGACTGACCGGCTTAGTGATATGGTACCTGGTACTTGCAGGCTATCTGGACACCAAACTTAATGCACTCTGTGTAGTATGAAGTAGATTTTTGTAGTATTTCCACAATACTGACCCCTCTTAAGTTTGTGGTAACAGCAAGCCCAAGAATCTGTCCCCTGCCATATATTCTTGAACTTTTTGTAAAAGCTAAAAGCAAGACTTTAAAGAAGAAAGTGGAATTATACAAGCTTAACACAATGCATTCTGAATGTCAGATGTAACAGGTAAAGCCTTTTTGATTTCATACCAACTTAGTTTCTCCCTGGAGGTAAATCCTGGTATCGATATTAGGGACCCTTCCAGGCCATTCTCTTCATTTGCCTGTACAGATATATATCTGTAGAAATTTGTAAATTGTGTGTGTGTATATGTCAGGTTAATATATCATGTTTTTCATATCATTTTGCACCTTCTTATTCATGCAGTGACATGTCTTGAATATCTTCTGTATAGTATTTCTCACTGTGGATATTCCGTAATTGTCTTAGCAATTCTTCTATTGTTGTTTCTGTTTTTTACTTCTATTTTTTTTTTTTTTTTACCATTATAAGCAGTGCTATAGTTAACATTTGTGAACAAGCATGCAAGTACACAAGTGTTTCTCTAGAGTAGATACAAAGGAGTGCAATTGCTATGCAAGTGATATGTAACATTTTAAATTTTAAAATGTGGATTTCAGAGATAAAATAGTTAATTTTGACCCAGTGTTGAAATCTGCTGAGCTAAATTCACATATTGATTTTGGTTATTATTATAGATTAAGCCTACTATATCAGTTTTGTATCATCTTCTCATACTATAAGCATGTCTTTTAACTTGTCATCTTAGGAAATAATTTATTTTATTTATTTTTTATTATTTTGTTATTATTTTTAATTGATTTTAGAGAGAGAGGGAGGGAGGGAGGGAGGGAGGGAGGGAGAGAGCGAGAGAGAGAGAACATTGATTTGTTGTTCCACTTATTGATGCATTCATTGTCTGCTTTTTGTATGTGCCCTGACCGGGGATTGAGCCTGCAACCTTGGAGTACTGGGACAACACTCTAATGAACTGAGCTACCTGGCCAGGGCAGGAAATAATTTTTTAAAAAAAGTCAAACTCAGCAGTTACAGGGAGAGCTTTGTGGCCACCACCAGAGAGCTGCAGTCCACCTGAAGCTCACTGTATTCTCCTAATAAACACTCTCTGGGCGATGCAGTTTATTTGGAGTAATTTTGTCCAGCTATACTCTTTTCCTGTTCATTTTCACCTTCTTATCTATAAGACGGTTGTGGAGGACATTTGTCAAAGGTTTAGCAGAAATCCAGACACACACTCTATGACATTCTCCTGACCACCCACTCTAGCCTGTCATGGAGGAAAATGAGGATGGCACATAGTGCCCCAGGGCAAGTGTCATTTAAAATAGATCCTGTAATAACACTTTAGTGAGCAATGTTTTATGTACCTTCATGTAAGAGTGCATTCGATCTCAAAGATATCAGGGAAAAATAAGCTCTCTATTTCCAAATTGCCCTTCTTGCCTATATGTTCCCAAGCCAGTTGGTCTCTAGGGAGACTGTGTCTGATGGAGGAGACACAGCTGCCTAATGACAAGCTCAGTGGTGAGGGTTATACTTCCAGTGTTATTCAGGCTCATGTGTCCACCCCTGTTACAATATAAACAGAAGTATGTCACACAGACACACCCACAGGCTTACGTGCATGTACATGTGCCTCCACATACTTTCTGTGCACGTTTTCTCTGTCTGGTACTCATGGTAAAGGACATTATCCAAGTTACAGGCCTTACTAACTTTTCCTTATCCACAAGAAGGATGGACATGATGGGGCAGATAATTTCCAACTCACTTTTATCTGGCTTTGAAATTTATGTGATATACCCCAGGTGGTCCTTAAAATGATAGTGACGGTGGGACCGGAGTCCTGGGGTGACTGATGGAGGATGGAGGCAGTGTGACTCCTTGAAAATCCTCCTCTGAGACGGCTGTGTAGTCACATTGCTGCAACAGCACAGGCTGGCAGTGCTCCGGGTCCTCTCTCCCTGGGCGGGGGTTTGGCAGCAGCATTGCTCTACTGGAGGTGGAGAGGCTTCACTTTTCACTGAGGAAAAGATCCTATGTTACCTTATTTTTAGGGCAACCAGGATGGAAAACATAACCTCAAGTATCTATGATATAATCTCCAAGGGAAAAAGTTGCTTCAGCTTTTTCTTACTTTAAGTAGAAATTCTGTTTCCTTTTTTTCCTTCAGTGAGCCTGAGCTATCAACAGCTCCTGGCAAAGTTACAGCCAAGCAGAACTCTGAAAGCCCGCATCCGTCTTTACTGGGCAGGTGGTGTGGTAGGGGTGCTGGTTCGGCTTCAGAAGAGAAAAGCAGAAGGAATGGCAGATATTCCTTTAACTCCTAATGTTTCTCCTCCCCCTTCTTTTCTCTTAAACTAATAAACAAAACAAACATAAAGGTAGTGAGAAACGCAGAAGGGAAGAAATGATACAAAATGAGTGAATTGTTCCTGTTTGCACCCTACAATGTGTCTTTACTCTGGGCAAGGCACTGTGCTAAGGGCTTGGTGCCCATGGCAGGCAGGAGTGGGGTGGGATATAAAAACACACAAACTGTGATTTCTGCCCATAGGTCACAGTCTGGTGAAGTCAGTTTGCAGAAAGGATGAGTGCAATGAGCTGACCAGTGTTTCTCTTATGTGTTAGACCATCTTTAGAAAGAAGAGTCCACCTTTTCTTTTTCATAGCTCATGCAAAGCTACATTTATGTTTCACATGCAGGGATGATACACAGAATCTTAGATTCAAGGCTTTTGTTGCTTGATTTAAATGAAACAGACCCACTCTAGGCAAACCTGTATTCCTTTCTGAGAGCTACCCCTTCCTATGGTGACCTTTTATCTTGGGCAGGGCTATACCCACCCAATATTCCTTTTATTTATTAAAATTTTTTTTTTAAAAATTCTCACCCGAGGATGTTTTTATTGATTTTTAGAGAGAGAGGAAGTGGGGAAAGGGCTTGAAATATCGATGTAAGAGAGGAACATCAATAGGTTGCTTCCTGCACGAGCTCCAACTGGGAACTGAACCCACAATGTAGGTGTGTGCCCTGACCAGGAATTGAACCCAAGACCCTTCAGTGCATGGGACGTACTCTAAGAAACTGAACCACACCAGCCAGGGCTCAATGCATCTTCTTTTTCGAGTTACTAGAAGGCAGAAATTTTGCTGTTCAGACTGTGTGTTGTTGGAGATCTGCTATTTTATGCATTTCCAGGCATAGTCCAGGGCGTGACACTGAGTAGGCACCTAGTAAATGCTTGTTGAATGAATGAAAACTGTCCTTCATCTAGTCCTCATTTATTCATCCAACACGTATTTACTGAGTGCCTTCTCTGTGCCAGGCACCAGGTATACAGCAACTAACAGGACCTGGTTGAGGAGATAGTCATATGGACAATTGGAATGTAATGTGATACAAGGAAGTACAGGCTGTGATGGGTGCATTTGCAAGCACATTCAGCCCAGCTGGGTGGGTCAGGGAAGGCTTCCTAGAGACATGGAGAATTAGCACAGATAGCCAGATGAAGGCAGGGGGGAAGCCATGTTCCAAAGCATGGGCAGAGCATATGCAGTAGTCCAAAGGGAAGAGCTGGCTTAGCATGGACCGTGATGGCTGAACCCATATTAATAATGATAACCATAAACACATATATAGTACTTAATGTGTGCCAGGCTCTGTCTTAAGCCCTTTACATTTATTAACTTATTTAAGTAGTATTATTATCATCCTCATTTTACAAATAAGAAAACGGAGGCACAAGGTGTTAAATAACTTGATCAGTTTCACACTAGTAAGTGGTGGAATCGGCACATGAAGTCTTGGCGGTGATAAAGCATGTACACTTACGTGTGGAGGGCCCTGATTTCCACTGGGAATCCTGGCACATGGTTGGATAGGCCCTGGTGGTAGCAATCTGCTTGGAGAATGCATAGTCAAGACCAACAAGGCTTCTGGTAGATCCTGATTGTTGAGTCTGCCTTCATCAGGCAGATGAAGGGACTTTTTCTTGTCTCAGTGAATGGTTTTATTATGTCTTGTTCCTCAGTGAACAGACTGTGGAGGAGACAGAGTCCATAGTCTCCTAAGGAGAATGGACTTGGAGCAACCAAGGACAGTTAAACCGTGGATGGCCACATTTTATTGTCTACTGTGGACTTTCGCCCCTGAATGGGGAGAAGAGGGAAAATGGTTTGAAGACCCCTACCCAGACACTGGACAACCTGTCCCGGTGCTGTGCTGCTGTGTGGTTGTCAGGCTACAGGTTGTGGAGGGTGAGGCAGAAGATCTTGGTTGATTTCCCCCTAGAGAATGGGCCTGAAAAGGGGTGAAGATATTGGTTCTGCTTGCTCTCTTCTCAGGTTAGAAAGGAGTCACCCACACTGAGTCGTCAGTGCCCTTAAAGGCGTCTGCAGCTCCTCCCTGGGACAGGTCATGGTCTCTGGGCCTTGTCCCCTGCCTTCCAAGTTCCCATCCTTCCCCCAAGGCTTCGCCATGATCACTTCCTCTTAACCCCAACAGACAGACCCTGCATGGAGGGGTGTCCTCAGCAGCCTCCTGACTGCCTGCTGTCGCTCGCTCAGGAAAAGCAGAGGAACTGCACACCGGTATTTGGAAAAATTAATGCTTTCAAGATGAGCTCCGCGTAGTCTTAGCATGTCTGTCTCTCTCTCACCAGCTGAAAGAAAAGAAGCATTCTTAGACAATTACTCCCCAAGGGAGCCCAAAGACTGGCTATGTTTATTGAGTGTTTTTAGTTACAACACGTGAAGGTTTGAGATTTTTTTGGCTTCAGGATTTTTTTTTTCCTTCTGTTTTTGGTTGTGGGGATAGGGAAGATGAGTGAATTTCCAATTAACAGGACATTTGGACATTTCAGACTTGTGAAAGACATGTTCTTACATGTGCATGATTGCTGAATCCTTGGGAGGAGGAACTCAGTAAGACCTGACAGATGGAACCCAGGCTCCTGGCTTACCTAAGGCCTGCACTGTACCCCGGTTCAGAGTCTTCTTCCATCTGCAGCTGCTTGAGGCCCCATCTCCCCATTTGGGGCTCCTTCCCCGTCCTCAGACTCTTCAAGTCTTCATCTTGTCTGCTAATAAATGCAGCACTTAAGGACACAGTCACAGTCACTGTCCTTCACCCTCAGCCACCTCTCTCCACTTTCAGCTCCCTCTAACCAAAGTACAGCACAGTAGGTAGAGATGGTGGATTTGAAAGTATCAGTGCCAGTGAGTCAGAGCCCACTGTACAAGGGCAGAGATGTCAGACTTCACGGTCTGTGTTACGGCTCTTCCTGCTGTGTCTTGGCAGGCACCTTTAATTGACAGTGCCACTCTTTCCCCATCTGTCCTGCTGGTGGCCTCAAAATCCCCCCACCCCCATCTCAAAGATATTTATATTAATGCAAAGGGAAAGATAGTAATTCTATTCAACACAAAGCTCCGGACAATCACTTCCCCTTGGTTAGAATTGGAACTTGAGATGAAACATAGTTGCTATTTCTGACCAAAGTCCTGCAGGTGTCTTGAGGGAACGAATGATCTGAGAAGAGTTGGGTTTTACTGGATGCTTATTAAGTTCACAGAGCACCCATCTGATTGTTGTTGTTATGAGGCAAAGTGGGGAGACAAGCTGCATCTGCCGGCCAGTGGACAGGTGCCTAAGTCCTAGGAGTTAGTTACTATGACCTGGGGAGACCATCTCACATTCCAGATCCTATGAGTGGGAGGAGAGGGAACTTACTGTCCTGGCCCTGAGGAAGCACCCATTTTTCGGAGAAGGTCTGAGCTGCTACTTCAGTCAGCTTGAATACTTAAATGCTTTGATGATTACCAAAGCAATGACAGCTTATGGTAAAACGAAGTATACCATACAATTTTATAAAATCAGTTCTCTGATAACCTTCCCCCATCCTCCAAGGAAAACCACTGGTAACAGTTTGGTGTAGATCCTACCAGAACTCCTTTTCTATGCACATTGAGATATGTACCCATAGTGTGTATGGGTATATTTATATATGTGTATTTTCACACAAAAAGTGGGATAATACAACTTATTTCAAATTATTTTGCAAAGTGTTTTCTCCTGCCTAACAACATATCATGGACATCCTTTTGTGTCACCATATATAAACCTGCTGGTCTTTTTAAAAGGTTTTATTTTTTTATTCCTCATCTGAGGATATTTTTCTATTTATCATTAGGTAGAGTGGGAGGGATGGAGGGAGAGAGAGAGAGGCAGAGAGAAACATCGATGTGATAGAGACACATCGATTGGTTGCCTCACACACGACCCGACCAGGGCTGGGGACAAACCGCAACTGAGGTACGTGCCCTTGACCGGAATCGTACCCGTGACTCATTGGTCTGCAGGCTGACGCTCTAACTGCTGAGCCAAACCGGCCAGGGCAGATGGTTTTAAAGTATAACATAGATTGTTTTATAACTATCATAATTTATCTTATTAGTCTCATTGTTGAAACAGGTTGTCTCCAGTTTTTGCTGTTATAGAATACACTGAAATATGTGTATAAGTGCAGTAGATGAGAGTCTTAGAAGTAGAATTTCGGGTTGAAGCTATGCACTTTGGAAATGTTAATATGTATTGCTAAACTGATTTCTAAAAATGTTATATCAATTTGCTCTCCTACCAGATTATATGTGTTTTTTCCAATCTGATAGGTAAAATGTGGTGTGCTGTTATTGCTTTGATTTACATTTCTCTGATCATTCATAGAAGTTAGCATTTTTTTTTTTTAATCCTCCCTGAGGATCTTTTTTCCATTCATTTTTAGAGAGAGTGGAAGGGAGCGAGGGAGGGGGAGAGAGAGAGACACATTGATTGGTTGCCTCCTGCACGCATCTTGACCAAGTCTGGGGATCCAACCTACAACCCAGGTATGTGCCCTTGATCAGGAATCGAACCTGTGAACCTTTGGTGCACAGGCTTATGCTCTAACCACTGAGAACACCAGCCAGGGCAGGTTAGCATCTCTTTATTTTTATCAGCCATGTGTATTTCCTTTTCTGTGAATTGCCTATTCATATTCTTGACTTTTTAAATGCAGAGTTGCTTAACTTTTTCTTAGTGTATTTTTTTTTTAGATGCTTTCTGTAAATTAGAGATACTTAATGTTTGTGTGATGTATTGCAGTGTGGCAAGTATTTGTCTCCTAGATTATCTTTAAAATTTTCATGTTTTTGCAATTTTATCTATTTTTTTCTGTAAAGACTTAAAACCCCACAATTTACATCTTTCAAAAATTAATACAGCCCTGGCCAGTTTGGCTCAGCAGTTGGAGCATTGGCCCGCAGACCAAAGGGTCGTGGGTTTGATTCTGGTTAAGGGCATGTACCTCGTTTGTGGTTAGGTCCCTGACCCTGGTCGGGGTCATACAGAAGGCAGCAAATTGATGTGTCTCTCTCACATCAATGTTTCTCTCTCTCTCCCTCCCCCCTTCCCTCCAACTCTATCTGAAGATAAATGGAAAAAATAATACTTGGGTGAGGATTAAAAAAAATTAATACAATAAAAAGTATTAATAAAAGTATTTATAAAACCATTATGTCTGTCTGTCAGCCCCCTGCCCCACAGGTAACCATCAGGGTTAGTTTATTGTGAATCTTTCTAGTGTTTGTTTTTGCAAATATAAGGAAATCTGAATCCATACTTATTTTACTCCTTTCTTATCAAAAGCAAGTGAATACTGACTATATTGTTCAATGTCTTGCATTTTTTATGTCTGGAATATTTTCTTATATCAATTTACAGAAATCTGCCTTATTCTTTTTTAACAGCTGCATAGTATTCCATTGTTTGTGTATGCCATCCATAGTTAGTGGGCTTCAGACTTTTTTGCTTATGTATGCCCTAAAACAATATTGAAAACTGTATACCCCTCTCACACGTTTAAGTTGATGTTTAACATTTCTTTTACTATAAGTTTAAATGGTTGCAAGTAATATATTTCCTAGCATGTATTGTATACAGGCTTTAAATAATATTTTCTTCAAAATCTTGGAGCTGTAAATTTAATGAATTGGAAAAGATGGCTCTTGTTGTCAAAGCAAATAGCCAAATCACATACACTTACTTCCTATTAGAGAAAGTCTGACTTCTTTTTGATTCATGTTAGCCTCTCACTCCCTCTGCCTGCCCCATCCCTGTGATAACCCTGTCTTCAGAATTCTAGTTCTAAGATAGGTAGATAAGTAGATATGGCCTTGATACTAGCCATGCTTTTGTCTTCTAGATAAGCTATAATCCTTTTCAATACTTCCTTGGTGACCTCATTCAATCTTGTGACTTGAACTGCTCTCCATTCACCAATGATTCCCTGTTTCATTTATCTATTATGCTGTGACAAACCACCCCCAATCTTAGTGGCTTAGAACAACAATTTATCATTTCTAATGATTATGAAGGTTGACCAGGCAGTTCTTCTATTTCTTTTTTTTTATTTAATTTTTTTTTCTTTATTGATTTTAGAGAGAGAGGAAGGGAGAGGGAAAGAGAGATAGAAACATCGGTGAGAGAGAACATCGATTGACCGCCTCCTGTATGCCCCCCACTGGGGACTGGGCCCACAACCTGGGCGTGTGCCCTGACTGGGAATCGAACTGTCGACCTCTTTGTGCATGGGTCGACACTCAACAACTGAGCCACACCGGCTGGGCCAGTTCTTCTATTTCATGTGATATCTGCCAGGTGCTGGGATGGCTGGAAGGTCCATAGCGGCCTCACTCACATGGCTGGCAGTTGTTGTAGGTGGGGATGGGACTTGGAGTTATGAGCCTGGGTCCTTGGTTCTTTATGTGCTCTTTCCATGTGGCTTGGGCTTCTCACGGTATGGCAGCTAGACTCCAAGAACAATTTTATTTGGTCTTGACTCCATCATCTTAAACTGTCCTTTAAAAAGTTAGGTAATAGATTCAATGTATTCCCTATTAAAATACCAAGGGCATATATCACAGATCTAGCACAAATATTCCAAAAATTTATATGGAATCAAAAAGGACCCCGAATAGCTGCAGCAATCTGGAGAAAGAAGAGCAAAGTTGGAGGGATCACAACACTGGATTATCAAACTATACTACAAAGCCATTGTAATCAAAACAGCCTGGTACTGGCACAAGGACAGGCGTATAGATCAATGGAACAGAACAGAGATTCTAGAAACTGACTCACACCATCATGGTCAATTAATATTTGACAAAGGAGGCAAGAGCATACAAAGGAGTAAAGACAGTCTCTTCAATAAATGGTGTTGGGAAAATTGGACAGGTACATGCAGAAGAAAAAAAACCCCTAGACCACTAACTTATACCATACACAAGAATAAACTCAAAATGGATAAAAGACTTAAATGTAAGTCACAAAACCATAAAATCTTAGAAGAAAACATAGGCAGTAAAATCTTAGATATCTCACCTAGCAGAATTTTCGCTGATACATCTCCTAGGGCAAGAGAAACAAAGGAAAAAATAAACAAATGGTTCTGCATCAAACTAAAAAGCTTATGCACAGCAAAAGAAACCATCATCAAGCCCTGGCCGGTTTGCCTCAGAGGTTAAAGTGTTAGCCCGCAGACCGAAGGGTTGTGGGTTTGATACCTGGTCAAGGGCACGTACCTGGGTTGCAGGTTTGATCCCTGGCCCCAGTAGGAATTGTGTGGGAGGCAACCAATCGATGTGCCTCACATCAATGTTTCTCTCTCTCTTTCTCCCTCCCCGCTTCCACTGTATCTAAAAATCAGTGGAAAAATATTCTCAGGTGAGGATTAACAACAACAAAAAAAGAAACCATCACCAAAATGAAAAGGGAGCCCACTGTATGGAGTACATATTTGCCAATGATACATCTGATAAGGGATTAATTTCCAAAATATATAAAGAACTCATAAAACTCAACAAAAGGAAGACAAACAATCCAATTAAAAAAAAAGGCAAAGGATTTGAATAGACATTTCTTCAAAGAGGACATACAGATGGCCAATAGACATGAAAAAATGCTCAGTGTCACTAATCATCAGAGAGATGCAAATTAAAACCACAATGAGGTATCACCTCACACCTGCCAGAATGGCTGCCACCAATAAATCAACAAACAAGTGCTGGTGAGGGTATGGAGAAAAGGTAACCTTAGTACACAGCTGAGGGGAATGCAGACTGGTGCAGCCACTATGGAAAACAATATGAAGTTTTCTCAAAAAATTAAAAATGAAATTGCCACTTGGCCCGCAATCCCACTTCTGGGAATATATCCTAAGAATCCTGAAACACCAATCAGAAAGAATATATGCACCCCTATGTTCACAGTAGCATTATTTACAATAGCCAAGATCTGGAAACAGCCCAGGTGCCCATGAGTAGATGAGTGAATAAAAAAGCTGTCGTACATTTACAAAATGGAATACTCTGCAGCTGTAAAAAAGAAGGAGCTCTTACCTGTTGCAACAGCATGGATGAACCTGCAGATTATTGTGCTAAGTGAAATAGCCAGTCGGAGAAAGACAAATATCACATGATTTCACTTACATGTGGAATCTAATGAACAAAATAAACAAAATAGAATAGGTCCAGAGGCATGGATGCATGGAACAGACTGACAGATATCAGAGTAGAGGGGGTGGGGGGATGGGAAGAGATTAACCAAAGAATGTATATGTATATAGGCATAGCCCAAGGACACAGACAGTGTGGTGAAGGCCTGGGGTGGGGCAGGGGCTGGGTGGAGGGGGCAGAAGAGAAGAAAACCGAGGAAATTTGTAATACTGTTAGCAAAAAGAAAAATAAACAAATAAATAAAAGGAAAAACACAAAATAAAAAGTTAGGTAGCACAGTCCAAAGGTCAAAATTCAAAAGTTGTAAAAAGATATGTTGTGAAAAATATTGCTTTTACTGCTGTTGTCCAGCATCTGTTGTCCTTAGATGATTTGTATATCCTTCCAGAGAGAAAAAAAGCCTAAACAAGCCACTATGTTGAACTTTGTGTCTTGCTTAGGAAAACCTTTCCACCCTAAGACTAAAGAAGTTTCTCTTCTTGAAGTTTTGTAGTTTATTTTTTTACATGGATATCTGTAACTAAGCTTTCCTGTGTGTATGGTATGAGGCCAGAATTGATGGACTTTTAGGGCAGCCAGATCATTAGAGTTTCCCATCTCCTCAGTGCTGAGGGTCATCTACATGGTACACGTGGGCAGAGTCAAAGGATTTTTCATAACTGAATCTCTCATAACTTTCCAACCTGTGTAAGGGCAGAAGGAGGAAGCCAGATGAGCTGGGCAATAGGGCAAGTAAGATCTAGGACTCTGCCCCTGCCTGAAGTCAGGTGGAGAAGCTGGGGGATTTGGAGTCATGACTTCTCCCTAACTCAGGACTTCCTAAGGGTCACTTGGCTTAGAGCTCTCCTCAGTGGCAGAGCTGATGCTGTTTTTATTGGTGTGTTTGTCTACTTAGATCCAACGAATTGAGAATTTGAACCTCATGAGTTTGTTTTCTATTGTGGGAGAATGCACTAACTTTATTAAGCACCTGTTATGTCTCAGGTACAGTGCTTAGTATTTTATATATGCTATTTTGTTTTCTCCTTATGAACTTTGTTCAGGTTTTATAAGATCAGCTTTATCTTCACCCCAAAGATGAAGAAACTGAGATTTAGGGAAGTTAAGTGGTTTGCCTCAAGTTTTTCAGTTAGCTAGGAAAAGATTTGGGATTTGAACCCAGTTGGTCTGATTCCAAAGCTCACACCCTTTCCTAATAGCTAGAAGGCTTCAACTTAACAAAGTAAAGAGATTCTTTATGGAATTTATGGGCGTCAGTTGTTTTTAAGAACCATGAGCAGACTTCATTTGCTGCAAAGTAAAGTGATCATGGCAACTGATTGATTACTTTCTGAAAGTAAGAGCCAAGAAAGAAAGAATTCAGAATGGCTTATGTAAGCCTGTTGTGTATGTGTGGGTGAGGGGCCCAGGGCACTCAGATGAATCAAATATTCTGATGTCATAATGGGTTGCCCTATGCAACACAAACAGATTACACATTTTGCAAAAAAGGAATAAACCCCAACAGAATATAGAAAAAAGTGTTCAGTTCTAAATACATGCAACCAAAATGCAGTATTTCTTTGATGGTACCATAGGCTCTTTTTGATCTTGTTGATCTTCACATTCATTATTACCAGCCCCAGGTGTCATTATGGTACCTGGTTTTATAGAACAGATGTGCTGAGAGGGGTTATTTGGAAACTTTCCTGGAGGAGATGGAGAGGGCATGGAAAGTCGAGCAGAAAAGGGAGAGAATTCACAGTAGGGATCCTGTGTGCTTGGTGAGGTTCCAGGTTTCATCTGTGATGACTGACAACTTAGGTTTTCCTGATTCCTTGTTGATGAACTGTGGGAATTGAGAGGTAGGAGAAACAGTTAAGAGAAACCTCACCTCAGGGAGGGTGAAGCCCTGACTTGAGGGGTCCTTGTGTCATCGAGTCACACCACCTCCCCTGTTGGCTGAAGGTACTCCTTGCAGTGGAGGTAGATGGAGGCTCCATCTTCCTGGCTGTGAGGGGACACAGGAGGCGATCCTGAACTCTCTGGATTACTTAGGCCTCTTGGGTCAGGTTCTGAGGTATTCTGTCTAACTGTTTATTAGCTTTTTTTCCTTCAAGGACTACTTTATAATTTAGGGGCTACAGAGTAGGCAGTGGGTGGTCAGGGGAGTGAGGGAGGGTGGAAGAGGCACCAGCTCCTGCGAGCTGTCTTCATCAGGACGGCCTGACAGGCAGATGCCTCTGAAGACCTAGGGAAGAGGGTCATGGACCCTCCTCTTTGCCCCCAGTATCCACCCACCACTGCTTGTATCTGAGGCCTGGACTTCCACTCTCCTTCCTTTGACCTAAGGCAGTATCTTTTGCCAAAATGTAAATATTCCCTGAGGGCCTAAATATTAAGTTCTCATCAAGAAAACCTTAGATTGTTATACTTGTCATGGGCCGAGGATGAGTGAACTTAGAAAAGGCAGAGAAAGAGGGGAAGAATCTGACTCTTGGGACATGGTGGGTATTGGGGTGATGTGCTGTGGCTGGGGGGGGGTCTATCAACTGGTGGGGGAACTGTAAGTGCTCAGGGGAGGGTCCCAGGAGGGACTGTGTTTCCCCATTTAGCAGTCTGGTTTAGAGCCCAGTGCAGGGCGTGGTTGTGTGCCGTCTTCCTGGGCTGGGGCTCCCTTGGCCAATGAAGAGTTGAAGATCTCAGCAGAGGTCAGAGGTGAGCAAGGATGAAAGTGACACCACAGTCAGGCCAAGGCAGGCTAATTAGCTTCCTCCTTTCCCTCCTGCTGCCTGACCTGATATTTGAGGTGACATTTAAAGCCATTGTACAGATGTGTGGTGAGGCCATGGTGGAATGAACACTCTCTGGAGCCTGTGGAGAGATGAGGCTGGCAGCCCCTCCGTATGGGGCCCTTTCCTAGGCCTGGAGGGGAGGCGGGACCTCCCTTTACTATCTAGGAGACTCTAGTCCAGTGGTTCTCAACCTTCCTAATGCCACGACCCTTTAATACAGTTCCCCATGTTGTGGTGACCCCCCAACCATAAAATTATTTTTGTTGATACTTCATAACTGTAATTTTGCTACTGTTATGTCTTAGGCGACCCCTGTGAAAGGGTCGTTCAACCCCCAAAGGGGTTGCGACCCACAGGTTGAGAACCGCTGCAGTCTGATTCAGGACTCAGAATCCCCCTCCCTCCTGGACCCTTAGGGTGTGTGAGTGAAATGGGGTACACTCTAAAATTCAACCAAAATAGTTAAATGATTTAACTCAGTGCTGTGTTTAACAGAAGAGAGCAGGGACAGAAGTAGGTAGAGATCGCCGTTTCAGAATCATCTGGGGAGTTTGTTAAAAATGCAGGCTTCTGGAAGTGAGGCCTAGTTATCTGCATGGATAACCAACCCTCTAAGGTGATTCTGCTGCCCATTAAACTTTGAGAACCTCTGAGCTAGAGAATGAATGAGGTTAGCTTGGAAAAGGCCCCTTGGGAGAAGTGGACTTGAATTTCAGTGTGGTAGGTGATACTTAGGTGCTGTCCTCAGGTGTGGACCTAAGGAGCCTGTTTACCTGGGGACACCAGGCTCTCATAGGAGAGACTGGCGGATGCCCATCCCATCCCATGGATGGTGTGGCTGTGAATGTGTTGCCACAGGCTTCACTGCACCACTTGGGTGCTAATCGCCAAGGGGACAGAAGTGGTGTGGGAGGTGGCTGAGGATGGTGTCTGCTGGAGTGTTTGTTTCATCTTGCAACCAGAGCACAGCTTGCAGGGCGAAATGGTGGAGCCCACTTCCTGGGGTGGGGCGGGGGGAAACATCACGTCGGCAGGCAGTCTTCAGCCTGGCACGCAGACGCTAGCAACTGTGCCGCCTTCTGTGTGGCCTTTACTCGCTAGAGAGCCCCATGTGTCTGAGGAGCCGGCCAGTGCTGCTGCAGGAACAGTGGTGGTCATTGTTGTCTGGGGAGATGAGCGGGGAAGATCTGGGATGTGACTGGTTGTCTCCTTCCTCCATGCTGCTTGCCTTCTGCTCCATACACTAGTGCTGGTCTTATCTCCTGAGGAACACAGTGTTTTCATGTTGGGGTGGGTAGGGAGAGGGAGAAAGAACAGTGCCAAATTAAGAAGAAGGAACAGCGAAGGGAAGGGAACACATCTATGTAGTGACATCGAGTAACTGGTGATCATTCAGATGGGCATGATGGACGGAATGGACGGGCTGCCACTGGCCTGGAGATGCTGCTTGTCCCTGGAGAACATGTGCTCGTAGCCAGCTGGGTGGGCTGGAGGAACCTGCCAGTGGCCTGCTTGCTTTGACCACGATGAAGGAAGGAGCCACTGCAGAAGCATTAAGACAAACAGCAACAACCCAATAGAGCTCTTTCCTGGCCAATATCCCATCCTTTCTAATTGCACTGCAGCTGAATTGCAACTCTGACAGTCTCTTGGAACATTTTATTCAACTTCTGGCGGGGCTGTGTTTAAAGTAAGGCTTATGAGGCTCTGTGGGAAACGAGAAAAGAGCATTGGTGAGCTGGAGAGCTCCAAGGAGCCCAGCTTGATGGGTTGATGCCAATCTTCAGTCAAATTCCTGGCTGAATGGGTTCATCCTGGGCTTGACCCAACCTAGGTTCTTAGGTTCACAGTTTGTGAGGAAAGGGCTTGCACCAATGCTGTTCTTTAACATCTTTGTTCTCTTTCTGTCTCTGAAAATGAGGCTGTATGGAATATTTGCTCTTGATTACCAGAAGGAAAGGAACAGGCCCAAGAACGGGATGTGGAACAGGAGTATGAGCACTGTCAGAGTACTCTAGTTACACAGTGTCCACAGCCACTGGGAATCCTGTCTCACGGTCACATCTTCCCACAGGCCATCCTGTCTGTGTCTCCTGCAGGGTGGGATCCGTGGGTATGCCCTTCCCCCGTCACATTTCTCTCAAGTTGTGTTAGGGAAAGCCACTTTGGGCATTCTTATTTGGAGATGCTCTCCCTTGGATAACCACAAGCTAGGAGCCAAGGAAAAACGTGAAAGGCTGTTAGTACATGGCCACATGCAGGCTCTGTACTCAGCCTGTCCCCGTGACATGTCAGCACTGCCCTGGCAATCCTGCCCTATGGTGAGGGCTTCCGTCACTCTGAAAGATGTCACAGTTCCTCAGAGAACAATTCAGAGCCCCAGGAACTCTCTTTGGGAGGAGACAGATGGCTGAGCCACCTACTAGGCATTTGACCATAAGCAAGTTATTTAACCTCTGGCAACATGAGTTTTCTCTTCTGTAGCCTGGGGAAAGTGATTGCCATCCTTACAGACCTTGCAGGGCTGTTCAGAGGGCTGCACATTCAGGCGGCACCTGAATGATGGCTTTTGTTATTCATGAAGGAAGGGGGAGGCTATGGGTCCTGCCCTTCACTCTGCAGAGAGAGAGGAGGGGTTTGCATTTGAGCTAACTAAACTCTGGAGTCTTGTCCATTTAAGGTTATAACAAAATAATACTCACAAAGCCTGAGAGGTAGCTTTTGGGCAGTGGTGTCTACTCAGTCCCCAGACTGCCCTTAAGAAGGAGCCACGATACAGCCAATGGTGGTGCTGGGCAGGGCAGGCCAGTGGAGACTGTGGCTCTGCTCACTTTCTCCCTTTCCCTTCTGGCTGCTGCCCCTGACATGCCTCCTCCCCAGTCAGAGTTCTCTCAGAATCTGCAGCCCCGTCTCATGTTGGAGGCCTGGGCCCCAGGAAGAGCTGGCTGAGAGAGCTCGGCTTCCAGCAGCTGCCCGGAGGAGACCAGGAGGCCCGCGAAGCCAACGTTTCTGTTAGGACAGAGAGAAGATATTGCTGGCATGTCTAGGCTGAAACAAAAGCTGTGATGAATGTGTCTGTGGCTGCTGGGGTACAAGGTTGGGGTCCCCTTTAGTTTCACTTCTGTGAGCAGGTCTCCCAGCCACCAGGGCACAGCCTCACCATGTAGGTGGGCAATCCACTGTGAAATGCCACCCCCCACCCCCAAGCAGGGCAAGAACATGGTGCCCTGTCATCCTTCTCTAAACCTTAGGCAGTGCCTAGGGACTGAGCCCTACACAGTCCACTCCTTTCCCTGACATAGAAACAAAGTTTCTATGGGTACCCAGACTCATTTGCCCATTTATTCGTTCTGTTAGCTAATACTTGAGCACTTGCGAAGTCCCAGGCACTATATGAGGCACTTTGGGGGATGCAGTGATGATGACACGTAGACCCTGTCTTTGTGGGGAGATCAGGGAAGGCTGCCTGCATTCTGTGGCATTTGAGTTAGACCTTAGAAAATGCAGGAGGATCTGACCATGCTGAAGTGGGGGAGGGGGGAGGATGTGCTATTGGGGGGAAGAGCAGGAGCAAAGGCGTGGAGGTGGGAAACCATGGGGTGTATGGACGTATGGGAACCAGAATCTGGCAGGAGGGGAGAGTGGGGAACAAACACGTGAGCTCGCCTGTCTTCCGAGAGCTATTCCAGAAAGGCTCAATTCTTCCTTTCCTTGGAGCCTCCCAGGAGCTCTGTGAGGCAAATGCTGTTCTCTCCAGTTCATAGCGGAGGGAGCTGGGGCTTAGGAGGTGAAGTATCTTGATTGAAGCCCGGCGACTATTAAGTGGTAGCAGGATGTGAACCCATGGCTGTGTGACTGCAGGGCCTGTGCTGTCTCCCTGTAGCAGCAGACTGATCCCTGAAGGGACCTCGGGAGGAGGCGTCTGTGGCCTTTTTCTGGTCACACAGGTCTAGCAGTCTTGGGCAGGGTGTGCCTATGGTTTCTGCAGAGCAAGGCAGTGAGGCTCTGGGTCTTCTGGGCTGGCTTTGGAGTCCAGGATGGCTGAGTTCCTGGCTTCCCACCCCCGTCCTGTTGGGGCACCACTGGCCTCTGGCATGGGAAGCAGGGGAAGGCAGGACATTAGGAGATCCTGGAATGAAATTCAAGACTTGACCTTGACTGTGGACTCGTTCCTAAGCCCACCTCTAACCTAACCTCTTTGTGAAAGCCCTCCCTGCCTGCCCTCCCCATCTCTGACCTCCCCTTGGGCCTATGCAGGCTCGGTCTGCACAGGTGGCGGTATTCTGCTCTTGTTCCTTTGTTGCTGTGAAACGGGCTCCCGGCACAGTCAGCCTCTGTGTGGGAGGACTGGTGGTTGTCTTTACAGGCAGGCATTTGCTTAGAGCAGGCTGCGTGTGAGCCCTGCGTCAAGAAATTCCGGCCTCCTCAATCAGCGTTGGTGGAACTAGGCTCTGCTGAGGGGACTGGCTGTGAAGGATGAGTTCAGGGTGGGATGACGGACCGCTTCTGGGACCAGTGGTATCTCTGGTATCTCCGCTTGCTCCGGCTGCTGGATCGAGGTATTCCTGAGTGTGTGTGTGTGTGTGTGTGTGTGTGTGTGTGTGTGTAAGAGAGAGAGACAGAGGAAGATATGTTCACATGGACGTACACAGAGATAGAAACAGAGAAAGACACAGCAGAGAGGTGCACAGAAAACAAGAAAGGAGAGAAGAGGGAATGACACAGAGGTCAGTAGCCAACCCATGAAAGTAAAGAAAGGCTGTTTTCCTGGGGACATTTGTGACCCAGCTGGGAATCAGGAGCATGGAGCCATTTGGGGAACATCTGTATATCAGGATCTCATTTCTTGCTCAGTACTATAGTCAAAGACAAGTTAAGCCCTGTCTTGCAGGTCTCTCGCTAGAACACCGAGAAGCAGTGCAGCAAAGAGAATGGTCTCTGCAGCAGGAAGCTGGGGGCAAGCAGACAGAGGCTCACATCTCAGCTCTGCTGTGCACCGGCTCTGTGCCCCCCAGCTAATTGCTGTGACCTTTCTAAGCTTGTTTCCCCATCTGTAAACGGGCATGGTAAGACCTAGCTGCTGGGGTTGTAAAGGAATTATTTAATTCATACCTGTAAGACACACAGCGTAATGTCTGGTGCACAGTAGGTGCTTTGTAAGTGTTCTTTCCTCCTTCCATGTCTCTCAGCATCGAGGAGCTACCGAACACGTCCTGGGGACGGCTCCCTTTGTGGATTATCTGTAGGTAGAGCCGGTACAGAATTTGCAGTTAGTGGATAAAGGAAGGGAAAGTTCATTTTATTCCTCAGATTAATCTGACCTTAATACATTCCACCATCCAATATTGATGCACTTTAAATCTCCTGGTCATGTGACACAAATCCAGACATTGCATTGTAAGGAAAAGCCATTGTTAACTGGGTTGAGTAATTGGTTTGTACAAAATGTTTAGTGTTATTTTTAAAAGCTTTGGCTCCTTTAAAAGGTCTGGACGAGAATGAGATCAAACCCCTGACAGAAAAGATGGTGCTGCTACATACCCCAGTGTGTATTTATCTCCACCGGGAACAGCCTTAGGTGTGCAGGAGGTCAGTGCCAGGTGGAAGCAGAGAGCTGCACAGAGCAGGGCTCTTATCAAGGAGAAATCCAAGATGGAGGGAACCAAGCCAGCACATGCGAAAAGCAGTCTCTCACTAGCATTGAGAAACACGCCAGTGGGAGCTGGACTTGAGATGAGATGAGAATGTTAGGAAGAGAGCCAGAACTTCTAACTGGTGGAAATCGTAGCCTGGGGGAAGGGGAAGGAGACTACAGGTGTGAACCCCCCTTGGGATCTGTGTGACCTCAGGCAAGTTACTTAACCTCTCTGTGCCTCCTTTCTTTCATTATAAAAGGGGATGATGATGATGATGATAGTAGCATCAACTCAGAGGATTGCTGTAGGGGTTCAGTGAAATGCTTATCCTAGTGCCTGGCATGAAGAAAGTGCCCCTTACATGTTAGTTTTCATTACCAAGACAGTTAATTTTTACTCTCCCACAGACATCTCAGGAAAGACAGGAACAGGTGGTATATAATCACCAGGAGCTGAGAAAAGTCCAATTAAGAATTGTTAGAGGCTTAGAGACAATTTATACTTACATGAATTAAAACAAGATCCCAACTAACATATGATGCAAATTATAAGAAGAAACTAGATGTTAATGTATAAGCTATAATACCAATAATTAAGTTTTATTTTTTAGAAAATGCTTGAGCCCTGGCCGGTTTGGCTCAGCGGTTAGAGCGTCGGCCTGCGGTCCAGAGAGACCCGGGTTTGGTTCCCGCTGGGGGCGCGTACCTCAGTTGCAGTTTGTCCCTGGCCCCTCGTGGGTCGTGCGGGAGGCAGCCACTCGATGTGTCCCTTTCACGTCGATGTTTGTCTCTCTTCCTCTCTCTCCCTCCCACTCCATCTGAACAAAAAGTGGGAAAAAAAATGTCCTCGGGTGAGGATTAAAAAAAAATGCTTGAATCCATGAATTGCAAACCAAGGTTTAAGTGTTGGCTCCATTACTTTCTAAGTACCCTTGAATAAATGATTTTCTCTCAGTTTGTTAACATGAAAAATGGGAATGTTAATAACAAAACCTGTATTATAGAATTTTGGGGAAATTGTGTTAGTGCTTGTAAAAGTGTTGGGCATTTTTAGAAATGTCAGGTTAATGGATTTATGGATTGAGGGATTAAGCTGTCTCCTTGATAGCCAAAGTTGGTTGCCGGAATTTCTTCTGTGCATGTTTTGTCATCATGTGTGGCTGTAATTGGAAAGCTTATGGTCTTTCGTAAACAATGTCTCTATGGTTTTCTTTAATGTGAGGCTTTAGACTAGCAGCTTCTGACTGTGTGGGGCAACTTACTTCCAGGGTTTTGGGGGGTTGAGTGTTGATTATATTACCCAGTTTTGGTTAATGGGTATCACAGTATTACACATGTACATGTATGCACACTAACATCCATGTTCAAGCAGATTTTTTGGATATAGCAACTTCCCTCTAGTAACTAATGTTAGCTAACATTCTCTAGACAATGGCATGCTTTAACATGGTGTGCTCGAGTGAGCTAGCTCATGGGAGATGCTCAATACATATTTGTTGAATGAATGGATAAGTGATGAACCCGTCCTTCTGGGCAGTGAACAAAATTCTCCCAGATCTCTCTTTAGTGTAACAGAATTTAGCTCCCTTCATCTGTTTTAGGATTTTATGTTATTTCACCCTGACATTGTCGTGCCTCATGTCATCTTGAAAGTAACAGGCCCCAAGAAAGTGAGGAGGGACTAAGAAATGAGAAGAAGTGGGAAATGATGAGTTTAGCCCAAGGAACTGAAATATCGACAAGCTGTGTGCCAGCCTGAGTCATTCTCTTGGCTGTGACTGGGGGATAAATGAAGCTGTGATTTGACACACCTAGGAAGAGGGAGGAAGCAGTAGAACACATCATAGAGCGGAAATAAACTTTACGTAGAGATGACATTGCGTGCTTGGTGATTGCAGACCAATCTTTTGTCTCCCCCATCATTGCTCATTACCGGTAAGGATTTAAAAACATCAAAGGGATTGTTTTCTAGGCCTGTACTTAACTATATGTAAGGATTTATATGAGAATGAACTGCCAGCTTGCTCAGGAACATGATTATTTTGATGATTTATTTCATTAATAGCAGATGCTGTTTTTACGGCGTTTGTTGTTGGGTGTTTGTCACTCTGCTGATTGTGTCCTGTGCTTACAGACGGTGACTAGGGAGATGGTTCCTGTGGTGGGATTGCCCATCAAAAGAAAGGAGCTCATACAGACATGAAACATGAGTGGTATATGAGAGAAGAGAAGTAACACTGCTGTTTGTTGTTGAGTTTTGGTGTATCCATGGGAACCTGACAAGTGAGGTAGAGGTTTATATTCCTTTGTTTATATGTTTTGTTTGTTTTTTTGGTAATGAAACGGGAAAAGTGCAAGTACCGATGCTCTTTATTCATAAAGCATCAGGCAGTGTTTCCCAGGGTGTGGGAACATCGGCCACTAGTAGTACATGAGGTGATGTTTAGGCAGTTTGCAGGTGCTGCTGGAGGTTCTCTTGCTGGTCACTGCCTGACACTGCCCGAAGGACAATCTGATATGCCTGTGTCTGCTTCTGATGAGCTGTCCACCCCCCTGCCCCCATCCCACCCAATGCAGACCCTCCTTAGCCCCATCCATCCCTCAGATCTCCCCTCATTCCCACTTCTTCACCTCTCTTTTACCTTCCCACCAGCCCTGTCTGGGCCTTCCTCTGCCCTGCCTTCCTCTCTGGTCCCAGATAGCTGCCCCCTCCAGCCTCACCACTCCTTCAGCCAGCTCTCTCCTTCTCCCCTGGCTCCTATAAAGGCACAGCCCCATGCCACCTGTAATCCCATTCCCTGGCATTCCTCTATTATTCTCTGACCCGTTGCCAAGCCTCCATCCCTTCTCATCCCTATGCCTGGGTCAACTTTGCCAATTGGATCCTGGGTTTCCCACCCTGGGCCTGTCCCTTCCTGACTTCCTGGCTTCTAATTCAGTGCTCTTTCCTCCCAGGAGCCTCTGTCTTCTCTTCCTTTGCTCCTGCCTTATGTGACCTCTCCATTGTCCCCAGCTCACTAGTTTATGTTAAAAATAAATTTAAGTAAAAAATGGAGATGATTTAAAACATTATCAAGGAAATAACTGCAGGAGGTATGTGGATATGGTGAAATGGGGACAGAAGTATAAAAATGACTGTGGAAAACATAAGTGATAGATTGAATTTACAACATAGGCTTTAGGCTGCTAATTTCTTCTTAGTCCTTTGTCTGCATTCCTATAGCTACCACAAAATGCTTTGACTTCTGGATCAGAGACCAACTGGTTCTCATCACTGGATGTACATTAGAATCAACTGGGATCTCTTAGTACCATGTCCAGTTCCTCCCTCCCCCGACCTCCTAGCAATTAAATTAGAATTGCTGAAAAGGAGGCTGGACACTGGCATGTTTAAAGAGCTCTGGGGGTGATTCTGGTGGCAGCCAGGGTTGAGAAGTGCTTACTGCCATCCTTTAATATGGATGCCAGAGAGTAGAGGCAAAAATTACTTTAGCAAAGTAACAAAATAAATGAGAAAATCAGTCTCTATATGAGAATAGTAAACACAGGGATAAACGTAGGCATGTACTAAGAAACAAAATTTAAAAGAACACAATCCTGTGCCTATAATTCATGCAACGTTCTTCAGAAACTTCAGCTAAAAGCATTTTCTGTCCCCACCTACCTTTCCTTTATATTCCCAGGAAAAAATGTACCTGTGGCCCAGGGTGTTGTCTGGCCCCAGCTTGCTTTGGTTTTGCCGCTCTCTGCTCTGGCTCCCTAGGGCTCTGGAGATTGAGATGGCAGTCTGTCACTGCAGATGTCGGAAAACAACAACAAAACAGCTTTCCTTACTCGCTTAGTATAACTCCAATAGACGGGCACTGCCCGTGTTCAGCTACAGTTAGAGAAAGAAAAATCCCTTCTCCCTTCTGGATAGGTGGGCAGTGAGGGCAGTAACTTGCCTCAAGCCTTCACGGTGTCAGGCTCTTCTTCAGCCAGGGATCTACTTGTGTTTCTCACTGCAGTTCTCTTCTCCCTGTGTGGCCATTCTCTGTGCCTCAACCTTCAAATCTCCCAAACGTTCTAATCCAAGGATTGACTCTGCCCAGCTGCAGTGCAGCAGGCCCTCATGGCTGCAGCTCTCAGAGCACCCTGATATTTGGTCTCCTCCTTCCCATGCCTGGGCCCTCTTCCTGGCCCCTGGTCTCTCACTGACAGATGCCCTGTCTCTGGCTTGCTTTCTGCTCAGCTCTGGCCCTTGCTGGGTCAGACTTGGTATTTCTGCTTTGTCCATTTAGGCCGGTTCCTAGCCTGCCATGGACTACCAGGCTGGATACGGACCTTGGTTTGGCTTGTCCTTCTCTTGTTAGCTGTTTCATATATGAGCCCAGCATGATATGTGGCTTCTTTGCACCAGCCTTTATGACTTGTTCCTCCCCTCCTATGGTCAGTAGGAAAAAGTGAAGAAAAGCGAGCAGCATGTGTATGAAAAGTGCATCAGATGGCTCTCCTGTGCTGGGGATTTCTTAATTAGAGGAAGTTAGGTTGTAATCACCTCCTCATTTGAGTTGAATATTCATGTAATTCATAAAGAAGTTACTTTAACTTAGCTTTTTAGGTCACAAATAGATATCTCTTATAGTTATTTAATTGACTTTTGGCACAGGACTACTTTCCTAAAGGAATCGGGCTTCTTGTCCAATAAACAGTTTGAACACAGCTTGAAACACCATCCCAGAGCAATTCCCTGTTTCTCCACACTAGAGCCTTCCCAGCAACCTTCATAGTTTTTGTGCTTCCACCGGAAATGCCCGAAGTCTCCCCTTCTAAACTTCAAAGCCCCCATGTCCTCCAGAAAAAGCTACCCTGATAATCATACCAGGTTCTGTTCAGAAACTTGTGGGCACTTTGGTGCAAGGCCGGTATTCTTTTTTAAAATTAACCCTCACCCAGGGATATTTTCCCATTGATTTTTAGATAGAGTGAAAGGGAGGGAGGGAGGGGAGGAGAGAGGGAGGGGGAAGGGTGGGGGGGGGGGGAGAGAGAGAGAGAGAGAGAGAGAGAGAGAGAGAGAGAGAGAGAGAGAGAGGTGAGATAGACACATTGATTGGTTACCTCCTGCATGACCCTTATTAGGTTTGGGGATCGAACCTGCAACCCCGACCCTTTGGTGCTTGGGCCGATGCTCTAACCGCTGAGCCAAACTGGCCAGGGCAAGGCTGGTGTTCTTGAATCACAATGTGCTCCTGTGAGTAGTAATAGGACCCACCTCAAGGGGTTGTTGTGAGCATCGAAGGAGTTAATATGTGTGGTCAGTGCCTGGAGTGGATAAGTGCTCAGGAAACGTGTGCTGTCCTTTCAGATATGTGCTGCTTTTAGGAGCTTAGTTGTTTCTAGGAGTCCTTTCCCTCCACTGAAAGCAGAGCTTCCCTGAGGGCAGGTTCTTTCCCACCATCCCTTTGTAGTCTCACCCAGACATCTAGTGCAAGGTTGTATTCTCATAGGAAAACCAACAAGTAACTTTGGCTAACAGGGTGTCTGAACTCTCCAGGAAGTGAAGAAAAGGTACTGATTGATTATCATTGAATTGTTAAGGAGGGAAAAAAAAAAAGATAACTAATGGTTTGACAATTCCAATATCTTATCACTTTGGGTCCTCATTATATCTCTTTGAGATAGGTTAGTTTAGTTCCCATTTCACAGATAGAAAGTGGTTTTGTGGGGGTTACATACTATACTAAAGTCACAGATCTGCTAGAAGAGTCAGTCCAGGACTCCTGACTCCAACTGGGATGAGTTCTGTCCTATACCTGCTGCCACACAGGTGGGGAGATCCCACCCTTCTCTCTCTCCAGCATGCATGTTAAACTGCATGTCTGCCCATCTCCCCTGTCAGCAGAAAGGAGAGCATATCACTGGGATGTCTTGTCTGTGGTGTGAGATCACCAGACAAGATATATGTAGGCCAAGTCCTGGGGGAAGGACACTGATAGCGCTCTGAGGTCCTGGTGTGGTGTTTCCGTCCAGTGGGCTGGAGGTGACTGTGATGTGAGAACAGTAAAGCAGCACTTCCTGGGGTGTGTGGTGACCTCCTGGAGCCTGGTCCTCTGTTGTAGCATGTTCAGCAATTGTTTAGAGCCAAAGGGCAGTGGGGCAGCTGTGTCCCTGGATGGTCAGAAAGCCAGCCAGATTCTAGTGTAAGCTCTTCACTTTGTGGATGGAGGTGGCTTGTTGTCAAAGCTATTGTGAAGGTAATAAATAGTGTTATTATTAGTGGCAGTAGTAATTGTACCCACTAAGGGCCCAGGCATAGCAGGGAGTGTTTAGGGGGAGGAAGTAGGATTTCTGCCTTCAGGGAGCTCACAATTCAAACTCCTAAAAGATCAGGAACTAGCAGTAACTTTTCTGAGTCTCTGTTGGCCCCTCTATCAAATGATGGACTACTTATAAGGATTCCTTCTAGTTCCATGGTTTTATGTGGACAATACCTGCAAAATAATACACCTACAACACCTACAATATATCTGTGTGACCCACAAGGTATCATTTCATGTAGAATAGCTAAATGAGTGCTATGAATTCACAAGAGGGATAAATATTTGGGTCTGAATGAAGGAGGGAATGCTCACTCACTCAACAAATGTGTTCTAAGGGCCTACATATACTACACCTTATTCAAGGCTCTGGGAATACAATGCTGAAGAAGACAGTGTTCTTGTCTTCGTGAAGCTTTAGAGTCTAGTGGGGGAGATAGACAATGACAGATAACACAGTGTATAGTACAGTGGCAGGTAGAATAAAGAGAGTACTGAATTAAGCTATAGTAGTCTTTAATGATGAGGATGGAAGATGGAGAGTACAGACTGTTCAGAGTGCCTGTGTGGTCAAAGTTAAGTTTGGAGGGATAGGTTGGGGCCACCTTGTAAATAGTCTTGCTTGTACATCAGGCTAAAGGCAAATGATGGCAGGGTAGTAGCATTCAATTTTTAAAATGCACTGAGCAATTTCCACACACCAGGCAGTAGACTAGGTGCTGGGACCAGAAAGAAGCACAATATATAACACAGCAGAACCAAATGCCCAATTCCTTCATGCATTTGAAGTGTGTCTGTTTCCAGAGAGCAGTTAGGGTAGGAGATGCATGATTTTGAGTCATCTGCCTAAAAGTGATAGTGAAATTGATATTAGCTCAGGGAAGATAGTGTAGGGGAAAATGTGACTAGTATAGACTGATCTTAGAAAGTGTGGACATAGGGAGACAGAATCAAAGGAATGGGAAGAATACTCCTAAGGGTAGGAGGAGAGCTAGGATACCATAAGCTCATGAGAGTAGAGGAGAAGGGACGGTTAGGGCTCCCCATCTGTAGGGACATGGGGCAATGTTGAGGGCTTTGGGGACAGAAGGCATTGGTGACTACTCACAGCATTGTTTCAGCATCCTCAATGAGGAGAAGCCAGATTGTGGTGGTAGGAGGTGGTGGGGATGAGGCAGCAGCAAGCACATGTTGTTTGTTTGAGGAATATATCAGAGAATGTAAGGTCAAATAGCATGGTGGTTGGTGGGACATTAGGGACGTGAGTTTTGTTAAAGAAGGGAGGCCTGAATGTGTTTGAGGCTGGCGGAAGGAAGCCAGTGACAGAGAGAACTTTGAAAATGATGAACAGAAATAGATTTACTAATCCATTCAATAAATATTCATTGAGCACCATGTTCTAGGCACTGTACTTTTTGGTGGGGATACAGCATGAATAAGGCATGCAGTCGTCATGAAATTTACATCCCAGTGAGTGAGGCAGACAGTGCACGTGTCATATAATGAGAGCTTGTGCTAAGTGCTGTAATGTGCAGCAGTGACCTGGAGGAGGGAAGGATGGGTTGAATGAAGAGTGCAGATGGAAGTGGTAGACCGGAGGAGGGAGAGTGCTTCCTCTGTTGGAAGGAAGGAAGAAAGGGGTGCTTGGAGAGCTATTTTTAAGTAGAAAAAAGGAAAAAAATGAGGAAATGCAATTCAAATGGCATTTATATTCTTAAGCAAAGGAGTAGGCAGTGCCATGGACTGAGACCTGAAGGGTGGGATAGTCCAAGACTTTGGATAGGTCCTTATGTGCTTCATTCAGCTTCCACCAACCCTGTGATGTAGGAGGTGTTATTCTCATTAAATAGGTGAGATAATGAGGGGACTCAGAGAGAACCCCCATTGACCCATAGCTAGGGGCAAGGGGGAGGGTCTATCACCTGGATACTCTGCCATTCAGCGGCTCAGAGGGGACTGTTAATGAGCAAGGAACCACCAGCCTGTCAGTGCAATCAAGAGATCAGTTCCTCCTCCTTCCTCTTATACAAAACCCTGTGCTGGGCCCTGTGGGAAACCCTTGGAGAGGAGATGACATCTGTGCCTGGACTGCATTAAAAACTGATAAATGAAGCCATCAGTACATATTTTCTATTAAGCACACTGTCCGTGTGAGTATTTGGATTTATACAGATATGAATAGAGCAAGGGAAAAGGGCATTCAGGGTGAGAGAAAATGCAGTGCAAACACTGTAGTGATTCAGAGGGTAGGTGTACTCAGAGGAGGCTGGGGCTTTACCAGATAGAAGTGAATTTACTGGTTGGAGAGATGGTATTAGGTCAAACAAGAGCAGTGGTAAGAACAGGTTTTTATTTAACATTTTCTTTACCCCCAGCAAAAGAAGAAAAACACACAGCTGCAAGAGACCTCTCATTTCAGAGGTGAGGAAACTGAGCTCAGAGAGATGATTTCACTTTCTAAAGTCCTACAGCTAATTGTTGGCTGAGCCTACTTATGAAACCAGGGCACACAAACTCCTAGTTGAGGCTTCTAGCCATGACATTCCCCTGTGGTTTCAACTCAGGTCTGCCCCTTGTACATGCTCAGCAGCCCTGATGTATCATTGTATGTGGAAGAATGGGCAGACTGGAGAATTCATGGGTTTGAAGAGTGTCTCGTTTAGATTCTGCGTTTTAAGACTCCAGGCAAAATTTCTAAGAAGCCCCAAAAGCAGGATTGTATTTCTTTCTCCATCTTCCCTTGTTATTATCATAAAAAATAAACTCAGTAGAGTTGGAAGTGGCACCTCCTGGCTCTCCCAGTCTGTTGCAAATTGCCCTCTAAAGAACCCAGCCCAGGGCAAAGGCAGAGGAGTGTCTTCCTTGTAAACCAAGGCAAGGAGGAAGAACTGGCATGGGGCTTTTAATCTATGTTCGTACCAAATGAAATCTGTTAGATGGGATAATGAGCTCCATATTTTATAGACTATTTTAAGCCTGTCTCAAAATAAAGTACAGGGCTAGGGGTGGAGAAGGACGTAAGTCTTGGAGACAAAATGCCATGGCTTACTCATCAGTGTT
This sequence comes from Tadarida brasiliensis, assembly GCA_030848825.1. NCBI lineage: Eukaryota > Metazoa > Chordata > Mammalia > Chiroptera > Molossidae > Tadarida > Tadarida brasiliensis. The sequence goes on along the minus strand of CM061260.1, from coordinate 60,394,188 downwards.
TTCATTTTAATGATTCCAACCCCAGTACAAGTCCCTCAGTGACACTGTAATGGAAACCACATTTTTTTTTTTTTTTCCTGCTGGAAGTTTCTGGATGAACACAGCCAAATGCTTCGAGGCGTAATTAAGGTTATAAACTCCCATCCTCAGTAATGCACAGACCTTTCACCCCAGGGGGGCTCAACTAGAAACAATGTGGTTGGAAAGCAGTTGAAATTACAGAGACATTTCTTCCACCAATCTGGACCACTACAGCTCCTTTTCTGGGCCTTCCCTCCCCTTCCCCTTAACCTCTGCCCCATCCCTGGGAAGAAATAAACCAACACATAAATAAATAACTCTGGTATTGACTCTTTCTCTGCCACAGTGACAGAACCTCAGTCAGATGCCGCTGTGTCTGCGGAGGGCTGGACAGGGCTAGCAGAGGCAGGACATGTGTAGCATGAAGGGCAGCCAAGGGAGCCTGACAGTAGATTGGGGTACTGGAAGGGGGCGGTGCATGTGTCGTCAGTAGGTATGGGAGGAGGTGGGGAATGTTCTGCACATTACAGGCTGGAAAATCCACCTCATAGGAATGTCTTGAGGACCTACGAGAACAAGGTGGCCCCTTTTCTTGTGTTTGGACATGATGGACTGAGATCTCTCTCAATTTGTGTCTCCTTGGCCTTGACAAACTTTCTCAATCTGCAAAGATCAAAGTTAAGAAACTTGGCACGGCCAATTGGATTACGTGGGCTTATTTTCCCCCATGTTAACCACATCTTGAACACCTGGAAAATATAAGATAGTGGGAACCTTTAGTGCATATATACAAACTTACTCTGGCCAATTTCAGCCCAATTTTATCCATGTAGGGAAGGTTCTAGTTAGCACAAGGAACAATGGAAGGACTAGGATATTTGCCCCTGACTGCCTTTGTCCCATACTCTGCCCCTGAGGGTAGTGATTCTGGAATAGAAAACTATAAGACACAGCTCAGCACTGTGCTTGGCTCCTTAGAAATCATATCACCGCTTCATTTCTCTTCTCACTACCCCCATCACCAAAGGGATTTATGTTCACAACATCACCTTCAGGAAGATGTATTGATGAGTACATTTTTGATTCATCTATCTAACAAGTATTAAATATATCTTTGAGCTTCAGCTTCCTCATTTAAAGGATTAGGGTAATATCTATCTATAGTAGTTATAAGAGCCATTCATTAAATATTTCCAGCTTTCCACCTTCCTGTCACATGGTAAGATTGATTGTACTTCCCTACACCTTTGACTATGTGACTTGATTTGACCAATGAAATGTGAGCAGAGTTAGGTGTTTCATTTCTACATGGAAGCTTTAAAAGATGAGCCCAGCTGGTGTGGCTCAGTGGTTGAGTGTCGACCCATGCACTAAGTGGTTGCTGATTCGATTCCTGGTCAGGGCACATGCCCAGGTTGTGGGCCAAATCCCCAGCGGGGGGCATGCAGGAGGAGGCCAGTCGATGTTCTCTCTCATCGATGTTTCCATCTCTCTCCCCCTCTCCCTTCCTCTCTAAAAATTAATAAAGAAAAAGAAAGTTAAAAAAATTAAAAGATGATATACTATTTACGTCATGGATTATAGAAGTTGTGTTGGCATAACGCTTCCATCAGCCTGGGACCCTGAGTGACTATGAATTTAGTCCTCTGCTGAGCTATATTGAATATGTAGGATGAATAAGCAATAGTCATCTTTTCTGTTAAGCTGCTGACATTTTGAGGTGGTTGGTAGTCATAGTCTATAAAGCCTGTATTGATTGATATATATTACCTTATAAGGCTTTGCAAGGCATTACCTTGGATGCAGTGCCTTCCAAATAGTAGACATTCAATAAGTGGTAGATATTTTATTTTTGCTCTGAATATCATTTAGGATGCTTCTGGCTGCTGGTAACTGAACCTGAACTTCAATAAATACTTCTCCTCCTCTCTTCCTGCTTCTTCTGCTTCTCTTAACAAGAAGTTCAGAAGTTTGGTCATTAAATCAGAGGCCCAATATTATCACCAGATTCTCTCTTATATACTCTGGTTGGATACATTAGATTTCTTACATCTATAGATTGTTGCATTTCATTGGTTTTGGAAGATTCTCAGCCATTATCTCTGTTCTTTTTCTTCTCTTCTTTTGGAATACCAATTGACTGAAATGGAAGTTACTTGAATTTGAATCAATTTTCAAATTGATTGAAATGAACACTTCTTACTGTATGTCTGTATTTCTTATCATGACGTCTACATTTTTCATAATTTTATTTCTCTATGATGCATCCTAAATTGTTTCTTCTGACTTATCTTCCAGTTTATTATTTCTCTATTCAGCTGTGACTAATCTGCAATTAAATTTGTTCATTGACTTCTTCATTTCAAGTATTTTTCAGTGCTAGAATCTCCACTTAATTCTTTTTCAAATAACTTTTAAAGTAAGTTTAATAAAAAATATTGAAGCTTGTCTTTTATTTATTACATTATAGTCTCTGATAATTCCAATATCTGAAGTCTTTGTGGGTGTGTTTCTATAGTCTGTTTTTTCTGATGGTTCTTGCTCATGGTGTTTTTTTCCCCTTGTGTTATCTTTGATTGTGTCCTGGTCATTATTTTTGAAAAAGATTTTACAAGAATATTTGAAGCCTAGAATGGTAACTTTCTCCTGCAATGATTATTTTCTTTTGCCAGAGTCCTAGGAATACTATCATCCAGTTCCATTTTAACCGAAGTTGAATGCTTGAGCATTGGACTCAGATTACAGGTAGCTGTGTTTCAAGTTTTCACGAGAGCTGGTTTGTTCTAGATTACCTTTACCTTGAGGCTGAAGCCTTCCTTGTGTGAGGAAGCCCAGCTTAGAATGGATTATTATTTATCAGATTCTTTCCCTTGGTCATGCCCTGAACTTTGATTTCTGCCTTCCTTACCCACACTGGCTGCCCACAGCACAGTTTAGTTTGCCACTATTTCTTGCAGATTGGTGATGCTCTCAGGGCAAAAGCAGCATTATGTTTGGGGCCAACCTCTTTGGATTCTCACCTTCTTCTAGGTTTTGGCCTAATAATTCTTTGTTATCTTTTTAGCTCTCGTATGCTTTTAAGAAGATTTAAAAAATCATCAGTGAGAAGGTTGGTGCTAATGGGCCAAACTGCCATTACAAGAAATGGAGGTCACAGGACCCCAATTCTCTGCATCTTCCATTCCTTATAGTTGCAAGATGGCTGCCACAACCCATTTATCACATGGAGAACCCACAAGTGAAGGAGCATGTATTTCATGTGTGTATTCACAGAGGTCTTTTTAAGAGCAAGAAAACCTTTCCCAGTGTCCCTTGGGAGAGACTGTTCCTCATGTCTGAAAGGACACAATATTACCACCAATTCTTAAACAAGTCACCAGAAAGGGAACTCAATTTTTCTGATTGGTGTAACACAATGAACACTTACCTTGTGGGTTGGAAAGGTCTCCACCTCCACTAAAGCACAATGCTTGATTTCTGAACAGAATCTAGGTTCTGTAAGCAAGGAAAAAGAGGGGAAATGGCTCCTGGGCAGGCAACCAACTGTATCTATCTGTTCTATACTCAGCTAGAGTTGAGGATTAAGAAGTGGAGGTGCGTTTCTTGCCCTACCTGGGGACAAACATGCTCTGAGTGATGTTTAAAAATGTAGAGCTAACCCTTAATGGAAAGGATTCAGAAGTATCAGAGCCATGTTCCTGGAAAGCACACGTTGTAACTTAAAAACTGTAAAAAATTGAGATAGCCCATGATCAACATGTAATAAATTTATTTAATCAAAACTATTCAAAAATAAAATTCTATAGTAGAATGAATGGCCTTATTGGAAGTTTATTCACAAAATTTAATTATACCACAAATTACTTCTGTAACAGCATATTGCAAAAAAAAAACTAATGCATCTGATGGAGTCATATGGCTTCATTGGGTTAGCTGAGTCCTTCCAGGTGTTCCTGGCAGAGGTGGGCTGCAGCTTGCAGAAGAAGGATTATATTAAGGTTTAAGAATCCTCACAGACCTCAGGAACAAGAGCATCACTTCCCCGGTAGGGCTGGAAGGCTATCCTTGTTCTAATATACCTACCCTTATTACCTAGGAGCAGGGTTGGAGGGCACAGAGGTGACGTATGAGGGTATCAATCAAAGACCACCTTTTTTGAAGGCTGGCTTGCTCCTTGCCTTAGAGAAACTGAATGGGACAAGAGGCCTCAGAGGGAGGGACATTTATTCCTCCATCCCTGACGGGACACTCCATAGTTCCATTTGAGGAGAGGAGACCCAATTCCTGAATCAATGCCTTCCACAAGTTCAGGATCCACCTCCCTCCCTTTCTTCTAATTATACCATGTCTGTGGCTTGACCTTATCTTAGAAGTTTCCCTTGTCAGTCCATCACTTGCCACAGGTTGTTAGGAAGTCCCTCGAAGGAGATACCCGAAGAAGGTGTGCCAAGCAGGTTGAAAGTGTGCATGGGGTGATATTTTTGGCCATGGGCACATGAGTACAGTTGGGTTTTTTTTGGTGTGTGTGTATGTGTAGGGTGGTTTCAAATGGGGTGAAAGTGAGTTGAAAGTATGCCTACTAATAGGTCCTGTCCCCTTTTATCATCTCCAATATACTTCATCCTTTAACTCCACCAGGTAAAGTTGTTGATTTGCATGGCTCAAAGAAAAACCTAAAACTTAATAAAGTTAGGAAGTATCAAGCCCAGTGGCCAGGCTTATTTTGCTGATTGGATTGCTTTTCGGGCTGTATGCTGAATGTTTTAGTGTGACAAGACTTTGAAGTCAAAATGGCCTGATTCAGCTCACATCTTCACCATTCACTATTGCCTACTGTTGGACATGTCACTTAGCCTCTCTAGACCTCAGTTTCCTCATTCATAAGATGCTGACACTATCACTATTTACCTAATAGGGTTATTGTATGGATTAAGGGATGTTACACATGTTAAAAGCTTAATAAATGTCAGCTATTAATTCTTAACCCATATTGCCTAAAATCTAACTTTTGGATGAGAAGAGAGTAGTGGAATGGTCAAGAGGAGATCAGGGGCCTGGAAGCTCAGGCAGGTTTCAAAGGGGTGGGAGAGACAGAATGTACTGAGTGCTATATACCAGGGCTCTGAGAGAGAGAGCGAGCAATTGAGAATTGGGTGTGCAGGGGGGAAATCAAAGACCAACCTGCACTTGCCTTTAATATTGGCCTAAGACCCTGGGGGGAAACTTCAGCCCCAGGCTGTCCTGTGCACCTCTTTGTGACTGGGGTGTGTTTCCTGCTGGAGTAGAAGCATCCATCAGTAGCTCCTCATTCTAAGGCCCTGCCTCCTCACCTTGAGACTACCTGTCAGGCCACTGAGCTGGACTGCCTCTGAGGGGGCAGTTCCCCTGCTATCTCTTGCCAGTTCAGCCCTCTAGCTCAAGGTGCTCCCTGCCTCCCTGGAGTTCCTCTCCATTAAGTAGATTAAGGGCTTGGATGTTCCAGTCCAGAATAATGGCTTCACTAATTGGCAAGCATTAGAAGGCTTCAGCATTGATAAATCTTCAGGCTCTGGGCAGTATCTGCTGAAATCATTCTTATCGACCACTTTTGGAGAGAAGGATCCAAGGGCAATGGCGAATGCCTGGCTGAGGAAGAGGGATGGGCTGAGGCGTGGGTCCTTGGAAGTGCTGGAAGGGTGGAACCTCCCAGGGCAGAATCATTAGAAGAAGGAGGGAGGCAGAGCAAGGGTTTTCCTCTTTAAATCGGAAAGGTGGTTGTAATCAGCTCGTCTCCTTTGTCACCTCAGGCAGAAGGATGAGTGACGAGGTCTGTAGCAGCAGATTGGAAGAGAGGTTATGTCAGAGGCAAAAGGAGTGTAGTAGCTTCAGTGTACACTGTGGACATTTGGAAGTGTCTTGGCCATTTCATTGAAGAGGCGAGCAGCCCATTGGTTCCTGTTTATGTGATGGGTTTGAGTGGGAGGAAGGGGGAAATGGGTTTGGGAGAGACAACATGCTCTCTTTCCCGGGTACTTGTCTCCAGTCAACCCCTTGGGCTCATGTCTGAGCCCCGAGGAGAGGAGTGCTGTGCAGAAGTTGAAGGAGCTGTCCTCATGAGGGCTCTGTGTGGCATATGGGGACAGATGATGCTGACCCTGTGCACAGAGAGTGGGGAAGAGGGACTAAGCTTCCATCAGGCCCATGCAGCTCAGACTGTTTGTCATTTGGGGTGGTGGGGATTTGAGAGCCCTGGAGCCGAGCACTGTGGGTCAGATACTGGTGTCCTCACAGAGGGCACCGGCAGCAGCACTGGACAGCCAGAGGAGAGGAAGGACATGGCACTTGTGGTTGATGGGATGCTTGGTGAGTTCAGGGGAGCCCAGAGGAGATGTGAATGGGGCTCCTGGACATAATGGGATAAGACTTTCCAGGGGCTGAGGTACCACATGAGAAAGGAAATTAGGCCAAAACTAGTGAAATTTGAATGACCCCTGTTAATGGGGACATCTTGTCTGGTGAGGACTACAAAACTCAAGTTACAGAAGAAATACCTTGGCATCAAGGTACTCCTTAAATTGACAAGTATTTATTGCATGCCTACTCTGAAAAGGTACTCTTCTCAGAGTAAGCAAGACAGGCAAAGTCATTGTCTTCATGGAAATGGCAGTGAAGGGAAAAAGGGTTACTTAGCTGGAAAGTGCCCTGGGAGCACAGAAGAGGAAGTGAAGGATTCCAGTTATGGATTTGACCTTTAGAGGCCTTTAGGGATGGGTAGAAGTTGGACTTGTGGAGGTGGAGGAGGGCAACAGAGGAAAGGTACAGAGTGGGAAAGTGTGAAGAGTTTGGGAAATAGTCTTCATCTGGAGGTCGGTCGTGTGTGCATGCTCATTGCAAGTGTGTGTGCAGGGGATCTGGGATAATGAGAGTGGGAGAGAGCGAGCGAGTGAGCTGGAAAGGCTGGCTGAGTGGGCTTTATGTTTTACACTAGATATTTCGCATTTTATTTAGTAGTTTATGGGCATCTATTGGAAGGTTTTGAGCAAGGAAAGTAACTTGATCAATCCTTCCCTGTCCCTAGCTGAGGTCACTTAGTAGCATTGGTGTTAGGCACGGCTTCAGGTCATGATTGTTTCAATATGTTCTCTTCCTGGCTTTCTCATGGGAGCAGTCTTAGTTTTATTTTTACCCACATCTCTGTTTGGGGTGTGCGTCAGATTAGCAGTTCTATGCCTGCAGTTGGAAGAGAGCTTCTGTTCAAAGTGCTGTGTGGGTGGAGTCCTTCCGTCGCTGTCCAGGCTCTGTTGCCCTCCTGGGTGTTGACCTTGGCTGTAGAGGGTGTGGCTCTTGATTTAATGCTGTTTGCTTTCCCTGCTTTCTAAGCTCCTTCCCGGTGCTTTTGAGTGACCCAGGGTTCCTTCAAGGAGCTTGAACAAGGGGCAGCTTGTGGTTTGGGTGTTAGCGAGGGGCAGCAACTAGTAAATGAATGGCCAGTTATCTTGGGATTGTAGGTCTTTGCTTCAGCTAGATTTACTTCCATTTTATCATAAATACAAGCAGTTTCATAAATTTAAATTGGTTTCCAGAAACAGACCCTGCTTCCAGGAACATTTCTCATTGTGGAAGACGGATTGTCAACAAAGATGGGGATGCATTTTTAGAGATAAGATGTATTTACCAGGACACAGTCTACAAAGAAGCAAATTTGGTTAAAACTTCTCATCTGCATTCAAATGAAGGGTATAGTGCAGATTTATCATCCAGTGACAGTGATGTTTCAAAATGTCCTTATGGTGCTGTTACCTCAGTTGGCCTAGGCGCTATATTCATGAGGGGAAGGCTATGGCTCAGCTCTGGAGTTATCTCTCTGTTGGGTACTTCTCTCTGGTTATTGTTAGAGACCATACCTTGTGTTCCAGTTGGTAGTCTCTCAGTAGCTTTTTATTAGTCATACAAGGACCAGCAAAAACTGTATAGACAGAAAACAAAAATCTAGTCCTTCTACTGGAAAAAGAAGCTTGTTGATAATAGTTGTGTTGTAATTTTGTGATTTTGGCCATTGATTAAATACTTCCTGTGTGCCAGGAACTGTCCTAGGTGCTTATGTCAAATGTCACAATAGTATTGTCCCTATTTTACAGATGAGGAAACTGAGGCTCAAAGAAGTGATGCAACTTGTCTAAGTCATTCAGCTTATGTAATGGTGAGTTAGGATTCTAACCTAGGTTTTCTTTTTCTAAACCTTATGTTCTTTCCACTCCTCCATCTGGAAACTGTGATGAGAATGCATATACCCTAGCCACCTGGAGGCAGAGTCAGATGTTGGACCATTCAGTGACAACTTGGAGTATCCCCTGGCCACCAAGGTTTATTTGGCTATGACTTTAGGCCTCTTTATTTGAAGCAGTTACCTCTGTCTCATTTGGTGTTCAAGTTAACATCTGCTCATTGCCAAGTGGACCCCTGGAGACCTCTCTTGCTCTATCTTCCAGCCCCCAGCCCCCTGCCGAATTGGGGAAGTGACAGATGGAAGATCAAGTGACAGATGGAAGATCCGATTTCAGACATTGAAGGCTTCATTCTGATCTGCAACAGCTCAGAGGGAGAGGAGGGGGTACTGGTCAGTGTGTGGACAAGTGTATTCTATAGACCACTGCCCTGTGCTGGGGACCTATACTAGGAATTTCTTTTATGAAAGAGGAAAATAGTGATGATTTTTCTGTGAGCGTGTGTGTGTGTGAAGATCAGCAAATTATTTGATATTTAAGTAACTAAAACATTTATTATGAATCATCTCTGGATAAGGCTGAAATGAAATGGTATGATTTGAAAGGTGCTCGGAAAGTGCTCCCTGCCCAGAACCTCTCTGACCCTGGCATGCCTTGGTGCCCCAGCTGGGTTCACTTATTCTTTTGGGCCAATATCACTCAGCTAATTCTTTTATGAGTGTGAAAATAGACCACTCTGGTGTTAATTTAAGATTCCTTGGCTCCGGAAGAAGCAGAATGTTAAGGCAGTGTGTGTGTGTGTGTGTGTGTGTGTGTGTGTGTAGTAGGGTGGGTGGTGTCTAGAGTGAATGGAATGACTCAGAGGTGATGAGAGATATTCTGGGATGGCTTTCTGGAGGAGAGAAGTACTTAACATGGTGTGGTGGCAAAGAGGACTGTTTTTTGAGGAGCTGTGGATTGGGGCATTCACCAAGTTGCTGAACATCAGTTTTTAATTTCTCAGATAATAAAATTAGCTCTAGTAGTACAAAGTACAAAGCCATTATTAACTTAGAAGCCTTTATAATTACTTTATGAAAGCCCCTTTTGCTTTGATATAGTAAATCTTTGTCAGAGTGCCAAGGACTTAGAAATTTTAGAAATGATATGTAATTAGTGCAAAAGGTAAAATTCCTTTGGGTTTCTAGCTGCCTTGGGAATCACTCATTCTCCATTCTCCCCCCACCAGCCCGTCCTGCCTCCTCCCAGCATCATCCAGGAAGCCTCCCTGAGGGTTGGCAGGCATGGAGGAAGGCAGAGGGGATTGCCTTCCCCAAGGGTGACTGCTGCACTTTCCGGGCCCAAGGAAAATTCTGTGGAGATGCAGGAGACACTTCCCCTGTGCCAGGAGCCAGATTTCAGGGAGGGTGAGTGGTGAACACTCAGCTGGGGTCAGGACGGAGGGCCCACAGATGGCAGCTAGCTCTGGCTGTCACTTGATGGGGGCTGTCCTTGGGGTCCAGGGGGTGGGAGTGGCTTCGACTACTCCCTGGAAAGGAAACAGGAATGCTTTTCTTAGGATCTAGGGAAGCTTTAGCAACCTAGTGAGGATTGCGCCATCTCTGCATGAGAGTTTCTTTTTTTTTAAAATCCTAACCCGAGGATATTTTTCCATCTATCTTCAAATAGAGTGGGGCGGGGGAGAGAGAGAGAGAAACATCGATGTGAGAGAAACACATCAATTGGTTCCTTCCCACACGACCCCGACCAGGGCCGAGGACCGAACTGCAGCTGAGGTATGTGCCCTTGACTGGAACTGAACCCGCGACTCTTTGGTCCTTGGGCCGACACTAACCCCTGAGCCAAACCGGCCAGGGCGAGAGTTTCTTGAGGAGACCGTGAAGATGTCTGTAAATGTGAGCAGTTTAAAAGTGCAACACACATACATACAGAAACCCTCTGCCCCTGACATAGGGCCTGGATGTGACTCAGTCCTGTGCATTTATAGATGGGAGTAACAGAAGTGTTCACTTCGGTAACACGCAGAAAAGTTAAGCAGTGAGCCTAAATAGTCATGAGTTCTAATAAAAGTAAACACATTTCATTTTTCATATTTTTATAATAACTGTGTCTTATGTGAACATTTATTGTATACCAGGTTTGTCCTAAAGACTGGAAATATATCTTTTCATTTAACTGTCACAACACTGGGAGACAGCTGTAATTCTTTAGAATTTATACAGCACCTCCATCATCTCATCTGATGCTTCCAACAATATGTATTTCCTCATTATATGAATGGGAAACGAGTTCCAGAAGTAGTGACATTGGAACTTGAACTCAGGCCTCTTCATTGCAATTCCAGTCTCCTTTTCACCATACCACAGTGCCTGGCACTCTTTCCTCCCTCTCCTATTCTAGGGAGAGTTTCTCAGGGTCCTGTGTCTGGGAGAGGCCTCTGAGCAGGGTAAGACTTTAAGACTGTATGTAGGGTTAAGAGATGCAAGGTGAGAGGGACCAGGATTTGGAGACTGACTGGCAGGGCTCTGGGGGATGTGTCAGAGACAGCAAGCCTGGCACAGGCTCCCCTTGAAGAGGGAGCTGGAAAGGAAAAAAACTTCCACATTAGGGAAGGATGAGGCTATTCCCAGTGCCTGCACATCTGTGAGGGCACTGATGATACGAAGGCCCACTGATGAATGGGCAGACATTTTCAGACCCAAGAAGATATTCAACTAAATATTTAATTGGAACAAATTTTGCTGCGAATCATTAAGACAAACATAAATCTCATGAATAAGGTTTCTCTTATTTCTCTGAATCTCAATGAAATATTTATTGAGGCAAATGAAGTCAGCTCACTGCTTTGCATGACTAAATACCATTGCTGGCTTCCAAGAGCAGCTTCTTCAGCATCCATCTGGACCACAGGATGGGGGAGGAAGCAGGAATACTTCCAAGCTGACCCAACATGATCAGAGGGCAGACTGCTCAGATCTGGGAAGACTGAGGCAAAGTCTAGCCTTGTGTCTGGAATAGAAAAGAGAATTTAATTTTTGGTCATTTAGTGTTGATTTTGAAGGTCCTAGGGTACTTTCTAATATGGAGAATAGAGAGGATGGGCTTCAGGGTAAGTGCCTTTAATTTTCAGTTAGTAAATCCTGATATATCATCTGAGGATGTCTAGAATGTCATTCTCTGATTTGGGTTAAGGCCCTTGTAGGTGACACACAGATGTCCTGATGCCATTTCCAGTCTGCTGGCTGGTGTGCTCTGCCAATGCTAATGATGTGCTCACTGGTGGTATGGGTGGTAGATCTCACAGTGCCTGTGGGGATTGGGAGAGCACCGTCAATTCACCTGGTCTCACCTAGGGTAGTACAGGATATTGGTCCATCTCCCTTACAGAGGTCAGCTCCAATCACGGATTCCTTAGCTGTGGCATCCCCTAAGGGTAATCAGAGCAGAGACACCTGTTCCAGAAAATAGATTTCAAGATATAAGTAATTATGGGTACTTGGGGCAACCCTGGGCTCCCTGGACTGGTTTTGGCTGCAGCTGTACCCCTGACAGGGTGGGTGGCCCCGACTCATGGGTTCATGTTCTTTTGGCCGGCAGATCCTGTGTGGGTCAGATGATGGATTTTTTCCCATGGGTGGTCTTGCTGTCCAAAGTTAGGCTTGCTGCTCCAGTTTCATTTAGATTTTCTTCTTGCAGTGCACAGGTGGCTTATGCCAGTCCTCATGGATGAGAAAGAACTTTATTCCTCCCGCTCAAACGTAGTGCTCTGGTCCAGGAGAAAGCTTAGCCAGTATGTAGGGGACTGTAGTTACTTAAGACTGACTATATTCTTTTCCTTGACCTTAGCCTTCCCATTATCTAAGTCTAGGGCATGATTTGCACGATTGGCGTGGAGCAGGAACCCTCACTGCACAATTACTGAATTCAACTAAGTATGTATAGACAATTCCCAACTTAACGATTGTCCATCTTATAAGTGTTAGACTTTATATCAGTGACAAAGCACTATGAATTCAGTAGAAACTGGACTTCAAATTTTGAATTTTGACATTTTTCTAGGCTAGACATATGTGGTACGATACGCTCTACTGAGGCAGAGTAGGAACAGCAAGCAGCCCCCAGTCAGCCATGGGATCTTACTCTGCAGTGTGCTGTGTTGCCAGCATTTTTGAATATAGTGTTTTGTAATTTTGTATCCCATCATGTCTACAAAATGCCCACGTGTGTCTCCTGCTTCTAGTGAGAAGAGAAATGCAGTTACTCTTAGATGAAATTCAAGATAATTGCCCAACTGTAGATTCATGTAAGTGTTCTGAGCACAGTTAAGGTAGGCTAGTCTGTTATGATAGTCAGTAGGTTAGGTGTTTGAATGCATTTTTGATTTATGATATTTTCAGCTTATGAGTTTATCAAGATGTAACCCCATCATAAGTCAAGAAGCATCTGTCCTGAGAATGAGCCATGTACTCAGCACTGGGTTGGGTGCTCTACAAGATGTAGAAATGTTAACAGAGAAATCCTTGTCTTTGAAGAAACTTACAAGCTAGACAGAAAAATTAAATATATATATATTTATATAAACATATGCATTTATATATTTCATGTAATTAGCTAACTATGCATTCAACATATATTTACTCAGCACCTTCTCTTAGCAGACCACAAAAGAAATCAGAAATGATTTTACCTTCAAGCTGCTTAAAAAGACATGTTCATAATTATGTTGTAAAGTGGAGAGTAATATAAGTTCCAGGAGAATGCTCTCTGTGTAAGACTGTATTTGATGCAGGGATACAAACACTACTTCTATTAGTAGATCAGAGGATGGAGCCACCAGATAGAGATTTTGCCTGTTTATGTTGTTCTACCCCCAGAACCTAGCACAGTGCCTGGTACATATAGATGATCAATAAATTAATTTTGAATGAATGAATGAATGAGTGAGTTTTGCTAGGCTGGAGTGGTGAGAGAAAGCCTCATGGAAGAAGTCCAGTTTGAGTTAGATATTTAAAACATGATTGAATTTGGGTAGCATTGCAGAGGGCATTTCAGGTTTTTCAGGGGAAGTCACCACCACCTCCATAGCACTCTGATATTGATTTCCCTTTCATGCTTATAAAATATTGCACAAGTCACTCATGAGCACTCAGCCATTTCTTACCTCCTTTATCAGACTATTAGGGAAGGGTTTACTCTGGTTCCTGAGGTACCTGGTTGTATGATAAAGGGCAAGAAATAGTGATTTATTTCTACTTGAAGCATTTTTATAGTTTGGGGATGCCTGTGGAGCCCTGTTGAAAGAGTCCGTGGATTGGAATTCTCCATAAGGCCATTAATTATTGAATTTGCTTTGTTGTAAAACAAAGGAGCTGCTCCTGGTGTCAGCTGTTGAAGATGCAGAGTGAGTTGGTATCACTAGGAGTGCTCCTAATCACAGGCTGACCTGTAAGCCGACACTCGGGGAGAAGACAGGGCACTGTCAGCACACTGCTGCAGGAAGGTGGGCAATCAGTGGCTTTAGATATCGCATAGCATCCTTCTCCCTTTGCTCTCCTGGGTGCCTTCTGTTGGGCAATCAGAGATTTTAGTTGTGATTCTAAAAACAAGCCCCAGTGAGAGAATTCTGGGCTCTTGGCGGGCCAATAGGATGAGGTAAGTGGTGCCCAGGAATTTCGTGCCAGGTTGTGATGGACGTTCTGCAGATGGTGGTGCTAAAGAGAAGGAGAAAACATTCGTGGGTGTCATGGGGATAGCATGCCTTCTGGGCAGTGGAGTTGGATGTATCAGTTAGCCTGTGGTGCTGGAAGGGGCACCACCTCTGCTGCTGCTACTTTGTCTTTCAGCAGGCCCTGGGGGCTGGACCTGCTCTCCTGTCTCATGTCTGGAGCGCACCAGGCCAGGGTGTCTTTACGAGGAAGTGCATGGAAGCTAAACTTCTGAGCAAACATGGTGAAGAAGGGAGATGGTCTGTGTTTAGCACTACAGGGATAAGGGGGCCATTCAGGGACATTTGAACCAAATCTGTGCTGAGCCCAGAGATGAGGCACAACCCTAGTTCAGATGCTGGAGTATAAGAAAGAGACACAGTCTCTTCACCACCAACAATAGAAACAGGTTGCTTTACAATTTCCAAAAACCTTTCACATGGTTTATTTCACTTGAAATCCACAACAGCCTTCTGAGATAGGTAGGGCAATGATTATGACCATCCTTTTCCATCTGAGGAAACTGAAGCTCAAACAGATGAATGGATTTGCTGAAGTCGCCCAGCTAGCAAGGAGAAGCCAGGCCTTGAATCCAGGACCTCGGATTGCGTGCCTCTTGCTTTGTTCTATTATTTCATATCGTCAGATCCTAATCATGAGGACAGACAGATACACACATACGACGTGAAGCTAGTAGTGTAAAGAGGGAGAGACAAAGTTAGAGATGGTGTACTGAGTAAGAAAGGGTTCTAGGCGTAGGTGACCTTGAGCTGTCATGCAAAGGAGAGGAGGCCATGTTTTGGTGGGCAGAGGGCTGCATGTGGTATTCCTGGAAATACCGGCAGACGTCGTTATTCAGGCCCACCCTTCCTTATTCCTGGGCATGCGAAGGAGACTCAGGGGAGTCAAGGGCACTGAGGGCCCCAATAATTGAAATCAGAGTAAACATGAAGATCTTTTTTTGACTTACAACATGATCCTTCTTTCCTAGAAATGCTTTCAACACATGGCCCACAAACAGCAAAATGCCTTGGAATGAATTTCTTCCACTCCTGTCCTTGATTTCCCCGTGAGCCCAGAAATACTTAGGAGAGAATAGGGGATGTCAAGAATCTGGAATTCCCACAATTAGGCCATCAGCCCTCTGTTTGATTAGGACTTGGCTGTACTGACCAGATGTGTCCACTTTGAGCAGTGGTGTCTCCATAAGTTAGAAGACTCAGCTTGGTTTAGGTCCTGACTCTGTAGGCAGGTGTGAAGGAAAAGGAGCTGACTCTACCAGCTTGTGCCAAAAAGCTCAACAGCCCACCTACTAATACTCCTCACGCTCGGGTGCCTTGAGCAGTATCTCTTCTGCCTTCATGGTTTACCTTGGTGTTCACTATAGAAATGTTGAATATAAGAGGATCATGTTTTGGGGAATTCCTGGCTAAGAATTAGGAGATATTTCCTTGCCTTTTTCAGGCCTCAAATTAACGGTTCTCTTCTTTCTCCTTCTCTTTTTAAAAATTAAGTTATGAGTAAAAATTTCCAAACATGGAAGCACAGACTTAGAAGGATTTTCCAGCAAGGTCCCTTTATTTTTTACTCAAAATTATGTTTAAAATTAATCCAGTGTTACCTCACCGTTGGTGAGGTCTGTCTCCTTCAACCATTGAACTGTTTCAAAGTCTGAGCAAATCTTTGAGAACCTTTCCTGCTCCCCAGCACCACCCCATCTTAGGAAAGGTGGACAATGGAGGTTTGTCTCTGGTCTCTGGACATCACCTGGCCACTCCTCTCCTTTGAGGTGATTTACCTCCTTGTTTTAATCTCAAGATGGTGGATGCGAATGCCATGTGATCACAACTTCTCCTTTCTAATTCGAGGACACAAAGCCAGATTCTTCTAGGAGCGATAACACAAAGTTGCATGCTTGCAAGAATTTCTCCTGGTGTCACAGGGATTGTAAAGGCTATTTCCTTGCTGTAACTTAGGTAAGTTTTCTTGTGAAAATGAAATGGCCTAAGCCCTGCTGCACCATGCTCTCCACGTGACAGTTTCATCAAGTCCATATGTTCACAGATGAAGGAAGTGTTGTCACATGGCAAATGGCCAAGAAAGCCCCTGACCCACTTCCGCAGGATTGTCCAAGTGTGCCTGGCACATTCCACCCCTCAATTACTCCCATCGATTGTGAACAGATGGGCACATACTCTTTAAGTCATAGTGAAGTGTCTGTATTTGGCCATTATTCAAGCAGAATGAAAGAAGGTACTGTTTGTCTGTCGGGCTCAGCTACATTATAGGAGTCATAAAATAATGACCCCTAGTTTGGTAATGACAAGATGCCAAGGCTTGCCAGGATGGGCACTTTTATGGCGACAGCTCAGAGACCACCATTCACAAGTTTCAAATTGGTTACAGATTGTGAGTTAGACTTGCCTCGTTTTGGTTTCTTTTCATTTCCAACTCTATGGCCTCTCCATGTGGCATCAACTCACTCAATATCTGATAAGATTTTCCCATTTCAATTTGATCCAGGTGAGGAGTATCTGCCCATTTAGGAAGGTCTCAATTTACTCTTAAGTACATGGTTCTGAGCATAATACATATAAACCCTAAAGTGTCTCTGACACAATTTTACAGGGTGATTTTTCTACCCTCCTCCACCACACTTAGTGAGTTTCTGGGTGCCGACACCCCAATACTCATTGTAGAAACTAGATTAATTTGCCATTCCATGTCACCTTCTTCTCAGTCTGACTCCAGATTCTCCCCTGCCAGAAAGTCTGCTTTGGTTGACTCCACTTTTGACCACGGAGTTCTAGACTAGTAGTCTACTAGTTATGGGTGAAATCTTAGAGTCCATTGAGTCTCACTTCCACTTGAGGCAGAAATTGCCGCTGGTGATCTCTGAATTGGTGGTGATCTGTGTATTCTGATAAGGTGCTCAAGACGCCACAAGACAACTCATTTTATTGTTGGACAGAGCTAACTGTTAGCAAATTGCTTTATGTGTTTGAAACACGACTTTATCTAATTTGGACACCTTGATCTTTGTTCAGCCCTCTAGAGTAATTTAGAGATGTATAATTTCATTTTTATGTGAAGTCCTTCAGATAATTCAGGACAGCAGTTATGATCACCATATTGTCTGTTTGGCAATGCTTATACTTTTTGGTGGATCCTTGTGTCTCCTTATTCTTTCCTTTCTCTTATGCTTCATTTACTTGATCTCTCTTATTTCAGTTTTATAGGCTAATCCTCTCCATGATTTTGTGTCCCTTAAGAATTTATGCCGTTGATGTGTGCAATATGTTTTAAATTACTCAATTATTTTCTTCTTATTCTCTCTCAATTGATATTTATTAAGTATTTTTGTTTGTGTGCAAGTCTATGGTAAGTGCTAGAAAAACAGCCGTGAATAAGACCAGCCAACTCCCTACCCCCAAGGAGCACTTACTGATGTGCCACGCTCCGACTCTTCCCAAGTCATTCTCTGTACCTGCAGTCCAGCTTATCAATGGAGTTAAGATCAGCCAATGAACTGAGAAAACCAGAGGACTGGAATGCTGGGACATAGATGCTTTCAGCTGCTGTTATGTTTGTTTAACTGATGGCTGGCTCCTCTCCCCTTTCTCTACTTCTTCCTTTCTGTGTATTAAAAGACATTTGTTCACTCATTAACAGATCTGGCAGGGGGATACTGGGGGTTAGGGGACAGGAAGAGATTAACCAAAGAATATATATGCATATAGGCATAGCCCATGGACACAGACAATAGCATGGGGAAGGCCTGGGATAGGGCAGGGGTTGGGTAGATGGGGGCAAAAAGGGAGAAAATGGGAGACATCTGTAATACTGTCAACAGTAAAGTAAAAATTTTAAAAAAGATTAAAAAGTAGACAGTTGTCCTTAAAAAGATGTGTTTCCTATAGAGGTTATTTAGATAACAAACACTGATGAGGACAGAAGCCCGAGGTAAAATACACTTTTAGTTTGAGAATGGAAGTCTCAGCCCAATCCCGCTTTACTGATTCAAAAATGGTAGTTTTACTTCTGCCCCATCCAGAGGGGAGGTGTTTCCTCTGAGCTGACAAGACGGGGAAGCAGAAAAACCAAATGAAAATTTAAACTGAGCGGCAAGTGGATGGTCCCTCATGATGAAATGAGACTACAGATTCCTGAAAACTAACTTGATTTAGGCCTCCAAGACATAGTTTGAGAAGAAGTGAGCTTGATGGAGGGGAGCTTCGTGCTTCAAGAACTGTGTCTTCATGTGGGTGGCTCTTTGTGGTGCTCAGGTGTGCCCGCATGTCCCTGCTCAGGTGCTGTGTCTGCCCTCTTCACCTGCTTCTGAAGGGTTCTGGGGTCTAGCATCACCTCACGGGTCTGGCCCTCCTGTGCCTGTTCCCTCCCACACTCCACAAGGTTTGCCCTGTTGACTTGGTTACACCTCTGCACAGGGACAGAAGCAGGTTTCCAGTCCGGAAAAGCCATTATGGATTGAGAAGTTGAGGCTGTAGAACGCTGGTAAGCAGAACTGTGCCCAGCCTTATCTACTTACTTCTGTGAGGGTATTTCTAAGAAAGTCTGTACAATTCTCAGTCACTGTGCTTAGGCAGCTTTTGTTTGAGTGAGGAAGTCAGACTATTCTCAGGAACAGTAGCTGAATCATGTCCCAGGATCATAGTGGTGTGGAAAGCTTATCCTGTCCATTCACAGATTCAAAGGGTCCCATATTTCCTCCCACTCTTGTCTTTTACTCTACTAGAGGGCAGAGCACCCTTCCCCACTGCTCTTAAGTCTTACCTGCTTTTAAGACCAGCTCAAGGCCCGTCCACTCTTTGCCTGCACATGTCAGTCCACAGTGACTCCTCTTTTTATTTTATTTATTTTTTATATATTTTTTTTGAGAGAGAGAGAGAGAGAAACATTGATGAGAGAGAAACATTGATCGGCTGCCTCCTTCACGCCCCCTACTGGGGATCAAGCCTGCAACTCAGGCATGTGCCCTGACTGGGAATCGAACCGGGACCTCTTAGTGCATGGGACGATGCTCAATCCACTGAGCCACACCAGCCAGGTGTGATTCCTCTTTAGACTCAACCCTGCATTTGATGATCGCCATAGGTATGTTCTTTAAGGCTGGCAAATTCTGTAAAGTCAGGGAACATGTCTTATCTTGGGAACTGTACCTGGTGATGAGATGTGGGATGGGCAGCACTCTGCTTGGGTCACTTGGAAAAGGGCAACAAGAGAGATTAGCTGGGGAGAAGGAAGGTGGTGGTGGGTGGAGGTCAGGGGAAGAAAGGCTGCGGTGGAACTTGACTCTGTCCTAACAGATGACTGTGGATTGAAATATCACCTTCTGTCATCATTCACTGTATCACCTTGGCTTCCTGGGCAGAGTTGTTCACCCCTTTTCCATTTTTATTGCCTAAGACTCTTGTTTTCCCCTTCAAGACCAAGACCATCATTGATGGTGTGTGTGTGTGTGTGTGTGTGTGTGTGTGTGTGTGTGTGTGTGTGTTTTAGCCTCATTTAATCTATGAAAGAGGTTAGGTGGGTTAAGTGAGAAAAGGAAGGCAGATGACAACATTCCGTGTGATTTACCCTAGTACGCTGCCCCCTCAAGGGAAGCCTTGTTGATTTTCTTTGTGACTTCCAGAATGTCTAGCTCAGTAACATAACATATGTGCTTTATAGATGTATGTTGATTGTTTGATAACTGAGTAACATTTGCCAAGCCACATTAAAACAAATGAAATGAATTATAACTCACTTATCTGTTTATGGGGCAAGCTTTTACCATTCAGAACATACAAATAGCCTTACAGCAGCAAAGCCCATGTAGAATGAATGAGACCAGAACTTTTTGACCTGTGGTTGTGTGTAGTGTTCCTGATTGGGCTGTCTTCAATATTTCATAGAACAGTGATTAGGGGGACATGCTCTGGCTGCTAATACTTTAGTGATGTCTATGCAAGTGGGAGGAGAGAGTGAAATGCCTGGGTATTTAAAATAGAGGCAGTCATCTTTCTGCACATTTTAGTATGGTCTTCATGGATGAAGTGGTTTACTCTGTTTAAGAAGTAAAACTGTTAGAATTTTTTTTAAAAAGCTGCTTAAAGACTAAAATCAGTTATCTGGCAACCTACCTGAGGCACCTTGTTTCCCAGTGATACCTTAAAAAGGAGTCTTTACCAAGAATACCAAGTATTGGTGAGGATGTGGAACTCCTGGAACTCTCTTTGCCAGTTACAGTGTATACTGGTACAATCACTTTGAAAAATCTTTGGTGGCATCTATTATGTATACACCCAGGGCCCTACAATTCTGCAACTGGATATACCAAACAGACATGAGGGTTTATCTTCATCAAAACATGTACAAGAATGTTCATATCAGCTTTATTCATAAGGGCTTCAAACTGGAAACAACCAAAATGTTTCTATCATCAGTAGAATGGATAAATACATTGTTGTATATTGATGCAACAGAATGTTACACAACAATGAAAAAGAGCACGCTGTTGGCATGCTAGCAGCCTCGAGGAATCTTACAAGCAGTATGTTGAGCAAAAGAAGCCAGATATAAAAGAATACAGATTCCCTCATTTCTGTGAAGTTCAAGAACAAGCAAAACCTATTGTGGGGGGTAGAGAGTAGATGATGATTATTTGTGATTGAAAGGTGGATGAGGGAACCTTCTGGATAGCTGTAAATGGTCTAAGTTTGGTCTATGTGATGGTTAATTGCATCAGTATATGCGTATACCGAACTTCACCCAGCGTTCCCCGTAAGCATTGTACACTTTATTGTGTGCAGGTTGTTCTTTTTAAAGTAATAGGGGGTGTTAATGAATTGTGAGGCTGAGTAGTTTGTCCCAGACCCCAGTAACTTCTGTTTGTCTGCAGGTTAACAGACAATGTTTTATGGCTCTTGCTGCTGAAGCTTCTTGTGAATTTCAGCTTCTTTCTCCTGCTCCCAGCTTGCTCTGAGAAGAGCCCAGGTCTGGGAGTCAGGAGACCTCTGCCATAGATTCTCAGCCCCACTTGCCAGCTGTTTACTTACGGTAAGTTCATCAGGAGGTCTATGATACAGGCATCTCAATCCCTCCTCCACTTTCATCCACGGGGTTTGCTGAGCATCACTTTAGGTACAACATGTCAAAGAGTTTTGGAAAAAATCAAAAGGGCCACCCACATACCAAGAATATTATTATACTTGAACTAGATGAAATTGATAGCAGCTACTGATTTGAAACATATCAGGTGCTGCTATCAAAGACCATGCTGCGATTTCAAACAATTGGGCAGTGATTTATGAATCATTCTGCTACTTGGCCTGTGGCAGAGGGTGACTCGTGTGTAGGGAAATACAGTGATTACAGAAGCAGCCAATGTCAAGGGCCTGCAGGGTCCAGGCCACACACTGGTCAGCATCAGTGGTTCACGATGATGATTCTTTTCAAGGTGAAGCCCAGGGACTAATGTGGGTAAGTGACCAGTGCTCTGCTTAGACAATTCAGTTCTGGCTCTTCTGCCAAATGGCTGTGTGATTTGAACAGTCACTTTACTTCTGTGGGTCTTCGTGTTCTCGTCTGTAAAATGGGGGCCTAGATGATGTCTTAGTCCTTCTCAGCTCTAATTTCCTATGTGTCTTCCCCCCACAGCTGATTCTCAATTATGTCTCTATGTGTAATATGTGGTCAATATTAAATCCTGAACTGGCTTCCTCTTTTCATGTGGCTGTTTTCTATCCTTCCTGGTCTTTGTGTAAATGCAAATTCATTTTTGAAGAAATAGACCCTTCGCTACTCTGCCTGCGAAAAATCACGTTGTCTCCGTACAAACAATGTTATAAATTCCAGGTTATTGATTGTCTATTATTTTAATTACCCACTGTTAGTGCAAATGACTGAACATCACCCGATAACATACGATTTCTAGGTCCTCCAGCCTCACTCTCCGCATTGGAGCCCCAGCTCAGCTGAGCATTGGTAATGTTCTGTGTTTGGCCACATTTTCCTACGGGTTGCAAGGGCAGCTCTGGCAGTGCTTCCAGAGCCCGGGGCCTGGCACCTGAGCCAGTGAGAACGCTGGTGCAAGGAGCAGGAATCCAGTGAAGGGAGAGCCGCCAGCACTGGGGCGGTGAGCGCCCAGGCGCAGCATGACACACTGTGGGCTTCTTGCCCGGCCTGAGCATTTCAAGGCTGAATGAAAATG
Source organism: Tadarida brasiliensis (assembly GCA_030848825.1). NCBI lineage: Eukaryota > Metazoa > Chordata > Mammalia > Chiroptera > Molossidae > Tadarida > Tadarida brasiliensis. Next base: position 60,372,046 of record CM061260.1, on the reverse strand, counting down.
CAGAGCCAAGGAGAAAATATCTCATTCTCCTCTGGCCAGCCTGGGCAGAGGTCTTATTTTTCACGTGGCAGGACTTGGGGAAGGAAGAGAGGAGGGTTGATGGGGCCACGAGAGGGTGACTCTGTGGTGTCTGGGAAGGAGTCAGGCCCTAGTACTACTGCTCAGAGAACGGGAAAATCTGCGTGGCACCTTTATTTTTGCTATTCCTAACGACTGTTTCTGCAGGGAGTTTTGTTCCTGTCTCATGTGCATGTTCTTCTGTGGGTCAGGGGCAGGAAACCAGGCCAGGCGTTGGCCTCTGAAGACACTCTTCCTCCCCTGGCAGCCCCACCTCTTTGGAGAGTAGTCCTTGGTTCCTGTTTCTGGGGTGTCTAAATCCTCTTCTCTGAAGTCACATCCCCTCTTCTCTCCGTCCCCTCTGCCACTCACTTATTTGATGTGGGAGTTTGGTTTCTGAAGCCCCCTCATAGACGGTGGCATGACTGACCACTTCACTGAGCAACTGAAGTAGTATTCCCTTCAAAGGAAGACCCCTGAGGGGAGCAAATGCGGGGGGATGCCGCCACGTTCAAACCAGGTGGGATCTGCATTCTCGGAGCTGTTTTCCGATCTGGTGGTGCAAATTGTTTTGTTTTTGTTTTCCCTTGATGATCCTTAATGGTGACAAAACTTTGTTCTCTGAATGATAATTTGATTTTTGGAAACAACCCAACTTCATTTGGGGAAATCTAGGGAAGAGGGAACCAAATCTGGGCAAGCTGATTGATGGTGTTTTTAGTATTAAAAATAAAAAAAGCAAGGTTTGCCTATGAAGTAATGACACGACTCACTTGTTTTTATTTTAAAATGACAGTGATGGCTGTTCCCAAGAGAAGACAAAAATGTTTTTAGCATCTGCTGGGTAAGCATGGAGCCCAAGGGGCAGCTACAAGGACAGTCCCCATTTCTCTGTTCAGTGGGGGAGGTCGTGGGGATGGCTTGTGGGTTTGCGGCATTGTGGGAGGCCCAGGGCACTCTCTGTGACTGCAGATCCTCTCTTGTGCCTTGTAGGGAGGGAGAGGTAGACAAATTTGGGGGCCATTGCCAAGTCCCCTATGGACCTGAATTCAGATTTTGCTGGGGAGGGAGATTGAATAATCAAAGATTCTGCGTTAGGGAGCACTGCCTGATGCTGAGAGAGCTCACTCACTCGGAGCCAATGGCCCTGCCTGGACCCACAGGAAGGAAGAGTTTGAGAGGGGGCAGGAATAGGACAGTGTGTTCCTAGTGTAAGTCAAGTGGCCTTTATCAAGTTGTTTTTAAAGAGCTGTTTTTGAGAGAATTGGGGGTGTTAGAGCTGAGGTCTGGGCTTTGAGCGGCCCTCTGGGGACAGTCTGGTTCTCAGGGACCCAGGCTGTCTTTCAGGACGGTGACTGAAGATATGGGAATGCTGAGATGGCCGCTGCAGAGAACCCTTGCCCGAAGCTGTGCACAGCCAGGAGGTTTTCCTTGGAGGGGTGGGGTCCTCGAAGGTGAACGAGGTAGGCGCATTCTAAACACATTAGTCCAGCTGCTGAGCTCAGAGTCAGCAAGGGGCCTCGCCTCGTCTGGGGAAGGGAGGGACCTGACACAGAGTGAGCACCTACTGTATATCATTTACATACGTCATCTGTAAGATGGACATTACAAGCCCCATTTTACAGATGAGAAAGTGGAGGCACAGATAGTGAAGCTACTTCCCTGCTCTCCTCACTGTCTTCTCCCTTCTCAACCGCCAAGCACACTCGTTCAGCCTTTGCACTCAACACATTGCATTACGATTATTCGCTCACTCCTAGAGATTTAATGGAATTGGTCTGGGATGGGGCCAGGCTTTGGTGTTATTTTAAAAGCTCCCCAGGTGATTTTAATGTGCAGCCAGTGCTGAGAACTGCTGGTCTAGATTGTAGGTTTTTCGTTTTTGTATATCCTCAGGGCCCAGATCAGTGGTCCTCAAATTTGAGTGTGCATCAGAATCACTTGGAGAGTTTATCAAAACACGCGTTGCTGGTTCCACTCTCAGAGTCTCTGATCCAGCAGGTTTAGGGCTTAAGAATTTATATTTCTAACAAGTTCCCCGGTGCTGCTGCTGCTGGAGTGAGGACCTCATTTGGAGAGCCCCTGCTCTCTTAAAACAAGAGTAGGCCCTCAGTAAATGCTGATTGAATTGGGCACATCACATTTCTCAGGATTTGAACCCTAGCCACCTGGTAGCAAAGCCCACCCTTTTCCTATGACACTAGGCCAACTCGTGGGAGTCTGGCAAGACGCGTGGGATGGGCCTGATGTCTACTTAACTTCAGGGCGGAGGGTAGAGTTTGTTGGGCTTTTCAGTCTCCCCATAGGGGACAGAGTACTAGTTTCCTGTCAGGAAACCGAATGGCTGTTGGAGCAGAGAAATTCTAGTTAGCAGTTCAATGCACCTAAGAGATCCCAGAGTTGTAACTCAGGACACAGACACCTGTTTGTTATAAATATGGTGACGCTGCTTTAAAGTGACACCTTGTCTGTGCTCCACAGGAAAGTCAGAAGACTCATGATGGAAACATGGCTCAGTGATGTCAACGGCAGGGGAGTGGGGTCCTGGGCCTTCCTGGACGAGTAGGAGAGAGGGTTGGTGGGGCAGAGATGCTGTGAGAGTTTTGGCAGCTGGAAAGGTTGTCTCAGGCCAGAGCAGGGACGGGTGGGCGAGAGCTATGATGGTGAATACAGCAGAGGATGAGAGGAGGTTCCATTCTCCTTCTGGAGGGATATGCTTGAAAACCTGGAGACTCAAGTCACCTGGTTTTGCTGAATAATGAATACTTCTTAAAAATCAACTTAAACCAAATCTTCACATGAGTGCCTACTATGTGCACAGCAGTGTTCTAGATGTCGTGTGGGGCATCAAAAATTTAACGATAAAATGCCATGTGATGTGTCCAATGGTTGGTACAGATGGCAGGTCTTCAGTTCTGGCGGAAGAGTCCTATTGGCTGTGTGGTTGGGATGGCTTTGGGGAGGGTGCGTCTGCTGGTCCTGGCAGTGGGAGTGTGAGGTGTGCAGTGATGATAGTGTGAGCGAAGGTGTGGAGTGTGGCTCCCGTTGTGTGAATCGCTCAGCCTGGCTACAGGGATGTTTGTGGGAAGCAACAGTGCAGATGCGGATGGAAGGCGAAGTGAATGTAAGAAACCTTGTTCTGGGCTGTTGTCCTATTTCTCCTTCACAGCACGAGAGCTGGGGTTGTGGGGGACCACCCCAAGGACCCCTGCCTCCTGCAGCAGTTGGTACTGATTACTTCTTAAAAGGATGTCTCCAAGGAGTCCTCAGAGGCAAAATTTCATTGTATTCTAATTGCCAGAAATATTGGAGGTTGGAAGGAGGAGAAGAAAACGCTTGCCTTTTAGAGATGGGGAGACTGAGGTCTAGGGAAGGGAAAGGGCAAAACATGATGCTCTGGGTGTGGGTTGGATGCAGGGGATGGCTGAGATGCCTATCTGAATGGAATGGGGTGAAGGGCACAGTCTTCCCTGACTATCACTGGGGCATGGCTTGATCCTAGGGTTTTCTGTGCAGTTGGTGTCTTCGTGGGTCTGGGTAGGAATGATGGAGAACAATGGAGGTCAGAACAGCCCTAGTCAGAGCATAAGGCCCTGGACATCTTCCAATGATCCCAGCTGGCCGGTATCTCCAAGTCCACAGGGCCTGTTCTGGGTGCTGCGTCCTGGTGCTGTGGTTTTAGGAGTCCCCTCCCACAATTCATGCCACTTCCCCCCTCTGACTACCTTCTTTCTGCCCCTCTCCCTGCCCCTGGGTCCAGTGGGATCTGGGCATTTTTCAGAACTGCAAAGTCCTCTCTCCCTGCTGGATTGCCCATTAGACTGCAACTTAGCTAGTATTTAGAGTTCCACTCTTTCCACCCCCGTCTGAAGCATCCATGGCTCCCCCAACTTTGAATCAGCCAGATGTAACTGAAGGAGGGGAAGGGGAGGGTGTCTGTGCTCTACTTCTCCAGTGGCATCACCCACAATCATTTATACCGAAGAAGAGTGTTCTGTTGCCTTGGCAACTTCCTTGCATGGGTTCTGGCTCTCAGAATATCTGACAAGTCTCCATGTTTCATGCTCCATGGGCAGAGATGGAGTTGTAGGTCACAGGGTAAATATCAATGATCAGGGCCAGGAAAGATGAAAAGGGTGACTAGGACAATATATGAGAAACTGCTGAGGTCACAAAGGATTCACTCCAGTGCTTTCCCTCTCCTGTCTCCTCTCCTTCCACCTTTCCCTGTGTAGTCCGATCTCCCCCTCCTGTGAAGTTCCTGGGGCCTCTTGGTCACCTATGTGTATCACTTAGTCATGAGCATGAGTGGGGGTGCCCCTATGGACAGTGTCCTGCTGGGTGCTGAAGTGAAGTGGTGGGTACAAGGGAGGAAGAGTCAAAGACCAATGTGTGACTTTTCATCATGGCTTTGGTCTTCAGAGAGCTCCTGCTTGTGGAGGGAGAGCGAGGGCTCCTCCCTACACTTCTGCTGGGAGGAAAGGAAGGGCATTGGTGTGAGGGAGCCCAAAGGTGGGAGTGTGGTGTTCTCTGATGTGGGTCATCTATGTGTCTATGATGGTACGTAAAATACAGATGTGAGGTGATGGAAAGACTGCACTGCAAAGGAAATTGGTGCAGATTGGGCAAAGGTGGGTCAGAGAGGATGCTGCAGGCCTGCAGTGGGAGGGGCTGCGGAAGCTGGCCCTGAGAACGGTCCCTGTGTGGCAGAGGAGTGTGCTCCTCTTGGGGTTCCATCCATGGAAAATTTCCTATGGTGATGTCCTCTGTGAGAACGTCTCCTTGGATACCAGAGACCAGCGTGATGAAGAGGCAAAGGGCCCTGAGGTTGAGGCACTCAGTTTAACTTGTTCTCTGGAGAAAACATGCTGGCCGAGTGCTTGTGTGTCAGTCAGGGTATATATATTGAGTAAAAGCTTCCTCAGAAACACAATGAAGTGCTGTGCCTTCTGTAGCTTCCTATGGTGTGACCCTCTTGAGCCACACTTTGGCCAACATTTTAATGCATTAGCTTCCTTCATTATGTCTGCAGTTTACCATGCACTGGCTGCGTGCTAGCCCTGCGTGGTAGAGGCTCTCTGGAACCGCTCCTTTCTGCTTGCTGAGAACAGCGGGACAGTGGGCCCTCTGTCTTGTTGGGGACAGGGTGGACGCAGAGAGGAGAAAGGCCGCGCTTTGGGGCACAGAGAGAAGGAATGTGGGAGGGTGCCTGAATTCCATCACATAGGGGTTTCAAGGGAGGTGTAGGCATTGGCCTTCAATCCACCGAGGAGTAAGGTAGAACCCTGGGGTTTCGGTGTTAGGAGATCTTGGGTTATCTTTGAAGGAACAGTTTCAGGAGAGTGGTGGGGGCACAGGGAAAGCATTGCTGGGCAAAGAGGGGAAATTCTTGCATCATCTGAAAGTGCTTCTGGGCTCTGACCTCAGTCTTTCCTGGCACACCTCGATCCCTGTTATTTTGCTCTCACGGGAGATAGAGAAGGCTTTTCTATGGTGTTTTGGTGCCTTTTGGAGACGTACTGCCCTCTGACTCTCACATTGTAACCGCAAGGCCCCACATTATCACATGGTAATTCCAGCTAGCCTCTTACCTCTTCTGTGACACCCGCCCCCCTTTCTAGTCAGTGATCAGGGCTGATCCCTAGTGAAGCTGTGAAACTCACCCTTCTAGGTCCTTTTGCCCTTTGGTTTCTAACTCACTTCAGCAGCCTCCCCAGATAGGACCAGTGACCTTAACTCAAAAATGCTCCCCTCCTCCTCTCCAACACATTAGAACTCTTGCTCCCCGAGACAACCCATAGATTAATGCACATTTTGTTATTATGATTAGTAACAGCTCAGTGGGTTATTCCTCATGGGATATATGTTATTTAAAAGAAGCTTAAGCTAAAGAAAGTCTCTAATGGTAGAATTTTTACTGCCACTAAGAGTCAGGTGGAGGTGATATTTTGGGGGCCCTTGGGTACATTTGTAGAAGAGCAGTTAAAGCCCCCCTCTCTGCAGTATATCTGTCAGACCTTATCGTGAGGACAGAATTCAGTTCAAGGTGCCCCAAATCCAGCTTCAGGGGAACATGATCAACATTTGGCAGGCAGAAGGAGACACTGACTTATTATTTGTGCTATCCCAGAGAGTATAACTAGGCTTTCTGAGTAGATATTAACGAAAAACGGTATCAATGGGAACTGAACATAACAGAAAGGCCTGCTCTGCGGTGGGGGTGGGAGGAACTGCCATTTACCCGATGCTTCTGTATGCCCTGCACTGTACCAGGCACTTGACACTTATTTACTCTTCAGAGAGGTTGAGTGACTTGCCCATGCTCACTCAGATGCCAAACTGATTCTTTCCCAGATCTTTCTGACTCCAAAATCTTATCCCTTGTCTCTATACCAAGATGCTGGGCAAGGTCTCTTGGGATCCCCTGCCCCTGGTGAAGGCTGATGATTCCTCACTAGAGCACAGCAGGGATTCCTGCTTGGAGAAGGAAGTGAACTCCATTCTTCTAGGCTTGATCCTGTTTGAGAGCCTCTCTGGCTCTATTTATGGGAATAATTAAGAGTTGGCTCAGGGATTTTGTTTCCATTCTTCTTGTGACTTCTCTCATCAGGACATACAGTTCCGAAGTCACAGAGCAGCTGTCCTGCCTTCCCTGGGGGCTTAAGGAGCAGGGGAGAGCGGCTCATCTCATCCTGGGTGATGGGTGAACCCACCTCTCCTCCCCCAGCCTCAGGTTTCCTTTTCCTGAGTTTGTGATTCCTGAATTTTTCATTTGGATATCCTAGAGGAGCCTCACAGAATGTCTGAAATGGAACTGATCAACCTCATCACCATCCTCCCTCCAAGTTTTATTTGTTGCTGGACTTCTCTAGTTCTGAATATGGCACTATCATTCTCTTGGTTTGAAGTTTGGGTTAACTTTGATCCCCCCCTTCTGCTGCTACCCAGTTACTAGGACTTTTCTGTTCACCTTGAAATACCCAGGAAACTAGTCCTTCCGTGACATCCTCAGGGACACTCCTAGTTCTGACCTTCCTCATCCCATGCCTGTTAGTCCCTTCCCTGGCCCTCTGAGTGCTGCTGGTTTTCTTTACTTAAACTCCTTTTTAACCATGTCTTTCCCCTGCTCACGCAGTCAGTGGTTTCTCAGAGCCTTCTGATTCAGGATCAGACTCTTCACCTGATCAACCCAGGCTCTCCAGTCTCGCCCAACCCAACTGGTCTCTACTGTTTCCTACCAGCGCTCTCTTCTAACACAGAGAGCATGTGTCCTGCTTTTTCTCCCATGGGTGAGATTTCTCCTGTCCCAAGTGTCCTTACCTCTCTTCCTCTCCCCCCAGCTGTCCCCCCTTGAATCCTTTAAGGGCCACTTCCACTCCCTTCCTCCACAGAATCTCCTGTGGCTGCCACAGTTGGAAGCAACAGTTCCCCCACTTAAACTATACTATGATTTATTTTTCTATGCCTTCTTTGGCACTTTTTATAGCACTTCACTAATTGTTAATTTTCACATTTTGTCTCCCTGTTTGCAAATTAATTCAGGACGAGGACTGTTGATAAATAAATGGTTTTCTTTTCCACAGCATTTAGCACAGTGCAGTGTTGGTTAGGGGACTTCCTGGAGCTCCTTCGTTCTGTTCACCACACTGTCCATTCTCTCACAGCCCCGTCTGTGTCCCCAGGAGTCTTCCGTTGAAAATCCTGGTGACTTTTCAGGCTGTCAGTGTCTGCCCGGGCTGCTCCCCCCAGGCCTGCTCAGCCCTTCATGCCTATCCAAGTCTTACCATCCGAGAGCAGCAGTGAGATCCAGTGGAAAGTACTCAGGTATGGAGCCAGGTGGGTCTGGGTTTGAGTCTTGGATCTGCTCCTTACTAGCTGTGTGGTTTTAAACAAATTACTCAACCTTCCTGAACGTCGGCTTTTTAAATTCTAAAACTTCTTTATCGTTAGGTAACAGGCCCTCAGTAAACATTAGCCTCCCTCCCCATCCCCATCTTCAAATCCTCCCTCTTCCATGCAGCCCTTCCTGAATATTCCTTTTGATACTCAGCTCTGCTCCCACTGACATCTGGGAACATTTCTAATGTCAAAGACTCAGGCATGTCAGCCCTGGAAGGGTTGCTTAGTTTAAGTCTCTCATTTTAGAGATCAGGGGACTGAGGCTCAGAGACCTCCAGTGTCTTGCCACAGGCTGCCCAGAGCCCATGGGCAGCTGAGCCAGGTCTAGCACTCAGACCTGAGTCCCAGCAGGTGTCTGTCAGCACACAAAGTGTCCCCTCCCTCAGCCCCAGGGCTGTCTCTGCCCCCTCCACATCCTGCACTGTGCAGAATGAATGTGGAGGACGTGCTTAATGACTACTTGTTGATGGGCCGCTTCTGTGCATGTGCATCTTACTGCCCTGGCGGACTGTATGTTCCCCCAGGTGGGAACATGCCAGCCTTCGTACTGCTGTTTGTCCTTTTTGGTATTCAGTACAGACCTGGTTATAATAACTGAAGGTTAATTTCAGGCCCAAGAATAAAGGTTTTTGCATCCAGGCGGGATGTCCTCTCTGGGTTCCTGGGCTGTCCCACAGCATTCTGACTACCTCTGGCGAGCCTGATCCTGTGCAGTGTCCATCTGTGAGCAGCTCCGGGGAGAGGCCTGTGCGCGTAGCCGTGGTGCTCTCTGTGCGCCACTTTGCCTCCCACTCTGTGCTCCTCTGGCCTCCCTCTGCTCCCATCTCCTCCCCCCACCCACTCCCTGCTTAGTGCTGCTGCTCTGCTGGCTCCAGCTAAGAATAAATCATCACGGTTGCATAGCAACGAGTTTGGTTTCCTTTACTCCTCCTTCTCATCCTCCTCCCACAGAAGTCCCTCAGCACTAAATTTAAGGTAGTGTGTCAGAAGATGCCATTACCCCACAAATGCCCCTGAACCCCAGCATTGTTCCCCATGTAGCTGCTAGCGTCAGAGGCAGAAACTGACTGCTTTGTTTACTTTTCTATCCCTGGCACCTAGTATAGTTCTTGGCACATAGTAGGTGCTCAATAAATATCTACTGGATGATGAATGAATGAATGAATGAATGAATGAATGAATGAATGAATGAATGAATGAATGAGTGTCTCGGAGTCCCTACAGATGAGAGGTGCTTCTGGGACTGGGAAATATTATGGACTCTGAGATGGTTCACAATTCACCTCTTTTGCCTGGATGCCTTCCTCCTCCCTTTCTCCAACTACCTAAGAAGCTGATATAGCAGGAGAAGGCACATTTTTCTTCATATTTCACTGGCATGTGGAATTTCTGGAAGCTGGTGGTTCAGTCAACCCTCATGGTTTACTGAGTCAAGGTACCAATCAGTGGGATTTCATGATTCCTGCCTTGGGAAGCTCATAGTATAAAGAGCTATGGCAGATTCCCTTCTTGGTGATAGGAGCATGAGGCTTGCTTTTAGAAGATGATCCTCTGTGAGCTTTGAAGTCACAAAGTACTAGGTTTGAATCCTAGCTCTGCTAACTGTAAGCTGTGTGACCCTGGGTGGGTCCCTTAACTAAGCTCTTGGATTGTAAGGTTTGTGTGAGAGAATTTACAAATAGACCCAGCAGAGTGCCAGGAAACAGGGGTGCCCAAATAGTGTCAGTTTCCTTTCTTCTTTTAGTAGGGGACACAGAAACATACCAGAAAATGCTTGTTAATGCTAGTAATGCGATGCTATCAATATGCAGGTGGGCAGGCAAGGGCAGACCCAGGGAGTATCTGCTTTTAGGGGCCAGAGGGAGGTCTATTCTTCTTAAACCTAATGTATTTTCTTCCTGGCTGAAAAATAAGTATTGGATTTCTCAACTTACTTCCCAGATACCCCGTGTTCATCTCCTTCCAAACATCCTCATGTAGCATCCTTATTGACTCAGGTTAAGCCTCCAGGAGGAGTGGGAGGTTCAGGGTCCAGAGGGAGAATGAAAGTTCAGTTGCTCCTCTGAGGTTATAGAGATAAGTTTGTAGAGGAGGCTGGGGAGGGGCCACTGTTCAGCTAAAAATAGCAGCTGCAGCAGCAGCTAAGGGAGCAGCCAGAGGTCAGAAGCTGGAGTGCCCTAGGCATACATTCTCAGCAGAGAACTTGGAGCTCAGCTAAGCTGATCCCTGCCCCTTGGGATGCGGTGGACACTGCCAAATCCTGTGTGTCACCTGTGCCTGCCCACAGTGGGCAGCCAGCATCTCCTTCACCCTTCCAGGCTTGCACGTCACTTCTCTACACCAGTCCTCCTCCTCCTGTTGTCCTCACACACTGCCATCCTGCCAGCCACTTACCTCTCTTCAGCCACACAAGGGCATCGTATACGAGACGTTTCACAAACCAGTCACTTTGTACTAAGTGTTCTCGGGCCTCTGTCCTCTCTGGAAGTCTGTAGTCTGAGATAGCATCCTGGACCCGTGGACTGCCAGAAAAACAATCAAAGAACAACCATTAAATAAACACGAAATAGATGAGATCACGTTCCCATCCTGTATGAGTTGAGGCCAGTGGTATTCGTGGAACTTTCTGGGTGTGTATTGGAGAAAGCCCAGGAGTTTCCTGCTTAAAAATGGTGAGGATGAGCTAAGCTAGTGCTTCCTAGGGCCAGTGCTGCATGGGAGAAACAAGCCCTCCTCCTCCCACCAGCAAGAGGCTGGAAGAAGGATGCTTTCTGGCTGGAGCTTAAGGCTGGACCATGGGAGAAGATGGAGCAGTCTGAGGAGATGGGAGGCAAGACCATCTCCACATTTTTCTCAGACCTATTCTCATCTGTTGATTAATTGATTGATCAATGAAGTGAACCATTGATTGAGCCATTTATCCACTCAACAAAAATTTAAGGAACATCTGCTAATACCTGTGTGGATGGGAGGGTATTCTAAATCAGTGGTTTTTCATCCTAACTCAACATTGGAATTACCTGTGGAATCTGAAAAATACTAATGCTCAGGTTTCACCCCAGAAAAATTATATTAAAAAATATCTAGGTTTAGGACCCAGGGTAGAAAACCACTGGTCTAGATGACCCCAAGGATCCTTCCTATAACACCACCGCTCAATGCCCCTTTTTGGTTGTGGCTGCTCTTGCCTTCTGAGTGACATGACTGAAGATGTGACTTGAGGTCACTGAAATATAGCCGCCGCTCTATAGCCAGTTCACAGAAGTGTTTATTGAGCAGCTATTATGGGGGCCTAGCATTAGAGAGACACATAGGCAAGGATAACAATATCCCCTGGAAGTAACTTAATATACATACTCCATTTCTTTGAATGTTTATCTGGTGATGCAAAGCCAGCTCTTCTAATGAATGGGATTTTTCCATGATGTGTCCTGTCTTGTCCCTTAGTGGAAGAGAACCCGTGACAATATCTGGTACATTTCAGTTAAATGGAGATGAAGCAGGCAGTGAAAAAGACACAGCAACAGGTGGAAGACAGGCAAACAGGGGGTGATGCTAAGGGCACGAAATGTGTTCATCGGGCAGGTTTTCACAAATGCACTATCAAGTTGTCTACGTTGTGAAAAGGTAAATAGTGTGCCTATTTACTATTTGGATTATCAGAAAGGAATTGTGCCGCTATGAGCAACCGTCTGATGCTGGGTATGGTGGACACGGGCCTGACATTCAGAGAACAGGCAGTCTAGCGGGGGAATTACGGTTCCTATAAAGAAGTCGAGATTTTAAGCACTCAGTTGTGTTTGATGACTACAAGGGCAGTGGGAGTTTGGAGAAAGGAGGTATGAGAGAGGCACTCCCTAAAGCACGGCCTGTGGGCAGCTCTGCCAGACGTTTGTCAGGAACGACAAGTACAGAAGTGGAAAGGAAGCATTTAGAAACTTTTATAGCAATTTGCCAGAGTCATTTTGTCTTTTGAATCTAAAAATTAAAGAATGGGCCTTATATTTTGTTTTCAAAATTACATTTCTCTAGTAATTCATTTTTATTATATTTTACAAAAGCATTAGTCTATGATAGGTTGGAATAAAAACCATGAACAAAAAAACACACCAAACTGGTCCTTCACCACAGATGGTTTGGGACACCCTGGACTGGAGTAGCTGGAAATCTGAGATGCCATGGAATGCTGGAGAGGTCCCAGCAGGTAGGGAAAGGGCAGATGTTCTAGCTGATATTGTAAGAGTAAGAGTGTGTTCTGAAAACCTAGATTTTACTCATGGAGGCTCTAAGACCTTGAATGTTTATTGATTTTTTTGATGGATGCTGGAACTTTATCTGTGCTTTTTATATGATTGGTATTAATTATGTCATTGACTCCTCTCACAACCCTATGTGACAATAGTGCTTGTTACCATTTCTGTTTTGCACAGGCCTGAAGAAGGCAAATAATGCCCAGGTTACCACCGCTGGTGGGTGGCAGGCCTATTTTAAAGCCAGGTGTGTTGGACTCCAGAGCCTTGATGATTTACAACCCCTCGCCCCCACCCCAGTTGTCACTCCAGGTGACGATCAGCATGGGCCACAGACTCTGCCCATCTGGACATTCCAGAATAAGAATGAGGAGAAGGTCCTGCAGATTTAGCTCAGGGAGCTCAGGGTTGTCCTTCCAGAAAGGTGGCCTAGCTCCTAGGGAGGGGCAGGCTGTGGACTGTTCTGCCTTCTGGCTGTTCTGCCTTCTCTTCTCCTGGGTGCTTATTTCCAGAGGTATTTCAGTAGAGGGACCCCTTCTGGTTTGGGCCTTTTATTAGACTCTACACTATCCTGTCAGTATCTTTTGCCAGTAGCATCTCATCCATCCATTTATTTTTAAACTTTAAATTTTAACTTTTGAAATACCAGGAAGTTGCGAAGAAACATGCAGGAAGGTCCCATGCACCCTTCATCCAGCATGACCACTGTTAACATTTTGTACAACTAGAGTACAATATCAAAACCAGGAAGTCGACATTGGTATAATCTGCAGACTCACCCCTCTACTTTTTTTTTCCTATTAAATTTAAAAAACACTTTTTTTAAAAAGCAGTTTTGGATTCAGAGAAACATTAAGAGGAATGTACAGAGCTGTCCCCTTTTCACAAGCACCGCCTCCCTCATTGTCAGCATCCCCCACCAGAGTGGTACATCTGTGACAATTGATGAACCTACCCTGACACATCATAATCTCCCAAAGTCCATAGTTTCCATTAAGGTTCACTCTTGATGTTGTACATTCTGTGTGTTTTGACAAAAGTGCGATTACGTGTATCCACCATTATAGTATCATGTATAGTATTTTCACTGCCCTAAAAATCCTCTGCTTCGCCCATTCATCACTCCCTCCTTGCTAACTCTTGGCAACCACTGATCTTTTTACTGTCTCCATTGTTTTCCCTTTTCCAGAATGTTATGTATTTGAAATGATATAATATGTAGCCTTTTCAGATTGGCTTCTTTCACTTAGTAATATGCATTTAAGTTTCCTCCATGTCTTTTCATGGCTTGGAAGTTCATTTCTTTTCAGCACTGAATAATATTCCATTGTCTGAATGTACCATAGTTTGTTTATCCACTCATCTACTGAAAGATATCTTGGTTGCTTCCAAGTTTTGGCAATTATGAATAAAGTTACTATAAACATCTGTGTGCAGGTTCTTCTGTGGACATGTTTTCAACTCCTTAGGGTAAATACCAAGAAGCACAAGGTAATATCCATTTTTTTTTTCTTCCATATTCTGGGTACCATGCTTTGAGAGAAGCATCAACAAGTCATAGCCTATCTGGAGGAGGGTGAGGATGGGTGGTCTGGAAGCCAGGTCATATCCAGGAACTAGTGAGAGCTGCTTGTGTGTAGATGTCACGTGTTATTTAGTGCTCCTGACTTAGCACCTAGAGCAGTACGAGGCACTTAGTTGACTCTCAACAAATGCTTTTTTTTTTTTGATCCTCACCTGAGGATATTTTTCCATCTACTTCAGATAGAATGGGAGGGAGAGAGAGAGAGAGAAACATCGACATGAGAGAGACATCAATTGATTGTCTCCTGCACGACCCTGACCAGGGCCGAGGACCGAACTGCAACTGAGGTATGTGCCCTTGACCGGAATCGAACCCGTGACTCTTTGGTCCAAAGGCCGATGCTCTAACCGCTGAGCCAAACCGGCCAGGGGGCTTTTTTAAAACTAAATGTTTGATTCAGAGCAAAAAAGAGTTTGTGTAAGCATACTGGCTGCCTTCCATGTTGCAGGGCCTCCAGTGTGGAGGCAGGGTGTGATCTGTGCCCCCTGTTGCTCTTGAGCACAGGGCTAGGATTAGGTAATGGGGAAAAGACATATGGAGAAACACCCAGATGGATTTATGGAAGAACTGGACCGAGAATGGGAACAGTGCAGCAGGGAAGTAGTCAGCTCCCCTGTTCTGGAAGTATTTAGTCAGTAGCAGACCATCAGGGATACAGTGGAAATTATTTCTGTATTTTATTGATATTGGGCCAAATGGCTTGATGGAAGTCTTTCCAGTTTCTTGTTTCTGAGATTCTAAGATCCTGAAGGCAAGGACTGAAATAAGGCAATTGGGAAGGGGGACCAGTTTATGGGAACAGGGTATTCCTGGAGTTTGAGATGACAGCAATACATTTTCATGGAAGAACGTCTGTAGATTTTGTAAAGATTGTATTTGCTTTATAAAAGGAAACGTCATGGGCAACCATATATAAAACCTGTTATCGTAGCTTCTCTGTGTAACCTGTGGAATTTGCCCAAGGCAACATCTGGAGTTAACCTGGTAATCAGACTCTTATCTTTTCAGGCAGCATTTGGCAACATCAGTCCTGGAGAAAATTGTGGGAGCTGGAGTCTGACTACAGCTGACATGTTTTTGTCATGTTAATCACTTATTGAAATTAAGAAGATTATTGCAATTTCTATTCCAGGAAATGAAGTAGGCACTGAGTTAATCAGATAACTTCCAGGTGAAAAAGAAAAAAAAAATGCGCCAAGGTTCTTAAATTAGTCCATCCGAGAAGGTTATTATCTATTCATATATGATTACCCTGTAAAGTTTGAATTTAGATGATCTATGTTTTAATTTCATTTTAGCTGCCAAGGAAAACACAAACTGTACATGTCATGTGTTTTTAAGAACTCACAAAAAGAAAACTTATCCTTTTTTTTTTCTTTTTTAGGGAGGGAGTAAGGAAAGGAACTAACATTTATTGCCGGGAACATTACATATATTATTTCATTACTTTTCACAATGATTATGATGGGTAGGTATTATCATTGCTATTTTATGGCCAAGGAAACTGAAGCTCAGAGCAGATAAGTAACTTGTTCTGGGACACACATTTAGTGAAAAACAGTTGGATTCAAAGCCAGATCTGTTGGACTCCAGAGCCAGTGTTCTTTATGCTGTTTAGTGTTGGTGATATGCCATCTCTAGCAGAATCCAAACCTACTGTGTTCATCAATAGATTTCAGAACCGTATCTTATTTTCAAACCTTATCTGCAGGAAAACCTGCCTAGACAGCACATTTCCACCACTGCTGATAACCTTTCTGTAGTAGTCTGAGCCATTTGACCATTGCTACACTCAACAGTTAGCTCACTGCCCCCAGTCCTGGCTCCTTCCCCTGCCCCCACCCTCCTCCCAGTGCCTCTAGCATGCATGATTCTGAAGGTGTGAGTACTGTGCTTGAGCTGGGTCACAGTTTCCAGCCTGCTTGCTGCCCAGTGTCTAATAATCCTAGCCTAAGTTTTTTCAAGTCTAGGGATTGTCTTACTCTCATAAGCAGGCTTGGACAGAAGCCGGGAGACATCATAGCATAGGAGATAGAGCACTCTGTCTGAATGTGCTTTGTCCTTGCTGTATGACTTACCAGTCCTGTGGCTTTAAGGAGTCCCTTAGCTGTATGAGCCTCAGTTTTTTCACCAGCTAAAAGGAGATAGTAATAACTTCTTCTTCTTCTCCTTCTTCTTCTCCTTCTTCTTCTTCTTCTTCTTCTTCTTCTTCTTCTTCTTCTTCTTCTTCTTCTTCTTCTTCTTCTTCTTCTTCTTCTTCTTCTTCTTCTTCTTAGGGTGAGCATGAGACTCAGATGATATTAGAATCTAGGAAACTTTGTAAACCATAGGTATTGTACAAAAGTAAGTCTGGTGCATGAAAAAGAATGATCCCGTCCCCTGGAAAAGCTTTCCTCTGGAAGGGCCAGAAGCCAGCACACACATCAGGGTAGGAAAACATGAGCTCCTTCTGGCCAGCCAGGCTGTTTCACTAGAGCAGGTTTGTCTCTGTGGCCCCCTCTTTTCCTGAATAGCATGGCTGTGTTTCTTGGCTCGGATTGTTGAGATAATTGCTCCCAATCTTCCCTTTCCAATGAGAGCAAGGCTATTAGACCTGACCGATAGCCACTGGCTGAAAGCCTTCCAAAGATTCTGATTGGGTAGACCATGTTCTGCTCAGCATAATTTGCTTGCTGGTTATGTAAATATTAGGGTTGTTAATCTTCATTAGAGAGTGTTAGCCAAGAAAAATTGTATTTAAAAAAAAAAACACATATATTAACATGGGAAAGGAAATAAAAGTAAACCAAACAAAATTTAAAAATTTTAATGTCCTAAAAGCTTCCAATGAAGACTAAAAAGCCTCTAATGTGTATTTATTCAATAAATAATACTGTGGCTTCCATTTCTTTTTGAAAGTGAGGCATAAATCTTAAATTTTAAAGCAAGTTTTCTAATCTGAACAATTAGAAACTATGAATTTTGCTGTCATTAATAGGTTTGGATTTGCAAGGCAGTTTTCATGGATTTTTTCCCTCACATAGACTTTATGTCTTAAATTTATTTTATGTTTATATTTTCTTATTATAAACTTTTTACTGAAGATCCACACACATAGAAAAGTATACAAATCTTAAGTATACAGCTCAATGAATTTTTACCCAATGAACCAGCATACAGATCAAGAAACATTACCAGCACCCCAGATCACTTGTCCCCCAATGTCCCCTTCCATTAAGTAGTTTCTCCTCTCAAGGTAATCTCTAGGGTGACTTCTAGCACCATAAGATTAGTTTTTCTGTTTTGAAACTTTATATAAATGGAATCTTAAAGTACATACTGTAGTCTTGTTCAACATTATATGTGATAGATTATTCCATGGTGTGTTAGCAATTGTATGTCACTTTCATTGTTATGTAATATTCTATTGTATATATATTGACCCTGAAAAACACTGGGGTTAGGGGTACTGATCTTTACTGCAGTTGAAAATTTGCACATAACTTTTGACTCCCCCAAAGCTTAACTTCTAATAGCCCACTGTTGACTAGCTGCCTTACCAATAACATAAACAGTCAATTAACACATATTTTGTATATGATATGTATTATATATTGTATTCTTCCAATAAAGTAAGCTAGAAAAAAGAAAATGTTATTAAGAAAATCATGTATATGTGTTTACTGAAAAAAAAATTCACATATAAGTGGACTCATGCAGTTTAAATCCCTGTTGTTTAAGAGTCAACTGTTTATATCACAGTTTATCTATTTTACTGTATAAGGAATATGAGTTGTTTCCAGTTTGGGGCTATTGTGAATGAAGCTACAATGAACACTTTTGTATAGGTCTATTGATGAATATATGTATCCAGTTTTGTGATGTATATACCTAAGAGAGTAATTTACTAACTATAGAGTATGAGTATGTTTAACTTTAGTAAATGCTGCCAAATAGTTTTCCAAAGTTGTTGTAACAATGTACATTTCCACCAGCAGATAGGAGATATCCAGTTGCTCCACATCTTTGGCAATACTTGATATTATTTGTCTTTTCCATTTTAGTTTCTGTGGTAGGTATGTGGTAGTACCACATTTTGAGTTGTGTTTGTTTTTTGTTTTTATATTTTCCTGATTATGAATGGAGTCAAGAACATTTTCATATGTTTATTGGCCATTTGGGTACCCTCTTTTGTAAAGTGAATCTTTAGTTGTTTTCCCCAGTCTTTGCTATTGAATTATCTGCCTTTACCTTATTGAATTGTAGGAGTTCTTTATATATTCTGGATATAAGTCCTTTGTTGAATATACGTATTGTGAATGTCTCCCTCCAGTTTACGGCTTGGCTCTTCATGCTCTTTATGATGTATTTTGGTGTTATTAATTTTAATGTAGTCCAGTCTATCAAGCTTTTTCTTTTACAGTTAGTTTTCTTTTTGGGTCCAGTAGAAATCTTCGTCTACCCTAAATTTTTTTACTGAAAGCTTTCTTGTTTCACTTTTCACATTTAGATAGGCAATCCATTTAGATGGGCTTTTGTGTGTATGGCAAGGGAAAGGTTATTTGTATCCTTTCTGTTTTGTTGTCTCATTGGTTTAGAATCATTTGTTGAAAAGACCATCCTTTCCCCACAGCACAGTAGTGTCACTTTTGTCATAAGTCAAGTGGCTATATGTATATGTGTGGGTATGTTTCTAAGCATTAAAATTCAGAGGTGCCACCAAGTAGTTGGTACTACCTTGAGTATGACTGTATTGAATAAGTGGCTGGCTAGACTCTTGGCATAGGTGTGGATGACTAAGAAGCCAGGGCAAGATCGGACGTCCAGAACAGTTTCCAGATAGAAAACCCATGGACTCAAAGACTGTATTTAGATATACTTCTCCAAATACAATAACTTGAGTAGAATCATAGTATGTAGGGGTTAACTGTCCTCTCTATTAGAAGATGGATACACCATAAGAAACGGAATTTAAAGGAATGCAATACCTAGGTTCAAATTAAATACAATTTCTCACAAGAGTCAACTGGAAATGATTGCTACTTTATCTGATACCAGCTCTCCTCACAATAAGGGAATGCTTTCTCTAAAACAGGCTCAGTTAGTGCCTGTTCTTTGGGTTCATGACATCTGCCTGATCTGTGTGCTCAGGAATTAAACACCCAGACCTTTTTTTTTTTTTAATCCTCACCCGAGGACATTTTTCTGCATTTATCTTCAGATAGAGTGGGAGGGAGAGAGAGAGGAAGAGAGAGAGAGAAACATCTACGTGAGAGAGACACATTGATTGGTTGCCACCCACACGACCCCAACCGGTGCTGGGGACAAACTGCAACCGAGGTACGTGCCCTTAGCGGGAACCAAACCCAGGACTCTCTGGTCCGCTGGCCGACACTCTAACCACTGAGCTAAACTGGCCAGGGCACCCAGACCTTTTTTTTTTTTTTTTGCTTATTTTAATTACTTTGTGAAGGCCCTTTTGTTTGTGTTCATCTACTTCTAGGAGCCTGAAATCTTTCAGATTTTCTAAGATCCTAAGGCAGCTGGGTCTAGGGTGCTGCTAAGGGGTGGTTCTTCAGATGGATGGGCACCCCTTTTCCAAGGGCCCCACCCAACATAAACTATGGAGGCCACAGGCTCTCTGGTAGATCCCCAACCCATCCAGGTAATACAGCTCCTTTCTATCAGTGATACCCAGGTGGTCATTGAAGAGGAATGGTGGTCAGTGAAGTGGAATTCCCCCTTCTAGGGGACATGGACCTGGTTCCAGCACCTTTAAGCTTGGAGAGTTACCCCTCACCCCTGTTCCCCTCTCTTGGGGCTGACCTAGAAGTCTGAGCTGGCATGAAAGGGAGACATTGTTCAACAAACAATGAAGCAATAGCTTCTTTATGTTTCCATTTGGTCAACAAATACACTTGAGCACCTGCTGTATACCAGCATTCAAAACCTGTTCCTAGCCCTTGAGGGGCTTAGTTTATTTCTGACTGTAAAATGACGGTCTCTACTTAAACTTGAGGCCTGACAAAAACCTTACTGATGCTTGATCGCGGGACCTCAGCTTTTGCCCATCCCTGTTCCCTGCCATGGCTAGACCTAGCTGAGCATTTGGTGATAAATCTCACCTGCCTGTCCCTCCCTGTAGTGTACCCCACTTTGTACGTCTATTATGACTTGAGCGAATCTGTGGTCTGTTAACCAGGAGGACTCCAAATGTGATGGCAGGTTTTGCATAGTAACATCCAGTGGGGCGGTCGCTGAAGCCCTGGTTGCCCTTTCCAAGTTCTTACATCTCGTGAGATGCTGCTCTGCTGCCCCAGGGTCTGCCATTGAGCTGGGGACAGACTGGTTCCCTTTTCAAGAGAGAATTGATCTTTTTCACTTAATGCCATCCATATACGGGGATCTTGGGGTACCCCTGTGCCTAATGGCAAATGGTATATAACAGTGATGTAGAGTTAGGACTATGGTATAATGTCCCCATAATTGTCTTGTCATGTCTTATTTCAATCAGGGAAGAGTCCTAGTCACCACAAGTCTGTGCTACCCCAGACGTTGTATAGCTTTGATCTTATCCACCCATTTTCTCTGTGTGTACACAGGATGGCTAGATATTTTATTTTAGCTTTTTAAACTTCTGTTATTTTAAAATGGGCATTTAAAAAAGACTCTTCTGTTTTGTTTGTTTAAAAATTTTAAAATTAATCTTTGCACATTAAAAAACCATTGTATATAATAGAATAATAGACTTCCAGAACCCAGAGATACTAGATATCATTAGTCCAATCTTCTCATGACTAAATAATATGGTGAGATTTCTCTCCCAGGAGATATTTTTAAATGTCTTTTACAATCACAGGAAGTCAGTGCTGAAAGAGAACTGAGAACTGTGTGAGGCTAGCAATCTCATTTTACAGACGTGGAACCCAAGACTCTGAGGAGGCAGTGACTGGATCACACATACAGTGGTGTGATAAGATCCCGGGTGTCCAGATCCCCCAGTCGGGGGGTCTTTGCTTGTGTAGATAAGGCTGCTTCTCATTTCCAATTTTGCTTCATAATTGTTATCCAAAACAGCCAGGAATTTCTCATAGAATCCATGAATGTTCTTGTCATGCAACATTAATCCATGCCAGGATTTAAGGTAACATAGAAATAGCCAAAATGTACCTTGGGCAAGTGCCATGAATCCCAGTGGGGATGGGCTGGGATAAGTAGATACAGTAATAAAACCTTTCCACATCAAAAGTGTGAGTCAGATTCAATATATGAATACCACCAAGAAGTTAAACACAGAGGGAGTTTTAATTTTAGTTCAAACAGATCGCCTGTTCACATCTCCCTTCAGAAATAAAGGAGGTGGAAGTTGTTACGTCTTTCAAATTAGATTGACTGCTAAAATTAGATTGACTGCTAAAAATGGGAAAACGGGCCCTGGCCAGGTAGCTTAGTTGCTTAGAGTGTCAACCTGATAGGCTAAGGTTGCGGGTTCGATCCCTGGTCAGGGCACACACAGAGTCAACCAATGAATGCATAAATACGTGGAACAACAAAAATTAATGTTTCTTTCTCTCTTTCTCTATCAATAAAAAGATAATAGAAATGAGAAAACATCTGGAGGAGGGTCATATTCCTTGCAGACTGCTGTCTTGTGTACCATCTATTTCTAGCAAAGCTTGGACTTCCCGTCCAATAGGGGTGGAAGTGGAGAGTGTACCTTTTCTCCCCTTGGCCTTAGCTGCAGTCAGGAAATTCCTTGCAGGCCCCTTAACCCCGCGGGTGCCCCTGCCTCAGGCTCTTTCCTGAGGCCTGTTGCTCTGGGCTGGTCTACAGCTAGGCAAGGGTGGCTATGGTTGTGGAGTTAGTGGGAGCTTCCTGTGATGGGGTGCAATGCTTTTCTTGAGGATAAGGGAAACCAAAGGAGTCAGCCATCCTCCTGCTTGTTGGAGCTCCCCTTCTTCTGCTCATGTTTGTCTCGGAAGTCCTAAATCAAGAAAAGAGGCTCAAAGATGTGCCTTGTGGATTTCAGAAATTATTTTTCCCACCACACTCTCGGCTTGTGTGTCACCTCTTTACTCCCCCTGCTCCTTAAGTCCCAAGCAAGGGAGTTTGTGGGTGAATGAGAAGGGTGGAGAAAGGGCTGTATTTTCCCCCTGGGCTTTGTGTCTGGTGACTGGAAGGACCCTGATGGAGCCTTATGGGAGAGATAGCCTGCCCTTCCCAGGAAGCTCCCAGTAATGGGGAGATGAGAAGCACCTGTCTGATGGCCTCCAGTGCAAAGCTGGCGTCCCTTTGGTGCCTCCTGGATGCCAGCGCCACTCCTAGGGAAGTATGGCGTGGGAAGAAGCTGGATTGGAGCTAAGATGGTGATTTTGTCCTCTTTGGACAGGCATTGCCCATGAGAAGCATTCATGTGTTGGTTTGCAAAGTACTCCTGAGCTCTTCTTTGGGGATTTTTATCTGAAGGGGATCTTCATTCCTGGAATTCACTGAAAGCTCTCCCTGACATGCCCTCTGCAGCTCATCACATTAATGGGAAGGGCGGGCTGGAGGCTCCGCCATGCCAGGCTGCTGTATTGAGTGCAGTGTCTGGAGGAAGGTTATGGCAATGGATGGGGGGTTCGCTGACAGAGGAGGAATAAAGCTCTGGCCCTGGAGCCTGTGTTTTAACTGGGCTTCCAGCCAGGGCTTCCTTGCCAGCTCCCTACTCCCCCTAAGTCCATCATGCACACCCAACTAGATCTGGCTTCCCTGAACACCACTTAGTCAAACTTCCCAATTGCTTAGAAATGCTTAATGGATCCTTTTGGCCAGTACTCAAGGCCCTGCAGGTTCAGGTTCACATCCACAAACAGTTGCCTTTACAACCGTATCATTGATCAAGCATACCCTCTGCAGCAAAGCCCATTGTCTAGTCAGATGAAGTCTGCTCGTAATCCCCTGAAGATTCCAGGCTTATCTGGACCTCCACGCCTTTTCCCAGGTTGTTCCTGTGTCTTCTGCTCTGCCACCTGCTCAAATCCAGTCCCTCTTTCAGTACCTGGCCCTTTAGCCTTCTCTTCTCATCTAGCTATGCAACAGCCCATTTATCTAACATGTACCGAGCCCCTGGAGATGGGAACTCCTGTGACCTCCAGTACAAGGCTGAATGTGAGGTGCACACACTGCTTCTTGGGTGAGTGGCAGAGATGGGTACTTGAAACAATGAACCCTTTCTGGACAACTAAGTATTGGCCTGGTGTTCATGCACTCATTTTATAGTGAGGTCTGGAGATGTTTAATGGGGTTGGGGGTGGGATGAAGGCAGATGGTTCTGAAAGGTTTCCAACAAGGCAGTGGTCAAGAGCAGGACTGAAATGGAGCGGATGCTAGAGGCAAAAACAAAACAAGACATTGGATATAACACACCTTGGAGATGGAAGGTGAATGTATGGGTTGATTAAATGTCCTCTGAAAGTTCTATCTGAAACCTCAGAATGTGACCTTATTTGGAAATAGTGTTTTTGTAGGTATAATTAGTGAAGGTAAGGTGAGGTCATAGTGGATTAGGATGAGCCCTAAATCCAGTGAGTGATGTCCTTATGAGAAGAGCAGAGGACACAGAGAGAAGGCCATGTGGAGCTGGAAGCAGACATGAGAAATGCAGCCATGAGCCCAGGATTTCCAAGGATTGCCGGGAGCCGCCGGCAGGGGGACAGGCGAGGAAGCACTCTTCCCTAGAGCCTTAGGTGCTGCCTCCTTGATGTTGGACTTCTGGCCTGAACTGTGAGAGAATACATGTCTATTGCTTTAAGCCATCCAGTGTGTGGTAATTTGTTGTGGTAGCCTAGGAAATGAATACAGTTTATTTAAGGCATATATATATCAGAAAATTCAGGGGATCTAATGCTTGGATGACAGTATGTATCTCTGTGTTTTCAGTACTGCAACCCCACTGTGGTTCTAATTGTGGTAAGAAGTTTGCACTTGTCACTTGTGATGCAATTTTACCAAGAACTACCCAGGGGTACACTGACTCTTGGAAGCTCTTGGTCATCTGGATGGAGGTGTCTGGCCCAAGAAGCATGGGGCATGATGGGAAATTGTGGGTAGAGCCATCCTACGAAGTGCAGGAAGGAGAAAGCACACCGGGCAGGATCTCCAGGTTGTTCCCATTTTTATGCAGAAGAAATATGGGTAAAGTGATGGTCAGAAATAGAGGAGGTGTGTGCTTGGGAAGAGGACAGGGAGAAGGGCGATGGGGAGTGTGTTACGGTGAACCTGTGAAAAAGTGGATGGGATGCGGGTTTGCTTTGATACAAGTGAAGAAGGAGAGGAGAGGTGGTGCTGAACAACCCAAGTTGGCTTTTGCAGTGAGTGCTGTGTAAGACCTGCCTTCTTTTTCTGGGCCACCAGGCAGTTTTGGCTGTTTGTCTCCAAAGCAGTGAGAATTCCATAAAGCAGAGGGTGGGACAAGAGCCCGCTGTGCCCTTGGAGGGTGTTGTTCCTCCTCCTCACGGCTGAGGCGGTGAGGTGCAGAGGGATGCGCACTGGAAGCCTCCCCCAGTTGCACTCATTGTCTCTGTTCGGTTTGAGCAAGTCTGTCCCTCTCTTTGAGCCTTGGTCTTCTCCCTTTTACAGGAGGCATGAGGTTTATGTGAGCATTGAGGAAGAACACTTTGTGAACCTTAAAATGCTATATATACTGTATTGTAGAGTCCTTCCCAGGACACAGGTGGAGTCTTCATTCTTTGGCTCTGGGGTGGCGCACAGACTGTGTGAAAACCAATGCAGGTTTCAGCTTGGGAAGATGAACAGGTTCTGGAGATGGATGGGTGCACAGCCATGTGCATGTGCTTAATGCCTCTGAAGTTACACTTAGAACCGGTTACAACACTGAACTTCATGTCACGTGTATTTTAGCACAGAAAGAATCACAAGCACCTCCAAACAAACCAAGGAGCAGATACTGGACAAAGCTGAAATTCAAGTAAATTTGACACTCAGGTGTGGCAGGGCATTTATTGCACTTTGTGGTGAATGATCATATTTACAATCATTGTGAGGAATTTGCCCTGTTTACTAGGACTGAACTAACACCATCTATTATTGTTATTACTTTTGGATGGCTCTAGAAGTTCATTTGGGAGGGGGTGAATAGATCGCAATAATCGAAATTGAAATACACTGTGAATTGTACTTAATAACATATGATCTGAGACTACCTCGCCAACTCTACCTCTGCCCCCAAGGTTATACTCCCTCCTCAGCACTGTTCTTTCTTCTTTCTCCCTTCTCTTTGGTTCTCAATTTACTCTTTATCCCAGGTCAGGGTAGAAGCAGATTTGCACCTGTAGCACAGAAACATGTGGTGAGTCTCATAGGGCCTCATGCTCTTCAGCAAAAATATTCCGTGCTGTCCCGGACCCTGGTCCTCTGGGCCAGACTTCGCTCCCAGAAGTGAGAGCTATTTGCACACCTCCCAGAGCATTTCATTCTCCAAGCCTGTGGGCCTCGACAGCAAAGCCTGCAGCTCCACCTCCCTTACCATTTTACCCGATTCTCTTCTTTCTCTGGCTCCAAACTGCTTCTGAAGATCAGAACCACAGGCATCAGTGCTGCCTGATGTCCTCTCCATTTCTGAGGAGTCCCCATAGGCTGAAGGCCCAGAAAACAACTCCGAAAGGGGCTGAAGGATGGACATCTTTTGGATTGAGAAATTGTTTCATTTTAGCACAAAATAAACTGTTTAAGGTTTCGTGTTCAAATGTTGGAACCTGTATTGTGCCTCCTCTAAATCATCTCTGAAAATAATACAGAACGCTGCTTCGTGTGGAGCTGCCCAGGGGGCCAGGTGGTGTTGAGCCATGCACAGAGCCAGGCTCAGCGCTCAGGTTAATGCCCACGTGTGTTTGTGCCTTCAGGGCAGGCAGCTAGTTACTGAGAGGGAGTCGGGGATGGGAAACATCAAGTGTGTTCCTCGTGGGCTTCTTCTTGTTGAATTTTGCTCCACAGGTTGGAGGATAAGTTCCAGTCCTCCTAACTAGGCCTTAAACTCTGGGTGGAGTGGATGCTCGCTGGAACCCGTGGAGTTTATAAAACAAGAGCTCACTGCCTTGCGTGGTCAGGAGAGGCAGGAGTCAGAGCCAGTGTGAAGGCGTAGGAGTTGGAAGGAATTGGACATCAGCTCCTGTGGCCCTTCCCTTTGAGATTCACAAAGGAAAAAGAGATATCTCCTTGCTGAAAGGTAAGAATTTAAATGTATTTAGACTCTGTATATTATAGCCTATTTTAGCTCCAGTGGCACAGTTCCATAGTGTATGTAAATTATATTTGAATTATTGTCAGTTCACGCTCTGAGGCAAAGTCGAACACCCAGTCTTACTCTTGAGGTAGGGCCTGCAGAGCTGGGACACCGCTTAGTGAAAAGTGGAGGGGCTGTTATCGCAATTGTATACCATGCAGAAGAAACTCTAGAAACTAGACAGGCACTAACCATACTTTTGTCCTTTTTCTTTTTAGCAAAATGGAACCTCCTTTCTGCACACCAAGCTCTTCCTCCCTGCAGGTTATTCCAAAGGAGAAGAAGAAGCATGACTTCCAAATACCATCAAAGGAAACAGGCCTGTCTAAAGGAATTGAGGACGGCTGATTGAGTATCCATGTATGGACCGTGTCTGCTGCACTGAACAAGTCTTTCATGAGTGAGAGAAGGTGCATGATGGCAGTAACACCAGCACTTCCTTCTAGCACTCCAATTCCCGAATTCCTGCTGCTGCTGTGTCTGAAACCACAGCACCCTCACCAGGACCACACCAGGAGCAAGCGCAGAGTGCCCACAGTCCTCTTAGATGCACTCATAGAGAAGACGGTACTTGAAGATGAGAAGGGTAAAAAAGAAAAAAGAAGAAGAGCACTCTGTTGGCATGCTGGTATGACTGCCTGAAAGTGATGTTGGTCAGGTTTCCTGTGCACATCGGCCGCGGGTCCAGAAGAGACTCTTGGAAAACCTCTTTAGGGTGAGGCTGTGACTGGGCAATGGATGCATCCATGAAGAGCAAGGATCTTCTGCAGTACTTGCTGATGGGTGGTTGATCACTCACACAGAGGGAAGGAACCAGGGACTCCATGATAATGACTCTTGAACCAGCTTTTGTGTTTCTAGAGCATTGAAAATAGAAGGGAACCCACCATGTATGGGGTGTAGGATGTCTTACAGAAAAGAAGTGGTAAAGTATTTGTCTTGACAAGTCACCTTGTCAAAGCAGTTTGGAGAAAAATATCCTCATCTGATGTGGCAGTAGGGTGTGCATCCTGTAGCCCACATCTGTTGATGATGTTAAAATACATTTTTTTGTTGGTGTTTTTTGTAGATTTCTATAAGTTGGGTGCACTCCAGGAAATAGATGAGCAAAATAGGATCTAAAACACACAATAGGTTCTAGAATTAGAGCTGCATAAGAAGTAAAAAGAAATGATATAAAGGTAGAAGAAGCACTGTATAAATACTGTAATAGGACACTGAACTATTTTAGAACCTTTACTCAGGGTTTGTAAAAAAAATGGATAAGTCTATAAAAGACACAGAGAGGCTGTGGAAAAAATTAGATAATGTAGAGTAGTGATATCCTTTAGGGAGTTTTAAAACAAAATAACTTATTCAAGAGAGTGTTATTTGAGGATCTCAAAGGAGTGTAAAGTGTAGTTCAACAGCTTAGAAAGAAAACCCAGTTCTGGGAGTCCTTATCTCTATTCCAGATATTGCTAGAGTTCTGGATCTGTTTTGAGAAGATCCCAAGACAATTTCAGAGGATTCTGGCTGAAGAAAGCATACCAATAATGAATGTCTTGATGAGCTTGGTGCCTCTATGTCAGAAATGACCACCTGCGGGCTGGGTTGCCCTTGACCATGGACTTCATGTTTCTTACCTACAGGCTTGCTCTGGGCCAACCTCCAAGCTCTGGGCTCCTCCTTCCAAGATTCCCCATACATAGTCTTGTTCCTGGGCCACCTGACTGATTTTAATGCCTGAGGATTTGCTTCCATCTCTGCACGACCAAACCTTGGCCAAGCTACTATTTCTACCAACTTAGTTGCAACATCTGCCCCTGCTGGGGATGGTCGTAGCTTTCATGACTGACACACAGTCCGGCTTGAATCCAATCTCTTCTGTGGTTGTTCTGAGCAGCAGGAAGCACTGTCTTTTGGATTCACTGCAGAACTCACACACTTAAGTGTACAGCTCGTTTCTATAGTTATTGCTGCATCCAGATTGGACAGTGACCCTGGCTGAGACCTCCCTTACTTCTATCTTAGATAAACTCAGCTGGCATTTAAAATCTCAGTGCACTTCCCCCAACTTATCCAGAGGAAAGTACAGTGGAACACTTCACCAAGAAATGGAGAAGAAACGCACGGTTGGCGATTGCTGCTGAGTGAATCTTGGCTCTCAAGCTCAAAGGTGGCAGTGTAAATGCAGGTGGCGCTGCTGCTGCCTTTGCCTAGCACACCTGTAGATTATGCAGCATATTTCAGACTTCAGTATTGGAATGCTGTTTCCAAATATAGACTCAAAAGACCCTCAGGTGCTTGATTGTAACCTAGAGCCAGGGATTCTGTCCTGCACACGTGGCCTGCAGCATGGGGAAAGGACCCAGTCTCCTGTGCCTCTGGCTTCAAACTCTTCCCTTCTGGAGGCTAGAGAAACATGTCGGTCTGCATCATGAAATATGTGCCTTGAACAAGAATTACTAACCTATAGAAAACTTGTCTTACTTTGAACAAATTCTCAGTTTACAGAAACCGATGGAAGTATCAGAATAAAGCATCAGAAGAAACAGTAACATTAGAGGTCATTAACCAAGGGGATAACCCGAAAAATAAAGTTCTATTTGCCAAAAACTGCCTTTGATTAGTTTGGACTCTTATTTTTAATCCTTTTCCTCTTTTATATTTGTCTTCTAAAGTTCATTGCTCTTTACCAATCTACTGAATATTGTGAAAAATGCCAAGTTCAGAAATTAGGATGGCTTTTCTTCCTTGAGTAACGAACAAGCAGCAACATAGTATGTCAGAAAGAGCTTGGGTTCCAGTCTGTCTTTGCTGCTAACTCCGGGTCACCTTGGCCTTGTCATGGCATCTCTCTGGGCCTCGTTTTTGTTTTGTTTTTTAATATTTGCAAAATAAAGGGGCCTCTCTAGAGTACCCTTCTGGCTCTAAAATCCATCAATTCTATATTACTGATGGTTTCTTCTGTTTGGAAGTTTCCAGGTTTCTCATAAATTGTCATAAGAGCCAGAGTTCAGGAGAAATGGAGACTTGAGACTCTATTTGCAACAATGTTAAAAATTTTAAATGCAAATGTAGGTAATTAATTTGTCATCACTGCCTCAATATATTATACTTTAAAAATACTGTATTCTAAACTATCTTTAGAAAAACCAATTTGTTATGGAAAATAAACAATTGTTACATCTTGTCTCAGATCTGTCAGCGCCCCTCAATCATCGTCTACAGAGGTGGTTCTTAACCCTGGTCATGCATTTTAAATATACTGGGGCCTGCCCTGCCACCTCAGAAGTTCTAACCTGATTGGTTTGGCATAGGTCTGGGTACCAGTATTTTTAAGAGCCAAGTTAAGAACCAGTAGTCTGCAAAACAAATTCAGTTCCTGAGGCTGGTATATAAGGAAGGCCCTCCCACACATAGTTTGAACCTACTGTCCTCTGTGCCTACCACCTGTGGTCCCTTCCAACGTGCCATCATGTCTCATGTGTGTCATTTCACACGTCCACCCTTTGCATCTGTTGTTATGGCCGGAATGTCGTCGCCCCAAGAGGCCTAGTCTTTTCTGAACCCCTTCTGCAGTGTAGGTTTCTTTATTAGCATAATTCCTATAATACTTTGTAATCCTGCTTTGTAGTCATCTTCCTGTATTGTAAATATTCTATCGATAATTGTATGTATGTATATTTATAAATATGATCATGTCTCTCTCATGCTTGACACTCCCTGTGCTTTCTCGTTGTACCACGGATAACATCCACACTTCCTACCTTGGCCCCTAAGGTCATACATAATCTGAACCTGCCTCTTTCTCAGACCTCTTCTCCTACCACTTCCTACTTGTTCACTTCACTCCAGCCTTACCAGCCTTCTGTTCCTAAAACACGTCAACTTGCTCTAATCTCAGGGCCTTTGCACACGTTGCTCCCTCCACCCGAGGCATCTTTTCTCATCCTCTCATTGGCTTCCTTCCCAACACTCAGACCTTAGCCCAAATGTCATTTCTTTAAAGCAGCCTTTCCTGAGCAGCCTACTGCAAGTAGCACCCCCCGCCCCCGTCATCCTCTATCCTACTGCTTGTGTGTTCTTTTAGGGCTTATGCTATCTGAAATGATATTTTTATTTTGTACACACAATTATTGAAGGCTTCCTGTTACTGGCACGTTAGTTCTCTAAAGATAGAGACTTTCCCTGCCTAGTAGGGACTCACTACATATTGAAGGGATGAATGTTGTCTCCCCTATAAGATAATGCTCTACCTAGCATAGTGACTGGAAAGAAGGTGTTTAATAAATGTCTGATGAATTAATGGTTATATGTCACCGACGTTTCTCCTTAACAAACAGTATGACCGAAGATCTCTAAATAACACTAACGTAAACTAGGCTGACATACATTATACATTTGCATCCTTCTTAAATAAACAGAGATGTATTGGACAGAGCAGATATGTGCATTTCTACCACCACAGAAAGTTCAATTGGACAGTGCTGGTTTAGAGGGCACCCCTGCTGAGGATGAGAGATGTCTAGTTAGATTGCTGCTGAGGCCTCATCCATCTCTTAGGCTAAGTGATTCTGTGGCTTTGTACTGGGAAGATCGTATTTCTGCTCTCCTGCTGAAAGTCTTTTGGTTTCCGAAGGTGTGGAGGCTGGTGGAGAGGGCGAAAACAACTGCAAGGAATTCCTGTCTGTCTGCAGACATTGTCATTCACTTCGAGGATTGCAGCGAGATTAAGAGATGATGAGATGATGCTGAAAAGCCCTTAGAAAAGTTGAAGAGTTACAGGAGTATAAGGCATGATGATTGTTAACTGAATGCATTAGCTACAAAGGCAACTTGGTCCTGGCTCCTTCTTGACTCCAAGCCAATCAGAGTGAAGTGGGATTTGCAGCAGTGGGATTTAGTTGCCATTGGCAACTGATTTTCTACCTTGTCCAAGCACTGGGAACCTGGGGTAGAATGTGAGAGAGTTCAGGGAAGAGCATGGAGAGTTAGCTTCTGCTAGGGAGAATTTTGTTTACCTCAGCTTTAAGGGGGCCCCCAAAATGGTAGTGAGCATCATGAGGTTCACCTGGATCAGGGTCTTAGCCAGGTTTGAAAACTAGGGGAAGCTCCCTAGGGAGAGGCTTAGTGGTGCAATCTTTTTTCCCAGGTGAAGAGTGATAACACAGAAAAAGTGACTTTATGTCTGCCCTCTCTGCATGTCTCCTGGTCTGGCTTCCCTTCTACTTCCTCTCATGTCTTCATCATGGCCTGAACTCCTGTTGTGACAATATGGAATGTTAACTATTGTAGGAAAGGCATCACTTCCGATAAATGTGTAACTACATTCACATGCCCTCTGGTTTGGGTTAGGGCTCAGTGGGATGCTGATGGAAGAACTCTGGCAATGGTTTGGAAGGCAGCCCCCTCTGTCACCATTGTCAGCACTATGTCCAAACATGACGCTGTGCTGGGAGCTGCAGGAAACCAGTTAAGGCGCAAACTCTGTCCTTGGTAGACAAACACCCAAACACAGGCAGGTGTATTTAGAACATATAATAAGAAAGCACAACTCTAAATGTCGACTCTTGGGTAGAAAGTCATGGACTTTGAGCTACATGGACCTTGATTCAAATCTTATTTGTTGACTGTGTTATCTTGGGCTTTGTTAGCCTCAGTTTACTCATATGTAAAATGGAAATAATAATGCCTTAGTCACAGGATGTTGTAGGAATGAATGATGAACATGTGTGTAAAGGAACAAACAGAAGACCTGGAACCCTTAG
Organism: Tadarida brasiliensis; assembly: GCA_030848825.1. NCBI lineage: Eukaryota > Metazoa > Chordata > Mammalia > Chiroptera > Molossidae > Tadarida > Tadarida brasiliensis. The sequence continues at coordinate 60,340,240 of CM061260.1, read as the reverse complement.
TAACTTAAATTATTTCCACTGCCTTTATGAGGGGTCAGTGCTGTGACTTGGATGGGAGTGATGGAGCAACTGTAGGGAATTCATGCTTGGAGATTGGGAATCACCCACTTTGCATGTGGACTCTCTGGGATGTTTGAATGGTATGGTGGGGATAGGGGTGGGTTTGGCTTACTGGGTCGGGGGGACCCTCCCTACAGGATAAAGGCTCACAGTTATGAAGGAGCCTAGTTCTCTTCAATCCTGAGCCAGTGGTTGACATTTTAGCAGCTGTAGCTTCTCTCCAGCTGTGGGTCCTAGTTGGACAGGGGTTGATACTTGTGGACCATCTACAACTACCCATGCAGTGGAATACCAGGGATTGATGGAGCGGCAGTGTGGGTGCTTTTAGGGGGAGGGGAGGAGGATCTCTATGGCTTCCTGGCACTTCACCTTCAGTGAAATGCTGTAGCAATCAGTGATATTGATTGGTCTTTGATGGATATTTAGTTCTGTTAGTTTGGTTTCCCATTTTGCTATAGAATATCAGTGTACATTTGTGTGAGAGATATAGGGAAGGAGTTAATGATCAACAGTGGACTCTCAATAGGGAACATTTATGGGAAGAGGAGGGGGTCATTCTTTCTGGGATTCTCAGTTGGTTTGGATATCGGGGTGATGCCTTACTGGAGTGCATCTAAGGAGAAATTAGAGTTTTTCCCACTTAAGAAACTGAAGAAGGAGGTGAGAATACTCCTAACGTGGGACCAGTGTTTTGAGAAGAGGCAAATGCCCATCGATGGGTACGAAGTGTAAGGCTTCGATGAAAGTTGGCTTGTTTAAACCCAATCAAGAACGTCTCAGAGCTCCTTTCTCAGCAGATACCTTGGCAAAGCCTTGGTTAGCTGCCTGATTGGTGTGTAGGTGTGGTTGGGATGTGCAGTAAAAACCAAAAACAAGCAAATGATACAGAGATTTAGTCATTACTCTGGTCCCTGACCAACCACATCAGTCTTCAGGATGTTTCTTTATCCCAAGTAATCTTTGCCTCCTCCCTGGCATCTCACAAACTGTTCACTGAAGGAATCTCCCTTCCCCAAATATGATGGAGGATGTTGAACCACTGGGAAGGAATAACACTGCACACTTTACATCATTTTACTTTCCGCAACGTCCTCGTGATCCATGCATGTAAAAATCCCAGTTTTACAGATTAAGAAACAGACTCAGAGATGTGAAGTGTCCTGCTCAGGGTGGATAAGTGGCAGTGCTGGGTTAGAATTCCGGTTCTGACTCTAGCACCGGATCACGGAGAGCCCCTAAATGCCAGGTTAAGGAGTTTGGAATTCTTTTAGAAGGCAACAGGGAGTTGTTGATTGACCAGCAGCTTGCTAAATGAGAGATGAGTCCACACAGAGAAGTTGTACATCAATAAAACAGTCTCTAAACCTCTCCCTGTTTTTATGAGCCCTTGTGAAACCCTCGGGCTTGGTTCTTTTTTATGCAGTCAAAACTCTGTGCTCTCTGGCTCCAGTCTTGGGGATTCTTGGAGCCTGGAGAGTCTCTCAGGCCATGAGTCACATCAGCTGCCTTGTCTGAAATATACTTTACAATCTTCTTCAGTTCTCTCATTTTTTGTGCTACCCTTGCTCTTATAAGTGATGGATTTGTGCATTGGAGTAATCCTCTGTGTTTATTTGGGGAATTGGACCACAAACTACTTTTCTATATGTTGGCAATTTCTTCACACTTCTGCCCACCAGGTGCACATGCTGTGTTGTCCAGCTCAGCTGTGCACCTCACATTCCACCTTGTGTTGCTACTGTTCTGGGGCTTGGCTTATGGACATCTGTAATACTGTGATTTCACTGAGGGAAGAGTCCTCAACTTTCTCATTCGTGAATACCCTATGCATGCCAGCGCCACGCTGGGCTTGTAGGATACACTGTATACATACATGCAGAATGAAAGTGATTATCAGGAAGAAACTTCTGGGAAAAGTCCTACATAGGAGTTGCTTAGAACCAAAGGAGATTCCTCACTGGATAGGTGGGTGGGTATTGCTGGGGGGAGTAGGTGAAGGAAGTGTTCCCGGAGGCAAAGGAAAGGTATATCAGTTATCTATGGCTGCGTAACAAAATACCTGAAACTTAGTGGCTTAAAACAACGGTTTATTTGCTCACAATTCTATGCGTCCACCATCTGGGATGGGATCAGCTTGGTGGTTCTTCTGCTGGTTCACCTGGGGTCACTCACGTAGCTGTAGTCAGCTGACGGCTTGACTGGGGCTGGATGGTCTAAGATGGCTTCACCCACACGCCTGGCAGTTGGCGCTGGCTGTGAGCTGAGTGCCTCTCCCTGTTCATCTTGTGGGATCTTATCCACCGGAAGACCAGACTGAGCGTCTTTACCTGATGGCAGGAGTGTTCCAAGAGGACGAGAGTAGAAGCTGCAAGCCTCTTGAAGTCGAGGCCTGAAATCACACAGTGTCTCTTCCGCTGTATTCATTTAGTTAAAGCAAGTCTCAGACTAGCCCAGATTCAGGGCGTAGGAAGATAGACTCCGCCTCTTGCTGGAATGAGAGGCCAAGTCACATTGCGAAGGAGCATGCACACATGGACGGAAAGACTCGATGGGGCCAGCTTTGAAACTAACCCATCATAGATTGACTTGTTTTTCTGACTCTCCCTCCCTTAAATTTGAACTACATGTTCCCTGATGAATTCCTGCCTGTGGAGATCAAATTGGAACCGGGGCGCTCAGGCAGATGGTTTAATAACTGCAAGCAGTTGCCATCAGGGTCCCTGAATAAAATCATCTTTCTGGGGGTTCTGGGAAAGATTCTGGTGGACGTGCTAAGCATCCTCCCACCAAAACCTTGTGCTGCTTCCGTACATTTTTGGGCACTAGGAAGGAAGGCAGCTTGGTGGAGATGAGAAGCATGGGTTTGGGAGTTGTAAAGACCTGGGTTCAGCCAGTTCCGCTTTAACCTGACTGGCTATATGGCTTTGAGTAGGTTACTTGACTTTTCCTTATTTATAATATGGGTGTATGTATTTTGTGTGATTGATGTGAGGTGATGGTGATGACTGATGATGTTCCAGGAATAATTAGAATCCATTCCAAGGGCAGAGTGAGCTCACGCTTCTCATTCAGATCTTCTGAATCAAGCCAGTCCCGCCCCCACCCCCATCCCCCTTCACCTTACCTTGGCACATTGGCCAAAGGGTCATGAGTTTCCACAGGTCTTCCTGTCTTATTCTGCCATGATTGCTGTCAGCAGGAAGGTCAGGATGGGCCCACTTCATTTATCTTGGCCCCCTGCAGGGAGGGAGAGGAGTGAGTATATGAAAACCAGCCAGAAAGTCTGCTCTAGATAAGAAGTTCTGCTTGAGTACTGAATGGAGCCACCAGAACGATGTGCAGAGAATCAGGTCACTGCTTAGGAAATAGTTGCAGAAGACCGGGACCCTAGGCCTTCTAGATCTGGGGTCTTGGGCAAGCCTTTTAAACCAGCTTTCCTTATCTGTAGAATAGGGATCAGAATTTTGTTTTGCAGGTTTGTTAAGAATAGGAGGAAAAAATTGCCCAGTGCCTAGCAGAGTGCCCAGGACACAGTAGGTGCACAGTGAGTGGTAGCTCTGTGGTTGTTCTCAACCCTCTCAGTACCGTGCATCACTGGCCCTGTGTGCTCTGCTGCTCCATCCCCAGGGAGTGATAGAGGAAGACCGTTTCACACTTTGACCTGCCTCCTGGGACATGAGCACTGCATTTCAGAAAAGTTGTGTGTCACATGAATTAAAAAAAATTGTTTTTTTGTTTAATCCTCACCCAAGGACATTCTTCCATCAATTTTTAGAGAGAGTAGAAGGGAAGGAAGGAGAGAGAGAGAAAGAGAGAGGGAGAGAGAGGAGAGAGACACATTGATTTGTTGCCTCCTGCACGATCCTGACAGGGGCCAGGGATCAAACATGCAACTCAGGTATGTGCCCTTGATATCGAACCTGCTTCCCTTTGGTCTAGAGGGCCGATGCTGTAACCGCTGAGCCAAACCACCCATGGCTGTCACATGAATTTTTGTAGACTGAATCCTGCTTCCTGATGGACTGATCTGGTCATTGGTCTCAGTGAAAGTGTTTATTGGGAAGCAGGAGTAACAGGAATGAGAAGAGCTGCCACAGTCAGCTTCCCTCTGTCATCATTCAGGCCAGGAAGTCAGGCATTGGAGACTAGGTAAATGACTTGTCCAAGGTCACACAATTACGTACAACTATTAAGTGACATAGCTGGGGAACAAGGCTGTTTTGTCCAGATAGGGGGCTGGGGTGGGGGGAGGAAAAATGCACAGCAAGTAGACTAGGAGGAAATGAATTAAAAATATCATAGTTAGTATATGGGGGATGAGGTTGAGACATTGTCATTTTATTCCCTATGTCTGCTTTATTTAACAGAATTTCTAGGCTGAATCTGTGTTGCTTTTATAATGGCTAAATAAATTTTATAGAGAAAAAATAGTAAATTGAGAAACAGAAAGGCTGGAGAGCGGAGCCTCAGTAGTGGCCCGCGTCGATTGTGGACGTGGGTGTCCCAGACTAGAAGAGAATGTGGTGGACGAAGGGCAGACAGAACTGGGAGTGGACACGAACCCTCTCTTAGGCTTTGAGGATGGAACCAGCCTGTGGAAGTGGTGCTTAGGTTGATTTGAAATCTGGGGGGATGAGGGGAACATAGGTGTCAGCAAACCATTGCATTGAAGCTTCCTCTGCTTCATTGGTCTCCGCCTTGGCCTCCTGGCCTAGTGATAAGTGGGGGAGGGGCAGTAAATGGGAGGTGTCAAGGTTTCCTGTTGTTTTGAGTGGCCAAGTCTCAGGGCCGACTGGAGAGACCAGGCCGAGGCCTTGAAAGCCCCCAGCCAGGCAGAGATCAAGTTTCTCTGGGAATTTTGAAGAACATATGTAAAGCTTGTTGTTGATACCATTCATCACTGCCAAGGAGTCCCTGGTGTTCCAGCACTTTCTGTAGCAGTAAGGTAGGAGCTTTTGAAAGTACAGCATTTGGCCCTGGCCGGTGTGGCTCGGTTAGTGTCGGCCCAGTCACTGGTTTGATTCCCGGTCAGGGCACATACCCAGGTTTCGGGTTCGATTCCTGGCCCCAGTTGGGCACGCGAGGGAGGCAACTGATCCATGTTTCTCTCTCACATCAATGTTTCTCTCTCACATCAATGTTTTTCTCTCTGTTTTCTTTCCCCTCTCTCTAAAAGTCAATGAAAATGTCCTCAGGTGAGGATTGAAAATAAAAATAGATGAATAAATAAATACAGCATGTGTTCCTTTCAGGCACAAGGATGACTTGCTTGTCATTCCCTGCCAGTCTCCCTCGGGTTTGGGTTGTCTCTACCAGACACTCCCACATCGGGCTCCTTTGTTGGCGCCAGTTGGGCCTCCCCTCCACCCCCAGGATGTCAGGCCACTGGGTAAAGTGCCCAGGAGCCCGGAATCGCAGCAGACTCCCTGGAGAAGGGCCCCCGGCATGTGGCCTGGTGCTGGGTCTCTGTCACGTCCCCTCCCCCTGCAGAGCAGGCCTGACCTGACCAGGCCCCTGGCTGGGGAGCTCATCCAGAGGAGAGGCTTCCCACAGAGGGAGGACGGGGCAGCCTGCAGGTGCCCTGGAGGGTTCCACGGCGTGCTGGGGGGCAGGGTCCTGGCTGTGAATGCAGGACGGCGTTGCTGAGGTCTGTTCCAGAGCTAGGGCTCTGGGCTTCTGCTTCCTCATCACATGAAGAGGTGGAATGAACCACACCAGCACCTCCATCTCACCTGAAGGTGTGGCGCTTTATGGTACCCTCTGGGGAGTAGAGGCCTGTATTTTTCTTAGGCATTCTCCACCCCTAACCCTCTTTGCTGGCTCCTGCCTCGGGCAAAAGGGAAAGAGAGAAACCTTACCTTAAATATGTCCCTCAGTGACAGTCACTCTCTAGAAGGTGAATGCACCTGTTTGTTTGAGGAATGTATCAGCATCTAGCTGTCAGCTTATCTGCTTAGCCCTCACCACGTGCCTTGACGGAGAGATGCAGGAGTCCTGCTGTCATGGCAGGGGTAGGCATGCAAATGCTGATAGTGGGACTTCGCACCAGGATCCAGGGAGGGATGGGAAGGCTATGTGGTTGGGAACCAGAGGTGGGCATCGGCCCAGGAGCGACCCGTGTGTGGCCTCAACTGCAGGTAGAGGGTTTTTCTGCCAGAGACTCACCCACAAGGCCTGGAGCCTGGAGATTCTTGGCTTCCCTTGTCAGCCAGAGCTCTCCTTTCTTTCTTAATGTCAACTCATATAATCCTTGGCAGGGAAGATGTTTGGAGGATGGCTTGAGTCCTGTGAGCTAGTCACCATCTTCAGAATTGAGAAAACAGTGGCAGGACTTACTTCACAGTGGGGCTTTCTTTTCTGCCTGGTCAGTCTGTGTGGGGACCTTGTGTTGTCCTCCCAAGGGAAGGGGGCAGCTGGCAGCACCAATGCCCCATGGCCTGGGGCCAGTTTGACTTCTGTTATCATGAAAACGCAGCGGGTGAGACAATGTGCAGGGCCCTGGGCTGGCAGGGCCAGTGGGCAGCCAGAGGAGGCTTCAGGACTGCGTCCCTGTGCCCTGCGCTGTGCACGGTGAGGCATGTGGAATAACGATGTACCACATTCTCTGCCCTCAGATGCACACACATACACTCACACACGCACACACGGAGGCCCCGAGCGCCCAGCACAGTGTGTGCACTGCTGTGTCCAGGCCTGCTCTCCAGGACCGCGGTGGGTGTGGCCGTCCTGCGCACGTCTTTTAGATTGCAGGCTCTCTTCGCTAGCTCTGTGCTCTGTGACCCTATGTGAACATCCTGGTCAACATGCCAAACACTAAACTCAGCCTCTGCTCCCAAGATATTGTGCCCTCTTTCTCAAGACTTAAAACCTAGAGTTTCTTTATGATTCTCTCCTTTTCCACGGCCGCCTTATCTTAGTCTTCGGATCCAGTTGCCGTTTGGAACCTCTCCTCTCGACTCCTCCCACCGTGAACCTCATGCCGGGGGCTTCAGAAGCCTCCTAACCAGCCTCTTCGGTCCTGCCCTGCTTCTTGCTAGCTCACCAGCTCCATCTTCCTAAAACAGCAAATATCTTCAGATGCTGTCCACCTCCTAGAGCGGTGACAGGACCGTATCAGGATCACCCGGGAGAAGATCGAGTCGGATGGTTGGGGTCACCAGGGAAATCCTGAGGGATCCCCCCAGTAGTAGTCAGGGATCATTTTTATTCCTCATAATCTCCATGTAGAATACCCACATTGTGATACATTTACGGTGACTTTTAAAATCTGGGGCTGGTGTCTCTCTGCTGTTAAATGTGGCCATGGTGCCTGTCCTCACTGTCTGGCTGGTGTGAGGACTTCGATTCGTTGGGATATTAGCTGGAACCAGATTCCCCGAAGAGGGTGAAGCAGCTGCTGGTACCGAAAGTCAGAGCGTCCACGGTCGAGCCAAAGGCGGTGGACCTGAACCGTGGAGGGGCAGGCACGAGAAGCCACGTTCAGCCACCAGCTGTATCGCCGTGGGTGTAAGTTGCTTCTCCAGTCTGGCCTCAGTTTCTTCAGATGCAAAATAAGGTTCAGTTCTGAATTATTTATACTATTGCTCTCCTTTATTTTCAAGGGAATTTGAGAGGGGACTGTATTTTCTAAATATATGTCAATGCTCTCCTTGTATCGTGCCAAAAAGGCAGCCTCAGGCCTTGGCTAAAAGGAATTATAGAGTGTTGGCTTTCGGAGGGACCTTGAGGATCGTCTGATTCAAACTTCTCCCTGATGGGCATCTAGAGTGTTCAGAAAGCAAAGGCGACGGCAGATTGATTTCCTGTCAGACTCCTGGGGCAGAGAGGCCCACTGGGCCCCAAGGGCTCAGAGCACTTAGTAAGATCACTGACCTTCCCTGAGAAGGGTGGAGGCGGTCTCTCTCCTTAGAGGTGGACAGACGCGTGGGTGGGCACCATGGTGGGGGTAGGTACGCTGGCTTCCTTTGTCCTCTCTCCATTCCTTCCACACACCTGGGAGTCTGGGGGCTCTGCTCTGAGGACGAAGACCTTTGTGTGTGCTCCCTAGGGGAAAGCCAGCACCCCTCCTACCCCGCACTCAGGACAAAGCCGTCACTTGGCAGTTGTGGACTCAGACAAAGCCCTTGTTGCCTCCCTTCAGCATTTTAAACTTAATGAATATCCTGGTAACCTTGACCGTAACCTGACGTTCTAGTAAAAATATCAGGAATGGCAGTTCATTGGGAGCAATACAGGGGTGAGCAAAAGTAGGTGAATAATAATAGTAGTAATAATAAATGTAATGATTAATAAATAATACTACAAGAATAAACTCTGTGTTTTGCATACTCACAACTGTAAACTGACTTTGCCAATCCCTGTGTCAGGGAGGTGAGGGTCCCAGCTGAGTCAGAAGCTTGGGAGGGGGTCATAAGGAGTCAGAAGATGCTTATAAAATGCCGGTGGGGAGTAGATTTGAAATATGTTGGAGGTAATTGCATGTAGTGGCCAGTCCCCTCGAAATTTCTCCTTATCCGTCTCAGTTTTCCCAGTTTCCTAAACCCCATCTCTTGATGAGCAGTCCCAGTCTAATCCATACTTTGCTGCGTAATAGGTGGGCTGCTCCATAGCACTTGGTCCAAGCCAGTGTTTCCCCAAGTGTGGTCTGGGCCACTTGCATCTCCACCACCTTGGGGGCTCTTTCACCTGGACGTGCCTGCCAGTCAGTGGCGTCCAAGAGTTTACCAGATAAAAGAAGAGCATGGTTTTTATATTCCTCTGGTTGGGTCCATAATATACCTCTTTATTAGAAGGGTGATGTTTAAACAACAATAAAAAACAAACGAGCAGTAAAAAGAAGATAATTATTTCAGAGCAAACATTTTAAAGAAAAAATGCCCAAGATGCATAGCTGTGCCTTCCTCATTAAGCCACAGCTTCGCCTTCCTCAGTTCCCCCTAACCATAATCACACACACAAACGTCGATCAGGACGATGCACAGTTCGAGCCTGGGGAACTCCTGGGAGTAGGGCATTCGGCTTTTCTTGGTGTCGTAGCCGTGGCTCTTTCAGCCGCTGACCATGCCTTCGCCCTTCTCTGCTAGGGTCACTCTGTCTCCTCACCGGCTGAAGGAGGCTTTTGGTGGCTTTTGGAAGGAGCGCCCTGGCTTTCTTGTGCTGGTGCTCCTGGCCGTTCCATACCCAGTGTTTCCAGCCCTTCAGCCCCTGCTTTGGAGGCTATAGAGTTTTCCATGATTTGGGAGATGTAAACTCTCTGATTCCGCAGACCTTCTCTGCCACTTTACTCTTGTGCTTTGGCGTTTCCTTCCCCCAACTTTCATCAGGAAAAGTGGAACATGCCACCTCCTCCTTTGTCTTAACCTAGAAAAAGAAGGGAGTGGGTGCAAGGGGAAGGAACAAGAAGGTCTTTTCTGGATCTTCATAAGGAACCCAGTTGGAATCTGGGCCCGACCACTTGCAAGCTGTGTAACCTTCAGCAGGTCCTGTGAACGCCAAGAATAATCTCCTCATCTGAAAAGTGTCAGGAGAAGATGACCTACCTCCCAGGGCTGCTGTAACAGGAGAAAGCTGTGGCTCAGTGCCCCTCACACATAAGTTACTCAACAAATACCATCCTTCTACTTCCTTCTCCGGGTTCTGCTCCCACACAGCTCACTGCACTCTGCTCTCCTTCCTCTAGCTCTGCTTGGCCCCCTTGCCCATGTTTGCACGTTCCCCTAACTCACCTCCTTTCCTATAGCAAACAACACCCTCCTCATTCATATCTATGACCCCAACTTACAAATGGGTTGTATCTAAAAAAGACATGAACAAGTCAGGTGTCAGAACTAGGCTTGTGCTTTTGTGGAAACCTCACATTTATGCATAGTGGTTAAACACACCCGGGTTAGACCCAAAATAACGCACCACATAGCACACATTTACAGTGAAAAAATGTCGAGAACAACATTGTTTTAATAGTAAGCATAACAAAAAACTCAGTAAAGAGAAGTCCTATTTTACTTTTTCTGGAAAGCTGCTTATGATCAAAATGAGGTTAAATTAAATTAGACGAGGAGGTGGGCGGTTGAAGCTTTTGTAGAGGCTCTGACGTTGGTGTTGGGGTGCTTTCAAGGGCTTTGCTGTCTTTGGTTTTTTATTAGTTCTTATTTACTTCAAAACTCATGGCTCTGCCTGTTTCCATGTGCAGGTATAAATCCCTGGCACTCATCGCACACTTATCAGCCACCAGTAGGATTATTTTTGGCTCAAAAATGGAACAAAGCAGGGAGGAGAAAGTAGAGGGGAAGGAGAAAGGAATCTTTTCCTGAGTTAGTTTGGAAAGAATTGGAAATAGAGAAGAGAGACAGATAGACCTAGGATGGGCATGCATATATGGGAAGTGATTCCTCTGATGGATAAGGAAGCATAACATCTTTCCTGTGATGGGGAAGAAAGGAAGAATTAAGAAAGAAAAACCAAGTCAAGTGTGAGAGTAAGTACCTTCAAGTGTTTTAGGAACAGAGTTCAGTGACCTTGTGGCAGATCAGGGATGAGACTCTTGTTACCAACCTGATTTTGGATATTTCCACATTGGCAATTAGTATCCCGGGACTGCCTTTATAGTGACGGCAGTCTTTTGCAATAGGAAAAATCTATTTGATGGAAATTATATACAAGATAAATTATCCTAAGGGAATTAAACAGATGTGGATACTGGAAGACATTAATTGATCAGAAGTCAAAACAGTAGGGTAGCAAATATTTGGGGACTAGAGAGAGGACTTTAGGACAGTGTATTAGTTATCTCTTGCTGTATAAGAAATTGCACCACAACTTAGTGGCTTAAAATAACACACATTTATTATCTTACAGTTTCTGTGGGTCAGGAGTCCAGACATGGCTTACTGGGTCCTCTTGCTCATGGTCTCCATGAGGCTCCAATCACGGTGCCATCTAGGGCTGGGGTCTCATGTGAAGACTTGACTGGGGAAAGGTCCACTTTCAAGCTCACTGACATGGTTGTTGGCACTTTCTCAAGGATTGTTGGACTGGGGATCTTAGTTTCTAGTTGGCTGTTGGCTGGAGGCTGATCTCAGTTTCTTGGCACATGGGTCTCTTCGATGTGGTAGCTTGTTTCATCAAAGCCAATGAGAGAGAGAGAGAGAGAGAGAGAGAGAGAGAGGGAGGGAGGGAGGGAGGGAGAGAGAGAGAGAGAGAGACCTCTAGCAAGATGGAGGTCACAGAATTGTGTAACCTAATCACAGAAGTTACATCTCATCACCTTTGCCATATCCTATTGGTTAAGAAGGAGGTCACTAGGCCAGTGTACACTCAGGGAGAGGGGATTTCATGAAGGCACTAGAACTAGGAGTTGGGGATAACTGGGCACAGTCTTAGAGTCTGCTTGCCACAGATAGGGAGCACTAACCAAGATGGGGACCCAGGAAATTGAGTTATCTGGTGGCCCTATCCTATCTGGTTCCATCTAGTGGCTCTTAGCCATCGCACTGCCGGCCTGTTGTCCTGAGAGGTATGCGTCTTGCCTGGGTTCCTTGTGTTGTGCTACCGTCCTGAGGAAGACTGCATCTTCACAGCTGTTCTTTCTTAAGGAAGCTTTTCATATTGAATATAAAACACATAAAAAGAAAACTAAAGTGATGGGGAGGAAGAACAGAAAAGTTCAAAATATTAAGTATCTATATGTACACAGGATGTTTTGGGCTGAATCGTGTTCCCCTATATTCATATGTTGAAGCCTTAACTCCCAGAATGCGACTATATTTGGACACAAGGCCTTTGAAGAACTGGTTAAGTTAAAATGAGGCCCAAACTGGTGTTCTTATAAGAAGAGGAGATTAGGACATATGGAGAGACCCCAGGGATGCGGGTGCACAGAGGGGCAACCCTGTGGCCGTCTGCAAGCAAGTGAGAGGCCTCAGAGGAAACTGACCCAGCCAGCCCCTTGTCTCACACTTAAGGCAAAAGCTTGTCCTGGGGACCCCTCTTTACTCTTGAATTTCTCTCCCTTCTCTGTCAGAAAAGTCACCCACGTGGGCTTCGTTTCTTCCCTGCCACGTCCCTACTTCTCTCAAAGCTCTAATGAAAACTCCTGCTTGTAGGGCTTCTGTGTTGTGTCCTGTGGACTGTGATCCTCCCAGCTGCGGCTCTGTCCTTGGGAGATCTGTCCGGTGCTGGCGCTTGGGTGACTGGTCGTTGCTCCAGTATTTGTTCCTTTCTGTTCCTGTGGTCAGGGCCTCAACATGGGATGCCTGTGGCCCAGGCAAACCTGGTGTACAGATAGTGCCAGCTGTCCTCTGCCTTGCTTTGGGGACCTATCTCATAAACCCACAAGGCAGCCAGGACAGGGGGAGAAGAGGATCCGAGGAAGACCCGAGGCAACACAAGGTCATGTGTCAGTCCAGAGCACCCCATCTCAGCCCCAGCACTCAGGTGGCAGCAGTGCCCCTCCCCTGCTCTCAGCTGCCCCTCTGTCTTTCATTTTCAAGGCCACTTTGGACCTGGTGTATAAAAGCAGCATGTTCAGCAGAGAGTTGGGGATAGATCTCTGGGGGCTGCCCCTAGGCAAAGGGAACTGCCCTCTGAGGTTAAAGGGCAGAGGCAAAGTCTCACATTGTTAGAGTCACACTTCAGTAGTGACTTTGAGTGGAGTTACCTGGCTTGAGGGCCCTGCTAATTTATTATGGTTGCCTCATCCTTGTCCTAGGGACCCCTGCCTACTCTTGAATTTCTCTCCCTTCTCTGTCAGAAAAGAGCCCACTGTGGGAGGATGTTCACAAGACCCCGAGGGACAGTTCCTACAGAGAAGATGCAGATGCCTTTGAGCAATAGCAGTCTGTTAAAATAATGCTGCCACCCACAGGGCTGCCTTGAGGACACAGGTCATGGGTCTTGGGTGCTCCTGGTCTCTTGTAGATGTTTGTCACAATGGTTAGGTTCTTCGATTCTGGAGCCAGACTTCCTAGGTTCAAATCCTGGTCCTCTTACTTCCCTTCGCTGTTCCTAAGTGTTCCCAGTTGTAAAACGGGTAATCGCAGGAGCAAACTCCATTGGGTTGTAGTGAGGATTAAATGAGTTAATGTGTTAAAGGTGATTAGGAGCATGCCTAGAACATGTGTAATAGATATTATTTTAAAAGTCTTTTCCCCCAGTTTTTTCATTGTGGTAATATACACATAAAATTTACCATCTTAACCATTTTTAAGTGTACAGTTTTGTGGAATTAAATACATTCATGATGTTGTGCAACCATCACCACCATCCATCTCTGTATCCCTTTTCATCTTGTAAAACTGAAACTCTGTACCCATTAAACAATAACTCCCCATTACCTCCTCCTCCCAGTCCCTGGCAACTACCCTTCTACTTTTGTTCTCTACGATTTTGGCTCCTTTAAGTGCCTCAAATAAATAGAGTCATATATATGTCCTTGTTGTGACTGGATTATTTCACTTAGCATACTGTCCTCAAGGTTCATCCATGTTGTAGCATGTGGCAGAATGTCCTTCCTTTTCAGGACCGAATAATATTCCAGTATGTCTATATCACATTTTGCTTATCCGTTCATCTCTCAGTGGATACTTGGGTTGCGTCCACATTTTACCTATTGTAAATAATGCTGCTGTGAACATGTGTGTACCATTACTTCTCTGAGACCCTGCTTTTAATTGTTTGGCATACATACCCAGAAGAGGAATTGCTGGATGTGATAATTCTATTTTTAATTTTTTGAGGCACCACCATACTGTTTGCCACAGTGGCCGCACTATTTTGCATTCCCACCAACAGTGCACAATGGCTTCAGGTGACCGCTTCCTTGCCAACATTTGTGTTTTTCTTTCTTTCTTTTTGTTTTGATGGTAGCCATCCTAATGAATGTAAGGTGGTATCTCATTGTATGTTTAGATGAGCATTTCTCTAATTATGTTGAGCATCTTTTTGTAAGCTTATTGGTCATGTGTACATCTTCCAAAAGTCTTCTTAATGTGATTGCCTTTGGTGGTAGGCTCTGGAGAGAGAACTTGTCTCAGACATCACTGAATCCACGCAGTGCCAAACCAGAGCCTGTTGCAAGCAGGTGCCTGGTTATTTACTGAATGAAATACTAAGTTCTCTAAATTCCCATAGCTTACATCTTCACTAGGCAAGGGCTGAGGCTTATAAACTTGTTCCTTTTCCCTAAGAATAAAAACCCTCCCACTGTCCCCTTAGTGAATCTGTCCCTCCAGCTCAACACAGTGCACGTTTCAACCATTAAAGTAACTCATGCCTTTGACATACTTCCCGTGCAATGCCTTATCCATGCTCCAAGCCTGAGCATTCCAGATCCCTTCTCAGTGGGGGTTTGACAGAGGTGACTTTGGGGAGAGTATGGGAATATTCTCCTGGGAGGGGGCATGGCAGAAGAGGATAATGATGCTGGAGGAAATAGCTCACGATTTATTATATACACAGATGGACCTTGATGACTTGTCAACGTTGCCCAGAGCTCACCTTGGTGGGAGTGGGGAGTATCTTTCTGAAAGGCACAGCAATTAGGACATGGAGCAAGTGGATTGCACCATCTTTTTTTTTTTCTTTCTTTATTGATTTTTAGAGAGAGAGGAAGGAAGAGGGAGAGACAGAAACATCAATGAGAGAGAACATCGATTGGCTGCCTCCTCTGTGCCCCACCCACTGGGGATTGGGCCCACAACCTGGGCATGTGCCCTGACCAGGAATCGAACTGGCAACCTCTTGTGTGCATGGGTCGAAGCTCAACCACTGAGTCACACTGGCTGGGCTTAATTTTTTTCAACCCTCACCCAAGGATATTTTTTCCATTGCTTTTCAGACAGAGTGGGAGGGAGGGAGAGAGAGAGATAGAGAGAGAAACATTGGTGCAAGAGAGACACATCGATTGGTTGCCTTCTGCAAGTCCCCAACCAGGACCAGGGATCGAACCTTAACCGAGGTACATGCCCTTGACCAGAGTTGAACCTGTGACTCTTTGGTCCGTAGGTTGATGCTCTAACTGCTGAGCCAAACTGGCCAGGGCGTACTGCACTATCTTTAATGACAAATTCCTGCTTCCAGGATGTAGAATAGAGGCTCTGTATATACTCAAGTATAAGAAGTAAATGTCATATGCGTAGAGATACCCAAGTGGCCCTCTTATTAAGTGGTACCCACAGAAGCGCAGTGGGAAGGAGGTGGAGCTTCCATATCAAACCTACTGAAGTTAGTGTCCAGAGGCTACTACAGCACCCTGTGCATTCATCCAGGCACAGGGCATGAGTGCGGAGGAGAGACAGGGATCTACAGCAGCTGTTCACACTCCATTTTATTAGCAAGAATTCCTAAGTCTTTGGTATGAAAGGGTATCTTCACTCTGGCTTCTATTCCCCTGAAGACTTGGGTGCTGAGATATGGGGGCAGAGAGAAGAGAAGCATGAAGAATTGACCGTGAATGGCAGAGTAATAAGCCATGAGAAGCCCAGTTGTTTCCAAAGATATCTTTAGCAAGCCACACAGGGATTGATGGATAGATAACAATAAATGGATTAATTGGAGTGCCAAGGTGGAGTGAAAGAAAGGAAATGGGCCAATTAAGTCTACATCGTGGGGGTAGATTTCTATTGTAAGTGATTATTAGAGAATTACAAGGTGGGGGGAGTTCTTAAGATATATATTTGAAGCAGGGAAGAACTAAATGAGTTTGTTGAAAGGCAGTTAGGATGTTGGAGCAGAGCAATATGGGGGAAAACTCCCTAATATATGCATTTTCACCTGGTTCTTGTTTCCATTAGGGTAAATAGACTAGAGATTTTGAACCCTGACTGCAAATGGAACCCCCCAGGAAAGCATCTAAAAACCCCATGTTCAGCTTCCACTCCAGAGAAATTAATGAGAATCTCTAGCCGGGAGCCCTGGAGCCATTTTTTCACATGTAGCCAGGGTTGAGTCCACAGTGTTTAAGATAAATCGGATTCTGCAGTAGTATAGATAAGGGATTGGGGGCTGTGGGCATTTAAGACAGTACATAAACAACCATGAGAGGTCAGGGGTTGTGGAAGAGAAAAGCTCTGTAGGGGAAAAGACGTTTCTGAAACGAACTTTCCTTCGGAGCAAAAGCTCCTTTAGTTGGTATCATTACTAACTACATGATCCCCTTAGCACGGCTGGTTCTGACAGAAATTGGTGTCTAGCATTTGAATTAGTCAGTTAATTACATTTACCTTCAGCTTCTCTTGTCTTGTGCCAGCGCAGACAGTGGGTTTTATAATCAAGGGTCTGGCAGAAGGAAGTACTTTGGACAAGAAGAATGAGAGAAGCTGGAGTAAGTGTTATGGAGGGAGGAGCGTGTACTCTGTTACCTAGTGTCAAGAACTGTGAAGGGCCTGAGCTGTTACCTGTTTACCAGCTGACAAGTTAGCCTGCCATTGTTTCATGGATGCTGCCAGAAGATACGAGATTCCTGGGTCAGAGACAAAGGACTTAATTACTCATGGCAAAACAGGTGGCATGAGCTTTAGCATATTTTTGTTGGACCCCTATGCCCACGTCCCACAGGGGCAATGCAGAGGGGCCCCGGTGGATCCTGCCTAGGCAGTGGGTCTACATCACAGCTGGGGAATCCCAACCTTAGGAAACTCCAGGCTTTTAAAGGGGCGACAAGCAAACCTGGCCAACCTTTGTCCCAGAGGGAGACATTGTCTTTATTATACTGGTCAGCAAACAAATCTGCTCCTCTCAGAGGGAGCCAGTCTGTCTTCCAAGGCTGTTTGCTGTATGAACATCCTGGAAAAGGTAGTCTGGAACAAAAGCTCTCAGGGCCTCTGCTCATAAGATGTGAAGAAATGCAAGAGACCAGGGAGAATCGTCCAGAACCTAACACCTGAGGTCTCCCAGCAAGGTGTTGCAATGAGACTATCCCAGTCTTCTCACCATATATCACATGCTCCAGGGAAGAAAGAGCATGCTGATTCACCTTGGAATGTCCCAGAGAGTGTCCTAAGACACTAGGCCAAGTGCCCGTAGTGTTCAAGCCCGCAAGTGTTGGTATGTCAGCTCATATCCTTGGCACAGGCAAGGAATTCCAGGAGTTTAGAAAGAGGCACAGGAGGCAGGAGGCGGAAATGCTTCTCTGTGTGACCACCCAGTTCTTGACTTTGGAAAAGTCTTGCAAGCAAGATTGAATAAAAAGCAACATACAAGAAAAAAAGATATACATGTATTTTAAATAGTGCTTTACAGCACACAAGTACTTTCCCAAACTATCCCACTTTAGTCCACAATTATTTTCCCTATTTTCTGTGCATGGACACTGAGAAAATGTAGGAAATGATACTAATTAGAACCAGGTCAGATCCCACGTATTCCAGGAAGCAACTTTTAAACAGAGTTGGAAAGGTGGTGAAGGGGTGGGATGGAGAAGAGAAGTGACAGGCAGAACAGAGGGACTTTGGCTAGGCAAAGAGTTTGTGTGCAAGCCCAGAGGCTGAAACGAACAGGGAGCTTGGGGTATGGTTCTACCTACTTTCCTTCTGAACCCTTCCAGGGCCTTTGACTTTCTCCCTTAGTGGTTATTTGTCTGAGCATTGTCATTTCTCAAGATCCTACCTATTCCCTTTTTCACCATCATCAACCCTGACACGCATCTGTGAGCAGGTTACCTGGAGCACAGTCCTACTTGAGGAGGCTGGGGGCAGATCAGATCACCTCTGAAGACTGCCAAATCACTGGCCAGCTGACCCCAAGACATAATGGCATGAAACAACAAATGACAACCATTTTATTATGCTCATGATTTTGTGTGTCAAGAATTCAGGCAGAACACAGTGGGGGTGGCTTATCTCTACCCCACAATGCTTGGGGCTTTAGGGGTGGCTCCAATAGTTACAGATGGCTGGGACAGGTGCATTAGGGCCATATGTTTGGGGTTTGGATTTTGCCTATAGCTAGATTCCACCCCCCGGCCCCCACCGCATATACACATCGTATCTGTTGGGGCTAGAATGTCTAAGAGGGCTTCCCCCCTTCACCACACTATTGTCTGTGTCCATTGGTTATGCATATGTGCATGTAAGTTCTTTGGTTTATCTCTTCCTGTTCCCCCCCCCCCCACACACACACACACTTTCCTCTGAGGTTTGTCAGTCAGTAGATGAGTGAATAGAAAGGCTGTGGTACATTTACACAATGGAATACATGCGGCTGTTAAGATCTCTTACCCTTTGAGATGACATGGAGGGACCGGGAGAGTATTATGCTAACTGAAATAAGCCAGTCAGAGAAAGACAAATATCACATGATCTCCCTTATTTCTAGAATCAAATGAACAAAATAAGTTGATGAACAAAATAGATCCAGAGACACAGAAGTAGGGAACAGACTATACTTTTATTCTTTATTGACCTGACCTAGAATCTGTTTGATATTTAAGCTATTTTTTAATCCCTTCCTGCTTGTCATGGAACAGTTTGCTTTCAAATCCCCCCTTTTGCCCCAACTTCTGCTCTCTTCTGCTTTACATGGTGTCATCCCTTGGAGACCACATTTCCCAGGCTTCATGAGAGGTGGCTCGTGGCTGAGTTTGGTTAGTGGAAAGCAATGGCAGGAGATTGAAAGGTGGAAGAAAAGAGGAAGCAGGAGTCTCTCACCCTCCCTCTCTGATTACTACACTTTCTGGGTGAGGGGAATGAGGCCCAGCCATCCTTGTTTCAGTTTCCGTTCCATCCTGTTTGGCTTCTTAGCACTTCCATAACTTGGGTAACCAATACCCTGTGTTGAATTCCCTGTTTAATTCCTAGAGTGATTTTTGTTTATCTGGTTGGACCCTGAATGATATATTTTAAAAATATTTCTGCCTAATTTAAGTAACTGCATACACCTTTTTACTCTCACAGCCTCCTCTACAAAAAGAATCCAATTTAATGTTCATTCTGGAATTCCTTTAAAGTGAAATGTCTGGCATTTCTAAAAGAAAGACAAACAACTATATGGAAAAATAGCCATCTTTCATAGTCTCACCTGCCAGAAATAACCCCTCTTTAGCCTTTGATGTATTTCCTTCCAGTCTTTATCTCCCCCCTTTTTTAAAAAAAAATATATATTTTCTCCAATATATTTATGCATTTTATATAGTTGAGTTCCCACAGTAAATCTATTTTTGCATCCTATCTCTTTTAGCTTGACATTTTATCAGAAGCATTTCCCCATTTCTTTAGAACTCTTTATAAGCACTATTTTTAACTTGTAAAAGGGACCGCAACAGTGGAATTAGGGAGAATGCTGACTTGAAATTCTGTATCCCACAAAGAGGCTGCCAACTAGGGTTTGCATCTGTGTCTTCTAACTAGTCATTCAACAGGCATTTGCTGAGTGCTTACGGTGGCCATGGCGTAGTGGGAGAAGTGAGAGAAGAAGCGACCTAAGAGCAGGGGCTGGTTAGGAAGCCAAGAGGATGCATGTGAAGCAATTAGAGAGCAATAGGAGGTTTGGAAATCAATTGCTAGGGGGAGCACTTCAGATTGTGAGTGTCATAGAAGAGCAGAGGATGGAGAGATCAATATGAGCTGGATTGCTCCCTGAAGTCTCCCTGGGATGCCGTTGAAATAGAGTCAACGTGGGCCGGGTTCAGGTGGGTCTGGAGGAGATGGGAAGAACTCCAGGGGAAGCAGGGTACAGATTAGGGGCTCTGGAGTCAGGCAGACCTGGGTCTAGTCCTGGCACAATCTCATCTCTACTAGCTGTGTGATGATAGGTAGGTTAGGAGCGTCCCTAGGCCTGTTTCTTGGTGGTAATGATGGTATTTCTACTTTTTGGAATGAAATGCAGTGTTTAAAAGAGTAACAGCCTTATTCCCACCAGAATTCAAACTTTCTTCCAAGTGAGCACAGACATGAATCACCTTCATGTAAGCACTTGCTGTGAGTTGTTACCTGTAGTTAAAACTGCGTCTCCACGTCACCAAAAGCATCAGTGGCCTGCCTGACGAGAGCAGAGGAGTTGGAGTCTGAGTTGAGTTTGGAGCTGCATCTCCTGGTGCAGCTGAACCCACGGGACACTGAGCCCTCCCCCAGTATCTCTTATACACCAGGCGCTGCCAGCCCATGGGTCAGTGTGACTTCTCAGATTCCATCCTGTCCCTGTTTGTTCCCTCCTGGGCGGGCCCTGATCTGCAGCTCTTTGGGAGGAGGGTTGTGTGTTGGCAGACTATGTTTGCATAGGACATGTGTTTGAGGACCCTGAGCTAGCAGACCTGAATGTCAGAAAGAAAAGGTAGTGATGGTAGGGGTGGGAGGTCAGGTGATTGACACGCATGAGAACGTGTGTGTGGTTGTTGCAAAAATGGCAGACTAATGCAGATGTCTGTGAACCCAAAATACCTCAAAATTTGTTTGCAAAATTGACTTGTTATTACTTCTAGAAGAGACTGGAAGAATGAGTGAGCTGGTTAAGACCTAGGGAGAAAGCATGTACACATCCTCAGAAGTTGTGAAAGAACTGTACCGTAGCCTCACGGTAATTAACTTCCCTCCTGGAGCTTAGCCTGTGAGAGACTTCAGGGGGCCTCATTCCTCCTCCTCAGACTCACTTGCCTACTCAAGACCTCTGTGCAACATGCTCCTTGGGACTGCTGCCCGCTGTAACCGATAGCTGACCAGTTCCCCTGTGTAAGGATCAGACTGATGGCATGTAGGAGTGCTTTGTCAGTGACAGGGAAGGTGCTCCCGGGGAGCAGGCCCTGACGTTTTAAGGGCCATAATAGAGCATGTCGACATTTCTATTACCTCCTCTTGAAGCTCCCCTGTTTGGGCAGGAGGGGAGGATGGGAGAAATCTCTTCCTTCTCCCCCTCGAGCCACCTGTCTTGAACAGGGAACAGGGGAAAGTCTTAAAATACAGAGCCTCAGTGAATCACTGACCCTGCATACTTATTCCTGGGCACAGAATTGGCTCCACAAGAGCCCCAGTCTTTGCCTCCACTGTCATCTACCTCTTGATTCCATTGTTTGGATAACAATGAGGAACTGAGTTTAGCCAGGCTCGTGGGGTGCTTTGTCCACGCTTCTGCACAAAAGGGCAGCTGCTGATGCCTGCAAAGGCCTGCCAACCTGCCAGAGTCTAATTTCAGACACTTGCATCAAACTCACCTGCACTGCAATGTACTCCCGTAATTGCTTTGGTTCTTGTCAAAAGTGCTCTTTTGTCTTGGGAGGAGGCGGAGCGCCACAGAGCCAAGGAAGAGGGAACTGGGGACCTTCCTTTCATCACCAGCTTTGTCCTCAGAGCCTGGGACTCTGTCCCCAACGCTCCACTCTGAATAGCAGGAATAAATGAGAAAGGGTGAGAGTGTTTTCCATGAACCTACTGATCTTAACCAAGAACCCCTAGAATTGCCCCTTAGTGATGTCTGCACAGTGTACGTGGTCCTCCTCCTGACTTTGTGGCCTGAATGAACGTCTGATTTGCTTGTTTAATTCCTGGTTCCTATGGGACTCAGACTGAAAAGCTGCAGGTAGGGTCCTGCTGCTCAGGGAAGGTTTGCTTTAAAGACCAGTTGGCAAGTGAAAGGCTGAAAAAAGCTGAGGTGCTCTTCCCCCGAGAGGTGTTGATAATACTGATACTCGGGGAGACTGCTGCTGCCTGTTTCTGAGATTGGGGAGGCCCACATTCCAGTTCATGGGCCGAAGACTAGAGAGAAGAAGGGCAGCGTGGGGGTGGGGGACTCAGTGACAGCCAGGAATTTTCTATAAGCTTGCATCAAAGAAATTCCTCAGGGGTACATTCTCCTCTCCCTTTTTTGGCTTTATTGAAGTTTGCCTTTTCCCCCCACTTCATTTCTGAGCACAAAAGTACTTTCCTGTTCTCCTTGGCTATTTAATTATGAATCTTCATTTCATTTTCTAATCATCTAAATACACACACAGATAATAAAAACATTCAAACATAAATATACGCATAACAAAAATAAAGCATACATACTATAATCTGCTTTTTGAAACCTAAAACACATTGTTTGGTATCATTCAATTAAAAGCACCTTTCAATATCATTATATGTCTATAAATTATTTTTAATGGCTCAGTAGTATTCTGCCCTATTCATACATCTTGATAATGACAGCAGTACTACTAGCTAACATTTATTGAATTATTTCTTGCTATACAGATACCTAGGGATATCTCAAGCACTGTGCTAAGTTAAAATACCAAGAGGCAGGTACTATAATTACGACCATTTACAGGGGAGGAAATGGAAGCTTAAGGAATTTAAGCAATTTTCCAAAGTTCACACGGTTCTTGAGTAGCAGAGCCAGGATTTCATTTAGGCTGTCTGATTTCAGACCCTACACACCTAACAATTGCACCATGGTGCCATGACTTATTTAACTGCTCTCTTCTTGTTAGACATTTTGAATGTTTTAAATTAAGAAAAAAAAATGAACTGTTGTTTAATTTTTGCATACTTCTGTATCCTTGACTAGATCTGGCTTATGTTGTTCTATCTTTGAAGAACATGGTATTCTGCAGAGTCATAACATGTTAAGCTTTTTATTTGCATTCTGTGTAATAACGTTTTATTTGGTTTCCTGAACATCCATGATGGTGGGTAATGGTGCCCATGTTCTCCAGGTGCTTTCATCAAGACCAGCCCTCTTGCTTGCCAAGCCCTTGCCTCTGGCCTCTAAAATCAACCCTGCATGCTGGTTGTGAACAGGCACCCAGAGTGCAATCTTCTGCTCCCTCATTCGCTACCAACCCGTTTCACTTTATTTTGTCTCCTGGATTCCAGACTCTGCCATAACATACCTTGACTTCATCCACATCCCTGACCCCCACTCCTCCAGCTGTGGGTGACATCTTTACTGGTTGTTCTCTCCCTGGCTCACCCTCCTGCCCAGCCTCAGCCTCTCTCGTGGGCTGGAGACAGCATGTGAAGATAGCCCATTCTAAATGCCACTTCCAAATCCTAGCTTGCTCCAGTCCTCCAGCAGGTACCCAACAGGGCAGGGCTTATCCTCTGCCCCGACCCCGGGCCCCTGCAGTACTGTGAACAGGAAGGAATTTACCAGGAGTCTTATCTTATCTTTTCTTTCTTGCTTGCTATGCAGTTTATCTAGGAATGTCCCTTCCATCTGCTAGCTAATTTTCCTTATTACATATTAAAAGATGCTCCTCTATAGGTTCTCTCCCCACACCCCACCTGTTTCCTACTGGAGTGCTACCTAAACCTCTCTTCCTGTTCACACTCGCTGACTCAGATGACACAGTTCCATGAACTTTCCAGAAAACAATACCACATTTATACAAAGCCAGAGAAACAGATGCATAACCATGAGGTATTCTCTTTTAGCTAGATTTCTGACTGGAATTAAAGGCTTGGTGCAACATGAGTTAATTAGGTGGGTAGATTTGGGATGGCAAGGAGAGCTTTCTTTGGGTCACTCCTAAAAGTAACCTAGCCTTGGGAAGTCTCCAGAGTGTGGTGCTAACCAGAGCAGCCGTGGACCTTGGACAAGGCTCCATTTGATCTGCACACATTAACGATTTGTGTGACCACAGTCAATTCCTTCACTTTTTTTTAAATCCTCACCCAAGGATATTTTTCCATTTATCATCAGATAGAGTGGAAGGGAAGGAGGGAGAGAGGGAGAGGGAGAGGGAGAGGGAGAGGGAGAGGGAGAGGGAGAGGGAGAGGGAGAGGGAGAGGGAGAGGGAGAGAGAGAGAGAGAGAGAGAGAGAGAGAGACATCAATGTGATAGAGCCACATCGACCAGTTGCCTCCCACACAACTCGACCAGGGCCGGGGATGAACCGCAACCAAGGTATGTGCCCTTGGCCAGAATCGAACCCGCGACCCATTGGTCCACAGGCTGACGCTCCACTGCTGAGCCAAACCGGCCAGGGTATTACTTAACTTATTTAAGCCCACTTTCCTCATCTGAAATGGGACAAAAGGAACTTTACAAGTTTATTGTAAAGATTTGATTTCCAAAAAATGTCAAATCCTTTGGCTTCCCACAGCTGGCCACACAGTAAGGGCTCAATGTTTTTTTCATTAAAGGCTTCTGAGGTGGGAGGGATCAAAGAGACATTTTGTGTTCTCACTGTTCCAAATGCTTCCCTATGGGGAGGACATGCTGAGAGTTGCCTGGCTGAGCTACTGGGGGCTTCTCTGAGGGAGCACCACAGCCCTAAAACAAAAGTGGTGCATGTCCTCCTCTGGGCCGGGAGTTCTAACTCTGGGTCCATGAGTGGGCCTTTTTGGAGGTCTATGCAGCTCCTATAATTGCAGATCCTAAAATTTTGTGGTTGTGTATATGTGTATGATTGACTGGGACAAGAGTCTGTGGCTTTCGTCAGGTTCTCTAGAGGGTCATTGACTCCAGAGAGGCTGGGAATCACTGCTTTAGAGGCTCCATTGGCTTCTGCATCCTCTTCCTCCATCAACAGGGGCTGTGGGCTGCAGGGGGCGGGGCCTGGGAATGCACTGTGAGGCCTCAGGCAGGCTCAGGAAGTCCATGGAAGGGATGGGTCAGAGCTAGGAGAGGGCGAGGGAAGGTGCCAGAGGTGCCAGAGGTCAAGGCAAGGCAATGGGACAGACTTAAGGAAAGGCCCAAGGCGGGGGCTTTGAAGCTGAGCGAGGGCTGCCTGTGTGACTGTCACACCGGCTCCCTGAATGGGGCCAGGTGGAGGGTTTGCACTGCAGTGCACACCTGGCATGCACCCTTGCTGCTCGAGGCGGACTTCTTCCCGTTTCCCTTCTCTGCTTTCCTTGCACCAAGAGTTCTGTCTGCTAGAAGTTTATTTTTTGATCCTCACCCAAGGATATTTTTCTATTTATCTTCAGGTAGAGAGAGAGGGAGAGAGAGAGAAACATCGACGTGAGAGGGACACATTGACTAGTTGTCTCCCGCGTGACCCCGACCAGGGCCAGGGACGAACTGCAACCCAGATACATGCCCTTGGCTGGAATTGAACCTGGGACTCATTGGTCCACAGGCCGATGCTCTACTCCTGAGCCAAATTGGCCAGGGCTAGAAGTTTAGAGCCCATTTTCCTCTCCTCACATACTCCATCCACCTCAGAAATGCAGAAAGATCACTCCCCACTGCTATAGACCTGCACCTCCCTGGGCACCCACAGGAGTGGCCAGCTGTTGTTGTTTTTTCCACTCTGGAGAAGGTAAAAAGAAATGTATGGACACTATAAAAAAAAGGATTGATGTTTTGCATTCATTTATTTGAATATTTTTTATTCAGAACTTATCATGTGCAAGCACCATGCTGGATGCTGGGAAACAGTGCTGAGTTAGATATAGTTATTTTTCTTAAGGAGGGAAAGGTCTCGTGTGGAAGTCAGAAGAGTGGCCAGGCAGTTGCCATGCGTGAAGGGAGTGCTGTACTGGAGGGGTGTGTGGCTGCCCGAGCCGTGCCGGGTCTGCAGCCGCACGCAGCAGGGGGACTTCCGGGCCTGTCCCTGCTGTTTGAGGGGCGTGGGCTGAGGGAGATGCAGGGGATGACCCCTGGAAGGCATTTTCTCTTCTTGAATTCGGTTTCTTAGAACCTCTTTGGGGTGAGCTTGGGAATAGCGTCCTACCAAGATGCTAGTGTTGTTGGCAACAGGCTCCTGACCGTTAACAGCCTTTTATGGTATTTGCAAGGCTCCCCGTGACCTATCTTCTCCTGCATTAATCTACACTTTAAAATGGGAAAGGGTATCATAAACAGGAAGGGTAGGGGTCGCATCAGCAGCAGCCACAGTCAGGCATGCAGCGTGGTGAGAATGGCCAGTGGTATCATGAAGAAAGAACTGGCTTGAGACTAGACGTCTGGGTTCGGAACCTGATTCTACCACTGATAAGCCATGGGACATTTGGCAGGTAACTTAACCTGTCTGAGCCTCTCCTTCTTTGTCTGTAAAGGTGGGATAGATTATCCCTACCTTGGAGAATTGTGGTGAGGAGTGCATGAGAGAATACATATAAAAATATGTATTCTCAGCATATTAAATGGGAGAGGACAATTTGGGAGCCTGAGAGAGTCTTCTGAGTCTGGGGTATATTTTTCCACAGCTCTTCACATTTGAGAGAGCAGGCAAAGAAGAGGCATCCCATCCATCCCTCTTGGGGGGCATGAATGCCCTTTTGATTTGTGAATCTGTGAATGTGGCTCAGATACTGCAGCTGGTGTACTTAACTTCCATTCCAAAGACTTTCTCTCTTCTTCTGTTATTATAAAGGGCGGAGAGTGAAATATTTCCAGCTTCCCTTGCCACTAGGGAAGACCATGTGGGACAATTCTGACTGTTGATATGTAGGCATAAGCCAATGGGAAGATCTTCTCTTCTTAAGTAGAGATAAAGCCATCCAAAAAGAAAGCTGGTTGCTCTTCACCCTTTTTCCTTACTGGAATGGGGACATGATGTCAGGATGTGTTGCATTCATCTTGTGACCAAGAGGCCATGTGCAGAGATGGTGGGTCAAGTTGACAGCCGCCATTGAAGCAGCCCTGAACTGCCAGCTCCAGATGTCTTATTCCTTGAGGCAAACAAGCACTTTACTTGTTTAAGCCATTGTAGTTGGGCTTTTTGCTACTCTCAGCCAAACACAATCCTAACCTTGCAGGATGGGGAGGTCTGGGAAGTTTCAGCTGAACTTGGGCTCAGAGGGTGGTAGAGACACTGTGTGGTGCAGGCCATCCTTCGGAGCGTGAAGAACAATGGCTTTCCTTGACTCTGGCTGGCTGAGCTCCTGGTCCCTCCAGTATCTTGGCATTTCCTATGGAAGGCTGGAGCCTTGTGTATGTTTTGTTTTTTAACAGACATTGCTAGTTTTCAGAACTTTTCTCTTCCTGGAGAAGAATCCTTGGGGGAAAACAGGGATTTAAAACGCCATCTTCATCAAAAAGCACGGACAAAGTCCTGGTGTATGGAGGCTCTGTTGGGGTCTGTACAGGTGATTTCTGTTTTGCCAAAGCTCCTGGTGGGAGGGAGATAAGTAGAGCTGCCCTTGGGAGCTCCGGCTCTGATGGAGGACATCAAACATAAACACGTGATAGACTTGGGAATGTTTACTTTTTGAGAATGTTTAACTTTTAAGGACATGTAAATTAATTTGTTATGAATTAAATCCTTGAATGCTCCAATTATGTGGCTGCGTCTTAGGAAGAAGCAGCTTTTAATAGGCTATATCCTCTTCTCTAGCTGGTCTTGGGCCTTGGAGCTGTGACCAGGAGCAGCTGGAAACAAGGATCATCCAACGAGCAGGCTGGGGCCACATAAACATGTATTGCCCTATCATGTCACCCCCCCCCATTTCCTACCTCCCTTCACTTGCAAGAGAAAACAGGGGCCTCAGAGCTAGCTCAAGTTGAAAGTTTGAAACCCCCTGTGTTTGACATACTTCATTTACATGAAAGTGATTTAGAACATTTAAATTAGAAAAAAGCATGACTTTTTTCTCTCTGTGTGGAGAAGTGGGTAAACCCTCCCTCCCTTCCTTCTCCCTTACCTTTATTTCAGGCTATATTTTCACAGACCCACCTGCCCTTCCCCTCTTCACAAGCCTGCCTCCGCCCCTCGTGGCATTTGTTTGTCTCTCCTGTGATTATCTCTTGCAACAGATATGACTGGGGTCCTTCCCCCATAATTTTGCCTCATCACCTTTTCTTCTCTAGAAGAGAACAGTGTCATTCCCTCAGTCCCTGAGAACCTTCCAGAGTCTCTGGATCCCTCAGTGCCCCTGCAGTCCTCTGCGCTGTCCTGCTGCTCGTCTTGCTGGCTGTGTCTCATTTCCAGTGTATTGTGCCAGCTGGCAGGCTGGGCTAGGAGCAGTCTCTACCCTCAGCGTGCTCGTTTCCTTTACTCCCTGACCTTTCTGGTGGTGGCTTGAGTTCCATCAGTGCTTTATCAGCTGCCCCAGGAACCTTGGTTGCATTACTCTGGGGAAGTTTCCCATCTTTCCTCCTCCTCAGTGCAGAGTTCTGGGGCTGGAGATGTCAGTTTGTTTCCCAGAAACCTGGTGTCATCTGTCCTCAAGCCTCCAATTAGCTGAAGCTCAGTGCAGCAGTTTGGGGTGCCAACAATCTCCCTGACCGGGGAGGGAAGGCTCCTGGGGACAGAGACAGGCTGGCTCATTATCCCTGAGCTGTTTCAGCCTTCACATTAACTCATCGTCTGGGCTCTTCATTAAAGCCTCTGGCCGAAGCAGGTTCTGTTTGATTGCGCCCATTTAGCAGGGCTAAAAATTAAGACCAAGGGAAGGATGCAGGAGGCTTGTTCACGGCCAAGTGAAAGCCGCTATCTTGCCCTTTGACCCAGGGTGCAGTGGTTAGTGCCTCTGTGTTCCTCAGAGGCTGTGAGGCCGTGAGCCTGCAGTCCAGCTGCTGAGGGAGAAGGGAGGTTGGGGGCCCAGGCGGCAGCTTCTCTAGTGCTTTGGCTTAGGATAATGTTCCTGAAGCCGAAGCACGGTGAGAAAGAGAAAGTAATAATAGGGTGATAAGTAACAATGACTCTGCCGTGCCAGGAGCTGTGATAGGTGCTTTCCGTTCTCCAACAATGGGAGTTGTTAGGCACAAGTCCCCCCTGTTTTAAGATGAATATTCTGAAGCTCAGAGATATTAAGTCACTTGTCCTCCAAGCTAATAAGTGCAAATAATCTTCCCCCTGTACACTCAGAGTCTGGCTAGATCTGGCTCCTCTTCAAAAAACCAGAATCCCTTCAGACCCTCTGTTGTGTTTTTCCCTTTCCTGGCCGTACTTGGGTCTGTTGGTCAACCTTACTTAGGTTTCTTTTTAGGATCCTTTCATAGTCATAATTACTGTTTTGCTGTTAGGCTTTTATGAGTCTCTCAGTTCTGGCAAACACAATCTCTCAGACTCACTGAATCTAAATCTAAATATAGACACCGGAGTCTGTATTTAAACATTTTTTCTCAACCAAATCTGATGATCAGCCAGGTTTGGGCACAACTGTTCTGGGCAACAAATAAAAACAACAATTTCTTTATTTTTCACATGGGGATTGCTTTCCACACATGAAATGTTAACTTGAAAAAAGTGAATGTAAGGTGACTGCCCCTAACTGCTCCATAAGCTTCTACACTCCTTTTCCCAAATATCAAATCACTGCATGCTCATCTAATTAAGACGCACTTTGATTCCAGAAGGTAAATCATACGCAGTTGATCAAAGAAAATATTCTAGTCATTTGTCTTTGGCTTCGGAATGCAGCATGTGATTTCATCTTCTGCTTTGGATTATCTGTGCCACTGCATTAATGTGCTAACTGCACATTCTTTAAAAAAATATAATCCCTATTTTAGAATTTACCACAAAGGAATTGTAATGCCTCCTTGTATCTTCGTTTAAAAGGAATTGTAATGCCTCCTTCTATCTCTAAGTCTTAGTTTTCATGGTTCTTCACATGGCTGCAGAATTTAGCTGCCTCCCCACCTGAAACGAGTGTTGTTCTTCCTAATAGTTTCTTACCAGCTTGTTAGGTGAACTCTTTATGGAAGTCAGAAGCTTGGCTAAGGGAAACATAGTTCTTCCTCATTCCTTTGTGTCTTTGTAACATTTATCTTTACTTTGGTAAGTTTTTGTTTGAAGTCTGCATCTGGACACTTTTTCGTTGTACTTCTTTTTCCTGAAATTGCAACACAACACAGTGTTGCCTTGCCTTATGGGTCTACATAGAAAGGTGTAGCTAGTGTTATGTTGGTAAATGTTTCCAAGGAGGATTAAAAAGCCTGATTGTAGCCTTTGTAGCATTTGCCGATTTCCATTGTGTAAATACTCCTATCTGTGACTGGTTTCAACCTACCAACCTGTTCAACAACCAGCTGGAAAAAATCCTGAAAGTTATCATTGTGTCTTGGGAGCCAGAGCAAACAGGCTCCCTCCCGCACACCACTGGTTGTAGTTAGCTGTTTAAGGGAGGATTCCAGTCGGATATGGTGTTCTACACAAATGGTAATCGTTCTTACAGTCCTATTTCCCAAGTGTTTGATTTTCGGCAAATTGTTTGACTTCTATGAACCTCAGTTTCCACATCTGTGAAATGCAGATAGTATCTGTCTCAAGAAAGAATATAAGAGGATTTAATGAGGTCATTACTACAATGGGCCTGGCATATGTTAGGTGTGAAGTGAACGTTTATTCCCCTCTTCGACCTGATGGAGACACAAAGCTGAGAACAGTGGAAGATTTTGAAGTTTGGGTGCCATCTCAATGGAGAGAAATGCCTGCTGATGGTTGGAGATGCAGCTGGCGTTAGCCTGGGTAAGAGACAAGGCCAAGGATTTAGAGCTGGAGACAGAACAATAACAGCACCTTGTGTTCATATTGCTACCTAAAATTTACTTTCCCATGTGTTTGTCAGAGGCATGGAAGTGGGTGAACTCATTTATTTATTTATTTTTATTGAATTTATTGGGGGTAACATTGGTTAATAAAATCATATAGGTTTCAGGTGTACAATTCTATAATACATAATATATATATATTGTATATGTGTTCACCACCCCAAGCCATGTCTCTTTCCATCACCATTTATCCCCCCTTTACCTTCTGCTGCCACCCGCACCCCCTTTTCCCTCTGATGACGGACCTTACTGTTTTCTGTCCTGGGTGAACTCTTTTAGCTAGAAGAATAGAGAGCCTGGCTCACTACTGGTAGCTGGTATCAAAGTTCTTTCCCCTCTCCTGTGTTTATTGTTCTCCTTCTCTTTGAAGTTCTCTCACAGGTTTTGTACCCAGGTCACTCACATATTCCTTATTGCTTTTATGAGAGACCTTGCCTACCCGTGTGCAGAGTACATTAGCACTAGGTGTAAGATTTTGGATGGAGATGGAAAGTAATTTCTTCAGTTTGCCACACTGATATTCCACCAAAAATTCTGTTAACAAGATCAGTGTTCTTTGCATATTGGTCATCTAGGCTGACTGCTGTAAGCACCTGCAACTATCAGGGTAACACAATAGAAGTTTATTTCTTGCTCATGTCACAGGTGACAACTGAGGACCCAAGCTCCTTCCATTCCGTGACCCTGCTATCCCTTAGGATCTTGGAGTCTGCTGCATCTCATATTTGAGGAGGGGGAGAGAGTGTGGAGGACACACTTGTGGACTGATTTCATGGGCCAGTCCTGGAAGTGGCATATCACACTTCTGTCCACATTCCATTGGTTAGAGCTCAGTCACATGGCTGCTCCTAACTTCACAGGAGGCTGGGAAATGTGAGTTGTGTCCTTCCAAAGAAGAGAGAATGGCTTGGTGAGCATCTGGCCCATCTCTGGCCCATTCTTATGTACATGACTTGGTAGAAACAGTTGCCAGCATGGATATAGGTCAATCCAGGAGATCACAGACTTCTTGTGCTTAGCCCCTAGGGTTTTCTGGGTAGGGTGGCATATTGAGAAGTCCCAACCCCATTCCCACTCAGACAGAGATTTCATCTAGATTGGATTCATGGTTGTTGAATTGACTGCGTTTCATGAGTTCTCCTCACTTTCCAGGACTGGAGTGTTTTGCTGACTGCACCAGCTGGTTTCAAGTTAACACTTCAGTTGATAATAATATTTGCTGTTGTGCTTATAATTACCACGTCATTAACAGTCATTGGGGTGAGGAGTTTCATGGGACTTTTTATTTTAACTTGGCTACTTGTTTTCTAAAATGCTTCAGACAGTCTTTTATGGGATGTTTTAGTCACTTACCTACATGAACAGAACTGACTTCCCACCTCAAAACAAGATTGGCGTTGGCACTTTCAAAGGGGTTGGTGGAATGTCTGGCTGGGAGCTCAGGGACTGCTTAGCTGACCTGGAAGAGACGAATGGTCAGCTGTGAAATAATTGGGATCCAACGGAGTGTCACAAAAGCAAGTTTCCTTCAGGCCAGCATCACCGGCCAAGGTCGGGGAGGGAGATTTGGGCAGTTCTTCGGGGAAGGGTTTTCTCCAGAGTCTGCAAGAGGTGGGAGACACTGGGTCAGGTGAGTCAGTGATCCCACACTAGAGGGCCACCAATCTATTCCTTGGCAGGCCCCCCAAGCAGTGACTTAGGGGCACAGGGACTAAGACATACTTCTCTCTAGTCCCTGCCAGGAGAGGGGTGTGGTAAGGAGTGAGAAAGACCTTAAACAGTCAGGTGGGGTTTCAGATCACAATGCTAGCTACAGAGTACAACCTGTAGCCCTCAGCAGGAAACTGAGGCAAAAGCTCAGCAGTCTGGCTGTCCTCTGACTCCATGGAAACTCAGGGGCTGGGTGCTCATCCCAGGCACGCCAAATATTGTGTCTGGGTTGCACCCAACAAAGTTAGATCCCCACCTCAAGGGATTGATGCTCCGATGTGCCTCTACCCAGGGGACCCAGGAACTCAATGAGACAGATTCATATGGTAGGAGAGTTTGTGCATAGTCTTTGGAATGGGGTAGACCTGAGTTCAGATCCTGATTCATCATTTCCTAGCTCTGTGGCCTTGGGCAAATTATTTGATTTCTCTAATCTTTAGTTTTTCACCCATAAAATGTGGAAAAATAATATGTACCTCATAGGGGTAGTTGTGAGAATTAAACAACGTAAAATATATAAGGCATTTAAGGCGGCTGTACCTAGGCAGGCACAGTGGGAGCAAACATGTCCTGCAGAGTCCACAAAAAGAGCAGGAACAGCCACTGCCCGGCAGGCTTGCAAAGGCAGGAGCTGAAATTTGGGCTCTTGTGATGCTTGATTTACAAAGCCCATGGTTGTTTGTTTGTTTGTTTTTAATCCTCTCCTGAGGATATGGTTAAAAAAATATATGTTGTTTTGATAAGATAAAGAAAGAGAAAGGGAGAGCTAGAAACATCGATAAGAGAGAAACATTGATTGGCTGCCTCCTGCATGCCCCCTACTGAGGATCAAGCCAGCAACCCAGGCATGTGCTCTTACCGGGAATCTAACCAGTGACCTCTTGGTGCATGAGATGACGCTCAGTCCACTGAGCCACATCGGCTAGGTGAGGATATGTTTTGTTTTCTTTTGTTTTAATTGACTTTTAGAGGAAGGGACAGAGAGAGAGAGACAGACAGACAGACAGACAGACATTGATGTGGGAGAGAAGCATCAGTCAGTTACCTCTCGTACATACCCCAACCAGGCATTGAACCCGCAATCAAGGTATGTGCCCTGAC
Source organism: Tadarida brasiliensis (assembly GCA_030848825.1). Taxonomy (NCBI): domain Eukaryota; kingdom Metazoa; phylum Chordata; class Mammalia; order Chiroptera; family Molossidae; genus Tadarida; species Tadarida brasiliensis. The sequence goes on along the minus strand of CM061260.1, from coordinate 60,307,018 downwards.
TGGGATTGATGCCAAAACCTTTTGGTGTGCGGGACAACCCTCAACCAGCTGAGCCACCCAGCTAGAGCTGCAGAGCCCGTGTTTTGTGAGGTACGCTGTCACCAGGGGTTGGGTGGCACCTTAGTTATGCTCGCTGATTTCACCAGCTGAGCCTTCCACAGTGTTGTTAAACTGTGGGGCTGGGCACATGTTCCCCTCCCTCTCCTCCCTGCCAGTGAGGTGTGTTTAAAATGGAAAGTAGGACTATTCAGTCAGCCCACATCCTGGCGACTCAGCTTCTTTGGCACTTTACTTCCCAGCTTGAGGGCCCGCCCGTTCTCCTGGAAGCGTGCAACATGATTATCACACATTGTCTTCTAACATGTATGTAACTAGAAGCACAAAAAGATCCCTTAAGGGTAGGAAGGAGCTTTTCCTGTACTGGCACTCAACCCCTAATGGTTGGAAGGTTGAACGTAAATTGCTTTGACCTTGAGCTTCAAATGGCTGTGAAGTCTTGAGGGCTGCCCACGCCTTGGAAAGGGGTTGGCCTTCTCTTTTTAAGATAAGCAGAATGACTTATGAAAGGAAAGGGACTTTTTCAAGAAGCTTGATTTTTTTAAAGGCCTTACACAACACTTTCAAGGAAGGGCTGGTAACTGGATTAAAACCAACATGAGGCCAGTTTGTGAACAGGAAGGATAGAGGAGGATTTTGGTTTTCTGCTTGGAGAAGCCAGTCCATGGTTAAGGGAGATGGAGAAGCTAAGGATACAGGCCTGTAATTCTGCTTTCACTGTCTTCAGCCGAGAGAATGTACTTCAGATTGTAAAATGCAAAACAGATGGCCAAGAAACTGAGGCGACAGTGAAAGAACCAAGGTACTTCACCAGTCACAGCAGTAGCTGCCAGAGATAGTCCACCTACTATGTGCCATGGGGACTTTATATGTGTTATCTCTGTAGGAGGTTGGTGTTATTGGCCTCATTTTATATATGAGTCCACAAGGTCCAGAGAAATTAAGCAACTGGGTTTCTAGAGGTGGGAGGATTGGAACTTGTCTGTCCACCTCCCCATACTGTTTTGAGAATGGCTGTGTCTCGGGCCCGAAAGAACTGTATCCTGGGATGCTGAAGGAACTTGCCTCTGTGATCACAGGGAAATCATTAAGAAATCATTGCGTACAGATGGTCAAATGCCTAGACCTTGAAGAGACAGGAACGGGCAGATTCAGGAAACTACAGACTTGTGAGCTTGATCTAATTACCTGACAGAATTCCAGAATTCTAGCTTTCGTACTAATTGGCTGTGTAACCTTGGGCAAATGACATACTCCTTTGGGCTTTAGCTTCTTTGTCTGTAAACTATCTGCTTGTATTACCCTTATCTCTTAGACCCCTTTTAGTTCGAAGTAGTTTATCCTAATCAGTTCCTGTAAAGTATTCTGACGGTTTCAGTGTTTCAGCCCTATCTCCATCAGAGAACTCACTCTTGCTCTGTGTCAAATGCTTCAGCCTTTCTGCAAAGGGTAAAGGTTAAGAAGATGGAGTTTGGAGTGAAACAGTGGTAGGTTCAAATCTCACCTCTTTTACCTACTAGTTAAATGACATTAAGCAAGTTCTGTAAACCCTCTGTTCCTCAATTTTTTCCCTGTAAATGCTGATCTTTTACACATTTCTATTTGTTTCACAAGGTTGTTTTAGAATTAAATGAAATAATATAATAATACGTATAAAACAGTAACCTCAGAGCCTAGAATATAACAAGTACCAAGGAAATGCTAGTTCCCATATTTCATTGATTCAGAGAGGCCCCCCTCCCCCCATTTTGCTGTCTCTGAAATCAGGATACATTTTATAGTTTCTGGTGTGTAGTAGTTTAATTGCAACAGTTTTTTCTTTCTTACTGTACATAAACTAATGATTCATTTTACCATTAGTTAAATATGGTAGTTCCCCAGCATGATTCTCACCCCAGAGATTCTCATTTTTCCTCTGGGATGCCCCCTTCTGTAACTTCTTGCCGGCCATCATCTCTTCTGCAGCAAAGCAGAATTGGGGAATGAAACAACTGGGGAGGGGACAACCTCAGTCATCATTTTGTCTGGCTTGTTCATTTTACTGGTGTTGAAAGTGAGGCCAGAAAGGGGAAGAGACTTTGAAAACGTCACAAGGGAACTCAGGTCTTCAGATTTCTAGTCTAGTGTTGTTTCCCACGTCAGGAATGCTGTTAGCCTGGAACAGCTATGACTCGGTTGTTCTTTACATGCCGGGCCCCGGTCCGATGGTGAACACTTCCAAATCTACATATGGATTTTGATGGAAGGATTTTAACCCTAGCATCTCAACACTGGAAAGATTAGACTGTTGACTACTCTTCCCATGTGTACAAACACAGAATAAAAAAATATTAGAGTTGAAGGGAAGAATTTTTTTTCTATGGGAACTATAATGTCCTCACTTTTGCAGTGGTCTGAATTTGCAAGGCATGCTCTCTGGAGGCAGCTTATTTCTTCCCAGCGATGTGTCTTCAATTGCAGGAGCTGACAGCATGTGGATGATTGTGTCTTAAATTGTCAATGGTTTGTACAATTTGGCTGCTTCCATGTGTGAATAGCTGAGCCCAGTGACAAAGCAGTCACACAGTCTAGACACCATCTATTCATTAATTAATCCATTCATTCCATCATCTAGCACTTACTGGACACCTGCTCTACCAGTCACAAGGGAGGCACATAATCTCAGTGAATTCTCACAATAGACTTATGAGGTTGGTGTTAGGTTTTACAGATGGGAAAACTGAGGAAGAGTTATGCTCGGTAACATTTTTTTGAGGTAGACATTAATGAATCCTTTAATGGGCTAGGACATTCCAAAAGCAACAGAGAACTTTGTTGTTGTAAGAAAATTATTTTAAAATTGAAATAGCAATATGAATTATTTTACCCTACAAAATGTGAACAAATACAAAAGTACACCTGTAGCTTATAGAAAAGAAATAGAATATTCATTGAGTAGTTTATTTGCTCCAAACATTAATTGTATCTGTCACTCTTAATTGAACCAATAGGTCTCAAAGTTGTTCTTTCCCTTGTCTCATGTATAGGTTGAACTTCAGTTGTTGAAAATATCTGGAGGGCCTGGTCTTTTTCTGGCCTCTGTAGGCAGCTAATTTCTCTCCCCTTTGGTCTGATTTTAATGAATGGTACTTTATATTAAAAAGGATGTCTTCCCCTGGCCGGTTTGGCTTAGCGGTTAGAGCATCGGCCTGCAAGCCAGAGAGTCTGGGTTCGGTGTCCGCTAAGGGCACATACCTCGGTTGCAGTTTGTCCCCGGCCCTGGTTGGGGTCGTGTGGGTGGCAAAAATGTGCTCGGGTGAGGATTGAAAAAAAGGATGTCTTTATTGGAGGCTTTCCAACCAGAAATTTCTAAAACTCATTTTTTATTGGCAGGAATTTTCTTAATCAGGCTATACTTAAAATTTTGAATACAGCAGAAATCAAACCTGTTTGCTAAGGGGCTTTTTTTGTGACATAATGTTCACCCAGTCTTTTGAGTGACTTCTCACCTGGCCATGTGTGAATGTGGGTTCAGAATCCATTGGGCAGTTCGGCTTCTCGCTCTGGTATGGCAGGCTGATGTCTCGAATGACAGTGCAGCTTTCTGTTGCCTGACAGAGAGTGACTGGACACTGCAGAGTGAGCGCACACGCACGTTTTCTAAAGCCTCCCGGACACGTCGAGTCTCCTAGCTTTGTGAAGATGTTTTTCCATTGGGGGACCCCAGGACTTCCCTTCTGGCACAGCTGCCGCCCAAAGTGGCAGAGGCTCGCAGGCATCTACGTGAGGCTTGGCGACTAGGAACCGAAGGCTTTGGTTCCCTTTGGAAAATTTGATCAAATTTCAAAAATTAATAATCACACTTTTTGAAAAAAGTGGTAAGGAGACAGAAGTCACTTATTTCTTCCCTAGGCCCATGTGCTTAGACCAAAGATGGCCATCCCTGTGGCTCCGTGGATGGCAAACCTGTGTTTCATGAACTCTGGGTCCTTGCTGGCTGAGCCTCTTGCTGGTTGTCTCTTGGGCTATTCTTCTACTCATTCAATCTTGTGTATGGGGTATGGAGAACATTCCCTGAACATTCCAAGGGAGCATTTGACATAGACCCTGCCCTCAGAGAACTTAACCATTTGTAGCATAGTTATCCAATGATTAGCACTGTCAGTAGAACTTTTCTGCAATGATGGAAATGTTCTCTGTCTGTGTCTCCAATATGATGGCCATTAACTAGTTCAAGTGTGACTAAGGGACTGAATTTTTTATTTTATTTAATTAATCAAAATTTAAATAGCCTCGTGTATCAAGTGGTTACTGTGTTGATAGCAAAGCTCTAAACTGTCATCTATCCATCAGTGCATTTTAGTGTGAGAATGCTTGACTAAGATTGGCTTTCTAGACCCACGATGATGAGACCTTGAGTCCCTTCCCCTCCCTGGATCTCATTTTTGCTTCCTGTAAATGAAGGACTAGTAGCTCTTAAGGACTTTCTAGCTATGGCATGCCATTTGGTTCTGCTTGGTTCTGGCCCCTGATGGGTTTTCTAGGAAGGGGAATATTTTGTCCAGTGATCTGAGGAGAAGGAAGGTTGTTCTCTCTGCTCATCTTACTGGCATGAGCTGTTCATAAAGCCACTGTGCACATTTAGAGATTCTTTCTGGATGAGGGTAGTGGGAGAAGGAGGTGAGGGGAAGTAATGCTTTACTTGGGAAGCTGGTGAAAATGTGGAGGGTAGAAGCCCTAGCCCCATTCCTGGGGTGGCCATCCATCTCATTATGCATTATAGGGGTTGCAAGGGTACATTCAGTGCTCAGAAGAGAAGGAGGTTGGAGGAGGTGTCAGGACTCTACTGGGACATTCCACGAAGAACTGATAGTGTCTTTCTAGGTTTTGTTCATCTGAGTGTCCTAGTGGGGTGCTGAGATGTAGGAATTCAGGGGAGTGCCTTTGGTTATTTTGTCACAGTCCTCGCCCCACATTGGGAACCATGCTCCCTGTGTTCCCTGATTGGGAATGGGAGCACAGCTGCACAGTTACCCAGCATCCAGCCCACACTTGCCTGCGGACCAATGCCTGCCGAGAGTCCAGGGTTACAACCAGCACATTTATGTCCTCAGGGCTGAGACACCAGAGCAGTGCAGTTAGGCTTGGGATGACCCAGGCTTCCTCTGATCATGGTCACCAGGACAGGGGACTGCCTCCCTCCTGAGGTTGGTGGTGATGGTGGTGGTGGTGGGAGGGCATTAGCCCGAGCCTAAAAGCACAAGATTGCTTCAAGATCAGAAAGGCATAAAATCTCTAATTGTTTCCACAAAAAGGCTGCAATGGAGACATGATAGCTAATACGTTACTTTTGTATAGGGTTTTGCAGTTTGGAAACTGATTTACCTTGAATTGATTCCATCCTTACTGGGGTAGTATTGACATATGCACTTGAGGAAATTGAAGGCAGAGAGGGTGAGGAGCCTTCTCAAAGGTGCTAAGTTGACATGAGTTGAACAGGTCATCTGCCTCCAAGTCTGGTGTCCTTTCTGCTGCCTCATGGGGCCCAGAAGCTCCGTGAGTGGCACGGTCAGGAAGTGCTGAGAGAGGACATGTCACCAAGAGCTGGGTCCTCATCAGGTTGTGGATGAGGACTTCAGCAGATGTCCAGCAAGCACATAAGATGTCAGGCCGGGTAACTGCAATTAGTTCTCACCACTGTGCTGCTGTGGGCAAGCTGCTGGCTGTGGGCCTTTACCTTTTACCTGTGCGCTCACAGGACAGGGACAGGAACCTCAGTCCCAGCTCTAAAGGAGTGGCAGTGACATGAGTGGGGAGGATTCCTGATGAGGGGGCTGTCTGCCCTCCCCTTCTGTGGTGCTTCTACTGACTGTGGTGCCACAGCCGGCCACTTCCGGGCGGTAATCTCATGACTCTCCTGCCTGGTCTGGGAAGGCTTCCTGGAGAAAGGGGGCTGACAGCCCAGGTCGACGTTGTCTAGGGCCCTGCTTCTTATTCTGGGGATTAGCCTTGAAGAGCAGGTTACAGAACATGCAAATGAATTGAAGGAGAGGAAGATGAAGAACATGGGAATGAAGAGATCAAAGAGGCAGAGGCTGTAAAATCCAGACAAGAGAAAGCAGAGTGGTTTAATATAAATTTGAGTTTTGGGTATTTTTTAAATATGATCTTCATGTAATTATACAACTTTAAAATTTTAATACATATTCATTGTAGAAAATTTGAAACTATATGAGTATAAAGAAGAAAATGAAATATCTCCATAATCCCACAACCCAGAAATACATTTATATTCCTATTTGAGATCGTACCAAATGGCTGTTTCTGAAGGTATGAAACCATTTGAGTCTTAGCAATTTCAAATCATTCAACCTAACCTTTGTATAGTACATGTATCATTAGTATCCTAATTTTTACTTGACATATTTTGAGCATTCTTCCATGAAATTATAAATTAGTCAAAAATAAAAATGTTAATGGCTGATTTTTGTTCCATTTATAACTCTCTCAAGTTTTCCTAGCTCGTCCCCTTCTGTTGGACAGTTAGGCTGTTTGCGGTTTGGGACCACAATAAGAACTACTGCTCAAAACCCCTTGTCCTCAAACATTTGTCTCATTTTCCTTAGTTCTTTAGGATAGACATCCAGAAGGGGAATCACTAGGTCACTGGTTATGCATAGCATTATTATTCATGATTCATATTACCAAGTTGGGGTCTGGGAAGGTCCGATTTTACTTCCTCTAGCAGGGATATGGGCAGGCAGGGCTAACTAACACTGAACTCTTGCCAGCAGGGAGAATTGTTGCTGTTTCAACATCTCTGCAGGGTTAATGGAAACATCTCATTGTTTAGTTTGCATTTCTTAGACTGCTAATTAGGTAGATTACTTTTTCTTAATGTTTATTTGCCATTTCTCCTTTTTTGAAATGTATATTTATATGCTTTGCCTGTTTTTCAAAGGGAATAGTATTAATCCTTTCTCTGTCAGATGTGTTGTAAATAGGTTTCCCAGCTTGTCATTTATATTCTAAATATTGCTTACACTGTGGTGTGTAGTTTACAGTTTTCTGCAGACAAAACCATTAGTATTTCCCTTCTCAATTTCTTTCAATGCTTTCATGCCTAGAGGGCTCTTTCTCAATTGGGGATCAGTTAAATCCTCACCCATATTTTCTCTCAAGATGTTGTTTCTATGTCATTTTTAAGATTGGGTTTCTAATCTGGCTCAAATTTATTTTGGTGTACGGTATGAAGTTGTGAAGATTAACTTGATTTTTCTTTTCTAAATAGTCAGTTTTTCCAGTGCCATTTATTGAATAAGTGTCTTTTCCCCATTGCTTTAGACTCTTCTCTTATATTATTAGGTTCTTAAATATGACAGATCTGTATTGGATCTATAAATCAGGCTCCCTTCATTTGTATGTTAATTCTTGTGTCTGTTCTACCTTTTAATAATTGTAGGTAAAAAAATTTTTTAATATCTAGTAGGGCAAGCCCAACCCATTATTCATCCTTTTCCCCCCAAGAAAATGTTTAATTACTTTTATCCATTAATTCCTCCAAATGGAAGTCTAGTTTAAAATCCCTTTGGCACATAACAGGTATTTAGAGATGAATTCACCAGATATCTGCTATAATATTTAGCTTTTAAAATTCAATGACATGTTGATTTTATTTGAATTTCTATTTTACTTGAATCTTCTTTAATGTCTTGCATTCCTGAGATAAGCCCTATTTGCATACATGGCAGACCTTTAAATGACATTTAGTGAAAATTTAATTTTCTTTTTACATCTTCTTGGGACTTCAGTACCTTTAGCCATAAGACAATGTTGTGTATGATGAATGGTAGCCATTTTTATCTGCCTCGGAATCACTTCACAGAGTGAACAGCTGCGGAACACAGTTGTCCTACTACACTCTAAAGAAGTTTGCTTTTCAATGCTGCCTGCAGATGGTATCATAACAAATTAATTATTAACCTTAAAAAAATTTTTTTTCTTTATTGACTTTTTTTTAGAGAGAGAGGAAGGAGATGGAGAGAGAGAGATAGAAACATCAATGAGAGAGAACATTGATTGGCCGCCTCCTGCACACCCCCCACTGGGGATCAGGCCACAACCTGGGCATGTGCCCTGACCGGGAATCGAACTGGTGACCTCTTGGTGCATGGGTTGACGCTCAACCACCGAGCTGTAGTGGCTGGGCAATTATTAAACTTTGTAGTGCATGAATATTATGCAGTGATCCTGTTTATGGAAAATTAATATACAAAGGAAGGAATTTGTTCTTCTCTCATTATTTCAAGAGTAAATAAGAAAAATTGGACAGTGAAAAAGATTAAAGAAACATTAACAACATCAGCCATAATCTCATTTTCCAGAAGTAACCACTGTGTGCATGTATGTATGTGGTTTTTTTTTTTATCCTCACCCGAGGACATTTTTCCATTTTTTGTTCAGATAGAGTGGGAGAGAGAGAGAGGAAGAGAGAGAGAGAGAGAAACATCGACGTGAAAGGGACACATCAAGTGGCTGCCTCCCGCACGACCCAACCAGGGGCCGGGGACAAACTGCAACTGAGGTACGTGCCCTTAGAGGGAACCGAACCCGAGTCTCTCTGGACTGCAAGCCGACGCTCTAACCACCGAGCCAAACTGGCCAGGGCTGTATGTGGTTTTTATACACATACACCAGTATATGTAAAAATGGAATAAGATTTTACATGCTGTTTTATAATCTGTTTTTCCTACTTCACAACATACCATGCAATTTCCCATGGCATTAATTATTCTTGTACAGTGTCATATTCAACGGCTGTGTAGAGTGGGTATACCATGGATAATTTTGCCATTTCCCTGTGGTTGAACATTTAGATTTGGTGTGGTTTTTCAGTAGTATAAAGCCATAATAAACATCTTTACTCTCTACCTTAACATTATTCTGATCTGTAGCATATAAGCTGCGTTGTGAGTACATGTGCACTCTCATCCATGGACAAGCCAACCTCATGACTCCCTGGGCACGGCAAGGGCCCCTTGTCTTCAAGGAGCTGGAAAAGAGCTAAGAGGACCAGGTATTCCAGCCTCCTGGAAGTGTTCTGCTCAGATTACTGGAGGAAATTCTAAGTTTGGGAGAATTAATGAGAAAATAGTTTCAGAGAGCATGGAACATAGAATTTTAGCAGCTTGGGGCCACTTGTTGTTTGTAGCAGGTGGATTTGAGGATCTGACTCACCTGAGTTTGTATTGTTTGCCACTCCCCTGTGCCTCCACACCCAGCTCTGCACCCTCTCCAGCCTTTCTTCCTCTGTGAACTCCCTGTTCACGACGGCCTGACAGCTCAAGGCCAACCAAGGGAGAGATCCACAGGGCACAGACTGTCCTTAGGCCTCTTGTTCTTTCTCCCTCTAGGCAGCTGGGGCTCCTCATGGGGCTCTGAAGGTATTGTCTACAGGTAGACATGGGATCACCTCATCTCAGATGGTAGAGCTGCTATCAGGATGCATTTTCAGTAGGAGTACTCAGAAACAGCACCTGGATCTGTACACCTTTATCTGGAACCCAGTCTCATAAGAGTGGGGGGGGGGGGGAGAAGGAATGAGGCATGCTATCTCCAGGAACCAGCACATAGAGATTAATGTGGAAAGGGTGCCCATGATCATAGCCCTCGGGACATAGGAGGAGGGTGCTAGTACTTAATGAGCTCAATCAGTAGCTGGTTGCTGGTCTCCCTTTTGGGACAGGAGGCTTTCCTTTGCATCTGGGGAACCTGGCTAGGGGTATAGGAGTGATTGGAGTGTGAGCCAAACAACCCAGATTAGGTAGGGGAAAGAAACAATAAAAATTCAGAGGAACCATACAGATGAGTGTGAGCAGCTTGGGTTACTGTTGTGTAGTGGTAAGGTGAGGAGACAGTTTTTAGCTGCTGTTTTCTGAATTTACTCCATTCCCTTACTCATTCACTCATTCGTTTGTTCATTCACATAATCAACACTTACTACTGAACGTCTGTGTGCCATGCCTCATGCTAAGACTGCCAAGACGAACAGGTAAGAGAGAAGGAGTGCTACGTTAGCTTAGCATCAGCTATGTCTCTGGTGCCTTCAAATAGATTTTCTCTTAATCATCACCTCTGAAGTGGGTGTTACTATCTTCTATAAGGAAACAGACACTCAGAGAGGTTAAGTAAGTTGTCCAAGGGTACACAGGATGCGCCTGCCCTGGGAGAGCTTGCTATCTCATGCAGAAAATGGTTTGTTGAGCAAATGCCCGGCTGTGGCTGCCTGACTAGGAACACGTGAGAACCCCTTCTTATCCTGCCATGAACCAGCCTCCAAGGGATCTTGTGAAATAAGTCTGCAGACCCATTTGGCTGGCTCTAACCCTGATCATAGCTCTCATGGATATAGGAGGAGTCAGGTTGTCGTTCCTCTGTTGGTGGGGGTTAGAGGCCAGGGGAACCCTCAGTTTGAAAGACTTCCAGAAAAGGTACTGCCATGCATCTGTAACACTCATTACACGTTTAACCTCAGTTCTCCTGGTCCTTAGTAACTCCATAATGAGAGAGAAAAGAAGCACCTCTGATTAAACTCCTCCTTAGAGCATAGGGTCTTGTACACAGCCTTTACCTCCCACCATTTCCCTCAGCTTCCTTTTATCCAAGCTATGGAATCTAAATAATTTCTCTTTACTAGTTACTTTCTCTGCCAGCCTAACCACAGCATTGGATCCGAGCCAAACTATGAGTGTTAGAAACGGGGCCGTGAGTGAGGCAGATGCTGGGTGATAGGATCCAGGGTCTCATTTTGACTTTGCCTTAGACAAGTGGTTCCCAGCCATTTAGGGAGCCATTTGAAAATCTGATGAAAACTAGAATTACACAGATTCTCTTCTCAGAAAAATAACACATATGGACATATATGCAGTAATTTGCATGCCGTTTATGAGGTTCATGGCCCTCCCCAACCACACACATTTTTGAGGCAGGGCTAGGAAGCCTGCTTGGTTTACCAGGTGCTCCTGGGATGTGTGGCTTAGTATGTCCTCTGGTGAGATACCCAAAGTAATAATTTAAGGAGAGATTTAAAAATTGCTTAAAACTCTAGGGATCTTTCCGTGGCCAACCTATCCACTTTAGATATAGTCAACCAGTTTATCCAGAAACATAATATTGAGAGACATGGTGTAAAGTAGTTCATGCTGTCTCGTTTCCATGGCAGGGGTGTGTGTGTGTGTGTGTGTGTGTGTGTGGTATGTGATGTGTACAGACCTTTCTTTCTTGGTTACTGCAATTTTTTGAAAACAATACTATGTCTATGTCCCTTCCACACTTCTTTACATTTGTTTATTTCCCTGAGATATTTTAATATATCTTTTATCTCTGTCTTACTCATTTGGTTCGTATATCTTAGGATGGGCTGGACAGCAGCCACTCCAAGTAGTGACTGCACAACTAGCTCAGGACCAAGGACAGCGTCACACATGTCTTTGAAGGGGGAGAAGGTGCTTCAGTTTGCTAAAGTTGGCTCAATAATGTGACCTTTGGGTGTGGCCCTTCTCACCTGTCGGGTTGCAGTTCTGCAACCCTGGTTATTACTTTGGCTCTTGTAGTTCCCTGTCTGTGGTGGGCCTGTGTCCAGTCTATGCCTGTGTCGCTGTGGCATTGCTTCCACTGATGGGCATGGTAGTGAGACTAGGGCAGGAAGGGCACAGCTGTGGAATCAGAAAGCATGGCGGTGGAGCAGGGAGAGCTCCGGGCTGGGCTGAGAGAGACTGCTCCAGGAGCTGCCATGAGGGTTTCCTGCTGAGCTCTGCAGTCAGCTGTGGTGCCGTATGCCACCTACACTTGCATTTCCGGCCATGGGAAATGGGAGAGGGGAGAGGCACTGGGAGGTGCTGGGCCATTTCACGTTTGGATGCCTGCCAGAGTGCCTTTCATAATGACAGAGATCAAATCAACAATTTGGTCAGTTTCTCAAATCAACAATTTCATCTTGAGCTAACGTCATTATGCCCCATTTAAATTAAAATTAATTAAAATAAAAATACTATTGATAGGCACACTGGGGAAGGGGGCAGGGGACTGAGAGTGAGGGTCTCAAGGAGCAAGACTTTCATATGCCTGAACTCCACAGCACATATCTTCTGCCTCTGAGTTCCTCTTAACTCTCTCTAAATACATTACAAAAGCAAATATACTGCTAATGTTCAACAATTGATTCATATTCATCACTGACTAATTCGTCACTGGCTAATATTCTGTTACTTTGAAGACCCATCTAAGAATAAAGCTCAGCATAACAAAAAGACAATGAATCTCCACCATCACCACTGTCCATGAGCACTTAAATAACTGGTCAGTTAGCAAAGAATCAGTTTTAAAAAAACAACAAAAAACCTGATGGGCAGATACAATCACTTCTGAAGTGGCCATTTTCTTGCGTCCAGAGTACACTGAATGATGTCAGCTTTTCTGGGGAGGGAAGGAGGGAGGATGAGTGAGGCTGTGTGTATTGCAGCTGAGGTCTCAACTTGAGCTAATATTAAATCTTGTGAAGAATAAACAGAAACAGTTTGCTCATTAGCTGGGCTTAGAGAGGTGTCACCCACATGTTTAAAGTGCTAGTTATTAGTGATCTTTAATGGAGCTAATTTAACAATGGTGAGTGTCACAAATTTCTGCTCTTCTAAAGTAGCCCATTAACCAGGCCTTTATATCCAATATTGATTTTTAAAAGTTAATATTGAAATTGTCCTCAGAGTGCACATGGGAGTGTGAGAGAAAGATGGAGATGAGGGTAGGAATAGGCATAGAGAGGGGCCAGGGGAAGAAGAGGCACAGCAATTACTAAGCACCTGGTTTTGGGGGGGGGTACCAAATTACTTTATTTGAAGGAATGGTACAAATGAAGGACATAAGTGGATGACTTGGTACAAGTTATAGAAAAGTTAAGGTAACTCCAACATGCACGTACTGCTTTGGTGACCAGGGAAGTCACCCCTGTGGCTGTGGGACACCAGCCTAAGGCTTAGCTGTCATCACTGTCTCCCAGGGTGTGCTTGTCAAGGAGATGCTCTGCCAGGCCAGTTTCAGGGCCCCCAACCTGCGCAGGTTGGTTACATGGTCACCCAATTCTTTGATGGATTTCACCTGCTCATTCAGGTAGTGAGTCTCAACGAAGTCACACAAGTGAGGGTCATTTGTGTCAGTGGCCAGTTTGTGCAAGTCCAGCAGTGATGGATTCACACTTTTCCCAAGTGTAATGCACACTCCGTTGCATTCAGCCCATTCTCCCGGTCGTCACAGTCAGGTGTCTTGATATCCTGGAGGAAGACTGGGCCACCTCGTTGGTCTGCAGCTTCTTCAGTTTCTCAGCATACTCGCTCTCCTCCTGAGATTGGGGAAGAAAATATTCGGCAAAGTTCTTCAAAGCCACATCATCCCAGTCCAAGTAGTAAGACATGGACAGGAGGCAGCTGTAGGAAGCGTAGAGCTCCAGGTTGATCAGGCAGTTGATGGCGGCCTCCGAGTCCTGGCGCACCTGCGAGGTGGGAGCGGTCTCCTCACAGAGGGCGGCTAAGGAGAGGCAGCTGCGTGGTGCTGGAGGTGTGTGTGTGTGGGGGGGGACTTGGGGCTGTCTGGGGCACTGTCCAGAGGTGGCAGAAGGCTGGATCTGGGTGGCTGGCTGGGATGGATCGAGCGCCAGGTTCTGTTCAAGCACTGTTGAAGCAGGAAACCAAGGTGACTCTCCGTGAAGACTGCCAAGCGCCTCTTTTGTGGAAGGCACCATGGCACTGCAGATGAGCAGCAGTCAGTCCGGGGTCACTCATTAAGCACCAGCTGTCTGCAGGTACTGGAGGTATGGAGATAAGCACCCAGTGCTGCCTTCAGGAGCTTGGAGCCCAGACAGGGGTCCAGATGCAGCTGTGGAGATGACCCAGCAGTGATGTACCTGCCATGTGATACACAGAGAAGGAGGAACCAGCCCAACTGGGGTGGGGAAGGGCTGAGGGAAGGCTCCCTGGGGAAGGTACCCAGCTCACTATAGCGCAGGGCAGGAAACAGTTATTGTGAGAAGTGATGTTCAAATGCATGTCAAATTGAGAGAAGCTAGACACTGCTTCTCCCTAGTGTAAAGACTGTCCAATCTGCCTGTCACCTCACATCCCTGGCCACTGCCTCATATTGCATGAGACCTCGTCAGTTTGCTTAGAAAAGCTTAGTATGTAGCACTTGTCAAAGAGGAGCCCTTGTTTGTTTTTCCTCTCCCCTTGTGCATTGAAATCGGGCTAGCTGAGGCTCGTGAATGTCCTCTTAGAAGTCCCGTGGGCCAGAGAGAACTACTACACTGGCTCTCCTCCATGGCTGCAGCTCACTCAGGGAAGGGGGTGCTGCCGGGGCTGGGTCAACACTTGTGGTGTCAGTGGTGAGGGACAGATGTGGGAGTGGGCCGCACAGTGGGCGGATGGATCCCACACAGGGGAGAGGCAGGTGGATCTCACTGTGCTGTGTGTTCTGTTGCGGACACAAAGCTGTCCAGTCTCTTTCTCTGCCAGATGTATTCCTTCCTCTTAGCATACACTTCCTGCCTCAGTGGTAGTTGTTTTAACGAGAGCTCCAAGGGACACGTTCATTGTTGCTGGAGGAGTTTTCCAACAGGCAGTCTCCTCAATAGCTCATTAGTGTCTAAACAGGAGACATTAACCTTCATCTGTGTGTGTGTGTGTGTGTGTGTCTTTCTCTCCTGCTCCTTAGCCTTTTTCCTTCATTCTTGCCACCTCTCTCTCTCATTCTCTTGTATTAATATAAAAAGGGGGGAAGGAAAGAAGGGACAGTGAGGGGAATGAAGATCATCACCTCTACCCACCTATAGGTTCCTTCCCGTCCCCAGCTGCACTGACAATGTCTTCTCCCAAGGGCTTTGCCCAACTAGTCCCTATACAGAGGGGACCTTCAGTCTCTTTCCTTTATTATTTAGTTCCACATTGCATCTTCATGGGGTCTTACATGAACTCCCTGCCTGCTACCCACCTGATAGGCTCCCAAGAGGAACCTCACAGACAAACCTTCCTGACTTAAGGAGAAGATAACAAGAGACAGAGTTCCAATGCCCTGCCCCCGTATTCCACCACCCACCTCAGCGGGAGCCCTGTGTCCCATCCTCTGTGTCCTTGAAGACTGAGCGGAATGTGATGTGGAGGCTGGGGTCAGAGCCTGCTGGGTCCAGCTCTGCCCTGGAGTCACAGCCTTCCTCTGGACCAGTCAGATTCCACCCAGCTCTGGCCCTTGCTCCTGGTTCTCTGAGTTTCCCAAGGCACTTGAAGCCACATCTTTGCTGTCACCATCCTGGGAGCCCCCCCTATGGAGAGATCAGGTTCAGAGTGAGATCACCTCCATGCCCTCCTTCCTGTCACTCCCAAGGTCTGCTTTTCTGTTCAGCCCGTAAGCTCGCTCCGTCTCTGGCATTCGGCTTGCTTGCCCCTTCCTCTCTGCCTTGGTGTGTGTTGCTCTCCACCAGAGCACCATTCAGTGGCCCTTCCTTTATTCAAAATCTGGTCCAGAGATCACCTCCTTGGGGGAGCCGCCCTCATGAATCACCTCCAACTCACCATCCTTACTCCCTGTCTTCCTAGGATCTGTCCGTGCTCAGGCTCAGTTCAGTATTTCTTGAACCCCTTTCGTATGACAGGCACTGTACTAGGTGCTGGGGCAGGACAGTCGGTAGGATCAGTTAATGGGGAGTAGAATGAAAAACACAGAAATGCCTTTCAGGAGTGGTCGAGTACAAGGAACAGCCAGGGACATCTCTGCTTGACTGGAGTTCTGGGAAACGCACTGAGGAAATGATAGATTAGGCAGTTTTAAGGAGTAGCATCAACAGAACCGAGCAACTGAATTGATGTTTGGGATGTAGGAATGGAAGAGTCTAGGATGCTGCCCAGGTTTCTGTTTTGGTAGCTCGGTGGATCATGGCACCAGCCATCAGGATATCAGGGATACAGGGCAGAGCAAGATGGGAGGATCTGTATTAGAATCTTAGAATCTTAAGTTGTTTTTTATATGGAGTCTGGTAGCTTCCTGGTGTCAGGGGCATGGGTGCTAGGATTTTGTTAGGTTGGAAACTCTGAGAAGGCAGAAATTGGGTCTCCCCTCCAAGGGAGAGAACTGCCTGAGATGCACAGTGTGTTCTCACAAGGTTCGGAGCTCCCTGCGGTGGGGACACCTCTCCTTCCTCTGTTTCCCTTTCAGTGTTGCCCAGCACCCAGGGCTTTGTACCAGTGGGTGAGAGTGCAGGCATGATTAAGAGGCATGAGTTGACAATGGCTCAGAGATGGCATCCTGGTCTGTAAAAATGATCAGTGACAGTATTTATGGTGCTGAGAGCAATGAGGAAAACAGGGGTCTGAGGGTTGGAGTAGTGGGAAAGATTTGCTGTCAAATTAAAATATCTGATGCATGAAAGAGTGGTTGAAGCTACCAAAATTCTGAGCAGTTTGGACAGGTGTTATTCATAACCATTTCTACTGCCAAAAAACAAGACATGGTCTGGTCTCAAAGCCCTGGAAGGGAAAGTTATCTATCTCCTGGATAGCCTTTTTATTCCAGAGGTGAATCTGAGTGGTGGGTTACAGGGTCATGGCTGGCCCTCTGGAATTCCCATGAGGAGATGGGAGGGGTGATAAGCAGCACTAGCCCAGATTTTAGAGGTTCTGTTTACACAAGGCTAAAGGATGCTTTTGTCTATCTCTGCCTTGAGGCCACTCTGGAAGAGAAAAATATACTTTAGTGTATAGTAGTTCCCCAAAGGTACATTCACATTTCTTATTATATTGCAGGTCCTGATTCTACAGGTCTTGGGTGGGGCCTGAGATTCTGAATTTTTAGCAAGGTTCTAGCTGGTAGGTGATGCTTACTCCTTTGAGTAGCAAGACTTTAGGACTCACCTTTAGCAAGTCTTTCTTTTGAGCTCCCTTGCACTCTGTGCAGGTGATATCCTACTTGTGATAAAAGCTCATTATCCTTTCTGCGTACCTGTCTATCTCTGCCTGGGAGGTCCCTGGAGAGCAGAGCCTGTCCCTTATTTGTCTCAGTATCACCAAAGCCTAACATAAGGCCTAGTACATAATAGGTGCTCAGTAAAGAACTGATGAAAGAATGACTCTGGGAATGGAAAACTGTCCAAATTATGCCCAAACCAAGCACTGGTCTGTCAAGCCCTTGGGTTTCTCTCTCCATTGAAAGCCAGATTTCTTCCTTGAGCAGACCAGTCAGTGTTTCAGTGCCACTTTGACGGAGGCTCCACGCTAGACACCACAAAGACAGAGTGGCAGAAGGCAGCCGAGACCTGAGCATGGGGAACTTCAGCATCTCGGTCGTGGCACCGGGTTCAGGCCCGCGTGGAGCAACGTTAGCGTACTTACACAGAAACTTCTAAATAAGTGCAGATGAAGGGCGTGTGACTGAAAACCAAAGGAGGTAAAGAGCAACCCATGGGTGCCCTGGCAGCTTACACTTCCAAATGCTCAACCTTTAGTTTTTGTTTCTTCGCTTGTTGACATCAGGATTGCTTTCTGAAGGAAGTTAGCAGGGAGCACAAGGCACCAGCTGCGCTGGGGGACTCACTGCCATCCCAGAGCCACTAAACCATGGACAGGGACTGTGTGACACCAGCCCTGCTGTTGCTGTGTGGGGCCACAGAGAGGCTGGGGGCCAGAGTGAGGATGATCGGCATTTCCCAGCAAGGAGAATGGTGACAGGAAAATGTGAGAGGACCAGGCAGCCGCAGTTGAGCATAAGGCATTTGGACCAGGCATAGGCAGAAGTGGGGCTTGGGGAAGACCCACACTGGAGATCCTGGAGTGATGGCAGTGGTAATCTTTACTTCCCTAATAGATGCAGAGCATTTCAACTTTGCTAATTAAGGGAACAGCAGGCTTGTAATTCTGCCAGCAGCAGGACACGAACGGTGTGGGGTTGGCGCTGAATGCCCGGCCGGCGGAGCATGCCTTTGTCCTTACGAGAAAACACAGCACTCACGTTGGGTCAGGTCCATAAGGGTGCCCTCTGGTTCTTTTTTTTTTTTTTTCTCCTTGCAGTAACTTCCAAGGGTGTAGGGGCTTTTATTTCTTTTCAGGCTTTCTTTTTTTCAGCAAGGGGCCTACTGTTTCAACAGGCTTTTCTTTTAGAGGGGGAAGCCGATGTACAATGGTAGAGCTTATAATCTGAGTTTATAATCAAATATGCCTTATATCAGAGATCACAATTGTGGTTCAAGGCTGCCTCACAGAAGTCTTCCATCACTCCTCTCCCATTATGGTAACTTGGGCTGCCTGCAAAACAGGGGGATGTGCCTTGAGCATCACCATCACTAGCCTGCTTCCTGGGTAAGAGTGGGCTGGGAGGCCAGGGAAGAGTTGTTCTATCTTCTGAATGTCCACTGAATCTCATTAGGGAATTTGTTCCCAGTACTTCCTTTCAAAGCATATTGATCTGATCATCTGAGGATCTTAAAGGCTAATGAATATGAAGAAAAGATTTGAAGTCTCAGTGCTGAGTGGTACTCTGAAGATTGTCTACTCAGATCACCAGCGCTTGTGTGACAGATGAGGCCACTGACCTTGTGCAAGTCACTTTAGGAAGGGTTAACAATTCATTCACTTATTTATCCTTTCATCAAATATTTATTGACCATTTACTAAAGGTCCGCCCAGACAGGTACCTGATAGTGAAAACATGTCGCCATGTTATTGGTCCTGTTTGAGTTAGCATTCAATGAACTTCCCCTTTATTATAGATTCTGACAGCTGGCTTTACAAGGGCCCCAGCGGAATTGATAAGTGGGATCTTCAGCCAGTGCAAATAGGTTTTCTATGTGAGGTCACCAACTTCTGAGCTGCTGGGTTAATTAATTTAGCTCTACTTGGCTTTACCTAATACATATATTGTTGAAAAATTATTTGTAATTCAAATCTGGCAAATGAAAAACTAATTCAAACCACGAAGGCAGCTTTTATTGAAAGAAACCCTGGAGCAACTCCTTTTGTAGTGTAAAACATCTTGTTATTGCTGTTGGAAATGATCATCCCCTAGTTAGTTAAGGATTTTGTAAATCTGGACACTTTCGGGTTTCTCATAGTGGGCACAACCTGGCAGATAGCACAGCGGTGCTCTGAATGGGATGGGGGAAGACTCCGGCCTGGAAAGAGGAACCCTAGAAATCTTAGACCATCCCATCCCAAGATACTGACATTTACTGGAGCCCGTGATTGCAAGCTGCGTGGACAAGCTGCTCCCTTCTCTCCGGTCCTGGAGCCTGGAGGGGAGAAGGGAGCGGTGGGCGTGACGAGTGGGGCGTGAAGAGGAGAGCTGGGGCTCCCTTGCCTGTGTGGACTTACAGCTCTCTTGTGTACTTTAACACAGTCGGGGAGGAGAGGAAGAGCCGTGGGAAAATAGGACAGGAGTTTAGGAGAGAAGAACGTTGTATGGATTCTTGTTATTCAGTATAATCTCATTAGGCTGGGACCTTGCTATTTTTGAATTTGTAAATAATCTGGAAGGAGACAGGCTGAAGTTTAGATTTTCATATCAATTTTTATTGATAGCAGCGATTTTCACCCTTTTCAAAAAATCTCATGGCACACATAAATTAAAATTCTGTGGCACACCAAAAAATATATTTTCTGCCCATCTGACCAAAAAAAAATAGGTATCATTTTGGTTCATTCTTACCAGATGGCTATTGTTGTATTGGCTGTTGCCACTTTTTTATTTGACAATCTAAGGGAAAAGAGTTAAATATCCCTGACTAAATGATCAGGTATTGCATGTTTTAAAATTTTTTGTGGCACACAGGTTGAAAATCGATGGTCTATAGAAATGAGTCGTGTGTATAGTGATGTAGAGGAGAATGTTTTAAAGCTGACATATAGAAAGACATTTCATATATGAAAATAAGCTAGTTAGATGCAGAGGCATAATTTTACATAAACAATTCATGTATTAACTAAAGATGATCCTTGTCTGGTTGGCAAAGTGAGGAAGCTGAAACTTGTCCTATGGCATAAGTGTAAAAACAAACAAACCTACGTGTCTATTTGTTATTTCTATATTAATTTATATTGATCCTAATGAGTTTCTGCTAGTGAGGTGTAATAGCTTTTCTGTGTTGGAAGATAAAGTCAGAGCATAAAGATCTGTAGAAACTAAGGATAGAAATAACAAAACAATGCTTATAATTATAACTTTCTTTTTTATGATGTTATCTTTTTTCCTCTGTTGCCTGTGATTTTCTTAAAGTGAGCCTTGCAGTTGGTTACTCCAGCATCCGGTACGATGGGCCAATTTGTAAAGAGAAGCAACTGACAAATAAAAAAGGCTCACTGTCTCAATTTAGTGGAAAGTGAAAGAGAAGAAATAAGTGAAATTGTCAGAGACACTAGGAGCTTTGTTTTGGGTTAGGGTGTGACGTCTGACCGTGGTGACTGGCATTCTGGGGAAACGTCACGTCTCTTCTTTGGTTGAGTGTGCAGTGGCCTCATTTCCCTTCCCTAGGCCAGTGATCTTAATCCTGGATGTTGTCAGAATTCCCAACAGTTTTGGATCTCTTGAACTAGTCAGTGTTTGGGGGTTGCGGCGGACCTGAGTGAGGCTGTCCTGCCCTCTGAAGACTGTCACATTTGTACCACAAGGGAGTAAGCCAAGTGCAGAAAGGCACTCGAGGGGGTGTCCGTGGGCTCCGCTCTGTCTCACTGAGCTCACACAGAGCTGCCTCTCTTCCGGGGTCCATCTGTGCCTTGTCCCCTGTGGTGATACACAGCTGAGATGTGAGCGTGGGCTGGCTTTCCTGGAAAGTCCTTCTGGAGTACTCAGGTTAAATGACAGCGGCACAGTGGGCTGGCCTGGGGTTTTGGTTGTGTGTGAAAGCTGGGTCCTCCCTGCCCACGCATCTCACCCCTAGCTGGGTTGTCCTTTGCTTCCTGAAGCTACTGTTTCTCCAGGCACATGGGTATTTTCCATTCTGTGTGAGCCCCATGCCTCTCCCTCCAACCCCCTAACAGGAACTCAACTAGACCCCAGAAAGGACTTTGCAACAGAGGAGCAAGATGTCTGCAGAGAACAGGTTGCTGAAGAAGGGAATCCATTTTCTTCCCAGGAGAAGGGTCGTCTTCCTCCTGTTTGTTGAGGACTGATGAGGGCGACTTTGAAGGGGAGGGAGAGAGGAGTGGAGAAGGGGATTACATTCAACTTTGCTTTCCACGTGGGGACTGTTCTGTGGTTTCCTTTTCCCGTTTGTAAAATGCAGACTCACGGTTGCTGTGCCACATAGAGGAAAGGCAAACAATTATTTAGGGCATTGTGGTCCACCTTGATATTCATGAACCTGTTCAGCAGGTATTTGCTGAGTGTTTACTGTATACCAGATACCGTGCTAGTACTAGAAGTACAAAAATGACTTTTTAAAAGGAAGGCCCTGTCTTCAAGTTCACAGCAACAGGGCTATAGTTGTTGCCTCCAGGGGATGGAGCTTTGCATATGGAGGGGGGTGACTTGGACTGTCTTCTCCCTAAAAGAGACCAGGAGGGCCTAACGCTTGGTCATCCCTGTGTCCTGGCACCATGTGGATGTGTTCTTTCTGTTGTGGACTCTCTCCTGTTCCACTGGGCTGGGCTGTGGGGCCTGAACAAGACATACCTTTCTGGCCCGTGAGGGGGCTGGGAGGCTGAGGGCAGGACCCAGGGATTCAGCCACCTGGCCTTTTTCACCCTGATTCCTTCTGGTTTGTTGTCCCACAGGTTCTTTTCGGAATGATGGTTTGAAAGCTTCTGATGTCCTTCCCATCCTAAAGGAAAAAGTGGCCTTCGTTTCTGGTGAGTGTCTGTGGAACTTCCTTCTGCAGTGGACCCAGAGGAGGTGTGTGTGTGCACATGTGTGGCACTCACTTCGTTGTGGGTTAGTGAGAGAAGTGGGGGTGGAAGTTATGCCTGCAGCAGCTGCTTCCTCTCTACAGAGGGAGGCAGGAAGAGAAGGGAGAGCTCTGGGAGAGCTGGGTGTTCTGGCAGATGTCTACAACCACAGGTGGGTGCCCCCTACTCACACCCCACACACACACACCTCTCCCGCCCACGCTCCCAGGTGGGTCAGGCCCAGCAGGAGCCGCTGAAGCCCCTCGGAGAGATGATCCAGCTGGGGGAGTCTGTCCACATCACAGTTCCCAGAGGTTTTAATTTGGTTCATCTTTGAGTGGGTCATGGGCAGGGTATTAAAATTTTTCTGGCTCCTTCTCGTCTCTCCTTCTTGGCAAAGTGAACTCAAGTGAGTGTATCTATTTATTTTTCTGAATAATAACTTCCAAATATTTATTTTGGACTTCTCTCTCCAATCCATTGTGTGCACCTGGACCTTTTAATGTCTGATTCAGGGCTCTGCAAACTGTAGCTTGTATTTTGCTACAGGTGAACCACCCGTTTTTTGTAAGTAAAGTTTTATGGGAATGCAGCCATATGAATGGGTTTAGAAAAAGTGTATTCGTTTCCTCTTGCTGCTGTAACAAGTGGCCACAGACTTGGTGGCTTACAGCAACAGAAATTTATTCTCTCACAGTTATGGAGGCCAGAAGTCCCAAGTAAGTTTACTGGGCTTAAATCAAGGTGTCAGCCAGGATGTGCTGCCGCCAGGGCTCAAGGGGAGAGTTTGTTTCTTGCCGTTTCCAGCTCTGGTGACAGCGCCATTCCCGTCTCTGCCTCCACGGCCACATTGCCTCCTGCAGGTGTGTCACAGCTCTCTCTGCCTCACAGTAAGCATTCCCGTGGCTGCATTTAGGGCTCACTCTGTTAACCCAGGATCATCTTCCCATCACACGATTCTTAATCACATCTGCAAAGAGCCTTTTTCCAAATAAGGTAACATTTACAGGTTCCAGGGATTAGGACCTGGTATGTTTGGGGACCACTGTTCAATCTACTGCCAGTGTTATCAGTGGCTGCTTTCACTGCCAGAGTAGTGACAAAATAGTTCCAGCAGAGATAGATGGCCACAGGTCTAAAATATTTGCTGTCTAGCCCTTTAAAAAAAAGCTTGGTGACTCCGGATGTAACTGAAGCCACACTATAAGGTGCACTAGCATCCTCTGGGTGCCAGTTCTAGGGCTTCATACAGGCCCCCTGGGCCAGAGTCTCTGGGAGGGGCTGGAGGAGTGGCAGTGTGAATGGCCACGGATCACATGGAAAGAAACATGCTCAAGTGCTTAAGGCTCCTGGACTGAGCTTTGTTTCTGGATGATCCCGGTCATCTACAAGGAGTGGCAGCGGATCACAGGGAAAGAGCCAGTACTGTCCCACAGGGCAGCGGTTTACGGCACAGCCAGTACTGGCCTGCCTGCTGGCGATGGCCCAAATGGAGAGAAGGGAGGGAGGGGAGGAGAAACCAAGCAGCAGGTGTCTCCCATCTGACCAGAGGGAAGAAGCAAGTCCAATGATTCAGAGTGTTGGGGTGGGAGGTGAGGGCAGAGTATGAGATGGGAGTATGTAAGCCTTTGCAAGGTACTGTGTGCATTCCTTAGTAGTAGTAGTAGTCGTCGTAGTAGTAATATTAGTATTTTATTATTGTTGTTGCTGTTAGAGAAGAGTGATCAGGAAATTGCCTGTCCCCACTAGGTGCTTGTATGTCTGATAGATAGTAAGCTCCTGTCACTGAAGATGTTGAATGAAACACAGGCTGATCCCTTGGCAGGACCACGTGGCAGCAATTTCAGCATGAGTGGAGGCAGAGAGAGCTAAGACAGCCTCCCAAGACTTTGTAAACTTGGATCTGAATGCTTGCTGAGCACGCGGGAGGATCTTGAGTAGAAGCCCTGGAGGCCCTGGGGCAGCACTCAGCCTCTGACTTGTGCTGCTGCCCATCATCTAGGCCTCAGGACATGGCCCCTGGCCCTCTGGGGAGCCCAACTGGATCTTTTCTTCTTCTTTATGGCCTTAGCCTTTTCAACCTGATGTCTCCTTGTCTTCTGGGTGTCCTGCCAGCCCTCTCATTCTCTCATGCCTGGTACTTCCTCTACCTCTAGTGCCTTCCCCATACCTTCTTCCAGTCTGAGCCTCTCTTCTCCTTTCCAGGTCAGTTCCCACTTTGCTTCCTCCAGGAGGCCTTCCTGGCTTTAATGCATAGTCTTCAAGCCCCACCTTGTTCCACATCAGTTCGGAGTGTATGAATGCAGACATGGTAAACTTGGACATGGCGACTTCTTGCTTGATTCTTCATGGTTTATTTTTTCCATGTGATTCAGTCGGATTTCTGGGGCAGAGCCCAGCCAGCCCTAGAAAAGAGCTTCCAAAGTATAGGCAGTTTTGCCCTGGCTGGTTTGGCTCAGCGGTAGAGCATCGGCCCACGGACCAATGAGTCCCAGGTTCGATTCCAGCCAAGGGCACGTACCTAGGTTGCGGTTCATCCTGGGCCCTGGTCGGGGTCGTGAGGGAGACAACCAGTCGATGTGCTCCTCTCACGTCAATGTTTCTCTCTCTTTCCCTTTCTCTCCCTCTCTCTCTACCTGAAGATAAATAGAAAAATATCCTCAGGTGAGGATAAAAAAAGAAAAGTCAAAGTGTAGTCAGTTGTCCTAATAGAGCACCTAGAAGCAAGGCGCCAGGAAAGCAGTTAGCCAGCGTGAGGCAGGTCAACGCTTCCCAGAGCAGGACCCAGGGAGTGGGGGTGTGCAGCTCACACCCATGCTGGCCATGCAGCCTGGGGTGAGTCTTATCCATGTGCACAGGGGCGTAGGGAACATTGTCTTTCCGCGCCTGGGAGGGATGCTGCGGGCACCAGGGAGATGACTGCCTGCATCTAAAAAAACAAAAAGCAAATAAAAAAAGCTCCTTGTATCCTGAGCTTTTAAAGACAAAACACAAAAATAAGACAAAATAAGGAAACCTAGAATTAAATAACGCAGTGTAGCAGTTGCATGTCTTTCTGAGAAGAAAGCACCGCAGGAAGGTGGTGAGCAGAGAAACAAAACTGTCAATGGTGCCCGCCCTCCCGTGCTGGTGCCCCCGGCATGGCCAGGGTGCAGGAACGCCGTGCTGCCATGGGAACGCACATTTGGAATAATCCGGTGCAGCCCAGCAGCTTCTGCATGTGGGCGTGTGCACGTGTGTGTGACGGGATCTGCGACTGTGCCTCACACAGCTTTGTCCTTCCCGCCACGCTCCCTCCCGCTCCGTCATTCACAACCTCCCCTTGGCCCTCTCTCCGGCTGCCTTTGTGTTATGCCTCCCACTCGCAATACCCACTGTCCCTTTTATCCAGCCTTGTTGTGCGGGGCCCATTGCCCCCCTATTATCTTCATGTACACTCACACCCTCCTCTGGCCACCTCCTGATGTCCCTCTCAGCCTCCTCCTCTCCCACCAGCATTGCATTGGGTGATAACAGCAACACTGCTCCCAGGGAAACCACGCCGCTGTGGCACCGTCGTTTGTGCTCTAGACCTGTGTCGCTCCAAGTGTGTTCCATGGAGCAACAGTCCCATGAGATGACCCTCAAAAAAGAAAAAGGGGTTCCACTCTCAGATAAGTTTGGGAAATACTGCATATTATAGCCCCCCTCTTGGAGGGCTGCCATGTTTATTAAAGTGCGTATCCAACAAGCACAGAACATTTCCCAAACTCCAGAACAACCTCGTACCTTTACAAGTATCGCATTATCCATTAACACACTGCAGAACTAAAATTACATGGAGCAAACTTTGGTATGATTCCTTAGATATATTTTTCTTGTCTTTCTCCCAAACTACCCTGAACTGCTTGGGGCCTGACTCCCCCTGAAAAATACAAGCACCGTTCTCCTCCACCTCAGTCAGGGAAGCCTTAACTTTCCCTGCTTTTGGCCTTGCCTCCTCCCCAGCCCTGACTTGCTCTGCCTCTGT
Organism: Tadarida brasiliensis; assembly: GCA_030848825.1. Classification (NCBI taxonomy): domain Eukaryota; kingdom Metazoa; phylum Chordata; class Mammalia; order Chiroptera; family Molossidae; genus Tadarida; species Tadarida brasiliensis. The sequence goes on along the minus strand of CM061260.1, from coordinate 60,281,068 downwards.
GGAAGGGGATCAGTGCCATTTCTAGAACATCAAACCATCCCCTCCTTTATTGTCTACATTCCTATTCTATAGCTTCCATCACCAAAGCCTTGCACGAGCAGACACATAGCAGGTACTTGATGAGCAAGGGAATGGTGCTTTGGAAGATCCTAACTGCCCCCACCTCTGGGACCCACTTCCATGATGCACCCTGACTTTAGCAGGGAGTTCTGGTTTTTCATCTCTGCTTATCCCCCTCTGTAACTTCAGCACCCGTGTCGGTTACCGATCAGATTCTACAGCTTTGTGGCTGCTCAGCCTCCTTGGCAACAAAGTCCTCTCCCTCCCTACCATGGCCGTGCACATCCAAGACCTTGACCGTTGACGTGTCTGTCTGTGGCCTTAGGCTCTTACCTTTGACCCTTTCTGATAATCCCCTAGCAGTTGGATTTTCTAGTGTATGGATAGCAGAGGAACACAACACATGCCATTCCCTCTGCTCTGGGAACTCATAACCCAGCAGGATGTTTTCTCCCCTCGGGGGTCCACTCCACTCACTCCAGGCATTAGCTCTATTCTGCGTTCACTCGGGTTGGAGCCTGGCCTGGACACCACAGCCAGGCCTCTCAGCAGAGCCCTCACGATGCCCAATGCCCTGCCACCTTCCCTGAAGCCCATATCACACCCTGTACTGCTCTTCATTCTCTGGGACACTCGCCAGTGAGGGCCCATTTCCCCTCTCTCCCAGCACCTCAAGCCGACCCTGACTCCTTGGCAGGTGACCTCATCTCCTATTTCACTTAAATACTGTGTCCCCTGTGCAGGCGGAACTCCTCCCTCTCTGTAGTGATCTGTTTTCTCCTCCCTCTTTGAGTTCTATGAGCCACAGAGAAAGGCAGGACCCCTGCCCTTGTCCCTGCTCTGAGGCCTTGCTCCATCCGCCGCCCCCCTCTTTCCAGCCGAATGATTCTCTTCTTCTACGCTTGTTCTTCCTCTTCTTCCTGCAGTCATGTAAGGTCCTCTTCTTTCTGAAAAATACCTGGTGTGATCCTGCTGCCCCTCTTGACTCTTTATCCATACTTCCTAAAGGGAGGGGATTGTACTGCCTCGGGCTTTATCCCCTCACTCCCCCTCCCCTGCCCTCTGGAACCTTCCCCAGCCATTACTTTGTGACACTTCTCTCTCCAAGGACAGAACTGGCTCTGGCTCCGAAGGACACTGCCAACAGCCCTCCAAACCCCTGAGTTAGCATTTGCCCATCTGCCCAGCCCTGGCTCCCCTGGTTCCCAGGGCTCTCCTCCTAACGTGCTGTGGAAGGTCAGGAAGGAAGGCAACGGCTGAGTCCAAAGCACCTGAGTGAAAATCCTTAGGGTGAGGTCAGGGACGGAGGGAAAGGTTGAGAGTGCGGGAGAAACTCCCAGCTCTCAGGAAGCCTTCCATGCAGCCCTCTGCTTCCTTTTCTTGATGTGGAAGGCAGTGGGAGGTGTGGACTATTTCCAGGGCAGATGAGTTGGGGTGGTTATTTGTATAAAGAACCAGGGTCCATGGTTTGGAAAGTCTGGAGCTGGGGACTTGGATTCAACTCCGTGGTATATCTACTCAATGCTGCCTGGTGTGGGGCTGGGGTGTGTGTGTGTGTGTGGGGGGGTGGTTAGTGTGGAAACATTTTTCCATCAGAGCAGATTGCTCAGTGGCCCTGATCTTGTTTATCCCTTTTGTCGTTGTAGCCCCCTTGTTTCCTCTCTGGGGTGTTCTGGAGTGGACTAGGTTTTCTTTGTTGAGCCTCCTCTGTTTGTGTGACCTCAGGACCCCACAGTCACAGGGAAGCATTGTTCATGAACTCACACGTGAATGGGGCCCTTGGAGGCTCTGCCTTTCCTTGGATGAGATCCTTGTTCCAAGGGCTGAGCTTCAAGCTTTTCCCAGGGTTGAGAATGGCAAGGCCAACCTTGCCTCCCTCCAGCGTTAGGTTCCCTTGGGGCCCCACTCTGGAGGGTGTGAGGCTGTGAGGCTGCCAGGCCAGCATGTGGGATGGGGGTCTGTGACCACGACACAGAGGTCCTTTGCAGTAGTCAGTGCCTGTAAGGTCATGGTTGCTGCACCGTGGCTTCGCCCCACCTAACTCTCCTGAGGAACAGCCCTGCTTCCTAATCAGAGCGCCCATTAGTGAATACATTTAAACTCATAGAGTAAACAGTGAATGGGAAGTTTGGAAAAGAGAAGAAAGGAAAAGCAATCATGTGAAATCCCAGCCTTCTAATAACATCATTTCAATGTACTTCTTCCAGCTTTTTAAAAATGTGATATTTAGAAAACATTTGTAATCATAGTGTGTACAGTGCCTTTGTAGTGATTAAGACCATGAGTGTCCTTGTTTCTAATAAAGATGCATGTGCTCCCCCAGCAGGAGGGGCAGGTGGCCCCTCAGGCAGCGGTGGGTCCTGGGCTGTGTAGAAAACACTTAATGTCTTTTCTACGGATCTAAAAACCTCCCAGCAGTGCTGCCCGGGTGGATGCTCCAAGGGCTCGCGCCACGGCAGTCAGTCAAATCCTGAGCACTCCACCTCACAGAGCCCTGCAAAGGGAAGAGAGGTAGAGGCGAAATTCTCAAAGACCATAGCACTTTCAATGGCTTGTTTTCTCAATGAGAACAGTTATACCACCATCAGTATCATTTCCCATTTGCAAAGAGCTCTACTTTTCAAAGTGCTTCCCCATGTGCCATCGTCCATCCTTGCAGCAACCCTGTAATGTGGTCGTTTTTATTTTCATCTGCATTTTGCAGATGAGGCATCAGAGAAATCAAAAGACCTGCCCAACGTCACACATTGTTACCACATCCAAATCCCATGCCCCCGTGTTAGGCAGTGACCATATTGCTCTGGGCACCATATTCCTGCCTGTTTCCTCCAGCACTCAGATGGATCTTTTTCCTCTGCAGCACACTGGCAGGCTGGTTTTCTTGTGCTCACTCCTCTCCCTCCCTGCAGGGGGCCGTGATAAACGAGGTGGACCCATCCTGACCTTCCCTGCTCGCAGCAATCATGACAGAATAAGACAGGAAGACCTACGGAAACTCGTGACCTATTTGGCCAGCGTGCCAAGGTAAGGTGAGGGGGCGTGTCCTGCAGGGGGCGGGGGAGGGGATCTGGGCTGATGCAAGGGAGTTGGAATGAGCCTCCATCCCTGCCAGAGGCCCGGCTTGTTTCTGCCCTTGTAGTGGATTCTAATTACTCCTGGAACATCATCAGCCATTGTTCGTCTCATTCCCATCGTTATTTCTGGGATTCGTAGGAATGGAGTGGGAGCTGGAAGGGGGTCTGAGGGCAGAGGTGAAGGTCCCAGGCTAAGGGGACCAGGACAGGGCCTGGAGCTGGAAAGTGCAGCCTGGGTGGAGGGCTGGGACGCTGCTGTTTACTTTGGGAAAATGGGAGCTCTGACTGATTATACTCTGGCTTGTGTATTGGATTATTTTTGAAACCCGTGGCTTGTGAATATATTTGTGGCTTTTGGAGTTTGGGTCAAATAACTCCACTTGTATCATTCAAGAGGCTGCCTTCAGCTCAGCCTAGTCACACGTTTTCAACGGGGGTAACAGTGCCACCAAGGGGGATTGGTTCGTGGGGACAGCAAAAGAACTTGCTTTTTATGCATTAAGCACAGCTCTACAAACAGGATGTAAACAGATATATAGTGTATTTGTAGTATTAAATTTTTATTGGGTGGACAATTAAGGAAAAATGTATAGAAAGTTATTTTTTTGTAGTAAGGGATGATGATAATAAAATAAAAAGATTGAGAAACACTGGTTTCTGAGTGTTTCTAAGTGTATTGGCCATAGAGGTTGATGGAGACAAGCCAAGAACATGGTATACGTGTGTGTGTGTGTGTGTGTGTGGCGGGGGCGTGTGAGTGGCAGAGCTCGGCCCAGAACTGAGTCCTCCCGACTGCTGCCCAGGGCTCTCCACATCCTCTCGGAGGTGAGCACTCTGTTCTCTGTCTCTTAGTGGGGCTGGAACTGGCAAGTGTTTGCTGTGGCAAATAAGAAGTAGTGCTTGGGGCTTTCAGAATCTTCATCTTGCGTCTGTGCATTTTATAGGAGAATTAGTAAATTACAAAGAGGAGCTATATATTCAGCACTGCCATTGCTGGACAACCCTGGATAGTTCTTGAACATGCTGATTAAGTTCTTGAAGCAAGTGTCAGGTGAGGCAAACACTACATCTGGAAGAGTTGCAGGGGAGGCAGATGTAAAGGTTGGTGGATGGTGATGGGCAGGTGGTAAAGGGTATTTAAGTGCAGTCATCCAATGCTTGGAAGGATGCTGAATAGAATGCTGAGCCCTGAAGAGCTCCAAGCAGAAGGCTGTGAACAAATAGACATCGAATAGTGTCTATCTTTTTTTCCTTTATGATATCCACTGGGGACTAGAAAAAAGACAAAAGGTCTTAAGCTCCACCAAAAATAATTTAGATAATATTCAAAGAAGAACTTCTAAACTTTGTATATAAGACTTTGAGCTGAAGAATAGAATACCAGATTTTTTTGTACAAGTCTTTATTCCATAGACGTATTCCCATCTGTCTTGGAGGTAAGGAGATGGACTAGATAACCCACGACTGAGTGAGGCAATTTAGCCATTCAGGGGCTAAGCAGTTTTAAAAGCACCTTTCCCAGGTACACTCACAGCCATAAAATCAGGAGTTTCTAAATCAATTTACAAGAAAAGTTTTCATGGGGACCCATAATGGACTCTTAGTTCTTTTAGAGCCAGAAGAAATTGGGATCCCTGGGGATAGGAAGGGTATATTCTTTTTCTTTGCGGTATGTTTATCACATCTCTGCAGCTAATGCATGCTCATCTTTTCTGTAGAATAGAAGGTGAAAGAGTTGGAAGAACACTTTTCTTTATTCTGACTTGTTAAGTAGAGATGGGATAAAACAGATTGGAAGCAATTAAAAAGGAAAAAAACTTCCGCTGGATGAAGGGGAGTGAAACCCAAGAGGGGCTGAGAGGAAGGTCATGAAAAAGGAGGAGCAGCACATTGTCACGGAAGGAATATACTAGAGGCAGGCCCTCTGCCTCCCAGAGGGTGGTCGCAAGCATTGCATCCTGTGCTCCTGAGAACAGAGAAGGTTCTTCACAGGTCCTGGCAGGTGGGAGGCAAGAATCCTGTTCCTGCTTTCCATGGGAAGTTTGTTCTGAGATGCTCTCTGCCTCTCTCCCAAGGGGCCTGTGTTCACCAGGAGTGTGGGTACCTGGCAGGCTGCGGAGTTTACCAACTAGCCACGCCCACCCCATCCCTTCCTAATTCTGCTGGCTACAATGTCACATGTGCCGACTGTTGGAAACAAAACCTGGAACATTCTAGAACTGTTTGAAGACAGTGAAGTCTGGGGAGGGAAACTGAAGAGTTGAGCAGGTCAGATAGTGTTTGCTACTGTTCTCCTGAGCTGCGGCTTTGAGAAAGAAGGGAACTGTGAACATGAACAGCTAGATTAGGTGGATGATGCTGATGAGGAGAAATGAACGATTCCGGGTCCTGGCCCAGGAGGCTCCCGTGGGGGGGAGTATGCTCTACACACTGGTGTATCGTCTGCAGGCCACACTTGACATGCACTTATTCATTCTTTATTTACCAAAATTTTAGAGTTTCCGTGTGCCAGGCAGATTGAGGATTCATGGTGAGAAGGAAGAGATATTGTGATAATGTTAGGGAAAACTTGAGTTTTTCCCTACCCAGTGCCAGACCAGTAACCGTAAGGGGCAGTGCTGGGAGCACAGGAGATGAACTGACAAGCAGAAGACAAGCAAATAAGGACCAGGAAGTAATGAAAGAGGATCTTTTGGAATCCCTTTTAGGCTGAGATGAGTCCTTCCAACTTCCCTTTCTTGTTCCTGATAAATTTATCTCGATGGCCATTTTCAGGCACCATTCTAGAATAGATGATTAAACAGATGGTGGTGATAGTTTAGAAATGAATGGGAAGAAATTGTGCCACTATCCTCTGTGAAAGCCAGGCCGTGTCTGGACCACTGCATTCAACTCTGTAGCATTGAACTCTGCCAGCCTTATTTTAAGAGCTACGACAAGTTAGAGAGTATCGTCAGGGGAGCAGCACGTTGAGGGATCCCAAACTGTGTCTCTGCAGTGGAAGGATTGAAGGACGTTTTCTGGAAGGAGTGAAAATGGAGGAAAAGTGATTCCTGACTTCAGGTGTCAGGAGAGCTGCCCCAAGGCGCAGGGAATAGGCACAGTCTCTGCCGCGTTGATGGGTAGAAGTTAAAGATACCAGGACTTGGGACTCAAAGTGAGGTTGTCCACGTGGGAGCTGTCCAGCAGTAATGCTGCTGCCTCTGAAGAAAGTGAGCTTCCGGTCACTGGAGACTGGATGACCTTCTGTTAGGGATGCTGTAGGAAGAATTCCTCCCCTGGGCTGGAGGCTGGATCAGATCATTTCTAAGAAGCTTTCCTGCCCTGAAATGTGTGTTTTTATAATGTTGGAAAAAACATACATCATAAATCTAGGACCTCAAAACAGAATATTACTACCCCACCAACATACACTCTCTTTCTCAGGCTCCCTAAATAAGTTAAGGCCTAGAATTTCACTTCAGATCTTGTCTGCACCTAAAATCCTAAGAGGACTGCTTTCTAGTCCCCCTGGACCCTGGGTGGGAATTTGGGGGCTTCACCTGGGACCAAGGATCATGCTGGATGTGACAGTTTCGAACAGTCCTAGTTACTATTTTGGGGTCCATCTTAGCCTGAGATGAGTCCTTTCCAACTTCCCTGTCGTGTTCTTGATAAGTCTGAGCATATACCTTCTGGGTCTTCTCCAAACTTTCTGTCATTTCGTGTTGAGGAATTATAGAACGCCAGGGTAGAAAGATGCCTTAATAGTCTTCTAATTCAATTTCCTAACAACTCTTTTCACTCAGTTCACAAATATTTATCGAGTGCCTGTGATGAGCCTGGGCCTGGATAGGGATCTTGGTGAGTTTTTGTGTTATCTTTTCTGACTGTCATCAATCCTGTGCTTATCTAGCTTTTTTCGTTTTCTGGCCTGCTATCTGCTTGCAGTTACTAGTACATGAAAGGAGTGGAAAGGAAACACTCAGATACAAGCAGCTGATGAATGTCCCTAGAAATTGAGAGACAGGATATAAAAGCTAGCCTGCGAGTGAACAATTGCCCAGGCAGAGCTCACAGTGTGGATAATCTACCCACAGTGATTATTAGAGTTGACCACATGCTTGAAGTAGGAATTGCTAAGTATCTGTAAAGAAATCCTGGGCCATTTTTATTGCATTGAATCCTTCCTTTTTATCATCATTGTTATCCTGCTTTGTCATGATCATCTTTCTGCTGCTCCTAAGGGCACCAATTGTTAGCAACTTGACGTATCTGCCCCTTAGCTCTGCTCTCAGCAGCGCAGCTGAGATGCTCAGGCTTCCGGCAAGGAATATGCAGGTGTCGTATTGGTGAGGAAAGAAGGCAAGAAATCAAGATGAGATATTCTGCAATGCCAATCAAACCAAAGTGCCAATATTCACAGCTTATTATTTGATAACATTTGCTCTTGTTCTACTGATTTCAGTCAGCGATAGATTGGTCTTATAGCCAGCACTGTCTTTGTGCAGCATCACCAGAAAAATAGAAATAAGCAGAGAGAGTCAGAAAGACAGTTAAAAGATGAGGAGGTAAAATCGCAAGGGTTTCCTCCCACTATATTCAGCACGAAAGAGCCCCAGCTGTCCACACCGTCCTCACTGAACGTGTCTTGTTGTAAGGGCCTGTTCAGATGTGTTGCCCGTGTCCTGATTTGCTCTGGGATCGTCCATTCAAGGAGGGTGCAGGGAGCAGTGATGGGAAGTCCAGGAAACAGGACCAGTGAGAACATTGGCCTAAAACGTATACCTTTTAATATCCATTTTTAATTTATTTTGTTGCTTATGTGTAGAGGGTTTATCATTTCTATTACAGTTCCCACATTCTACACAAATTTCTGAACAGTATCAGTTGCATCCCTGTTGTTAGCTGTGCAGAACACAAGCCCTAAAGAGCAAGTAGTGTTCTACTCTGCTGCTAAGGAACAAAGTCATAATAGTAACTACTGGTGTGAGTGGTCACCTTCACAGCAAAGGGAAAAGAGGCGTGTTAGGATGGACAGAGGACATGGGGGCTCAGGTCACAGCTCCCCCCCTTCTCAGTCAGGAAACACATGACCGTTCAAGCTGAGTAATCTCAGGGAGACCAGTGAAGGGACAGTCTGCAGTGATGCAGGCAGGGGACAGGGAAATCAACAAGGCTTGAATTTCCAAGTTATCCCAGGTCTTGAAACAGCAGAGAGGGAGGCAGTACCTTTGCTGGGTCCGGAGGAGCAACGCGAGGAGCAATGCCTAGAATCTGGAGGGAGAGGGCGGACAGGCACCGTGGCCTTTGGTGGAGAGGTGCCAGCCACTCAGGGGATTCCATGATGAGGACAAGGGGAACGGATACTCTTATTTCACTGTCCTCCTATTCCCTGACCTCCTATCACTGTTTGTCATCGACTGAATGCAACTGAATCCAAGTGACAGGGTCCACGTGGGTCAGCTTCCCAGGGTACCACGGAGAGGAGAGATGATGGAGAGTCGATTTGGAGAGGTAAATGGAAGATGTTTGGCACAGGGTGAGACCTTGGGCATATTACTCAGCATTTCTTAGTCCAGTTTAACTTGGGAGAAGAATGTCCATCTCACAAGCATGTTGTGAAGAAATTATCTAGCAATCTCTCTGTAGTACCCAAGCACTCAGTACTTATTAGTCTGCCTCCTGAAGGAGCTCAATAATAACAATAGTGATAATATATATACACACATATAGTAATGTTTGCTGTATATGAAGGAATAGATGTATATGTAAGTTATGAAGTATAATACTAATGTAATGAACACCTGAGACCCCACCCACCCCCAACTTCATGAGCAGAATGTCACCTCTGCTCTTGAAGCTACCTGTGACTCCTCCCCACCTTGATCCCCTTTTCATTCCCCCAAAATATTCACTATTCTGAATTTTGTGTTTACCCTTCTTTTATTTTTTGGTAGAGTTTACCACATGTTTTCATAAAAAATACATTGTGTAGGTTTGCTTGTTTTTGAACTTTATAAAAATGGTATTGTGTCATATGTAGCTTTTGGTGACTAACTTTTTTGAACTATTATGATATGCAACGCCATGGATGAATCTTCAAACATAATTTTGGGGCGGGGGAGGAGCACGTGTTGCTTCCTACTTCTGGACCTGATCTAGTTAGTCATTACTCTTACCTTTAACCAACATTATTGCGCTTTGATGAGTAGTTTGCATGTATTAACTTAATTCTCACAGCACTTGGAGATGGGTATTATTATTCCAATTTTACATATGAGGAAACTGGGCTCGGAGAGGTTAGATAACTTATCTATGCACACACAGCCAGTAATGTGGAGCCAGGTGGTCTAGCACCAGAGCCTGAGCTTTTATCCACAGGCAGGATGAGGAGGTCAGAGTGAAGGAGGCAGGAGTCATGCAGCGTGGGGGATGGATTTGGGCAGAGTAGAAAGGTAGAGTCTGAAGGATGGTCTAAGGATTGGATCAGAACAGGACAATGAAAGAGGGTGGTAGGGAGATGAGGGGTCAGACAGTGGGCAGCAGCTACCTGTGCATCAAACCTTCTTTCTCTAAGGTTCTCTCAGCATTCTAAGTGTGGAAGGTGGGAACTGCAGATGGCATTGCCTCACACCTGGGCTTCTGCTGGCCAAGGCAGCGGTGGTGGCTGTGGATGTGCAGGACAATGGAGGTGGCGTGGGGAAGCCTAGACTTCCTCCCCCAGGTGTTTGCATTCAGTGTTATACCAGTAAACCCTGCTCATTATGTTCATCTGCAGATGATAGTTAAGTATGAGTTAGTGATCAAATTACATCAAGAGATGTAGTAAAAAAGCAAAAGTACTTAAGACTATGGAAACTATTTAAAGAGATGAGTAAAAGACTGTCAGTAGCAGGGACCCTGAATTCAAAGTCTGGATTGGTGGTGGTGGTGGTGGTGATGGGGTCTCTACTGTACACTGGGGACGGTCGTCCTGTTCCGTTTCCTTCAGTCTGGATATTTCTTTCACTCAGTCACCTGCCTGGTTCTGTCTTCTGCACAGCTCTGCCGTCAGAAGCAGAATTCTGGCGTTAGTTAGCCGTGAGCTGACCCACACTTCGAAGTTGGTCCACTTCCTTGAACCATGCCACTGCTGGACTCGACAGGGCTGTGCCAGCGTGGTCTTGATGGGGCTAAGGGGCCAGAGGGGCTCTGGAAATCTTCAGAAAAGCAACTGTGTGTGGGCCTGAGGGAGAGCCAGCCGTGATGTTTTCAAATGCAGAGATAAGCATTTGCGATCCCCTGGAGAACAATAACCTAGGCCGTCAGAGGCGGAAACCATGTGGTCATGAAGTAACTATGAGAAGCAGCCCTGGTAATTCCAGGAACCAGAAAGTGACTTAGGTGATAAATCAAGGGCTCGGCCTTGGACGTTCGGGTTCCTGAGGGAGCGGGATTATTGTTTCTCCTTCACATGCGTCTTCGATGTGACCCTTAGGAGGGAGCAGAGCTGTGGGGGCGGAACTGTGGACTAGGAGAGAAGGAAGGAGGGGGCTTGAAAAATACTGACCCTGGGAAATAGTGCAGGGGATTCCCCCTCAGAATGAACCCCAGACTCCCCTCTCGGAGGAGAGCTGCACATGCTGACGAATCTCCTCACCTGTAAAAGACGTGAAGCTATGACCAAACTCAATGGTAGTGAAGGTTACATGACAACACACATCTAGCTCAGGCCTTCGCACACAGAAGGGGCCGATGGCAAATGGCAGTTTCTTTCCCTTGAAAGTAGGGGTCTTGTTCAGTCACTTGTCCCTCATGTCCCTAGCATTGCTTCGCCACAGTCAGGGTTAGGGTGATGCTCAAGCTTAGGATTAGAGCCAGTAGGAATAGTAGCAGAAGCAGCAAAGTCAGTAACACCTAGCAGGCTCGTAATAAATACTGAATGAATGAATATATATGCCTAATGGTGTGATAAAAATCTTTATTTCTGTTAGTAATTAGTAAAGTATCTCTTTATTATAAAAATAAGTGCAGAACAATATAAAGAATTTTAAAAATGCTTGTAACTAACTGTATCATCTAGAGATAATTACAGTATGTTGACATATCTCCTTCATCTTTTTTCTTCAGAGCTTTTTATTGTATTTTTTCCTCTCTCATTATTTTATTGAAAACTTTTCTAAAAACATAAGAAATGATCCTTACCAGCAGATAAATCTTGCTCAGATAAATTAATCACCACAACCCCTGCCAAGCCCAATACAGTGCTTTACCCGGAACTAACCCTATTTATTCAGACAGTTTGACATCTGGGATTCTGATTTGTTTTTAATTGTAAAATTTAAATGTATATAATGTCTGTCTCTTTCTGATACAATATATAGTATATTTAAATTATGGAAAGCTTATTAAATTATACACCCATAATGTTTAATCACATGTATACACATATAGTTGCTTTCATTATTGAACACTTATTATATGTTCTTTACTGTTGTTATTTTTTTTATTGTTGATTCTATTACAGATACCCCCATTTTCCCTCCTGCTCCCCCCTCCACCCAGGCCCTGCCCCACCCCAGGCCTTCCCTACACTATTATTTGTGCCCATGGGCTATGCCTATATACACATATGTTCTTTGGTTAATCTCTTCCTGTCTCCCCCACCCCCCGCCCCTCTGAGATCTGTCAGTCTGTTCCATTTATCCATGCCTCTGGACCTATTTTGTTCGTCAGTTTATTTTGTTCTTCAGATTCCACATATAAGTGAGATCATGTGATATTTGCCTTTCTCTGACTGGCTTATTTCCCTTAGCATAAATAATAATCTCCATTATTTAAAAAAAATTCTTACAACAGTCTTACGAGGCAGGTATTGCTGTGAGTCCCATTTTTCAGAAAAGGAAAGCAGGGTTCAGAGAGAATACTCATTTTCCCAAAGCAAGTCAAGTAGAACATAGTGAAGCCAGGATTTGATCTGAGGGTCTGACACCACATTTCATTTGTTGAGTCACAGCTATCGCAGTGATGCAGAGGCACCTTTGTTCACATCCTGGTGTCTTTGTTATCCTTGATTTTTTAAAAAGACTTATTTAAAATAAAGTTTTATTTTGTATTCTGACTTTTTCCTAGCATCAGAAGCATTTCTTTTGCAAGTCAGTGAAAGCTTTTTATATCTCTTTAATTGCTACATAATTGTTACGTAACCATTCTCCTATTAATGGACTTTGGAGGTCTCCAATTTCTTATATTAAAGTAACACTATAAGGGGCATCTTTAAGCATTGAATATTTGTATGGACTGATTTTGAAAATCAAGTTGTGGTTTTGGGTTTTTTTCTTTTTGATAAGTCAGGGAGGTAAACATTTTTCAGGTCACGATGTCTTTGAATTTAACCATATCTGTATCCCGAACCAATTTCTCAAAGCCGGACTCTTAAAGACACTTAACTCATCCTCTTCTATGCCTAAGTGCGTTTTCATTTAATTTTCAACACTCAAATGATATTTTTAAAACATCTGAAATGTGGGCAATCTCATACCATCTTTGTGTGCAGAGAACAGATGAGCAGATCATCCTAGGCAGCAGAAAGTCTAAACATATTTGCCGATGGGCTCTGGATGTGTTCTACAAATTAGAATAGCAATTTCACCTTGTAAATGGGTTTTGACTAATCATGAAACAGTTTTACATTCTCCAAGTACTTGCTGGCTCCTAATGGGCGAAGGATCGGAAAGCAAAAAGCAAGCCCATATGGGGGTTTGTCCCCCACCACACAGTTTGCTACAGAATATTGTAGTTCCCCGTAGACTTGTCTTTGTCCTCCACTACATCAGGAGTTTCGGGATGCCATGAATATGCATCTGAGACTCTGCAGTATCCAGGGCCTTGCAGTAATACTTGGCATTTGGTATTTGGTGGGCATTCAGAAAATTGTGTTTAAAGGAAGCAAACAGCCCGGCTGGTGTGGCTCAGTGGTTGAGCATCGACCCATGCACCAAGAGATTGCCGGTTTGATTCCCGGTCAGGGCACATGCCCAGGTTGTGGGCCCGATCCCTAGTGGGGGGCATGCAGGAGGCAGCCAGTCGATGTTCTCTCTCATCGATGTTTCTCTGTCTCCCTCTCCCTTCCTGTCTCTTTAAAAATCAATAAAGAAAAAAAGGAAGCAAACAAGTGTGAAAACTAGCCATAGACAATCAGGCAAATACATACTTGGAAAATGACCCTGCCCGTTTGGAATCATTGTAGACGGAAAGACTTTTAAGCCCATTTTCCAAGTATCCTAAGTGAGGACTTTTTAGAACCACAAGACTTCTGGGAAATGGCTCTCACCCAGGTGGCTCCTGAGGTCAGGATGACAACCTTTGACTGACAGGCTGGAATGAGTGCAGTCACGCTTTCAGGTCACTCTTTCGTGTACATGAAATCTGGGCACACTCTGGGAGGGCGCGTTTCAGTCTGATGTGAGGGGAGTCTTCGCCTTATTGAAGAGTGAGGGCCATCTCTTTCTCACTGGCTGTAAGGTGACTGTGCAGTGCTGTGCACAGCAGGTCTTCAAACCCTGCGCCTGCTAGGAGGGGACACTCTGGCAACCTCTTGCTCCCCGGTGGCATCACTCTGCTGTAACTGTGAAGTTGTTGGCCTCTCTTCTCTTTCCCACTTTGCTCTTCATCTTCTGCACTCCGGGCAGGGGTAAGTTCCAGAACCCGGGCTTGGCCTGGAAGATATGGCAGAAAAATATTAGCTGGAAAAGCTGCCCTTATGAAGCTGTGCCTGGATAAAGGGTTCCTTTTGTCCCCAGCTCACAAGGAGGATCCCAGGATGGAACAGGAAGTGGGTTGTGAAAACAAGCCCAGCTCAGTGGTGCTGAGAGTGGCGCCACCCAATGCCAGGAAGTGGCAAGCTCGCTTATGAGAAACTTGGTGGGCACCATTTTCCCTAGAGTCTAACAGGTAAACTACAGCCCTGGGTGGATTCAGCGGAGAGCTAGGAACTAAAGACTGGCACTAAAGCCTTGCTATCAGCCCTGGCCAGTTTGGCTCAGCAGTTAGAGCATTGGCCTGCAGTCCAGAGAGACCCAGGTTCAGTTCCCACTAAGGGCATGTACCTCGGTTGCAGTTTGTCCCCGGCCCTGGTTGGGTCGTGCGGGGGGTGGCCACTTGATGTGTCCCTTTCACATCGATGTTTCTCTCTCTCTCTCTTCCTCTCTCTCCCTCCCACTCTGTCTGAACAAAAAATGGAAAAATGTCCTCAGGTGAGGATAAAAAATTTTAAAAAAGCCTTGCTATCAGCACCCTACATTTCCAAGGTTCCAGAACCTTCTCCATCAGGCAATGCGGTCAGGTGGAGGCTTTTGAAAGGCCAGGTGGGATTCGCGGAGAAGGGGTATTCCTTATTGCTCTCAGGTCATCTCTCCTCAGATCTCTTCATGATTCGTGACATACTTGGCTCCTGAGGACGGTATCAAAGAGGGTGGCGCCTGTCCCCAGGCCTCCTGGCTCTTGCTCACTGGTGGTTGTGCTCTGATTAGTAGTAATAATTGATTTATACGGCACCTCTGCAAGCCTGCAAGTGCCCTCCAGAGTGGGCCCCTGCGTGGACACGCGAAGCTGCCACCTCGTGGGGTTGGAGGTGGCGGCGGGCACCAGTCACCTCGTGGCCTCATTGGAGCTTTTCAAAAACAAAATTCAATCAAATTGTTTAATTTTGCTTCTTGTTTTATTCCACTTTGCATTATGTTTTCTTCACATTAAAAAAGTTTTATGTGTAATAGTATATCTTGAGATGCACCCTATTTTAATTTAATTGTAACCCCATCACTCGATGTCTAACTTATTTCCAAAACTGCATTGCTATAAATAACTCTCAGTAAACATCTTTGTGTATAAACCTTTGTCCACCTTTGAGATGGTTTCTTTGGGATAGATTTGTGGCGATCATAGGCATTTCTTTTTAAGACCGGTGATACACATTGCCGAATTGTTTTCCAAATTTCCCAGTTTATTTTTCCAGTATCCTTTACATTTCTCCAAATTTAAGTTTATTTGTTCATCATTGCCCAGGCTCCACTGTGCAAACAGTGCTATCGTGATCATCCAGAAACTCTGGCTAAGGGCCCTAAGCACTGCACCTAACCTGAGCCTGGATTTGAAAAGAGTAATTGGTCCTAAGGCCTGCCCTCCGGGCTCTGCCAGGTGAGGATTCTTTTTACTTTCTCCAACTAATTGGCCTCTTAATGGGGACCATACGTTAAAGTTCAGATCTCAGATGAAATCTAGAAAGACTTAATTGTTTTGTACCCGAGTTGTTAGTTTTTCCTCTGGGTGTGTTTCAGTTTCTGGCTTGGTCGGCCCAGAGTTGTTTCAACCTCCTCCGTGCTCATTTGAATTGAGGTCCTCATCTGCCTTCCATCACGAAAGTTGGGCCTCCTTGGCGTTTGTCTTCTGGGCAGCAGTGTTGAATGAGCCTCTAAAGCTTAGGTGTAGCCATTTTAATTTCTTTGTTAGGCTCCTGAAGTCCATGACTCACCACCAGCAGGCTTATTAGGAAGGTGATATTTCTGGCACTCAGATTAGGTGAACTTGAGCATGTCAGGTGGGATAAGTCCCAGTACATTCATGTGTTTCTGGAATTCACACTAGGGCATCAGGATGATTTACATTTTGTTCAGATTCATTTTGCTGGGATGTTGGAAATGAGGGAGTTCCCTGAACATAGATGCTGGAGAGACAGGCAAGGATGAGGGAAGAGTAATGTTTTTCACTTGGTGGGTCCCAGACTTGGAGCTGTTTCCCCTCCCCCACGATATGATCCTTTTCAGCATGTTTTGGATTTCGCTCTTCACCTGTCATTGGTTACGTTTTATCAAGTGTCTTTCACTGGTGTTTTGGGTTTGTATGTTTTTGGCATATAGTGGATGTTGACATTTTATGTTATGACACTAATTTTGTAGACAGACTGCCTTTATTGTATACACTCCGGCAAGTTAGGTATGCTGCCACCAAGTGGTGGAGTACCTTAGATGAGCTGCCCAAGAAGACAAAGATGGATTTTCGTTAGAGACCTCAAATGAAAATGTGTTGCTCTTTCTTCACTCATTAGACCTTGGATTTCCTGGACTTGACTTTAAAAAATTTTCCTGAGCCCTGGCCGGTTTGGCTCAGCGGTTAGAGCGTTGGCCTGCGGTACAGAGAGACCCGGGTTCGGTTCCCGCTAAGGGCATGTATCTCGGTTGCAGTTTGTCCCCGGCCCTGGTTGGTCGTGTGGGTGGCAGCCACTCGATGTGTCCCTTTCGCGTCGATGTTTCTCTCTCTCTCTTCCTCTCTCTCCCTCCCACTCTAACTGAACAAAAAATGAAAAGTCCTCAGGCGAGGATAAAAAAAAAAAATTTTTTAACTGAAACTTAGGTAACCACTAAGCAACAATTATTTTTCCTAAACCACAAAATGGGTTTCATATCATCTTTCGTCAAGAACTGTAGTAAATATCTAATAAAATAACATTTGTGAAAATAGCCTGGCTATGTAATAATTGCCCGTTGAAACTGGGAATTTTTTTTTTTTATCCTCACCTGAAGACATTTTTGCATTTATCTTCAGACAGAGCGAGAGGGAGGAAGAGAGAGAAACATTGATGTGAGAGAGACACATCGACTGGTTGCCACCCACACGACCCCAACTGGGGCCGGGGACAAACTGTAACCGAGGTGCATGCCCTTAGTGGGAACCGAACCCAGGACTCTCTGGTCCGCGGGCCGACGCTCTAACCGCTGAGCCAAACCGGCCAGGGTAAAACTGGGAATTTTATAGTGATGCTATTTTTGGGGAAAACAAAGGCCTAAATAATGTGGTAAGTCTAAGTCAATTCTCAGCTTTCTTGCTTTCTTTCTTTTTATTGTTGAAAGTATTTCAGATGTCCTGCTTTTTCCCCATTAACCCCCCTTTCTGCTCCCACTCCCCTCCTGCCTTCCCCAGCCTAGGGTCTGTGTCCATCGGTTGTGCATATATGCATATAAGTTCTTTGGTTTATCTCTTCCCACCCTCCCACCCCCCATCCCTCTGAGGTTTGTCAGTCTGTTCCCTACTTCCATGACTCTGGATATCTTTTGGTCGACAGCTTATTTTGTTCATTATGTTCCACAAATAAGTGAGATCATGTGGTATTTGTCTTTCTCTGACTGGCTGATTTTGCTTAGCATAATACTCCCTAGATATCCCTTCATGTTGTATCAAAGGATAAGAGATCTCTCTCTCTTTTTTTTTTTTTTATCCTCACCTGGGGACATTTTTCCATTTTTTGTTCAGATAGAGTGGGAGGGAGAGAGAGGAAGAGAGAGAGAGAGAAACATCGACGTGAAAGGGACACATCGAGTGGCTGCCTCCTGCACAACCAACCAGGGCCGGGGACAAATTGCAACCGAGGTACATGCCCCTAGGGAGAACCGACCCTGAGTCTCTCTGGACTGTAGGCCGACGCTCTAACCGCTGAGCCAAACCGGCCAGGGCCGAGATCTCTCTCTCTTATAGCTGCATAGTGTTCCATTGTGTACATGTAACACAGCTTTTATATCCACTGTTCTACTGATGGGCACTTGGGCTGTTTCCAGATCTTAGCTATTGTAAATAGTGCTGCTATGAACATAGGGGTGCATATATACTTTCTGATTGGTGTTTCAGGCTTCTTAGGATATATTCCTAGAAGTGGAATCACTGGGTCAAATGGGAGATCAATTTGTAATTTTTTGAGGAAACACTATATTGTTTTCCATAGTGGCTGCACCACTCTGCAACTTTCTTTTATAAAATCAAATCTTTTTTTAAATTAAAAAAAAATATCCCTTCCTGTTGGTTTGTCTTCAGTCTTCGGGAGATTTGAAGTCACAGTGCCCCAAGCATACTTACCTCTTGGAACTTCTCCTGTCTCCCTCACTGTTTCATCAGCCACAGACAGTGAAGATAAAAGTCTTTGTCTTTTCAAGCCTTCCCTTCTAAACACTATTTTCTTTCTCTGAACATGGAAGGTGAGGACAAGAAACACATCAAATGAAAATGTGTTGCTCTTTCTTCACTCATTAGACCTTGGATTTCCTGGACTTTACTTTAAAAAATTTTACTGAAACACTGAAACTTAGGTAACCACTAAGCAACAATTATTTTTTGTTGTTGCTGAGAGTATAACCTTGGTGAATGCACTCACTCGCTGCAGATAATTTCTATACTAATTTGCCACTGTAGCTTTTACTGAAAGAACATCCTCCCCCTCACCTGTTTCATTCCATCTCGTCTCTTCTTGGATAAAAAGACTTCTTAAGAATTTCTTTTTTTTTTTTTTTTTTTAATTTTAATCCTCACCTGAGGATATTTTTCCATTTATCTTCAGACAGAGTGAGAGGGAGGGAGAGAGAAAGAGAAACATTGACATGAGAGGGACACATCGACTGGTTGCCTCCTGCAGGGCCCCGACCAGGGTCGGGGAACCAACCACAACTGAGGTATGTGCCCTTGACCGGAATCAAACCCATGACTCTTTGGTCCATGAGCCGATGCTCTGACTGCTGAGTCAAACCGGCCAGAGCAAGAGTTTTTTTTTAAACATCCAGCATCACCTAAGCAGAAGAAAATAATTTGAACAAAATTTGAAAAAGACTTTTGAATCTAGAAAAGCATCATATAGTGATGGGCCCAATGTCTTCTATGAGTTCTGATTGTCCACAAGGCTCTCCCGGATAGACAGTGACTTTCTTGAAGGCAGGGATGGTGGGTCTTGTTTGGGGGGTGAGTTTGCAGAGCAGCACCTTGCAAGTTGGCTGAATTCAGTTAGATTGGGAGCTCCCCCAGGGGGAAGAGCAGTGCCTCATCCCCAGACTCCTTGGGGCCAATGCCACAGGTTCCCTGGATGTCCCCTTTCTTCTGTAAGGGGCTGTACCCAACGAGAGTGCCCAGGTCAGGGCAGGTGGACTGGCTCTGCAGCAGAGAGAAGGCAGAGCCCTCTGCCTGAGGACAGAGCATGGAGGAGCATGCCAGGGGACCGGGAGTGGACTCTGTCTCACCAAGGAGGAACATTACTGCTTCTAAATTGAGCAAATGTGACAGCCAGCCCCATGTCTCCCAGAACCCAGACAGGAGCACTTCGTCAGAACTGTGGTGACTCAGCTAGGACAAATGTTTTTCCGGATAATTTACTGACATAATCCAAGTGTGTGTCCTGATGGCCCTGCTCCGTGTTTCCTTTTCTCTCAGAGCCTCCCTCCTCTCCCCACCCCCCACTCATTCTAGGTCGAGAGAGGACCAGCGTTGGTTCTGAGAGCTACCCAAAAACCCTAAAACTGAGCATTTTCCCCCTCTCATCTCTCAGACTGTTCTGTGCTGTCCCGAGCTGGAATTTCGTGTTCCCGTCACTAGTGATTCATGTGCCAGGTTTTGCACAGCAACCGCTCTTGGCCTGGTGCCTGAGGCGAGGTCTGAACCCTGTGCTGCGACACGCCCCCCTCTGGGTGCCTGCCCAGGAAGCGATGTCCTCTCAGCTCTAGACCACAGGCTGTTAGTCTCTGAAGGATGCTCAGGCTGCAGAATGCACTCACTGAAGGTTCCCGCTGTGCTGGAGGAGGAGGAAGGCGAGAAGCACTCTCCCCCTCCCCGACTATGATGGAGCGGTCCATTAGCACGCCTGCAAGTGGGTCCAGATTCAATTCTCTGCACACACAGGACACTCGTTTAGTTCTTACACAGACACCAACTTAGAATGGCCAAGTACTCCTCTGGTTTTCTCAGGCTGCCCTTGAACTTGCAGGCTAATGAGGAGGAACCCTTAGAACCCTGCCTGTTTAGTTTTCAGTCCCAAACATGTCCCCTTCCTCAGGTGTCCTCCATCTGGCTCTCCATGACCTCCCTTGCTGCTGTCAGATTTGCATGGTGCCTGAGCCGTCACACGGTGTCTTCCTCCATGTAAATCACCGGGACCTCATCAGGGCCCTTGGCCACAACAGCCCTGCCAGGTGTCAGCGGGAAGGAAGGCTGGCTGCTGGGGGCGGGGTCCTCCTGCCCCGAATGGAGCTCCTGCGCTGGCAAAGCCTGGGGCGTGCCCGGAGGGGGCCTGTGTTGGTGGGTTTGGTGGGCATGTGTCTGTGTGTCTGTATATGTGTTGTGCAGGCAGATAGCACTGCGCTTTCAAGAAAGCGACAGTTGCTTAAGGTGAAGGAAGAGGAGGGAAGGGATGAATGTAGCGTGGGTGAGTTTAGACCAAAGACTATTTCCTGGCGGAAGTGTATGGTTTTTTAAATGAGGATTCCACCTGCCCTGACAGGAAGCAGAAGCCCAGTTGGAGAGTAGGGGATCCCGTGAGAGGGGGGAGGGAGGGGATGCGGCAGAGGGGAGGACAAGTGATGATGGAGGCAACAGCGGTTAGAGGGAGCAGCGGAGAGGACGCCACCGGGCCAGCTGCGCACTGGCCTGCCCTCGCAGCCGCTCCCGGGCCAGCTGCCTCCCCTCCTCTCTGCCACCCCATTGTGGAAAAGCCGCCGTGTCTGCTAGTTGTGGTGATGGTGGTACTGTGGTTAGACAGGTCACTGTCTGTGGAACGTGGACGCGAGCTTTGGTTTTGCTACTCACCGACGTATAAGCAGTGATTATAATGATTTTTTTTAAGTTAAAGAAGACTTATTTTTCACCCAGCCTAACTAGGGAGGAAGCAGAGGCTACGGAGAAGGCCAGAGGAGCACGGCCCTGGGGTTTGCCTGCGGGGAGCCAGGGAAGGGCTTGTGGGGAGGCTGTGGTTTTGGTTTCCAGTTCTTCCTTTCTTTCGCTCTGATGCTCGGTTTCCATTTCATTTCTGCTGCGTGTTCTGAGTGTCCCAGAAGGGAGGGATGAACAGTCTGTGGGGGAGGGTGGGACATAGGGCCGGAAGTTGCTGTGGGAAATGGATCTGTCCATTTCCATCCCATCCCCCTGAGCCCGCCCCTCTGCCACCTTCCCTCTCTGGCTGGGCAGCCCCAGACTTCCAGGGCCAGTGGTTCTGGTCCTTCTCCGTGAGTTTTCAAGCTCTCGTTCTCTTATCTCAGAGTAGAGAGCGGATCTCTTCCTTTGGTGAATGGCGGTTGTGTTTCAGAGCTTGTGAGGGAGGCTTCAGGTAACCTGGCTGATTAACAGGCCCACCAGGGTTTACGCAGGTAACCCAGGCTGGACCCTCTGAGGCAGCCATCCTGTGGAAGGCTGCTTACTTTCTCCTTGGTTGTCACCCACGCCGTTTCTGGAACTCTCTTTGGGGGTGCCTTTCAGTCTGTGGCATGCTCTTTGGACTATCTGCAGATGGCAAATCTTTGTTCTTTCTGAGCAGACTTGATGTTTAGAAAGTTTTGTTTCAAGGTGGCATCCAGGGAAAGCCAGTATGCAGATGCAGAGGCCCTGCTTTGCTTTGAGGCCACCGGACCTGCCCCTTCATGGCCACACCCGGGGCTGCAGGAAGCAATCTCTGGGTCTGGGTCTGTAGTATCTAATACTTCGCCATGCCCTGTCAAGGGGAGAGAAAAAGAATCAAATTCTGCCCCTGGCACATTTGCAATGGGATTTTATTATTATTTTTAAATAGCTTCATTTGGCTGTAATTAGGTAGCAACTTAAAAGAGGCAAAAAATGCCAGCCTCCCTCATCTGGCCACCAGAGTGGGGTTTCCCTGGGACTCTGACTGGGGCAGGAGTGGGGTTTGCTTCTGGTAAAGTCAAGGGTGGAACCTGGCAAGGGGGAGTTCCCTGACCTGGAAATGGGCTAGCAAACCTCCAGAATCTGTACTGTAGCAGAACTTACCCACGGCCGTCCGTGTGAGTCACCAGGGAACCGCAACACTGCTGAGCCAGCCCCAGACCCATTAGCCAGAATCTCCTCGCTGCAAAGAGGCTTCGATTTAGAGTAAAGCATCGCCTTTGACCTTTGCCCCTAGTCCTGGAATCACAGGGGAGCGGTACGGAGGCAAAATATATGTTGTTAAATGGCTAGAATAGACACACATTCTTTGAAATAATCATGACCTGGGAAAGTGGACAGAGAGTCTTCTCATAAAAACAAAACAAAGAAAAACAAAGAACAAAAACCAGTAAACATGCCCTAGCTGGTGTGGCTCCTTTGGCTGGGTGTTGTCTCATACACCAAAACGTTGCAGGCTCGACCCCCAGTAGGGGGCATGCAGGAGGAAGGTGATTGATGTTTCCCTCTCGCATCGATGTTTCTTTCCCTCTCCCCCTCTCCCTCTCTCTCCCCCTCCCTCTCCCTTCCTCTCTCTCTAAAAATCAATAATTTTTTTTTAAAAAAAACCCTTCTGGGTGGATGAACATGGATCCTGAAGAGGCCTTGATGGTAGCTGAATCACATAGTGAGAGAAAGCCAGCTGGTGGTGGACAGTGCTGAGAGAGGTTCAGGCAAGGGAGCCCTGCCACCTCTCTGAGCTCCTCTCCTGCCTTTCGGACATGGAGCCATCCAGGGGCCCTCCGCGTCGTGAAGGATGAGTTTCAGAAGGGTCTGTGCCAGCAAACACTCGTCCAGGACACAGCATTTCTTGGAGTGGCTCCTTTCTCTGTAAGGCACCGCTCCTTCCAAAGTCCTCTTGACTCCTTCTGAGTACATATAGCAATTAGGAAGCTTAAAGCAGGTGCTAATGTGTCTTTAACACTTTTCTTTAACACCTGCTGATTTCTGGTTGTTTAAGAAGGTGGGTGTGGTGTGGTTTGGGGCAGTCCGCAGAGCTGCTGCTAGAATAGCAATAAGGACCCGAAAACAGATGAACACAGATCAGAGTGATGGGCCGATGGTGGAAACAAAATCTAGATCCTGCAGCCAGACCCTCTACCCCCTGAGAATGGCCCGGGACCTTTGCACAAATGGGTCAGGGGAATCGTTTTCTCCGCAGAACTCTGAGATCTTGCTTTCTCCTTAAATTCTGAACAGAGAAGTTGGCTCCTGAAATGATTTCAGGAAGACATGCATACAGCACTGTTCTGGGGAAAAGTGTGAAGCTGGTGACTTGTTGGGGCTACTCTTCCTCCTCTACTGGTTTCTGTCTGCTCCGTGATTAAAGGTATTGAGGGCTGGCCATGCCGTGTGGGTGAAATTTCGGCCATCCCTCCGAATCCCTCTGCACGGATCGTCCTGCTGGCACCTGCAGGCCAGCGCTGTGTGTGGCAGGGCCCATGCTGCCCTCGTTGAACAGGAAGTCCTTCACTTGTCTGTCCTTCTCTGTCACCTACTCCTCAGTCTAACCCTCTACCCCAGTGTTCAATTTGTCACCTTTCCTGGACAATTTAGTGAATAGGTCTGATTCGAAGGTTATTTCTGCTCCATCACAACTCAGTTCCTGGGCCCCTATGCTGGGATTCTGACCCTCTACATCACTGACACCCCAGACTCCAGGCTAGCACCAACTGAACAGCCCCTAGCAGCCCACACTGAGCAGAAACTCCTGTTGCCCTCGCCTGGTCTGCTGGGGTGGTGCTCATCACGAGCTCTACTCCCCATCTGTCATCATGATGGAGCAGTGTTATATATATTTTTTCTTTATTGATTTTAGAGACAGAGGAAGGGAAAGGGAGATAGAAACATTGATGAGAGAGAACATCGATTGGCCGCCTCCTGTTGCCTCCCACTGGGGATTTGGCCCATAACCTGGGCATGTGTCCTGACCGGGAATGGAACCGGCGACCTCTTGGTGCATGGGTCGACGCTCAACCACTGAGCCACACCAGCTGGGCTGTTATATTTTTTTCCAACAGCTGTTTCAAGGGGGGATCTTCCAGACATTCATAGATAACAGGGTACATCTTAGGTGGCATCACGGGAGCTGAGACAAACAGGGTCAGGCTGACGTACAGTGTAAACCATGAGCAGGATGGTCCTCATGCCTGGGGAAAGGGTTTTAGTACTCAACGCAGGCTACCCTGGGCCCCCAAACCAGATTACTTGATGTCTAGGAGGATTTTTCTTCCTCTCAGTTCCAGAGTCCTCGCGGCTTAATAGAAGACCTGAAGCAGGGAGACTGACACCTGAAAATCTGGCCCACGTGGCCAAAACGTCCACCCAACAGTGTGACTCTGAGCAAGTCACTTCTTTCCTCTGGAGCTTGCTGCCCTCAGCACTAAAATGAAGGATTAGCAGGAATAAACAGTAGAGTTTCTTCAAGTTGGAGCATTCTGTGTCTCTCTGAGGCAAGGTAGCATGACAGATACTGGAATCACACAGATCAGATTCAGATACTGATGTTACCTCTTCTTGTGGCTTTAAGCAAGTTACTCAACCTCTTTGAGCCTCAGTTTCCTTAACTGTAGGGTGGGATCATGGCAGCAGCTACTGGTGAGTTTCACATGAGGAATAAATAACGCATATAAAATGCTTAGCAAAAGTAGATTCTCATGTGCTCAATAAAATTAGCTTTTATCATTAATATATGTGTATGTCCCATTTTTATCAAAAACAGCTGCTCCCAGTTTCAGTAGTTTGACTCTCACTTTCTATTTCCTCCAGCTTGAGGTTTTGAACTCCTCAAGATTTGGAGCTCCAGCCTGGCCAGTGTGGCTCAGTGGATTGAGCATCGTCCCATGGACTGAGAGGTCCCAGTTCGATTTCCGGTCAGGGCACATGCCCAGGTTGTGGGCTCCATCCCCAGCAGGGGGTGTGCAGGAGGCAGCCAATCAATGTTTCTATCTCTCTCTCCCTTGCTCTCTCTCTAAAAAAAAAAAAGAAAAAGATTCGGAGCTCCAGCTCCTATTTGGCTGCTGGTCTCCTGCTTCCTTACTGAACTCCACCATCTCTACTTCCTTCCTGCAATGGAGGAGCAGCCAGCACACAGGCTCTTTTCCACCTCAGGGCCTTTGCACAGGCTTTCCCCTCTGCCTGCATTATTCTCTTTTGTTCCCTTAACTAGCTCCTTCTTATAGTTTTGCTCTCTGCTTAAATCCTCAGCTCCTCATAGTGGCTTGTCCTGATGACCTGATAGTTCTTAAGACTTATCACAGTTCGCATTTATTATGTTTATCTAGCTGCTGTCTTATGTCCATCTCTCCCCCTAGAATGTAACCTTCATGTTTCTGTCTTGTTCACATTTATATCCCTAGTACCTAGCAGTGTGACAGCCACAAAGTGAGTGCTCAGCAAATATTTGTTGAATGAATAAATTAATTAATATGATATATATTTATATGGCACAATATTATTTATGCAGCACCTTCAAACTAGGCTCATTTTTAAGTCATATAAATCTCTGAAAGGTATACAGAGATCCATCAGCCAGAGCCTGGCTGTAGTTACCCCACAGGACAATTGCCACACAGAATAAGCACAAGATGATGGCAATGCCTGGGAAGAGCCCTTAAACCACTGGGGATGGAATGGGGTGGAGAGGGAATGTATCAATAAAAGAAGACTTCTTGGAGGAAGAGGGATGTGAGTTGAACTTGAAGTGTGAAAAGTTATTTAAAAATAAAAAGAAAGAGAGGTTGTCTAAGTAAAGTTGGGGTCGGGGTGGTCAAGCATAAAGGTTAGAGGGATGGCCCTGGCCAGTTTGGCTCAGCGGTTAGAGGGTCAGCCTGCAGACCAAAGAGTCCTGGGTTCAATTCTGGCCAAGGGCACGTACCTCGGTTGCAGTTCGTCCCCAGCCCCAGTTGGGGTCGTGCAGGTGGCAACTGATCGATGTGTCTCACATCGATGTTTCTCTCTCTCTCTTCCTCCCTCTCTCCCTCTCGCTCTATCTGAAGATGAATGCAAAAATGTCTTCGGGTGAGGATAAAAAATATATAAAAAAAAGAAATTAATAAAGAAGTTAAGAGAGGCGTGGATAATAGGTTGTGTGTTTTAGTGAGGGGGAGAGCGCTCTGACAGAGATCAGGGAAGACCCTGGGGAGAAGGTAGCAGTTATATCCAACTCTGTGGACAGACGATAATGAGAAATTCCCAGAGTGGTTCACCGATGTGGCTGGATGGAAACCAGGGGGACGGTCTGGGCTTCACTTGGCCAGGGACCTGGGGAGGCATTGAGGGAGCAGGTATTGGAAGGAGGGGGCATTGGCTCCCTGAGGCTAGCCCTCTGACCCAGAGTGAAGCTCTGGCCTGGGGTTGTGGCTGACAGTGTCCAGGTCCCTGCTGTCCAGGTCCCAGAATGCCCTTTGGCTTGAGGCACTCGTACCTTAATTTTTGCTCCCTAAATGAATTGAGAATTCTAATGTGTGAAACAGGGCTGGGGTAATAATATCAGCTAAAACAGGAGGCAAATTCAGAGGCCAACAAGCAGACCGGTCATGTGTGTGAATGCACCAGGAGAGGTTTAAAGAATCAAGAGTTTAAGCCTCCTCCAGGGACACTTGAAAGCATTACAAACAACCATGCCTGATAAAACCACTTTGGGAGATGGGGTTCAATAGTGGGCCGCTACATTGTGATCTCTGCTAGGCATGGGAGGCCACCAGGAGTACAGAGGGTCAGTGTGACACCTATTCAGTGGTTCCTTACCACCCACTGCTGAGGCCCCACACCTGGACCAATCTGACCTGGACCAGCTCTCACAGAGTTCCCAGCTCAGTGGGCCAAGAGATGACTCTGGGGGCAGCAGATGTGGGCAGGACCTCAGGGCACCCAAAGAAACATCCATGACTTACCCAGACGTTTTAGATAAGGCTGCCAGGTCAGGGGTATGAAAAGAAGCAGAAACTCCATAGTAATTTCATAGCCAGTTAGAAGTAGAGAGGGAAGCCCAGGAAGGCAGCTCTCCAGCGGGCATCTGGTTGGGCACAGACAGTTCTGTTGGGAGGGCAGCTGCCATGCCTGAAAGGAAAGCCTCCTGAGGCCAAGAGAAGAGGAGCTCCCTTGCAGAAAGAACAAACAAACAGAAATGCACTGCCAGGAATGAGCCGCTCCCAAGCCTGAGCTTACAGTAAATAACCCCACTCGAGAGAACACAGGGTGATGGAGAGAAAAACCTGCTCACGTTTCTGACAGGCTCCTGTAAGGCACAGCTGTTGGTTCTCCTTGCAGACGTTGTTCTCACTGTATTGTGTTGTTGTTCTGTCTGATGTATTTGTGTGTGACCTGCTATTTATTAATGCCTGTTCTAATCTGATTTAGACAGAGTGAGTCTTCATCATTAAATTCTCACAAACCACACTTCAGAGAGTCTGAGTGTTGTCCTTGGATCACCTGAGGAGGCTCCTGGGCCTCATCCCAGACTGATTTTCATCAGAATATCTGAAAGGGAACCCTCAAATCATCATTTTAAATGTGTCCTACGTGATAAGTGAAAGTCACTAAAGACTAAAAAACATTGGCATAAAGTCATGACGATGCTTTTTTTGAGATAGCAGGGCTCGCTGCATGCAAACAGCCCCAGTGACATGAAATGAACAAAAAAACAAATGGTCTAGAACTGAGTACAAAAAATACCTGATTAATCATCCGGTCATTCAGTATGTTTACGTTCTGGGCCGAGAGCCCCTGAGGGCCCATGAAACAGTTCCCAGCTCAGTTTGAAGGGACTGGAATTTATCACAAAGGGTGAGAGGCTGGCCACGGGGGCCCGGGTCTCAAGCCCCAGGTGAGCAGTAGTGGGGCAGGGTGATGGAGCAGTGGCCACATTCTCCCTCTAAAGAGGGGCTGGGAGATGTGGAGGGTCCCTCACTCTCCTTTCCCTTTCTCAGAGGATTTAAAGGCCTGCTGCTCCAAGCTTTACCTTTCTATGTCCTCATCCTTACAATACACAATGCAAAAATTCAGCCCCTGAAAATTTTATTTGGGCTAATAAATATCTTTTAAAAGGTAAATAATCGAATGAGAAAAGGAGGCTTACCTGTTAGTTATGGTCCAGTGTAAACTGCTGTGCTCAGCCTGCTCCACAGTGAGTGCATTGAGTGGGAAAGATGTCCGGGGCGTGGATGAGAAAGAGGCAGGCCAGGCAGTCCCTGTGGGGCTTGGGTCGCCAAAGAGTAGTGTGCAGACCTTGGTCACTTCTGGAGTCGAGGAGACAGGGCCAAGGGATGGGAGTGCACCCAAAACAACCTCTGAGGACATTTCCTTCAGTCACCCCAGAGATCAGCTAGGAAGACTGCTTCCCAGCTCCCACCCAGTCCCTGCCCTGGCACCCCATGAAACCCCAGCACCCTCACCAGTGGGACCAAGGCCTCTCC
The DNA here is from genome assembly GCA_030848825.1 of Tadarida brasiliensis. Lineage (NCBI taxonomy): Eukaryota > Metazoa > Chordata > Mammalia > Chiroptera > Molossidae > Tadarida > Tadarida brasiliensis. The sequence goes on along the minus strand of CM061260.1, from coordinate 60,252,825 downwards.
GTTGCTGAATGCAGGAGTTCTGGTCTCAGTTAATGACCTACCTCTCTGCGGCATTTGACACCTGTTCCTCCTTGACATCCTCCCCTCTCTGATTTCTTTCACTAAACTCCTCTCCTGGCTTTCTCTAACCTCTCTGCCTTTCTTCCCCTCTAACCTCTCTGCAGTTTTTCCCCCAGGCTCATCTGTTTTCCTCTCCCATCTCTGAAGCATCGGTATTCCGTCAGTGTTCTACCCCTGACTCAGGTGGTTCTTCTCATCTTACTTTCACCGGGTGATCTCACCCTCTCCTGTGCACACCCACTGCCACCGTTCAGCAAATGCTACCGAACACCTACTAGGTGCCAGGCCAGTATGACTCTTGGGTCGAGATTTGCAACCCAGCTTCTCTTCAGATCTCCAGAGGGTACATCAAATTGCCTTCAGAATTTCATATATGTAGAAAATATTATTTACACTTACATTATTCATAATACAATAATAAAAATAACCGTTGTAGGCTGTTTCTTGAGACAGGGCTTCAGGTACAAATGATTTAGTTAGGGCATTCTCTTCGGGAAAAACTTGTAAGGGAGGAGGGAGTTAGAGCAATGGAGGAGGAAAGGGGAAGGACCGAGCAAGGATGTGGCCTCAGTCTAGACAGAGGCTGACTGGAAGAATGGGGAGGCCCTGAATCCCACTTCAGGTCACAGTGCGTTAAGGTGAAGAGCCTGAGCTTTGGCTCCCTGTATGAGAGAGGCACTGCCCTGGGGTGCGGGTGGAACCTCCCACTGTCTCTTGGAGAACTGAAGCCATCAGCCAGGGGCAAGCCTCCAGGGATGGTTGCAGGTGCGAGCTGATAGCTGCAACACCGTCGGAGCTGGGGCTGGGCACAGTGGGCAGCAAAGGAGCCCGGGTGGGACCCCAACAGCGAATCCTACAGCAGCGAAGGCTGCATCGTCCAGACCACGTGCCTGGCACCACTCAAGTGCTTTATGTATATAACAAACCTCACTTTGAAATAACCCTGTAGTGTAGTTACTGTTACTCATGTCTTACAGTGCAGGAACTGAGGTGTGAGGTTAAAAGCCACTCGCCTGAGGTTTCCCAGTAAGTAAATGATGGAGCTGGGATTTAGACCCAGGAAGGGTGGTTCCAGACTCCATCCCTTAGCTGCTGCCTCTGCTTCCTCAGGGTGTGGGTTTTGGCATGCACCAGGCACGGTACCAGCCGCTGGGCTCCAGCAGTGAACGAACACAAAACCCCTGCCCTCGTGGAGTTTGTTTTCCAGTGAAGGAAGATGGACAATAAATGAATAAGTAAAATATGTGATCCACTAGGTCAAAGGGCAGTTCAATTTTTAACTTTTTGAGGTAATACCATAGTGTTTTCCATAGTGGCTATGGTGTTACCTCAAAAAGTTAAAAATTGAACTGCCATTTGACCCACTGATCCCACTTCTAGGAATATACCCTAAGAAGCCTGAAACACCAACCAGAAAGAATATATGTACCCCCATGTTCATAGCAGCACTATTTACAATAGCTAAGATCTGGAAACAGCCCAAGTGTCCGTCCATCAGTAGACGAGTGGATAAAAAAGCTGTGGTACATATACACAATGGAGTACTATGCAGCTGTAAGAAAGAAAGATCTCTTATCCTTTGAGATGACATGGAGGGACCTGGAGAATATTATCCTAAGTGAAACAAGCCAAGCAGAGAAAGATAAATATCACATGATATCACTTATTTGTGGAATATAATGAACTAAACAAACTGATGAACAAGGTTGACCCAGAGACATGGAGGTAGGGTACAGACTGACAGGCCTCAGAGGGGGGGTGTTGTGGGGGGGAATGATAAACCACAGAACTTATATGCATGTATGCATAACCAAAGGACATAGACAACAAAGCTGGGGATGGGGCGGGGGAGATGGGGAGGAGGGTGTCAATGGGGGAAAAAGGAGAAACATCTGTAACAAAAACAAATTAATAAAAATAATTTAAAAAAATGTGATCCAGATGGTAATGCTAAGGAAAAAATAAATCGAGGAGGGAGGGAGTGCTAGGTGACAGCTGCAGCTTGGAGTAGGGTGGCCCAAGGGCAGCTTCACTTAGGAGGCATTTTAACAAAGATCCAAAGGAGGCGGTGCTTCCTCTGATTCTGCTATTGCTGCTCCCTCTGGCTGAGCCCAGTACATGCCCCCTCTGCACAGCCTGGGGCCGTCTTCCAAACCACCTGATCCTGGGCTTCCTACTGTCTTCAGGATTACTCCAGCTCTCCTACCATCCTCATGTGAGACCTGCTTCCATTCCTGCCTCTTCTCTGGTGTCCGTGCAAGAGTGCAAATGGACACCCACGTACCCTATGTCTAAATATTGAAAGTTAATATATCAAGCTAACAAACTGTTAAATAAAACACATTCTATCCTTGTCCCTTGACAAATATATCTTCATAGCAACAGAGGAAGCCAACTTCACATTTAGATTGGTTAGACTCCTGAGTTCCATGCCAGAACTTGGCAGTACAGGGAGACCAGCCCCAGGCCATGCTCTGCCTCCCTTCTCTGCCCACCACCCAGCTCTGTCTTCCCCTGTGCAGGTGGGGGCAGGGGAAAGACGGCACTTGCATGCATGTGGACCCAGATCACACATCCAGGTTCTAGTCACACCTCTGCAAATAGCAGCCCTTTGCCACCCCTCAGGCCTATGGGTGCTCATACTGATGGTGTTACTTGCCTTAGAGCAGCGGTTCTCAACCTGGGGGTCGCGACCCCTTTGGGGGTCCAACGACCCTTTCACAGGGGTCACCTAAGACATAACAGTAGCAAAATTACAGTTATGAAGTAGCAATGAAAATAATTTTATGGTTGGGGGTCACCACAACGTGAGGAACTGTATTAAAGGGTCGCAGCATTAGGAAGGTTGAGAACCACTGCCTTAGAGGATTAGACCTGGGGAACAGGTACACATGGGCCCAGGGAGGAGGCTAAGGGCCTTTTGAGCAGAGAATTTTAAGGCTTCAGGTACTAGAAGCTTGGTCTACAAGGGGTAGAAGTACAGCATGGACTCTATCTGGGCAAGTCCCCTTGGCCCAGGGTGGGATGGGAGGGGGAGGGCATGCAAGAGGAGGCTCCGGGCCTGGAACAGGGTTGCCAAAGCACTCAGAGCATCACTCTGCCATCACTCTCTTCCGTACCCACATGTCTAAACCAGAGTGAATGACTTGAACTTTCTCAATATGCTGTGCGCCTTAGCTTCCGTGATTCTGTAATTTTGCAGACTGCAGAATCGAGGTCATTCACTTGGACTCCTTGCCGTAATTTCCCTCATCTCCTTTGCGCTCCCTAACCTAATCCCCTCATTGCTGACCCTTAACCCCCACCGCCAGCGACCAAAACACCACCCATAGTGGCGATGGTGGTGGGATTAACATAATACAGTGACCCGAGTACGGGCTTCACAGTCACCAGTCCTGGTTTTGATTATTTGCTTAGCCACTTGCTAGTCATGTGACCTTCAGCAAATTCTGTGCCTCAGTTTCATCACCTCTTACATGGAGATTACCATACCAAGTTCGTAAGGTATTGTGAGGATAAGATGCAATACCCTATGTCAAGTGCCCAACCACAGTCCCTGACACAGAACAAGCTCTGTTTCTTACTTGAAACCAAACACACAGAGTACCTTGAGAGATCAGGCTGTTTCACAGAAAGGGGCCAATTACATTAGCTCTGGCCCTGGGCCTCTTTCCCCATCTCCTGAGTTAGTGAGAACTTCCTAGAGAATATTAGTACCTGATTTCTACTTTAGTTGTCAGAAACCTGCTACTGACAAGCCCACTTAGGTGCTGGGGTAGTCAAACTCCAGCTCTTGGTAGCAATACTGACTGTTGTTAGGGATGGAGATTTCTCATGTCAGCACAATTATGGCAACAAGGACGGAGCCTGAGGAGCAGGTACACAAAGAAGTTGGTCATATCTAAGGAAAGGTAAGACCTACAGTTGCCTTGCAGTGCCTGACCTCGGTGGGCATGCAACAGATGTGAGTCAAGCTGAACAAAACTAGAAGAGAAAAGCTATTAAATCCCAGTAGAAAAGTGGATAAAAGATCTGCTTATGTAAGTCACAGAAGAAATACTTCCAGGCCGGTAAGCTCTAGCTAGTAATCAGAGAAATGCAAATTTAAATGTAATGCAATGTTTTTCCTAGAAAATGAGCAAAGATTTCAGTGCTGATGAGGATGTAGTAAGGGGGTGGGGGGACCCTCATGCACTGCCGGTAGACATGTCAGTTGATATGTCTTTCTGCAAAGCAGTAATGAGAATGATTAAATAAGTTATGTTATAGATATAAGATGGATGGACTATGTGTCATTAAATGTAACGGTTTCAAAGAAATTTTAAACATGAGAAAAAACTCTATGTTACAATGAAAAGTAGAACACGGTATGGTATGAAAATTGCATGCATAAAGAAGACTGGAAGGAAATAGGACAGGGTATTATAAATTCCTACCATTAGCATCTCTTATATAGATCTTTGAACTTTTCTATAATTGGCAGGTGTTTCTTTTATAATGGGAAGGACATTCCGTAATTTAAGAAAATGACACATTGCTTTCATACAATAGGTCAGACAAAATTATTTATGGATCACTCTGGTCACTTGTTGACTCAGACTTGGGAGAAACAAAAGACTCAGCCTTCTTCCCATGCTGAGTCTAGTCCTTTGTATCAGCAAGAAGGAGTGGAGCCTCCTGCCTGGGCAGTTCCCCGTCTAACCGGGAGGCCTAAGTCAGCTACCTTATGCTTGAGACATTCACCTAGCCATAGGAGCTGTGGTCTCTTCACCAGGCTGCAACATTCTCATCACTGCTGAGATTTGAGAGTGAAGCCTGAAAAGAGATTTTGTTTCCATTTGTGGCTTAATTCTTCCAACTGTGGCCTTACCTCCAAGAGCTGTAAGCGATTGGTCTGTGGTGGTGCCGTCTGTGGGTCATATAACACACACAGTGGTTTAAGCAAGTACAATCTGGGGAATAGGAAATTAAGTGAGAGACCCTAAGGAAATACTATACCAGTGTTTATATAAAGATGTGAATTAACCAAAGAATATTTTGAGTTATAAAATACATGGATAGGTTAAATAAGCCAAGAAGAGGGAAGACCCCCTAACTACCAAAACATAAACTTTCTTCCAAACTGAGATGCTGTAACTATTTTGACCTTTTTTTTTTTTTCCTTTTGATTCTTGGGAGTTACAAAGTCCAAGTGTTTAAATGAACTTTGCTACTTAATTAGTTATATAGCAATATCTTGATTCACTTAGCCTGCTTATATTTTGGCTTTCAAAATGGTCACTGTCACTTCATTTGGCCTTGATTTTTGGAGTAGCTTCCCCTCTCTTAATTACTGAAATATGCCTTTTAATTCCCTGACTCATTATGGAAGTACATGAGACAATAGACTGTGTCTTCCTTTCTCATCAGTCCCACATTTGGCCGTCTATGAGTAATCAGCATGACTCAACAACCTGATTTTTGATAAGTTGACAAACATTTCGAACTACAAGTAATACACCTTCAATACAGTGGTGGCAAATATGTATTATTAGTACTTTGTGTACCATCTCTTATCAACTGATAGAATCAGCCTAGAACCTTTTACTGAAAAAGATTCTTTGGCCCAGTTTGGGTTCAGTGGTCAAGTGTACCAGTGATTGCTATTGATGTGGGCCTGGGGAAGGGCAGCCCTCGTGCCAGGGACTTTCCCTCTGAGATGTGAGGGCGACAGGGTCCCTGTCTGTAGGGAGCTTGTATTCAAATGGGGAAAACATGATTCCTCCCAGGAGCAAGAGAGACAAAAACTAAATGTAAAAATAATAATAATAATAATAATAATAATAATTGTGAATGCCCAAACAGTAAACACCCCAACGAGTGCAAATGACTCTAGGGAAGGCTGAGTCATTTGCTAAGTGCTAGGAGAAGGTAGAATGCCCTCAGTCAGATGGGGTTAATCTAGAAGGGTTTTCTCAGCCGTGCGTTTTGAATCAGACTGGAAGGCAGCCAGGAGACTGCTGGTAGGGTGGTCCAGATGAAGAGGAATGCAGATTTCCAGATGCTTTTTGACTGTGTACTCCAAAGTCTCAGCTGCCCAGAGTGACCGTGCCCGACCTCTGACCTCCCCACAGTGAGGACGTGTGCAAACGTGGCTTCACCGTCATCATCGACATGCGGGGCTCCAAGTGGGACCTCATTAAGCCCCTCCTCAAGACGCTGCAGGAAGCCTTTCCAGCTGAGATCCATGTGGCCCTCATCATTAAACCCGACAACTTCTGGCAGAAACAGAAGACCAACTTTGGCAGCTCCAAATTCATCTTTGAGGTGAGCCAGACCGCTCTCTCAGCGCCCCCTTTCCCTTCCGCCACGCGCACATTTCTCGTGTGCTGCTCCATCTACCCCACTACATGTGTGTCTGCAGCTGGTATTTCAGGATGCCTTGGTTGCTGTGGCCTCACCAGTTAGTATCTGGGGAGGAATAAGGGGATCAAGAGATTGTCCTAAATGCACAGTCAGTAGGCGATTCTGTGTACTACTGGTGAGTGTGTAAATTAGGACAATTGCTTCTGGAGGCAATTTTGTAATTTGGGTCAAATGCCTTGACAAGAGTTTATATCTGTTGATCTAGTAATTCTTCCTGGAAAATATTTTTACTATAAAAACTAAACAAAACCTCTTGAAAACCTAATTATAATTATAAACCAATAAAGTCCTACAAGGATGCTCATTCATCATAGTGTATTTTGCAGTAACATACATGCACACACATATATAGCTTGTATCCTTATTATCCATTAATTTTGTTGATATTAATACACAAATACTATGAAGCCATTAAAAATGATATTTAGTTATACGTCAGTTATATCTCAATAAAAATCATATTTATAAAAATATTGTCTTTGAAAAATGCTCATGATATATTGTTTGAAAAAGGCAGGTTATAAAACAGTATGGGCAATATAATCTGAAATTCGTTTTTTAAGTGCATGTATGAAGAAGACTGAGAGACACATGAGAATGTTAGTAGATTAGTAGAGGTGGCTGGATTAAAGGTGATTTTTATTTTCTTCATATTTTCTATTTTCTTTTCTGTTCAAGGAAAACATGTTATTTTCTTTTTTAGCTAGATTTTCCCGGACAGCATATGTGTCCCCTGAGAATTTTTAATGGTAGCACATCAGATTAAATCAATGATTTAGGAACCTTTGTTTCAGCCAAATTCGAGCTGTCTGCCTTTCTCGGAACCCCAGCCCTCACCTGCAAGGGCTGAGCCCCGTGTCCGTGTCCGTGTCCGTGTCTGTGTCCGTGTCCGTGTCCGTGTCGGAAAGGCAGAGCTGCTCCTAAACTGGCGGCCACTTTCCAGTCCCGGCCCCTCGCCCAGGGCCAGGAGCGCCTGTGTGGTCCCCGTAGTCAGTGACTGAGCACAACAACCTGAGCGAAGCAATTCTCACTCTGTTTAAATAACACAGAGAATTGGACTTGGTATGAAAACAGTTAGTGCTCATGCTCTCCCAGCACCCCTACCCAACACGGAGTCCTGTATTTTTGTAGTTTGGGTTTGTTTATACAGAGGCAGTGATGATGAGCCTATATATATTTATCACCTGAAAAGATCGAAAGTAATCTTTTTAATAAATCCTGAAACTTTGTTTCAGCACAGCTGCCCAGCCCTTTCTGCCTCCCTTCACCCCAAGTGGAGCAAACTTGTCTCTGCCTCCTGAACAAGAAGCACGGGAGAGAGAGCTGGGGCCGCCCACTCAGAAGAGCAGCCGTACTGAAGCCAGTGAATGCCTCATGTAGACTGAGAGTACAAGCTTGTTCAAGCGCAGATACTTAATGAATAACGGGTGAATGCAATCATAGGAGACTTCCTGGACGTGGTAAACTTGGAGCCAGATTTGAAGGGGAAAGTGCTCTAGAACAGGGCTGCTCAAAGTTGAATGCACAGAGTTCCCTGCGGAACTCGTTTGATGCAGATTCTGATTCAGCAGGTCTGAGAGAGCTCTGAGATGCTGCATTTCTAACAGGTGGTTTTAATGCTGCTGGCCTGAGGGCCACACTTTGAGTATCAAGGATCTAGATTAGCAGAGGTTTGTATCACTGGCTGCACATTAGAATCACTTGGGGAGCTCTTGAAAGTACCTATGCCCACGCTCCAGTCCAGGCCAACTAAAGCAGAGAAGGGTACCTGCTACCAGGGTGAGCCTCAGTGTGAGGCTGAGGTCTGCCCAGCCTGAGGCAGGAAGCTAAACTCAGATCCCGGCAGCTACCAGGGTGAGCCTCAGTGTAAGGCTGAGGTCTGCCCAGCCTGAGGCAGGAAGCTAAACTCAGATCCCGGCAGCCCAGAGTTGACCCACATTGCTTAATGCAACCGTGATGATGTCCTGGGTCGTGGGCCTGGGTGGGTTTTCAAGCTATGGAGAACTAGACCCCCAGGCACTTCTCCTGCTGTCCTCCTCTAGCATCGGAAGCCCTGCTGTGGTGGACTCGGGGTGGAGAGCAGGAAGATGAAGGCAGCTGAGACTTCAAGGCAGCCTTTCCTGGAGAGGCTTTTTGAGCCAGTCAGCCCGTCTGTTGAAACTGCTTACCCTGGCTGATTGGTGGCTATGCCCAGCGGGCCACGTGCTCGCCCACTGGCCCTTTCCTAGGCAGGCTGTGGTCATTATTATGTGGACTTACCTTGGCCTTTCCCCTTGACTTTCTCTTCTCCTGCCTTTTGCTGCCCTGGTCTTCCCCTCACTGCCCGCACTTCACTGAGTCTCCCTCTGTGTGTCTGCCCTCCAGACGAGCATGGTGTCCGTGGAGGGCCTCACAAAGCTGGTCGACCCATCCCAGCTGACCGAGGAGTTTGACGGCTCCTTGGACTACAACCACGAGGAGTGGATCGAGCTGCGGCTGTCCCTGGAGGAGTTCTTCAACAGTGCCGTGCACCTGCTCTCGCGCCTGGAGGACCTGCAGGAGATGCTGGCCCGGAAGGAGTTCCCTGTGGACGTGGAGGGCTCTCGGCGGCTCATTGACGAGCACACTCAGCTCAAGAAGAAGGTGCTGAAGGCCCCTGTGGAGGAGCTGGACCGGGAGGGGCAGCGGCTGCTGCAGTGCATCCGCTGCAGCGATGGCTTCTCAGGGCGCAACTGCATCCCCGGCAGCGCCGACTTCCAGAGCCTGGTACCCAAGATCACCAGCCTCCTGGACAAGCTGCACTCCACCCGGCAGCACCTGCACCAGATGTGGCACGTGCGCAAGCTCAAGCTGGACCAGTGCTTCCAGCTTCGGCTCTTCGAGCAGGATGCAGAGAAGGTAGGCGGGGAGCCGGCCCACCTGGGTCTGGGGTTTGGGGGGAGCGCTGCTCCTTTGGGAAACTCGTTGCAACTGCTAGTCCAGTTTTCTGATTAATGACACTACTTTTGTGGAGAGTTTTAAAAAAATGTGCTTGCTGGTTTTAGCTGGTACACATTTATTTCAGTCTTACATTTGGCCATTGATCACTGACTTTTTAAAGCTCTCCTTATATAGTATTTATTATGTGCCAGGCATATTCTAAGCACCAAGTGTAAATGAACTCATTTTAATCCTCTGAAGTCCTATAGGTAGGTGTATTATCCTTATCCCATTTTACAGATGAAGAAACAGAGAGACTAAATAACCCGGCCAAACAAGGAAGTGCAGTGAGGCTGCAGAGTGCATGCTTTTCCCCGATGCAGGGCACTGCCCCTCCCAGGACGCAGTGAATGAGTCAAGCTGGCAGAGCAACAAAAATGACAATACTGTGACCAGCCACAGTAACATGACTTGTTGATTATTGCCGGGCAGTGTGCTCGACTACTGACTAAGCATTTCACATGCAGAGTTAATCTGCACAGCTTTCCCATCTTTTGACGTGCGTGGTGGTGTCTCTGCTGGAGTGCAGGGAAATTGAGTGCTCCTTGATCTCGGGGCTACAATGGCAGACTTGACATGTGAACCCAGCTTTTTTTCAGTTTGAAGTGCAGGGCACTTTTGCCATCCCACTTCTTTCTGAAGGTGTTCCCTCAGCAGCTCAGCACTTAAGCAAGGCCCCATTTTTCCAGCAGTGAATTTCCACAGCTTTCCCCTTATCAGGGGAGATATGAGAAAGCGAAAAAGAAAAGCATATAGTGCCTCTTTGCTGAGGACACAAAGGTATCTTCTCTAGGTTCTCTTCTAGCTAAAGAAGAGAGTTTGCTACTCCACGAGCTTCAGGGGAGTGAAATGGGCTCTACTCCTATCAGCTTTCTGGAAATGACATATTTAAATCCTATCAGCTTTCTGGAAATAACTTCTATTTAAACGCACGATACGACTCTCCGTTTCTCAGTAACCTGTGAATCTTACATACAGTGTCTAATATAATAGTTTGTTGTCTTTTCAGAGCTCGTATTGAAAATGTCTCTCGATATTTTTAAGTGATGAAATGAGGATATAAAACTCCATCCTGATGATCCCAATCTGTGTGCACGTGGCAGCGTAGGTGTGCCTGGGGGAGAGTTCACCAGTGTTCGTGGTTCTGATTTCCAGGCCCGGGCTTATGGTTACTTCTGATTTCTCTGGATACATTTTATATGTTTTCCAATGTTTTAAAATTCTTAATCAGAAGAAAATCAATACGTGTAATTTCTAAAGCATGCATAGCCCCTTTCTACAACAGAACTTTTGAGCATCATTTAAGCCAAGGGACGTGTAAAGGGGTTTCTTGCCTAACCTTAGGAGTTGTGGGTTTTCCTTGAACTTCCTGAGGGCTGTTTACCCAGTGACCTGGCAGCCTGGGTCTGACCCTGGCCTGCTCTGGGAAGGGTCACTTGGACTACATAATCCTGTCACTGTTCATCAAGTGATGAGACACCAGGTCAGGAGCCAACTGCTCTGGGAAGCCAGGAGCTGGTACTTTGGCTCCTGTGACCAGTGTTAGAAAAGTCTGGAATAGCTCCTTTCTACTGGGGGTCTCTTCTGCTCTGGGGCAGGGAATCTGCTTTGCAGCCTGGCCTAGATGACCATTTCAGTGATCCAGGGACAGAAGGGGAGGCAGGGGACTCGGGTCTGCCTAGATCTATTTTAGAGTCTGAGGCACTTCACAGCATCCTGGAAGCTCCAGGACAGGGGAGGACGGCCTGAGGCACAGATGGCGCCTATCTCTAACAAAACAGGCAGCGTACCTTCAGCACCGGAAGACCCCGGTGGGGAAGGCTGACCGTCCAGTCAGACAAGTGCTAGGCAGCCAAGCAGTAATTGCTGCCACACACGCATCCTCTCAGTTCATGCTCACAGGGTCACACGGTGTATTGTTATTCCTCTCTTGGTTGAGGAAATGGAGGCTCAGAGAGATGAAGTGGCCTGCCCAAAATCACACTGCCACTTAGAGCCAGTATTTTGTCTGTCTCTAAAACCCACCCAAGTTCTTATCCAATAACCGTACTGTCCTCTGCTTCTTGGACCTGCTTCATACTGAGCACTGCTTGTTCGTCCCCGAGTCCCCCGGCCCAGGCTCTGATGACTCTAGGGAAAGTCTCAAATCCCACCTCCTAATGCTCCCTCGACAGCAGGGGCTCAGCCATCCTGTGCTGTGGAAGCCTGTGGACCCCTTCTCAGGATACGATTTGTAAATGTACAAAATAATATTTGTAGGCTTGGATAATAATTATCGAAATATAGTTAATAAGCTTAAAAAATAACAGTAACATATGTGCTTCCTTAGGAACATGTTAAATAACAAAACCGACTTGACGTCTCTCAACTGCCATGATTTTGAAGTAGCAATGAGCATACGGGCTATTGGAGGGCAACCAACCCTGCTGTGATATGAACATGTGTATGTTTCTATTGATGTCAGAGGTACAGGTATTGCGAACGGGAATGTCGTTTCTTGCTACATTCATAATGGAAGAGAATACTATATTTCAGTTAGAGGTTAGGGAAAATAAAGGCATATTTTCCCCCCCATCCAAGTAAATGACCCCTGAATCCAATATGCTAAGTTTAGGTTCTATATACCATGGTGTGCTCAGCCTTAAGAAGAAGTGCGAGTGTGTGTGTGTGTGTGTGTGTGTGTGTGTGTGTGTGTGTGTATGTGTGTGTATAGAGGGGGAGGGGAGGAGAGAGACTATCAAAAACAAAACAGGGAGTGAAAGGATGATGGGAAGAGAGCAGCCCAGGAATATTTTGATATTGAGTCAGTGGTGAAATGCCGCTCAGGCTTGACCCGGCTGCCACAGAAAATGTGCTGGGTGTGGGGAAGGGGAGAAAAACAGTCCTTTTAAGTGGCTTCAAGATTAATTTAAAATATCTGTGCAGAACTAAGTGCCTCGGCCCTCGACTTATTTGGTGTTTCTGAAAGGGGGTGAGGAGAGTGGCGGTTTGGGTGAGGGCCGTGCCGACGTGGATCCACGTCTAAACAAGGGCATGAGGAAATAGTTACTGCGTGAGCCACGGCTGAGCCTCCTCTCTGGTGGGAGGCTTGTCGGAGGCTCCGATTCCAGATCTGGGAAGCTTTTGGCAATCGGAGGAGTCTGGTGCTCACCCAGCTTCTATTTTGGTTAAGGGGTGGATGCGGTCTCCCCTCCGGCCCTGTTTGTTTCCCAGGGCTAAAGAGTAAGTGGTGCTCCCCATTTGCCAGCTGGCCTTGGAGAGTGAAGCCACCTCTCGTCACCTTCCCTTGACCTCTGTGATGACTCCCTGAATTCTTCGTCTTGGGGGTGGTGGAGAGGGAGCCATTATCTCCCCCAGTTAAGCGTTGTGGGAGCAGGGCTCTGTTCCACAGATAATTCATAAAGCAGGGTACCCGTTTATTTCATAAACTTCTGTTGAGCAGCTGTCATGAGCCCCAAACAAGGCCCTTGGATAAGGACCAGTAGGCCAGAATTTTTGCCCTGGAGCCATAAGCTGTCATAAACTCCTACTTATTATTATTTATGTTTGCAGTGTGCACCCTGCTGTCCTAGGCACAGTCTCTGTGATTGGGGATTTTTTGGAGAATAGGGTGTATTGCAGCTCAGGAATGACAGGAAGGCCTTGCTGAGCAATTTGTGGGAGAGCTGTGTAATTCAGAGGTAATGCAAGGAGCACTCAATGCGTCTTGCTGGAAGATGAACACCGCTGCCTCGGCCCTTGCCCTCCGGTCTGTGACTAATGGGCCTGTCCTCCACTGTGTTCGCAGAACACAGGCCGGGTTGCTCCTCATTAGCCAGGCGCAGATTACGGCTCTCTTTGCAGCCTGGCTTCACAGCCAGCCCCTCAGCGGTGGTGGAACCTGTGTGATGAAGGTGTCTGCCCTGTAATCACATCCCATTCCCAGAGAGAAGGGAGGCCTCTTTCCCATTAGGGGCCGTTTGTGGTATCAAGGCCCATTAAGTACACTCGTTGTAGATGTCCCCTTGGAAAATGGAAGGGTGGGTGCTACTCAGTGGTGGACCCTCCCTGGGCCTCTCCCCTTTTCTGGGTGCCTAGGACAACTTAGAACAGTACAACTGGAAGAGACCCTGATATAGAAAAGTCTACCTCCCATGCACTCTAGGGAACCCAGCCTTGTCATCCTGATGACAGCCATATGACCTCACTATGCCCATCTGTGTGCTGATGCCAGTGATAAGTATCAGAAGATGCTGAAGCTGCCGCACCACCTGCCTTCTGATCTGGGGAAGGCTGACAGCCATCCAGGCTTTATAGGGGAGGAGAAAGGCTGAGAAGGGCTCCAGTGCACAACCAGACTTAACTGATGGAGAAACCTTTGTCTACTTTGCTTCTGAATAAAAGAGGCTATACTGGTGTCTACCCAGAAGACATGCACTAGGCTTGCCCAAAGCCATTCCAGAAACAAGTATAGTCCCACTTCCTGAGGGAGAATCCCCGAAAGAATGGGCAAAGCTATGCAGTGGGGTTTCCAGTATTGGGAGTATGCTTATTATTGGTTTATACAGCACACTGTGTTTGTTTCATGTGTAATCCTGTGCTTGGGACGTGTCCACAAGACCTTTATCACCGTGCTGGGGGGATATTTAGGTGCCCACCTCCTCTCTGACCAAGGCATCTGCCCAGATAAGGACCTCTCATTTGCCGAGGGGAGACTGGCCTCACCACACCGCCTATGGGAAAGCTCCCTTTGAAGAACCTAATTTTAAATGCCTTCCTACATATTCATTCTTGTATGAAATTCTGTTCACCCGTGCTGAAATGCAGCTGTGTGAGTGGGGGTTCGGAGTTGTCCTGGGGTGTCACTTACCAGTTGGGAGACCTTAGGTACATTTTGACCTCTGACCTCCAGTTATATTCCCCAAAACACACAGATGAAGAATTTGGGCTATCTCAGCGACTTTTAGCTTTTCTTCTGTCTCCACACGCGCTGTTCTCATGTATAGTACTCTCTCTTCGTGACGTCTTCCAGCGGGAGAAGTGGGGTGGCAGGGCGTGTGTGTGATCAAGGCAGTGGTGGTGGAGAATAGGCTTGGAAGGGGACATATCAGCATCTCCAGGGTGGTTTGACAAGGGCCCCCACCCACCCCAAATGTGCCTGCCGTTCCTGCTCCTTTGAGACTTGCTGCACTAAAGGATACCATAGCCCCTTTACAGTGCAACGATTCTAAAACAATTTTTGCCTTTTTGCTGCTCATTCTCCCTGTGCATCTATAGGAGGCTCTTTTTTCTTCAGAGTTGTCACCTTGGTGATGTTGGAAAATAAGAAACTTGTCTCAGCAAATAGAATCAAAATCTGTTTAATTCTTTTCCTGCTAAAAAAAAAAAAGCCCAAGTTGCTGCCCAGGGTTGTTACGAGAACTGAATGGGATGCTGTGTGTGGAAGTGCCCAGCATCATGGCCAGCCCAGCATGGCTGCTCCCTAGGCTTCGGCTGCCCTTCCTCCTCCCTGCACTACGTCAGGCATGATACGTTCCAGGCATCCGGCGCCGGCCGAGACCATGCAGAGTGTCATTGATGCTATCTTCCAAATGAACTTGCTCCAAATACTTTTCAGTGATCCCTAATGGAACAAAATCAAGAATTGGCAATCATGACATAGGTTCATGGGGGCCCCCATAGATCACCAGCTTGTTGGTGCCCCTGGATGAGACACAAGAGAGGAGCACCCAGATCAAATTGGGGTCATATTTGACGGGTCAGGGTTGGGGGAGATGCTGCTGGGAAAGGTCTCTGGAAAAACAATATTTGTCCTTGAAGCAGCCACCAAGGAAATTGATTCTCCCCAGGGGGATGTGGTTGCCCTTCCCTGTGCACCTGACAGTCCAGGACTACACTCTTGAGAACCACCGCTCTATCCTCAGTTTCAGGGATGCTCCGTAATTACTGGCCAACCAAAAGGAATGGAGCAGATTTTCCCATGGTTCTCTCCTGAGTGATGTGTTTCGCTGTGGCTGCAGGCTGGACCCTGGGCTGAGAGAATGAAAGAACATGTGGTTGTTGACGACCTACAGATGATCATAACTTTGACTTTCCAGTTGCCAGCTCCTTTCCATTTTCAACCTGGCTGAGTTGGTTATTTTTCTTTCCATTTGTGAGTATGTGTTGTTGTTGTTGTTGGTTGCGCACTTAGGCTATATCAATAGATATGACCAACTCACGCAGGGTCAGATGGATCACAGCTTATCTCCTCTGCGCCTTTCAGGGTATGAAGTGAGAGTGGGCAGTAGGGAAATACGTTTTTGGAAACTTCCAAGACACTTGTCACCTTCTGCTTTGCATTATAGCTAAGAGTATATTTGTCTTATTCTCCTGCAAACTTGGGGCCAGAAACACTTCCTACAGTCCATCCAAGAAATACATCTATGCATTTTGATATTAGTGGAGGTCTGTGCAAACAAAATGTCACTCTCATGGTACTCACCGTGCGAAAATATTTACGGGGCCCACTGGGTGAAGGGTATCGGGGTAGGCAGCAGGGCACAGTGCTGAGGGTTACGTGCTTATTGTTTTGCTGTTTGTGTGTCCTGTTAATCACATTAGCAATTCAGGACATCCCCAGGACGCCCCGTCACTGGGCAAAGTATCCACTGCTGTTTCCTATCCTCTCCCTCTGAGGCATAAACAGTTCTGATCACTCCCTAGGGCCCAGAGTAGGACCCAGAGTCTCATCCTGCCTGGGGTGACCAGAACCAGTGGGGCCAGCTGGGGAGAAACTGCACTGCCTGTCCTTCCTGCCGGCCCCTGGTCCACTGCCGCCGCCTCTTCTCTTCACCACAGCGCCAGCCCCACGCCTCTCAAGCCGGCATGAGCATGACTCCACAGTCATTTGTCAAACTGAAGTGCCATTGTAGTAATTATAATGCATAGTATTTTTTTGAATGTCGGTTTTTAAAGTGTTCTCATACCCTGACGTTAAGAGATTTTCTGGTTCAACCCTTCCTTTTACGTAGAAAACTTTGACCCAGGAGCAGAGACCCACCCAAAGCCATCCATCATGGTGGGTCATTTGTTCTCCCATCCACTTTGTGTGGCAGGTGTGAATGTGAGTATCGTGTTACAGATGGGAAAGCTGAGACCTGGTGTTTGGGAGGTGTACCTGGGATAGAGACAGGTAGGCAGCGTGGAGAGTAAGCCCTCTGCTTTGAAGCTGCTCCCCAACCCCCCCCCCCCCCACACACACACACCCCACCCCGACCTCGCCCTGCAGGAGAAAGAACACACATACCAGCAACCTAGGAGGTGGCTAGAGGGGATTGGGAGAATTGGAGGGTGGGCGTCCTCTGACCTGTGTCCCGGCTGTTGCTGTGGTCAAAGGGCAGGCACCAAACAGGCCTCCAGGGGGCCCGCCCACAAGTCTCTGTGATTCAGTTGCCTGAGCCCTTGGTGTTGGGAGGGAGGCTTCAAAAAGCTGTGACCTTAGGGAGCAGCCAGAAGGGCAAGGTCTTTATGGTAGGTTTGTAATTTCCTGCCTTTTTTTTTTTTTTTTTTTTTTTGAGAAAGGCTCCAGTGCCCTCTCAATGCTGCCCTCCCCCCTCCTACTGGGACCCAAAACACGCCACCTCCACCCCGTTGACTGGGCTCAGGGCGAGGAAGTGTGTCTGTATTCCACTCCAACACAGGACACAGTGTCCTGTATTATTTCCAGCCTGCTGATCCTGGGAATCTCTGCTTACTCTTTCTCATTTCCTCCCCTTGAACATTAGAAACATTAGATTCCAAAAATAATCCAAGTCACAATGTTCTGCAGGCTGCATGTGTGTTTTCTCCCAAAGCTGTTTTTCTCCTCCTTACATCCTTTCTCCCTCTCCTTTCTCCCTCGCCTG
This sequence comes from Tadarida brasiliensis, assembly GCA_030848825.1. Taxonomy (NCBI): domain Eukaryota; kingdom Metazoa; phylum Chordata; class Mammalia; order Chiroptera; family Molossidae; genus Tadarida; species Tadarida brasiliensis. Next base: position 60,235,537 of record CM061260.1, on the reverse strand, counting down.
CATTTCCAGCCCCACCGTCTGCTGCGGTCCCCAGGCCTGCACCAGGGGTGTGGGTGTGGGAGCAGCCGGAGGAGGGAACGCCAGGCATGAGAGGCTTGGCTCCCTCCCAGGTCTCTCACGAGGGCTGCAAGGGGCCAAGACCTGAATTGTTGTATGTGAATAGCCTGCATATGTGGCCTGTACTTATGAATGGACCCCATAGAACAACATACGCCGTGGTCAGTCCTTGGAGCTGAGAACGTGGACACTATATTAACAGTACTGTCCAGAATCCAGGTGGTCACACGGATTCTATCCACAGCAATTTAGGTGAGCTAGGAGAAGTAGGTCCTGATCAGTGACAGAAGTTGTTTGAGGCACAGGGAAGTAACTGGGAAACATTCGTTTGTCAACAGACATTGAGTGCCTACTATATGTCAGGTCCTCAGCTAGGTGCTGGGGACCATGTCTCCCCGCCCCTGGTACTGGATGGGGAAGAGGGTGGGAAAATCATGTTCAGCAGTGATGCGATTCTGATACCTTGCAAGAAAAAGATGGCTTAGAAATAGTAACCACTCCAGGGGTTAGACCCCAGTTAAACACCAAGGTCTCTGTTCCTTACTCAGCAGGAGTGAGGTTTGGGGGAACTAGTGTGTATGGGGGAGAGAGTGTGGAGTTAGTCCAAGAAAAAAGAAAGCCTGCCAGCTCTGCCCCAGTAGAGGAAGTGGAGGAAATGTCTTAAGCTCCTTTTTGAAGAATTAAAGACAGAAAAAACACATTGAGTCTCTGGGGGAGGGAGCTTTTTCAGGATTCCTTTCCAGGCATTTTACTTTGAAGAACCCATTTACCTTCCTTCCCTTCACCTTCTATTCTACCCCACTGCACCCCTTCTCCTTCCCTTCCCATTGTGACCTCTCTTCTCCTTGACCTTGCCCCGCTCCAGCCGGTACTCACCCACCCTTTTCGTGCATCCATTCTCTCGGAACTGGTTGCTTAGCTTCCCTTTGGCTGTTCTGCTTCCTTCCTTGCGTGGAGCTAAGGAGGAGCTCCGTGTGTGGTTCGGGCCTCTCATGGAGGGCAGAGAGAGCCAGACGAGCCAGCAGCTTCTAGAAAGAACGCTGGCTTTGCAAACACAGAGACCTGGGTTTGAATCCCAGCTTAGCCACTCCGGAGCTGGAAGGCCATCTGTGGCCAGTTCACCTTCTCTGAGAAGTTTCTTTATCCGTAAATGTAGATTTTAATACATGCCTTAGGATTGTGTATGGATTTTTTAAAAAATGTATATAAAGCATCTAGTATGCCTGGAGCCCGGTAGGAGACAGACTTGAGCTGGGTCTCAGAGATGGGATCCGGGGAGGAAGAGAGGCATGGCCCGGGGAGGGGGGTGACGAGTACACCCCTGTTCACAACAAGGCTGCGGAGCGGACCGCGGGCAGCACACGGCAGCAGAGCGTGAAGGGACCTGGAGAAGGACCCAGTCACTGAGTGTGAGATACAGGATCTGCTGCTGGTAGAAGGAAAGGGACATGGAAGCATGTGACCAGGTTGGCAAGATCTTAGAACGTTGCTGCTGAAGACGAGCCGGTTAGACAAGTGCCGGCTCCTTTGCGGGGCCAGGCAGCCGGAAGATGAGCCCGAGTCAGGCCCCCTCACGTTGGGGCTCAGGGCTCTGGAGAACAGACAGCTGCTGCCCAGGGGACGTTCGCGGAGGCGGTGTCACTGCTGTAGGAACAACATGGATGGGGAAGCATTTGCTCAAAGTTGGGGTGCAGGAAAAGGGAAGAGCATGAGGAGAAGCTTGACAGCCTCAAAGTACAGGGTGGGCTCTGGGAACCCCCACTGTCCAGTGTGACCACAGCTCAGGTTCCGTGGGGAGGCGTGCAGAAGGGTACAGTCCATGTCATGCCGATTACCAGAAGTCACAGTAGAAGGTCAGAAATGGTCACACTACTCCCAGGGGTGATGATGAAAACTGGATTCTGATGAATGGTTCAGGCCCTGCCAGGAGCATCTGAGAATACTGGAATGTGTGAGTCCATCAGAGGGTCTAAGCCTTAACCCAGGGCGGCGCTCCCTTCCAGCCTCCGTCACGGACATGCGTTCTAGACTGATGAGCATTTCTGGGGTTGAGGAAGCCACAGCTTTGGGAGGCGGCCTGTTACACAGCACCATTCTCCTCCCACCAGCCCCGAATCTGCCTTCCTGGAGCTTTCACTGGTCCCAGCTCTGCCCTCTGGGGTCCCCCAGAACTAGTCCCTTCCTTCTTCCCCAGAGTAGCCCTCCAGTGACTCACAGACAGTCCTCATCGACCTTCCCGGTCTTCTCTGCTCCAGGTGAACTCCCATCATTTCTTCTGGCCCATTTTCATTTGACGTGGACTCAACTCTCAATGCGGCCTTCCTGCGATGAGTTTTTCAAATATTAGAAGGGATGGAGAAAGGTCTACATTTCTTGATCCTATTTTCACAAGTGAGAAGATTATTTTGTGTGTTGGTGCACTTGTTTCCTGTAGCTCAAGTTAGCTGGTCTGAAACTCCAAGATATTTCCACCCAGAGAATTATAATCTGTCGTTCAAACAGAGAGAGGCGCTGTCTCATGTGTGAACACAGGAGGATGTCAGGTACGCACAGAGAGACTTCCAGTATGCAAGTGTTGAGTTGACAGGTTTCGGGTGCCCTGAGTTAGGTGTGCCCCCAGGTCAGTAGTAGTCACTGTTCCTCAGGGGAAAGTCTCATTCCAGTCCCATCCCCGTGTCCCATGACTCTCCCAAGCAGAGCCGAAGTTTCACAGTCTTATCTTGGGGAGAGTCAGGAAACTCATGGTAAAACACGCAAAGGAACGTTTATTCTTTTGGAGGAAATCTGCCTCTACTTGAATCTCAGAAGGATTCTTTTTCCCCCATCCCCCATTCCATGCCCACCAAGAAACCTCACCGTCTTGCCCTTTGGCTCACTTCCAGCCCCTCCTTAGAGACCCTTTTCTAGGATAAGAAAGGCCCTGCTGTGGGGACAGTTGCTGATGTGATGAGAAAAGACATGCCCTTTCTTGGGAGAGAGGAAAAAGCGATATTCGGTTTTCTCCACACAGGTCAGGTGGACTGACTGGCCCTACCTCAGAGTGGCACTTGTCCTGCCCTAGGAGATTTTCCTGGGGAACTGACCCTTGTCATGAAGTGCCAAGAGGAGGTACGACCAGTGGGACCTAGGATGGAGAGTGAGACTGGACTGGGGTGTCCAGCTCCCGTCTTCAGGATGGCCTGGCACTGTCCCACCTGTTCCTACTTTCATTCATGCCACCCTCCCTCCCACTCTGCCCACTGAAACCCTACCCTAGCTGAATGTTCAGCTCGAATGCTGCTGTCCCTGCTCTTCCCTGTTGGAAGTTGTTTTTCTCTGCTCTGGGCATTTTCATATAGCCCTTAACCACCCCGCTCAAATGGACCCTGTTCCAATCCATCTTGTGTTACCGCTTTATGCCAAGTGATGATACACTTATGCTCAAAGGCCTCATTTCCCCAATTACATTGCAGATTCCTGGGGGTCAGGGCCAGTGTCTTAGACAACTCTGTTCCCCAGAGGCACACAGTCAGTCCCAAACAACAGAACGGACCGTGGCACAGCCCGCACTCAGGAGGCTGCCCGGTGGAAGGAACTTCTGTGAACACTGTCAGCTGGCACAAGAGCACCACCTACTGCTGAGTGGTGGTTCCGAGGGGCACCACCCAGATGCTCTTGCTTAACTGGGCTGTTAGCACGCTTCATCCTGCAAGAGAGAGAGCTGGGGGCAGGGACTCCAGTCCTGGTCCTTTTAAACCAATCCGAGTGTGAGCAGATGAGGCGGCAATAGGAGTGGAAAGGAGAGGGGCACACCCTGGAGACAGTGATGGAAGGAAAATGGACGTCGGGGGGAGGAGGTCTCAGGTGGCTACGGCCTTCCTAGTAGGGTGGTGACAGTAGGATGGGAGGGGAAGAAAATCACAGACATTTTGGAAGAAGGATGGATCACTGAATTACACTCAGAGTGCGATTTCTTTTAAGACCCAGAAAAGTGAGAGAGGTGGTGGAGAAGGTTACTAAAAACGTTACCATGAGTTATCTGGTTACTGCACACCTGTCCTACTCTTAGGGACAATGACACTATCCACACACAGGAATTCACCTTAGTCTTCTGAATAAGAAATGGAGGGTTTTGTTTTTTGTTTTTTTTTTTTAAAAAAGGAGGGTTTTGAGGAGGGATTGAGCTCTTTTTTCCAAAAGTCCTCCTTGAGCTCCTGTAGGGTATGCTCTGGGAGCTGGAAGCATGACCAAGCACCTCCTCCTGAATGTGCCTGAACCGCACTCCTGCCTGGGCCCTCACGTGCCTGGGCCCCATTGCCGAGGCTGCTGCTGGAAGACGGGAGAAGGGGGACAGAAGAGCGCTACCTCTCTTCCTCAAGCCCATTTAGCACAGACCCCTGCCAGCCCAGCACCTGCCCCCTTCTCCCAGAGAGGGACTCCTGCAGGAGGACCACCTCCTCCTTAGCCCATGTGAAAATGTTTTCCCAGATGTGCAAGTGACTGGCACCGCCGGTTTTAGGATGCGTGGGAGGACTGGATGCGAACACATAGCAGACACTCCATTTTTGCAGTAACAATAATAGTTACCATTTACTGAGAGCATCCTGTATGCCAGGAACAAGCATTAGCTCATCTAAATTAACTTGCCAAGGACCAGATCTCAGTTTATGCCTAAATTTAGCTATGGGATAAAGTTGGGCACTATTTTCTTAGCTTGAATTAAGTAGGGCCTGACCTCTTCAATTCTACATTTTGGGAAGTGAGTGAAGCACATTCCCTCACTCTGTTCCTGAAAATATGTTATCAGCATCTGTGGGTCAGATGGAAGGAATTTGGCCCCATGGAGTCAATATCCTGGGGCTCTGACTCCTGGCTTGGTTGGTCCTGTTTCTCGTCTGCTTGACTTGCTGGCTCCTGGATGACCATTTCTTCCCCACAGCGGGATACTGTGTGTATTGCCAGTGCTGCAGGGGAGTCAGCCCATCCAGTGAACAGGCTGGAAATGTAAAAACAAACAAACAAAAAGCCCCTTATTTGAAGTCTGAAAATATTTACATTAATAATGGATTTGGTGGGACTTTTCATTACATCACTTAGCATGAGGAGGGCAAGAGCAAGGAGGGAGGCCTTTTAGGCCTAACATAAGCATGTCCTTCTTCAGGCAGAGCCGAGCGGCCACTCGTTTTCAAGGACAGTGTGATTTTAGCCTGAAGTTTTGCAGCCTGGGTTGCTCTAATCAGAAAGCAGCTACTTTTTGTGACTGCCAGCTTATCCTGGCATGGGAAGGAATTCACCTCATTCAGTATCTACTGTGTGTCATACACTGTGCTGGGTACCTTTCATGTGTTATCTCTTCCTTTATATTTATCTTCTTTGACCGAGACATTGAAGGGTTTGTGAGAAAAAGGAGTAAAGGGGGGGAGGGGAGGTAGATGGAGGTGGAGAACCCTAGTTAGTGAGAAGTCTGTAATGTGGTAGTTGATTTTGTTTGTGAGATCAGGGCTGGCTTGGACTCCCCTTTGCAATGAGATAAATGTTTGTCTATCTGGCGGCCTCAGTGTAGACATCCAGTTCAGGGTTAAAAGTGAATTTACCATGTCACTGCCCTTCAGTGCCATCCCACTGTGGCTGAATAAAGGCCCAGTTCTTCTGCCTCTCAACCTTTGCTCCTTTGTAACCTGGCACCCTCTTGTCACTCACCATCCCTTTTCACTACTCACTTCATCATTCCATGTTGTTATAAGTCTCCAGGACTTTGCTCAAGCTATTTTCTCTCATTAAGATGCCCTTCTCATCTATCCCTTCACCCAAATCCTGTTGTCTTTCAAGTTTTGTTCACCTATTGCCACCTTCTGGAAGCTATCCATGCTTTTCCTACCTCTGCCTCTACCAGATTGTACCAAGTGCTCCTCTGCTATCAGCTCATAGTATATACTTTTCACACTTGAAATTGACAGACTATTGAATACATTTGTCTCCCTCACTAGACTTTGACCTTGATCTTTTATCATCAGTTTCTAATTCAATGTCTGGAATACAGTGGGTATTCAATAAGTGAATAAAATATTATGCTAAGCATCATGAACATGACACTAGTTATATGAGGATGCTTCTGGCTACAAGAAACAAAAAACTAGACTTTGTTGCAGTGTTCATCTTCTAATCCATTTTGTTCCTTTCCCTCCTATTTTTTAAAGATGTTAATCATGGTTATTTTGAAAGTCCTATCTGCTAATTCATAGCCTGATCATCTCTGGGTCTGTTTGTATTGACTATTTTATTTTATGATTAGCAATCACCTTTCTCTGCTTCTTCATATATCTAGAAATTTATATTGTACACTGGATATTGTAAATGATATTCTTTTGTATAGACTCTTGATTAGGTTATCTTTCTCTAAATACTGTTAAATATTGTTCTGGGATGCAGTTAAATTATGGATAGATCTTGATCAAGTTGAGCCTTGGTTTAGTCTTTGCTGTGGCAGATCTAATTCCATCTTTTCATTAATCATAGGATATAGTCCTTATTCTTAGGATGTGGTTTTTACTCCTACAGCCTGGTATTTCTGGGGTCCCAAGTCGATGTCCAGAGTGTTCACCAAAGTCTCCCCACACTAAGACCTCCTAACATTTCCCCAGTACTGTGTAACCTCTGTGATTTCTGTTTAGCTCTCAGTATCCTCCACATCCCACAGCTGTTCTCTGCTAGATATTCTGGAGTTGTGCCTTGCATATGCAAAGCTTAGGATTTGGCCAAGGACCTGAAGGAAATTTTAATGAAGGTTTTTCAGGCTCCCTCCTATCCTATTACTGAAATTCCAACCACTTTACCAGCTCTGAACTCTAATCTCTGTTTTTTTCACACCCATGAAGACTGCTGCTTTCTTCTCAGCTCCTATTTTCTTGCTCCACAGTTTGGAAAATACCCTCAAGGAGAAAGCCAGTGTGAATATGGGGTTTAATGTATGCTTCCTTCCTTCAAGGATTGTTGGTCTATGTTGGTTGTTTACCAGTGCTTCAACTAGTTTATAGGTGAGCTAAATCTGATACAGCTACCCAGTGTTGGTCAGACCATAAATCTCCACATGCACCCTTTAAATTAAAATGCAAGTGCATCAGAATCACCTGGAGTGCACCTACTGAATCAGAATCTCAAAGGAAGGCCTAGGAAGCTATATATTTTTAAGAAAACACTTCAGATAGTGCTGAATGAAGGTTAGTGAACTACTGTGGTAGACACTGGAGTAGTGAGTTTGGAGGAAAGAGAAATCAGTATGGGCTCAGTTGGTCAAAGAAGGCATGAAGTGGAGGTGAGACTTGTATTTAGAAAGGTGGAAATAATTTGGATATTTGGGTGTGCAGCATTTCATGCGGGGTGAAGATGTGAGCATAAATATGGGGGTGGCAATGCGTATGGTATGATGTGTTTGCATGTCAGTGAATAGAATATGGCTGGAAAGGATGCTTGGTGTAGGACAGTGATGTGAAATTATAGGGAAAGGCAGATTTGGACTAGTCAGGGAGGAAGGGCACATCTTGAATGCCAGAATAAGGAGACTGAATTTTGCATTGCAGATGATAGCAGCAATAATTTTGTGTGATATATCTATATCTGTATCTGTATCTATATCTATGACTGAGGGAATGGCATAGTAAAAGCGGTATACTAGTGCAGAGTACTTGATGGGGGCAGATGGCTTGGTATAAGGGAGAAAATGGAGTTAGGGAGACCAGTAAGGAACTGATTGCAATAATCTAGGCAGGAGGCTTAGCGGTGAGTGGCAGCAGCAATGGAAAGTAAAGAGTATATTTCAGAGTGGTTTGAGGAAAGAAAGAACAAATGGGGTGAAGATGTGGGAAGTCAGGAGAAAGTAATGTTTTCATGGAAAAGACATAGCAGTTGGAGATGCTGTGTTCAGGAACATCAGGGGATATTCACATTGATTCCATAGGTACCATGTGACTGGGAATAGCCTGAAATTTAGGTGTGTAGTTGGGAGACAATTTGATAGTGGTTTAACAGCATAGACTTTGGAGTTATACAGACCTAGATATGAGTTTTCAATATGCCATTTGAGTTTTCATTATGTGAGCTTGGCCAAGTTGTTTAATCTTTTTGATTCTGTTTCTTTACTTACAAAAAGGTGGTGGTGACAGTATCTACTACCTGATCGGGCTGTTTTGAGGATTGAGATAGTGTGCGTAAATGTCATTGTGCAGAGCCTGGCACAGATTTACTCTTGTCAGTTATCTGGAAGTCAAGGGTAGAGGGCACCATGGAACACAGGAAATTATATGGGATTAAGGTTCAGATGGACACTAGATTCTAAATTTATCTCCATCACTTACAAGCTGTGTGATCTTCTGCAATTTACTTCCCCTCTTTGTACTGCGTGTTTACAATGGAATTAACAATACCTTTTTGTAGCATTATAAGGATGACGTGAGATAATCTACGGAGGTACTTGACACAGGGCCTGGCACGTGAAATAGGAAATACTATTTATGTTGTTGAAGTTGTGAGCCTGGGTGGATTTTCAAATGGACAGAGCCTGATGAATAAAGGGCAGAGGACTGATGGCCAAGTCTCGAGACTGTCACCGTAAGGGTGTGGGGGATGGGAAAAGAAGCCGTGAAGAATCAACAAGAGAAATGGAAGTGAGTTTGGATAAATCAGTGGAGGACTGGAAGATTGGTGAGCTTTCAGGATCAGAGTGTTTTGGTTGTTTTTGTCGCGCTGAGACCAGACATGGTGTGGCAAGGAAGAGAGCGCGGGTGTGTAAAAACGCTGGTTCTCCTGAGAGTTTAGTGTGGGGGTAGACCTGTGAAAGCAGGGGGGGAAGCGCATCATGTCTGCAGCCAGATGGCCTTGGAAAGGACCTTGTTAGAAGGCCAGAGTGGGGGTAGAATTTCAGAAAGGGCTACATTGGATCGAAGGGAAGAAGTGGCTGAATGAAGAAGAACTCAGAAAGGAGAAGATGATCGGTTTTCGATGTGGTTGCAGACTTAAGAAAGTATTAAAGGTAGGATCTATTACAGGGTAAGGAGAAAGTGGTTGGAGAGAAAACAAAGGCAGCAGGGGCAGAGTATGCTCCTGAAAATTTGGTGATGATGGGAAGGATAAACAGAATGAAGCTCTGAGCACATTAGAAGGTGGAGCAACAGGGTTAAGAGCATTCACACTGGAACAAGGCCTCCTGGGTTTGAATCTCAGCTCTGCCACTTCTTAGCTGTGTGGCATTGGGCAAGTTAATTAACCTCTCTGTGCTTTAGTTTCCCAATCTGTAAAATGGAGATGATAGTATTGGGGGTTAGTATTAGTGAGATAATTATGAGATCATTAAGAGGATTAAATGAGTTAACATATGTAAGGTGCTAGAACAATGCCTGGCACATAGTGAGCACTCAACAAACGGTAGTTGCTGTTACCATTATCATGACTGCTGCTATTGAGAGAAATCAAAAATGAGAAAGGAGGATGGAGAAAAGGAAGATAAAGAGAGACACAGCTGTACATACAGTTTGGCTCTGAAATATGGGTGCATCACCTACCAGGGAGTCTTCTTAGACTCTACTAAGTGTTCTGACTTACCAGACTACCGTGGGCCACCTTAGGCATGGATCTACTCGGGGTGACATGAGATGGGAACCATACCAGCAGGACCATCCGTGTGCAGTCCAGCTCAGGTGCAAGCAAACAAGATCCATGGAGGGCAGAAGCTGCTATGATTTAAAAACTCCGTGTCCCATGGGGGCCAATATGTTTTGTAACAACTGAATTGGCACAGCTTCCAGGGCCCCTGCAATGAACATGCCAGCTACAGGAGTCACCCCACTTAGGGAAGCCCAAAGTATGGTGTCCCATCGGTATTTATAGCTCATCGTTAGTCCTTCCCGTCAGATGCAGACGACCACTTGGAGGGTTGTTTTTACCACAGGCATGTTTAGTACTGTGTTGACACACATTATCTTCATCTATCTCCAGGAGAACAGAACTGGGATGTTAACTGAAGATCAGATTATCATGCAGAAGGGGAAATCTTTTTGTTAACCCCTTGCTCTCAGTGGGACATTTACATGTTTTATAGAGAAACCAGGACAGTGCTAGGATGTTAGATCCGAGACTTGGGAATTTGGGTATGGAGGGTGTAAGAAATGTGGTTGGGGATCCATAGCATATCTACAGGTCGGAGACACAGCCTGGCCTGTGAAATTGTTTGGTGACCTGGCTGATTCCTGAGGCCACATGATGAGGTCTCCCAGGTAACCTGGCTGAGCCATCCTCCTGGAGCAGCCAGGTTTATGGTGAAAGATAAAAAATAGCTTCTCTTTTATACAATATACTAAAGTCTGCCAGCTGGCCTGCCAAAATCCTAAAGGAAAACAGGCAGAGCCCAGAGAATCTTACCTCTCTCAATAGATACTTATTGACAACTACAGTCTATTGGGCACAAATCCCAACCACCTTCCCTATCTATAGATACCAGTGGAAAGATGTTCTCTCAGAACCTTGAGTTCCCTGGGCCTTCACGCCTTGCAAATTACAGAAGAGGCAAGGTGTCAAATTCCCTTCAGGCAAGAATTCCAGGAACCTAGAAACTAGGTTCGCATTTTGGGGAGTCATTTATATTTTCCTCTCCTTACTTCACTTTAGAAAACCAGGAAAGTTCAATCTCAGAAGAGTGGATAATTGAAAACCAGGTTGAAGGGGCGTAAGGATCCCGGGTCAGAACACACACGGAGTCTGTGTGTTGCCCTTTTTGCTCAAGGACATGTGCCCAGGGTCGGTTAGAATAAGTGGGGAAGTAGAATTGTAAAGTGGGGAAATCTGCTTTTTGTTCCCACCCACTTCTCATTTTAGGGCCTCTCTCCCTCTGTCTAGGACTCCTCTGTCACCCCGTTTTAGGATCTTATCCCTGTGTTGTGCTCACAAAGGACCTTGCTTCCTTACTGAGCTATTTCTGTAGTGGGATAAACTAATTCTAGGAGGGGTTGCAGGTATAATGCATTTTAATAGTAATGTCTCCTGAGTGATGAGAGCCAAAGGGATTGATGTCTAATAGTGAAAGAGTTGGGGTGTGTCAGAGAGGATGGGGAAGGGAGAGTTTGGAAGCAAGGCAGGAAGGAGTGAGACCCTGGGCAGGCCACACGGGGAGGGCAGGAGGGCATCAGTGCCCTCAGGCAAAGCCCTGAGAAGGGTGCGGGTCTCTGAGCCCTGTGCGGGCAAGGGTACCCGCACAGCCCCTGAGTGTATGTCGAGGTGGAGGCAGTGAGAGGATGCATGGGTGCCCTGGTCTGTGCAGCACCCTGTGTTTGTTCTGGGGCTACGTCTCCAAGAGTGTTGGGCTGTGGATGTGTTTGTGTTCGAGCTGCAGGTGTGAGTCCCATCAGCCCATGGTGATTTCTCAGTACGGTGACCCTACTGCAACTCTAAATCCACACCTTTCATCTGTTTTGTGCTCTAACTGAAAATATTGGGGAAATATATTCAATAGACTATGGTCACTCTGTGGATTTTTTAATCTACCGGGTATGCAGCCCTTAAAGCATGAAGCCATTGTCTTGTTCGAATCTCACGACTACTCCGCTAAGGTCGAAATAGTATAAATTGCTGCCCCTGTTTTACAGATAGGAAACAGGTTCAGACCAATAACCTCACTCGTCTAAGTTTATACAGCAGAATCTTCACTAGAACCCAGGTGTCCTGTGTGAAGCCTCTGTTCTTTGCACTCCAACACAGAATCCTCTTGCGGAATTGACTGCCATCGTTTCCAGATGTAGCAAGGTTCTCCTCAAGGAGTTGTTAGTACTCCAGGATACAGGCTTTTATGGATGGGTCACTGCAGTGCATGGTGAAAGATAAAACGCAGGGTATGGAGACACAGGGGATGTTGGAATGTCCATATTCAGGCAAAGAAAATCCATTGGATTGTCTTATGTCCTCTTAACTCATCGAAGCTGAATATGAGCAATTTAAAAACCAGTATAATCTATAATTACAGACAGTAGAAAATACTAATGGTTGGTGGTAAGGTGGTTTGACAGTTAAAAGTCTAAATCAGATACCATTGCTAAATTTGGCAAATGAGGACAATAAGCCCAAGATTCTTATTTAATATCTTTGCTCTATGAAATAGTTTATGCTTCACTAAAAAGAGAACAGAACAATAATGACCTTTTAGCTATCTCCATCTTTAAAAGAAAAGGGGGAAAATGTTCCTTGTTATTTTCCTAATTTGCATTTAAATAGATTCTTTGATCATTTGTTATATTGTAAGAATCGAATTTTTATATTTTCACTGAATTTTAGGATATAAAATTACTTAGCTTAGTTAAAAGCAAAACATGAAAAAGAAGGAAAAAATAAAAAAAGAAACAGAAAAACACCCAAGTAGCTTATATGTAACACCCATCTTCTTAACTAGACTAAACTATGTTGGTTTCCAAACAAAGAGATAAAATTTCATCATTTAGACATGAACCTTCTCTTAGAGGAATTTGTTATATTACATTTTGTTGAACCTACCATTTGTACCTTCTCAAAAAAAAAAAAATCAAAATCTTTGAAACCACTGTAGAGATTAGCTTTTCTTTAGATCTTTGGGTCAATCTAGTTCAAGTGCCTTCCAGAGAGCCCAATTCAAATAGATCAAATCCTAAACTGTTCTAGCTGGAAGGGAGTTTAGAAAGGGTCAGTTTGTCTAGAGATTAGCAATCGGAGAGCCTGTGGCCAACTCGAGTATTCATTCATTCATTCATTCATTCATTCACTCACTCACTCATGTTTATTGAGAGAAGTGGGGCTATTTGAATCAGCTGTCCCCAGGCACTGATGGGGCAGGGGTGAGGAGAGAGGAGGAGGCTGGGTGTTGGAGAGTTACTGACTCCATGTGAGGGATAGCACCTTACTTCAGCTGGAGCACCACAGAGTCCAGGGGGCTGCCTAGTGAGGGGTAACTGCCCCCTGTAGCCCAGACAGAGTGGAGGAGGTAGGGCAGTGTCCCAAGAGCCTGGTTCAACAGGCACTCAGCGACTGTGCGTTGGGTGGAATGAATGAATTCTAGACCCTAGGCTTCACTTCTCTGCCCATTGCCCATCTGTAAAGTGGGCCTGATGGATGCAGTGACATGAAGTGTGCAAATGGCCATTCTAAACTCTAATACACCAAACAAATGTCAGGGCTGAGGTGAAGAAGCCTCCTTTCTCTGGCTATTAATTAATGTCCATTTTCTCATTGACGTGCTTTTATTTCAAAGCCTTAAAAATGTAAGGTGTAGTGATGAATATGTGTTCTGATCCAGGAGACTCAATATAACTGTTTTTATTTTGAATGGAAAAAATACATTCTGTAAGTTTCCAAATGGTGCTAATTGTCAACCAGAATGCTCACCTCCGTTCTAAGAACCACTTATTCATTGCAAATGAGAAGTCCAGAAGTGAAGAGACATGCACATAGTCTTATGGGTAATTAGTGACAGATCCAGGCTTGGAACCAGCCTAGTCTTCATCCAGTTTGACTGCACACATGCACATGAGTGCACACACATACATACACGTGCATATGCACACACACACATGCATACATGCACATGGACATATTTTCTCTATGCAGTCAGTTCCACTGAATGCAACAGAAATAAAAATGACCCTCACGGACAGCCAGCCAGGCATGCAAGGGTGAGGATTATATACCATTAGGCAACAGATTCAGGCCCAGGGCAGACTTGAGATAGTCCCTTAGCAAACAGCCATGTTGGAGGGAGCCTAGTTCCTGATATCACATGGTACCATCTGGTCCTCAGAGCAGGTCTTTTTCTCTGGGCCTGAGATGCGTGTCACCTCTTTGGAATGCTGCCTCCAGCACAGCTGAAATTTCCCAGAATGCCCAGCCTCTGGAGAGCAGCTCCTCTGCTCCAACGTGGAATGCAGAATCGGGTTGTGGAATGGCATGTGCTCAGACCCCATGCTGTGAGGAGCCCATTCAAAGAGGTGCAAAGTTCCTCTAGTACTTTCTGTCTGGTGTGTCTTTTAACTCACGTTTCTTAGTGCTTTCTACTCTGACTGGCCCGTGTTCAGCACCCCTTGCTCTGTAGTCCAGCAGAGACCTGGCTGGGCCATCCAATCATTCTGAAACTAGCCCATTACTCTTCTGCTTATTTGCATTTCTAAATAGCGTTTAACAGAAAATATAGGGAAGGTAACTTCTTGGCCACTGATTTAGCCAACAATGTATGTGGAGTGAGCTCTTTTCATCACGAGTTGCAAGAACTTCAGGCACTTCAGATTTTCATGTACTCTATTGATTCTTTTGTCAATAAGGAAAAGAGATGAGAAATTATTTTAAAATAGGGTTGAAAGGCAGACATTTTACGATCAAAGATTAAAGAATGAGATTCTTCCAAATCCCGGGGCACTTATTTTCTTTTCCCTCTGGTACTTCATAGTAATTTTTGTGTTTAATCCTCATCCAAGGATATGCTTCTATTGATTTTTTAGAGAGAGAGGAAGGGAGAGAGAGAGGGAGCAAGAGAAACATCGATGTGAGAGAAACATCGATTGGCTGCCTCCCGTATGCATCCCAACTGGGGATCGAACCTGCAACCGAGGTATGTGCTCTAACCGGAATCAAATCCACGACCTTTTGGTGTATGGGACAATGCTCCAGCCAACTGAGCAACTCAAGGCCTTAATAATACTTTTTAAGAAACAAAAGCCCTGCCCTGGTGTCTACAATGTGGGGCTGGCCATGGTTAGCAGACCCAGGATGGTGCACACAACAGATATGGGCCCAGCCTCTCCAGGAGCCCCCAGCCTGAACTGTTCTCTGCCACTTGCAAGTAAAGAATGATACCTTATCCTCTATTATATGTATAGGTAGCCAGAAGTGATCCGGGTAATTCAAAAGGGAAAATCATCTCCAAATCATGCACGTTTGCCTTCAGAAGGTGACTTTTATACCTAGGTACGAGTTTTCACAGCCTCGATGCTTCTCTCCTGACCTCCAGACACGTAACCTAACTGCCAACAGGGCACCTCCAGTTGAAACTATCATCGCCTCTCAAATTCAGCACATCTAAAACTGACCCACTGCCTCCCAACCCACCCCAGCCTCTTACCCTTCTCTTTAGGGAGCCCCTGTGGTGGCAACTTTTCTTTAAGGACTCAGAGCACCATGCCGGACACCTAAGCTCTTCCTTGCCCTTCCCCCCAAGCAATAGTGAGTCCTCAGTCCGGTTCCTAGTAGATCCCAAGTTGGCCCACTTCTCGGACTCCCCTGCCACTCCCCTAATCCCGGTCTCCGGGTTCTCACCCTCTTGCACCAGGATTTCTGAAACAGCCTCCTAACCATTCTCTCTGCCCCCATCCCACCCCTCCCATCCACATCCCACACTGTTATGAACACTCATATCACACCTCACTGCTCAACTTCAAACCTCCACCGACATCTTAACTGCCCCCAGTGTATGGTCCAGTTTTCTGAAGCCTGTGTTCAGGGCTCTTCAAGGTCAGCCATCCCAGCCCCATGTTCTCCTCATGTTGGGCTCCGGAAGCACAGACGAGGTGTTTGCAGGGCCCTGGACACACTGGGCTACCCCACAGTCCTGTCCCTTTGATCTCTCCTTTGCCTGGAGCTCGCATCCTACTCATCTTCACTTGGCTCATTCCTACCTGAGTGAAGCCTCAACTCAGGTGTCACCTGCTCTGGGAGCCTCTGTTCTCCCCTGCCCCACGCCATCAAGGGTGGGTGCTACCTTGATAGACCATATCGGCCTTATTCCTGATAGATCTTTTTTCCGAGTTGTGATTTTAATCAAGTCTTATGCAAGTTGTACTAACAATGTATCTGAGTCCATGTCTGCTTTCCACACGGGCCTTTCAGCCACTTGAACTCAAGAACCACATTTTAATCATTTGTGCCTTTTGTTGGCTTGGACAGTGCCTGGCACACAGCGAGTGTCCCTTAAATGTTGGTTGAGTGTAACTGAAAAAGTAAATTTGCTTTTCTGTTGAAAAGGAAATAATGAATGAGTCTGTGGTTGTGTTTCCAGGAAAGCTTGCATGATCTTTGTAGCTTCTCCAGCCTGCACCTGTGCTCAGCTTCTGCAAATGAGCTGCAAACCTTGGCCCATCCCAAACTGCAGAGCGTCAGTTCCACGCATTGCCCTTCTCCAAAGGTTCCACACCTTTCCACACCTATCACAAGACTGATCTGGGCAGAAACTGACAGAAAATCCAACTTAAATAGGCTTGAATAATAAAGAAGATTTCTTTTTCTTTCTTTCTTTTTCTTTTTTTAATCTTCACCTGAGGATGTTTTTCTATTTATCTTTAGATAGAGTGGGAGGGAGGGGGAGAGAGAGAGAGAGAAACATTGATGTGAGAGGGACACATCAAGTGGCTGCCTCCCGCACGACCCCGACCAGGGCCGGGGACAGACTGCAACTGAGGTACGTGTCCTTGACCAGAATCGAACCCGAGACTCATTGGTCCACGGGCCAATGCTCCAACCGCTGAGCCAACCCGGCCAGGGCTAAAGAGGATTTCACTCAGGTACTCAGAAGTCCAGGGACAAGGTAGGCTCAGGCAGGGCTCTGCCTGTGTTTCCTGCCGTTGTTTTGGCTACACCCTTTCTCTGCCCACTGGCTTCACACTCAAGCTGCCAACAAAGTGGCAGTTTGAGGCTCCGCGTCACAGTGACAGTGTCAGAGGAAGTGAGGTTGTAGCTAAAGAACTCGAGTTCTGTTTTCCCAGAAACTTCCAGCCGACTTCCCCTCATGTCTTATTGTACTGAATTGGATAACATTCCTATATCTGAGAAAATCCCATTGCCCGGGAAAAGTTGTATTCACTGAGTGGCTCAGATCTGGTGTCCTGAGAGGGGATCACCCTCACAGTGACCAGGCGCTCCTCTGGGGCTGGGGTTCTGCCCTGCGACCTTTAAGGCATGCAGCTGTCTGGGAGAAGCCTAAATGAACACCGGGGTGCAGAGCTACAGGGGAGAAAATCGCTTCATGTCCACTGTGCCAAGCAGTGCTTACTGTACCCTTAGAATCTTCTGATTCCTGATGGGTTATAGCAGAACCCCTGCACTTGTGAGTCCGTGGAGTTACAACAAAGTTGATTGAGTTCAGAATTGATTCAGCGAAGTGTGTGGTTGGTCACTGTGTACGTGGCATGTTAGTATGGCCTGTTGCTTTCAACAGGTTTTCTCTCCTCTGTTGGGGCAGTCGGAAATAGATCAAGTCTCCCAGCTTGTTCCTTCATCACCTGTCCCTAAAGCATGCATGGGGCCCTTTGGAGGCTTTCTAAAGTTTTTACAAAGGGGAAGTAACTGATGATAGTAAATCGCTTTCACCCCCACCTCCCTGATCCTCTTACTCTTTTTATATTAGGCTCTGTAGAGAAATGCAGAGGTCTACACTGGGTCCTTATGCTAAAAGTGAGGGCCCTCCTAGGAAACCAGGCTGTGGACCACCCAACTCAAAGCGATGATTCGTTCTCACTGGGAACCAGCAGGAGGGCTTTTTTTTCTTCCAGTAGCTGTAAACGTTTTGCACTCTTGGCCCCATGACCCTTCTGATTACTCTGTATGATCTTGTCCCCTCTAGATGTTCGACTGGATAAGCCACAACAAGGAGTTATTCCTCCAGAGCCATACGGAGATCGGAGTCAGCTACCAGCATGCTCTCGACCTCCAAACGCAGCACAATCACTTCGCCATGAACTCCATGGTGAGTGGGGCACCTGCTCTCAGCACTGCCTCTGGGGGCAGGAGGGTGGGGAAGGGAGGGAACCGAGGGGAGGATGAGAAGACTTCCAGCCTGAGTAAGAAGGAAGAACTCAGTGTGTGGAACCTTTAGCATCCTGTTTTCCAGGATGGGGACATGTGCAGGACATGTGGCCAGCCAGCTGTTCTGTAGCGGATCATGGCCCATTTCTGCCTCCGGACCTTGCTTTACAAGGTGAAAGAAATGTGCTGGGGTTGTAGAAGGCATTAGCTCAGTGCAAGACTGGAAGGAAGAGTCTCCAGTTCCATACTGCTGACTTAACCAACTAGCACGTGTGAGTCACTGAGCTGGGATGGTGAAGGACCTCAGGCTATGGCACACTGGAAACGGTTAAGTGAATCGGGGCTGTTTAGACTGGAGAGGAAGAGCCTAAAGGGATACACAGTTGCTGCCTTCAGACATGTGAAGGACTACCTTGGACAGAAGAGGATGGAATTGCCTTGTCTTGGAAGCATAACTGTCTGGGGGACAGCAATTGGAGGGGGAGGCAGGACATGACTCAGGGGGAAGGGATGCATTGTGAATTACTGAGCTCCCCATCATGGGCGGTGTTCAAGCAGACACTGAATTTAGAGAGGAATATTTGCTAGCTGTGTGGCCATAGGATTTATCTCTCTGTACTTCAGTTTCTTCATCTATAAAATGGAAATAATAATACCTACCTTATAGAGTTGTAAGTATTCAGTGAGTTAGTTGTAAGGTGGTTGGAACTGTGCCTGATACATAGTAAATTATCAGTCATTATTGGTATTATGATAACAATGATGATGATGTAGGAACCTAGTTCAGATAACACCTGTGAGCCCTCATAAAGCTAACACTTTAGGATACTATTTTTTTCCATGTGGTCACTCTAAGACTTCATTTCAAAATCTTGTCTGCCCCTTGAACACAGGTATTGTATTTGAAATGCCTGCAACCTAAGTGTGCATCTCTCTTCCTGCTTGTACTGCTGATCCAAAAGAATAGCTCCACCATTCCCCATGTATCTGAACAAAAAGACACCTTATCATTTTAGCCGGTGACGCTGGTAGGGGAGCAAGTGTTAGAAAAACAGAAACATAGAGGATCCCGGAGGCCAGGAAGAAAGAGAATTTCATTTTCTAGCAGGTTGTTTTAAATATGCAACACACTGGACTTAAAGTACTGAAGAAGAAATAATCCTGGCCTCAGGTTGTTCAGTGTGTAGTTGGGGAGCTAATCAGACAATCATGGCGCAGCTTGGCGTGTTGCCATGATGATATACTGCGTTAACCAAGAACCTTACAATCTCAGTGGTTTAAAACAACAGGGGTTTACTTCTTGCTCCTACCACATGCCTGTCACTGGCTGATGGGAGGCCTGCTCATCACAGTCATGCAGGGACCTGGGCTGATGGAGCAGCCACCATCTCAGGTGCTGCCAGTTGTCTCGCCGGACGAAACATGTGCTCTGCAACCATCCGCTTAGAAGTGACACCTGCCACTTTCACTCATATTTAATTAGCCAGCACCAGTCCCAAAGCCACATCTCATTTTGTCGGTGGAAGTGCATGGTCCTATCACGTGCTGGGGAGGAGAGAGTCGGATATTTGTGAATAGCCCTAATGCCTAGCACAGGGAGCCATTGCGAGATGTAAGGTAGAGATGAACATCAGGAGATTTGCATAGAAAGATAACTCAGGCTGCAGAACGGAAGGTTGTGGGCCCAGGCAGGGAAAACATCAACATTGATTTTGTTATCAGTTCTGGCCACAGCCGTCTTGTGTCTTCATCTAAATGTAAAGAATCATTGCCTTCCAACTAGACTCCTATAATTATGTCTTATCCCTGGCTCTCACTTTAGTCACAGAGGAGCAAAGCAATTGATCACAGGTGATTAAGGGTGTGAACTCAAATCCAGTCAAGTCTGATTCTCTGGGTGCCTTGTGGATTTCCCCTGGTGAATTGTACCAATTCTGTGCCAGAATCTTCGTGTCACCCATCTGCCTGGCCCTCAGGCAGACACACTCATTTTAATAAGAAGCAAAGACAAACATAATTAGGGAGGTAAGTCTGCCACCAAGCCCCTTAAAACAGTGAACTACATAGCTAAATAGAAAGAGCCTTTGGTTTTGAATTATCTGCACCACTGCTCGTCTCTGTTAACATGGATGACAGTTAGTGGCACATCAAAAACCTTTCCTCTGACAAACTTACTTTTGAAGTCTCCATATTCAGGACAAAAATGAGGGAGAAAATGTACTGAAGGGAAGCATCTTCTGGAGCTGGGAGAGAAGGAAGAAGAGATGTAATATACAACAGCCAATTAGCCTATTCCAGCCTATCTTGAAGTCTCCCACCCCCTGAATATGTGCAGTGCTCTGGTACTCAGAGGCTGAAGCCTGATTAGGCTGGATCTCCTCTCTGGCTGCAGGGCAAGGGAAGGGAAATCCCAGGGCTGTTTGATCAACTTGCCTAGGCACCTGTGCTTTATAAACACAGCCGTGCTTTTGTTAACTGGGAGGTATACAGGTTTGTTATTAAAAGGAACTTCCACAAAGAGGGATGTCAGCATCCCAAACAGGTGAAAGGAGGGAATTACAGACTCCTTTTCTCTGGCCAGAGTGATGGATGTTGCTGCCAAGAAACAGATGAATACAAGCAGCTACTGCTGGGCCCAGCGACTGCAGGAATGATCAGTTACTCCGGGGAACTGAGAATGTGGATTGTTCTGTAGATTCACTGAGGCTTTTCTGTTTCTGTTCTTGGAAGTTATGCACACACCTGTACACTCAGCCACATGTCTTTCCACGTAAAGGTATATACACGTAGCATACTTTGTTTCAGGCTACATGTGATTTCTTTGGTATTGAATCCTGTTTTATAACTGGAATAGGCCAGTGACTTCTTACCTCACGGAGAGGTCACAGACCCCTTTGAAATCTAATGAAGGCGGTGGGTCTTCTCCCTAGAGAAATGTATAAATGAACAAAATTTTAAAAAGATAATGTCAGAGAATTCAAGGGAATCTTAAAGCTTGTCAATCAACCTCCCAAATTTAAGGTCCCAAGAGCCTAATGACGTTATTCACATGTTCCACAAATAATTAAGGATCGGACCTTGCACTGGATGTTGGGCATGTAGTGGTGAGTAAGAGAGGGAGAGATGGTCTGTTCCATGGAGGTTCCAGTGGGAAGACAGATATTAAATATAAAATCTAATATGAAAATATAATTAGAACCAGTAAGTTTTATGTTGGCAGAGTAAGGGACGCTATGATAGACTATAACAAAAAGGTTCGATTTAAATGAAGGGAGGTCAGGTGTATTTTTCAATCAATTATCAGTACCAATTTGCTCATTATTCACTCATTGATAGTAATTTATGATCTGTGAATTAACTATATAATGTACCAAAGAACCTGTAATTTAAAGAAGCTCTAGCTATATTGTTTTGTAAATGAAAATTACCAATTTATGATTTATCTGTTTCCTAAGATTTGTTTTCATGTGTCTAGGATTGTATACGGTTAAAGACCCAACTCCAGCTAAGATGACCATTACTGACAAATAATTGCATATCATTACATCATGGAGGAAAAATCAGATATTTCCTAAATTTCATCTATGAATCGGTACCGATAAAAGCTATCAATTGTTAACATGCCAGGAGTGTGGGAGTGATACCCAACTGAGTATGGTATTTGAGCAAAATAAAAGAAAAAGGTTAAAATTGGTTTGGTTTTGGCTTTTTGTCTAACATATTTTTTACAGTTCCCACTGGAGAGTCCTAGTCTTTTGATCTTTAAAAAATAAATAATAATGATAACCCACCTACTAAACCCAGTAGGGAAATACTCTCTGGCTTCTTATAGTGCCTCACAAAGCCAGGCTTCTTGAGTTCCCTGGGGCTCTCCTCTCTTTTAATTATATCTTCTGTTGTGGAAGCCTTTATCACAAATTCTCCTTCTCCTAAGTGTGGCCTTCTCCTCTGATGGGAGTGTGGGCAGATGGAAGTAAGGGTTGGGTTGTAATATGCAACGTAACAATCATTTAGCCATCCAGTTTAGTTCTTTATGAAAAAGTCACAGGAGTACATGCAAACATAACACAGCCTTATTTACAATTTTAATTAGCCAGTTCTTTGGAGAAAAATAAATTGCTAATGGTTTCTGTCTAGAATTTTAAAATATGAAATAATATTCATTTTCTATTAGTATGACTATGAGGATTCACATTAGTGATAACCGTGTGCAGCTAGGAGTAGGAATCATTTCTGCTGTGGCATGTTTGATAGCTGCTTTAATCCTATTAATTTTCTTACCAGAGGCACATATTGCCACTTGATGGTGTGCAAATCAGACCAATTGCAACAAAGCCTGTAGTGCTCTCTCTTTGTTTTGAGGGATGGGTACAAATGGTAGCACCAAGGAAAGGTCAGACCTAGTGCAAGAGAAATAAAGATTCTGAAGTAAGTTTCCTGATCTCAATCTGAGAAGCTTTGATCTGGGGTCCTCTGTCATCTTTGATTCTTGGCAGCCCTAAACTATGATTCTGAAGCACTTCCCCAATCCCAAACAGGCAGCACTTTTTATAATGACACTGTTTCTAAATTTTGGTGTGTAAACACACACACATACACACGCCATTGTGATGTTTAATTAGCTAGCATTTGACCCTGCCATAGTTGCAAAGCCCCATTATAAACATAGAACTTATCAAAAAAAGAAGAAATCAATTTTATCTGGTGTTATCTTTTTAGTATAATTTTTTTCCAATGAACCATGTGGTGAGCTTGCTAAGAATGCAAATTTCTTTGTGGCTTGCACCACAGTCTATAAAATTGTAATTTCTGGGGGATGGGGCCCTAGGAACCTAAATTTTTAACAAGTTCCCCGGGTGATTTATTATGCACATCGAGGTTAGAGAACTGTTGTTCTGTGGGTAACTATACATATAAATTCGTTATGTACTAAAAGCATCACAAGTTCTGAAAGACAGTCTACTTTGGGCAAGACAGCATAAGGAGCTCCACAGACCTGCTCACCAGTGAAACTGGTGAAAATGATTTAAAAACAGTTGAAGTCTCTGGAAATGGTCCTAAGTGCATACAGCAAATGAAGGAACATTTATTCAAGAAAATCTACTAAACCTCAATAAGAACAATGAGTCAGTGGTATTTGAACCGAGACCCACTCTCTCCCTCTCTCATCCCAGCTCAGTAACATGGAAAGTCCACTCCAGATTGTCACAACCAAGGACACAGGGCTCCCTTTCTCCCTGAGCTCCCAGTTGAAGGACTGTCTTTCCAAATGGGGCATTTCTTATTCTGCTCCAAACTACCTGTTGCTACAGCTAAGTCCTGGGTGAATGTGGCTGAGAGCTGGGAACTCCTTCTGCCTAGTCCCCACTCTTGGAACAGAAACTCTACCATAGGCGCAACACTGCTGAGAATTCTAGAGTTCCGATTGCCCTTGCCTCAGCTTGTCCTGTAGAGCCATGCTGGAGAGGCAAGCCAAGAAGACCCCCCTCTGAGGCTACTCTCTCCCCTCCATTGAGTGTTCAGCTCTTAAAGTGGGGGTATCACTCAGGGAAGCACATCATTTTCCCTAATGCCAGCTCCAGAGCCATGGCTCAGAGAATTCTGCCTGGGGGTAGAAGCTGTAATACAGAGAGTGCCAAATCTTTCCCCAAAGCAACTGACTTCATTTGCACCTGAGAGTGGAAAAGTTCAAACCAACAGCACTCTCAAAAATGCCCTTAGGGAGGCTCTGGTGAAAGGCAATTGGGAGAAGATTGGTAGAGTCGTTGGAGATACAGGATAAATGGTTGGCATGCTAGTTCACCAGAGAGAACTGGGGAAAGAGACCTCCTGGGACCAGAACAAATCCCAAGCACTGACCAAGCACTATCCCTTCAAAGGAGCCCAAATTTGGTGGGATAAGTTTGTGGAGGAATTTATGCCCCAGGACACTCTTGAAAACAATAATCATCTGGAAATCAGTGGAATTTAACAGCTGGGTGTGGTCAGGGAAAGAGAAAGTTAAAGAGAGCACTGCCAACACCACTTCATCCCAGGGTGACTTTGGCATACCCAAGGCAGCACCCCCTAAGGAGCAACATCAGAGGTTTCCACTATGGGGGCTGAGGTGGAGATAGACTTCACTAAAACAATCCAGCCAGTTAGTAAACAAATAAGTAAGAAAGTAACAGCCCCAGAAGTGGGGGGACCAGTAACCAGAGTTGCTACAGTATGCTATCTAAAATGTCTAGTTTCCAACAAAAATTATAAGGCATGCAAAGAAACAGAAAATTATAACCAAGGGTGGTGGTGGGGGGGGGAAACAGGGGGACCGGAAAGTAATGTCGTTTCTGCACATTTCAATATTCGGTTGTCATTTATCAGCTCATTGTGGACTTCAAAATCGTGCCAAAGACATTTTAAGGTTAGAGTGACTTGTTTACTCGTAAATAATTAAACCTTAATTTTTGTGTGTGCAATTTATAGTGAAATGGCCAGCCAAATACCAGAAGAGGTACATAACCGTCATTGTATGCTTTTTGAATTTCACAAGGGTAGTAATGCAGCAGTTGCTACCAAAAACATTTACAATGTTTATCCAAGTGCATTAGACATTCGTAAATGCAAAAGGTGGTTTTCGAAGTTCAAATCCGGTAATTTTGATCTTTCTGACTCGTATCGATCAGGAAGACCAACAGCTTTAGACAATGACATGTTAAGGGTGGAAGGGGAAGCAAATCCATGTCAGACAATTGAAGAACTGTCAAACACTCTTAACCAAACTTGGTTGACCATCCAAGAACATTTGCAGCAGATTGGTAAAGTAAGTAGAGCAGGTGTTTGGGTCCCGCATAATCAATCTGTCCGAAGAAAACAAAGCTAACCGGTCCACCACATGCAACTTATTGCTTCAGCGGCACAATACAGAAGCGTTTTTTGACCGCTTGATCACTGGAGATGAAAAATGGGTCCTCTGTGATAATCCAAAACTCAAAAGGCAGTGGCTCTCTCTGAAGGAATCACCACGAAGTACAGCTAAGCCAGGTTTACACCCCAAAAAGGCACTTTTGTGTGTTTGATGGAGTGTTCATGGGGTTGTTCATTTTGAAGCGCTGAAACCTGGACAAACTGAATGCAGACCTTTTCTGTGAACAATTGGATCGAGTAAATCAATCTTTAATTGAAAAATGCCCAGCGATTGTCACCAGAAAATGCGTTATTCTGCAACACAATAATGCAAAACTGCACTGTGCAAGACGAACCCTGGAAAAAATTAATGAATTGGGGTGGAGGTATTGCCTCACCCACCATACTCGCCCGATATTGCACCATCGGATTTCCATTTATTCCGATCGCTACAACATTTTCTAAGTGGCAAAAAATTTGACAATTTGGATGATGTCCAAAATGCCATCTCCAGATATTTTGCTCAAAAACCAATTGATTTTTATCGATCCGACATTGAAAATTTGCACACTAGATGGCAAAAGGTTGTTGATAACGAGGGTGATTACATCACTGATTAAAAATAAAAACTTGTTAAAATTTTATCTGTTTGAATTAATGTCGTAAAAACACGACATTACTTTCCAGTCCCCCTAATAAAAAGCAGGCAACAGAAACTGTGAGGGCCACTAATTGCCAGATTTAACAAGGACATCAGAATAGCCATTATAAATGTTTGTTTAAAAAAACAAAACTAAAGGAATTAAAGAAGTAAAGGAAGTTATAATGACAATGTCTTATCAAACAGAGAATATCAATAAAAATAAAAAAGAACCAAAAGGGAAAATGCAATCACTGAAATGAAAAATTCACTAGGAGCTCAACAGTAGATTTGAATTGGCAGAAGAAAGAATTAGCAACCTTTAATAGCAATTCCTCAATCTGAAGAACAGAGAGGAAAACAGAATGAACAGAGTCTCAGAAAAATATGGGACACCATTTAAGGTATTATCATATGCATGATAGGAGTACTAGAAGGTGGGAAGGGAGAGAGAAAGAAATATAAAATATATTAAAAGAAATAATAGCTGAAATGTTTCAAATATATTGAAAAACATTAATCAATGCAGCTGGGAAACTCAAGGAACTCCACATAGGATAAATTCAAAGAGATTCATAAACAGAGACATCATAGTAAAAGTACTGAAAGACAAAGACAAGGAGAAAATCTGGGAAGCACCAAGAGAAAAGTGATTTGGCACAGGGAATCCCAATAAGAGGAATGGCTGATTTCTCGTCAGAAACAGTGGAGCCCAGAAGGAAGTGGGATAATATATTCAAAGTGCTCAAAAAAACTGTCAACCAAGAGTCCTATAATACAGCAAATCTTTCAAAAGTGAAGTGAAATAAAGATATTCCCAGATAAACAAATACTGTGAAAATTTGTTGCTAGCAGACACAGCTTATAAGAAATAATAAAGGAAGTTTTCTAGGATGAAAGCAAGTGACCCCAGACAGTAATTTGAATTTACACAAAAACACAAAGAGCACCAGTAAAGTAATTATGCAACTATAAGAGACAACATAAATTCATATTTGTTTTTTATTCTCTTATCAGATTTTAAAGTTCATTGTATAAAATATACTACTGGGCCTCTACATGTAAAAATATAATATATTTGTTAGTAATAGAACAAGGCAGGTGAATGAGAACAAAGCTGTACTGAACTAAGGAAATTATCCTGTATGGTAACTTGAGTCCACAGGAACAAATGAAATGATAAATAAGGAAAATATAACAAAAGCTGTAAACATATATATACTCTGCTTTCTTGTCTCAGCTTCTTTAAAAGACATACAATGATAAAAAGTGATCATTATAATGATCTAATGTTGAGTTTATAACATTTATAGATGTAACATATAATAACAATGTCACAAAAAGTGGGGGAAGGGAATAAAGCTATGTAAAAGTAACATTTTTATATCTCACTGGAATTAAGTTAGTATACATCGGCAACTGATTCTGATAAGATGTTCATGGTAAACCCTAGAGCAACAGCTAAGAAAATAACTAAAAATCATAGTGTAAAAATCCAGTGAAGATATTAAAATGCTATATTATAACATATTCACTTAATGAAAAAGAAAGCAGTATAGGAGGAATAAGGCATAAAAAAAGACATGTAATGTATAGAAAAAAATTTCAATGGCAGATATAAACCCAACCATATCAATAATAAAATTAAATGTGAAAGGATTAAGCAATCGTCTAGTCCAGGGGTGGAGATATTTGGATATTTATAACATCATTCTCGGGCCATATAAAATTTTCAACTTAAAAATTAGCCTTCTATATTTGGCCAACCATTTAATTAACTCACCCTTAATTTGATGGCTGGAACTGCTTCTCTTTGGCGAGGTGTGTGATGTTAGCTGGTATTGATGATGTTGCTACTCGTGCTTTTCCAGGTTTGTGTCGGTCAGTGTGGAGCACAGTTGACTCTTTGCGATGGTAAATTTTGAAAAGAACTGCTGGCAGCAGTAAGCTGTTCTGAACACAGATGCATATTTCAATGCATGTCTCCTCAAAGTGGGAAATGCATCATTGCTCATGTAACGTTTATAGAACTCAAGCAGTGGGAGGTTGTACCTAGCTTTCAGCTCATCATCGCTTTGCAGCTGAATGATTTCATGTTGTAGGTTATCAGGCACATCAACTGGTTCCACATTGAATGGTGTAGCAAAGATGTTCAATTCCATTTGTTTTCTTTTCACCTCCTTGAATCTTTCATTAAATGCTTCAATTAGTTTCGCACGTTCACCAGCATATTCAAGTGTCATAGAAGGCTTTTGTCCTTCCAGAGTGGGGAAATGCACCATGTTATTCCTTTTGAGTTGCATTTTCCACAGCCTTAACTTAGCTTCAAATGATTTTACATTTGAAAGCAGGGAGCTGAGAAGCTGGCTGGGGCTCTGCAGCTTGACGTTCAGCTCTGAGAGGGACTTGGTAATGTCCACCATGAACGCTAAATCACACAGCCACTTGCCATCATTGAGTTCCCTGACAGGTTTTCCCTTCATCTCCATGAACTACTTGACTTTATCCCGAAGTTCCTAAAACCTCATGAGCATGTCCCCACGACTCAGCCACCACAATTCACAGTGATAAACAAGATCACCGTACTCAGGGTCAAGATCATTCAGTAACTCCTTAAACTGGCGGCTGTTAAACCCTCTGCTTTTAACAAAATGTATGCATGACACCACTGTTCATATCACATTGTTGAGCCACGACAACTGTGCACAGACGTTCTTGGTGTATGATGCAGTGGCATATAATTAAATCACTTGGATAAAACTGAGACGATTCAATTATTTCTTGACAAATGCAATTAACCCTTTTTCTGAGCCAACTATGGCTGGAGCTCTATCTGTAGTAAGGCCACTGAACTTTTCCAATGTTAGCTTAAGTTTTCTCATTGATAAAACAAGTCTCTCAAACAAGTCCTCACCTCTTGCAGTGCCATGCACGGCTTCCAGTGACAGCAGTTCCTCTCGCATGTCAAACTCTGCAGTTATCCCAGGAACGAAAACGGCCAGTTGGGCAGTATTTGTTATGTCTGTTGTCTCGTCACAAGCCCAAAAGAGAAATTGGAAATCTCTTGCAGAATCCTTCGGTGTTTTTTCAATATCTTGTGCTAAGTCAGTAATCCGATCTGAGACGGTTCTCTGAGACAAACTAACGCTGAAACAATTTCACTTTGTCTCGTGCTAACAACTCCTCAGCGACAACCACGCACTCATTCACAAACTCTCCCTCTACATGAGGCCTCAGCTTCTTTGCCATTAGCTTGCTCACTACATAACTTGTCTGAATAACATTGTTTCTGTCACAACGGATTCCAAACTCCGTTGAAGAGCATTGATTTTATCCAGATGCATTTGTCCTCCCAATTCATTGTTTAGCATGTTGTGAGCTGTAATGATGCTCCAGATTGGCTTTTTTCATTACTGCTAATGTATCACCACAAAGTAAGCACACAGGTTTGCCTTTGACTTCAACAAAAAAATAATTATTTGTCCATTTCTCTTGGAAAGATGGACATTCTTCATCAACTTTTCTTTGTAGTCGCCATTTGTAGGATGTCACACCAGTTAAGTTTTAATAACTATCCAATGTGTGTCGCCAGCGATGCAATATTTGCTTTGATTGCTGGTCTAATCCTGCATCTTGGATTTGAAACATATAAAGAAGTTGACAACATCATCGTTAATCATTGGAGGCAAGGTCATCAACATCAAGCAGAATTGTCTCATTGTATCTCGTCTCATCCTCACCGGATTGCCATAACTTTGCCACAGTGTGTTAATACTTTCTCAGCGTGTACATTCCCAGCCTGCCTGGCACTGACTGTCCTCTGAGTCACCGCAATACAGGGCAGCCAATGAGAAGCATACGTGTCTGTCCCATCATGTACTCGTATGTGTCCTGTCTATCCTGTAATGGACGTTACTTGCTTGTCCTCAAAATTTATGTTATTATTATTATTCACATAAGATAAATGTATGTTGCTATAAAAAAAGCTCCTAGATTTATTGAATTTCGAGTTCCGCCTGCGATTGCCTTGGCAGGGCCAGACCAAATGATTTCACGGGCTTTATATGGCCAAACATTCCCTACCCCTGGTCTAGTCAAAGGTAGAAATGTTTA
The DNA here is from genome assembly GCA_030848825.1 of Tadarida brasiliensis. Taxonomy (NCBI): domain Eukaryota; kingdom Metazoa; phylum Chordata; class Mammalia; order Chiroptera; family Molossidae; genus Tadarida; species Tadarida brasiliensis. The sequence goes on along the minus strand of CM061260.1, from coordinate 60,206,070 downwards.
GACTGGACGAAAGGATAAGATCCAATTATATGCTGTCCACAGGTGAAACAATTTAGATTAAAAACTTATAATAGATTGAAAATAAAAGGATAGAGAAATATGTATTATGCAAACAGCAACCACAAGAAAGACAGACTGGCTACACTTATAACAGACTTCTAAATAGACTTCAAAACAAAAAATGTTACTGGAGAAAAAAGGATATTTTGTAATGATAAAAGGATCCCTTTATCAGGAATAGATAACAATGATAAACATGTATGTACCTAACAACAGAACAACAAAATACATGAAGCAAAAACTGACAGATTTGCCCTGGCCGGTTTGGTTCAGCCGTTGGAGTGTCAGCCTGCGGACCAGAGAGTCCTGGGTTCGGTTCCCGCTAGGGGCACGTACCAAAAAAACAAAAACAAAAAAAAAACTGACAGAAGTGAAGGGAGAAATACAATTCAACAATAATAAAAAAAAGAGAGACTTGAATAAAAAGACTTCAGTGCACTACATGTAATAATGGATCGAACAACAAGAAAACAGAAAACTTGAACAAAGAGATAGAAGACTATAAACCAAATAGTTGTAAATACCTGTATTAAAAAGAATCTCAAATTAATTAGGTAAACTTCCATTTGAAAGGCATTGGCAACAGAAGAGTAAACTAAACCTAACACAAGTAGAAGAAAGGAAATGATAAAGATTAGCGTGTACATTAATGAACTAGAGAAAAGAAAAACAATACACAAAATTAATGAAAGTAAAAGCTGGTTCTTTGAAAGACCAACAAAATTTATAAACCTTTAGCTAGCATGACCAAGGAAAAAATTTGCTAGAATCAGAATACAAGAGTGGAAATTATAACTGACCTTACAGAAAAAAAAAAAAAAAAAAAAAGTTATAAAGTAATACTACAACCAATTGTCTGCCAATAAATTAGGTAACAGATGAAATCGACAAAAGCCCAGGCCCAGATGGCTTCACCACTGAATCTATCAAACATTTAAAGAAGAATTAATACTAATTATTCAGAAGCATTTCCAAAAAATGGAAGAGGAGGGAATAATTTCCTACTTATTTTATGAGGCCAGTATTACCTTGATACCAAAACCAAACACGCAATGTCATTTATGAGTATGGATGTAAAAATTTCCAACAAAATACTAGCAAACTAAATTCAGCAACATATAAAAAAGTTATATACTGTGACCAGTTGGGAGTTATCCCAAGATTGTGAGGTTGGTTTAACATCAGTAGAATAAAAAATAAAAATAAAAATTTAAAAGTAAAAAACAAAAGCCAACACACAAAAAACCACATGATCATCTCAATACACCCGGAAAAAGCATTTGGAAAAGCCCAACACCCTTTCTTAATTAAAACATTCAGCAAACTAGGAAGAGAACTTCTTCAACCTGATGAAGGACATCTACGAAAACCCCACAGCTAACATACTTAATGGTGAAAGACTGGATACTTATCCCCTAAGATCAGAAGCAAGACAAAGATGTTTGTTCTTGCCACATTTAATCAATTATTAGAGGTTCTAGCCAGGGCAATTATTCAGGAAAAAGGAAAAGGTATCCAGGTTATAAAAGAAGAAACAAAACTATCTCTATCCTCAAATGGCATAATCTCATATGTGGGAAATCCTAAGGTATCTGCTAAAAAATATTAGAACTAGTAAATGAGTTCAGCGAGGTTGCAGAATAAATAATCAGTGTACAAAAAAAAAATTATATTTCTACATAGTTACAATGAACAATCTGAAAATGAAACTAAGAAAATGTTCCATTTATAGTAGCATCAAAAAGAATAAAATAGCCCTGACTGGCTATTTTGGCTCAGCAGTTAGAGTGTCAGCCTGCGGACCAAAGGGTCATGGGTTCGATTCCTGGTCAAGGGCACATAACTGGGTTGAGGGTTCAATCCCTGGCCCTGGTCGGTGTTGTGCAGGAAGCAACCTATACACATCGATGTTTCTCTCTTTCTCCCTTCCTCTCTCTCTCTCCCTCCCATACTATCTAAAAATAAGTGGAAAAATATCCTCAAGTGAGGATTAACAAAAATAATAATAATAAAATGTACAATTTAATGTTTAAGAAAAAGAATAAAATGATTGGGAAAATTTTAACCAAAAATGTGTAAAACTTGTACTCTGAAAACTACAAAACATTGTTGAAAGAAATTAAAGACCTAAATAAAGGGGGAAACATTTCATATTCATGGATTAGAAGACTTAATATTGTTAAGATGGCAATACTCCCCAAACTGATCTACAGATTTAACACACTCTCTGTCATCATCCCAGCTGGCTTCCTTATAGTTGACAAGCTGATTCTAAAATTTGTATGAAATTGCAAGGGACCCAGAATAGCCAAAACAATCTTTAAAAAGAGCAAAATTGGAGGACTCCTATTGCCAGATTTCAAAACTTATCACAAAACAACAATAATTAAGATAGTGTGGTACTAGCATAAGCATAGACATAAAGGTCAATGGAATAGAATTGAAAGTCCATAAGTAAACCCATGAGTCTGTTGTCAACTGATTTTGACAAGGGTCCCAAGCCATTCAACACAGAAATTATAGTCTTTATAACATATGGTGCCTGGACAACTGGATAGCCACATATAAAAGAATGAAGGTGGACCCGTATGTCAACCTAAATTAAAAGTAGATAAATTGGACTTCAACCAAAATTTTAAAATTTTGTGCTTCAAAAGAGATCATCAAGAAAGTGGGACGACAACCCACAGAATAGGAGAAAATATTTACAAATTATTTATCTGATAAGAGATGTATATCTACAACATACAAAGAGCTCTTACAACTCAATAACAAAAAGACAAATAACTCAATATAAAAATGGATAAAGGTTCTGGCTGGTGTGGCTCAGTGGATTGAGCATTGTCCCATGGACTGAGAGGTCCTGGTTCAATTCCTGTTCAGGACACATGCACAGGTTTTGGCTTGATCCACAGTAGGGAGCAAGCAGGAGGCAGCTGATCCATGTTTCTCCCTCTCACATTGATTTTTCTATCTATCTATCCCTTCCTCTGTCTCTAAAAATATCAATGAAAACATTTTACAAAATGGATCAAGGATCTGAATAGGGTCTCCAAAGAAGATATACAGCCCTGGTCGGTTTGGCTCAGCGGTTGGAACGTTGGCCTGCGGACCAGAGAGTCCCAGGTTCGGTTCCCGCTAGGGGCACGTACCAAAAAAAAAAAAAGATATACAGTGGTCAATAAGTGCATGAAAAGATGCTTGAAAGTGCACAAAAAAATGTTAATATTCAGGGAAATGCAAATCAAAACCACAATGTGATACCATTTTACATCCATTAGGATGGCTATAATAAAAATGTCAGATAATAACAAATGTTGGTGAGAATGCTGAGAAATTGGAACCCCCATACACTGTTTGAGGGAGTAAAATATGGTGTGGCCACCTTGGAATGCAGCCTGATATTTCCTCAAACAGTTAAACATTGAGTTACCCTGTGACCCGGTGATTCAACTCCTAGGTGTATGTCCAAGAGAAATGAAAAGACTACATCTACACAAAATGTACACATATTGTACACAAATGTTTACAGCAACATTATTCATAATGACTAAAAGGTGGAAGCAACCCAGATGTTCACCAGCTAATGAATGGATAAAGAAAATGTGGTATATCCATACAACGGATTATTATTTGGCCATAAGAAGAAATGAAGCACTGACACATGCTACAACATGAATGAACCTTGAAAGAAGCCAGTGAAAGAAGCCAGTCAGCAAAGACCATGTGTGGGTATGATTTCATAGTCCAGAATAGGCGCACCTGTAGAGACAAAAAGTAGATTAGTTGTAGTTTAGGGTTGGGATGGATGGGAGATAGGGGGACAATAGCTAAAGGGTACAGGGTTTCTTTTGGAGATGCTGAAAATGTTCTAAAATGGACTGTGATGCTGGTTGCCCATATCTGTATACTGAAGACTGTTATACTAAAAACCATGGAGTCGTGTACTTTGAATGGGTGAGTTGTATGGTATGTGAATTATATCTCAGTAAAACTGTTAAGAGAAGGAAGAAAAAGACAATTGGAGAGGGAATGTTTTTAAGTGTGTTCTCAGTAGCTTTAAGATACCAACGTCTTAATGGTTAAAGGGCGTGACCCTGGTGTTGGAAGCAAGGCTGAGGTAGGAGGGTCGGGCGCACCTGTCATTCACTCACTGGTGTAGTCAACACACTTTTGTTGTCTGTATTCTCTGTGCCCTTTGCTAGACACTGAGAACAGCAAGATTCATAAGACACAAAGCTGTCTTCAAGGACCTTGCAACTTGGCCATCCTCACATTCACGTACCTAATGCAGAGAGAATTTTGCCCCCTAGGATGTAAGCTCCTAAGGGCAGGATGTGTTTCCTTCACACCTGCGTCCCCAGGACCTATAACAATGCCTGGCACCTAGTAGGTTTCTAACAAATGTGTGTGCAGTTTAATAAGGATATTAAGCATGCCACAGCATCTGTCACCAACCTGGAATAGAGTTTGGGCCGAAAAGGACACAGAGCTGGCCAGGCAGGGCCTTCACTTCTAGGGGAGCCCTACAGGATGTGATTCCAGCAGAAGCTGAACAAGGTGAATGAGAACAGGGTTTCCATGGGGGTGAGCCTTACAAAGTCCCCAGGTCATACATACTAAAGTCCAAGAACTGTGGGACTAGATGATCGTTCAAGTTCCACCTGACCCCGAGCACCTTTGTTCCTGAGTTTCTAATCCTAAAGATCGAAGTAAAGCCTCTGACAGGTGTCTCTCCCTGACACGAATGTGTGAGGTCCAGTGTTCGCTGTTAGCACTGGGATTCCTAAGGCAGGCCTTCTAGGGAAATCTGCACTTGTAAAATACGGCATGTACCACCAGCCAGGACTATTCTTGCTAATCAGGTTGAACAGGATGCAGTGTTTGTATCTCCACACACAGCCTTGTGGGTGGAACTTCCCTTTTCTTCCAGCTCAGTGGGAGGATTAGATTTTATTTTCTGATCTGTTCGGGATCCATTTATGATCCTTGTTCCTGGCACCATTGTCAGCGTTAAACTTGTCCTAGGGAGAGAAGAACATGTTTTGAACTGAGCCTGGTGAAGCGGGTAAACCTTTCTAAGGCAGCGGTCCTCCACCCTGGCTGCCCACTAGAGACACTGGGGAAGCTTTGAAAAAATGGCCACATGCGGGCCCCACTGCCTGAGACTCTGATCTAACTGTGCTGGGGTGGAGTCCAGGAAATCTGTACAAGGTTGAGAACCAGACTGAGAGTCACCGTTCCAGGGTGAACAAAATAAGCCAAGGGACAATTGTCCTGGGGTCAAGCTCTAAAGCTACTGGACAATCAGCCTGTGGAAGTGGAGGTGAGGATTTCCCTTCAAGGTCAGGAGTATCCAGGGGGAGGGAGTATCTGTACTCTCTACTCCTTGTTCCCTGCCCCGACCTGTCTAGGTGCCCATTAACCTTTACCCACTGGTCTCTATTCAGCCATGTTTTGGGGATTGGCTCCTATTCAAACAAGAAATATAGGGAAGCTCCTTGGTGTAGGCAGAGGCTTTTTCAGTATCAGTCTGGTACATAATGCTGGCTTCTCTCGCCCACTACCCAGTCACCTGACTTGGGTGCCTTCTGAAAGTCTTCTCTGAGCTGACCAGCAGGGCTTGCCTGACCACTCCAATTTCTAACTTGTGGCTGGCATTGGCCTGGTACAGTCTTCTCTCTTGATCATACACTGCCCCCTCCCCAGGCCCAGATTCCCCTCCTCTTCTCCCTCACTCCTAGTTCTCTGCCCACAGCCCTGGTACCTCTCTTCTGGCTTCGAACCACCGCTCCCTGGGGCCTTCTGTCAGCATGTTCCTTGCCCTCAGGTTTTTGTTTGTTTGTTTTTTGTTAATCCTCACCTGAGGATATTTTTCCATTGACTTTTTTAGAGAGACTGGAGGGAGGGAGGTGGAGAGAGAGAGAAACATTGATGTGAGAGAGACATCGATTGGTTGCCTCCCGCAGGACCCCGGCCAGGGTCGAGGATCGAACTTGCAACCCAGGTACATCTCCTTGACCAAAAATTGAACCCGAGACCATTTGGTCCATGGGCCGATGCTCTAACCACCTACCAGAATGGGCCAGGACAACCCTCAGGTTATTGATGTGTCCTTGGGGTGTGTACCCCGTGAGCCTTGCCTCACACTTTTGTATACTCACATGCAGCCAGTGTCTGCTCTCTGCCGTCTGCACCCACCAAGGAGTTAATTTGTCTGAAATTCAGCCAAAGCTGACTCATGCCTCTTCTTTGAGGTCTCCTGGAGCCGAATGAAAGGCATGAAGTGGTCTATGAAACCTAGCACGTCAGATGAGATAACGTACACGAAAGGGCTCACACTAAAGCACAACACAGATAGGAAGTATTGGCAATAATAAGCAGCAGCATTGCATGTGCCATTCCGGGCTCCAGGTGGTCCAGCCAGGAGCACCAGACGAGGCACAGAGACTGATCAAGGACATACAGGTGAGACCTTTACCAATCAGGACATTCGAGAGCTGAGCGGTCAGGACCAGGTAGGCAGATGGGAAGGGAGCAGCACTTTAAAGCAGAGGTCAGAGTTCATGCCATAGCTGGAGGTCCAGAAATAAGGAAGAACTAAAGGATTTCCATCAGCAAGTCCTTTTGGTTCTACCCTGAAAATATACCCAGAATCTGGCCACTTGTTATCATCTCTGCTGCCACCACCCTTGTCCAAGCTGCCATCAGCTCCTGTCTGGACTATGGTAGTAGCCCCTTCCTGGTCTCCCTGCTTCCACCTATGTTCCCTTACAGTCCATTCTCCATCGTGCTAAAAGTAAAATACGTCATATCGTGCCGCTCCCGCACTCAAAAGGCTTTAATATCTTCCTATTTTCAGGATAAAAACTGAAGCCCCTTACCATGGTTTATGAGGCTCTGCGTGGTCTGGACCTCAGTTAACTCTTGAATCTCAGCCTCCACCACTGTCACCCTGGGCCTCTTGCTGTTCTCTGAGCCCTGCGTGGCTGTTCCTGCCCGTGGTCTTTGCCCTTGCTGTTCCCTCGACCTGGAACCCCTTCCCACCTGTTGATGCTCTCACTTCATTCAGAGCTAAGCTCAGGTGTGCCATCCCTGCTCTCAGGGGTCAGTCTGCCCTGACTTCTCTGTCTTAAGTAGTGCTTCCCAAACCCATCATGACCTGTCTTTAACTCAGCTGTATTTTATACAGCACTGAATAAGAAATACGTAATACATATTGATGTATTCTCTGACTCCTCTACTAAAATGCAAGCTCCATGAGCAGGAATTTTGTCTGTCTTGTCCCCTGTTTGCACAGTGCCTTACGTTGTTGAGTGAATGGTTGAATAAACAAATAGGATAGAGATGTAAGACTCTAGCAATAAGACAAAATATTGATGAAAGGGGCAGAGTGTTGCCTTAATCCTTAACTTCCTTGTGGTTCTGTGGAGGCAAGGACCCATTTGTTCCCAGGTGACTGGCCTTGGGTTTACAGATGGAGATCATTGCTCCAGGAAGGAGAAGACAAGAGAAGCCCACCTGCCAGGTCCCTGCCCACTCTGGAGCTGGGCTGTTCCCAAGGGCATTCCAAGGACAAGTCAAGGGCCTCAATGGGGAGGCTTCCGATGTAGAAATTTTTATTAAATTCTCCCTCCAGGGGCCCTCTGTCTCTCAGGATGAGTTTTTGAATCTTCTCCCTTGAAGGGACATCCTTGGCGAGCCCCACTGTTTCACATTTATGGCAAAGTAAGACAGCGTGGTATGAAAGAACGGGGACACTAGGAGCTAACCATGGCTCCCTATTTCCTTCCTAGTGGTGCGGTCATAGGCAAGTTACTTCGGTTTTTCAGAGCCTCACTACTGTGAATGGGGAGTAACGACTGTGTCTTTGCCAGGGATGTTGTAAGGATGAGATGTGATCAAGCATTTCAGGTGCAACATTTGGCATGGTGTTCCGCCTGGTGAATGCTCAGCATTGTTATCGTCAGGGTTGGGAGTGCTACAGTTCTCCTTGTTCAGAAGCTCCCCGGAATTCCCATCTACAGAGCTTCTCCAACTTTAATGTACATGTGTACCATGTGAGACAATCAGGATGTGGGGAAGGGGCCTGAGATCCCGCATCTCTAACCAGCTCCTAGGTGGTACTGATGCCACAGAACAAGCTCTGAATACCCAGGTCCTACAAGAGAAAGGGCTGACGGAATAAAATACTGGTGGATGCATTCTCTTGAAGTCTTACAGCCTCTTGTTTCCACTGTAGAGGCAGCCTGAAATTACCCAGACAAGCTGCGTGGTTCCCAGCCACTCTCTCTGCTGGTGTCGCTGAACCTGATTCCAGTGGTCCCCGCCCCTCCCTATCCTATTAACCCTGCAGTGATACCTCATACAAAGATACTCACCCCCCTCCCAGGAAGTTTCATTCAGAACTGAGAAAGAAGAGAAAGAGGGGCTAGCTTCTTTTTTAACTTAAATCTGCTGCTGGGTTTCCTTGGCCCGTGGACATATGGCCAGGCACTTGTTTTCATGGCTGCTTAATGGTTTGTAAAGCAATTGCTGGAGGAAACATTGCTTCAGCAAGCCAGGTGAAAGGGACAGAGAATTCATGGGCCAATGTTATCTTTGCTGAGCACCAGGGCTGCTCCAGCTCCTTTCCTCTCTCCCCTCGACAGTGACAGATGGCTTCCACATGCTTTGACCTACTCTTTGGCCAGATTTGACCAGAGAGTCATCCATCAACTGCCCTATTTGGCCCCCTAGAGGGCACCCTGTGGTTTGTGGGAAGCAGAAGTTGGAGTTTTCATTTAAAGCTCATCACATCTCAGCTATTGCAGAGGAGTTTCAAGCATGGACAGTTCTTACTCCAGATGTTACTATCCCAGTGCCCATATGTTTCGAGGGGGATCAGCAGGTTTACATGGTAATGTTAAACTAATTAATCATGAGATGATGCTTTAACAGCTTCAGTACCCAGAGTGGGTTTGGTACGAGCAACGATGTAAGCAGTACATATGGCATTATTAATCTGGAGAAAGGAAGTGAGGTTCAGCTTTTTCCATTGCTTTGGCACAGTCTCTTTATTTTCTTACCGATGCCGAACGTTACTCGTGAAGCCACTGAAAGCTGAATGGGAAAATCTCCAAATGCTTCTCCTTATGACTTTCTCTGAGTGTGACAAAACAAAAACTTAAACGAATGTAAGCTGCAGGGCATGAGAAAAGGTAGCTAAAAGCAGAGGGGCCACGCAGACTAGGAAATCAGGAGGCCTGGGTCTAGTCCCAATTTGACTCTCTCTTCGTGACTTTGAACACACCACTTGATTGATTTAACAAAATTTAAAGTACCTACTAGGTGGACTCAAGACATGTCTGGTTGGCTCTTTTATTTCCTAACTGTAAAACGAGACTGATATGTGAACTTGGCTTCTAAAACACTTTAAACCAGTGGTTCTCAACCTTCCTAATGCTGCGACCCTTTAACACAGTTCCTCGTGTTGTATGTGGGCGTATCTGCATGTGGGCAGACCCGCCTGCAGACGGATAGAGGAGCGGTGTCTTGGTTCCTAAGACCATCGGAAATGCGTGTTTTCCGATGGTCTTAGGCGACCCCCGTGAAAGGGTCGTTCGACCCCCAAAGGGGTCGCAACCCACAGATTGAGAACCGCTGTGTAAACAGTGTGTTTATATTCCTTTCCTTATTAAAGTGGTATTTGCTCACTAAAACTTGCCTACTTCACTTGTATATAAATTGTACTTTACTTAAAACACACACACACACACACACACAAACACACAAAAAAACCTGTACCAAAGTAAAAAGAGATGGAGAAATTTGAGTAATTCTAGTAATTATAGCTTTCATGGAATACAGTCTGACCAAATCTATTAAAATTAAAGATACATCAAAATAATGTAATGCGAAATGTATTAAAAGAAAAACATTTTCACAACCCTTAGCATTATTTGCAGAGGAAACAAAAACTAGAAACAACCTTTGTGTCTCAATAAAAAGAAGTTTGGTAAAAGCAAAAGGTTAAACATAAATCCCCCTTAGCTCCGTCACCCGTAGCATTTGATGCTTTGATGGGTCAGTGGGGATGAAAAGGATGGGGGATAAAGTACTGTATACTTCTGTATAACTTTAAGAAATTACATTATATATAACTTTAAAAAATCTTCTCTGTGTACAAGAGAATTGAGATGAGAAAAAGACCCTAAAGAAAAGTTCCCACTACCATGTATATCTGATTCAAAAGAAGCAGTTAATGACTGATGATATTTGGGTGTGCTTCCTTGCTATGCATAATGTTTTGCTCAGAGAAGCTATACTATTTTTATATATTTTGTCCTTCACATTTTGATTTAACATTTGGTTTTCATTTGACCTGAATGATTTTAGTTGAATACCTTGGCCCTTGGATGGTTATTTGCCTGGCCTCCCTCCCTTGACTTTTGGATGTGGGGAGGCAAGGTCTCCAGAGCTTGTCTAGAGGACTGAATCCCTTTCAGGAATGTGACCCCTACTACGTGGTGGTTGTACCTCACCTTCTCTGATGATCTGATGATTATAATTTCCATTTTCATAATCATAATTTAAAAACTGTAGCCCCATTAACTGGAATGGAATTAAGACCCCATGCCCAGGACTCGTTCCTCCCAGAGATGGGACAGCTCTTCACGGACGCCCCTCTGCCTCTCTGGAGATGAAGATGAGAAGCATTGCCCCTGGACAACAAAAGGAAGGGCCCCAGGCCCAGCTGGGGAGGAGGTTCTGCGACCTTTCGCAAAATAGTGATAAGGAGAAGGAGCTGTCCCCTTGTATGAGGACAAGACATTCCCACCTCTGGGTACTTTGGGCATGGCTGGCACATGCCGGGGGAGTGCAGATGCCTGAAGAAGGCTATCCCAAGGGACAGAGAGTTGTATTTTTCCACCGTAAGGTATGGAAGAACACTGTGCTGAAAGGGCATGGCTCACGGAGCAAGTCACTGGCTGATGCTGACGTTCTCCCATCTCTCGGGGCCAAGGAAAGACCTGTGGAGAAGTCAGCGCCCCGGACCCTGAATTCTCGGGGAGAGCGTCTGCCAGCAGAGGGGGTGTTGTGCAGGGCAGTGGCCGGACAAGCAGCCAGGGCAGCTTCGCCTGCTGCAGGGACTTTCCCAGGAATAGTGGGCACACTGTGATGTGCTCTGTGAAATACAATGGGACTTTGGACTCTTGTTGGAATTTTTGCCTCTGGTTGGAATAGTTAATATGTTTTTCTTTTGTTATGCTTTTAAGTGATACTTTGAGTCAGTTTGCATTTAATTTGGAGAGTTACCACCAATCTGCTGAGTCTGGATGAGGGAAAAGATAGGACATTCTTTGCGTTATTGGTTATATGCCTGGCAATGAACTGGATGTTTTATGTCTCATGTAAGCCACAGGAGAGAGTTTCTGATTCAGAACGGGAACCTGTGACCACAGGAGTGTAAAATCCACCCTCGCTCATAGGAGTGAAGTGAATGGGATTCAGATCATACATATTTTCAGAAATGATCTGTTCTTACGATCAGCCCTTGACACAGAGCTTAGGGTTACCAGAATGATAGCTTGCATCACATGATTATTTCTAGAGGAACCAGTATCTCTTTCAGAGCGTACCACGTAAGAAACTTCATTTAAAGGGAAAAGTTAGCTGGGTTTTTGAGTGGAAAGTTATCGTTAACTACAAGCCACTTTGCGTGTTTCTGTAGCCAGTCAAGGGCAGCCAGGAGCCAGGTGAAAGACTTTGGCAGGGCTGAAAACTTTCACCAAGATCTGCCAGCAAGTTCTTTCCGGAGAATGACTCTGCGCCATTGATTTAGTTCATCACAACAGGAGACAAGTCCTCAGGAGAAGGGGGCCGTCAGTCCCGTGATCTCCAATTAGTGAACGCTGGAATGAAATGAGAAAACAGAATTTTGTAGGCAGCAAAACTGGAGGCGGCATGTAAATATAGAGGGGTTTTGACTTAGCGAGATTTTGCTGGAATTTAGTTACTTTTCCCATTTGTGACCAGATGATGGGAGGAGAGCCTTTGCGGGGAGGTAGGAGGGGGTGGACGAAGCAACAGACAATGCTGTGGGTGCCTTGCATTCTGCAGAGACAGTGTTTACATCTGGACCATGCAATGCTTTGAGTAATGCTGGTGATAATGGCACTGCATGTATGTGGGGGGTTTACATTAGCAAAGCAGTTTTAAAGTGGGGGATTAAGAAGATACTCACTAAGCCAGAATGATTAGTTATATTATTAACTCCTGGCCAGGGAAGCGGATTAGTCTAGGCAGCTCTGCTCAGGGGAAGGGGCTGAAGAGGACAGCGGGAGGGGAGCAGCTGGCCCTTGGTCACTCAGCTCCAGCTGTGGCCCTCACGGGACAGGGCAGAGAGCAGAGCAGGATGAGGCCGACGGACAGCCGAGGCTGGGCTCGGTGTCCCTCTGCGTTAGGCAGCACCGCTCTCCTGGTCTCACGCCTGCACTCTCCCCCTCACGGGCTCTTCAGCGCACAGGGCAGTCTTTTGAAAGCATGAGTGAGATCAAGTTACTCTTTCGTTTAAAACCTTCCCATTGCACGTGGACACTTGAAAGTTTTGAGTTACCCTTGTTTCTTCAGTTTATATCCTACCTCCTCCAAAGAAGAGGGTTTTAGGAGGGGAAGAGATTTAGTCATCATCCCCCCCAGGCACTGAAGGTAAGAAAGAAGAAATGGTGACCTCCTAAATCCTCTCTGCATTCCATCTGGTGCCCCCGGAAACAGAGAAAGTACCTGGAGGCCTAGGTGGTGCTTTCTCAGAAACGGAATGTCTAGATCATGCAGCTCAGCGCCCTCCTTTACAGATGAGGAAGCTGAGGCACCGAGGAGGCAAGTGACATCTTAAGCGAGTGCCAGGGATGAACCAGAAGTCCTGACTCCTGGCCCAGTGACTTCGGTGCCCTCGATGGATGGACAGCTCTGCAGATGAAGGGCACTAAGGCGGGCAGGCAGGAGTGGCAGGGCCAGGCAGATGGGAGGGAGCGAGGAGGCAGCTGGTAGGAAATGGGAAGGCCATAAAGAGTCAAAATATCCATTCCTGCTATGTCCCCAGGACAGACCATATCCCCAAATGCTCCTTAACAGAGGCATAAACAGTGACACAGAAGAACCACATGGGTGGGTTGACCAAAGGCCAGGACATGTCATTTGTGCCTAAGGACTGAGCCTCTTAATCCAGCTCTTTCACCTTGTTCTTTCCTTTATAGTCACTTGAGACCTCCCCCACCACCCCATTCTCATCTGGTTTGTGGCTGCAGTTCGGAATCTATCTGCCCACTTGTCTCAGGTTCTAGGCGATAGGAGAATGAAGATGATGAACTTGGGCAATGTGACTCGCCTGCTGTGTTTTGCTATTCTGAAAAGGAGCAGAGAGGGGAAAACGAGCAGTTCCTGAGTCAACATGGGATTTATCCCTGTGTTGTGAGGAATACTGCCTCCACTTCTTTTGTGAAGCACAATCGTTTATTAGTTTCAGTAAGACATTTCTCTGCCCACTGATAAGGCATTTACTGTGCTAGTTTCTGGAATGTGAACTGTAAGCCGTGGTGTTTTTTTGTTTGTTTTTAACTTTCCTGTATGACCACAGGCTTTCAGGGTTGGAGGCCGGCCAGCCTCAGCGCCACCTCCTGTGCAGGAAGCCCCTTCCCAGCATCCGGGCCAGCGCCCCGATCCTTCCCTCTGCATCCCCACGGCGAGTTGCCTCTACCTCCGTCCAAACACTTACTTCATTTTGCTTTAAATTACAGTTATTTGAGGGCTTTTCTTTAGTCTCAGCTAAGACCCCCTGAGGGCAAGAATCCTGTCTCATGCCTCTTTGATCTCCCACAGTCCACAACACGGAGCCTAGCCCACTGTCCATAAATACTTGAATGAGCGACAAGGTGTTAACAGCCTCAAGAAGGCAGCCACAGTCCGGCATTCTAATAGCTGGAAAGTTCTTCCTGAGAGTGAGCAGAAATGTGCCTCCCCGTGTTCCCCATGGGGGAGGATGTAAACAGGCGGTGATGACAGAGGGCCAGGCGTCCACACGATGTCCACGACGGACCCCGGAGACAGGGTCCTGCTCTCGCTGCTTTTCTTGCTTCTCATCTGGCCAAAGAACACAAGGTCTTTTCCAGGACAGGAAAGCCCGACAACCCTGGACAGACTGGATAAATGTGAGTGAGGGGAGAGTGCCAGGATTTGAATCCAGTGTGTCAGTGCCCCACCCGTGTCCCTGCAGCCCACCCTGAAGGTCATCTGCAGATGGTTCCCACACACACTGACAGCTTCCTGTGTTTCTCTGCCCATGGTCACTCTCTGACCTGGGCAGTGTGCTTGGCCTCAGGCTCTTCAGGAGAGACCTTCAACAATGAGCAATGGGGCTTGGTGCATCAACACCCCAGATTCCTCCCAGCGGGACAGCTCGGAAGTACCTTCTACGCAGTCTTTCAAAAAGTTTCAGGACGGATGACCCTCAGTTGCTCATAGCAGTAACTCACTCATGAACGAATCCTTTATTCATTTTTCTCCCTGTCCTCTTTGACTTCCCCACTCCCTCACTGTGCTTCCTGGGATCACACCCAAATAAACCATCTGCCCCCAATCCTTGTCTCGGGGTCTGCTTTGAGGGAACCCCAACTAAGACAAAGACACACGCAGGAAATTTGGGGGAATCCAAAGGTTATTCCCTTAGAAGACAGAACTTTTCAAACAGTACATGCCTTTTTTCTTTTTCTTTCTGTTTCTAAGTGCAGAATTGGCTTTTCTCTCAGTTCTGTAAAGAGTTTAATTTTAAGTAGAATCTGTCTCGTAACTCAGAAAACAGGGTTGATAATGGTTTCTAAATCTCTGAAGGATAGTTATTTCAAATAACAAGAGTCAGTAATGTTCGAGTGTATTAAGGAAATGTACTGTCAGAAGGATCTTGGGCCATTAGACATCAGGATGGATTTGGGTTCAAGCGTGTCACTTAACTTTTTCAACTTCCACGGAGACCTTTTAAATGAAGAGAGACATATCCACCTGGCTCAGGTTTGGGATGGAGTGCTTAGGGGAAGTACGATGAATGGGGACCATGAGGGAAGAGGGAAAGAAAAGTAAAGAACCTTTATTAAACTTACCCAGTTTTAATGAGCTACCCCTGAGCTAATAGAACTAAGAGAAAATGCTGTTGCTGAAGAATATTTATTATCATTTGCGAAGATTTGTAACAAAGAACAGAGGTGTACAAGCCACCTGCCACCCTCGTCCT
Source organism: Tadarida brasiliensis (assembly GCA_030848825.1). Classification (NCBI taxonomy): domain Eukaryota; kingdom Metazoa; phylum Chordata; class Mammalia; order Chiroptera; family Molossidae; genus Tadarida; species Tadarida brasiliensis. The sequence continues at coordinate 60,190,745 of CM061260.1, read as the reverse complement.
TCTTCAGACAGACATTGTGTGAGTCAGAAAAGCTCTCCGTGGTTGCCGCAATATTACTTGATTGTTTTGACACCTCAGACAATTAATAGGAGGTAGCAGTTAAAAATAACCGTGCTCACTAGTCTTTTGTTTGTGGAGTTTTTCTTTGGTCTTGTTCCATCCTGGAGAGTTTTCTACTAGCCTAGTAGGGACCAGCACACATGGTGGTCATGAATTTTAATTGGCAATCCATGATGGGGATGCGTGTGAACAAAGCACAAGATGGAAGGAGTCAGCAGGGCCAGGGGAGCCCCACAGATGCCTTTTGGGGTCAGGTGGGGAACTGTTCCTAAGTCAAGCAGAGAGAAGTAAAAGTTCCATCCATCTTACATTGGCATGGAAAAATGCTGGGACTTCAAATGCTCTCTTACTGAAACCCTGACTGATGGCCAGTGTCCCAGCTCCTTTGGTGGGGGGAGCGGTGTGGGCAGCAAAGTCTTCGCTTGGTGATTGGAAGATGTGGAGTTACCGTGTGACATGTCCTTTGTTCTCTTCGATTGCCCTGTTGCAGGTGGCAGTTATGCCCTTGGTACAGCTCTCTCCTGAGCCAGAGAGGTGCTTTTGCCTCCTCGAGCTTTTGCCCTAGTCTGAGCCGTTGCTTCCAGAGAGTAACTCTTAGAAGTACAATGCTGCCCCTTGACATGACCTCATGAGATGATAGAGAGGTTTACTGAGGGAGTCCATGCAAAGTGACTGCATTTGTGTGCATGAACAGTTGTCACAAAAACGGCCCTGGTCTCCAGAATGAAAAGCCTCAGTTACTGTACTTGCTATCCGTTGACATGTTATCACAGACAAAGACTTCCCTTGGACCAAAACTGGATATGCTACTGTGGCCCATACCATCCTCTCTCATACTTTTTATTTGGGATAGCTTCCTTCCCCAAATACTCACCCACCCCAAAAGTGCTCAGTGGATGCCTTTCAGCCTGCCCCGCTGAACGCTCCCTCTCCTTTGCTTTCCAGAATGCCTATGTCAACATCAACCGCATCATGTCTGTGGCTTCCCGCCTCTCTGAAGCTGGCCATTATGCCTCGCAGCAAATCAAGCAGATTTCCACGCAGCTGGACCAGGAGTGGAAGAGCTTCGCGGCTGCCCTGGACGAGCGCAGCACCATCCTCGCCATGTCTGCGGTGTTCCACCAGAAGGCTGAGCAGGTGAGGCCAAGGGAGCCGCTGAGGTTGCTGTTGGTAGGCAGGGAGGGGGACCAGGGAAGGCAGAGTGGGAGGAGTCACACTTTGTCAGAGCCCCTCCTCTCTTTGAAACACTGAAAAGCCTGCTGAGTAGTTGCAACAGTAACCCAAGGCTACCACGTTCAATGCCCCTGTGTATATAAAGAAACATTGGCAGCTTTGCTTATCACCAACCAAGGAGCCGGAGCCTGTTTGCATTCCACTGAGTAGTTACTGTTGTGTGTGCCTGTGCTTGTTGACTGCTTAGTGTGTGTTTCCTGAGCATAGACCAAAGGGGTGAAACTGAACTGATCATAGAGTCCTGAGAGCAGGGGAAACTGATTTTACACAAAGCATTTGCTATGAGTGATAATACAGCCGTCCCTCGTTTATCGCGGTTAATCCGTTCCAGACTCCAGCGGTTGCACCTGGCCTTGAAGGGTTCCTGGGGTGCTCGAATACAGAGGCCTACAGTCCATACGTACAGTAATTTTAATTTTAATTGTAATACAGGGATGTATAATTAACTCAGACAACCGAGCGCACGCTGTATCATTTTCACGGTCTCGATCAACTTTTTAATGAATATATTTGAAAAAACCGCGATAGAGTGAAGCCGCGAACGTCGAAGCGCAAAGTGGCGAGGGACAACTGTAATGTAGCAATAATACAGTAGCTAGAAATAACAATTATTTGTTCTCATGTATCACCGGTATTGGCAGTGACATTACTAACTCCTGAAGCTCAGAGAGGTTCAGTGACCTGCCTAAGATCCAGGGGTGTGTTGGAGCTGGTCTGACCAGATCATGGAGGTCCAATTGTTAAAACTGCAGGAATTTCATGAACTGGCTGTTAAATATAGCTATTACTTCAAACTAAATTTACATTAAATATGTCACATTAAAGACAAAGCCAACAAATACTCAAAATTCATTATTTTCCGATTATTTTGCTGCACATTATTATCTAGGTTCTTGACGTTGTTTTTATCTATTTGGAAGTCACATCTAGTGGAGACATTGTGGTGTGCGCTGCCAGTCATTTCCATCTAGTTCCACATTTGGAGGTGTCACATCGGTAGCTTGAAATAGACCAAGGTGGGAGTTTTACTCCCTGGAAATCATCAAAGGCTGCAAACCAAGGCTTGATTTAATGTTTCATTGATTGTCTAGAGTCTTAAAAAATGAGGGATAAAATATTTAAAAGTGCAGACTAAAACTTAAAAATGTGTTTGGTCTGTAGCTCTTACATTATGAATAGCTCACAGAACTGAGGAAGTATTCCTCTGATATTCAGAAACTGTTATTCCATTCAGCAGAGAAGTCCCTCACATCGTGGATGAATGAGAACTGTCTGACATAAGCCTTGAGGTGTTTTCACTTTTGTCTTACACCAATGTAAGTGAAACTGTCAACCAGCTTTCATGTCAAAACTATGCAAGCGTGTCACATACAAAAGCATCGTGTGAGAATCAATTGGCTAACATGGAATTTACAATAAAGAGCATCACGGATGTTGTTATTGTATAAATTATGTGCTACATATATTTTATGTTAGTAAAGTTTATAATACACGTGTGTGTGTGTGTACATATATATGCTGGTTGTTAAACCTTTACTAACACACCACTGTGAAATTCACACAATTTATGGGTAGCTGGGATTTCAACCCAGCTGTGTCTAACATTAAAGTCTGTGGTCTGAATCTCTAAATAAATTTCTTTGTATGACATTTGGTAGCTCACAGATAATGGAGAGTTGGGCACAAGGTCATATCTTAAGTCCTTCCCTCTGTTACCCACCTAACATGGAAGGTTAGATTGGATCATTGAAAAAGTCCAGGCTTGGCGGACAGACACACGTAGGTTCCATGCGCAGCCCCATCATCCACTAACACAGGCAGTCACCTCACCATTCTGAGCTTGTCTCCTCTTCTCTAATGTGGGGGTAATCACAAATCTCCCACCGCGGTTTTAAGGGTTAGCGATGGGGCAGGTAAGGTGCCTAGCATGTTTTTAAAATGGTAGTTTCTACTGTGGGTATTTATTCAGCACACCATCCTGGTGTTTTGCATTTCCTCCACTGTGCCCATTTCCACCTGAGACCTTCCCAAAGACTAAAATACTTGTGTCGTGAGTCAAGGGCAGCCCTGTACATTGAGAGAGATCTAGCCATGTGTGTTTTTGTTTGTTTAAGATGTTTGTGGTAATGACTGACTGTGACTAGTTCATTCTAAGGGCCATGAAGATATTCATGTCTAATCTCCTGTTCTGTTTCAACCTCATTACTTGCACACTCTCTTCAAGGTTTATCCACATTGGCAAGGGAGACTCATGCTTCCTTCTCTGTCTTTCCTTGAGCTCCCACTTTGTGGGATCTGCTATAGGATTCTTGCTAGAGTGTCACAGAGAGACCTCCAGGACCTTAAAGAGGTGTTCCCCTCACAACTGACACAGGAATGTCAAGGTGTTTTCAGGTTTCTTTGTACAATGGCTATTGGAGCAAAGACCCTTCTGCAACGTTATCGAGTACGTGCAGTCTGACCCCAGGGAGCACCAGCACTCTTCCAGAATCGTTCAGAGATGTCCTAATGTGTTTAAAAACAAACATACTGAATGAAAAATCAGCCACAACCACCGACAGCCCCGGGACTGGAAGCTGACGGTGACACGAGACCAGAGCTCGAGCAGTGGCAGAGAAGGCAGCGCCGGAGCCGAGAGCCGCTGGAGGAGTCGGCGCCTCGCGGCAGTCTCCTGACTTAGTTTGGATCGGGGCAGTTTTATTTGTATCTATTTTTAATGCAGTTTCCTCAGGTATTACGTTCTTCAGGGAAACTCATAAACTATGATTCTCTTTAGCTAGGGGGGAAAAAACACGCCAAACAACCGATTCCAGGCTGTTTTTTCAGCGCGTTTGTTTAGGCAGCTCTTTACTGTCCTCACATGGGCTGTTCTACGCAAGGAGATAGAAAGGTATTTAGGCAATTAATTTGAATGGAGCTGTGCACCCAGGCGAGAGGAATCACAGACAGCACCATTCCAGACTGTCGGGTGAAGAATTATTTGCATTTTAAAGGTGTATTTTTCCACCCAATAAATCCGAGTGATTTCAGTCGGTTCACCCTTGGTGCACAGAGACCCATAGTCTTCCACAGTTGTTAATTTTCATTTTTAAATAATTTGATATCTGTCAAGGTCTGTGTCTATATATCACATTCCAGGAGCCACTGCCACCACATGCACGGAACAGTCTGTCCCCTAAGCTGCCCTCCCCTCCCCGACCCCTAAGGCTGCTGGCCCGGCAGTAGGGATCTTCTTGAGGGTTGATCTCCATTCCCGTGGAAGAGGTCTCTGCAGTTCCCTGCGGGGCCTGTGTGATGTGTTCTTTGCTCCTCTTCACAGCTCAGGGTATACACGACAAAGTTCCTGTATGGAAACATCCCACAGCATTCAGTGTCGCCCCTCCCAGGTGCCTGTGAGTGTGCACAGGACAAGAGCTCGAATGTATACATGTAATGTAGTGAGCTGTTTGCACATCTGTATCTTATAGTCAGTATGTGCATATAACCTGTTGAACATGCAAATGGCTCCCACCCCCGGCCGTTTCATAATAGTCATCTCTGTTTGTGGGAACCATACTTCTTAAACAGGTACTGGTCGGACTTCTTACATGGAGTTACTGTTTGTACAATTAAAGAAAAAGCTCCACCCTCTGCAGTGGCCTCTGAAGGCTTCCAGAGGTCCTGAGGTTTCTTCTAAAGGTATCTGACCATCTCTGTAGAGTCTGCCCATTGCCCACCCCCCGTGCCCCACACTGACCCAGCTGGCCTCTCCTTCCAGTTCCTGTCGGGAGTGGACGCCTGGTGCAAGATGTGCAGTGAGGGCGGCCTGCCGTCGGAGATGCAGGACCTGGAGCTGGCGATCCACCACCACCAGTCTCTGTACGAGCAGGTGACTCAGGCCTACACGGAGGTGAGAACCAAGCAGGACACCTAGGGTCCTGAGTGCGTATTACATGGGTGGGTGGGAGAGCACCGGCCTGGACACTGTGGAATAGCCTAGGTTGGACTAAGAAGAAAAGAGTCCATTTTTCTCTCTTTGGAGACTTTAAGATCTTTGATGTATGAATAATGGTGTCTCCAGCCAGGAAGCAGAACAAGTGGGGCCATCAGCAGGCAGCACCTCGCTGCATGCGTGCGCACACCCACCTACTCCCCCACTCCCCTGACAGTATGCGTGAAGACCGGACTCTGCTCTGGGCAGGAGTGTGTGAGAGCAACGCTGTGCTCCTCTGGAGTTGCTTTCTGGCTGGACGCACCAGCCTGCCACCCCTTCCTGAAGCAGCTCATCACTGGGAGGTCCCGAGGAAAACTCACCACAGGGTGGAGATGAGTGTTTGCAGGAGAAGCTGCCATGGAGTGACAGACGAACTAAAAGACTCTTCCACCGAAAAATCAAAGGCTGGGGGCATGGTTCAGAGCTAAGCAGGGGAAAAACACTTCTTGGTCTCTGTTTCTTTCAAAGCAAAAGGAGAAGGGCATGTAGGTGCATCTGTGTGCACAAGTAAGTAGGTTTGCTGACTGGCATGGATTCTGAGGCAGGGCGCTGAGGGATGTGAAGAGATGGGCTGATGAAGGAAACTGGATGAGGAGGAGGACAAAGTGAATTCACCTCTGGCCCATGGGTTTTTTTTGGGCAAGGTCCGTAGGGCAATGTTTCTCAAAGTGGGTTCCTGGACCACAGGCATCAGGCTCACCTGAGGTGCTTGTTAAAGGTCCGGATTCCTGGGTTCTACCCCAGACTGAATCAGAATGTCAAAAAGTGGGAAATGGAACCTAGGTTTTAATAAATATTACCCAGGTGAGTGTGATGCATGGTGAAGTCAAAGCACCAGCGGCCTCTGGGAGACGAGGGTGTCTGCTGCCGTCAAGGCTGGGTTTCAATCTCGGCTTCCTTAGCAGCTGTGTGAGGGCAGGTAGGTTTCTAACCCCTCAAAGCCGCCCTTTCTTCTTCTGCGAAGTGCAGGTGGTGATGCCTGCCTCGTGGGGGAGTTTTTTTTAAGAGTTATGAAGATAATGCATGCAATGCACCTGGCGCAGTGTTCCTGGCAATAATAAGTGCTAAAAACGGCAACAGGTTTTGTCATTATATGAGGCACAGAGGACGGCTTGGGAGTCGATTCTGATCTCGTCAGCTCTGATCCAAATGGCCCAAGGCTTTCTCTTTTAACAGAACTGTGCCTCTGCCCATGGGTCAGGAATCTCTAAAATTTACTACTTAAAAAACACAAAAATTGACAAATGAAATTTACATTATACTCACACATTTCACATGTCTGTGGTATGAGTGTAATTATAAGTATAGATACAATACTTTTCCCCATTTATTCTCGGGCCCTAGCATTGTGGGACGCAGATGGTCCCTCAAGCCCACTTCAGAGTCAGTGGGCTGCCCCTGCCTCCTACGATGTGGACTGAGGCAGAAGACTGGAGCTCGTGTGGACTTGGTCTGGACATAGCACGATGCCAAAAGACAGCGCTGGCTTAGAATTCCCCGAAGAAAGCTCTCCTGGGTTTAGCCACAGGGTATTTGTCTTATTCGTGTCTTTGGAGGGACGTTAGAGGAGCAGGCATGCTGGATCGGGGTGGGCGGTGGAGGTCATCCAGACTGGCTGTATTCCTCCAGCTGGGTTTCCTCTTGTCTCAGCTGTACTCTCTCCCAGCCCTCCTCTTCCTCAGCTCCAGCCCCACGGGCTTTTCTGTGGCCCCATGAGCAAGGGGAGTGATAGCTGCCTCTGTGTTCCTGACCCCCCTACCCAAGCTGTTATTGGGATGTGAAGGTGGGGTGAGGGGAGGCTGCGGGCCCCACAGACAGCTTCCCATTCCTGTCATAAGGCTGGGGGTAGAAGCACACCTCCTTCCCTCCCTTGCTGATAGGAAAAGAAGACCATTTCACTGCAAACCAACCTTGATTTCATCATTAACCAAATTAATTTGGGGTTTTAAAATTCCCATCAGTTCTCCAGTCACCAATGTTTTAAATTTGAAAGGCACGTGCTCTATTGGGTACTCGGCCAAGCACTGGGGAGCCACAGGTATCAATCATGATGCCACTTTCCAGAATCCCTGGTGCCCATAATGATGCCAGATTTCCAATGAAGAATGACAGGGAACACCCCCACACACACACTGGACTCAGCACTGAGGGTGAGTTTGGGGAACCCAGGAGCATGGATGGTGTGTCCACAGTCGTAGGGTCCTTCCTTTACTCTGCACATCCTGGAAAGATGAGGCTGTCGCCACTTTCAGGAGAAAACAGGGGTTGTAGAGAAGGAGAGCAAAAGAAGGGTCAGTATAGAAGAACGAGAATGACAAGTAAATAAAGGAAACAGGAGAGAGACATGATGGTAGAGAAGAGAGACTGATCCAAAAGCTCCGCAGATACCTGGCTGCTGCCCTGCAGCTCCTCTCCCCCAGGATTCCAGGCTGCTCCGGCCTCCCCCGGGCTGCAGGCTGGGCACCTTGGCAGCTCTGGCTGGCCCCTTCCTTGGTTGTCATGGGTCTGGGTAGGACTGAGATTCTCAGTCCTCACCCGGGACCCCAGGCAGACCCTCCTTGCCTCTCTGCCCTGTTTGCCACGCCGCTCCCTTGATGTGACCCTCCTCCCTTCCTGCAGGTCAGCCAGGATGGCAAGGCCCTGCTGGATGTGCTGCAGCGTCCCCTGAGTCCGGGGAACTCCGAGTCCCTCACGGCCACGGCCAACTACTCCAAGGCAGTGCACCAGGTGCTAGACGTGGTGCACGAGGTGCTGCACCACCAGCGGCGGCTCGAGAGCATCTGGCAGCACCGCAAGGTGCGGCTCCACCAGCGGCTGCAGCTCTGCGTCTTCCAGCAGGACGTCCAGCAGGTGAGAGGCCCCTGCCGCCCCTCCACCCCAGGCAGGCAGAGGCTGGGTCCCTGGCCTGGGCCGTCAGGCCTGGGATCACCGGATTTATGCAGAGAAGAGGGCAATTCTGTCCCCAGCTGCACACCCCCCCCAAAGCCATCTGGACTTGTTAATTGCATGCATCTCACCCAAGCAGCTTTATAGACTGGGCCATCTCCCCCTGTGGTTTTGAGAAGGGAGACTCAGCCTGAGGAATAGCAATTCCATGCAGTCAGATGTCATAGTTTTCTTTGGGGAGAGCTTGACCCTCACTCAGACATGAGCTTTCTGGACAATTCAAGGGCCTGGGGGTTATCTGAGCACTGTCAGAGTTGGACCCCACATAAAAAGAGTTCACTTTTTTAAAAATCAAGGATGCAGGTGGCTTGCTAGAGTAGGGGTTTGGGGTGGGATACAGGGCCTGTAGGGGATTTTTTGGCAAGACTGGACTTGGGAAACCAGATTTAAATCATGGGCTGTTGATGACTGTGTGTCCCATAATGAAAGGTTATTTCTGGCTTAACCTGTCTTTTTGCGTTATTATACCACTCGTGGCTTTTTTCTTTACCACAAATAATAAAGACATGGTTATGCTTCTGACTTTAAAAGGACAGCCTTGCCACAAGCGCCTTGTGGATGGAATTACCCATTCTTTTCCCCTCCTGCTTCCTCTGCCTTTCTCCAGGGGGCTCCTGGGGCTTTGCTCTGAGGACTGATATTTTAGGGGAGGGGAGCTGTTGGGAACTGAGGACTGGACGGAAGCTCAGCATCATCTCCCTGCTGGTTCACTGTGAGAGGCAGCGGTGGGGGCACTGGAGTTAGTAACCACCACAGCATTTCAAGATTATACATATAAAATGATGTTTCACTCTCCTCCCATCCTTCTGTGGTATGGACCACATAGAATCCAAAGTGTGTCAGGGTGTGCAGGGTGAGGCAAAGGTAGGTTTACAGTTGTGAGTACATGAAGCAGTTTATTCTTGTATTATTATTGATTGATTATGTATTATTTTCCATATAAATAACTGTAAACCTACTTTTGCCGCACCCTGTATATGGAGAATTGAGAGCCGACTGGATGTATCCTCAGAGTGCTGATTGCTTTCACCGCTGTTGTTGGGAGGGACCTGGTGGTGGGTGCCCTGAAACAGAGGCAGGGTGGAGGGAGAGCAGGGCATCCTGTCCCTGGCTGTGACCCACTCTGGGCACAGCGTTGCTGTGCAGTGAGTCCCAGGAGTAAACAGGCCTTCAGAAGTGCCCCCCATTCTTGGGCTGCCCTAAGTTCCTTGCAGCCCCCCCCTTCCTCAGCTGGGGCAGTGACTGAGTCACTAGAGGTAACGCCTCAGCCCCAGGAGGTACGGGCACTGCCCACGTGCTGGCCCAGCTCTGAAGCCCCGTGGGGCCTGCTGGGAATGGAAAAGCAAATGAAGCAGTCGCCTGCTCCTGCCATCTGGAGATGTCCAGAGAAATACATCACCCCTGAGCACAGGAGAGCAGGAGTCTGTCCGCGATTGAGATGGGGGAGGTGCTGCCTCGGAAGGCACCCGGAGTGGGCGTGGCTAGTGCAGTGAACTCTGAGTGGCTCAGGATCACCAGGTGTATGGACTGTGCCGCTTTCTTGGTGTGCTCTTTGCCTTCCTCTGTTTTCATCGCTGTTGTACTAGGACAGGTGCTGGGAAGGGGCAGAGGGGCTGTGAGGAGGACGGGCAAAGGCTTCCCCGCCAGGGGGGCGGCATCCAGACAGGGACTATCTGGGAACTGTTAGGCTTTCCTGTGACCCTGTGACATCTGCACTAAAGCTAGGAAGAAGTATAATAGAACTACACGTGTGGCTGTTCTGTATCATGCTCTAAGAAATGAGAGCATTTCTGGAAGTGAAACCCCATTAATTCATCTCTACTGTACAAATCTAGTTGTTGGCACTGAGGAAGAGCAGACAGAAGACTCCAAGGTGGACGTGATGGGGGTTCGGATTTCCCAGGGGAACTGAATTCCCCAGGGTGGTCAATCCCATCATCCCTCTCGGGTTAGGGGAACATCACTTCATCCACCCATTGTCCTACTCGCTCTCTGTCTCACCGTGTATCCGACATCGGGACAAATGCACAAAGAAAACTCAGAGAACAAGGTCGACCAAGCCTGGTGACGGTCTCAAACGCTCACCTGACTCCCAGACAACCACTCGTGCCCGGCAGGTTACTTAGTGGTGTTCAACGGGCACTGGAACGGGCACTGATGGTTAGAGGGAAGGACTTCTGACTCCGGAAATTTTACGTGTTTATCGTTTATATCTATTTTATATATTATATAAATGTTTAAACACTTTATATATTTATTATGTAAATTTCATGTACTTACTGATTTTTCGTGTTTCGTCTCTTCTATTCCAGTATTTTCTCGAGAATAGAACCCATGGCTCTCCCTCTCTGTGCCCCTTACAGCTCTTCACTGTGTCTGGCGTGGAACTGGGGTTCTCTTTACTTTTGCTTGTGAGCTGAAATGACCGTTGGAGGACCCCAGTTTCTGCTTCTGTGAAATGAACATCATTTAACCCTCCCTTTGAAAACACGTGGTAGTGCCCAGTGAGAAGCGGCAGTCTGCCTGCAGGAACTGTGGTGTGGAAGTATTGAGGGTTCCAGATGTTTACAGCCAGGCGGAGGGCACACACATACCCTCAGTGCCCATCAGTTACTCAGGAGGCTTGGGCCTCCGCAGTTGGCCCAGCCCTTCGCTAGGTTCTGGCAAGATGCCCCATCAGTTAGAATGGCATGAGACATCACATTTGAAAATGTAAAGGACAGTTCTGCGAGAGCATGCTAGTCAGTGCATAGGGCAATGGAGTGTTGATGGGACAGGCAGAGGCCTGAGAAGTTGGTGTATCGAAGGAGAGAATTGATTGAACCATATAGTGTGGATCTAAGACTCCTGAGCACATTTGGGGTCCAGAGATGTTTACTCAGCAGCCTAAGTGGGAAGCTTATGAGCGAGAATCAGTGGCTGGGGCAATACAGGATCACAGATTATTAGTCATGCAGCAGGCACGGGCCCTGGAGTCAGACAGCCTGCCCTTCCGTCCTGCCCTGACAGATCTGGGCGTGTGACCTTGGGCAAGTTGCTTCTCCTATAAAGTGAGAACATGTATAGTACCTAGCTCATCAGACTAAATGATATAAAGTACAGGGCTTGGCACAGGGCCTGCCTAGCAGGTAGTAAATCCTCCCGTAGTGTTGTTGGGTTGTTGGTCATCTCCTCTTTGAATGGTACTCGGGCGCCCCCTGGTGCTTGTGCAGTTGGGGACCTGCAGCATGATTCTCCTGTTTCTACAACAGCCACTGTTTTGTGGGTCTGCAGAGTTCCATTTCATTCAGTGATAAACTCTCAGAGCTGTCAAGGACCTGGAAGAGCACCCAGTCTAACCTACTCTACGGAGGAGGAAGTTGAGGCCCAGAGATGTAAAGTAACTTGGCCATCACCACACAGCCAGTTAATGATAGTGCTAGGACTAGAAGCTAGGTCTCCTGGCTCCCAGTCCAGGTGTCTTACAGAGAAGCCACACGAGAGAGAATCGAGGGAGACAGAGAAGGAGAACTGGAAGACAGACAGGAAGCACACATGCATACTTAACATAGAGACAGACAGACAGACACACACCCCAAAACGGGGGGGCGGGGGAAACAGAGACAGACATGGGGGAAAGAAAGGAAGAGAGAAATTTAAAGACAGAGCAGAGAAACAGACATACATGGGATGGGAGGAGAAAGAGAAAGAGGAAGGTGAGGGGAGAGATGAAGGGAAGGAGACAGTGCCGTGCCCCATTGCCGTTTCAGGGTGGGTGCTCTGTGCTCAGGTAGGAACCATTTGCCCTTTAAGGGCCCAAAGCAGAGGGATGACAAGCACAGATAGACGCCAGTGAAAATGAGATTCCATTTAAACATCTGCAGCCAGAATTGGCCTAACACATCATCTCTGTGGTAGCCCTCCCTTGGGTCCCAACAGGTATACTCTCAGCTTTCTCTTCCCAGCTGGGCTTGGAGACAGTGGAAATACATCTCTAAAGATCACACTGGACCTTGGGTTCACTAAGCTGCAGAAAGGCGTGATAGGACACACCTGCCGTAGTACTGCTGGTGGAGTAATTTTCAGTGCTGTTTTTCTGGTTTCGAGTAGGACAGTACTGAGCAGCCCTGAAAGAGTGCTCCTTGACAGCGCCCTCCACCTTCTGTCTCTCGTTCCCCTAACTCCCATCGTCTCCCGTGGATGTAAAGGACTACTTCCAAGCCCAGACAGACCTGCCTTTGTGGGGAGAATAACGAGGAATAGCAAGAGCAGGCCACCTTGTTCTCTTCCCCTTTTTCTTCTTCTCCATTTTGTGCAAGAATAAATTATACAGTGTTTTGGAACCTGCTCTGTGCAAGGCCCTGTGCTAGGAGTTGGAGATTTCTGGCCTGAGAGGAGACATATACACCCAAGGACATGTGGATGGCCCACAGCCATCTAGGTTCAGGGCCAAAGAAGCAAAACAACAGTGGTCTGGTGGAGTCAAAGCAGGGAAAGTTGCCTGTGGTCGGGGCTGGATTTGCCCTGGTCCTTGGAGCTCAAGCAGAGCAGAGGGGGATGGGGAGTTAAGTTATGGTCAGGGGATGGGGAAGAAGAAGCCTAACAGGGTGCCCGCTCCTGGCAGTAAAACTGAGAGGTAAGGCTGGAAGGCTCAGGAGTGGTCTCAGTGGTGTGTGGGGGACAGTGACATGTTTGAAGATCCAATACCCTCCCTTAAAAATAATGTCTTTGTGCCCTGGCCAGTTTAGCTCAGCAGTTAGAGCGTTGGCCCATGGACTAAAGAGTCGTGGGTTCGATTCCAGTCAAGGGCACATACCTGGGTTGCAGTTCGATCCCCGGCACTAGTCAGGGTCATGCAGGAGGCAACCAATCGATGTGTCTCTCTCACATTGATGTTTCTCTCCCCCCACCCCTACTCCCACAGTATCTGAAAAACAATAGAAAAATATCCTCGGGTGAGGATTAAAAGTAAAATAATAATAATAATAATGTCTGCTTTTAAGCAGTCCAGTCAGGTGAGCTAGTGAGGGGCAGTGATGGCAGAATTTATCTGGCTCGCTGACTTTCCATTCTGAATGAATATATTAATATTAAAATCCATAGTTCTTGTATTACAAATGAATCTCACCTGTTTCTATCCGTTTTTCTGGAGCCTCATATGGAAAATCACAGCTTTTACAATGTCAGCTCTTGTCTGCCTAAGAATGTTGAGAGTAATTTTGTTTAACTCCAGATATCCAATCTTTTACTCACTATAGTGACTGTAGTCACTCAGTCGCGCTGCCCCAGCTTGGGCGTGGTGGAATCCAATGGACAGCGTTGCTTAGTAACAGATGAGGGCTTCGGGTTGCACAGGGTGATTCCTTAGAAAAGAGTGACCAGATGATGATAGATCTGGCGATTAACTCTTCCTGTAAGAAGGAAGGATTGAAGCATCTAAAAAGGAAAATGCTCAGGACGTAGTCCCACATAGATGGGGAGGGAGAGACACACCCAGGGGGGACATTCAAACTTTGAACTGGGGTTACTTGCTTGGTTGGGGAGGGGACTCAAACATCAGAGATGGTTGGATTCCAGCCCTGAGATTTTGTTACTAGGATTAAATGTCTATAAAAGTTTTATTGTTGAAAGCTCAGGATTCATCATCTTCATGAGTAAATAGGATTGAGCATCTAATCCCTTCGTGTGCCCTTTTAAATTTAATTTCCAACACTATAAGCCAGGTGAGTTTGGTCCTCATTTTACAGATGAGGAAATTGAGGCTTAGGAAGGGTAAGTAAACTTGCCCTTTACTTTAGCAGAGCAAGAATTCAAACACAAGTCCACCTAACCACTGGGTCCGTGCTCTGAGCCTCTCTGCAAGGCCCTGGGCACTGTGCTGGGTGCTGGGACTGCAGAGAGGCACAGCCCTGCCCTTTAGGGGTTTATCATTTAGTGCTGGAATGTCATTGCTCAAAGGACCCTGGTGGATTACTTGTTCCCAAAGGATGAGCCTTGCCCAAGGTTGTATGGCCTCTGCCATCTGAGATTCAGGCTCAAACTGCCTATCCAGGTAGACCTACGCAGTTCTATTCATACCAAACACTCTTTTCCATCTGTCTGGCATTATAAAATGCCCCTTACAGTTATTTATCTTACACAGATTTTCCTAAAACAGACACTACCCATTATCCTTTGTTTTTCACAGTCATCATCCTGTTAACTCCGCATTGCTGATACTTGTCTTGTAGCACACAGCTTGGATGATATCCATTTTTCCATGGTAGTATTTGGCAGTATTAAAGTTCTCAGTGAAGTTTTTGATGGCAATAATCCAATCACTCAACTGCATTCAAGTAGATAACAGGTAGTTCTTGGGGCAGGGTGAATGCCCAGAAAGAGCTGGGTTAAGGCTCAGCTGAATTGGGGAGGTCGGAAGGGGGGGAAAGGAGGGCTCGCCTGTCAGGGTTGCTTTCTGATTGGAGTGAAGATGAGGACACTTTCCTGTCTGCCTCCTTGGTGTCACTGATTTTAGAGGGAGCACCCTGTCCCTCTACCGTTGGAGGGGCTGGTACTGACGGCGCTGTTCCGGTCCTCTCCGTGCATCCCCTAGCTGGATGGGCTGGTGGGGCGTGAGCTTTAGAGGCTTGCTGCTGACATTCTCAGACCCTCCCTCCCGCCTGGGGAGTTCATGGACTCCGAGTACCCCTCCGCTCTACACCCCACCCCGTTCCTCTCTGCCCTGCTTTCTGCCTTCCTCTCTTCCCTCCCCCATCGTGGCCTTCACCCTGGGGACTTACGTTGACTTTCTGAATGCAAACTCTGTTCTCACTGAAGAGTGCTCCTTCCGTGAGGAGCACCTTCCAGGGAGCACCCGGGTGCCTCCGTGGGGCAGGCAGGGAGGCTGGTAGCCTGGCGGCAGTGAGAGGAAGTCCCTTCCCAGGAGTCCCTGAGCCTGAGGGCTCTCTTGATCCATGGTCATTGTCAACACCGTTAATGTCCTCAGGTCCTGTTATGCTGACGATGACAAGACGGCCACCACCCAGGGTCACTTCTGTTTGATCACCCCTATGCTCAGCACCATCAACATGCAGTTTCTGGAGCATTGAATACCAGGCTAAAAGATAAAACACTCAAACTTTATGACTAGTGGGAAGCTATTGAAAGAGTGTGAGCAGAGGAAACAGGTGGTAGAGTGAGGGTGTGAGGTATTTGGGGCCAGTGGGGGACGGGGTTCGGGTGGGAAGATCCTGGCAGCCATGATCATGGTGTGGTCACAGAGCGTGAACTAGGGGATGAGGTAAGGTGAGACGTGAGAGCACTGATGGAAAAAAAAATCCCTGGAAATTGTCCATTTTGTTATAGAAAACGAGGGAGGTGTCAAGTGTGCATATGAAAGTATTTTTTGAAGTGTGGTCCTTGGACCCCTCGCATTCAGATCATCTGGGGAGTGTGGGGGCTTGTTAAAAACACAGACTATCTGGCCCTATTCCATACTTTCAGATTCAGAATCAGAGGGGAAGCTGGTGCCTATGTTTTGAAAAGAACCCCTGGTGATTCTTAAGCATTCTAACGTTTGAGAACCTCTGACTTAAGAAGTTCCAACCTTCATGATGAAAAACATGGGGACACCGCCAACAGGGTCAAGGCACCAGGGTGGGGAGGCTCTCCCAGGAAGGTGCCAAGGACAAGTCCCAGCCACCCCAGCCTCCACTGTGTGGGGAAGGGTCAGGTGTGGGTGGCTGGGAGTGGAGGCGCCCCCGGGAGGGAGGCAGCTAAAACTCTGGGTCTTCCAGTCTCTTAGCCACTTCCACCCAGCATGCATCTGACGGGTGAAAGGACCACGGTTCACAGTGAAAGGAGAGTCTAATACACCTGCTAACGAATTCCAGCTGAGCCCTCTCAGAAAGATGGTGGCTTCTCCCACCACAGTAGGACGTTTATTTTGATCATACTTGTTCCAAAGAGGGAACAGAAAATGAATTAAAATGAATTGCTGGTAACTGGGCATTTCAGGTGGCGCCCGCGTGCTGCCCGGGTGGTGTGGCAGTGTGAGCCGTTCCCCTTCAGCATTGCCGCTCGGGGTGCTGTGCCAGGAGACAGAAGTCATGACTTGGTGGGCTGTCGTGGGTGCTCTTATACATCGTGTGAACCTGAGCCTTTACCAGAACAGAATGTGTCGCAGACACCTGGTGATGTATAAACTGTCCTCCACTGGCCTCGGGAAAATGGCTTTCTAAAGAGCGGGCAGCTGGCGCTGGGAGGCAGGAGCTGCGAGGGGGGAGTTCTCCTGTGTATGTAAAATGACAAGGTGTCTTGCTTGTCTTACCCTGGATCAAATTATGACCCCACTTCAGTCATCGATTTCAAATAAGATGAGTGATCAGAGAGCCAGATGAAGGTATCAGAGAGTTGGGATTCTGACTCCACAATGGTTTGCAAAACATTTCCATTTCCTTTCATGGTTCCTGCCCTTTATCACACAGGAAGTTCTCAGGTCAGACTGGTTAAGTCCATTCACTCGTTTATTCAGCACATGCTCTTTGAGAACCTGGCAGTGACCCTACCAAAGCCCCTGCCCGGTGCCGCTGACGCAGGGGGTAGAGAGAAAACACCACAAACGTGTGGTAGCCGCACAGCGATACAGTGCCAGTGAGCAGCGAGGTGACTGAGCGCGGGATGTGTCTGAGAGGAGGTGCCAGGTATATGAAAGGGGACACACACAGTCCTTGACCAGAATGAGCTGGTGTGTTCATGGCGGTGAGCAGAGAGCAGGAGAAAGGGTGAGAAGTCTGGAGAAGGGCTGGGTCCATGTCAAATTAGGCTTTACGAGCTGTGGAGAGAATTCGGATTTTCTAAGTGTGATGGGAAACAATTGTCGAGTTTCCATAGGGGAGTGTCATGCTTTGATGTATGTTTACAGAAATAGGTCTGGCTCCTGTGTGGAGGGGATGGCTACAGTAAAGGGAGGAAAACTGCACAGAGGGCTGGCGGGCCAAGCGGGGACGAGACCCCAAGGGTGGCGTCTTTCAGGTAGGATGGTCATGATGGTGCCACATTTTAATGATGCCCTGGGAACCTAAGACTTTTATACGTAAGTGGAGCTTAGATACCAACTTAAAACTCCTAAAGGGGGTTGTCTCTGAGTGCAGGGTCCTCCTACACTGGGCTGGGTGATGCTTGGGTCTCCTCTAAAACGAAGATTCTATCAAGTGAGAAGATTCAAACATTTTTTTTTTTTTAAATCAGAGTCCTGGGACTGAAGGCAGCTAGCTAGATCCTTTGATTGTTTCCCATTGACTCAGCTACATTCATGGCCACTATTCAGAAACTAATCAATAGTTCTCTTCAAAAGGACTTTTTCTCTTAGTAGCTAGAAAGGACTGTCTCTTCCCCTGAAAATCATTGTCTTGATTGTATGCTGATAGAAATAAACACAATTAGGAGAGGAAGAAAGGGGGTGATTAGAGAATTATGCATAATGGCTGTTAGATTGGCTCCCAAATCCGGTGTAGGATCTGAGTGTCTCTCCTGGAAAAAGGATGTTCTGGGAAAGGAGTAATTTCTGATGGAAAAGCTGGGGCACAAGAAAGGAGGCGGAGCTTTTCACGTTGTTTACAAGACTGCCTGGCTGCTGTAGTGGGAGGAGTCCCATGCCTATGGGGCTGCTGTTCCCAGTGACAGGGGGAAGGTCAGATCTCTTGCTGAAGAGGGCGGCACAACTTCTCCCAAGACAGGTGGGCAGGAGCCTCAGCCCTATTTGCACTTGATAGTTCATGGCTATACCTGTGCATTGAGTATCTCCTGCATGGGTGGTGCTGGCAGGCTGCTGGGACAGGGGCGGGATGAAAGGGCAGGGTACAGTGTGAGAACTCCCTGCACCTGCCCCGGGGCGCAGTGGAGACACAGAGAGAACTTGGAATGCAGACTGTGAGCGATGATAAGAGTTATCACAGGAGTGTGGAGCTAGAGACATTCACCCCGACGCTGTGTGTGTGTTGGGGGGCTGAGTTTGAGTTGAGTAGAGTGCAACATGTCTTAAGCAAAGCACTCTGGGGTGAGTACCATGCTGTGTCTGGAAATCACAGGAGGTCTGAGACTAGTGGGAGAGACAGGCCCCTGGCAGTAATTGCGGTTTGAACGGACTCGGAGAAGAGGGGCACCACCCCAGCCTGGGTGGGTTATTAAAGAGAAGAGCCTTTCCAGAACTAGTGATTTTGAGATGGTGCTTACAGGATGAGAAGGAGGGAGCCTGGAATGCGGATATAGGGAGAAACAAGATATGGACATTTCGAGTAAAGTTAAACGTAGCGATAGCAAAACTCAGGAAGTGAGAAGCAGCTTTTGGGGTTTTAGGGGTGAGGCAGAAACTTAGTAGAGGTGGGGTGAAAGGGGTGGGGCTGGCCACAGAAGACTCTGCATGTCAGGTTAAGGGGCCCCTTAAAACTATATGCCAGCCCTGGCCAGTTTGGCTCAGCGGTTAGAGCATCAGCCTGCGGACCAGAGAGTCCCGGGTTCGGTTCCCGCTAGGGGCACGTACATTGGTTGCAGTTTGTCCCCGGCTCCAGTTGGGGTCGTGTGGGTGGCAACCGGTCGATGTGTCTCTCTCACATCGATGTTTCTCTCTCTCTCTTCCTCCCTCTCTCCCTCCCCCTCTATCTGAAGATAAATGCAAAAAAAATGTCCTCGGGTGAGGATAAAAAAACAAAAACAAAAAACTATATGCCAGTGAAATGCCCTTTCAAGAAGGCATGGGTTAATTTCATTGAAGCCTAAATATGTGTTCTTCAACTGGATTTGTCGTCCCTAATTGTTTTATTATTAGGATCCAGCTATACTAACCATTTATAATTTATTTTTAACCATAGTATATAAAATTATTTCTTTGAAACCAAAGGCACATCTTGCCAGAAGCAGATGGACAACTATCAAGTTCAGAGGCACAGTTGCCATGTATCAAAACCAGAGCATGAATATGAAAATTGAAAGGAAACTTAAGAAAAGTCTGTCATTTCCGTGCTGTCCCTGGTAACTTGCTCCCACACCAGTGACCGGCTCCTCCTTCCTTCCGTGCAGTTATTCAAGCCGTGCCCCTGGGGTCAGCTTCCACCTGCCTGTCCGCCACCCTCACACCCAGTCATCAGATCCTGGCCATTCTCCCCCCTAAACTACTCAAACCTATCTCCCCACGGACACTGCCACTGGCCCTGTCTAAGCCACCATCGCCTCACGTCCGGATTTCTGCAGTAACCTCCTGTTTTCCCACCTGCGTTCTTGCTGTCCTCCAGCTGATTCCCCACAAAGCAGTCAGAACCATAACTTTTAAATGCAGATCCCTTGATGTCTGCCTCCTCCTTGCAGCCCTTCAGTGGCTCGTAGGATGGACATTGGAAGCTGACTCAGCACACCAGGGCTCAGCACCATCTGGCTCCTGCCTTCTCTGGGCCCGTTTCCTCCTTACTTCCTACTCGAGCCGTGCTGATCTTTCGAATTCCTAACAGGTCCTGTTCGCTCTCACGTCTCAGCTAAACCTGACTGCAGAGAGGCCTTCCCTACCCCCAACTAGGAGCACCTGACTGCTGGCGCGTTTCACCATTGCAATTAATGATGAATTGTGTGATTTGGCGTCTAGTGCTTGTTACTCAAGGAGCCTGAGTTTTCCGGAGTCAGGGCCACACCTGCCATGTTTAACATCGTACCCAAGCTATCCTTGTGCCCAGCTCCAGGGCACAATGAGACTAACAAATATCTGTTTGAATATGTGACATTCACATCCCACATGTGCTTCTCGGCTTCCTGAAGAGCCCTCACATGAAAACAAAAAGATAAAGCCTCCCAGGTTGGGAACACTTAAATACCAATTCAAAGACATCAATAGGTATAATTAACTACCATGCTGTACTCTCCTGATTATGAATGATAATTGAATTTTTTTTTTTTATCCTCACCCAAGGACATTTTTACATTTATCTTCAGATAGAGCAGAAGGGAGAGAGGGGGGAAGAGAGAGAGAGAAACATCGATGTGAGAGAGCCACATCGACTGGTTGCCACCTACACGACCCCAACTGGGACAGGGACAAACTGCAACCGAGGTACGTGCCCTTAGCAGGAACTGAACCCAGGACTCTCTGGTTGGCAGGCCGACGCTCTAACCGCTGAGCCAAACTGGCCAGGGCAGTAATTGAATATTTTAAAAAATATTGTAGATGAGAGAATTAAGCAGGGTAGCTAAGAAGAAGTACCTTGATAGGTACCTACCCTTTGCTAGGTCCAGGGCTTGGCTAGAAATGCAATTTATTCTTCAACCATTGATGTTCAGAGTCTGGGACTCGCCAGAAACTGAGGGATATGCAGACTTCCAAGGCTGCACATTAATTTATGATGTGTAATTAATTGTCAGGCACTGCTAGTGTCTGCTCAGAGGCATGTTTCTGTGTGGGAAGCTGGATTGTACTCCCAGGGTTGGGGGGCGTGGAATCAGGGTTAAGAGAGCGTGTGGTCTATCTAACTGTGTGTATCAAGCCATGCTGGCTGTACATGAACGGTCAGATACAAGTAGACAGAAGTCAGCATTTTAGATCATAACTCATAGATTGATGATGTGTATCTATCCTCGGGTACTTTTCTGTTCTCTGTGTATTACTAGAGTGATTTTGTTCACTTCCTAGATCATTTGCTTTTTGTCTATTAAACTGAGTTCCGTGCAGTTCCTGAATCCTCACTGAGGTTGCCCAGGTTTTCCCACGGCTTCAGTTCGAATGCAGAAGTTGGACTCAGTGGAGGCAATGGGACATCACAGAGCAATCGAAGTTACGTTTAAACTAAGTAAAAGCCTCTCAAATATAAAGTGAATACATTTTTAAGTGGTTAAGGTAGAGCTAGTTAAGTAAACTGTCACTAACTGAAAATGAATCGACATTTTAAAGAAGGCAAGAGAACTTAAACAGGAAACAAATGGCTTTTTAAAAAACAGTTTAAAAGTTGTGAAATCACCCCCAGGGAGTATAAAAGCTAACCATTTGTGAACTAGTGGATGAAAAGCATTCTTCTTTAACCAGTGTGTTTTGGAATAGCCAATGGCCCGGCTGGTGTGGCTCAGTGGTTGAGCGTCCACCCATGCACCAAGAGGTCATCGGTTCAGTTCCCGGTCAGGGCACATGCCCAGGTGGCCCCCAGTGGGGGCATGCAGGAGGCGGCCAATCAATGTTCTTGTCAGTATTTCTATCTCTCTCCCTCTCCCTTCCTCTCTAAAATCAATAATTGAAAAAAAAATTTAGAATAGCCAATGTTTAACACTAGAGATAAAAAATGAAATGAAATAAAATTCATGACAGCAGTGCTAGACAAGCAGGTCACACTTAACTGCTCAAAACTAAATTAAGAAAAATACAGTAATCTGAAAATCTGTCATAAATTCCAAAGCATTCGTGAAAGGCTGCAAGACAGCTATTTTGTATATAAAAATGATCCCCAAGCTGCAATTCATTCTCAAAAGGGGATTAATAAAAGTTCAGATATGCATAAAAATTATAATACGGCACTATTCATGGTACACAATGCATGGGAAACTTTGTGACTGGAAGTATTTGTTGCTGACCTTGCACGCTGATGCACATCCTCCCCTTATAATACAGAATTGTGGGATCAAATGCGGCCAGTTGAGTAAAAATGCGCTCTCCTGATTTTTTTTGTTTTTGTTGAAATTTCACCATGCATAATTCTAAGGAAACATAGGCTCTTCTAAAAAAGGAACATTTAGAGCACCTTTCTATGTTGCCTTTCAGTGTTTGCAAAAGGTAAAAATACAGGTCATTTACTACTGCAGTTTCTTTTTACACACATGCCTCCAAAATTATGTATTATCTCCAGAACTGGTTATATAAAATGTTTAAAATCTCTACACCCAATGTTTAGGTAAAGTCATGTTTAAAAACGCCTTTTTCTTCGTTTTAACGGACAATTACCTGACATTCTGGCTTTGTCAAGTGGTTGTTTGTTAAACCTCATTAATATATCCACATGTACATTTCTCTGAACTCATGCCCTCTTGTTGTGGGCTTTATGACACTGTTACTGAAGACTTTGAGGGCGTCCATACTTTGCACAGTTGCAGGCATTAATTTATCCCAGATGTCAGAGGGAGTGGAGCCAAAGGCTGGATTTTGTAGAGCTACAACTCCCATGCCTGCAGTCCACGGAATGATTTTATCTGTCTGCTTGCCACAGGGAAATCTGTAGAAGAAACAGAAGAATAGATTAAAGCATCCTTTTAAACAAGCCTAATTCATCGAAATCATTTCCCCAAAAGTCCTAAAATCCGAGAAGGCTAGTACACCATTAATCAAATGTTCAGTTAAAGTTTAGTAGGAGTAGAGTGGGCTCAGTTGAGTCTTGGAAGGATTTGTAACAGGTGTGTCTGCACCATTCTAGTTTAATGGTGGCCACCTGATTTATTGAGCGCCGACTCCTCAGAGACCAGAAAACGAACTGCTTCCTTTCGCCCACATTTTTGTTAGACCACCTGAGCAAATGCAAAATGGACATGAAAGGCTTTGGTCCTCCCTGCATTTCAAGGTGGTTTACTAAGCAGTTTCTACTTCCCCCGGTCAAGTGTCCCTCAAGACAACATATCTTCTCACTTTCTCAGCACCCCTTCACTCATGTCTCTACCGCTCCGGCCACCTCTGTTCCAGCTTCTCTGAACACCAAGGAAAATGTTTTGAGGCCAAACCACTAGGTCTTTCTTAAGCCTGGAAGAGCATGGAGTCGCCACTGCTTCTCAAGAGAATCATAGATACTGAAGGCCTTAAGGATGCAAAGACCTTCCTTTATTGTGTTGGTTGATTGGTTGGTTGGTGTTGATTGGAGGAGAGAGGTAGAAAGAAGCCAGAGAGGGCAGTTGTCTTGGTGATCAGCTACCTTGAGCATAGCTGCACCTGGGGACGACTACTCTGGACTCTATTTCCAAGATTAGGAGGAGTCCCAGGAGCACAGTGAGGCAGTATACCCATAACTGGTTGCCACTGCTGTGATCATTTTCATGGTAGAGAGAGGGCCAAGGAACTGCTCCGACCTGCTATTGCCTCTTTTTCTCCCCATGTGTCTGACTTTATGTGGTGGGAATAAAGGTAGTGAGGAGGTTAGACTGTACCCGATGGTCTCTGTAGCTTGTTTTTTAAAAAATGAACTCATTAAGGTTGAGAAAACTAAAAAAGTAATGAGGGGATGTTCTGGAGATAAAAAAAAGATGAGCTGTTACATTGCCAGCAGCAGTAATGAAATCCCCGGTATCCACAGTGATTGAACAGTTCCCCCCGGACTGCTTGCTGCTCTCTGATTGGGGTGGGGACTCTAGGACTCCAGCAGTTGCGTGCGTTGTCCATGTCATTCCGCCCGCCAAAAAGTCATTGTTTCTGTCTTCCTCCTCTGACCAGGTGTTGGACTGGATTGAAAACCACGGTGAGGCCTTTCTCAGCAAGCACACAGGGGTTGGGAAGTCCCTGCATCGAGCCCGAGCCCTGCAGAAGAGGCACGATGACTTCGAGGAGGTGGCTCAGGTGAGATGCTCTGTGGTTGTAGGCGTGTGCTCCCGTGTGTGGGGGGCAGGGCGAGAGACCAGGGCTGTGGCTCTGGTGTCTGGAGGGGCATATCGGGTTGATAGCCATGGCTTCTGGGCCGGAGACCTTTGTCTGCTCTCGGGTCCCTAGGTGAGTGGTAAAGAGACCTTCCGTTTATGGTCTTCAAAGAAAATCATTCTTGTAAATGCCTCATCCACAAGGTGGTAATGGCAGTAGGGAATGGCATTGGGACCATCAGCAGCCCAAAGCCACCCCTATGGTTGTCACTGCAGTCGAGTGGAAGCTAAAAATGAGTGGCCGCTCTGCTTACAGAACTGTGTAGCATCCAGGACCTGCAGGAAGAGATGGCACTTGTTCACCAAGCCATCACCAACAAGGCTACCTGTGCCCCCAAAGAGTGCCTTGGTATCACTGGCACAGTATTTAGTCTGTAATTTGCACAGTGTTCAGCCTTTCGGCGGAGCTGCATACCTGTTCCAAAAAGGGCACTGTTTTCTAATTTGCACAAAGAGGCTGTATGAGAAGCCTTAACCATTTGTCTTAACTCCCTATATTTCTCTTTTGGGAGTATTCTAAATGGATCCGCAAAATCTTGCTCTTCAAGATGAAATATTGCTGTCCAGTTACGTCGTCAGGTGTGATCAGTTGCAGGGAAAGTAAGACTTAAGAATAAAGGAGGGAAGGGCAGCCGGGAAGGGAATCCGTATGGGACAGAGAGGTGAGAGCGCCGGAGGAATGAGGATCACAACGCTTGGGTTTCCACATCACAGCTTCACCGGGCTGGCTCTAATCCCAGTGTGTGGGCACTCCTCAGTGTGGGTGTCATGCTGGGCAGTGTGCAAAGCCCCATCCCTCACCCAGGGAGCCTGCCAGCCCCAGATAAGTATGAGCTGTGGGTGCAAAAGAAGAGGAAGAACCGAAGGCACGCCGGAGGACAGGAGGTGGTGGGAGCACACCACATCTTTAGGGCAGCGGCGAGTGCATGCTAAAGAGTGAGAGGCCAGGCAGGAGCTGCAGAAATCGTGCCAGCGGCAACCTGAACCCGGTGCGTGAAGGTAGATTAGACCCACTGTGGAGTAAAGCCTCACATGGAATCTTTGCGCGCGGTTGGTAGGAATGTAAAATGGTGCAACCACTGTGGAAAACAAAGCAAAACAGAAATACTAAGCAATGAATGACCGTATGATTCAACAATCCTACTTCTGGGTATGTACCTAATAGAATTCAAAGGTGAGGTGTGGAAAGCCATTTGTACACCCGTGTTCATAGCAGCAGAATTCACAATAGCCACAAGGTGGATGCAGCCCTGGTGTCCATTGACGGATGAATGGGTACACCAAATGTGGTATATACACACGGTGGAATATTATTCAGCCTTAAAGAAGGGCCCTACAACTTGGATGAACCTTGAAGACAGTATGCTCTGTGAAATAAGTCAGTCACAAAAGGGCAAATATTGTGTGAGTCCACTTATGTGAAATAGTCAAATTCATTGAGACCGATGGTGGAATGGTGGTTGCCTTCTGGATGCCTCTCCAATCTGTTAGGGGGCAAAGGATGGAAGGGTGCTTGGGGGGAAGGGAATGGGGAGTTATTATTTAATGGGTGCAGACTTTCAGTTTTGCAAGATGAGGAGTTCTGGAGATGGACGGTGGTGATGGTTGCACAACAATGTGAATGTACTTAATGCGACTGAACTTAACAGGTTTTGTGTTATGTGTATTTTACCACCTCCACCACCACAACAATAAAAAGATGCCTCGGACCTCCTGCAGAGTGAGCTGGGCTACGCCAACATAGTATAGACACAGGCCCAGTGTGCTTTTGGTGGACAAGATGGAGCACAGACCCGGGATATCTGGGTGGCCAGGCATTCTGGGCACCTCTCCAGCCTGTTAGAGGGCCAAGGATGGGAGAGGGCTGTTTGGTCTCCCTGTCTGCTGAGAGTGGGATTATGGTACCTGGGCTAATCTGTTGGAATGAAGGCATCCCATAGCCTTGATGCTCTTGCCTTTCGTCTGTGCTGTGCCTCAGCCCCTCCTCACACAGGGAGGACGTCCCCACAGCCCTGACCCAGCCCACCCCTCCTGCGCTCTTCCTGCTGCAGCCTCATAGGCAGTGCCGCCTTGGTTACAGGCTCAGGAGCTGGCTGTCGTTTTGTGTGTGTTTACACCCAAGCAGGCCTGGCAGCCACCCCAACTTTAACCCCGTGTCTCTCAGTTGCTCCTGTATTTTCCCACTGGTGCCCGATACGCCTTTCACACGGGACAGTGCCTTTCACTTAGTGCCAGACACATTTAACTTAAATTCATACTGAGAAAGAACGGACACATGGTTAAAGCTTACGTTTCCAGTATGTATTTCACACGCCCCCAGTCCTGAGTGGCAGGCGGTAGTGGCCTGTTTATGGAGGAGACACCGAGGCTCAGAAGGCCCTGCAGCGTGCTCAGGTCATCTGGCTTGGTGGCGGTTCTGCCGGGACTCGCACCCAGGTCTGTCCGGCTCCAGAGTCCTGTTCCTGCCCGACTCCACACTGCCCCTCCTTTTAGAGGTATAGGAGCGGGTGTACAACTCATTTCCGAGTGCCAGCTTGCTCATGAAAAGTACAGGGCAAAGAGCAAGAATGGGAGGAGGGGGGTGCTGCTGTGGCCACCCCATTTGACATACATTACAAATAATCTCTCGATGTAATCCAGTTCTCCCTGCCTCTGCTCTCTGATAAGACTGTGTCTTTGTGAGAAAGAAGAGAGAGTTTACCTTCCAAAAGGCTCTGCTTTTAGCAGGGATGTTTCCTCTGGAAAGAGGAACAGCAGGTGTGGGACACCTCAGCAAGGGGCCAAGAGGCCGTCACATTGCCCTGTACAGAGGCCTCTAGACACGGCTGGGTCGTGTAGTCTGGAAATCAGTCCTGTTTGTTCCCTCGTCCCCACTCTGGGGGAGGGAGTGGGCAGCGGGGCTTCCTAGCCACTGGAACTGGTAGTCCACCTGGAAGACCAACTCTGACCATGGCGAAGGCAGATGGTAGCAGCCTGCCTCCACCTGCCCTGTTCTGTGCAGTGTGATCATCACGCTCAGGTGGTGAGAACGGGGGAGATCCAGGCACGAAAGGGCCTCTCCTTCTTCAATTAGGTGAGGGCCACTGGAGGAGAGGGCTGGCTTTAACCAGGAATTGGATAATTCTTAAGTTAGTCAGAGATCAGTGACACAGTGTGAAGGTGTGCAAAGTTGTTCCTTGTTGTTTTGGGGTGCTGGTTATAAGCTGTGGTCAGGAAGGGTGTCACATGGTGTGAAGTAGGAGGCTGGGGGTCGCTCATCAGCAGTCCTATGGAGGGTCATGGTTTAGTGAAGGAACTGCTTTCAGCTTCATGATGTCGTGATTGTTTGATCTGAGGCTGACATGAGAAGGGAACGCTGAGCTCCCCTTGTCTGTATTCAGGTTGTAGAAGTGGACCTGAATCAAAGCAGGAAGGGCGCTGTTGGCATGTGTCTCAGCTCCTGGAAATCGCCCTCTGCAGGGGCACCAGCCCTCAAGCAAGGAACATGCCTGCGCAGGGAGGAGGCCGGGCGCGGGGTGAGGCCGCTGAACACCCGTCTCCACTCTGGGACCAGGGGGCGCCTGTGATTCTCACCACTGGTTACTCTTTGGGGTAAAGACATATAAGGCAGTTATTGAAATAAATATTAATGATAACTGTGAAGAATGAATGTAGCAATCCAAGATCTCTCATTAAACTTTAGCTTAAATTTTGTGTTTATTAGCTCTTGAACACATTTTAAACAGGCTCTTCAACTATCATTCGAAGATGATAAGTCTCTATGAGTCCTCAGTTCACCCTGCAGATGGCACTCTTTGAATAGCCTGCATAGAAGCTGGCGGAAGGAGGAAAGGAGCCACAGTCCTGACAGCCTGACTGAGGAAGCTCCTGAGCGGCAGGTGCTGAGGGTCTGGGCCAGGCGATGCGCCAGGGCCCTGTCTCTACAGGTGTTTCTTAGTCCAAGCTACTGACACTATCCGTTCCCAAACAGAACTGGGCACTAGCGAGACACCTCTGGGTTGCCTTTAAACTCATCAAATGATGCAGGCCATGGAGATTTTAAATGAGATTTTAAAAGGTGACTTACTCTACTTTTATATGTGTATTTCTGGCATGCTAGGTATCAGCAGGAGTATAAACAAGTGCAAGGTGAAGCTGCTGCCTCTAATAGCACAGCTGTCGGGACAGATGTGCCCGCATCTGCCCAGGAGGTAGAATGGGATACAGAACTGTTGTTTCGTCCTGAGATATTTGCTATTAGTGGGAAAGGACGCGAGTGCCTGTGGTTGAGATAGCAGCTGTGCCTTCTCTGTTAGCTGTCTGATTTATAACCTCGTTATCGGAAATGCCAGACTTTCTGTAAGCTAGCTTAGTCAAAGTTATCATGCATTTACATTCAAATATATATTATCCAGTATCTCAGAGCGCCAAATCACATTTAATGTGCTACGCATTAAGTAGCATTCGTGTAACATTTTTGAAAAAGCAGACCATTTAAAGAAAGATGTTTAAGAAATATAAAAACATAGTCACAAGTAAGCACTTCATTCAGTAACCTCTGGTTGGTTATTTCTCTATCTGACCCTTGCTTTTTTCTCAAACTTGAATAGAATACACTTTAAATTTTTTTTCATTCTGAGTCTTGGGGTCAAAATAAGCAAAAAAGGAAGGGAAACATTTGGCAATCCAACAAATACACCTGCCTCGGGGGTGGTGTAGTGACCTTTGGAATAAGTTACATCTTTCTTTTCATGCCGGGGACCAATTATAGCAGCTGCAAATGCAAGCAGAAGGAAAAGAGCCTAAATAGATACTTTTTCACACTCCAGCTTCTTAGAGAAGATGAAAGGGTCGTAAGTGGGATGAAAAAAAATAGTGATGGAGAAAGCCAGGAAAATGCAGAGAAATTAATGTCATGAAGTGGGCAAGCTGAAGAATGTGAAACAGCAGAGAGCTCAAGGCCAGCCCTAGCCTTTGGTCTTGCACAGCACTGTCCCCTTCGCGGTGGCTTCAGGACATTTTCCCCACGGACACAGGCCGAAGTGCCAGCCTGAGCCGCTGAGAGGGCTCTTGTGACACTCGGGAAGAAGAAAGATGTTTCGTGTCATAGTAACTCTGGACCCAGTGGATGCACTTGGTATGGAATATTGAGAGGGGGTTAGAGCCAATAGCCAAGAGATTATAGAGAGCCGACCAAAAACCTCTTATGGGGACCGTGAATTGTCCCCCCGTTTTTGCTGCTTCCTGTGTGAAATGAACGGCACATGCAGAAAAATCTGGGACTGCATTCCTAATGACTTTAAAGTTCTGGGTAGCCAACTAAAGCTTTGAGAGCACAGGTGGTGTTTTTATGTCTTGTTGCATGTGATGGCAATGACTGGAAAAGAAGGGAGGCTTTGAGAAACGAGTGGCTGCCCATGTAGATGGTGTTTTAGAAAGTTTTCTGGCCCGGCCGGTGTGGCTCAGTGGTTGAGTGTCGACCCCTGTGCCAGGAGGTCGCCAGTTCGATTCCTGGTCAGGGCACATGCCCGGGTTGTGGGCCTGGTCCCCAGTGGGGGCATGCGGGAGGTGGCCAGATGGTGTTCTCTCTCATCGATGTTTCTGTCTCTCTCTCCCTCTTCCTTCCTCTCTCTCTAAATCAATAAAAGAAAAATATATTTTTTTTTAAAAGGAAAGTTTTCTGGACTATATCCTACAGAACTAGAATAATGGACTTCTGACCAGGGCAGACTTGTAATGATAGGGGAGGATGTGCTTTGGCAGAACACCTTGTTGACCAATCTAGGAGTTAAGGGAATTTTGAAGTGGAATGAGGAAATGATCCCAGTAAAGCCCGGACCAGCTGTGTGAGGCACCACACAAGTGACTTAGAAGCACTTTGTGAAGTAAATTCCCTTAGATCATCACCTTGGGTTTAAAAAAAACAAACCAAGAATATAGATTGCAAACAATATTTATAGCCTCTCTTCTTATCTATATATCAACAAAAGGCATGTGGAACAAGTAAGGTACTTTGACACAAGGATATAAATATAATAAATAGTCCCGAGACTTAAGCGTATTGAGCTCATAAGTAGAAAATGCTAATAGAAGAGTATGTTTTGTTTAAAGGACTCGTTCTAAAGGAGGGGTGAGGGTATATCAGAAAGGCTCACATCTATGTGAGACCTACAAACGTGAGGGTAGTGAATAATATGGAGAAATAACAGATTAAAGAAGAGCAGAAAAGAAGCCCTGGTGGTTACCGGAGAGGACCGTCTGCTCCGTCAGGTGGAGGAGATGGAAAGTGCTGGTATGTGATTTCAATTCTGGCTCAAGGCAAACTAAGGTGGTGATGAGAGTCCTCAAATTTCTTGGCATCTTCTGTAAATTTTGTGACACTGTAAATAAAATATCTGCAAGTTGATGAGAGCAAAAGATTCTATGTGATAGAGGGTGAATCCTTGTAGAAAAGCTTGAAAGAGTACAGGTTGTCTAGACTCTGAAGAATCTTGACCTTTAGATGAAAGGGTTTAGACTTCACTCTTAGAGCAAAAAGGGATATTAAAGGCTTTTGCGCCCTGGCTGGTGTGGGCCAGCGGTTAGAGCATTGGCCTGCACAATGAAGGGTCATAGGTTCGATTCCCAGTCAAGGGCACGTGCCTGGGTTGCAGGTTCGATCTCCGACCCCAGTCAGGGAGTGTGTGGGAGGCAACCAATCACTGTGTCTCTCACATCGATGTTTTCTCTGTCTCCCTCCCTCCCTTTCATGCTCTCTAAAAATCAATGGAAAAAATATCCTCAGGTGAGGATTAACAAAAGAAAAAAAAAGATATTAACAAACTATACTGTGATTATTGGAAATTTGCCAGGATGGTAAAGTTGAAATAACTGGATATGTTCAGTTTTGAGTACATACTACTTTTATGGAAGGCAGGGGAGTGGATTTGATAGTTGAAGGCTTTCTGTAGAAGAGATAAGGGTGGAAGGTATGGAGAAGCCGATTTTAACTTATTTTAGGCATCGCTTCTAACCCACAGTTGCTTTTTTATGAGCTGTCCAAACCCAGTGAGAGGTCTTGCGATGTAGTGTGCTTCTCATCACAGGAGGTTTTCCAGTAGAGGCAATCCTTTTTCCTTTAGAATGTAAACATCTGTAAGTCTTGTCCATCATAAAATCAAATAAATAAAAAGAAACCAAGACTAATTTGGGGGGGGGGGCTCCACTTTCCCGTTTCTCCTTCCCTTCATAGCCCAAGTTCTTGAGAGAAGAGTCTGTATTTGCACCTCTCCTGTCTCACCTGCGGATGCCCTCGACCAGCCCTGCCCCTTGGCTTCTGTTTCCTCTGGCTAACGGGTTAATCTTACCCAGGTCTCCACCTGAACATCTCTGTTGCTAAACCCAAAGGACACTCTTCAGATATTAATTGGTCTTTCTGAAGCAGTTGACCCTGTTGACCACTTTTTTTTTTTAAGTTCTCCTCTACCAGACTTCCATGATACCATGCTTCCCTGATGTCTTCCTGGCTGGTCCTCCTTAGACTCTTCTCCCGTTTCCCCAGGATTTGTTCCGCAGATCTTCTCTTCTCACTTTACACTCCCTGCATGATTTTATATTCTTTCCCAGGCTCAATGCTGCCCCTGCTCTGATGGCTTCCAAATCCATGTTTCAGCTCTGATCTTACCCCTGAGCTCCTGTTCATAAATGCATTGGCTTTCTGGATACTCCCACTTAGATTTCTCAGAGGGCTCTCAAACCCTGTGTGTCCGAAATGTATTTTATAATCTTCCACCCCTTCCCAGTGTGCTCTTCCTCTTGCATTCCCCGTGTCAGTGAGGGACACCACCCACCCTGTGGCTCGAGCCAGAAGCTTGGGAGTCACCCTTGACTCCCATCCTGCTCTTACCCCTCCTGAGTCCATCACAAAGTCCCACAGATTCTCCCTCTCTAATATGTCCTTTCCCTTCTGTCTCTGTTATCACAGCCTCATATCAGAGTCTGATTTACCTCTTGCTTGGATTATTACCGTAGCCTCCCGTTTTCCCTGACTCCAGTCATGGTCTCCTTAAATCCACCCCACACTGCTCCAAGGGTGGTTTTCCTAAAATGCACCTCTCATCATGCTGCTCCATTGGTTACGGAACCCACGGATGGCTCCGCATCTTGATAGTATACACCTTTTATGATCTGGCAACTGCCTTCTCTGGTCTTACCTTTTACTTCTGTGCCCCCTCCATCCCACCCTATAGTCCTGCTGTCCCCAAGGTTCCCTGAGCATGCTCTCAAGTGTCAGTGCTGTTGCCTCTTTAATCCTTCCCATCTGTTTAGCTCGGACCACTCCTGACCAACTTCTGTTCATCTCAAGTGTCACCTGTTCCAGGAAGCCTTCAGTGACTTCCATAGTTTGGATTGAATGCCATTTTTCTAGGTTACATCCCCATCATTGTAGTGGTTATCACACAGTGTCATCAATTGTATGCTAGCCTCACTACCCAGCTGGAGTGTTACCTTCCTTAGAGCAGGAATTTATTTTCACTAGTCTTTTTATCCCAGTTCCTAGCACGATGAGTCCAACATGTAACTGGCATTTGAAAAATAAAGGAATGAGCGGTATAGAGGGGATTCCTTTGTTGGGTGTGTATCAGACCAGATGATCACTACAGCCCCTTCCAGCTCTCAAAACATAAATGGAAAAGAGATAAATATTCATAAAACACAGGCCCTGGAATCACATACCCTGGACCTAATGGAGAGCCGTCCTGATGGGATCAGAGACTGCACTGCACTGGAGTCGGCGCCACAGCCCAGCCCAGGATCTGGCACCTTTGGGTCAAATTTGGAGTGAGTTCTTTGGACTGCTATGTATTTTTTAATTTTAAAAAAATCTAAATAATTATTTCAGATGAAGCCATAGAAAACCAATTTTGACAAAAGGACATGGTATTCCTCACTCTGTGTACTTCCTCAGCCCCATTACGTTTCCGTGTTTTTTTCCAGCTGGGATAATTACCATCACCCTGTGCCTGACTATCAGGGGAGGCTTAATCCTCTCCCTCTGTTCGCTGAAATGTGGTAAAGTTCTTTTTCCCTTTCAAAATAAAACAAAGTAAATTAGACAAAAGAAGCATATCGACTTTATGTTCAGTATATTGATTTTCAGTCCAAGACAACTCATTTAGTCATCATTTTTATTCAGTATGTCACCTTCATTGATAGACTCTGTTCCTTGTCCCTGTTGAGGAGACCCTAATGACAACAGCAGTAATGATGATAACAATGGCAATAACACTTACTGAGTACTTTCTATTCTTATGTTAACTCAGTTCTCATAACATCCCATGAGTGAGTCATTTCTAATTCTCATTTGCAAATAAGGGATCTGAGGCAAAAAGGGTAGATAACCTAACTCAAGTTGGCGAGCTAGTGAGTGCTGGAGCTGGGATTCAGATCCCTGGAGTCTGGCTCGAGCCCAGGCTCCAGCCACCTTGCCAGGGAGTCTTGACTCACAGGAACTTCGGATGTCTCTGGGATCAGAGCTGGTGGGGTCCTCAGTGCCACCCAGAACCAGTTTCCAGTCCTCTTTCCAAGTGTGGATCTGGGTAATCCCCCAGACAGCTACATGTTAGCACTGTGGCCACGGGACCACTAAGTGACACTTTTTCCCTCCTTCTGTTTAAGAATTTCCTTGGTGGACTCAGGGGTTGCCTTCACGATCTTTCATGACAGCTTTTTAATCCAAAAGATCTACACGACCCCAGGAACCCTATGCCTGCTTTCTACCTTTCTCTACCTGTCCTCTGGTTGATCTGAAACATACACCCACCGTTGGGACACCTGGCTCTGCTCTCCGCTGGCGTTGGCCTATTTAATGATGAACTTGGCCAATGTCTTGCCTGAGTCTTCGTTTCCATTTTCTAGCACAAAATGGTGGACTACACTGGGCCCAGCCCAGGACATTATTTTGTCTCTTTCCTTTTACCTTTTGTTGAGGTCAGGCTATCAACTAAACCTCCTAATTTCCAAATACTTTCCCCTTGATAGCCCCACAAATCTATTGGAGACATTTCTTTCGGTTCTGATGTCCCATCTATTGGGACATATGATCTAGTGAAGAAAAGTGTAGCATTTACAGTCAGTCTGTTCTTTCCTTTTATTGACCTTGGGTCTTGTGACAATCACTTAATTTCCCTGAGCTTCAGTATCCACTCTAAAATGGTCATAGTGGCACCTACCCTGAAGAGGATATGAGGATTAGAAATAAAGTGTGAAAATGCCTAATGGAGATGCTGGTTCACGGGCGGTGCTTGGTGGATGGTGGGCTCTGTGGCAGCAGTGGTGACCTTGGTGGTGGTGGTGATGGAACACTTCTAAGCCTCACTCCCTGCCAGGCTAGGTTACCAAGTACTGTGTTGTCATCTCTCAAGTCTCAACTTGGTGTGGTCTGTGTATATGTTGGAATGAGTAGGCCTGTCCTTTGGGATGGGTCATGTGTCAAGGGGCAGTCAGCTACAGGTACTGACAAAGCTTGGCTCTCAGGTTAAGCATTATGGAAGAGGTGACCAGTCAATCTGACCAGTCAGAACCAAACAAAGGCAATAAATTAATGGTTCGTCCTACCTGAGGGAGGGGGGTGGGGGTACCTAGCCCTGGGCATCCAGGAGCCAGTGGGTTCAGAGATCCAAGGGGGAGGGTAGACAGTTTGCATTGGGAAGACTCTTAACAGATAGCAGGGCTCCAGCCACTGGGCTGCAAATCAGAGGCAGGCTTGCTGGGGTGCCAGGTAAGGAAGGGCTGGCTCTTAGGGATAGGCAAAAGTCTGACGCACCGGAGCACCAGGGCAGGGCTGGATTGGCTGCTCGTGGGATCTGCTGTTGGGGACCAGTCTGTTAGTAAGATGTGTGATTGCATTTGATTTCTGTAACTGAACTGGGGCCCCAGAGAAGGGAGAAGGAAGGAGAGTCTGGGCACCAAGTGAGAGCACTCTGAAGGATTCTGCGACTCAGTGGGCCTTCTTAGGGGGGTACCAACGGCCTGACCACTAGTTTCACAATGTGACGACGTACTTACCTTGCACAGTGAGAACGACACGCAGACGGAAAGAATAAAGCTGCTCTCAGAGAGCATCACCACGGTTTAGAAAGGAGACGGGGAAAGCTGCTCCGGAGGAACGCTTTCTCGTCTGCCCAGTATTGATTCTGAAAGCAAGCCATCTACTACCGTGTCCTCCAATAATTAGTTTCAGCACAGGTCACCCTGCCCAGATTAAGAGAGGCCAAATCGACTTCCTGCCTCTTCCCTCCTCCTTCCATTTCTGTGAGACCCTGGAGCAGGATGGCGGCAGGGGCGCTGCTGCGGCAGCCGGCCCTGTGAGCTGAGAGGCAGAGGGAGCATCTGATGGCTTTGCAGAAGGGGAACATGCAAACTCCACAATGAAAACGTTGCTCCAGGATGAGGATGTCTAGAAAAGTATTTGCGAGGTTTTA
Source organism: Tadarida brasiliensis (assembly GCA_030848825.1). Taxonomy (NCBI): domain Eukaryota; kingdom Metazoa; phylum Chordata; class Mammalia; order Chiroptera; family Molossidae; genus Tadarida; species Tadarida brasiliensis. The sequence continues at coordinate 60,155,498 of CM061260.1, read as the reverse complement.
AACCTGTGCTGTAAAGAAAAACATAAGAATAAGTAATAACAACCGCCGTGTATTTTATACATACCTTTATGAGAAATATCTCATGTAATCCTTGAAGTAAGTCCACAGAGTAGGTTTTAATGTCGTCCTCATTTTTCAGATGAAAAGTCAGACCTAGCAAGGATTCAGGTGCAGGAAGCAAGATGTGAACCCCGGCAGTCTGACCCCAGAGCCCACGCTTCTAGTTCACATACATTCCAGGGTAACGGGGGGGAAATGTGCTTGTGCAACCCTCATTTTGATTTTTGTTCCAAATGGAGTTTCATCTTCATTTTTTAAATGTTTAATTATAAAACTATGCATTTTTCGATAGAGAAGTGCAGATGAGCAAAAATAATCCGCCCCCTCAGTTGTCTGTATAACAGTTGCCAGTACTTTCCAGATATTTCTCATATGTGTATTGTTCACCAGCATTTTTCACTTAATGATCTATCCATGGTAATAGAGATAAATCTATGACATTATTTTTCTTTGCTTGTGAAGTCTTTAACATTAAGCCTTCTTACTCTTTTCCATATCCTAGTAACTTATAATTATAGGCTATTAAAAGAAGGTACAGTTATAAGTGGGTAAGAAGCAGCAAAATAAGCTTTGAAAACAGGGCTGGGTTTAAGCCAGGCATTCAGGATCTTTTCCCAGGAGTAAGCGTCAGAAAATGGCAGTTTACAGGTGTCCTCCCAAGCCTTCCCAGTTCCCCATGGTAGGTGCATGTATATGAGAGGGCTGTGAGGACCCTCTGGGCCCTAAACCTGGCTCAGTGGGGCGCAGCGATGGTGTGGTGGTGGGGGAGGTGCGTCAAATCAGTAACTTTGTAGCTCTTTCCTCCTCCTCCTTCCTTCTTCTTTCTGTCCACCTGCTCTTTTTCCTTCATATCTGCCCCGTCTTCTCCTGGATGATCCTTTCCTGAACTGGGGGCTCTAGTCAGGTTCCAGGATGCAGTGCTTAGCTCTGGTCCAAGTGCGGCTTCAGGTGGGCAGTGCTTTACAGGACCCCTGAGAGCTCCTTGAGGACGGAGCTCCCTTGCTGTGGCCTTCAGGGTGATGGAGCGTCTGGGTGAAGTGCCAGGGCTTTTTAGAATGTGTGGGCAGATGAGGCAGCTAGGACAGGTGGCGAGTACCAGGAACCACACCTTAGAGCCCCGAGTGAAAGGGCTTCCGGCCGTGGGTTATACAAACCGAAAAACAAACTCGCATCACCAACAAGAACAACCCACCAAGCAGGTTTTGTGTCTTTTTTTTTTCCCCTCTGCCAATGAGTAACTAGAGGCATTTTCATGAACCAGTTTTATTAGGAATAAATTTTTAATAGGAGAAAAGCCCACTGCCAAATTCTGACAGGAGCAAAGCATTGCATCTGATTCATTCCACCCGGAAAGGAAGCTAGGTTCAGGGAAGAGGGAGCTGAGCTTCGCAGCCTCCTGCAACCAGGCAACGTGCAGGATTTGTCAGGATGGACACCTTTATTCATCTTGGGGTGCACAAGGCCACTGTCCTTTGGGTTCCAGGAGAGACCAGTGCAGCTGTCCTACTACATTACAGGAGCCGACCGCACTAAGTACGGGCAACCTCGGCTGTAATTACATATCTCCATGGTGTGTCACACTGTGCGCTGGTTTGTACAGTATTTGTGAGCTTCAGTGATGCCAAGTGTGGATTGAAATATCTCGGGTGGACTTTAGTCCATCACATGCCTAGAATTTGAAAATATCAGCAAGGGACGGGGGCATTGAGTAAAGCTGAAAAGGGAACTCCAAATCCATGTGATAGACATGTTTCAATTTCTTCTTCACGAGACTTGGACTCTGCCTAAAACCATGGACTCTGTAATGTCTTGGAATTCACCAGGTCAATCTCATTTGCTTAAAAAATACAGCTCAAAAAGAGGGGTTGTGTGGATGCAAACCTTGGGTCTGGCCCACCTGCCTCTGGGAAAAGTGTTACAAGTTTATAAAATTAGAAAGCTTTGAGGTTTACACCATGAAATTATATTCCATCATGGCTTCAGGTGGCCAGATGATTTGGCATCAGGTGACCTTGGCACAGGGTATTTCCCAGATTGTCTCTTTCCTTACCCTATGCCTCACATGGAGGCCACGTCAACAATTCGTGCCATAATCTCCTCATCAACAGAACGGAGTTACAGGTTCTTCCTCCTCCTTCCTTGTGGGAGGTGACAAAATCCAGTGGGGAGTGCAGGGATTGGACCACCTGGGTGGGAGGCCCAGAGCTGCTCCAGCTGTGTGCACAGGTCACCGGCCCTCACCAGACCTCATTTCTATATCTATAAAATGGGGGAAATGTTCACCCCGTCATAGCTGAAGCAGGCATCCAATAAGATAGTGTACTTGACAGCACTTGAAGTCTAGAGCACAGAGCAAATGTAAATTATCATCATTATTATTCGGAGGATACAGTGACAGTGGATGAGATCATGTCTGGAACATGCTCAGAAAGAGGAACTAAAGATTTAGAAGAGATTGATGATATTGCCCCGTACAGGGTATCTCCCAAGAGAGAGAATGTGCTGACCAGCCTCTTGAGTTTAGCTGAACTCCCCATGCCCTGACTCCTTACGCTGTTTGGGGGCCAGATTCCCATGTGGGGCAGGATTAGCTGGGGAGACTTTCCACATTCTAAAGCTGAAGCTAGTGATTTAATGAGCCTTGTTCTAATGTTTACATAAGTGCAGATCAGTGAGGCTTAGGGTCAACACTGAATTTTGGAAATGGAAGTGGCAACAGCAGGATGCTTTGTACGTAGCCCACTGTGACCATTTATCTTACATGCCCTTCTAACGAGAGAACAGGGAAGCCCCACTCACAGTGCCCTGCCCATTGGCCAGCAGAGCTGACCAGCTATGCCCAGCCTTTCCAGAGTGTCCTGGGGCTCTCCGTGAAATGACTCATGCCCTGTCAGACCCGCATTTTAGCCAGCTTGCTTCTAGTCATTGTGTCACTGTTCACATAACCCCATTGCTTTACTTTCCCTCTGTAGTGTGGAGGGTGGGGTTTGTACTGAATTACTCGGGGTTCTTGCCGAGGCTCTCACAGCTGAGGATTATGGGTACAGTCTGTGGTCATGGGAGACAGCTCTTGGCCTCTGAAAGTTAGGAACATTCAAGAGCTCCAGATAACGAGGTGAGTGATGGGATGTGAGCCTGAACCCCTTCCCTGCCTCATGGTCCAATCTCCAGCTATTCAGATTCTGCCCTTTCCCTTGAGGGCCCTATGTGGGGAGACTGTGGTCTCTTGCGGCATCTCTGCTCCAAGGAAATGCTCCAATGGATGAGTCTTCACTCAGTCTCCTCAGGAAAGGAAACGGGAAGAACGTGTTTCCTCTTTGAAAGTGGGGATCCCGAGGACTGGGAGGGCCCTGGGTCTAGACCCGTGGTCTGTGGTGAACAGGCCTCGGTGGATATAGGGCGTCTCTTCTGTGCTAGAGGAAATCTCTGAATCCCACCCTGTCTGAGAAGGGTGTGCAGGTGGCCTCATTCCTAGTGCATGCCTCCTCCTGTCTCTCGCGCCTCCCTCACACACCTCCCACCACACGGCCACTGTGGGGGCTTGTCCCCCGGGAGGGCCAGAGCTGGGCTCTCAGACTCCCAAACGGGCTTTTCTTCCTGAAGAGCCATTAGCCACTTCTAGTACGTACCCCAACAAACTTTCCATCACCAGCTCCAGCTTGAACGAGAGACCCCCAAGACTGTACCTCTTTCAGTTCCTCGCCAACACACCTCACATCTTCCCAACTTTCCAATCTGGACCTTTGTCCAAGACATTCTTTTGCCTAACAGAGTCCTCCCCTTTCCCTTTCCATTTTAGATTCTTTAAAATTGGCTCAAATGTTTGCCTCCTGAAAACTTCTTCAGGCTCATTCATCTTGAGCTGTCCGTGACCTGGTGAGCCCTGAGCATTATACCACCACTTTCTACCACTGTCTCGCCTCACTGCTTTCTAGTCCTCAGAGAATGAACTGTTTGACATAATTTCATTTCATACAGAACCAAGACTTAACCCTAAGCACTTCATGTGGAAACATCTCAAATTTCATCTTTATTGATGGTAAACTTTCTGAAATGCAGTTTAAATTTCCCATGCCTTGTATATAGAGTAGTCTGAACATGAGTCAGCTCCTTTTTTTTTTTTTTTTTTTTGATGCCTTGGGGTGCATGGCAATGCTCACTAATTCCAGTCATGAGTAAAGACACCTCCAGGGCCACTGCAGAGGCAACGGTTTTCCTTTTCCCGGCACTGCAGAGTCCCTCTAGGGCTGGCCTGTGTTCAAGGGCACCTGACCAGGGACTCGGCCCTAGACGGTGTGTGTCATTCCCTGCAGGCCCTGGAGCAGCCCCGTGGCTGAGAGCCATATTTCTCTGATGGTGATGGTGGTGGTGATGGTAGCGGTGGTGGTGGTGGTGGTGGTGATGGTGGTGGTGGTGATGGTGGTGGTGGTGGTGGTGGTGATGGTGGTGGTGGTGGTGATGGTGGTGATGGTGGTGGTGATGGTGGTGGTGGTGGTAGTGGTGGTGGTGGTGGTGATGTGATGGTGGTGGTGGTGATGACGGTGACGGTGGTGGTGGTGGTGACGGTGGTGGTGGTGGTGGTGGTGGTGGTGGTGATGGTGGTGGTGGTGGTGGTGGTGGTGATGTGGTGGTGATGGTGGTGGTGGTGGTGGTGGTGGTGGTGGTGGTGGTGGTGGTGGTGGTGATGTGATGGTGGTGGTGGTGATGGTGGTGGTGGTGGTGGTGGTGGTGGTGGTGGTGGTGGTGGTGATGTGGTGGTGGTGATGTGGTGGTGGTGGTGGTGGTGGTGGTGGTGGTGGTGGTGATGGTGGTGATGTGGTGGTGATGGTGGTGGTGGTGGTAGTGGTGGTGGTGGTGGTGATGTGATGGTGGTGGTGGTGATGACGGTGACGGTGGTGGTGGTGGTGACGGTGGTGGTGGTGGTGGTGGTGGTGGTGGTGATGGTGGTGGTGGTGGTGGTGGTGGTGATGTGGTGGTGATGGTGGTGGTGGTGGTAGTGGTGGTGGTGGTGGTGATGTGATGGTGGTGGTGGTGATGACGGTGACGGTGGTGGTGGTGGTGACGGTGGTGGTGGTGGTGGTGGTGGTGGTGGTGATGGTGGTGGTGGTGGTGGTGGTGGTGATGTGGTGGTGATGGTGGTGGTGGTGGTGGTGGTGGTGGTGGTGGTGGTGGTGGTGGTGATGTGATGGTGGTGGTGGTGATGGTGGTGGTGGTGGTGGTGGTGGTGGTGGTGGTGGTGGTGGTGATGTGGTGGTGGTGATGTGGTGGTGGTGGTGGTGGTGGTGGTGGTGGTGGTGGTGATGGTGGTGATGTGGTGGTGGTGGTGGTAGTGGTGGTGATGGTGGTGGTGGTGGTGGTGGTGGTGGTGGTGATGGTGGTGGTGGTGGTGATGGTGGTGGTGGTGGTCGTGGTGGTGGTGGTGGTGGTGGTGGTGGTGGTAGAGTTAATGCTGTACCCAGGGAAGGTGAGTTGTAAGTGACTAAGGCTTTCTAAAGTCACTGAAATCTCAGTCCTGCAGTGGACTGGTGAGATTGACAGAGGGAGGCCGATTCTTCTGGAACTAAATACCTCCTATTATCCCTTCCATTTGTATATCACTCCACCTTTATTTTGCTGATTTTTATTTAAAGGGCCCTAACCATTTCAGTCCACAGCAGCCTGTCAGTTTCATACACACAGGCACCCAAGGCTGGCCCCTGCCTGTCACTCTGCTGCCGTCAGCTCCATGAGGGCTGTGATATTTCGATGATGTTGATAGGGGAGCCTTTCAAGCAAACCGAACAGCCCCTTCCAGACAGAGACTCTTGGGAGTGTTGTCGAAGAGCCTGCCTCACATTTAAGTGTTTTCAAATGTGACATGTCCCGTACTTCTGATGGCTGCACAGAATAGCTCGGGGTCATGGGTAGGTGATGCTGGCGTTGTGCCCAGGGAAAATGCTTTTTAGAGTTCTGTAGCTGATTATTTTTAACTGGAATTTTTTTGCATATATATGTGTCATGCCAAAATCATGTTTCTTCTAAGCTATGCTGAGCAGTGTCACGAAGTTCAAATTGAGAAAGGTGAAATCTCTGACTGGGGCAACAGAAATTTTGCATATTTTGTGATTGGATAGTTTGCTGTGGTTGGTCAAATATTAGTGTCTTCAGGTTGCCAGAACTAGGAAATTCATCCATCTCTAAGGTCAATACATTTGTAGCGAAATTTGTTTGTATTTCTAAATGCACTCAATTGACAAGACTATATCGGACTCTTTTTCTTTAAAATTTCTTTTATTTGGTATTTTTCAAATTTTGAAAGATTCCTGTTTGTTGTAATAACATTGCAAAGATATGTAAATAAAATGCTAATTATCCCAGACTCCCCCTTCCCAGTCTCTCTCAAGATAATCAGTTACCTTGTGCACCTTTCTTCTTCCACATATAAAAATAAGCAAACATGTAAATATAAAAATTTCTGGGTTTTTAAAAAATAATTTCTAAAGAGTGACCTAAATGTAATTTTTATACTTTAGCTGCTCTTTCTACTTTTTTTCTGATTATATAATTAGTACATGTTCACCATAGAACATTTAGAAAACAAGAAAATAATAGAAAGGAAAAATCATCCCTAATATCACTCAGAGATAATTATTTATAAACCATTAATATTTATTGGCAGATTTTCATTCAGCACAGAAGAGTGCAAAGAATGTTTTACTTGTGGTCAAATAGATATGAATTCCAGTTTGGCATCCGCCATTCACCAGCTGTGTGAGCTTCCTCAAGTTCTTTTGCCTTTCCAAGCCTCAGTTTTCTTATCTGTAACATGATAGAATAGCATAATCTACTGCATGTTTGTAAGTGGATCCAAAACCCACAACCATCATTATCAGTAGTTTTTTTTGATTCATCGATCGATCGGTAGATAGAATCTGAACCATAGTTTGGTTTGTCCTGGGGCAGGGCCTGGGCATCACTCCCCGCCCCCCAAGCTCCTTTCCCCCTCATCCTGTCCTATGAGAACTACAGATTAGAGATTCCCTAAGGCTTATGTCACCTGAAGGATTATCAGAAACACACTGTGCACTGAGGAATGGTCTCCTTCACTGGGGCTATCTCTAGGGGCTTGTGGTTGAAAGCAGAGGAAGGCAGTTTTGCCCTATCCCCCACCCCCAGGGCACATTTGGCAATGTCTGGGGACTTTTAGGTTATTACATCTGGGGAAGGGGTTGCTGTTGACATCCTGTGGGTAGAGGCCAGGGATGCTGCTAAACATCTGTAGTGCACAGAACAGCCCCTGTATTAGTTTCCTAAGGCAGCCGTGACAAGGGACCAACCTGGGTGGCTGAAAGCAGCAGAAATGTATCATCTCACAGACTGGATGCTGCAAGTCTGAGATCTAGGTGTCAACAGTTAGTTCCTTTTGAGGGCTGTGAGAGAGGGTCTGTTCCAGGCCTCACTCCTGACTTGGTTGTTTGCTGGCAATCTTTGGCATTCCTTTGTGTTACTCTAATCTTGGTCTTTACATTGCATGGCGTGCTCTCTGTCTTATCCCCGCGTGGCCCTCTTTTTATGAGGCTGTCGGTTATATTGGATTAAAGCCCACCCAGTCCCAGTATGACCTCATCTTAACCAATTACACCTGCAGTGACACTGTTTCCAAAGAGGTTACATTCACAGGTATTGTAACAGGGGGTTACAGGTTCAACATTCCTTTTTGGAGGGACAGGACTCAACCCATAACAAAGAATTATCCAGCCCAAAATGTTAAACCCTGTTTGACAAAATCTGTGGATCAAACCCAGGGAGGTTAGCTAAGGTAAGAACAGAGCAGGTAGGAGGAGTCCCGGGTCTTCAAAGACGGAAAGTGAGCAGGGACACCATCAGCCAGGAGGGTCAGTGACCTCGACTCTCAGGCCAGAGGCGGTGGGCTCCCTGCAGATCTGCATAGACAGGGGCAGCCCCGGACCTACAGGGCTGTCTGTGACTCCAGGAGGGTAAAGGGCTTGAGGAGCACGATGCTAACAGGGGCAGAAGCAGAGTGTGGGCCTTGTTCACCTCATCATCTGACCCCCATTTTCCTGGGTCAGGCCTACCCTTTCCCTGTCTGTCCCCTTCAGGGGTGAAACAGAGAAAAAATAAATCCACAGGCCCCAAGGTTTTCAGCAGTATTTTCAAGCCAGCTGTCTTGTCTCTCTAAAGCCCTGCCTCTCCCTCTCCCGCCCACTGCCTCCCACTGACAGCCAAACATAGAATGTGGAAAACAGGGAAAACAGCAACCCTGCAGCGTTACATCTTTGGGGAGAGAACATTGCTTTGGGTACATATTCCCCCATATCTCTTCAACTGCCAAACCCTGCAGCAGGTGGCCCTACTCATCTTGGTTCCATGGGGATGCTGTCTCACCAACTGCTTGCTTTTGTGGCTTTAAGAATCCCACATGAGAATGAACTTCTGCAAGTCCAGGGCGATTGGGCAATCCACGTATCCCTGTCTGAACACTTAGGTCTACCTTCTTCACTTTGAAAAGATTTTTTGTCCACATCCTTCTGTTGTGGTTACATGGTCCCCTTCATTGTGTTGCCAGTTTGAGTAGAATGAGGGGCAGAAGGGAGGGGAAGGGTGCTCAGGGTGGAGACTGTGTTATCAAATTCCCGAGTGGTGGGTTGCTTCCCCACAGCAGTCTGGATGCCAGCTGGCTGCATCTGGGGCCTGCTCAATGGGGAGAAAGTTAAAAGCTTCCCTCTGCAGACTTCATAGCTTTGGGTCTGCATGGCACTCTCCTGGTTTTTATCTCGGAAACAAATGACATAGCTTTGGGGCAGCCCCTGGCTTCTCGTCTGCTCCCTGTCTGCATCACCTTCTCATTTGTGTTCCAGTCTGAGCACCAGTCCTGGCCCTCCGAGCCTGACTTACAGCCCCCACTCTACCTTCAGCTGCTCTCCGTGCCCTAGGGAATCAGGGGGGAGGCTCAGGCAGAAAGTCCTTCCTTGCTTTGTGTCTCAGTCCCCTAGGGGTGGCCACAATTTCTGGAACCTGGCTGGTCCTTTCTTACAAGCTGGACCTGGTGTCTCCTGTGAAATCGTATCTTGTAACCTATGTTGGCAACCTCTAGGATTGACCCTGCTTTTTGGTCCAGAAACAAGGTGTTTCTGTGTCGTCATTGTATTAAATAGGGAATATTGCTGGCAGCGAATGCTCGTTATTTATTTTGCTCTCTCGCCTGACTGACTAGATCTTCAGCTTCCAGCCTGTAGCTGGGAGGAAACGCACTGACGTTCCTAAAGCATAACGTGAATGAAGAGGGTCGGTGTGGATTAGAAGGAAAGGAAAGGAGTCAGTAGAAGAGAGGGCACCCTAGCGAGGAATAACGGCTCCTCTCAGACTTCCGAGGTCTGGGTACATTCTTACACACATAAAAAAGTTAGACTGTAGGATAATAAAACTTACTGAAAAAATGTGGAGTTCTGAAAATATGCCCTTTATCATGAATAGGGAAAGGTGCTGAAGCATTTCCGATGTGGAGAGGAAGGTGCTCGCTGGCGGGGGGAGGTGTGTATGGGAACGGGCAGGGTGCTGACTGCGTGTGCACATGTGATCATGCCAGCATTTAGGTTCCCAGAGGTCGTCTCAGCACCAAACTCCTTGTGTCGGGCGGTATAGGCACCTGCAGTAATTATTTTTGGTAACAGTCTCAATTAGTAGACTGAAGATTGGTACAGTCTCCAATTTAAGGAGCATCTGATTAGGACTACTCAGTAGACACCCCTTGTTTGGACATGCAGATTGCCCCAACAAAGGCAAAGATTGTTCCTGATTCAGGAAACCTCGGAATATAGGTTCCAGCTGATGTAGTAATATGGTGGGTTAACCCGTCACTGGCACCAAGTGGCTTCCTCCTTTCCTTCCTACTGCCTCCCAGCAAAGCCTACTTGGCCACTGCCCAAGTCCAACCCCCTCCTCCCTTGCAAGAGCCAGCAGATGGAGGAGATCTGTGTGCCGGGTGCTCCTGGATGAAAACTGAAAGGCATTTTCCTGTATCTCCCGATTTATAAATTCAGTTGATTGTACATGATGTGCTATATTAATGTTATATTTTTAAGATATGATGTGCTCAACTGAATTTCTTTTCTTTATCCTGGGAATCTGACTGCCACTTACATGGAAAATATATTCCCAGCACTAAATAAGAGGCTTACAAAGGAACTTTTGGATCACTACTCATTCTTAAACTGGGAACTACCTCCATTCGGAGATAAGGTAAAGATCCGTTCCCAAGCCGTCCTGCTGACAAGATGCTGGGCTGCAGAGTTTTTTGGTTGAGTGACTATTGGAAGAACACTTTGCCTACTAGGTATATTGATGAGTAGTTGATATAGAAAAGATGAGTTAAATAGGACTCTCTTACTTTTTTTTTTACCTCCCGTACATGCCCCAGATATCGATCCTACAACCTTTTGGTGCACAGGACAACACTCAACCAGCTAAGCCACACCAGCCAGGGCAAGATAGAATTCTTTCCTCAAGGAGAATACAATTCTCTCTAAAGTCAACAAGTACTAATTGGAAGTATGTTGCAAAACAAAACAATATGGCAGTAGCAAATGAACAATTACAGAGTCATAATTTACAAATCAAAAGCATAAGAGTGAATATAATGCAAAGTAACAGAGAAGCACAGGAGATGGAGATTTTACATTGAGTCTTAGAAAGGTATCCAGTTCAATGAAAAGTGCCTGGAGTTTACAAAGATGTGTTCTGCTATTTTCAAGCTATGCAACATCCTTCAAACATGTTACTTTACCTCCCTGAGCCTGGGTTTTCTCATTTGTAAAATTAAATTAATAAAAAATGTTATGATTGATCCCCAAGCTTAGAGGTACTATATTTAAAGAGTCTAACACAAAGCCTAGCACACTGTGGACACCTGGTAAACTGACACCGCCTTCTTTGACCCTTGGGTTATTTAGAAGTGTGTTACTTAGTTTTCAACTCTTTGGGGATTTTCCAGAGATATTTCTCTTATTGATTCATAATTTAATTACACAATGATCACAGAAAATATTATGTATGATTCATATCCTTTTAAATTTAAGATTTGTTTTATGGCTCAGAATATGGTTTATTTTGGTAAATGTTCTGTGAGCAGTTGCAAAAAATGTGCATTCTGCTGTTGTGGGTGTGGTGTTCTATTATTGTCAATTAGGTTACATTGATGGAGAGTTTTTAAATCTCCTATATCCTTACTGATGTCTTGGGCACTGGTTCTATTAATTATTGAGAGGGGGCATTACATCTCTGACTATAATTGTGGATTTGTCTATTTCTCCTCGTAGGTTTACCAGTTTTTGCCTCACGTGTTTTGAAGCTTTGTTCATATGTGCATAAATGTTCAGGATTAGTATATCCTCTTAATGAATTGACGCCGTTATTTTTATGAAATGACCTCCTTTTTCCTGACATTATTTGTTCTGAAATCTACTGTCTAATATTAATATAGTTTCCCCTGCTTTATTTTGACTAGTGTTATCATACTATATTTTGTCTATCATTTTACTTTTAACCTATTTGTGTCTTTACATTTGAAGTGCATTGCTTATAGATAGCATATAGTTGGGACTTGCCCTTTTTTCCCATCTGACAATCTCTACCTTTTGTTTGTGGTATTTAGACAAGTTACATTTAATGTGATTATTGCTATGTTTAGGTTTAAATCTATCATTGTGGGGTGTGTTTTTTTTCCTATGTGTTTCATCTTTCTTTGTTACTTTTCTCTCTTTTTCTGTTTTTGGATTAATTGAATATTTTTATGATTTCATTTTATCTCCTTTGTTGGCTTATTATCTATCATTCTTTATTTTGTTACTTTAATGGTTGCTATAGGGTTTATAGAATGTGTCTTTAGTTTATCACTATTTACCTTCTAGTGATATTACACTACTTTATATATAGCATAAGAACTCTACAATAGCACACTTGTATTTCTTCCTTCCTAGCCTTTGTGCTATTGTTGTCCCATGTTTTATTGACACACGCTATACACCCACACTGTTATTATTTTTGTTTGAACATTCACCTATTGCCTGGCCAGAATGGCTCAGTGGTTGAGCATTGACCCATGCACCAGAGGTCGCCGGTTTGATTCCCGGTCAGGGCACATGCCCAGGTTGTGGGCCAAGTTCCTGGTGCGGAGCATGCAGGAGGCAGCCAATCGATGTTCTCTCTCATTGATGTTTCTATCTCTCTCTCCCTCTCCCTTCCTTTCTCTCTAAAAATCAATAAGGAAAAAAAATTAAAATTCTGTTTTACCCATATAGTTAGAATTTTCAGTGCTTTTCATTCCTGTGTGGATCCCCATTCCATTTGTTAACATTTTTCTTCTTCCTGGTGGACTTCTTGTAACATTCCTTGTCATTCACATTTGCTAGTGAAGAATTCTTTTAGCTTTTATATGCCTTGATATGTCTTCATTTCACCTTTGTTTTTGAAAAATTTTTGTACTGGGAATAGAATTCTAGGTTGACAGTTTTTATTGTTGTTTTTACTTTAAAGGTGTTGCTCCACTCTTTTCGTACTTGCATTGTTTTGGATGAGAAGTCTGCTGTCACGTTTATCTTTGTTCCTCTGTGTATAGTGTTCCATTTTTCCTCTGACCACTTTTAAAATTTCCTTTTCTTTCTTTCCCACTTAATTTAATTAGATTTTTATGTGCCTTGGTGTTTCTTGTGTTGAGGGTTGGCTGAGTTTCTTTAATCTGTTGATTTATGGTTTCATTAAGTTTAGAAGCTTTTTGGTCTTCCTTTAAAGATATATAGATATATCTTTTCCACTTCACTCCTTTTCCTTTAGGGATTTTAATTAATACATATTAGCTTGCTTAAAGTTGTCACATAGTTCATTGATGCCTCATCTTATAAAATTCTGTTTTTCACCTGGCTGGTGTGGCTTAGTGGTTGAGCATTGACCCATGCACCAAGAGGTTGCTGGTTCGATTCCCAGTCAGGGCACATGCCCAGGTTGTGGGCCCAATCCCCAGTGGGGGGCATGCAGGAGGCAGCTAGTTGATGTTCTCTCTCATCAATGTTTCTGTCTTTCTCTCCCTCTCCCTTCCTTTCTCTCTAAAAATCAATAAAGAAAAAAAAATTAAAATTCTGTTTTTCTCTCAGCATTTTATTTTGAATGGTTGCTATTGCTATGTTCTCAAGTTCAGCCATCAGTCTGAAATATCTAACCTGCTATATTTTTCATCTCTTGAAGTGCAAGGTCTTTTTTAATGTCTTTTATTTCTCTACTTGACTTTTTGAACATATGGAATAGTTATAGTAACCATTTTTTTATTGCCTGTTAACATTAATATCTATGTCAGTTCTGGGTCAGTTTTGAATGACTTTACTCCTCATTATAGGTTTGTTTGTTTGTTTTTTGTTTATCGTTTTTTATTTTGCTTCTTTGTATGCCTGGTAATTTTTTATATTTTACCAGATAGTAGACATTGTGAATTTTACTTGGTGTGTGTGTGTGTGTGTGTGTGTGTGTGTGTGTGTACACGCACGTGTGCTAAGCTTTGTTCTGTGACACAGTTAAGTTACTTGAAAAAAGTTTGATCCTTCCAGGTCTTTCTTTTAAAATTTGTTAGGTAAGACCAGAGCAGTGCTCTGTCTAGGGCCAATTATTTACCACCCTGATAAGGCAAGAAAGACTCTTCTGAAGACTCCACCCAATATCCAGTGAATCATGAGGTTTTCCAGTCTGACTGATGGGAATAGGCACTATTCCCAGCCCTGTGTGAGTATGGGGTGCTGTTACCCCTAATCCTTTCAGGTGCTTTATTTCCCCAGCCTCGGGTAGTTTCCTCACACACAGAGGGATCCTTTGCAGATCTGCCCCTGTTGGGTAAGGAAGGGAGATGAAAGAGATTTATTTGTCACCTGTAAAGTACAATTCAAATGTAAGGTTTGAGGCATTAGCTTGATTTGCTGGTTGTTTACTAATGTGAAGATCCAGAGACAAGTCTGTACCCTCCCCAATACCTGTGCTTCCATGTCCTTTTCCATGAACGCGTGTGTGCTTTTGCTCCTTTCCTCTCGCTGCTCCTTGGTTCCAGCCATGCCTACCTGAAAAAATAATCATTAGGAAGGGAGTTCTTTCCTGGACCTCCGGCAGTCACGTTGTCCAGTCCACGCTGCCTCTTTTGAGTAAAAGGGACTTCTCAGCCTCTTCTTTCCTCATCCCCAGAGCACAGAGCCAAGGGTGCTCACTCCATATTATCAGGGACATCAGCTCTAACACCAGAAGTGTTTCCGTTCACTGACTCTTCCACCCCTTGCCTTTAACTAGCCCTGCCCCCTGCTTCAGCCCTGGGAGTCTGACACCACACCTGTGTTGTTGGGATGCCTGTGTTTTTAGAGACAAGTTATTCTAGTCTGTTCTGTTTCTTTCCTGAAGAGAAATTAATGGGCCAAGGCTACACCAGGGGAAATGAAAGGTAGACTTAAGGGCTGAATTACCTAAGGGCATTTTACCTGGTTGACACGGGTTGGGAGGGGAGAGCGGGGACTGCAGCCCGAATCTCTGACTCTGGGCTCTGGCTCCCACAGGCCCTGCTAGAAAACCTCAAGGGCCGGGGGATTGATACACCAGCACTCATAACCCATTTTTGGCATATCAGTTGAAAATATTAATAAGGGGTCAAGTCCAAGGCAGAGGCTAAGAGGCTGGGAATCCAAAGAATTCCTAGGAACTACACACATAACTGAGGTGGAGCTCTGGCCCTGGGGCAGAAACTGTTGTTGATCTGGTGAGCAGAAGCCTGTTGTGATCTTTGTCCAGGATGAGGCAGTGGCAAGCATCAATGTCGTGCTTTGATAATACTCTAGTTGGTATTCTCTAGCCATATTCCTATTTCAAGACTGTGCCAAGAGGTAGGACAAACCAAGTGGGACTGAACATTGAACATGATTTCTAGCATGTAAAGTGTTATGCCAGGTATTTGATGAAGGCCAAGGATTAAATATTAGGATTGGTGGGGATTGATGTCATCTGTAATTTATTAATTCATTCACTAAATATTCATGGAGCACTGACTTGGTGCCAGTCACTAAGGGAAAGAGGTGACAGACACTTTCTGCCCTTAAGCAGATGAGAAAGGCAAACGTTTGCATTAGAATAAGACAGGTGCCATGGGAAGGGCCAGCACAGCTCACTCTGGGAGGAAAGTGGATATGAGGGTGGACTTCCTGGAGGAAGCGATGCCTGGGCTAGGTCTTAAAAGGTTACTAAGAGTTGGTCAGGTAGAAAAGTAGCGGAAGGACATCCCAGGCAGAAGCACAGAGGCGAGATTCAGTGCAATGAGTTTCTGGGAGTGTAAGTAATGTATTTCACAGGCAGTTTTGTAGGGCAGTGATGTGAGTGGAAGCTGAAGGGAAAAAGCAGGTGTCAGAGGAAGAAGGGCCTAGTCTGCCATGCTAAGGTATTTTACCCCAAAGGCAGTGAGAAGCTACTGAACAGTTTTAAAGAGAAGAGAGGTATGACTGGACCTGGATTTTAGAAGCTCTTTCTGTGATGGGGAGCAGGGCTGGGCAGTGGGTAGAGCAGGGAGCCCAGCTTTTAATGCTGGCCCCATTGCCCTCCCACCTGCCTTTATTGTCCCTTTCGTTCTCTAAAATCTATCATCTGGTTCTTCCTTATCCAGGGTGATATTTTGCCACTCTTCAATTTTAGTCAGGTTGACTGAACTTCTCCAAACATGCCATGCTCATTCCCGTCTCTGAGTCTTTCTGCTCAGCAGACATTTAGTAAGTGACATTGTGTACCAGCCACAGTGCCTGGCATGGAGAACCAAAGATGAATGAGACCTGGAACGTGGCTTTCCGGAGCACAGACCAGGAGGGAGGTACCCATGGGGCACAGTGTTACTGTGAGCACGATCACGGCTGCGGTGTGGGATAGACAGTACCGTGGGCAGAGAGAGTCCTGTACATGAGAAGCCCTCCCCCTTCTCTGCTAAGTGCTGCCCCTCCGGAGGCTCTGCCTTCACTCTGGACCGCAGGCCGATGCTCTAACCGCTGAGCCAAACCGGCCAGGGCTCTGCCTTCACTCTGTATAGAGGCCGGGCAGTGTCTCTGTACTGTACGCCGGTCGTACCCTCTTACCCAAAACTGTTCAGTGGCTTCTCACGACTTTGGAGTAAAACACCTTCGCGTGGCACTCAAGGCCCTTCTTCATCTGACACAGTCACGTAATGGTTTACAGCTTAGGCCCTGAAGCTAGACAACGAGATTTTAATCTTTGCTCTACCACTTACATGACATGTGACCTTGACCAGACATTGTGTTTTTTTTTTAATCCTCACCTGAGGACATTTTTGCATTTATCTTCAGATAGAGCAGGAGGGAGAAAGGGAGGAAGAGAGAGAGAGAAACATCAATGCAAGAGAGACACATCGACTGGCTGCCACCCACACGACCCCAACCGGGGCCGGGGACAAACTGCAACCGAGCACGTGCCCTTAGCGGAAACCGAACCCGGGTCTCTCTGGTCCGCGGGCTGACGCTCTAACCGCTGAGCCAAACCGGCCAGGGCAACCAGAATTCTTGATGCCTTGGTTTCTTCATCTGTAAAACAGAGCTGGTAAACTTCAAGGGGTTATTGAAAAGATTGAATGAGTTAATACGCATATAAAGCTTTAGAACTGTCCTTGAAATGTGAAAAGCAGTTAATCCTTGTTAACTATTATTATTGTCAGTTTTTACTCATTTTCTTCTTAGCACCCATATCGTGTCAAGAAACTTGAACCCCTAATTATCTGTTATTGGGTTGCATGCCCTGTTTTATGTGTTGTCATATTATTTCTCTCAAGATTGATTTTATTCTCCTTTGAGGCAGCATCCATTGTACACACATCTATCCTCCTGAGATACCTACAGTGTGTGTGTGTGTGTGTGGGGGGGGGGGTCAGGGTGACCCGCCATCCCAATGTGCCCAGGACTGACGAGCTTTCTGGGATGCTGAAACCGGAAAGTGCTGGACAAACCGGGACAAAGTTGTCCACCTTACAAGCAGTGGGTACTTCAGTTTTGCTTTTTATTTCTCTCTTTTGATCCCAAACTTAACTTGAAAGCAAACTTGCTTTGGCTTTGCTGCAAATTTTTATTTACTGGCTAGGAAATACAAAGTTACAACCTCGGTTTCTTCGTTGTTTCCTGAGCTTCCCTTAACTTTAAAGCAGAAGATCTGAAGAATTCCTGAAAAACGTCTCTTCCATCAGCTCTGGGTATATTTTCTACAGATTGTGGACAACCCCATAAGGGCCTTCCTTAACCTGGCCCACCGCCCCAGAGGTTTCCTCCTGCCTGTCATTTCCTCTCTCTCCCGGAATTTCCACCACGACTTTCAGTACTTCCTTCATTTGCTTTCAGAATTGACATGCCGGTATTTAACTCAGTGACAAAGCCTCCTCCTTCACACAAGGATCATCTGTTTTCCCATGAATTCCCCCAGTGGAGCCAAAGGGTTCTTCTTCCTTTTCAGTCCCAGTCCCACTCCCCTGCTTTGGGACAGTGCTTTGGGCGCTTGCTTTTCAGATGGCGTGTCTTAAGGCTCCACTGTGGCCTCTCTTGGTATTCCTTGAAGCTGTGATGGGTGTTTGCTGGAGGCCTGCCCGTCTTCACACAGCCGAGGCTGGGTCAGCAGCCTCTGGAAGTTTCTGCCCCAGTCTATAGTGTGCTACGGCCGCTGTAACAAAGCCCCACAGACTGGGTGGCTTACACAACAAATGTATTGTCTCGCAGTTCTGGAGACTAGAAGTCCAAGATCAAGGTGTCAGGAGGGTTGCTGCTTTCTGAGGGCCAGGAGGGAGAATCTGTCCCATACCTCTCGCTTACCTTCTGGCGGTGTCTGGCAATCCTTGTCATTCCCTGTCTTGTAGATACATCCCCAGATCTCTGCTTTCATCTTGACATGGCGTTCTGCCTCTGTGTGCGTGCGTCTGACTCTTCCCCTGGCATTCTTTTTGCAAGGACGCCAGTCGCATTGAATTAGGGCCCACCCTACTTCACTGTGACTCGATCTTAACTAATTACATCTGCAATGACTCTGTTTCCAAAGAAGGTCACATTCCGAGGTACTGGGGGTTATAACGAACATGTGAATTTACAGGGGACACAGTGCAACCCTAAACACCCAGGTCTTTCGGCGAATCCAAAAAACTCCTTAGAGGCTGCAGGCCTCTTCTCCGTGGGCCAAGGAGAGCCCACACAGTCATCGTCATAAATCCATCCCAGTGCTCCACTCACTTGTGTTTGCTGCTGACTGTCTCTGCTGCCAGATTCGCACTGTCACCAGGAAGCACTTGCTCACCCCCCTAGAACATTTTGTGAATGTAGGGATATTTAGAAAAATCATGTACACCTGATTCATTAGCTCTAACTCGGTGAACATCAGATCTTTTTACAAGGGAAGCCTGCTAAGGAAAAGCTGTATCCATGGCATATATGTAAGAACGATTACATCCTGGTGAATAATAACTATAAGTTGGTTGACTTTCAGAATGCTCTGGGGAATACCCTGGTGTGTACAGACAGGGTTTGGAGGAGCGTGTGGGTGTGCATGCGGCAGCTTATACTAAACAAATATCAGCAGCCTCGCCCAGCCTTCCTGCAGGCAGTGAGCCTGGGCACGCAGGGAAGAGCCTGCACAGCCTCACTCCGGCTGCTTCGTTCTGTCAGCTCCCTGAGTCGTTGACCCCTTCCCCTCCTAAGAGATAGCTCTGTTTCAAAAGATAAACACTAGTAGTCGCAAGGAACGCGGGGGAAAGTAGAGCAAGTCTCCCAGTTGCTGTCTCCCTGGTGTTCTCACTGGAAACCCAGAGGATCTTTGCGGACGAGGTATTTCCGACTCTGACAATGACAGCCTGAGCTGTGAGGGCAGTGATGGGTCTTCATAAGGGTCGGGGTGGGTCTAGGAGCAGATGGGGAATGGGGACTCCCGCATGTCTCCTCACTTCTTGCCAGGGCGCCCCGCGTCTGAGAAATCCCAGGGACTGAGAAGGCACCTGGCTAGTGCCCGCATACGTCTTGAGCTGCCAGGCAGGCTGCTAGCTTGCTGCGAGGCGGCAGGCAGGCTCGGCGCTCGGCTCCTCTGTGCCAGATCAGGGAGCTGTCGGCTCAGCGCCCACGCCTTGCACTCCAGCGCTGGGCAGCCCCCGGTGGGCTGGGGGAAGGCGCCAAGCTGGGTTCCTGACTGCAAGTTGACTTTCTCTCACTGTTGTTGCCGGCAGAATACGTACACCAATGCCGACAAGCTCCTAGAAGCAGCGGAGCAGCTGGCGCAGACCGGGGAATGTGACCCCGAGGAGATCTACAAGGCAGCCAGGCACCTGGAGGTGCGCATCCAGGATTTTGTGCGCAGGGTGGAGCAGCGGAAGCTTCTCCTGGACATGTCTGTCTCCTTCCACACCCACACCAAAGAGGTAAGAGAAGCCAGTGGAGAAGGGGCAAGGGTTGGGTCAGTTTGTTCTGGCAAGGGTCGGGTCAGTTTCCTAGTATAATGACCCTCAAGGTATGCCCAGGGCCCTGGGTGGTCGGGGGGGTCACCAGCCTCCTAAGGTTGATGGTATGAACAATTTGCACCTGATAACCTGTGGGTAATTTAGCTCACAATCAATTTGGGGCAACATTTCCTCCTCTCTAATGAGGAGGGGGCCACAGAGGCAGGTGGTTTTGGAGGCTGCTAGAGCATTCTCCTCAGCTGGAGAAATTTGGGGATCCCTGAAATCGAAATAGTCACTATAGGAGGAAAGATTAGAGGATCAAGACTCCCTTTCCACCCCACACCCCGTGGCTCCTGGTTGCTCTTTCCCGTCAGAAATCAGAGACCTGCAGAACTTGGATCACCTTTGCTGCCAACAGGAAACAGAGTTTACAACTGTGTTCCAATATTTTATTTTTTAAAAAGGGAAGATTAAATCTTCATGATGAGCTCTGCCACAGGGTGATACCGAAGCGTGTTGGTCCTCACCTTGCCTGATTGCGGAGTGACAGCCAGGGAGGGAAGGGGACGGAGGTGCCCTCCACACAGGAGGGAGTTAGCTGAGCCTAAATCTGGCCCAGTCGCTCGAGAAGTGGAGAGGAGAGGGAAGCGTGGGATGCTGTGTTGTTGGCAGGGCACAGGGCCCATGGAGAGGAGGGTTGCAAACCTACTATTGCTTTTCATTTCTGATTAACATGGGCTCTCTGAAATGGAGTGCGTGGCCAGCGAGGAGGCCCATTTAACATCTTCTATAATAACACCCTTGGCAGAGAAACTCATTAGGTACATGCGTACTTGCATTCCCCCAGGAATTCATTTTAATGGAGTATTAATTAAAGTTTGATTGCTGCTCAGGAAAAAAAAATTAACCCTACTTAATTAAGTTGATTTTTGAAATTTGAAATGCATTAAGAAGCCTAGTTATTACTACTTCACAGGCTTCCTGACACTTTGTGGGAATGAATGCAAATCGTTGCAGTGCCTATCAGAGAAAAACATGAAAAGATAATGTTTTCTAAACTGAGATTCCCCAGCAGATGAAGGGCTGGCGAGCTCCCCGAAGCTGATTCTGCTTCCTCTCCGTGGGACCCACAGCCGCTCTCTGATGAGTGTCTGTAAAGCAAGGGGATTAGCGTTAATCCAGGTTTTCCTGCCTGGTTGTCTGCTTGCTTGTGGCTCACCCGATTCTTAATAATGGTCTCAGAAACCAGAGGCATGTGTGCATTCTCCTTTAATTATGAACCTGAAGATGACAGAATGGAGCATGACTGAACCAAAGTCACGCTCCTTGCCAGGGCTGTGGGGGTGCTGGCTGTCCAGGGAGGGGTGGACTAGGTCAGCCTCCATGGAAGTGCCACTCCTGAAAGGGTGACTGTGGCTTCCAGGAGCCCTTTCGAGCTACATCTCCCACCTTCTGTACATGGAACGAGGAGGCTGAGATTCTAGTTCAGATTCTACTGCTGTAGAACCATGTGAGCTTGTGCAAATCACGATGTCCCTGCCCTGGGGAGTCTCATCTATAAAAGTATGCAGTTGGACTTGGTGGCCCTAAAGCCCCTTATAGTTATAATGCGAATTCAAGATTTCTTTCTTTTTCTTCTCATCTTTTTGTTATTTATTATTGATAAGTATACTAGCTAGTGTTTTTTAAATATGTTTTTATTGATTTTTTTAGAGAGGGGGCAAGAGAGAGAAACATTCATGTGAAAGAGAAACATCAGTGATTGCCTCCTGTACGCATCCCAGACAGGGATTGAGCCCACACTCTGGGCATGTGCCCTGACCGGGAATCGAACCAGCAGCCTTTCAGTGCACGGGGCGATGCTCAACCACTGAGCCACGCCGGCCAGGGCACTAGTATTTTGTTTTTAATTGGGTACCTACTACTTGCCAGACACATATATCCTCACACATAATCCTCATGGTAATCTTACGATATAGATTTTTTTCCTTTATTTTATTTTATTTTTTTCCATTACCATTTATCCCTCCATACCCTCTTCCACCTCCCCCCACCCCTCCCCCCACAGTCAACACACTGTTGTCTGTGTCTGTGACTTCCTTCTCTTTTTAAAAAGTTTTTGCTCAGACTCCCCACCCCACCAACAGCCCCTCACACCCGAGCTGTCAGCCTGCTCTCTATCTGTGAGTCTGTCTCTGTTTTGCTTGTTTGTTCATGAAATTCCACATACAAGTGAAATCATATGGGAGTTGTCTTTCTCTGGCTTGTTTCACTTAGCATAATGTCCTCCAGGTCCATCCATGCTGTTGCAAAGAGTAAAATTTTCTTCTTTTTGACGGCCAAGTAGTATTCCATTGTGTAAATGTACCATGGCTGTTTTATCCACTCATCTACTGATGGACATTTGGGGTGCTTCCATATCTTGGCTATTGTAAATAGTGCTGCAGTGAACATAAGGGTGCATATATTCTTTTGAATTAGTGTTTTGGGTTTCTTTGGATAAATTCCCAGAAGTGGAGAGTCTGGGTCATAGGCAGTTCCATCTTAATTTTTTGAGGTAACTCCATACTGCTTTCCACAGTGGCTGCACCAGTCTGCATTCCCACCAGCAGTGCACAAGGGTTCCCTTTTCTCCACACCCTCACTAACTCTTGTTGTTTGTTGACTTATTGATGGTAGCCATTCTGACAGGTGTGAGGTGGTATCTCATTGTGGTTTTAATTTGCATTTCTCTGATGATTTGTGACATTGAGCATCTTTTCATACGTCTATTGGCCATCTGTACATCCTCTTTGGAGAAGTGTCTATTTGGGTCCTTTGCCTATTTTTTAATTGGATTGTTTGTTTTTTTGGTGTTGTTTTTTGGTATACATTTTGGATATTAACCCCTTATTAGATGTATCAGCAAATATGTTCTCTCATTCAGTGGGTTGCCTTTTCATTTTGTTGATGGTTTCCTTTGCTGTATGATATAGATTTTATTAAACATATTTTCAAGTTGGGATCTAAGGCTTAGAAAAGAACCATGTAAGGTTACAGAGCTTCTCAGTAGTGCAGACTTGACCTGTCTTCCTAAGTACTGTGCCTTTCTCTGAACCGCTATCCCACACCCTGCTGTCCTCCTTCCTCCCTCTGTATCTGCTCCTCTCCTCTGCTCTCCTTCCTTCTTCTTACTCTTCGTTTTCCTCTTTACACTTTCAAACCCCAAAGCAGGGCCTCGATGGGGAGGGAGGCCTTTGCTGAGAAATGTAAAGTGTTTCCAGGGTTAGGGGTGTAAGAGATAAGAATAGTCATTAACTATTGTTTTCCCACATATTTCTCAAACCTTGCTCAGCTTGGTCCTGTCTGAACCTGAGACTCGTTTTCACACTGAGGCTCAGCTTATAAAATCACATTCACATGAAATAGTACTGAAGCGGACAGCACAATACTGGGGACAGGTGAAGAAAGAGAACAGGAAGAAAGTGTATTTAACACCTACTGTGTGCTACAGTATGTATCAAATCAATAGCCATGAGAATTATCCTTTTCATCCCAACTTTACAAATGAGAGAAATTCATCATCTGCCCAGGGTCTTGTAGCTAGGATGTGGTAAATGTAGGAATTGACCCCACATCTTTCTTACTCCAAGGCCCGTGCTCTTTCTCCTTTGCCACACAGACAGGCCAGAAAATAGAGATTGGGAGGAGCTTTCTCCACCAGGAGAAAACAGGAGGCTGTCAGGAAGTAACAGTCTCTTTCCTCGGGATTCCAAAACACGAGAGAAACTAGGAGCAGACCTGCCTTGGAGGCAAAGGGGTATGTGACTTTGAGGATCCTTGGGTTCAAACGATCTGTAACTCTCAGATCAACGGATTCTGACGTTTCCTCGGGGTGGAAAGGCTAGCGTCATTTTGAGTGGCTCTTGTCGAAGAGCTGTGTTTAGGGCCAGCAGGGCTTTGCATCCACATGTTCCCTCCCAGTCACCATCCCGCCCCACACTGGTCTGTCTGAGGCCCCTGTAGGCAGAGTGGAGAGTAAGACTATGTGTGTGTATGTACACACCTGTCCATTCTGTGTCCATGTCCATGTATATGTGTATGTATGTGTGCGCACACACATATATCTAGGTTTTACATGCATACGCAAAGTACAGCAAGGTCTTGGCTGTCAGGGAGGTCTGATTTCCTGATCCTTCACTGGGCATGCTGTGTGCATTTGGGAAATTACTTAATCTCTGTTACTTTGTGATCATTATGATGATGATGATGATTACAAAATTGAGTAGGACTGTACTAGCAGCTATTTTTTTTTTTTCTGGTAGAAAACTTCCTCCCAAATTTATCCTTAGAGCACCTCTAAAGTAGGCTTAATAAGGAACTGAAAGACTCAACTCGAGCATCATTTTTCCTTGAAATTCTTCCCTGGTGCTTCCTACATCCTACCCAGACTGGACCAGAACACCATGCATGCCTTCACTGACGGTGCTGGGATCACACCGAGCTGATTGGCTCCTCCTAAATTCCAAGTGCTCGTGTGTAGAGTGCGCATGTGGGTTTAGATGTGTAGATATTGATTCTACTGTACATTCTGCTACTATGTCTGATACATAGAGATGCTGAATAAATATTGAGCAGGTTTACTTGACAATAGGAAGCTAGTCGTTCCATTAAACGAAAAGAAGAAAAAAATGGGGGACAAAAGAGGGAAAAGCCCATTTAATCATATGTTTCATCTACTCCAGTTCTTTGGCTTGAACTTTATAAACAAGGTAGATAAAGGGGAGTGGGATGGGGAATCTGAATTCCCTATGGGAGCGTTTTTCTAGGGCCTGTGTAGCAAGTAGAAATGCATTATTAGGTACGCAGAAGTGAGCATCCTTGGATAGCCTAATGAAGAAGAAACTCCTGTGGTTTGATCTTTCCATATTCTATGTAATACCTCTCAAGACAGGCCACCTCTCAAACCCTAGTAAGTGCGAGTCCTGTTTGATCCTGGGCCTAATAACTTATGACTCCTTCCTCTTGACTCTATTTACAGACTTCTGGTTTTTTACTCAAGGCAGTGTTAGTTGCCAGAGCTACAAGTCTGTTAGGGAATCTCGAGTTGCTACGGTTATTTTTCCCTCTAACAGTAAATAGAGTGAATGGATGATCTTCTGCCCAGTGTTACTAAAGTGGCCATGGGTGGTATTGGGGTTGCTGGTCAAATTGTCATAGATCCTTCCTGCCTAGTTAAGGTTAACTCCTTCGTTCTTTCCTCCTTTGCTTTCTTCCTTCATACCTACCTACAGTTATTTGCTGAGTTTTTGCATTAATGCCAGTGTGTAATAGAATGTCGCTGTAGGATGTAATTTTGAAGGAATTAAAGCCCCCTTTATAGGAGATTTCTGAGCAGGAACTGAATATCTGTCTTCATAAATGATTTAACCTAGTCTTCCTATGACTCTCCAGGCTGAAGTTCATAATTTTACTTTTGCCTCCTTCCTACATAAAAAGATTTACTCTAACTGGATCAGAGAGAAGACAGCAGAAAGATATGAAAAAGATACCCTCCAGCCTCATTTCTTCTGCAGATTGAAGAGTCTGCTTAATTCCGTTGGCCCTGCTCCGTGAATTCGTGGCCACCACAGGAGTCTGGATGGAGGTTAAAACCTTGTAACCGTTTCATTGCAGTATTATTCATAATCTTGAGTAATTAGAAACCATCTTAATTTTCCATGTTGGGTGATTTATTAAGCAAATCATAGTGTATCTATATAGTGAAGTATTATACAGTCACTACAAATCACCTTGTCAAAGATCATCAGTTGGCATGAGAAAGGCTTGTGTATAATACATAAGAATCTGTATCTCCAGCATGACCACAATTCTTATCACATGCATAGAATAAAGACTAGAAAAAAATGTACAAAGAAGTTAAGAATGTTATGGGTGATTTAATTTTTCTTTGCATTTTTTTAGTTGTATACATTTTCTTCAATGGCATTTTCTGTTGAAAATCAGAAACAATCCCAATAAGTGTTATTTTACAAAAATAAAACTTTCCATTCATATTTAGAAGAGCTAAGTGACAAACATGTGCTGGGGACCTTCGATGCATCTAGAGCCTCAGCTATTAGTACATATTGTGCCGAACTTTCAAGCATCTCCTTTTTGCCTGGAGACAAGAGGGCAGCTGGCTGTTGGCTGGTCTGGAGAGCCAGAGAGGACGTAGGAGAAGCATTGACATTTGTAGCAAGTGTCGTCTGCTCTTCAGAGATTGTCCAGAGTTCTCTTCCCTTGCTGCGTGTCTGCGCAAATGCTATAATTGCTGGGCTTTCAAAATATCCATCTTTAGATATTTTGCAGTAATAATATAAAAGTCAAATTAACAAGGAATGTGGCCAAGATAATCAACATCAGCTCTTCATTAGACAGCTCAATTAAATGCCCATTTCCATTTGTTTCTCACCTTGGGAATCATTCCTTCACAGTTTCCTGCTCGAATAGGCGCGCGCGCGCACACACACACACACACACACACACACACACACACACACACACGGACACATGTTCTTCTGCCCACCCACTCTAGAACCGACACTAACTCAGTCTTCCAAAGGCAATGCTGGCCTCAAGAGCGAAAGAGCTTCGTTCTCTATTTCAGTTGCCAAACTGTCATGGTGTTTATTTAAGAAATAAAAGCTGGTAGCCGATGCCAGAGAAAAACAATGTCTTCAACATGAGGGAGGGGGTGGTTCACCCTGTGGAGTTGGTGCTCCTTTCGGCATCTCTAGGGGTCGGTCCGCTGGCCAGCGCAGTGGCTGCCAGAGCTGTGCCACAGCCAGTCAGCAGGATAAATAAAATGACCTCTTACCCACTCATCCATAAGCCTGTGATTTCTGTAAACCTCCTAGTTTCTCCCTCCCTTGCCCCCTACTTCCTGTCTTTCCAGTTGCCCTTGACTCAGCTGTCTCCCTGTGCAAGCGGGATAGGGTCCATGGGCTGGCCCCCCTGGAGCTCACTGGCTTCACTGTGACAGCCAACCTTATGTAGGGCATTGAAAAGCTGTCTTAACTCTGCCCCTGCTAAGGCTCTGGAAATTCTCAAATTAGGCCCATTCTTTTGGATGTAGACATTTTGGCCACAACCATATGTGTTCTCTGAGAGAAATACCACAAAGGCATCTCAGTGTGTTTATCGGCATGGACCAAGTGATCGTTGCCAAGCAGAGAGCAGAACTCTGCACAAATGGGGCACAGGTGGTGCCTTTGATCAAGAAGAGAGGTCTGGAAATGCCGAGACATGAGATTCTTTCTGGAGAGCAGGTGGGTGCATGGGGAAGGTACAGGGCGAGCATGTTAGACTCTAGAAAACCAGAGGGTAAAAAGGAACCAAAACGGAGAACAGGAGGGAAAACATGTGGTTGCTGCTACCAAGCTCCCCACCGCCCCCTGCCTACTCCATAATCTTACCTCGTTCGGGAAAGTACTGCTTGTCGTGGTTTGAAGTGAGAGATCATTCCGACTGGGTCTCATTGGCTGCCTGATAATTAGTAAATTATTAGTAGAAGAGACTCTCTGATTTGGATTCTTTTCAGAGCACTCTGGGCATGTTCTCCAGGATAAGTCAGATAGACACATACACAGAAGGAGACCTCCAGGGCATTCAGATAGTAGGAAAAGTACAGCCTAAGAAATGGAATATTGACCCTTACTCATGGTGTAGTGACAGTGATGTTTTTATTTCTGTCCACTCTATGCCTCGGAGTCTGCAAGTTAAGTTTGCTGCGTACAGGGGTGATTGTGTGCCTGTGGTCTCGTGGAATTTCAAGTGGCTTCTGCTCAAGCTTTCCAGGACTGTGGGTGTCTTGGTGTCAGAGCTGTGACTGCAGCGTTTCAGTTCCGGAGGCATTTCTATCACTGCCTTCTTTATATCAGCTTTGAAGGGAAACCGCAGCGTGTTAGAGCTAGAAGAGATTTTTTAAATTTATTTTTTGTTTGTTTTTTTTCCCCCAAAAGTGAACAAGAAGTAACTTTATTCTCCAGAAACATTTTGATTGATTTCAAGACCTTTGTCTAGGAGGACATATTGACTTATTTTGAGATCCAGTTTCCTTTTGAACTATATTGATGGATTGTCATAGTTCCTCTATATGTGGTTTTTTATTTTCATTTTTATTTTTCTTAATTTATCTTTATTGTTGAAAGTATTACAAATGGCCCTCTTTTTTGCCCCCATTGACACCCTCCTCCCCGCTCCCGCCTCCCCCACCTTCACCACATGTCTGTGTCCGTGGGTTATGCATATATGCACATCAGCTCTTTGGTTTATCTCTTCCTGCCCTGCCCCCACCTGTGAGGTTTGTCTGACAAACCTTAGAAGAGATTTTAGAGATAAGCTAGAAAAACCACACACGCACACACACACATTTCATTTTAAACATGACGTAATTGAAGTAAAGTAGTTTTTCTCCGGTCACAGAACTAGCCAGACAAGGGCAGAATCCAGAATTATCCTCAGTAAATGTTAATGCTATTCGAGAACTCCTTTCCCGTTGGGCTTTTTGTTTGTTTGTTTTGTTTTGCTATATTTACAGAAGGGAAAGTAGAGAAAGAAGTCACCGACCTTTGTCTCTTGGTGCCTCGGTCTCCTTCCCTGTCTCTGAGTTGGACTCTTCCGTCACTAGCAGATTTGACATTCTATTCTCTTGAAGGTAGACCCTCCTTTCCTTCCCGATCTGCTGACTCTGGGCTAGCGGCATCTGATCGCGCACTTGTTCATCTCTTAGCTGGTTTTCCTCGGCAGTAAGTTTTAACTCTGCTGTAGACAAGAGTTTATTTAGAATATAGTAGAATATAGGAGCAGAAATCTGAGAAGTCGGTTTCAATTCATAAATCAAAGAATATTTGGAGGAAGGACACATTTTTCTAATGACATTGACTTGCGGTCAGTGGGTATCCTCAGCTATCTCTAGTCTTTCTGTTTATAACTCTGACACCTGTTGGAGTGGGGGGGGCACTGTTTTTGTCTTTGTCCCTACAATTTAGCTGCATGACCACCTGGGGAGGGAGTGTCAGGAGTCATGGTGGATTTCCTCAGAAAGAAATGATGCTTTCTTTCCTAGACCTACACCAGAGGTGTTCACATTTTTACTAATGGGGGCGGGAGGGAGAACCTCCAAGCAATGAAGCCATTAATATAGCTTGAAGATGGTACTGAGAACAAAATTATCTTAAAATAAAATCCTCAGGACACCTGCAAGCCTCTTTCCTGTCTCCCTCCTTCCTGGATCAGTAAGTGCCAGATGTATCCTAACCAGTCTGTGTCTCAATGCCTGCACTCCACTGAGACGCCAAGTTCTTTCTCTTCTCGTAAATGACCTGCTCCATGTCTGCACTTTTCATGCCTCTTCACACTCCCTCCCCACCTTCTCTTTCTCTCTCTCTCTCTTTCTTAGAAATATCTAGGCTTTCCTTAGACATCCCAGGACAAGGCAGCGAAAACAGAAAAGAGAGGCCCAGCTCAACCTAGCATATTGAAGAACCAAGTCCATTGTTGATCTGTTACCAAATCCAAACTGAAGGAGACTTCCAGCTTCCCCACTGCCTGCTAGTGGGAGCTGGAGAGGGCATCAAAAATAGGTTTTAAACAAAATAACTCTGGTACTTACTATATGCCAGACACTGTTTCTAAGTGATAAATAGATATAGATATCTTACTTATTTGTGTGTATACAGACATACACACAATATATATCGACTAAGTAATCTTTCAGCTGTGTGAGGGTAAGAACTATTATTATCCCCATTTTACTGATAAGGAAAGCCATGGTACAGAGAGGATAGGTTACTTACCAAGGTTAGATAGCTAATACATAGTAGAACTATGTATTTGAAACGTTTGAAATGTTTAACCACTATGCAATATTGCCTCTCTATACAGTAATTTTTCAGAGAATTCATTAGCTCGTACCCAGGGACTTCAGCACAATTGGAAAATGGTTTTGCTCTCTAGGTAAAATGACAGCCAGAAAGTATGAAGTAGTGTTGAGCTATAGTTCAGGACCAATATCCTGAACTTCCTGATTTCATGCTGATTTGAAATAAGTACATTCATACTTGTAGGAACATGTATTCCAGCTTATGTGGTCTGAAAAAATTTGTTTTGTGTTTTTATAACAAACAGCTTATTTGTAAAGAAAATACACTGAACTAATTACAACTAAATTGCCAGGGGACACTGAATAATAATAATTTCACTATAGCTATCATCACAATGCTACAGGCTTAGTAATAAGGCTGTATGTTTATTTAAAGTATTAATAATAAGTAATAATTCAGTCCTCATAATCTTTGAAGTAAGCAGGATGGTTCTTATTCTCCCATTTGTTAGATCAGGAAACTGAGGCTCAGAGAGGTTCTCACCTGTCTAAGAAGGACACTCTGTATACCCCCTTATTCTCTATCATCTTTGACTTATCTTCAGGGCTTATTAAGCTTGTTGACGCGACCTCTTCTCTCTAACGTCTAAAGAACAGATAATAACTTGTTCAAATCTGAAGACTGTTTTTGTCTCTCTTTATTATTTCTTTTCTCACCTTTTATTACAAAGGTCATACCATGATTTACCATACTAAGCCAAATAGATGATATAGTATTCTCAAGGTGGATATTTATCCTTTGTTTTTAAATTGATTTTAGAGAGAAAGAGAGACATCAATGTGAGAGAGAAACATCAGTCAGTTGCCTCCTGAATGCACCCCAACCAGGGATCAAACCCGCAACCTAGGAATGTGCCCTGACCAGGAATCAAACCCGCAACCTTTTCAGTGTGTGGGACAATGCTCTAACCAACGGAGCCACCCGGCCTGGGCTTTATACATGTTTTTAACTTACAGACTGTTAGAACCAGAAAGTCACTAACAATTTTATTTTACGTGTCCCCCAACCTATTTTATACATGCAGCCATGCCGAGCAAAGGGTATAGTGATTTACTCAAAGGCACCACAAGTTATGGGAGGAACAGGAGCCAAAATCCACGTCTTCTGACTCGTCTATCAGTTTTCTCTTTCTATTGGTTTTATTTCTGGTGGAGCCTTGAGCTTATCTTTCTTGCTAACCAGCTAAAGAGTCCTTGTTTCTGAGCAAACATCAGACTCATCTTTCCTTCCATCATTGTGAAAGTGCTCAGTGAGCGTGGTTAGACGCGGAGCACTGTGGCAGGCCACTGAGGACCTGTTTTCAGTGTGAGGAAGAGCTAGCAATAAATGAGATTTCAGTAATTCAGTTCAACTCTTCATCATTTCCAGTGCTTATTCTGTTCAAAACACTATACCTAGCTATTTTATTTTTAAAAAATTTATCTTTATTGTTGCAAGTATTACAGATGTCTTTCCTTTTTCCCCCCATTCATTGACACCCTGCTCCCTGCTCCCACCACACCAGCCCCCACCTTCACAGCACTGCTGTCTGTGTCCATTGCTTGTGCCTATATGCATATAAGTTCTTTGGTTTATCTCTTCCCACTCCCCCACTCCCCTTCCCTCTGAGGTTTGTCAGTCTAAAGTTGTCTGACTAGTGATATCATCCTGACTGCATTTCATCATCTCAAATATCATAGGGGAAATGTACTTATTTAAGATAAACTACATCTTTAGCATTCAAATTTCTAACCAACCTGGCAATCCTGCAAAGAAAAAATGATTTAACATAGCATATATTTCCTTAATTAACCTTCATTTGGTTCTTATGAGTATCACATTCTTTTTTATGTATTTGCAAAATGGTGATACATTTCTAGGCATTGACATCTAGCTGCTGGGAGGAGGTGTGCAGAGCCCTCCTTTTCTCCTTTCTGAAAGATGAAATAGTATTTGTTCATCACAGTGTCCTGTTCTTCCCAGTCTCAAAGATGAGTGCTCTCCTTGCTCTAAGACCACAACTTTCCTGAACCACAAGGAAGCTAAGCCAGGGGTGCTTCCCATCCTTAGGGGCAGCACTAATGGAGTACACTTAGCAAAGATGGGGATGAATATCAATGTAGAAACACACACTGACCCATAGGTGTGCTGACAAGGACAGTCTGACATGGCACTGACTGGTTGAAGGTATGTGGCGTGACCCCAGTCCGACACTCTTGCCCCGGTCTCTCCTGTCTGCCCTGAGTGGAGTCTCTGCTCTCTCCCCATAGTTGTGGACATGGATGGAAGACCTTCAGAAGGAGATGCTGGAGGATGTCTGTGCAGACTCGGTGGATGCGGTCCAGGAACTGATCAAGCAGTTCCAGCAGCAGCAGACCGCCACTCTGGACGCCACGCTCAACGTCATCAAGGAAGGCGAAGACCTTATCCAGCAGCTCAGGTCAGCGCCTCCCTCCCTGGGGGAGCCCAGCGAGGCCAGGTCAGCATGGGCAGTGCTTTCCAGTGTGAAATGCCTCGGACTAGATGCGAGATAAGTCATGTCCTGGTCTTGGCTCAGCCACAGCCAGCTTTGTGGTCTTGTGTGATCTTCCGTTTCTCCGTCTGTCAGATATAAAAATGCCTGCACCACATTCAACTTGGGTTTGAAATGAAAAAGTAAACAGAAAAGCGCTAGTGTTCCAAAACATTATTTATCATTCATGAGGTTATTCAGCAATCGATAAGTAACCTAATTACAACAGAAATTAGCAACATTGGACAGAAAAATAAATAACATCTTCATTAAGAATTATGGCCTACTTTGCCGTGTGGAGAAAGGGCCATTAGGAATGTCGTGTTCTTTGGCACCTGATCTCAGGCTGAACTCTGAACTCCAGTGCCCCGGTCGGCAAAATGTGACCAAACGTGGTTGGCTTTGGCCCACGAGAACGTAGAGTATGATGTTATCTCGCTCTGCTCTTCATTACCCACTTATGTATGACCTTCCCTCCATTCCTTGCTGCCCAGAAAATAAAAATCCTTCTGCAGCAACATAAACAAGCTTAACTAATAAGGAAAACCCTGCCTAATACCTCATATTCATTTAGAACTATCCGCACCATTGCCTCCTTTCTGTTGGTATTAATACCTAGTTTCCTGTTCCTGTCAAGGGCACCGACTCCTCAGATAAAGTGCCGCGGGGCCTCGAGCTAGTCCCCAGCTGCCAGCCCTGTGCCCAGGTGCTGTCTAAATAGGGTTTGATGGTGCTAATGATGCCTGCCCGCAGGGACTTGTTTCTATCCCAGAATCACTGAGTTTTGGGACCTCTGCCAGCTCTGGACAGAAATAATCTCATCAACAAGTCCCAGGCCAAGCCTGGGGCCAGAGGGAATTACTTCAATTGAGAGGGCTCCCCCTTCCCCCATATCAGTTGTCCAATTAAATAAACAATGAGAGCTTACCTTTTAACATCCCTGGCATGTTTTCCTGTTGGAAATTAATTATTTCTACTCCAGATACGCACATGAGATGTTCTGCGTCTTCCTGTCGCACACCGACAAGACAGCCTCTTTCCCCGGTCCCTCGATCCATCTTCATGAATATTAACATGACAGTGTGGTCTGGAAACTCCACTGTTATTTTTTTTTTGGAAGAAAATTCCAAATGGTGGGCAGTCACTGAACCTCTCTGGGTCTCAGCTGCCTCGTCCACATAGCTGAGGGGCTCACTCGAGGAGCTCAGTCAGCTCGGGGACTGTGTGACAGCTTTGTGTTTCCCCTCAGATACTTTTCACAAGCGTGGCTGGCTTCCCTCTCTGTGGGGCTGGGTCTGTGGAGATGCCACGCACTCTTACAAACTGCCAACCTGCACAGTGCCTAGGGTGGCAGGCTACTCGGAGAGGAAGGCAGTGCTCTGGCCGATGCCAGTTCCACACGTTTAAGTTCCATGGATTTCAGAGAGGACCACAGGCATGTGACTGAGACCCACTGGTGACCATTTGTTCCCCCCCTAGCCTGGCTCTAGCCTGGGCTCCTCCCTGATATCAAGACCAGTCAAAGAGCAAAGGAAGTGAATGGTGCCTGGTAGACCTTGGCAGGCTGCCTCACACACACCGGGCACGTCTCTTCCCTAAGGCTTTGCTTCTCTGGGTCTGGCACTCATCCTGCAGTCTCTGAGTGGCTTCCCATCCTCTCCGTGACTCCTAGTGAGTGTGACACTGACGTCAGTGCTGTGCAGAATGGTCAGAAATTAGTCTCTTCCTTCTGGAAGATGTGTGATGGAGGAAGACTGAGAGAAGCAGTCAGAACAGTCGTGTCCTCCCAACACAAAGCCCTCAACAAATGCATAATGCATAGTACTGAGTACATCTCTCCCGTGCTTCATGATTGGGGGTGTCCATGCAGTGATGGGGCTTCATGCCCAAACAGGCCGGGGTGAAGAAGCAGAACTGGGAGCTCTCCGAGTGCTAGAAGGAGAGGCTCTTACAAACTGATCTTATGCTCCCTTCAGAAACAGACAATCTAAGCTCAGATACCATCGCTCCTGAGACAAACACTGGCTAAAAGGACTGATTTTCAGAAAGCTTGCTGATGAGAGGATTCAAAACGAACGATTTCCCCCTTGTCCTCTGACTTTTTAAATTATATAAGAAAGCAAGACGTCTTAAGACATTGGCTGTGCCTGTTTCTTTACGTTTTGGGGCTCTAGCTTACTCACGGCCCTGTGGGATGCTCACTTCTTAACCTCCACTTTTCCCATTATAATGATCTCTTTGGAGGTCTCTCCACCCCCTCAGTTCTCTGAGCAGGTCGATAGGTTTGTCTCTGGGTTCCCCTCTACGTGTCCTCTCCCCCGATACTTGTATATGGACTCCCCCTGCTCAGAAGGCGCAGCCCTCCCCTCGTCCTGGGTGGATTCTGTTGTTCTAACGCCCGAAGCAGAACTCATCCTCTTTGAGACCTTGTTGCTGTCCCAGCCTCTTGTGCCCTTCCCTCCACCCTCCCCCATCGCACCTGTGCCCCAGGCAGCACCCAGCGTTTCACGTG
This sequence comes from Tadarida brasiliensis, assembly GCA_030848825.1. Taxonomy (NCBI): domain Eukaryota; kingdom Metazoa; phylum Chordata; class Mammalia; order Chiroptera; family Molossidae; genus Tadarida; species Tadarida brasiliensis. Next base: position 60,121,062 of record CM061260.1, on the reverse strand, counting down.
TGTGCTTTCCGAGTCAACGTCGCGCACACAGCACGTCCCCGCTCGCAGAGCACGTTCACACACTCGCTGCCAGCCACCTGTGCCGTGAGCAGGGCGGGGTTAAGTCCCTTCACAGGGGCAGCTGGGGCTGGGGGAGGTCCTTTCCCAAGGCCACCAGGGGCTTGACCCAGCTGCAGCGTGAGGGCCTTGCTTTTCCAACTACAGCTGGAAGCCTGTGATAACACCGGCCTGTAACCTTGGCAGAGCATTACAAAGTGGGCGAATAATTCGGGCAGCCATGATCTTACCTGAACGACAACCCTGTGGAGTAGAGCTAGGAAGAGTTTTTTATTCCGTGTCTTTCATGTCTCCATTCTTACGCGTTGTGTTTCATGTGTCCACTCTTATGCATGTGTATGTGTGTGCATTAAAACTGTACATATTAGACTACAGATGTGCATGGAACCAGTCCGTTTCTCTAATATGTTATGCTTTGTAGAGCCCTTTCCCAGGATTTCATTTGACCCTTTTCACAGCTCTGTCTGAGGAGTAGGAGAGCAGCTAGTGTTGGAGCTACTGTGCTGTGCACCCCAAAGAGGATGCATGTGTCTTTGGTTCATCTACTGAGCAGATATTGCCTGGCTCACAGCAGGAGTTTGATAAATGTCCGTCAGTTGAGTGACTCAACTGATCCGCATCCCCCTTGTTCAGAAGAGGAAGGCCCCCTGCTCCCTCTATCACTTTTAACATGGCAAGGCCCCTCCCTTCTTTTCTTTCCCTCGGCCACAGGGACTCGGCTGTGTCCAACAACAAGACACCCCACAGCAGCTCCATCAGCCACATCGAGTCGGTCCTGCAGCAGCTGGACGACGCCCAGGTGCAGATGGAAGAGCTCTTCCACGAGCGGAAGATCAAGCTGGACATCTTCCTGCAGCTGCGCATCTTCGAGCAGTACACCATCGAGGTAGAGACGGCGGGGGAGGGTGGGGGGACGGGGCGGTCCTGGACAGTGCTGGGGAGGCCTGCGGATGGCCCGCTGCCTGGCCACGGGCGTGCAGCTGAGGGGATTAGAAGGGGTGATGCAGGAAGGATACATGTACAGAAGTCAACACATTCACATTCCACCTTGTAGTCCTCCGTCCCCCTGAGCTCCACTGCCAAGAAGAGTTCCTCTGTGTTACTGCGTGTCTGGGGATGACTTCACTGAGAAGGTTTTTTGTTGGTGTGCTTTGAACGCTTGGTACTTTGGTTCCTGAAAGACCATGGAGGTGGCTGTGTGGAGCTTGAGGTAGAGTCCTTGAATTCTCATCGTCACGAGTAGGTAGGGGTTAGAATTAGGAAGTGTGCTCAGCTGATGACTGTAGATCAGGGACTCGCTGACAGCACACAGCAGCCAGGAGGCCCGGAGCCCCAGGAAGGAAGGCCCTGCGTGTCCTCAGCTTGTTTTCTGCTGATTACGGCAGTCCGCGTTCAGGCCGTTTGGTGGTCATCTCCTGTCCTCCTCAGTTCGTTCTGGAAGGCTCAGAACTGGCTGTTCTGGTATAGTAACGTCCCCTTTGTGATACCTATTAATAACGTCTGCCCCGAATAAATAATATCTACCTTTTTTTTTTTTTTTTTTGGCTTTGAAACAGTAACCAAAGCCAGGGCAGTAGGGTTTCTGGGGTGTGAACAGTGTCAGACACTTAGGTGCTTTGTCTTCTCAGGATGGAAGCGGGTTAAATTAAAAGCACTCTCTTCTCTTTGCTCCCAGAGAGACCCAGTTCTCTACCCACCCTTTATAAAACTTTGTTTTGCATTTTAACCATCTTTGCTGAGTTGGGGCTTCTGGGTGTCTGGGACTGATCTTCCCATTGGCATTTAAATTGTTCTTTTAAATGCCTGTAGACACTTCCTTGGAACTGGTTTGGAAGGAAAACGTCTCTTTTTAATGTTGAAATCTCCGATATCCCAATCCCACGCAGGACCAGAAAAGTGTCCTGGCAGCAGCTGCCCTTTTGTTTCAGCCTTGAGACCAAATGTGTTTCTATTTAGAACGGAAACTGTGAATACAGCGGTCCCAAAGCAGTCCTTCCTGTCCCTTCCGCTCTTACGGTCTCTCCGCGTAAACGCACCTCTGCCCCTGCTCCTGGGGGCCACTGCTGTTTCTGCTTCAGGGTCTCATGTCTCAAGGCTCCCTCTGGACAGTGTGTGGGACAAAGGAAAAGATTCAAGTATTTAAATCTAGAGCTCGACTATCCTTCCAACTGCTTCATAACTTTAGATGCGTTGATGTATACTCTTTATTTTTAGTTTATTTTGAATCTACACTCAGAAAGATTTCGGGTGTCACAGTATTCAGCACATATTGAAACGACAGTTTACATGCCAGTGGAGAATTAGAGATACTGGCATGCAGCAAAGAGTGAAGAGGGCGGACTTCATCAAGGCAGGGCGACAGAGGCAGTAAAGGACAGGGTGGGTGTTCTTAGTCTTTGGTCATTGGGAATACAACTCGCAGAAATAAACAGAGGTTACGTTTCATTGCGGTCCTTCCTCAGCTCCGTTTCGCCCCTGGAGCGTGAACACGTCCAGGGGAAATCATGTTAGCAGGTGTGGTGATTTTGTTGCGGTCTTGACTCTCCCGTCGTTCCGGGTCCACATCAAAAAAATGCTTAACGGGAAGGAAACGATGTTAAAGTCAGATGTTTAAGTGTTATTTCATTAGACGGCTGTGGTTTTGAGGTCAGGGTCACTGGTTTATTTTCAATGCATCAGTTAGCCTCACTTGGCCCTGGACTGCACCCTGACATCAGCTGGCGGCATCACGGGGGTGTGTTTGCCTGCAGTGATTCTGGGAAAATCCATTTTCACTCCTGAAAAGGAACCCAAAGTATATGCAAAACAATATGCTTAAAAAAAAAAAAAAAGCAGCTAGCTGTACATCAAACGGATGTCTTTAAATGTTGCAGTAGGTGAATTTGATATTTAAATTGTGGATTTGCATTCTTCAGCCTCCGTCTGTACAAAATCCCCCCTCCCACCTTGAATCCCGGACGACAGCTTGAGCAGTGATTATGGACGCAGTAGAGGAACGTGGGGCACTAGATGAGGGGCTAATACAATGAGTGAGATACAAATCGTGATTTGGCTCTGCACCCTCCGGGTTAGGCAGTGAAGGGGTCTTGTTCCCCTCTGGGGTGTGACCCAAACCTTGGGGAACCACTGCATTTCATTTTAGATAAAAATGGAAATCCTGCCATACCCATGGAAAAGTTCTGCTTCGAGTCAGATTGTAGAGGATATTTTTGAGGGTGATGAGATTATTTCAAATACCAGCTAGTGTTTCACTGTGGGGATGGAGAGCAAGCATCCAGAGACATTTCAGGATGTGAAACCGAGGGTGGTTTCTGAAAGGAGAGATGTGTCGGAGCTGACATAAGGCAGGGCAGGGACTGTCACTGCAGGACCAAAGCTCTGGTTTCCCCCCTAAAGGAAGGAATCTGATGGGCATACCCCGAATTCCTGGGGATTACTGAAGAAAACCAGAGCAGGCCTGCTCCCCTGACATTTGGAGGTCGAAGCATGGCTCCTTAACCAGATCCCTCATGGCTGAAATGGGCTAATTAATTCAAGAATTAAGATAATACAGCAATTGCTGCACCATTCTCCTCCTGCTCAGTAAGAATGGTGTATATGACTCCCACAGTGTAACCTAGGATGAAGTCATAGGCACCCCCAGCAAGAGTGAAACTCATCCCAAATGGATTCGGCAAAGGTTCAAAAACCAGGACTGCAGCTGCATTCCTGACATACCACTTTCGACGCCACGGAGACTAGACAGCGCGACCTACACATGTTCCACGCAGCGTCTCTCCGTAGGGTCAGCCTCCCTCTGGGAGGAACATTTTATATGAAATGGTTATGATTAAAGAGACACTTCCCAAATACAAATAGTGTTATTTTGTGATGGTAGGAATATGGGTAATTTCTTCTTGTTTTTGATGCTTCAATGCATTTCAAGGTTTCTACAATTAATCAGAACAATCAGAAAGGAATAAAAAAATATGTTTAGAAGCAAGAACAGTCTAGTGGTCTCCAAACTCTTGATTATGCACCCTCTCAATAAAATAATTTTGAACTTGCAACCCCCCCATATATGCATGTATATTCGTGTATAAATTATACATGTTTTACCATCACTGACTGGTACTCTAAAAACTCAATGTGCCCTTAAGGTGAAGTTTGGTTTTTCTTTAGAAGTTGTGGTTCCACACTTCACATAATCTTCTGGGTCATTTCCAGTTATTCTTGTGGCCTGGTTTCTTAAAGATCTGATTAGATTGTCGTTGTTTCTCTGCCCCACAATGTGGCTGACAAAGAGTCCAAGTTCTCTTGTGCTTTCGTGGTTAGTGTGACCTTCAAGCGGCAGTCTTTGAGGAACCTGGTGGAGCCAGGCGTCTTTTGGTGAAGATTAGTTTAGTTAAAACCAGATAACAGACAAATCCATTTAACTGGACACATGAAGAGAGCGATGATTTGAAATGTGAAGAAAGCAGCTGGACAAATGAGCCACAGTCAGCCCCTCTGCACTGAGGGTCGTGCCGGCCCCGAGGAGCCCTCTCCTGCCGTACCATCTGCCGGGTGGTCGGACGGAGGCCCAGTCTGCTCGTGAACATTTAGGGAAACTTCCTATCCTTTTTATTAGTTTGATCTAATATGTATGCATATCATATCATATATATGCACATATATATTGCATATGTATAGACAGAGAACTTTTCTCTCTGTTATCAGTGAATAATCTTGAGCATCCCTGGGTGGGCATACCCACATTGGAGAGTACTAGAAGTGACATCAAGATAGATACTCTCCTTGGGACTGTGTGGGTCCCAGTTATGGTCGTTCTTTTAAATCTCTGACTCTGTAATTACAATCAAAGTTTGCTCAATGCACCTGAAAATTAATCTGTACAATTAACCTGAGTAAGGACTGAATAGCCAACTACAAATCCATGGGATCCACATTAGGACAAGCTGGGGCCAGGCTGCGGCTGGGACAAAATGGCCTTCGTGGAAGAAAATTCTGCCTAGAGGAGAGAAAACTAATTGTAATCTACTGGTGTTCTCAACTCTTCAGCTGGTTCTACGCAGAGCCTCTTAGCATTTTGTATTTGAAAGAGATCACTCAGTCAACCTTTTACCTGATAGAAATTCCACTCAATAAACCTTTATTGAGTGCCTACTATGTACCAAAAACTCAGTTGGGCGTTGAGGATACAGCCCCTGGCATTAGGGGGCCAAATGAGGAGAAACAGAAGGAGAACCATCGTCGTACTTGTGATAATTCTGTGAAAGAGAGAAGCTCACGGTTTGGTGAGAACATGGAGACAGGGATGCCTCGCTTTGTCAGGCTGCCCATGGAAGGCTTCCCAAAGAGAGTTCACCTAGAGGACGGGTGAAAGTTGGCGGTCAGGACTTGGCATTCCTGGAGGAGGTATCCGGCCTCTCCTACAGTATTTCCAGAGCCCAGAAGCACGGGGTTGAGGGGAAGGGAGAGACAAGAGGGAGCTTATGATTTCTTCACCCTTCTACACTTTGGTCCTGGATTTGCTTTCTGGAAAAACAGGACAAATCTGCTCCCTCTTTTATTTGGCAGCCTGAAGAATATTTGAAAATGGTTATCACAGGCCTCTTTTTCTTTATCTGAAAAATGTTGAGATCATGTAAGTTATTTCTTCAGTCCCCTCCAACTCTAAAAATTTGATGGCTATTTCTCGCGATCGTCAGCCCTTCTCTGTGGTACATAGTTGCAATTTATTCACCTCTCTCTGGATGTGACATGGTTTCCAGACACCTGACTCTCCTGGTCACCTGTTGCTGTAGGGACTCTGGTTAGCCATGCCCGGCTTACTGGACACACACCAGATGTGAGGTGTTCAGGACACGGGTACCTCCCATTGCAGGAGTTAGGAGCCTTTTTAGTGACCTCATCACCTGTCTTGTCTAGACTTGTGCTCTCTTTTTTTTTTTAGAGTGGGAGGGAGAGAAAGAGAGACATAGATGTGAGAGAGACACATCGACTGGCTGCCCCCCACACGACCCCGACCAGGGCCGGACACCGAACCGCAACTGATATACGTGCCCTTGACTGGAATCGAACCCGTAACTCCCCAGTCCGTGGGCCGACGCTCCAACCGCTGAGCCAAACCAGCCAGGGCAAGGCTTGTGCTCTCTTAAAAGCCCCTGGTTGTTTTTTCAAGGTAATTGCTTCACATACACAGACTTTTTTTTTAATTGAATTTATTGGGGTGACATTGGTTAATAAAATTATATAGGTTTCAGGTGTACAATCTATAATACATCATCTGCATATTGTATCGTACGTTCACCACCCATAGTCAAATCTCCTTCCATCACCATTTATCCCCCCTTTATCCTCTTCTGTCTCCCCTCACCCCCTTTTCTCTCTGGTAATCACCATGCTGTTGACACTGACTTTTTTATTAACCTAAATGAAAGCTTTTTTAATATTTTGCCTCTCGAATTTTACCTTTTTTGTTGGCCCATCAAAATAAGTTAAATTCATTATTGCTGTAACATTGGAATCTTGACCAGGTCAGACAGGGCTTCACCCTTCTCCTCCAGCCACACACAGCCATGGGCGGCACAGTCATTCTGTCGACTGTGGACCATTGAAGGGCCACATCATCTGTCCCGTTTCATAACCTTTTCTTCCACAGATACAGTGAGAATCTGCAAAGCCTTGCTGTTCTCCACGTTTGTAATGTACCTCAGTCCACCAACGTGTTAACTGTATCAAGAAAGAGCATGAGATCTGTTTGCGGTCCTGGATTCCTCCTAGAGATCACTGTAGCATTTTCTAAATGTGCCTCAGATCCTTTGAGAAGGAAATGCAGAATAAATACAATAAAATAAACCAAAGTCTGCACAAAATACTTAGGTGATAGTCTCTTCTAGACTGTTATCTAATTGATTTTTCAGGATCATTGCGGCGGGTGGGGGGGGTTCCCTTCTATCTTCTTCTTCTTTGTTTTTTAAGGATTCTTCACACAGTTTTACTATTCTGGCAAGTCACATATTTTTAGTAAATTATTAAAGATCCCTAATGGAGCCCTGACCAGTTTTACTCAGCGGTTAGAGCATCGGCCTGCGGACCAGTGAGTCTGGGGTTCGGTTCCTGTCAAGGGTATGCACCTCGGTTGTGGTTCGTCCCCGGCCCTGGTCAGGGTTGTGTGGGAGGCAACCAGTTTATGTGTCCCTTTCACGTAAATGTTTCTCTCTCCTTCTCTCTCCCTCCCTCCCACTCTATCTGAAGATAAATAGAAAGATATCCTCAGGTGAGGATTTAAAAAAAAAAGATCCCTAATGGAAACTTTCGTATCACTCTGTAATGAGGTGGGTTAGGGTTAGGGGCTGGGGCTATATACCTGAAGTCAGGTTACGTTATCAAGTTCAAATGCTGTATGCTTCTCGCGCCTGGTAGGGATGCAGGGGATTCCGCAGAAGGAAGCAGACGTAAGCTCCAGCACTAGTATTGAGCTTACAGGGGAGAAAAGATTCTGACACTGAAGCATTCGTAAGCACTAGAATGAATGAACAATAGATGTTGTAGGAGCTCTTCAACAAAGGGAGATCTTCAGAAAACAGAATAGATTCCCACAAGTCTCAAACTGATTAGGAAGCAAAGATAAGGACAGAATAACCACTCAAGATCGATCATGATTATATCAGAGATCTCAGTTTTAATCATGAGGATAATGAAGAAAAGAACATGAAATTGGTCATAAAAATTATTCAGTTTTCCAAATTATCCAATTGGAATAGAAATTAGGTAACTGAACATTGGAACTCGTCAATTACAACATGTTGCAATATGTTCTTACATTATGTTGCCAAAAATGAAAAACAACTGAGTGTATTTCTTTCCTGCCAAGTCCTTTTGCTTTTCCAGAAAATTCTTGTTATATCCCCAAAGGTCTTTATATAGCCACATAAAGAAATAGTTTAACTCTTTAGACAGATTATATATATTTCTAAAATGGGGACATGCTATAATCTACCTTTAAAATAATCTGCGTTAGAATTCACTAATTTCATCATTTTGTAAATCGACTCACAGAAAAGAACGTGACATGATATTCTCAGACAAGAAGAATACATGACAGTGGCAATTCAGTTTATTGTAGTTTTACAGTGGTGACCTATGCAAATATACAAGCCAATTACAGATAAAGTCATTCTCCCCATGCAGCAGACGGTCTCTCTCACTGCAGTCTTTCCCCATCACCCACAACTTGTTTCTCTCCGAATCCCTGAGTGCTCACCCAGCTGCCTGAGGAGCAACGGCGGTCTCTGCCCAAGCTCTCACCCTGCTGTTCTCACCCTAGTGTCCTGTTGCAGATGTGTCTGCCGCTCAGGACAGAGGCTCCTGGGGGATCAGAAAGTTCTAGATAGCTTGACATTACCTCTCCACTAAGTAACCTGGCAGTCAGCTTAAAAAAAGAAAAAACATTACCAAACTCTTAAAAATATCCTGTGTGTTTTCTCACAAGGGTCAATTAAATTAGTCTTGGCATTTATATGTGGTCACAAACACACAATTAATTTATTGACCTAGTCAGGTAACACATGATTAATTTAAAAGGTTCGTGTGAAGTAAAGAAAATGGAGTTATCATGGAGGTTGTTTTTTTGTTTTTAAAGAAGAAAACAGGGGAGAGGTTAAATGGGCTCTTCTCTGAAGTGAGAATAATAAAAAGAAAGCTACCCAGAATCAGTTCTTGGGCCAGCCTTACTGATACACCACCATGGTTAAGAGCACTGGACTTCGTAGTTGAATACTCAGCTCTGTGACCGTGGGGAAAACGAACTGACTTCTCAGAATTGCTATGAGGATTAAATAAAGGAAGATTAGTCAAATGCTTCACACACAGTCTACTCCATGATATGTGCACAAGGTAAAATATCTTCTTCAGTTGTGATCATTATCTTTATCACGATCACCAGCATCTAAAAATGAGCGGAAGGAAAGGACTACACAGTGAGATTTCCAACTCTACAGGTGATAACAAAGAGCTGAGTTGATGGGAATAGACCACAGAAAGTGGGAAGAGAAGGGGCAGGTGAGTTTTAATTCAGGCAGGTACGCAATAAAACATTTGGAGGAGAGAAGCTAAAGTGTTCTCTACATATAAATAACTGGGAAAGACCCAGAAAATGGGAGGAACCAATGGAGAGGGCTCCCTGAGACCAGAGCCCAAGGCAGCTGGTAAGCCAAGTCCCTAGGGTCCATTTTTGGCAGCAGAATGCTGGACTCGGTGAATCTCATCTGGCAGGAAAGCCCTGGGCTTCGTTTTGATGTGAGCCTTACCGTTTCCCCTTGCCTCTTACCCTTTATACATTTCTGTTCAGCTCCTTCTCTGATTTCCCTTATGGCTATGGCTCTAGGGTAGACAGTTGTTCGAACAGAAACGTTGCCAATGTATCTCTCAAAGAGGTCATTGTACCCTAACAGTCCAATTAATTCAGGAGAGCGAGGGAGATGGAGGCCACTGGAGCCAAGAGTGAGTGGGCCAGGAGCTGGGATGGAGTTAATTGAGTGGAAGGAGAAAGCAAAATAGGTTGATTAAATGCTGAATTCCCTGTGGGCACCTTGTGTTCTTTCATTTATTTGGTTCAGGCCCTAGTTCTGCCCTGAACAAATTCTTCCAGATTCCTTTTCCAAATGGAGTTAAATCTCCAAATTCATTCCCCAGTGCAGGTTTTTCTTTGCAGAGTCTCGCGTCTGTATTGGCAAACTAGCCCCTGCCCCGTGTCAGGAGAGCCAGGGATAAACTGGGTCTGGGGGTTGTGTTCATGCCAGAGTGTTTACTTTGAAGGCGGTGAGAACTTGCATAGACCTGGAGGAGGGGCAGGAGTGTTTCCAGGCTACTGGACCGGGGAGGGAGGCTGGAGAGGCAGAGCTGACTCAGGATCCGTGAGGAAGGCAGCTGACTGGTTCATGTAATAAGTGCATGAGATGAGGCTGGAAAGCTACGTTTGTTCATTAGCAGTAGGTAAGCTTCAGGTTTGAAAACAGTTTTTTTCCTTTTTTTAACAGTTTTTCCCAAAAAAATAAAAGAGCGCTTGTTATTCCAGCCTTATACCCTAGAAGGAAGGTAGAGAAGAGGAATCCAATGAAAGAACATTCCTTGAGCAAAAAGAAAATAGAAAAGAGCTGCCTAGCTGGTGTGGCTCAGTTGGTTGAACGTCGTCCCATGTACCAGGAGGTCATGGCTGGATTCCCGGTCAGGGCACATGCCATGGTTTTGGGCTCGATCCCCAGTAGTGGGTGTGCAGGAAGCAGCCGATCAATGTCTCTCTCATCTATCTCTCTTTACCTTCCTCTCTCTGAAATCAATAAAAACGTATTTTCTAAAAATAAGTTTAGCCCTAGCCAGTTTTGCTCAGCAGTTAAAGCATCGGCCCTCGGACCAAAGGGTCTCGGGTTCAATTCCCAGTCAAGGGTACATATTTGGGTTGTGAATTCATCCGCACCCTGGTCCAGGTCTTGTAGGAGGCAACCAATCAACGTGTCTCTCTTACATCAATGTCTCTCTCTCTCTCTTTCTTTCTCCCTCCCTCCACTGTATATAAAACAAAACAAAACAAAAAAAAAAATCAATGGAAAAATATCCTTGGGTGAGGATTAACAACAACAACAAAAAAAATAGAAAAGAGAATAATTTTAATTCCAGCAAACATTAGATATACACAAATCAATCAGAAAAAATATACACACATCAGACCAATATACACACATCAGACCATTACAAGGCTCTGGGCATCATTGCGTGGGCGGAATGGGAAGAGGAAGTCAGACACAGAGTACAAAGTGTTTAAATACAGGGAGGGCAGCCTTTGGAGTCAGGCTGTTCTGCTGAGTGGCTCCTTGAAATTCTCATTCTTCAGGCTCCATAACAGATTTGGGCCCAGTAGCGTAATGGTGTCAGGTGGTGAGGGTGGAAGAAGGTAGGGAAGAGGAGAAGAATATAGAAACACTGGATACAGAATCCTGGATGTATTTCACGTTTGGTTTAGATTCAAATCCCCAAGATACCAGACCTCCGAGCCTCGCTGTCCCAACTGAAGCACCTCAACTTTGCTCCTCCGCACCAGGACCCTTGACCTCTCCACAGATTCCTGGCCTGGGGATCCCTCTGGGATCTTCCTGCAGCAGATAGACCCTTCATAGACTCAGTTTTATGGAAACAAAACAAAAATCAAAATTGAAAGAAAGGCAGGCTCTTATTACCTTTCATGTTTGGTATCTTAGTTTTATTCTAATTTTTCTTAGTTTATAGGCAAAGAAATAGATGAAAATATTTGGGCTATTTTCAATATATTATCTGATAAAAGGCTTATATCCAGCGTATATTAATAATTCTCACAAATGTATAATCAAGAGATAATTATCCTAGTTTTTAAAATATGGGCAAAAGACTAAAAACAAAAAAACAAAAACCGCTTTAAAGAGGTAGACACAGATGACCAGTCATGGATGAAGATGCGCTCCCCATCCTTAGTCGTCCTGAAACCATGAGATAGCACTTCACACCCACTAGGATGACTACACTGAAATAGACTCCTGACACCAAGTGAGGATGTAGAGCAACTGGAACTTTCGTACATGCCTACTGGGAATGTAAATTCCTATTGGAAATGCTCAGCAGACACCTACCCTGTGCCTCTCCACCTGCATTCCTCGGGAACCCTCAAGAGAAACGAAGACCCGTGTCCACCGAGGAACCTGTGTAAGAACTTGCACACCAGCCTGATTCGTAATAGCCAAACACTGGAAACAACCCCAAAATTCACCAGCCAGAGACTCGATGAACACATTCTGGCACATCCTTATAAGGGACGGCAGTGGCGAGGAATGAACTGCCGATACACACAGCATGGATGAATCTGAAATACATCGTGTTCAACACAGAGGGCCAGACATAGAAGAGAACACACTGTGATTTCATTTGAAATCTAAGAATAGGCTAAACTACATCTGTGATGACAGAAATCGGAGAGCGGTACCTGAGCAGGGAGCGATACCTGAGCGATACCTGAACTGACTGGAAGGGGGCACAGTGGACTCCCAAGGGTGGTGGAAAGGTTCAGATTTTGTGTTTGGTGATGTCTGCATGGGTGTATAAAATTGTCAAAACTCATAGAACTAATGCTTAAAATACAGGGTGGGGGCAAAAATGGGTTTACTGTTGTGAGTATACAAAACAGTTTATTCTTGTATTATTATTTATTAATCATTGTGTGATTTTCCATGTAAACAACTGTAGACCTATTTGCGCCCCACCCTGTATGTGTATTTTATTGTATATTAGTTATACTTCAACTTTTTTAAATACAAGAAGGAAAACATTTATAAGCCTCGTAGTCTATGCAGGCCTATTCATTTCCATAAATTATCTCATAAATTATAAGTCATTTATCTCTTTTCTCAGTTTAACTTCTTTCTCTAGTTAGAGAATGAAATACTTTTCAAAAATGGATACAACAAAAACCTGTTTCCCTATCAACCTGATCCCCAAAGCCTCCCCACAATCAGTAGAGACTAGGTTTTCCGGCTGAGCCCAGGGATTCCTTGGTTGTCCTGAAAGGATTGGGGGCATGGGCTGGGGCACCAGGACAGTGAAGGTGGTATTTTCACAGTTCCCCCACCTCTGCGTCAAAGACAGCAGTACACGTTCACTGAAGAAAGGTCTTCCTGTTAGACAAAAAATGGAATCCTGTGTCCCAGACAGCAGCCCCTCATTCCTTTCTGCTTGCCTTCCCCTCCCAGACTGTATGGCCCCAGCACAGGAGAGCAGAGTGCCACCTCCCAGCTGCCTCCAGCTGGTCTCCTCCTTCCCTTTGTCCCCTGATGTTCCTGGAGCAGCAGCTCTTGGCAGCTGGGAGGTTATGTCTCATGCCAGCTGCCGCGAAGTCCCGCATAACGAGCCTCACTATGCTGGGCTCTGGGATATGTGTTTAGGCTGCCTGGGCCAGATTGTGGCTGCTTGATCTGGGGTGGGGCTTTCATTTCCTCCTCTGGGGAAAGGGAGTGACAGCCCCTGTGCCATTGCCCTCACTGGCTACTGTGGGGGTAGCAGGAGATAATGGACCTGAAAACCACATTAGAAAAGTTTTTATCTGATTTATACATCGAGTGGAGTTATTGCCCAGTCCAGCACTGCGTTCCTGTTCTGTGAATGACTGCAGCATTTGTAAAGGCAGCGTAGGATTTAGACTCTCTGTGCAGTCACGTGTTCGTGGGTAGATGAAGGGAAGCCACATGAGCAAAGGTGTAAAGCAATATCAAATAAGCAAGTTCATATTAAGACAAAGTCTCCATTCATTACATGCTTCTGTCTTTATTAGAATCATTAGTGCCTTTCAATAGAGTATAATCTGCTTGGATTTCTGCAGATAGACTACACGTTTGACACTTGTGTAGTCACCATCTCCAGATATCAGCCTTTGTAATAGAGAGAGAGAACCTGCAGAACAGAACATGGGAACCAGATCTGGACCCCGGCTTCGGTGTACACCAGCTCTCTGATTGTGTAACCTCAGGCCACTTACCAGGCTTCTCCAGCCCTTAGTTTCTGTTTCTTGAAAAGAGTTAGACTCAATGCTTATGTTCTGAGGACTCTCCAATGATGAGATTTTTTTAGAGTAGCAGTTGCAGTCTGGTGGATAAAGTTTTGGCAGTCAGTAGAAGGCCTGAGCTATGGCCTCCGGTCTGCCCCTTGTAGCATCTTCCTCTTCTGCAAGATGGACCTGGAGGTCTCCACCCTGCCTGCCTCTCCAGGGCATTGCAGTTGAACAGGATGGAGTACTAAAACTTTATAAACCATAATTCATCAAATAAACATCTCCTGTTATTCCATTGCTCTTGCCATAGACGTTGAAACACACAAAACACTTCCAAAGGCGTGCATACGTGAGTGTGTGGCAACGTTGCTTAAATGCGGTCTAAGAGTCAAAGCGATGCAAAGTGGAGACTAATCCGAGAGTCGGGTTAGTTAATAAGGCTCGGGATCCGTGAGCTGAGCAGCCTCGCGTGGCCCAGCGAGCCTGGACTGATGGTTGTTCCCTCGCAGGTGACCGCAGAGCTGGACGCCTGGAATGAGGACTTGCTCCGACAGATGAACGACTTCAACACGGAGGACCTGACGCTGGCAGAGCAGCGGCTGCAGCGCCACACAGAGCGGAAGCTAGCCATGAACAACATGACCTTCGAGGTCATCCAGCAGGGCCAGGATCTGCACCAGTACATCATGGAGGTCCAGGCCTCAGGTAGGCAGCCTGTCTCGTTCTCCTGGCGGGGAGGGGAGGAAAGTGAGAACACCAGCTTGACTCCAACGAGCCCTTCCACTGTGTTCATTCATTTTATTCCTACAGGTACAAGGAACAGATTTTTGCCCCCATTTTAAAGAGAAAAAAAACAAAAAAAACGGAAGCATGAGAGCTGAAAAAACGTGTGTGAGGCTGGCCAGTTAGGCTGTGGGGGAAATGGGAATAGGGCCAGGCTCTCCTGGCACCGTGGAGAGAATGGAGGAAATCAATGGTGGAAATTAGCACAGATTCCCAAAAAATGGTGGCCTGGGGAAACGACCAGGTGGGCTCGAAGAGCAGTCAGCCAGCCATGTGAATTGTATTCAGATGTGTAGACATCTGCACTGCCCCTCCCACTGCACACACTCTCCTGCTCTGCCCTCACTCCGGGGCTGGCTCCTTGTCCCCTGTCCCTGCCTCTCAGAGTCCTGCGTTGTATCACTGGTCTGTGCAGGAGCGGAAGAAGTGCTGATAAAAGTTTATGGCAAGGTCATATAATTTTATACCTTCTCAAAAAAATGTGGTTAAGTTACCCAGATTTGACTTATTTTCCTGCTCAGGATTTATTCACTATTTATCCTACAAATGCATGAAACCTTACTGCTGTACCTCCAAGCTGGCCTTTGTCATCAGAACCGGAGGGAGCTATCGCAGTCTCTAGTCCAGCTAGCGCAGAACAAAGAAACCGCTCACGCGAGCACATACCACTGGAGTGCTGGAACCCAGGCCTGCACACCCAAACCCGCCCTGGCCCTGCTCCCCTCACCCTCAGCGTGTTGGCTCAGGCTCCCCGCCCTCCAGGAGGGGGCAGACACAGGCTCAGGCTGTTGTCTCTAAGGCACTGTTGATCCATGTCCCTGTTGCTCGTGAGAGGCATTCACAATCATGAGATTGTTGGGCGGACCTTAGCAATCAGACCTAACTTTGGGGTACTGTGTTTCTTTTAATGACTTGAATCAGTACATACCAGCGTTCAAAGGAACTTCACTTCTAACCAGAGGAGAGACACCTAGTAAATTCTGTTCGCTTTGGTCAGCATGATCTTTCCTTGAATTTTCATTTGTGTTTGTGAGCAGGTCTGTTTATAGGGGTGCAGACTGTGCCCCTTACAGCCCCGGGAAGGGTCATTCACATTGTAGTCTGCCTGTCAACTGTTTTATGACAATGCCCAGGCCCCACACCCAAGATACTCTGATTTAACAACCTCTGAGTGGGCCTCGGGCATCAGCAAAAGTCCTCTGGTGATTCCACTGTGCAGCCCAGGCTGAGACCACTGCTCTTCATCACAGTGGTTAAAGCACACAGCTGATGTCTATGGCATGAATGCCCAGGACAGTGACTCCCAGGTCAGCAGCATCAGCATCACCTGTGGACTTGTTAGAAACGTGTTTAAGGGCCTGTCCCTAGAACCTATCACACCAGAATCTCGTGGGGTCAGGCCCAGCAATCTGTGTTTCAAAGCCCTCCGGATAATTCTGATGTACCACAGCTGATCCTGGACCTTGCTACTCAGTGTGGGCCCTGGACCAGCGCCATCACCATCGGTGAGCACTGATTAGAAATGCTGAATTCCAGCCTTATCCCAGACTTAGGAATCAGAATCTGCATGTTAGCAAAATCTCCAGGTAAATCATGTGCGCATTACGGTTTGAGAAGCAGAGTTCTAGGCCGTGGCCTGTACCTTTTCAAGGCCGTATTTGGCAGCAGGGGAAATTGATCATTTCCCTGTGATTGAGAACTTTCTCTGGACTCAGGGTTTCACCCTATGGCTTGCCGTCATGATGCTCCCAGTAGCAGGCTATCCAGCTAAGCCGGGAAGCATGAGAAGATGCAGACACAGTACCCAGGAGAGAGCGGGGGCAGAGAAGCCCTCCACGGATGTTCACCCTTCATCCCTCAGTATTGATGGGTCTGGCAGGAGGAGAGCTTGTCTGCCTGAAAACCTGTGGCACTTAGGACCAGGGTTCTGTCATGACCTGGGGGAAGCCCACCTCAGTTCCAAGAGCCAGGTATCCATGGTAACAGGAAGGTTGCTGGGAGCTAGCAGTCCCTGAAGACTGCTCCAGACTGGGGGGTAGTTGTACTTGGCGGCCACTTTAACCATGAGGGCTGAGTGGGTGAAACCCCCCAGGCAGATGGGCTGCCTACCCCCACAGTATCCTGTTCTGCAAATGAACTTTGTCAAAAGAGGCTGGATTGGCCTCTTCAGCCCTCCATGCGGGACTGGCTGTTCCCCTGCTCCTGCCGCATCTGGCTGCTCAGTCTGGCATAGCCCAGGAGGCTTCCAAGGGAACGAATCCAGGGACTGCAGGGACGCCCACTCTGCTTGGATGCCTGGGCCTGCAGAGGAGGCATCCATCTCATCTCGGGCTTGGAGGAGGGGAGGGCAGTCATGTCAGAGCTGGGGAGTGAGGGTGGAGGTTGGGGTGGACCCAGCTGGAACTTGCACCCAGGTGGCTGAAGAATGCAGGACTTCAGAGACACAGGACTGAGGCAATAACTGGCTTGAGCAGTTATGATGTACATCTAATGAACTATATTTGAACTAAGGGTGAAATAAACTGTTGTGTTAGAAAAAGGACAATAAGCAAAACTAAGGATTTTGTTGGTATTTAGCTCTTCATGCTAAATTAAGGGTTGTAGACTTTGATTTTGCAGGAGTAAATGGAAGTAGAGAATGTCTGTACACTTATTTTCAGGTGTGAAGTGTGTAACGTTGAGCCAGGTTCTACTAAATCCCTCTGGGTGCCAACAACTCTAACCAAAGCAGAAGCCTTTGCTTAATCAACATCAGCCTTAGGAAGAGAAGGCAAAACAGGAACCATTTCTTCACTTGCTCGTTGTTCTTTCTTCGCATTCGCGGCACCTGTTTGAGCCTCAAGGTGGGAGGTGTTGCTAGTAAGAGTCAAGCTGGAGAAAACATGCCGGCTGAATTCAGGGTCCAGTTCCTCCGTCAAAAGTTGGAAGTGCCTCTTCCTTCTCTTTAGACGTTACTTCCTCTGCCTAGTGTGCAGGTGGACCTTGATTCTGAAGTCCCCCCAGTTCTCACTCCCCATGACTCAGCCCACCACCCCCATTGGTTAGGTCTTCTCTCCAGTGTAATCTGACCACGAGACTGCTCTGCCTGACCGCAGGGATAAGACAAGAGCCATGTATCCTATGGATATGTTGCTTTTGTGGTTCAATCAAAGCTTCAAGCTCTCTCTCTCTCTTTTTTTAAATTTTTTTTATCCTCACCCAAGGACATTTTTACATTTATCTTCAGACAAAGTGGGAGGGAGAGAGAGAGAGAAACATCAATGTGAGAGAGACACATCGAGTGGCCATCACCCACACGGCCCTAACCGGAGCTGGGGACAAACTGCAACCAAGGTACATGCCCTTAGCGGGAACCGAACCCGGGCCTCTCTGGTCCGCGGGCCAACACTCCCACTGCTGAGCCAAACCAGCCAGGGCCAAGCTCTCTCTTTATGCAGGGCTTTGAAGTGAATAAAATCTTCAGAGTCTGTGGCAGTGATGCTTAAAATGTACTATGCCTGGGCAGATTCTGGCCACAGTATTTGAAAATAAATAAAGTTTTAAAATAAATTAAATTTGGGGGGGGGGGGGGTTATTCTTCTTGAGCATAGAGGTTAAGAGTACAGCAAGGAGAGGAAGACACCTCTTACTACCTGAGTGTCCTTGAGCACGTGACTCGCTCTCTAAGCCTTGCCTTCCTGGGAAAGGGCGATCATGAGACCGCCGACCAAAGAGTCACGGTGCGGATGCAGTGGGATGATACCCGGGCATGGTAAGGGTTCAGCAGCGCTTGATGATGATTTCCATTGCACTGCTGTTCCAGCACACAGTGCCTTTGGTTGGGGTTGCTTGTGTTCCCGTAGCTTCTGCAACAGCGTGAGGGCGGGACTCTCTTCTCTGTACATTTCTGGCAGCTAGCAGAGGACTATGTCTTGCACATAGCAAGTTCTCAGTAGTCATATTTGCTGAATCGTCAAGATTGAACATCCATGTGGGTGAAACAGATGTAGGTAAAAATAATGGGCCGCAAATAATTTTACTTAAGTCGTAAAAGGAAGGAAAGACCTGTGTTTTTCCAAAATGGTAGCTACTCTGGGGTTGATGGGAATGTGGATCTGGTGGGGGCCGAGAGGAGACAGAAGAGAACCTGATGTAAAACAGGGGTCCCCAAGACCTGGCTGCATATTTAGAATCCCATGGGGAAATTCTTTAAAATACCAACG
Organism: Tadarida brasiliensis; assembly: GCA_030848825.1. Taxonomy (NCBI): domain Eukaryota; kingdom Metazoa; phylum Chordata; class Mammalia; order Chiroptera; family Molossidae; genus Tadarida; species Tadarida brasiliensis. The sequence continues at coordinate 60,102,471 of CM061260.1, read as the reverse complement.
TCTGGGCCCCACGCCTCAGGGATTCTTACTTAATTAGTCTGGAGCGGGTCCATAGTTTTTAAAACTTCCCAGGTGATTTCAATGTAGAGCCAAGGTTGAGAAGACTGATCTAAAAACCTGATTAAAGGACTTTATAATTCCTGAGCTGGGTGTTCTGCTGAGGCAGTGATGCAGAAAGGGGAGTGGGGAGGGGAGGAGCAAAGACGTTCTCTGTCTGAGGCAGACACATACTTAATGAACACAGTCAAACAACACATTACAAGTGCCCTGGCTGGCGTGGCTCGGTTGGTAGGGCGTCCTCCCATGCACGGAAAGGTTGTTGGCAGTTCAAATCCTGGTCTGGCCACATGCCTAAGTTGTGAGCTTGATCCCTGGTAGGGTGCGTGAAGCAGACAGCCGATCGATGTTCCACTTTCACATCGATGTTTCTCTCTCTCGCTCCCTCTCCCTTCCTCTCTCTCAAAATCTATTTAAAAATCTTTTTGAAAAAGAGAAAAAACACAACATTACAAGTATGGGCAGTAGAGCCAGGAATCCCTAACTCTTACCCTAGACCCTAGACCATAGCCACCTGTCTTTGAGGAAATTAAAGTAATTCCCCTGACCTGGCAGCAAAGGAAAGCAAAGTAAGAGTTTATTATTAGCTGTGGCCTTGAGCCCCAAATAAACACAGTGCCAAGCATTCTAGTAACTGAGTGTAGCAGAAGGAATGTCTCTGTCCCTGGAGTGTTGGCCATTGTACCATCTTATCCAGTGGTTCCCAATCTTGTTTGCATGTTGGACACACCCTGGGAGCTCTAAGACCTACTGATGTCTGGGACCCACCCCCAGGGAGTCTGGTGTTCTTGGTCCGGGTGTGGCCAGGATGTGGTGGTTTTTTAAAGTTCTCTGGATGAATCTAATGTGAGCCAAGGTTGAGAGCACTGGTCTAATAGCATCCAAACCACCATAGTTTCCAATGATATACATTGAGCAAGTACGTAAACACCAATGGTAAATTTATATATATATATATATATATATATATATATATATATATATATATATATTTATATATATATATATATATATATTTATATATATTTTTTATATATATATTTTTATATATATATATATTTTTTATCCTCACCCGAGGACATTTTTTTGCATTTATCTTCAGACAGAGTGGGAGGGAGAGGGGAAGGAAGAGAGAGAAACATCGATGTGAGAGAGACACATCGACCGGCTGCCACCCACACGACCCCAACCGGGCCGGTGACAAACTGCAACCGAGGCACATGCCCCTGGCGGGAACCGACCCCGGGACTCTCCGGTCCACGGGCCGACGCTCTAACTGCTGAGCCAAACCGGCCAGGGCTTTATTTATATTTTATACAAGCCATTCACAGTCCCATCAGTAGTCAATAGTAAATATGTTATAATTTCCCCAAGGGAAAAGAAAGTGGGAAAATGTATATTTTTTAGCTGACTAAATGCCAGGCACTGTATATACTTTATCTCTTAGTCCTTATGACACCCCTAGAAGTCTTTCTTCGGGTTCCCATTTTCCCCAGGCTCAGGAGAGGAGGCGGAGCACAGAGACTCACCATTAATAGGTTGCAGACCATGGATTCAAAGCTACATCTGTCCTTCCCCAAAGCTCTCAGGTGCTTTCCACCACAGCACATGACCTGAGCTCCTCCCTAAAGAGGCCCATGAGTTCACTGAACAAGTATTTATTGGGTGTTATGAGTCAAGCACCGGTCTAGGTCCTGAATGTGCAGAGAGACTTAAGACAGATGTGGACCTAGTGTCCATGTCCGTGGGTACAGGGCATTGGGGGAGCACATCAGAAACGTACTACAACATTCTGTAAGGAGACTGACAAACTATTTTATCACAAATATATTTCACTACTCGATGCAAAGAACAAACACTCCTGTTGCGTTTCTGAGCGCTCCTGAGGATGAGAGTCAAACCTGTGATCAGAGTGAGAGGAGTAATGTCAACGCAAGAAAACTATTTGCTGTTGATGGATGGAGATGCACCAGATGATGGGTTTTAACTGGGACCCATGACAGTGTGCTGGGGCAGTGGGAGAGAAGGGCAAGTTTCTAGTCCTCTAGGTGCAGCTGGAGTAAGTCTTCGTGTCTTTCCCATTCTCCATCCACAGCATGATGTGCTGATGAGGAGTGCAGGGGTGGCGTAGGCATCGTCTTCACCCATTCCAGTTCACCCATTCCATCTCTCATAAAACAATCTCGAGCAAGGTAGATGACAGTGAAGGGCAGGCTGCGAGCCTCTTCTGGATGATGCCCTAAGCAGGTGGATGGCCCCTCTGATGAGTTACTAGGCTTAGAGAGCCGATGTACATGCAGTGTGGCAGGGGTGAGCCATGAGCTTCCCATACAAAGACACTTGGCCCAAGCCCAGCGTACGAAACACCAGAGATGCATGCAGAATGAAAACGAGCTGGAGAAAATTCACATGGTGGCTGGAAGCAGGGAAGAGCATCTACTTCTGCAGATATATTTTAATTAGATTTTCAGAAAGTAAACATGGAGGTCAAGGATCATTTCCCTTTGCTGAGCATTGTAGACGTAGAAATTTTTGTGTTCTCATTTCTTATTTCCGTCAAGGAGGTGCTCTACCTCATCCTCTCGGTAATTGAAAATAGTAAGTGGAGGAAGTTGACTGCCAAAGGGACAAGACGTTCTTTTCTCTGTCTCCCGCAGATATTTCAGGAGCTAGGACTGGGAATTATGAAACTGACAGAAAAAAATAAACATGAAAAGATACTGAAATTATTACCATGTAACACCAGAAAATGTCTCTCCCACTCTCCCATATTGTCGTTATATAAAACACTCTCTTTGCCTCCATAGAAATGCATTTCCTTTAGCGTGCACAGACATTCCCTATACCCGCCGACTGTATTCTGCAGGTGTATTGGTGGTGGCAGTGATGAATGTCTGAGGATAAGTCAGAGCAATGGGGAAGTCCCCCAAAGAGGATTTCTTTTTCAGGCAGCCAGACATTGAGATTGGTGGGCTCCCCATATAACCAGCTAACAAGAGTGTGCGTTGGGCAGAAGGTCCTGAGACAGGGTCTTTTTGGCTTAGTTTTGTATTTCCCAATATGACCCAGAGGCGGGTTTGTGAATATTCCGGGTGTTGGCAAGTGCCCCCTCAGAGACTGCCGGGTGCTGTCTTGTCTGGGGATGAACTTCCGGAGAACCACCTCTCTGTAACTCCAGTTGATAATAAGGAACTGATCATTTCTGTTGAAAAGTTAGTCCCAGGCAAAGGATCAGTTAATCCAAAAGAGATGGCATGTTGGAATCCCAAACAAAGCCGGTTATGGCAATCTGTCGTTCCACAGAGGGGTATTGTTACGCGAAGTGCCGAGGCCCCTGAAAACCTCAGCATATTGTTCTTAGACTCCCAGAGAAATAGCCTGCAGGACGGGCTGTGAAAGACAGGTTTGTTAGGACTTCCATGCACACCGGTGGCGGTTGACCCGTGAGGTGTAGAGCCACACTGGCTGCCCCTGGTGAAGTTGAACCACTCAGTCCCATCCGGCCTGGGGACGCACCTGCACCAGGACGGCTGGCCTGTGCTGTTGTCTCACCGCCACCCAGACTTTTCCAACATGAGGTTTTACAGCGTACAGAAAACAGAGGGCTACGTGCAGGAGATCAAAACACTAGTGTTTACAACCCAGGCTCCCATCTACGAGTAGTTTTTCTTTGGCCTTAGACTGAGTTGCTGGCCAGATTCCCAGGGTCTCACAGTCCGCTTACGGGTGGCCTGCACCGTATTTCCCACAGGTGGGAGGGGGAGTTGGAGCATGGAAGGGGGCCCCTGCTCCCATTTACCATACAGATATATAGAGGTTGGAAGGGTGCTGATAATGGCTATTTCTAAATTCCAGCTTTCACCTGCACTTTGAATGAAATATAGTCTTTACAGTACTACCTGGTTTTTAATTGTTTGTTTTTCAAATCAGGAATTGAGTTAATCTGTGAGAAAGACATTGATCTGGCAGCCCAGGTGCAAGAGCTACTGGAGTTTCTCCATGAGAAGCAGCATGAACTGGAGCTCAACGCAGAGCAGACGCATAAGCGGCTCGAGCAGTGCCTCCAGCTGCGGCACCTCCAGGCCGAGGTCAAACAGGTGAGCCTGGCTCTTCCACCTTCCCCCGGGCTTCCCGCCTGCGCTGCGCCTGCTGCGGGTCTGGGGTAAGGCGACCAGGGCCACAGCTGTCACAAGACCTTGGGAAATAGGGAAGTTAAGGAGTGGCTGTATGAGTTTCTGAAAGCTAGGGTGCTGTGTATTGGATCTAACAAACAGGTCTAATGGTCCGGTGGCTGAAGCAAGAAACGCAGAATTTCTCTTTCGTAACAGTCTAAGGAGGGCATTCCCGAGTTGTCCTCAGTTGCTGAAGTTTTTTTCTCTTCCCTTCCATCCTCAATCCTGGCATACAGTTCATGGGAAATTAAAATTCTTTATCAATAAATACATGGAGCCTTTAGGGTTCGGTTGACTAATTTGGGGCACCTGCGTGCCTGGTACAGCCTGGCACAGTGCCTGACACACAGCTGAGAGTCAGTGAGTGGTAGCAGTTGCCATCATTCTTCTCAATGTATGTGGTTTTGATACAATTTTCCAACCGTATTAAAGTCAATTTTAAAAAGGAAGAAGAGTTCTTATCTATATGAGACATTATACTAGCCATTTTTCTAAGGGTGTACCCAGGTCTCTAGGAATCTCTAGGGACATACAATGACCAATGGCACGTTTTTAAAATACTACATATTTTTTTCTTATGTATACTGACTGCTAGAGTGTTTAGGTTTAAATCTATTCATTTAACCCAGGGAACAAAAACATCCTATTTAATTTGATTATTATTTGGTCCCGTATAGTCAGGGTATTCCTTGCTAATGCCTATGTCTTAGTCGTTACATTGTTATTTATTATAATGGGCAACAGTATCTTCTCTGCTTCCCTTCTTGTCAGTCAGTGCTCAGCCAGAGCCCGAACATGCTGTGCTGTAGAGTCACCGCTGAGCCCAGGCCAGACCAGACCACAGCACTGCGCTGTTCTCTGTTCAGTTGCCCTGAGATGGCTCTGAATCTCTGGGGAGAAGTTTAGTCACGGGGATATGGTGGGAATCCTGGAAGGCCCGGAGCGGGGATGAGGATGCAATCTGAAACTCTTGGCGGTAATGGTAGTACTCTCTTTTCATGAGAAGTACTTTCTCACTTGTGATCTCATTTTAGGAGAACACGCCGTGGGGGGCAGTGGGGTCTGATGACTTTACAAATGAGGAGACCGAGGTACCATAGGGTTAGTGCTCCCAGGGCCTCTCGGCTGACTCAAGCTGAAACTTGAACCCAGGCCTCCTACAGCGCAGGTCCTACAGTTTGCCTCTGCGAGGCTCTGCTCCCCCTGCGGGTTTCAGGAGAAAGAGAAAGAAGCCCTCCCGCAGAATGCAGCCGGTTTTCCCGGCCTCAGCGGCATCCCGTCTGCGTGGACGGCCGGCGTGGTTTACACCTGGGAGGTGGCACCTGCCTGGTCAGCCAGCGGCCCAGCGGTCCCGGGAGTTCCGTGCTCTGCACCCGCAGTTCTTTCTGTCAGTGGATGGTGGCAGGGACAGGCATCTGAACGAGACAGGGAACGAGAAAAGTATCCCTGTCTGACTTTGAAATGAATCTAGACTTCTGCTTTTGTTCCTGGTGTTTAATTTAATTTAATTTTTTTATACTCCACATTAATAATAGAGCCAACACCCTAATTGTGTTTTCTTGTTGTTGTTGTTAATCATTACCGGAGGATATTTTTTCCATTGATTTTTAGAGAGAGTAGAAGGGAGGGACAGGGAGAGAGAGAGAAACATGGATGTGAGAGAAACACATCAATCAGTTGCCTCCCACACACCCCCCGATGGGGGCCAGGGATGGAACCTGCAACCCAGGTACGTGTCCATGACTGGGAATTGAACCAATGACCCTTTGGTGTGTAGGCTGTTGCTCTATCCACTGAGCCACACCAACCAGGGCTAATTATGTTGTGTGTTTTTTTAACGGAGATGAAAATGGAAATGAATGTTCATCCTCCAAGTGTCCATCCTGTATAGAATGGGGAGCTGGGATGATGGCAACGTAGTTTGTCAAATGGGAAAGTGGAACATCTATCTATGAATAATTCAGGCGTAACTAATATCTGTATACATTTCCATTCAATATCTTATGAGTTGGAAAACAAAAAAAGAATTCTTCCATGGGGGTGAGAAAATCTCTTCTCGCCACCATGCTCAGAATGACACACAGTAGGATTGTGGTTCAAAACAGGGCTGGGTTGCTCGAGTCAGACTTCAGGAAAACTGTGAAGGCCTTTGCAAGGGACAGCGGCCCTTGGAGGTGACAGGGACTACTCCTCGGCTCAGCCGCCAAACCTCATTAGACAGACTCGTTTTCCTTGTCAATGTCAGGCTCTTTCTCTGGAGAGTCATCTGATCCTGTCTCAGAGACGGCATTTGTGTTTGATGGAAGTTGGTGGAGCAGGAAATATTGATTTGGGAGCTGTTGACACTGGAAAGAGGGAGTTAATTTAGATGTCAGTATTGATCAGCGGCGCTACATTTAGACACTAGCTTGAGCGTTCTTCTTTTGAATATGCTTTCAAAAAGGAAAAGAATAAAGGAAAAGGACATTTAATGGCAATGCCATTAATGGGGACAGAAGGGACAACGTGCTGTTATACAGCTCTGTCGTTGGAGCGCTCGGAGACGAAAGGTTTGCATTTGGCCATCATGACCCTAAGTGTTGTTACACCACAGTTCTATGAAACTGACGCTTTGAGAGTGACGATGCCCCAGACATTAGACTGAAAGTTATTTTCAAGTGTTCAGGACAAAGGAAGTTGAGGAACGCAACTGATTTTTTTTTTTTTTTTTCCTGAGGGATTACCTACGACTTTGTCTCTGAGATATATGGTCCAAATACCTCCAGAAAAATGTTGAGTCTTGAAGGGAAACCACTCTCTTGATTACAGTCCATGGTCCAGGGTCCTTGACCACCCAGATACCTCCTTTCTTCTAGAAAAATAGTTCAGATTGTTCTCCAGACCCTACAGAATGCTCTGATTGCTACTCGGGTAAGGGTGACCTCACATTTATTAGCAAATTCGGGAAGATTTTTAAAACTTGTTTAATGGACATAAAATGGAATACATTTCCATATGTATTCCTGCAGAGCAGTGCATTTAGCAGAAAATAGGCCAAGCTGGAATTATGAGATTTGGGGGCTCGAAGCCATGGGGAAAGAAATCACAAGTATTTGTCTACTAAAGATACTGACTTAAATTAGCCCTGTGCACCAAAGACTGGCCAAATTCTGCATAGACATTCCAGATGGACATTCAAAATAAAGGAGAAAATAGTGTCCTGTCCCCATGTTCCTGTTGAGAATACTGTGTTCAGTTGGGCTCACTGTACATGAAAGTTACAAAGGAGTTGGAATAGATCCAAAAGAGAGGCAACAAAGGGACAAGTGCTATCCATCTGTTTCCAGGTGTAGATAACGAAGAAGACACATGGTCACAGTCTATAAAACCACGATGAACCCGTACAGTCAAAAACCGTGAATTTTTAGAACTAAGAAACATTGAAAACATGAGAGGCTCCCCGTTACCATCTAAGGGGCTGATGATTTTCCTGTGGCTGGAGTTTCAGAAACGACTGTGCCTTGTGATGTCATCTGCAGTAGCAGACCTCAGAGCCAGTGGCTTTGAGTGCACCCTCACGGATGTATTGAGGTGTGACCTAGAGAGTGCAGCCCTGTACCAGCAGCTGCCTCAGCCTGCGTGGGGACAGAGTCTGCCTGCCCAGCTGAGACAGCAGCGGCGTTTGTGGGCGTCCACATCCAGTTGAGTGACCCAGGGTTAGCTGAGCTGCCTTGGCCTGAGGAGCAGTAGGACTCCATTTCCCTCCCTGTCTCAGCTCTGACTGAGCGGAATTCGTGGCCGAGCTCCTACGTCCCTGGGCAGCGTTTCAGTCCCTCATTTCCACAAACCTAAGTTTCTCTGGTATCCTGTGGTTACAAGGGGAGTCTCTGAATTTTGAAAGAAATGTGGAATGTTAGGACTCAAAGTGACCTTCAAAGATCATCTAACCTATAGGTAAACTGTTGCCTCCGTGATTGATCAACATAAAATGTTCATTTGACGGATTATAGTTTGTGGTTTGCAAAAAGCTTTTGCGTTAATTATTTCATTTCGTCTTTGCCCTGTGACTTAGGCAAGCAAAGTGTTAAACCATTTTACAGAAAAGAAAACTGAGCCTCAGAGAGACAAATGTTTCCAACCTCACACAGCTCAAGATCCGTAGGGCCAACATTTTCTCATTTTTATTATAATATTTCTCCTACTACCTTGCATTCATTTGGATGCTCACAGAAAAATAACCAACTTTATGAACCAGGAAGACAAAGGACTACAGAACAGAAAATTTTACCAATACGAGTTGTCATTAACCAGAGTACAAAAAATGATGATAACAAAACAGCTAAGATACCTGCATAACATCAGGAGGCCCAGAATATGCCAATAAGTGCTACAAATTCTGGGACAAAAACTAATATTCCTATACTCTCTCTTCTCAATGTGAGGGGTACAAATGAAGAATCATAGCATTACCTAGCTTTGCTCCAAAACTAAAAATCATCACCACCGCTGTTTTCCAGCTAGACACATTACAGTATGTTGCATCAACCGTGATACAGAAAGTGAAGGTACTGCTATCCTAACTTTACAGATGAGAAAACTGAGGCTCAGAGAGGTTACGTGGTTTTTCCAGGTAGTAACAAAGCCAGGTGTTCTGACTTCAGATTGTGTGTTCTCTCTACACTGTCCCAGTCCTGCTTCTGTGACTAACTCAGTCACAGGGTCAGTCCCGCCCTGAACCCAAGGCATGGAAATAAACTGTCGTGCATTTTTTTATCTTCCTAAAGTCAAATCTCCCACTTTAAACTCCTGCAATGCTTTTATAAACAGTATTTGGGAAATAAAAATGAATAAGGATGTCAAGGATATGGCATGATTTAATGGAAGAGGTAGGGACTAAAGCCCATAATAATTCTGAATGAAAAAGCTGGTAAATGGGAATCCCACAACCACAGCTATAACTGATGTTTCAGTTGGCTGAAACCAGGGAGGAAAATATTACAGCAAGACTCAGGAGGCCCAGAGGGTGTCAGATCGGCCCTCAAGCATTGATTTGTGATGTACATGGAGAAAATGTTTCTCAGACACCCTCAAATGAATCTTGAACCCAGCAAAATACAGTGAATCATGGCAAAAATACATAGTTCAAAAATATACATTGTGAGCCCCATTTTGCAAAGAGATGAAGCATTCTGGGGCATGCAATCCATGTATGCATGTACCCAAACTTACGGGCAGCTTTGGGAAATCATTAGCACGCTAGCCAGTGGCATCAGAGATTTCACACACACACTCTGAGCAGTTATTTTCTGCAACTGATTGCTGTGCAGATTGGCACCTCGTCCGCAATCTGCCAGACTGGCTGTGAATTAACATCTCAATCCGGATCGCCCGGCTTCAGTGGGAACTGTGCCCTGGTGGTAGCCACGCACAGTATGGCCCCAGTCATTTGCTGCCCAAGGAGGAAAATTGCAAAGTGCCTGTGAGGGCTATGGCATAGGGGACCAGGCTTAGTATGTGTCTAATTGTTTAATATGAAGAAGTTGAGAGAAGACAAGAGATTCTGGAACAGATTGTGGTGGCTTCTGTTTATGCTGAAGTGGCAGATGCATGATATTTACTGATCTTGAAATTTCAAAAGAATTTTTTTCTCCAACAAAACTCTCAGATTTCCTAATAAAGAAAATATTTGGCAATTTTCGGGTGGCCAGACACAAGGTAGATTTTCAAGGCCTAATTCTTCCGGTTTGGTGATTTGCACTAAGTCTATTAGCTGGATAACTGTGCCATGTCCGTTTCACCTGGAGCGGTCTAGACTGTGTCGGCTGTTTCTCCTTCCAATATTCCCCAGCTGAGTACTAATTAAGGTCACCTAGAAATTTTACTCAGCCTAATCATAGCCTCTAAATCAATTATGACTTACTCCCCCTTTTTCTAACGATCCTGTGTATGGATTATTCATGCCGTTTTGCGTGTTTTCTTTCTCTTTCCTCCTTCCTTTGGGTTGCTTACCTACCAAAGCTCAAGAATAGTCTGTTCTAGGCTATTTTGCAAGGCAGAGGAGGTTGGACCCACTGCTTAGGTGTGGCCTGGGTGTTTGTCATAGATTATCACTCACTCTTTAAAAAACATTTCTGCATAGCCATCATATACAAGGTACTGGGCTAGGCACTGTATGAGATGAAAATGTGGCTGATATAATTCTCCACTCTTCTGAAAGTTCACATTCTAAGGGAGAAATGAAACATAGGTCAAAATAACTGACCAGAGGCAGTCTGTGGTGAGTGCCACGAAGGTGTACAGTGGTGTGGTTGGGCTTGATGACAAAGACATTGTTTCTAATGGGAGTGACTAGGTAGCAAGACATGATTGATACTTAAAATGGGCCTTTAAAAAAGAAAAGGATGCCAACAGAGGGAGTTTATTTATTTATACTGTTCTGTGTTCCAGGAGGAACTTCAGAAACGTACATACAATGCAATCAGATAAAGTAATGTTTAAAATAAGTGGGTGAGAAAGTTGGGACAGAGGGATGATAAGGAAAGAATATAGGAAGCTAGGAATGTGGTTGGTCCTTAAAATAAGTACCTGTGGCACAGGGTTCCAGGTAAGATTCGGGAGATGACCGTTATAATTACCCAGACCCGTCCTGTGCTCTCTCCAGCTGTGGGTAGAAGGGAGTGAGCTCGCTGACTGAGGACCCATCAGAGAAGGCAGCAGCTCTGGGGAAGCTATGAAGCCATTCACCAGTGTTCCTGTCCTGCCTCCCTAGGTCCTGGGATGGATCCGCAATGGGGAGTCCATGCTCAACGCCAGCCTGGTCAACGCCAGCTCTTTGTCCGAAGCGGAGCAGCTGCAGCGGGAGCACGAGCAGTTCCAACTGGCCATCGAGGTAACACCCAAATCTGGCTGCATGGCTCCCTTCCCCTTTCTGCTCTGTGGTTCAAGCAGGATGATTCCTCAAGGTGTGGGCATTCCTTTATGTAATGAAGCCCTATTCTTCTAGTGAAATGGTCCAGGTAGCCTCCCTACTACCCAGGAATTGATGGAGAAGCAAATGCAGGGTTCATCACCCCAAGGAGGCCTGGTCTTAGAAGACAAGTTCTTACTCACTGGTACCTTTAACCTTCGAGGCCCCTGGTACATTGAGTATTTAATTCATTGTGGACTATGTACCATGTGAGAAATGTAAAGAAGATCACACGGAACTGAGGATAAACAAGTGCAAAAGTCATTAGTAAATTAGGATTCCGTTTTCAAATGTTTCGTTGACATGTCAAGTTGATTCCATTGTCAGATTCTGCCTTTTAGCAAGACTAGTGATCACGGGAGCAGAGGGCACCGGGTGGTTCCCTGAGAGTAGTTGTTCAGTGCTGCTGTTTTATAAGAAAACGCCACGTAGGATAATCTGATACAGATTTTATCTTGCTTTAAATAATACCTTTAATGATCTTTTCTGCTAGAACATTATCCTTCCCTAAGGGACCTGAGCTGATTGCTTTAGAGTAGTGTGGGGGGAAAGAGTAGGAAATGGGACATGGGAACGATATTAAAAATAAAATAAGTTCAGTACCAATGGGAAAAGAGATAAAGAGTGAAAACTTCAAAGACGTTCCTCACTTTTGGTTCAATACAATTTTGGACTCACTTCTGAGTGTGTAAGAAATGCAAAGGCGTTATCTTCTACAAAAAATAGTATTGTTAATGAGAATTTTCCACAGCAATGATACAATTTTAACTTGTATATGTTTAATACAACAATCCAATTGATTGCTTCTCATTTTTAAACTAGTATTGATTGATTTTAATCATTTAATTTTCTAGAAACCATCTTACATGTGTAAAAATATCATGAACATGAACGACATGTTTCTGTAAGATTTCTGATATCTTCTTAGGAACCGCTGCTAGTACTAGGGTACTGTCTAGGATTTAAGATTTTAAAATAAACTAGATATTACCCACATAGCATGAGCAAATAAGTTTCTAAGGAAGAACTAACCACAGGAGAGTTTTGTTATCATTAGCTGTCTCTTGCATTTCACTGGCATGCCCCACCTGAGAGTGCTGGGATCTATTCACTAGGAAGAAAAATCAGGACTGGGGTTACAGTCAAGAATCAGGCACACAGTGGACAAGGCCCATGGAGAGGAGCAGTGCAGAGAACAGAGGTTTGTCAGTCAGACTAGAGGAATGCCAGGACGCTGGGAGGAATGCTAGGCAGAGAGCAAACAACTCTTGGCCATACCGCTTCCTTGTTTATCTTGCATGTGAAGGTTTATATGCCTGGCAGGTAATTAACTTTTCAGTCCCTCCATCAGATGTTGGGAAAGTAAAACCAAGCATCGTGACACTTGAGCATCTCACTGAGCTAGTGGAAAACAGTGGGTAAATGAGATTGTAATGCTATCGAAATGATTCAATGTCACGACTTGCTGTGCAGCATGTATTAATTTGTGGTGGACACTGTTGCATCCTTAAAGAATAAAGGCTCACTGAGCATAGATGTCTCTTAATTGCCCGGGTGCAACTTGATCAGATATTCTTGGAATGGATGTTGAGATGGAGGCCCCTGTAGAGTTTATGTCTGTGTCTCCAAGAGGACATGGCAGAGCAGACAGGATTTCTGAAAGACTTGGGAATGCAAGGGAGGCAGGGTCTGCAGCATGCCTGGAGTAATGAAGAGAACAGAAGCAGAATTTCATCGTACGCGCCTTCTTCAGGTGGCTTTGTGCTTCTCTCTAAATGTGTCCGTTTACTCCAGGTTCTGCACGGTGGGGGGGGGGGGGGATATGCTAGGGACGATATGAGCAATTTGAAAGCAGATCTAACTAGTCTGGTTTGGCTTAAGCCATTCTGATGGTGTTACCAAAGACCTTTACAATGATTGCTGATGGAGAACATAATTTGACTGCTTGGGCCCTAGGAAAGAACTCTGGGTTCCAGAAGGGAAAATAAAATAGCTATAAAATAAAATAGGTAGGGTGCTCATGTATTTTATTCCTAAAATAGAGACACTTTTTTTGTCAGTTTGTTTTGTTTTCTAGATTCCATATATAATAGAGACACTTTTTTTTCTTTATTGATTTTAGAGAGTGAGGAAGGGAGAGGGAGACAGATAGAAACATCGATGAGAGAGAACACCGATTGGCTGCCTCCTGCATGCCCCCCACTGGGGATTTGGCCCACAACCTGGGCACGTGCCCTGACTGGGAATCGAACTGGCGACCTCTTGGTGCATGGGTCGATGCTCAACCACTGAGCCACACCAGCCAGAGACACTTTTAAGAGTGAAGGAGGGTCCTAGCCAGTTTGGCTCAGCAATTAAGAGTGTCGGTCCACAGACCAAAGAGTCTTGAGGTCAGGGGCACATTCCTCAGTTGTGGTTCGATCCCCAGCCCTGGTTGAGGTCATGCAGGGGGCAACCAATCAGTGTGTCTCCCTCACATTAATGTTTTTCTCTCTCTCTCCCTCCCTCCCTCCCACTCTATCTGAAAATCAATGGAAAAATACCCTCAGGTGAGGATTTTTTTTTTAAAAAGAGAGTGAAGGAGGGAATTATTAACAACTAAGTCAGAAAATAGGCATATACTAGACCTGTCGATAGCAAACCAGGTTTTGCTCACCCTAGCTTGGGCGGCCTCATCAGTTTGAAGGTTTTGGCCTTGCTAAAGGTGGTCAGGATTTTTACCTGAAGTAGCCTTGGTTTCAGGAAAACTCCCAGAGCCGTTCAGAACAGAGCAGTACACAGCACTCAGAAGCATAGCTTTTATCAGCAAACCCGATTATTGCTTGTTAGTATCCAAACTGTGACTGATGTGTCTTCAAGGACTATGAACATCATAAAGACAGGCTCAGTTTCAAATTCCATTTTTATTTGAAATCCTCTTATGCATTTTAAGCTTGAGCATTTATGGCAAGAATAGTTCGTAATACTTATCCAGTTATAACTGGATAATAAATTCAGTTGATTTGGTTCAATTTTCTAACATGTTCTGCTACTAAATATTAACATCCTTGATAATCCATGTCTTAAAGATATAGCACTCAATAGGATTAGATAAAGAGCAGAAATAAATGCAAAATACTGTGTCAAACCTAGCAACACAAAGATTATGTCATATGTCACGTGCATAAGAGTTTATCATTTCGGAAATTAAAAGAGGAAGGGTTTCCCAGTACTGTTACGTGATAATGAGTTTTAGAATGAAGAAGAGGATTTATTACATAGCATAAATTATAGGAAAATTAAAGTTACTTCTCCACTGACAGAGAAGAAGACGTAATAACAGGGTTATGATGACAATTATACGCTGGTTTCAGATATTGAGGAGAGGCTAGGTAATTATCATAACCACTAAATGTTCATTTGGTGAAGCCTTCATCTAAATGAGACGCAGTAGATACCGTTCTGATGGCTAGAGGTAAAATGATGGGATGTGATATAGTGGAGAGGACATTGGTTTGGGAATATATTAAACCTGAATCTTATTCTTGGTTTTACAACTTCTTTGGTTGTACGTTTTTGAACAAGTCACTTGACCAGCCTAAGCCTTAGTTTCTTAATCTGAGAAGTGGGAATAGGAACATCTACCTTGTAGTAGTGTCATGAGAACTAGAAAAAAACATGCGCAAGCACAGAGCCTAGCACCGAGTGCACACTCGGGTCAGTGACGGCTGTTCAGTGGGTGTTGAAATAGTCCTTGCCCGAGAGTTCCACAGAATAAATCAGGAGACTCGGCCAAGTGGTAGATGAGCCATATAGTTCCGAAGAGGGTGGTTTTCAGTGAGGCTCGGGCTGTCTGGAAAGGCCTCTTTGAAGGAGGTCGGACCTGAGCTGAGTCTCAGAGGGTAACTGGAACACAGATGGGGAGAGGCTAAGGGGTGTTCATACAGGCAGGAAGAATGAGGATGGCAAAAACAAAAGCGTGCACGATGTGTTTTCACAGCAGGTGTGTTTCTGTAAGGAAGTCGTAGGTGATGATGGTATGGAAGTGGTTAGGACCACGTTATGGGTGGCTTTTAATGCCATCCTGTAAAATTTGGGCTTAATTCCATAGCAGTGAGGAAACTACTGACGGCTCTTGAATTGAAAGAAGGGAGAGGTGTTTATAGCACAAAATTAGCATTGTCGAGCTGGAAAGTACGTTAGAAGTCACGTAACCCAAGCACTTCCCTTTACAGAAAATTGTCAGCAATGTAAGGGGTGGGTGGAATGGATTAGACATGGAAGGCAGACGGCTGGCCATGTGGCCAGCACAGCGGTCCAGCTAGAAGGGTGAGGGCTGGCCTGGGGTTCAGGGCGAGGAGCCGCAGACAAGGTGACGATGAGGCTGTAATTCAGGCGGCCTCGAGGAGCTCCATCTGCAGAACGAGAAACTGCCCTGGAAGACTGTTCTCGGAGGAGGAGGAGTCTGGTGTTAGATGTGGAGCTGGAGGAGATGTCTGGGAGGAAGGGGAAGGCCCTGACAGGGCAGTGGAAACTCACATTCACTGGGGAGCGTTCCTCCTCTCTAGGGAGAGCGTTCGCTTCCTTCCCTGAGAAGGCATCTGTGTAAGCCACTGACGTGGGCCGACAGATAGATCAGCCGAGTCAGTGCTGCTGACCGGGTGCGAGGTGTGACGGGCAGCTGCCCTCATATCCTAAGACAATTAAAGGTCAGGGTCAGATGCTGGGGTGAGAGATGTAGGCTGGGAGTCATTTTCAAAGAGGAAATAATAGAAGTCAAGGAAATAGATGAGAGCTTTGCAGAAGTAAAAGAAAAAGACAAGAATGGGCCTTGGGGTACCTTTGCATTTAGGATACAGGAAAAGAAAATGCCGCCAATAAGTAACACAGAGAAAGAAACCAGGGATTTATAAGGGGTCGTTTCTGCCCATCCATTTACTTTTTCCAGCTGTGTTCAGCAATTAGGAACCGAAATGCTGATGTGGTCATCAGGCTTAAAGGCTGACTCCGTGGCAAAGCAAGAGGATAAAGGAGCCTAGGCTTCCAGGGAAGGGGGTGCTCACAGAGCTAACACTGGGTACAGGTTCCAGAGACCGGGAAGGGCAGGCAGAAGGTGGTCAACAGGAAAAAATAAATAGGGCGGTGGGACTGCCATGTGGAATGAGGGCGAAGGGGGAGGCAGAGGTGAAAAAGAAGGAGGTGTCCTCACACATAGGGCGTGCAGAGTGGACCTGCTCTGGGAACTGTCCAGCACTGCTGCCAGGGTGAAGGGCAGAAAGGGTTCTGGAGACACTTACTGGACCTCCAGCTGCTCTTTCGCTGCCAGCTGAGCTGCACTTGCCTAAAAGTGCAAAGGCCAGATGCCTGCTGTGCTTTGAGTTGAGATGATCCCAGCAGCTGAGGCTGGAATACTATTAGCTCTTGAAGTCGTGTGGTTCATCCACATCAGTCTTTCATTTTAATACATGAGATATATAGATATAGATATAGATATAGATATAGATATAGATATAGATATAGATATAAAATATTATATATCTATCTATCTCATCCTAAAGGCAAACATAAACAGTGCAGTAATGTGGGAATTGTGTGTTGAGCCGAACTGTCTACTGCACTGCTCTGTTCCCTTGGTGAGGTTGCTAAGGGGTGGTGTGAGGTGCTATTCTTCCGCTTTATTAACCTACCAAATGTATTCCTCTATTGGAATCCTTTCCAACTGACATTAATATTTAAAATGATTTTGCTGTTGGCTCAGGTTTGTGTCACATGGGGATTTCTTACGTGCTGTGTTTATTTGATCTATAAAATGGGACAACAGCGGTAACCTCCTTTGAAAACACATGAGGATAACCAATTTGATGATTAGATTTGAAAAGGAAATGTAACTCGTGTGAGCCAATCAGAGAGCAGACTTATACACAGCTGTGGTTTCTCTGCCACAGACACGAAATGTCTTTAAGATCCAGAGTGATACAAGTAGAAGAGAAAGCAGTGGGGACAGGAGTTAGGGACCTGAGCGATTAGTTAATGAAAATGTATGATATTCTTTTTTAAAAATATGCTTTAAAAACGATGATGTATTAGTCATCATGACGAAATGTTTGAATCAGTCATTTAAAGCTCTTTAACTTCTCTGCATCTTTCCACTCACGCCTCACTCCACCCCCTCCCATACCACGCCTGGGTCGTTCCCATGGACCTTTCTCTCCTCCCCTTGTGCCCAGTCCCTCTTTCATGCCACTTCCTTGCAGAAGACGCACCAGAGCGCCCTGCAGGTCCAGCAGAAAGCCGAGGCGCTGCTCCAGGCTGGCCACTACGATGCAGACGCCATCCGGGAGTGTGCCGAGAAGGTGGCCCTCCACTGGCAGCAGCTCATGCTGAAGATGGAAGACCGGCTGAAACTGGTCAATGCCTCCGTGGCCTTTTACAAAACTTCTGAACAGGTGAGGGAAAGGGCTGTGGGATGTGTGAGGCTGAGACTGACGGAGGATTGTTTTCTGCCTCACACTGTAAATCTGCAATACCTGCCACAGCAAGAAGCCGGTCCTCTTGGCACTAACCTTTGAGAGTAGAATGATTTGTGGAAACACCATGGTTGGCTTCCTTATAATGCTTTCCATTCGAGAAATGGACTATGTAACTTGTTTCTTATAAACTTCTCAAACTCATTGGATCTAGCTATTGAGAGAGAAATGCTAGATTGGAAGATTGGAGTGGTATATTAGCCAGCTGTTGCCGCAATAACGCTGTGTAACAAATCATCCCAAAACTCGGGGGTATGAAACAATCGCATTCATTTTTTGGTCTTGGCTGAGTTGGTAGAACTGGCTCCAGGCTGCAGATTGGGACTGGATCTGGTCCCTGTCGCTCATCCTCCTTGCCCAGCAGCTACTGAGGCACATGTAGGGTGAAAGGCAGGAGTGCCAGAGCCCAAAATCTGTGAATGTGCATTTCAAGTCTCTGCTTATGTCACATGCTCTAACATCCTTTTGACCAAAACAAGTCGTGTGGCCAAGCCAATGTCAATGACGCAGAGAAGTGTATGCTTCTTATGGAAGGTGGGAGAGGAGAGTGACAATTTGCTGAACATAATCTCATCTACCACAACCAGGCACTATGCATTGCTTGAAAAACATACAGTTCTTTTACTCACAGGACTCCCAGTCTAATGGAGGAGACACAGCTTCTTGTCAATGGAGAACTGTGAGCCTAACTGGCAGGATAGTGTCACTGTGGGAGAAAAGGCAGGACATGTATACAGCAGGGCCATAAAGATGCAGACCCATGACCATTACATCTGTACAGCAATATGTACAAGAGCTAAGGGGATTTGTAAATGATTTGGGTGCTATTAGGGAATACTTTCCATGAAATAGAGGTTTAAGACAGAAGTAATTTTATTCAGTATAAAATACTTTCCCTCATTCCAATTGCTCCCTAGGAGACATAGATCAGAGAAACATTGTCTTCTGGGTGGCCGACAGGAAGCATGGGAAGTGTCTAGGAGCAAATGCAGAGTGTCTGTCTGAGGGCCCCGCAGCCAGTGTTCCAGTGTCGTACCTCCTCTCCGCCCTTCCTTCTGTTGTTTAGAGAGAGGGTGCCTTCGATGGCCACAGAAATGGGAGCAGCGGACAAAGAGGATCAGGAGCGTCCACAGTTGATCTATAAATTCAACACAATCACATCCAAATCCCAGCGAGCATTTTTGGAAAAATTGATATGCTGATTCAAAGATTTACATGGAAATGCAAAGAACCTAGAGTAGCCAAAACAATTTTGAGAAGGAAGAGCAAAGTTGAGCCCTGGCCGGTTTGGCTCAGCGGTTAGCGCATCGGCCTGCGGTCCAGAGAGACCTGGGTTCGGTTCCCGCTAAGGGCACGTACCTCGGTTGCAGTTTGTCCCCGGCCCTGGTTGGTCGTGCGGGAGGCAGCCACTCAATGTGTCCCTTTCACGTCGATGTTTCTCTCTCTCTCTCTCTCCTTCCCACTTTGTCTGAACAAAAAATGGAAAAATGTCCTCAGGTGAGAATAAAAAAAAAAAAAAAAAAAGAGCAAAGTTGAAGGAGTTATACTACCTGATTCTGAGACTTACCCTAAAGCTGCAGAGATCACGACAGAGTGGTGCTGGGTGTAAGAAGAGACTCAATGGAACAGAATAGAGTTTCCAGGAGTAGACCCCCATATATACAATCAGTTCATTTTTAACAAAGCAATTTAATAAGTAAAGTCTTTTAAACAGATGATTCTGGAAAACAATATTCATATAAAAATGAGACTTACCCTGTTCACTGTCATACGTAAATTTTAATTTGAGATGGATCAAGCTACTGAGGGGACAGAGCACTCGATTGAGAGTCAGGAAATTTGATCCTGAATGACCTTTGCCAAAGGTCACTTTATCTCTCAAGATTTCTATTTCTCTGCCTATTAAATAAGATGTACGCTTGATAATCTTTTCCGCTTCCAAATTGATTGGTTTTAAGTCTAATACTATCATGGGACAGGAGTCAAGAACTCTTTTTTTTTTTTTTTTTGAACATCTATCATGTTTTCTCTCAAGAAGTGAGCCGTCCCAGATGTTTTCACGCGTTGCCTAAGGAGAGGTGTGGCGCTGGAGAAGCCGGCGCGAGTCCAGCGACAGGCCTCTCCTACGTGGGAAGCGTGTTGGCTATGAGAGCGCCCTGGCTGGGACATCTTTCAGCTCAGTTCATAACTCAGTAAATGTGCTGTCTAGTGCCACACTCTTCATCAAACTGGATGACTTTCTCAGTCAGAGGAAGCCAAGGATAATAGCTGCTCTCGCCTGCTGCCGTAGCCAAGCGAGTCATCAAAGCCTGTTGAAGGAGAGGCTGGGAACATGAGTTCCTATGTCCCGCATCCGTCCCTAGGCCCTGCCACGAGGCTGCCCCGGTCTCCTGCGCTTACGCTCAACCTATTCAGAATGCTTTTGCTCTCTTATGAGTTCATTTATAAGGTCATTTAGAGCATGGCCTCTCAGCATTTTTTGAACTGAAAAAGCTCCTTAACTCTCTTTTAGGTTATCCCTCGGAAGGAAATGTACATTTTGCAATAGAAGGCCCGGAGATGTCATTGCCATATAGTAATATCTTGAGACATTTTTGCTGGGATATTATCCTCAGGGAGGGGAGAGATATTTATGGCCCATAAGTCACACAATATATAGCAAATTCCTTCTTTACCTCTGCTTGAAACTACTTCCTGTAGGGCAATTACAGATGTTTGGGCAACCCGAGTATCTTCTCCAAACCTCATTTTCCTGTACTACCTAATTCACAGAGTTATCATAAAGTTAGAGCAATATAATACATTTTTTGAAGCCCTCAAAAATTACTAGTTTATCTTCTACATAGTATCCCTAGGTGATATCACCAATCCCCATAGCTTCAGCCTTTAGCCATCAACTGTCAGAAGATGATTCCAAAATCCACATCTCAGTCCCAGACTGTCTCCCAAGGTCCAGATGCTGGATCTCGCTGCCTCCTGGACTCCTCTTAAATGTCCCCGGGGCACTGCATACCCTCCGTGGACAAGCTGAACTTCGAAAGAAAGTTGTGCATCTGTGCAGGGCTTTCTCCACTAAAGGTCCGCGTAAAAGACTTCCCAACCGATTAATTTACTGAGTCTTTTCTTTCCACGATTCATTAGGTCTGTAGTGTCCTAGAGAGCTTAGAGCAAGAATACCGGAGAGATGAGGACTGGTGTGGTGGACGAGACAAACTGGGGCCAGCAGCAGAGATCGACCACGTCATTCCACTCATCAGTAAACATTTGGAACAAAAGGAGGCCTTTCTTAAGGTCAGAGCACACTGTCATCCAAGGTCGGGGACTTGAGCCTCTTCTCCCTCTCTCCTGCTCTCCCTCCTCCTCCTCCTTTCTCTTTCTCTCACACCCCCACTCTCTCATACCCACTGCTTTATATGGGCTTTCCTTACCCTTGTTTTTTTCTAGCTTCTTATCTAAATGGAGGTATTTATAGAGAAAATATTGGCTGGTTAACATGAAGGATTGAAAGGTCCCACATCAAATAGTTATTTCTCTGAGCACTTTTTATATAATTAGGCAGTCAGGCTATATACCATTACTACTGGTGCCGTGTGCAGGTATCCTGCTGTCCCTCTCATGTTAATTGAGAAAAATACAAACTTTATTTTCACATAAAAATATTTTTAATTGAACTACATAAACCTAGATATAAAACAATATTAAAATAAATCTTTTATAAATGGATAATGCAATATTTAGGGCAAGAATGAAAAGAGATAAATGGAGGCATCTTATTCTTTGTTTATCAGTTTAATAATGATCCATTACTGATCATTGTAACACTGTATTCTGCTGTCTGAGAGAGAAATGCCTTATCTTGTTTCTTTGTTGCTGAGAGCTCCAGCTCCCCAGGGAGGAGGCACAGGCTGGCCAAGCAGGCTTCCAGCTGGTGTGGGAAGTCCTCCCAGCCCCTTTCCTCCCGCCTTCGATCTTCTCTCTGACGGAGTCTTCTGTGCTAAAACTTATCTGAAGCCTCCGTTTACTCTCAGAGTTCTTGCTTTCATGCTCTGCTTCCTTTCCCCTCAGATTTCTGAAAATACAAGAGAATTCTTATACCCTAACATGTTGCCACTGATTTTCTACAATTCTCTAATTATCTGCCTTTCTTTTTATCAGGGATTTTCTCTGCTGGACTACCTCTTTGATTTTTGTTTTTATTCTTTTTGTAAGATGGCCTTCCCCGGCCCTCCTCCCGTCTCTCTGGTGTCTGCACTTGCATTCAGTCAGGATCCTTAGTAATCAGCTCTCGCTAATGACATTAAACAGAAATTCTTCTATACAGGGTTTAGGATGATTTTTAAAGTCTCCTCTGTTATAAAACAAAATTTTAAACCAAACAACCTAAGTAGAGCATATCAAAGGTTTTAAATAGTGGTATAAAGGTATTTCTTTATAAAATTAAATGCTTCTTTTGAAGAAGGAAAAAAAATGTTCTGGTGAGATGTTTTCCACATGCGCCTAAAAGTATGGCTGAGGAACTCCCTGTGGCGGTGGGAAGTGTGTGCCGTGGACGGGTCCCTGGCCTCCTCCGATGCACAGGGCACCTGTCTTGGGTTCCTTAGCCTTGGACCACCGTCCAGCTGTAGAACTCGTGTCTTTCACCAGAGCTCTCAGACCGTCGTGCCGGGGCAGCATTCAAAATAGGTTCTACTCTGTCATGTGTAGAATCAGATGCTAAGTGAACACAGGTTTTAAATTTTGACAATTTTGTCCAGGGATCATTTAATTCTGAAAACTTTGGATTAAAAATTAGTGGACCTGCCCAGCCCGTGTGGCTCACTGGTTGAGCATCGACCCATGCACCAAGAGGTCGCCAGATCGATTCCCGGTCAGGGCACGTGCCCAGGTTGTGGGCCAAATCCCCAGTGGGGGGCATGCAGGAGGCGGCCAGTCAATGTTCTCTCTCATTGATGTTTCTATCTCTCTTCCTCTCCCCTCCTCTCTTTCTAAAATCAATAAAGAAAAAAAATGTAAAAATTAGCAGACTACCATATCTTACTTCTACCGTCAGGAAAAAAACTGCTTTTTCAAGAAATTCAGAACATCTGTGGTCTTGAGAGAAACTGGAAATGTCGTCAGTAGACCTAGATTCTAGCCCTGCCTTGCTTCATGACTCCTGCCCTTCCAGGGCCTCAGTTTCCTCCAGGGTACAACATCGTGGGACAGACCTGTCCTCTGCCACCCCTGCTGCTGTGTCTGAAGGGGGGGGTGGTCACAGCTCTTATTCCTTTAGGTAGAGCAGTATTCCCAGCAGTAGGATGCTTATTAGTGTTACTGAGGTGGGGGTTGATTTGATGGACAAGTGAAATTTTAAATGTGGGTAATATCCATTTAGCTTTGGAATATATGGTGAATAGGCTTGTTTCCCAAATGTGCTTGCTTGAGTCTAAACTAAACTAATTTTAAAGTGACTGTCACCGGTGGGCATATAAGAGGCATTCTGTTGGCAGAGAAAAACCGGCCTGAGAGTGAGTGTTAGTGAGGCTGACTCAACTTCTCCTCGGCAGGGGAGGGCTGATTCCTGGTTTCGATCTGGGACAGAAAGGGGAGAGGCACAGGAAACAGCTCTTTCCTCAGTGAGAGGCTGAGCCTCTCACGTTGGAACTGGAGTGTCCACGAACAAGAGTGGCCTCCGGGCTCTGCTCACCCAGAGCTCAGAAGCCCCTTCTGCGGGGTCTTGGACCCCATGCACCTGCTGGACCAGGACTCACGTGCGGGGCTTCACACTCTGTCTCCCGCAGGCCTGCACCCTGGCACGGCGGAACGCCGAGGTGTTTCTCAAGTACATCCACAGGAACAACGTCAGCATGCCCAGTGCCGCCAGCCATACTCGGGGGCCCGAGCAGCAAGTGAAAGGTCAGTGTGACACATGCCGGCCACGAGCCACGTCAGCAGCACGGACCAGAGGCTGTGTCCCTGGTCTTCATGCCCCCTCAGATGTCCTGGGTTTTCTCCTTGGATAAGAAGAATGAGATGTGGGATGGCATGGACAGTGATGATTCATGGGGAATTTTTAAAACATGCATCAAGATTTGGAATGGAAAGATGATGATAAAATGTCACCAAAGCTTTTCTGTGTATCTTAGAGTCTAGAGCAGTGCTATCTGGTAGGATTTTCTGAGATAACAAAAATGGCCTGTGTCTGCGCTGCACAGTCCAGTAGCCACGATCACATGGGCTGTGGAGCGCGTGCAGTGTGCCAGTGCGACCCAGGAGCTACGTTTTTGCTTCTGTTGAATATTAATCGGTTTACATCAAGTAGCCGAATGTGACTAACATGTCGAACAGCGCAGTGCTAGGGTATCGTACCGCCTGGGAATGAGACAAGTTCTAATCCTGGCTTTATTACTTACTGCTTAAGCTTTTAAAACTTCAGTTCCCTTATTTAAAAATAAAGAAATGTATCTAGACTCTCGCTGCTTAAAATGTGGTCCCCGACCAGCAGTGTTGACAGCACGTGGGGGCTGTAAGAAACATGGCATCTCAGGCCCCACCTGAACCTACTGAGTCCACCTGAATGTTAGCAAGAGCTCCCCATCCCACCCCAACCAGGTGATGTGTGTGCACATAAAATTTAGATAAGCACTGGTCTAGATCGTCTCTAAATTCTATAAAATTTGTAATTGTATGAAAAAATCAGTAACCTCTAAAAAGTACCTATTAGCTGACCACAGTAAGCATAAATTACTATTGGTGGCATCGCTCACCCTGGACCACGAAGAAAGTTGCCTTTGAGTGGGTCTAGAAGTTAACGAATGTTGTCTTGATGCAACAGAGAAATAAAACCCTGGAGACGGAGGCTAGGGCGGGAACCGAAGCTGACTTGGAGTAAGGGGTGGGGACAGGCTTGGAGAGCTGCGGAGTGGACAATGGGAGGTGCTGAGCTGCTTTGGGAAGACCCTCCCTTCCTGCTCGGAGAGCTCCAGAGGTGAGAAGATCAGAGGCCAATGGGAAGAATTCATTTTAGGACTTAAAGTCCCCCACAGAGAAGAAGGAGGCAGGTTTCTTTTCCAGATGTGCTACTGTGTGTGGTCCAGCAACCTAGTGGGAGGCTGGCATTATGTCACCCTCCCTTCCTGCACGGTGCAGAGCATATGTTCTGACTTCCAAATGCAGGTGGCGGCTTGGGTGAGACCAGCTGCCTGCTAAAAGCGGACACTCCACCTACACCTCAGTGTGCTGAGAGAGGCAGGCACCCAGGGAGAAGAGGGTACGCTACAACTTCGTGGGGATGAGGGCAGATTGCCCACAGGAAAGGCTTTAAGAAAGGGGTAGTCCTGGCCAGTTTGACTCAGAGGTTAGAGCATTGGCCCTCGGACCGAGGGGTCTCGGGTTTGATTCCCGGTCAGGGGCACGTCCCTGGGTTGCAGGTTCGATCCCTGACCCTGGTTGGGGTCCTAAGGGAGGCAACAACCCATGTGTCTCTCTCATGTAGATGTTTCTCTCCCTCTCTCTCTCTCTATCTCCCCCACCCCTCTCTTCCACTCCATCTACAAATCAATGGAAAAATATCCTCAGGTGAGGATTAACGAAAAAAGAAAGAGGTGAAATGAAACCAGAAACACTGGGGTTTTTGCGCGATCTGGGTTGATTCGGTCCGCCGCAGTGGGCCAAGCTCTGACTGGGAGACAAACAGACTGAAGGAAACACAGGTCCTCATTCATCTGCCCAGTTGAAGCTTCTGCCCGAGTGGGGATTACACGCCTCCCTGTATCTGCTTCCTTTCCGCCAGCTGCTGGACCCAAAGCGGTGCCCCTTACGTTTTTGTGCAGGAGCGATTACTGCTGCCTAACAACCGAACCGTTCAGTGTTCACAGCTGTAAGCGTCTGCTGCTCAGGAGACTGTCGGCTGGGCACCGGCTGTCCCGGCTGGGCTGGCAGGCAGCTCTGCTTCGGGCCGCAGGTCTGGCTGGCCCGGCTCCCTCACTGCAGGTTAGGTTGTCTGCTCCGCGTGTGTTCATTCTGGGACCTCGGCGGAAGGGGCAGCGGTTACCAGGGGAGCGTATAGCGTTGATGGCAGAGACAAGAGGCAAGGTCAGTGTACAGCACATATCAGGTCCCTGCTGTGTGATATCTGTTAGCAACCCCTTTGCCAAAGCAAGTCACACAGCCGAGCCTGAGGTCAGGGGTGAGAAAACACACTTTGTCTCGTTGGGGAGAAACTAAAAAGTTACATGACAAAGGCATAGGTATAGGGAGAGGTGAATAATTGGGCCCTATCCAAGCGCTCAGCCTAAGGGAGGAGAGAGAGTCTCCTTAGAGAACCAGATTTCCATGGAGCATCCAAAGTACACAAAATCAACAAAAACTTTTAAGCATAAACACTGCGATTTGGGCTGTGTCCTGTGTAGAGCAGAGTAGCTTGTGCTTTACAGCCCCAGTAGCCCTGGAGACCACGTGGTGGCTGAGGACTCAGTCTGAAGTCCAACAGCACCACCCCCTCCTAGCTGAATGCCCCCGGGCACTGCCTGCACTCTCCACACCTCGTAGAAGGGAGATACTGGTGCATGCCTCACAGCACAGGTGCCTGCCACATAGAGGGGGCTTAATAAATACTAATTTTTCATAAAATCCTTATTGTGTATTTTATTGGTATCTAATATAGTTTAGCAGCAAGCAGGAGGCAGATGTAACACAAAATAAATGTGATTGCTTCAAGCACAGAGCCTGCTATTAGAACACGTAGGAAATCTATCCATGTAGCCAGCTGCTCCTGAAACAACAGAGAAGGGAGTGAGATGGCTTAGACGAACACCTTCCACGGCCCGCTGCGGTGCTCTATGCCTGTTCATATCCTCACGCCTAACCTCATCAGGGGTAACGTGAGACCAGCTTTCAGCTTTTCTTATGATCGGATCCAACACAACATGGCAGTGTGGTCCCAGAGGCATGATTCCACGTGGACATGATTCCAGCACAATTTCCTTTTGCGCACGATTTAGAAGTTTGCAAATTGAGGCTGTGCCGTTCCGGTGCTGCGTGCACAGCCGCATGTGCAGGGCAGGGAGTGTGGCACCTGCCTCGAGTTCTCCATGCAGCCCCGCCAGCCCTGGTGCCAGGGCTCCCCGTCACCCTGTCCTAAAATTCTCAGGAATGGCTGGGATTTCCGTTAAGTCCATTCGCTCTTACAGGCTCCAGTGGCTAACTGAGTCAGCTGTTATTTTAGGGACTGACACTTCCTCTGGTTTCTTACCCACAAGGACTAGCGTTGGTATGAAAAGAACCAGTCACTTTTAAGTCACCCGAGGGACATATTCTTCCCTCATTAATTGATGGAGCCTCATCGACAGGCTGCAGCCTCCCCCGTCTTGCGCCCCTCTGGGAAATTCTGTCTGGACCATGCTTTTGCTCCCTTGCTTCTGATGCCTGGATTAGTCCTGTGGGAGGCGTGCAGGTCACAGTGGGACGTGGGGCCGAGGCGGCCGGCCAGGTTTGTTCAGGGCCTCTGTGACCAGCGCTCGTCTCCCTGCCCACAGCCATCCTGAGTGAGCTCCTACAGAGGGAGAACCGCGTCCTGCACTTCTGGACCCTGAAGAAGCGGCGGTTAGACCAGTGCCAGCAGTACGTGGTGTTTGAGCGCAGTGCTAAGCAGGTATGTTCGGAGCTTTCCCTGGCTTTGCCTCAGCTCTAGGGACATACAGAGGCCAAGGTGACCGACTCAGGACACCCAGAAGAGGGCCATGGCAGCAGGCGGGGCAGAGGAGGTGGGAGGGGTGTGAGAGAGGAGAGAGAGTGGGCCGCCCCTTGCCAGTCACTCCATTTAGAGTTTGGGCCCAGGAATTGGGAGGAGATTCTGGAGGAAAAGTACCCCTAATTCACAATGATACTGGGTCAGTCTAATGGATAAGACATTCTCTTTGTCAGTGGGACGTTTCGAGTCTAACAGAGGAGGCTTGTTCATAAAATCAACTTCCAAGCTACGTGCTGATTGGCATCGTGCCGGAATTTCCTAGGTCCCTCAGGCTGTCCCAAACCACAGCCTTCATGGTAGCACGGCATTTCCCTACTGGCAGCTGGCTTTGTGGGGACTCAGGGGGTTGTTTCCTTTCACAGGCGCTGGACTGGATCCAAGAAACAGGTGAATTTTACCTCTCAACACATACCTCCACCGGAGAGAGCCCAGAGGAGACTCAGGAACTGCTGAAGGAGTACGGGGAATTCAGGGGCCCTGCCAAGGTAGGAAGCACCCCGGGCCTTCCCCAGATCCACCCAGCTCCCAGTCTGACCAGTTGCACATTACAGACAGGGGAGCAGCCTCTTGCACAGAAATGCTCAACCTCGGTGGCGGGGAGGCACAGGTATTTGAAACCTGAATACCCAAAGAGTGGCAGCTGCCGGGCAGAGCATCTGAATGCAGGAAGCCAGCTCTGTGCACTGTGCTTCCAGACGCTCCTCTTCGTGCTCCAGGTCCTGGGACGGCTCTATTCTTTAGACCAAATAAGGCAAATGGATGTATTCACGTGAAATGCACGTTGCCTGTGTAGGCATCCCCACCTAGCCACATGTTCTTGAAACTTGAGTGGTTTGGAAAATCCACCTTATGGGAAGAGCCGGTGGCTGTGGGTGGGCTCACAACACAGGTGAGTTTATTGCCAGTTTAAACCCATGTTGTTCAAGGGTGAACTGTCCTTCTTCTGTCTGGCCTCAGACCTGCAAATGAGCCAGGCTGGGGTCTTTGGAGACCAAAACGTGCACACACCACACCCTCACACTCCATTCACACTGAGGCAGAGAATGCTGAGGACAGAGGAACTCTCCTCTTCATCTGTTTTCACAACCAGGATTTGATCTGAGGACACTTGGGTCTGAATGAAAATCTGATGTCTGGGTTCCCTCTTCGCAGCCTCCTTGTCCCTCCCTCTGGCTCCCTGCCATGCAGGAACCTTTCTTGGCCTCACTCCCACACATGGCAGGTGCTCTTCCCAGGGTACGAGCTGGTTTTGTGGGAGTCCAGGGGGCCCATCCTGCCCAGAGATCCCTCTGACACGACGGCGAATGTTCCTCTAGTTTGCTGTGGCAAAATCGGGCCCTTAACCTCATTCCTGAAGCTGCCACTTCCGAAGTGGTCACCCACTTGATGAGTCCTCCACTATGAACTCCTGACAGTGGGAAGCTGTCCCCTGCATTCTTGTGAGCCTTTGGCCTTTGCAGCCAATGTGAAAAGCTGTCAGTCAGATAAGAAGCTCACTTCAGTACCAGGAAGGTGACAGGTGGCCAGAACCCTTTCCAAATCCAAATGAAATAGCTTTGGAATGACCCACTTTGCATCGATCTGCCCCTCTCTAAACAGTGTCAGCAATGAACCGTTAGCAAGCCAAATAGCACCAGCTCCACTGTTCCCACTCACACAGCATGGGTCAGAGCAGACACCCCAAACTTCCTAGGATCCGAAACTGTCCACAACCGAAGAGGAAATGCAGAGAATCATTTAGTCAATTAAATCCATTCTTCCTTGACTGTCTTCTTCCTCTCTTTCTCTGCTCTGCTTACACTGTTACCGGCCACTCGGGTTTCATTGGGCCTTTCCTTCTTTTCAACCCCATCCTGCGCTTCATTGCTGCTCATCTGAAGCACTGCTGCGGGCACCTCTCCACCCAGCTCGAGAACTGTGCTGATTCTCCAGTTCCTCCACTCAGCAACGCCACAGCCAACACCTCGCCGCCCCTGCTTCACCTTCAATTATTCTCTTATGCAAATTCCAGCTGAATGGATGTACTTTCTTTTCTTTGCTTTTTAAAACATTTTTTTCTTTATTGATTTTAGAGAGAGAGGAAGGGGAGGGAAAGAGAGAGATAGAAACATCGGTGAGAGAGAATATCGATTGGCCGCCTCCTGCATGCCCCCCACTGGGGATCAGGCCCACAACCTGGGCATGTGCCCTGACCGGGAATCGAACTGGCGACCGCTTGGTGCATGGGTCAATGCTCAACTTCTGAGCCACACCAGCCAGGCTGGATGCACTTTCTTACCCTCTGAGAGATACCTGATATATTTTCTTGCCTCTGTACCTTTTCTATACCATTTCTCTGTAGAATATCCTTCCTTCCCTCTAGTTTGTCCTTTTTAAAAGAGCCCACCTTTCTACCTCAGTGCCTCCTCCTCTGCGATCCTGCCGCATGCGCTACAGCCCTTGTCTAGAGAACCCCTAAGACCCCTGGTGTAGACTGCCCTGTTCTCCGGTAATCTGTGTGCACTGTTATCTCCTATGTGAGCCAGCGAGATCCCAAAGGACAAGAAACATTCTTTCTCACTCACCTGACCAGATCCTTTGCATTGAAGGAAGGCCACGAACATTTGTGGACATAAGGGAAAAAAGAAGTTTGGGTAGATTTGGACAACCCCCATCCTCAAAATCTGTATTTACTGTGATTCCTTTATGTTGACTCTGTTGATTCGCCTCTTAACTGTTTCTGTTCATGGGGCTTCTTCTCCCTCCGTCGTGTCCCCAGTCTCGGGCTGCTTGGTGGCAGAGTAGCTCCAGGACGACAGACCCAGTGGAGGGCTTCTGGGGAAAGGCAGCAGCCTCTGCCCGGGTCCCGTTTCCCGGAGGAAACCCTCTTTTAACCAGACATCTTTGGTTTTCATCTTTATAACCAATAAAATGGATTTGAAATGGAAACCAAAGAGCTGTTAAACCACAAGAGGGTGAGTGTGGTGGACCTCGGGACTGAATGGGCCGGAGAGTATACTGAATGATTAGACTCTGCGCTAAGGAAACAGGCCAAGTGCAAGAAGCACTGAATATAAAAAGATCGTTTCTAACAATCCACCAAAGTAGGACTGAAAATAAGATAGAGAAAATATGGGTGAGGATAGCGGGATACAAAATGTTCTGGTTGTGGTATGCTGTAGACAGTCCAGTTAGAAGGATACAAATGTCGCTTTCCTGTCGTGGGTTTTACACTGATAAGGGGTCAAGGCACATTGATAGGAAAGCTGAATTGACATCTGGAAGAACTCCATTTCTTCTAGAAGCAAAGCTTTTTAAATTCTTCTGTTTTTGCGTTTTTTACAATTTATTGCTTTTTAGTACATTCACAAAGTTGTGCAGTTGTCACCACTGTCCACTTCCAGAATGTTTTCAAACCCCAAAAACAAACCCCATAGCCGTTAACAGTCAGTCCCCGTCTCCCCCTCCCCGCAGCCCCTGGCAACCTCTAATCCGTCTCTGTGGCTATGCCTGTCCCGGACATTTCATATGAATGAAGTAGTGGAATCGTATAATATGTAGACTTTCATGTTTGGCTTTCTCACTTAGCACGATGTTTTCAAGATTCATCCATGGTGTTGCATGTGTCAGTACTTTATCTTCTGTGACTGAATAATATTCCATTATGTGGAAATACCACATTTTGTTTAGCCATTCATCAGTTGATGGACATTGGGGTTGTTTCCACTTTTTGGCTACTATGAATTATGTTGCTGTGAACATGTGTGTACAGATTTTGATGTGAACACAGGTTTTCGGTTCCCTTAGGCGTATACCTGGGAGTGGGATGACCGAGTCACGTGGTGACTCTGTCTGACTTTCTGAAGAGCTGCCAAACTGTTTTCCAATGTGGCTGCATGACGTTACATCCCCACCAGCAACGTGCGAGAGTTCAGACTTGCCCACATCCCCCCCGGCGTAGTTACCATCCATCTTCTGTATACAGTCGTGGAGGGTGTGAGTGGTGTCTCGCCGTGGTTTTGAGTTACATGTCCCAGTGAGCAATGATGTCGAGAAGACGCTTTTTTAAACTGGCAGTTTTATCTCTGAAAGTGAAAGAAGCTGTGAGATAAACTGGACTTAATTCTTATTAACAAAAGAGAATTAAGGGGTAATGGAAGTCACTGGAGCCTTACCTGAACTAAATTATGTCTTGGAGTTCAGACTGCGAGGAAAGGGACCGCTGGGCGTGTCAGGCACATTAGAATGAGAAAAGTGGAATCGAAACAGTTCAGATAAAAGATGGGCATAATTCTGTTCCTGAGACTCTCAAGAGAAATATGGCTCATGCAGATGGATATTTTTGGAAGTTTAGTTTATATATAACAACACACTCTCCTCTACAGACTGAATATGAAAATATATCTCAAGAGAACTGTTTACCCACACAGGGAGCTCAATAGTTTCATATCTACAAAGAATGTATCAATCAATCAATAAGAATATCAGCAATGAAAGGCAAATTGGAAGGTGATACTGAAATTATAAGAATACAAAAAAGGCTAAATCTTAAAGACTTATGAACTGTACTAAAGACACCAAAAGGGCTTTTGAAAAACTATCTTCATTGTAAGGCTCACTGATTAGGGGAAGATGATATATTAACTGGTCAAAGGAAGGAACAGAAAGAAGAAGAAAAAAATAACTGCTGAATCCTTTTTTTTTTTTTTTTTTTTTACGTTTTTCCCCCAGTAGATAACATAGAATTCAAAATGAAAATGGCAGAATATACCTTAAGGGACATACAAAGCCCAATATAAGTGAGATGTCAGTTCCAAATTTCTGGGCCCAGATGAATTACATTCCCCCAAAGGTTCCCTTTTGTCCACAAGATCATATCCATCCCTCTGAACCTAGCGTTCAAGAACCTCTACACCCCGACCCTCACTTTATCAGTCCATGTAAGTTACTCTAGTTCTCTTGGTGGCGAGGTCTGTGCTTCTGGCAAGGTCTGGGCTTCAAGCTCAGGTTATGAAGGGGGAGATGTTGTACTGCTCTATGTCAGCGGTTCTCAACCTGTGGGTCGCGACCACTTTGGGGGTCGAACGACCCTTTCACAGGGGTAGCCTAAGACATAACAGTAGCAAAATTACAGTTATGAAGTAGCACCGAAAGTAATTTTATGGTCGGGGGTCGCCACAACAGGAGGACCTGTGTTAAAGGGCCGCGGCATTAGGAAGGTTGAGAACCGCTGCTCTGTGTGGAAGTAAAGAAGCTGGAGGCTATGTTGCCGGGCCTCCAGGAGCCCAGGACATGCTGAAGGGCTCAGCCTTATGGAAAAACAGGACATGTGGCATAGTCTCACCTCTGGAGGTGAAAACCGGAATGTCACCCAGGACGCAGGGCAGTTCCAGCAGCCACTTTCTCTGGTCATCATCTCATCGCAGGGCAGCAGGGGTCTCTTGCTACCACTCAGCTCCCTTCATGTCTCCTCTGCTGTCCATGTTTTCACTTCTACTCCGCAACCAACTACCCAGTCCCTCTGCATTTCATATTCCCAGAGAAACCACCTCAGCTGACCCAGCATATTGCCACTGTCCCTGTTCAGACAGAGCTTTGGGGACAGGGTAACTCAGAAGTAACTAGCTGCATGTTGAAGGGCTGCCCTTGCGGGAGAAGTTTTTACCTCTGACCTCATCAGCTGTGGCCAGGCATGTGGCAGGTCACATGGTGCCACCAGAGTCGCCCACATATAAGAAATCATTTCAGCCCTGGCCGGTTTGGCTCAGCAGTTAGAGCATCGGCCTGTGGTCCGGAGAGACCCGGGTTCGGTTCCCGCTAAGGGCATGTACCTCGGTTGCAATTTGTCCCCGGCCCTGGTTGGTCGTGCGGGTGGCAGCCACTCAATGTGTCCCTTTCACGTCGATGTTTCTCTCTCTCTCTCTTCCTCTCTCTCCCTCCTACTCTGTCTGAACAAAAGATGAAAAAATGTCCTCAGGTGAGGATAAAAAAAAATAAAAAAATAAATCATTTCAGACTGCTCTCAGCGGGGGCTGTGGGCATGGTCGGTGTCCAGTTCATGGGCCAAATTTATCATGTAATTCTTCTCAATATAAACCCTCAGCTCTGACTGGTCTAGTTTGACACACCTCTAAACACAAGACTTAGTCACTTGCTCATTCATTTATTCAACATGTGTGGTATGCCTACTATTTCTAGACATTGCAGATATGAATAAAACATAACACTTATCTTTCAGGAGTTCATGGTCTAATGAAGGAGGCACGTGCATGATTCAACGTGATACACGCTGACGTAGAGGCATATATGTGCTGCTGGGGGACACGGGGAGGGGCACCCCTGCTCAGACTGGAGGAGGGGAGGAGAGGAAAAGGGCCATTGGATTGAAAGCAGGGAGAAGTAGGAGCCACTCATCACAGCAGGCGGGGCGTGTGAGGTTAATTTGCTGCAGCTTAGGGGCCATGGAGAGGTGGAGACAGTCACAGACGAGGTGAGGTCACCTGGAGGAAGGGCTTGTGGATACTGCTCATGTTGTTGTCTGTTTGCTCTCCCAGATCTCACACGTACCTGGAATACCCTTGGTCACACGCCTTTCTTTTTTTTGACTCTGAATCAGAGTTTTGAGGTTTCAGGATAAAATTTCTTCTCGTAGGGCTACTGCCACCAGCTTTCTCTAAAACCCATCTCGTGCTGAAGTCTCCTTACCGAGAGCAGACAATAAGTAGGTATTTCCAGGGCTTTACGCAAAGGTGGATTTCTTGACTATAGCTATAAAAATGAATCTCTGTCTTAAGTAAATAACCTAAAAAATTTATATATTTTTTCAGGAAAAAATACCCCTAAATTCAGTAAGATAGAAGTCCTTAGGATACCAGGTATCTTTTCTTAACTAATTCCAAATGCTACTATTCTCAGCCTTTGCATGGCCAAGATGTTTCTCCTGTCCTCATACCCACTTTCTTTTCTTCACTCCAAAGCTCTTCTGGCTCTGTCCCCAGCCCTGGGTGCCAGCCCACTGTCCTGAGACAGGAGAGACTCAGGTGTGTTGAGTGAGTTGCTGGAGAGCTAAAGCCTGAGTCTCCCTGGCCATGTGGCAGGCCAAGTCCTCTCGGCTTGCCTCTCTGGCCTTTCTCGGGAGGGTCAGTGACATGGGAGGGGCTGCAGTGAGCCTGGAAAGGCCAGGGAGGGTGAGAGGCCCTCTGTCGTTTCTACTCCCCCTCCGGCGATCACCTTCCTACTTCCCTCCGTTATCGAGGCTGTGGCATGATCCAAACCTTGGACCTGCTGTCCTCCAGTCCAAAAGATCATTTTACTTCTCAGAGTGTTATTCTTTCCTTTCCCTTTATGTCTGTTAGGCTTCCCTGGTCGATTTCAGAGTTTTAAAACCCAAACTTAAGATTAAAGGTGAGCAAGTGTTGACCTGTTTGAGCATCCCTTCACTTCCGTCTTGCCCGATGTGCAGCCCCGCCCGGGAGACCTTTTCTGCCCATGCCAGTCCACCTGTGTTTTTTTCCTGGTTTAAAATGTCTGCAGTGTAACCAGACATACTTCTCATTTTAACACTCTATTACATAATGCCCTGAGTCATTAAACTACTCTCAGTGAAAATCTTGTCCCCTCTGGAGATATAGACTGTTTGGGGGAAATGAATATCTTTTTTCTTCTTTTGTTTACCCCCCTAGCCTGTCCGCACAGACCTCTGCGCCTAGTGTGGACAGGGTAGGTGTTGAGCAAACTCTTGCTAGAAATGAAATTAACCCCAGACATGCCGGAGTTCCACTGTACTTAGCCCTGGGATGGAGACTCGCTTCATTAATTCTTTCTCTCTTTCTCTGGGGAAACGAAAGGCAGATCCAGGTGGTGGAAGGGACAGAGTTTACTCTTAAATCTGCTGCTTGGATTTCTTTCCATCTGGCGTGTGCCCCCTGACGCTTAGAAAGCCGACTTCAGGCCAGTGCAGTGAAGGGAGGGAACTAGCGACTATGAAACAGTGGCGGGCCCTGTCACTCACAGGTGCTATGAACTTGGACGAGCCCTAAGCCTCTCGGCCTCAGTTTTTGTTTTTTTCATCTGTGGTTTCAAAGAGACCCACACCACCTCCCTCCACCTACCTCCTAGGGATGCTGTAAGACTCAGTTGAGTCTCAGAGGTGACATCAACATTCCCTGTAGGCTAGTAAAGCACTCTATTAATGTAAGAGATTCTGACACCAGCAAGTACAACGACTGTCCTGTGTCGCTTATGGCGCTCTCCCCGTGAGCACGGTTTCAGGTGCCGCTCTAAGCGTTCCGGTTGCCAGCACCTGCCATGCTCACAGCAGCCTCGCCACGTGGGTACTGGCATCCCTGTTTGCAGATGAAGGAACTGAGGCACAGAGGGTTTAAGTAATGTGTTCAAGACCCCCCAGCTGGCCAGTGACAGCGCTGGGATAGAAAGCCAGGCAGTCCGTGTGCGAAGTGTCTACGGCTGCTGTGAGGACGACACAGGGGGATGGGGTGAGGGCCAGGAGAGTAAATGGCATCTGGTAACGTAAACCATCTTTCCGGGCAGCAAACCAAGGAGAAGGTGAAGCTTCTGATACAGCTGGCCGACAGCTTTGTGGAAAAGGGGCACATCCATGCCACAGAGATCAGGAAATGGGTGACCACGGTGGACAAGCATTACAGAGACTTCTCCTTGAGGATGGGGAAGTACCAGTACTCCCTGGAGAAGGCCCTGGGAGTGAACACAGAGGTAGGTGGGGCTGCCCGGCTAGGACACCTCCTTTCTCCTCTCCCTCAGTGCTGCTGCCGGCCCTGCTGTGGGAGGAAGCACTTCCAGAGCCGCCTTCTGAGCGTGGACCCACAGCACTGGCTTTGTGTGGAGTTCTGGTGGAGGGATGGATCTCACTGAGCCATCCAGCCTCTGGCCACTAGCCTCGCGTGATCAGTGCCACATATATATGGAATGATATATACATGGAACTATATATGTATATGGAACAATATATATGTGTATGTGTGTGTGTGTGTGTGTGTGTGTGTGTGTGTGTGTGTGTGTGTGTATGTATGTATGTATATGTGTATATTGCAGAATTGCCTGGCTAGGGTTGGGGCCTATGGCTACAGAGCAGTTTTTCTGTGTGTAGACTTAACTGTTGACTTTGAAGACTAAACCCTTTATCTTGGCTTCATCAGTGCCATCTTCTACCCAATTATGTTAATCAGCAAAGGACTAGAGTCCCCAGTATGTATAACAGTGCTCTTTCAAGAATAAGGGATGTAATTTGTGCAAAGGCTATTTGACGTTTCAACTGAAAAGAGGTACTATTTGCCGTGAAGCAAGGGAAGACTGACTTAATTTCTTCTTTATAATGGGGGTCAGTACCTATGAATTAAGAGCTAAACACAGGCTGGCAATTCAGCCCTAGGATTTCTAATTCTTAAATCTTTAAATAGGCGCATGCCCTGAAGCACAGCAGACCAGACAGTAGAGTGGTCAGACCACTAAAACTGGGAGAATTAACGTCTAACCTGCGAGACTTTTTCTTTCTTGTGTCTTTATGTGTTTCTGTTTCACACATATTTTAATATGTAATAACCAATCTTGGACTAATTGTGTGTGTGTGTGTGTGTGTGTGAGTGTGTGTGTGTGTGTGTGTGTGTGTGTATTTAGATTTAATCAAGACCAAAGTCCTTGGAGAAATATGGCACTAATTATCAAATGTATTCATTGTTTTTTCTTGCTATGGATGTTAGCCCTGAAACATTTGACCTGAACCTTTTATGTCTTTCTTACTTGAGAGAAAATGATCACATGAAGAAGAGTGCTTGTGGGTGGCAGTATGGGGGACTCCCCATCTTCTCATCCTTCTCCATTATATCTTTCTCTATTTTTCGCCTCTACCACCCTCCCCAACTCTGCTTAGTTACTTTCCTAAAGCGTCTCCGAGGTGACCTCTGATCTCTCTGTGTGTAGGATAACAAGGACCTGGAACTGGACATCATCCCAGCAAGCCTTTCAGATCGTGAGGTCAAGCTGCGGGACGCCAACCACGAAGTCAATGAAGAGAAGCGGAAATCTGCCCGGAAGAAAGAGTATGATTGGGGGGGGGGGGGCTTCCACCCATCTAGCAGGGTCCTCCTGACCATGCTTGGTTTTCACTGTCACCTGTCCCCTTTGACAGCGTGATGTGTCCTCATGACCGCCTACAGAGGTTGGAATGGACATGCATGATGCGTCCACCCACGTGTCACGCTAACCAAGAACTTTAGGGCATTGGACAGTGGACACAATGACTCATGTCCTCCTCACAAAGCATTCCCTGTGTACTGTGCTCTCTGTTTCGGCCCTGCACAGTTACATATATCCAGAGATCTTTCAAGGGCTTTATGAAGACTATTTTGACAGATTCCTTTTGGGTAGTGCTGGGAAAAAATAGTGTTTCCTAAGAAGCTCTATTAAGGAGCCCTAGGTAGTCGATTTTATAAAAAATGAAGTAGGACCTCAGGTCCCTTGGAGCTGAAGAAACTAAAGCTGGTCTGCTAAGTCAGAGCTTGTGTTTCATCAGGGAGTGTATTAGTTTGGATAGGCTGCTGTAAGTATGACAAATTGGGTGTCTTCAACAACATATAGGTATTGTCTCAAAGTTCTGGAAGCTAAGAGTCTGAAATCAAGGTGTTGACAGGGTTGATTCCTTCTAAGGGCTAAGAGGGGAGGATCTGTTCCAGGCATTTCTCCTTGCCTTGCAGATGTCTGTCTTCATATTTACATGGCGTTCTCCCTGAATAATTGCATGTATCCAGATGTCCCCCTTTTTTAAGGACGCCAGTCATTTTGGAATAGGGGCCCACCCTATTCCAATATAACATCATCTTAACTAATTAATCTGCAATGACTATCTCTAAATAAGGTCACATTCTGCATTACTGAGAGTAGGGACTTCGACATATGAAATTGGGGGGGGGGCGTTCAACCCACACAGGGAGGGGAATGAGACCACACTTGGCCAACTCTTGCTGCTGGGCTCTCTCTGGGACACTGAATAGCCAGAGGATGGTAAAGGAAGCATTGGAAATAAAACAAAATGGGGTAGAGGGTAGTGGCGCTAAATTATACAAAGACACAAAACTGTGGGAAGCAGATGAAGGAAAAGGAAGAAGGTAGAAGAAGGCCAGAAACCCAGTGCAGTAAAATCGAGGACACCTTTCCCAAGCATGTCAGATTCTGTTCCTTCTGGCCTTTCTCTCCCTGTTTACTAAGCACCTACAATGTGCTAGAAACTTGGCTTACGGTCCTGTTTGCCCGCTGCAGCAGTCCTGTGTGGTCAGCTGTGTTGTAACTAGGGGTCTGAGGCTTGGAGAAGCACGTGCTCCCTCTAGTAAACAACAGTCATAATTCAGTTCCTGTGTGTCTGACTTCAAAGCTCATGCTCTTTCCACTTTACCAATGGAGTACGACTAGTAAGAGTGGCTAATTAATTCCTGCAAAGGGGACTGTTTTAAATCAGTACTCTAATTTAATAGAAAGGCCACCGCTAGTACAATGTATTGCTTTAAGGAAAATCCCGCCACAGTAAAGGTCCAGGAAAAGATGCTGCTTGTTTTCATATTTCTTGTGAAATTTCCAACAGGGGATACTTGGGGGGCAGTTGTTCTCAAAATTGTCATGTGGTGAAATACTACCATGAAACACTAACGTGGAAAATCTAAAATAGACATAAATACATGCTACCCAGGAGGAAGGGAGCCCTCTCCCTGCAGGTGTGCAGCCCAGCTTCCCTTGATGGGGGACTGGAGAGCGGTCACTTAACATTGTCCGCTTGCGATCACACTGCACGCCATGCACATCCATCTGGGTGGAAGCGAGCCCCTCACAAACAGTGTTGGAGTGCACAGGGAAATCCAGGGCAGCGGTCAGCACACTGTGGCCTGCAGGCCAAATGTGACTCTCCACTGCTTTCTTAAAAATTAAACTTATTGCATGACATTGGCTAATGACCACCTGTTTTATATAGCCTGTAAGCTACAGATTTTTTATATGTTTAAATGAATGAAAAACATGAAAAGAAGAATATTAGTGATGTGAAAATTAAATGGAATTCTTTTGTGTCCATAAAGTTTTATTGGGACACAGCCAGACTTATTATTATGTATTTATTTATTTTTACACACTGTCTGTGGCTCCTTTCACATTACAACAGCAAAGGTGAGTGGTTGTAACAGAGAATGAGTGGCCCACAAATATACCTGGCTCTTTACAGATGAAAGTTGGCTAACCCCCAGTCTCGGTGGTGGTGTCTTAGCATTGGTTTATTTTTAGCTTTTAAATCTGGTTTAACTTATGGTACTGTGAATTGTTTGGTGTAAGCCAAAAACTCTACTAGACAGAAATCATCATTCTGTAAGAGAAATGTCGAAGCTGAGATCGGAGCTGTCTAGTTGGTGAGAATGGATATGAAGGGCGCTGCATGCTTGTGCACACATGCAGACACACATGCAATCCAGCATATGTGCATATCAGCACAGAATCTCAAAATGGAAGAACCGGGGTGGAAAGGGGAGGGAGAAGCACACACGTGCCAAAGGGATGCAGAGCAAACGATCAGTGCGAGGGACTCGGGTAATACGCAGAGGCAAGGAGCTCCGAAGAGAGGAAGAGACGTATTTTGGTAAAGTAGAGAAATAGGACACTCGGTAATGTCATACATGCTGGGCTGGGGAAGTGAGGTTTGAAGGAAAGGAGGTATTCTATCTCTAACCAACTAAACGCTATGTGTTCCCTTCTAGATTTATTATGGCTGAGCTGCTCCAGACAGAGAAGGCTTACGTAAGGGACTTACATGAGTGCTTGGAGGTAAGTCTCGCAGTCATCAGTTCACAGCTGTACGAGAAAAATGACGTCCTTGACAGCGCCAAGTCCTGGAGAGGAGCTCAGTGCGCTCTGTCTTCTCCCAGGGCTTAACGAGTAAAAAACCGACCAGAGGAAATCTTTCTACTGGGGTCAATAGTAATTGCACGGAGTTTAAAGTACTTTTGAAAAGAAACTTTTCTCAGACTTGAGCTAGACCCAGCAAAGAAAAGTTTACAAGATCCTTGAGTTCAAAATAAAAACCATGACACAGTCAGTGAACTTGAGTGTGAAAATCTGCACCCTCCCCTCAGCACTCGCACTTGCACACGTTTAACAAATAGGCCTGGTGTGGAGTTTGTGCTCTTGCTGAAGGTCAGGGTGCGTGTGCCTAGCAACAGTTGAAGATCACGGAAATCCAGTTTTCTTTCTTCCTGTCATCTCACTTTTACCCTCTGCATGCGTTGCCGGTCCAGGTCTCACACTGCGAGTGTGAAGGACTGTTTATTTCGTCTGTTTCACGTGGCTGTTCTTGCCGGTGATGAAACTGTTGCTGTCTTACAGACCTACCTGTGGGAAATGACCAGTGGTGTGGAGGAGATCCCCCCTGGGATCCTTAATAAAGAGCATATCATCTTTGGCAACATCCAGGAGATCTACGATTTTCATAACAAGTAGGTTGGTGGAGGGTTTGCGCGGAGCGCACTTCGGGCCGCATGCACCCAACAGCAGGGCTTCCCAACACGTGGACCAAAGCTGCTTGGAAAATCTCGCCTAGAAACTGTTACCTGTTCAGTGTTCTAAGTCAGTTGCTGTCAATCTTCTTTCTCACTCACCATATTTCTCCACAGCTGTCCAAAATTCCTGGTGGAGAGTGAAGTGTTCAGCAGTGTTCTCCTTAGAGACCTAACTGGCAACATCTTCGTACGCAATCAGAATCATAACCAGGCTTTGAGGAAATAAAAGTAGCTTTTCCTCATTAAAACTGTGGGCGATCCTGACACTAGAATTCACGTGAGGCTAACTGTTCTACCTTGTGGGCTTTAGGTTCCAAATTCCACTGACGCTTCTGTTCAGCTTAAATATTTCCTCCCAACTACTCCATCATCTCAACCAAAACAACACATAGTAAAGATGGATAGATAGACGAATAGATACATAAATAATCAAAATACCTAATGGAACACATTTCCTCATGGCCTAGAGGGGAGACCATCAACTGACCCTGTCTGTTTTGTTGAAATAAGTGGAATCCTAGAGCCCTAAAACCTCACAACTCATTTTGTCCAGCTCCCAACTGGATTTAAGTATCTTTTCCACAACGTACTACACCCTGTGTTCCATCGTTAACCGGGGGTCGGCAGGAACATTGGTTAATTAGTTACATGATGAGCTAATGGAAATAACTCAGTTGCCAAAATACAAATAGGAAGTCTCAAGACACAAGAAGTAGGATGGTATAAAGTCCGAAAGCGCACTCAGAACCCTGATCCAGAGAAGGGATGAGAGGCAGAGGTTCCGTGTTATAAGATACAGTCCTGTCCAGAAGTCAGGCCAGTCAAGGCTTTCACTGAGTTAAGTAGTTGTGCTGGAGATAAAAGCACCAGCTCCAGGAGCCCTGAGGCCACGGGCACAGGCGTAGAGCCGCCTGGGGCGGGGCTGCAGACCAGTGCTGCCCAGCAGAGGGCTCTGCGGTGGTGGGAATGTCCCAGGTCTGTGCTGTCCTGTGCCGTGGCCACTGGACATGTGTGGCTACTGAACACTTAGAATGCGACGAATGCTACTGAGAACTGAATTTTTAACTTTACTCAATTTGATAAATTTAGATGGCAGGGAGCTCCCACATTGACCAGCCCAGCTCCAGAATCTGAGACCTCGGTATGGCCCTCTGCTGAGAATGAGGAGGAGGCAAGAGCTGGCTGTGAAAGGACCCTGCGTTCTAAACGGTCTCCTGAGGGGTGGGGCCACTCCTCTCTCGTCAGCTCCTGACGGTCAATCCCGTTGTTATCAAATGGCATCAGTTTAAAGAGAACATAGACAGTGCAGCTCCTGTGACATGTTAACCTTGTCAGACATGTCAACAGTAAGCTCTAGGCAGGTAAACCATCTGACTTTCTGGAGAACTTATTAAAAGTTCCCAGTCTTGCCCTGGCCGGTTTGCTCAGCGGTTGGAGCGTTGGCCCGCGGACCAGAGAGACCCGGGTTCGGTTCCCACTAAGGGCACGTACCTCAGTTGCAGTTTGTCCCCGGCCCCGGTTGGGGTCGTGTGGGTGGCAGCCAGTCGATGTGTCTCTCTCACATCGATGTTTCTCTCTCTCTCTCTTCCTCTCTCCCTCCCGCTCTGTCTGAAGATGAATGCAAAAATGTCCTCGGGTGAGGTTAAAAAAAAAAAAAAAGTTCCCAGTCTTTTTTATCACAAATTTTAACAGTCTCCATGTGGTCTGTTGGAAATCTTCAGACATAGAAATAGTCTCTCTTCATGCCTATTTAATAAGACCCCAGGAAAGCCATTTTTGACCAT
The DNA here is from genome assembly GCA_030848825.1 of Tadarida brasiliensis. Classification (NCBI taxonomy): domain Eukaryota; kingdom Metazoa; phylum Chordata; class Mammalia; order Chiroptera; family Molossidae; genus Tadarida; species Tadarida brasiliensis. The sequence continues at coordinate 60,059,732 of CM061260.1, read as the reverse complement.
CGATTCCTAATTCTGTCATCTGAGCCCAGCTCAGCATTATCCTACCTCTTCCAGGATGTCTGAGAGGACGGGACTGGTAAGCAGTAGGTCATGTTATTTTCTGATGTATGATCTCCGGGATTTAGTTAACAAGTCTCACTTTCCTCCCATTCCTACCAAACTGACTACGTACTGAAGTACAGACATCTAGAGATCACAGCATGCCCTTCCTGTGAGCTGTAAATCCATGTATAAAGGGAAGGGATATTTATTTTAAAATTGATCAATTCCAACAAAATATCTAACACAGCCATGCCTCTTATCTGGTTTCACAGTATCACTCTACAAAACTATGGCAAGCAGTTTTTGGTTCTTGTTTAAATAGCTGAAAGCCTGCCTGCCAGTTACAAAGTATAGTTCTAAGAAACCCTTAAAAAAAAAGTTAAGGTATGCCCTGACTGGGTGGTTCAGTGGTTAGAGTGTTGGCCCGAGGACCAAAGACTCTCGGGTTCAGTTCTGGTCAAGGGCACGTGCCTTGGTTGCAGTTCGATCCTTGGCCCTGGTTGGGGTCATGCAGGAGGCAGTCGATCAATGTGTCTCTCTCACATCGATGTCTCTGTCTCTCTCTTTTTCTTTCCCTCCCTCCCTCCCACTCTGTCTGAAAAATCAATGGAAAAAATATCTTTGGGTGAGAACAAGTTAAGCCATATAGAATGCTGCATGCTGTAGAGGAATAAATTCAATGATCAAGAACACAACTACCAAGCAAATGTTACCTACTTACGACATTACAAAGAAAAAGAAGGAAATAAAAACCAGCCTCTGAGCAACCGAAAGAGCTATCACAAGATAAAGTTCCTACCTTTTCAGAGAGTCACCTTTGTATCCTCTCTAGAAGCCGCTTTACCTCCTGGTTAGATTGTTTCGAAGCTCAAGCAATTTATAGAGAACCAAATAAGAATCAAGACCTTGAGCAAGTATTTAATGCCAGAAGCATAAAGTGAAATCTGTCAGGAAAGAAGACAAACTGCAATAAAAATAGGCAAAAGAACCCAAAATATCAGAGTGGTCAAAGGCTATTCAGCATTGATATAACAATTACAGAGCCTAGCCCAGCCATGGTCTTTCAGGATAGCATAATAATTGATATTAGTAATAACCCTGAATCATTAGTACATTCTGTATTTAAAAAAAAAAAAAAAAAAAAGTAACACATTGGAAAAGCTATCCACAACAACAACAAAAAAGTTTTAAATTATCCACAATTTAAAGGAACATCTAAGAAAATCAAGTATATTAATTTCCTATAGGATCTGGAGGGCTAAGGCTTTACCCATAATGTATGCTTTCTACTTATGCCATACAAAAGTTGACTGATGGAGAACGCATAACACTTCTACAATCTCTAATAAATGAGCGATAAATTGGCAATTAACCCAACTTTGAAAATGCAGGAACTGTGAACTCCATAGGAGACCATGTCTTTCATTGTATAACCCCAATATCTGGCACACAAACTTTCAGTAAATATTTGTTTGATTGATGGATGGATGGTTGGATGGACTAAAAACAGAATTCCAATTTGCAGACTTGTGGCTAATGTCATTCAAGCCATAATCCAGTCTTTTGCTTGTGAAAGTCTCAAGACAGAGAAAACCATTTGGTATGATTTTTCCTCGTCACAACCAGAACCTTCTAGACCAGCAAAATGACTGAACGTCTGAATGAAGGAGTTTCCTGGGCGCTCCTTACTGGCAGGGCCGTGCAATGTCCAGACACCCTTCAGGGATCGTTTTCAGAAATGGTTGCTTTTTAACCTGAGCATTCCCAAGGGTTCTTTTTTAACCCCAATTGTTTGCATCTCTCCAAAGTTACAATTAAGTGCTATCTTACAAGGAAACATACTCCTCTCGTTTCTAGTGCATAGCTCAGGTTATCTGCCTATATTGCATAGGAGGAAAGGAAGAAGGAAGAAGGGAGGGAGAGAAAGAGGGAGGGAGGAAGGGAGGAAGGAAGAAAGGAAGGAAGGAAGGAAGGAAGGAAGGAGGGAGGGAGGGAGGGAGGGAAGGAAGGAAGGAAGGAAGGAAGGAAGGAAGGAAGGAAGGAAGGAAGGAAGGAAGGAAGGAAGGAAGGAAGGAAGGAAGGCTGGGAGATGGAGAGGTGGGGAGGCAGAGGGATTGAGGCTGACACTGCCTGGATAACCCAATTAGCTGAGTCACTAGGAAATTAGTACCTAGACTAAGGGTGATATGCTATTGATCCTTTTAAATGGTGTCACTTTGAAAAATTACTACCAAGATTAGTTGTGTGTGTGTATATCTTTCTCGAGGACCTTTGTCTGTATAGGTATTGAATGGAGAAAATCCCAAGCACCAAAATTTCTGTAAAGAGGAACAACTCAATATGTAGAATTTAATACCTACAAATCGTGGTTTTAACACAAATTGGAGGTTCAAATGGAATGAGACTCGTTTTTGCCCTTGTCTCTTACCCCACATCTCTTTTCTACAGAACTAAATATAAAGATCACGAAACGTATCTACTCAAGAACTAGATCGAGTCCTACTGCATGTTGCCAAGCGTTCCAGGAGCACTCAGATTCGATAGTGTACTCCGTAAATAGTCTCCAAACAGCTGTGGTTGTGTTAATGCGGCCTCCCCACTTGGACTAACATATAATTCAAAAAAAGTATTTATTTTGTTTGCCTTGATTATTAGATTTTTAGCTTTTGGTGAGGACAGCTATTTGTTTAAAATATCCATCACCTTCAGTTAAATCTGAACTTTACTTTTTCCTTTTCATTTATTTGGAGATATGGCCGTATATGTGAGTCTGAGCAATAACATTTTAATAAAATCTCTGCTGTCAGGCTCAGAAGGTCTTCCTCACTATCAAGTACAGTTATTTTTCAAAATCACATCCTCACAAGGTGTGATGCGTGCTGGTATTTTAGGTTAGGCCCTGTATTTTCCTCCCGCTCCTTCTCCCCCTCCTCTTCCTCTTCAAACGCTGATTTACGTGCACTGTATTGATCTTACAACCCCTTGAAACACAGTGGGCCAGTCCACAGCTACAAGGAGAGGCGCTGGCTCCACCAGGTGCCGAGACAAAGGACCTGCAGCCTGCGCGTGGGCAGGGTTGCGCGTGGGCTGCTGCTGCTGCTCCCAGCACACACCCCTTGCCAAAATACCCATATTCTCTGTTTTCTCTGCTTCTGCCCTCTGGATGCCTTCGGCATTAGTTCGATCCCATTTACAGAAAATCATAAAATAACAGAATGCAAAAGCCTGGGGAAAAAAACCTTTAAAGATAATCTAGTTCTTTTCTACTCCCTTGTTTTCTAGAAACCGGAGCTTCAAAAGGTTTGTGACCTTCCCAAACCAATCAGTAGCACGGCCAAAGAAATCAGGTCTTTATAGCTCCCTATTGCATCACACTGTCATCTTCTGAATATCCACATGTCCAGGAAAGGGGAAAGGGGAGACCTGTTGTGATTTTCCGTGGCCCCAAACCCTCACTGGAGGGCTAACTGCAGGCCTCACACAGCCCGTCAGAAAGGCCGTGTAGAAACCGAGCTGTGGTTTGCTTGGTGTTTGGTTTTGCAGCGTGCTGTCAACATTGGTGCTGGTTATCGATATGGCAGACTACCCGAGGCAAGATGAAGTCTAAACGTAGCTTTAGGTGTGTCAAAGTACTGTTAATGTTGGTTGTATGCACTGACTGCTTGGCATCCACGCCTGGGTGCTAAACAGCACGTTAATGGATACGTATAACATTAAATGTGAGGTTGATTTTTATATTGTATGTTAACATTAAACGTGTTATATACCTATGCAGCTAGTTCTTGATTCATCTGATCACACAAGTTCAACAAAATTAAACTCAGCAAAACCTACTCAGCAGGTAGCGGTGCAGCAAGGTGACTGCCGCCTGCAGCTGGAGGCTGAGGATGGGGGGATGGTGAGCAGGAGTCCAGCCCCGCGCACCTTTCCCGGCATCTCCAACCCAGGCTGAGGATCCTGGTGAGCGATGAAGGGCCAGAGCCAGGTGATTCTCGTGGCTCAGCCTGGGCGATCGAACCTGCGGAAGCTCTTCCAGGAATAACCCCACACCCTCCTCGGGGTGCACGTGACTCCATTAGCTTAGTAGCTGCTCCAGTGTGCTCACCAGCTGTCCTGGCCCCGGCGGTCTAGAGCCCCTTATAGGCTAGGCCCTGAATCTGTCTGGTCTCTGAGGGGTTTTTTAGACATGGTCTCTACCTCTGCTTGTGTGAAAGCAGTAACCCAGCCCCGCTTTGATAAGGAGGCAATGTCCTGTGCCTCCTGCAAATAAGCGAGCCTGCTGCCTTTCTCCCCACCTGGCCTCCAACTTTGTGTGTCCTCCTCATTGTTCTTCCCCTCATGCCACAGCCCCTGCCTTCATTCCCCTTCTCCCCGCCTCTGGCATTCCAACAAGTGTACATGCCCAAGAGTATGTGCACGCACACACACACGGGTGCACACACGCATGCACAAGGCCATCAAATACATTCATGCAGACGGCACCCTTTAAATGCTGGCTGCACCTTGTGTCAAGGTCTGTCTGCTGCCGCCTTGTGAGGCTCAGAGAGGGGAACCCTTCTCCAGAAGCACTGAGACTAGCAGCCAAATTTATCTCTGGAGAGAACAAAATCAAAACGACTCAGGGTACCTTTGAAATGGTGCTGTTTCCATGGTGCTTAATGATAAGCCTCAGAAAGCTTTTGTCAGTGTTAGAGGTGTCACCTTCCGGGATTCTGTGCAAAGCCAGAGGGAAGCATTTTCCTCATGAAGCAACTGCATAATATATTCCATTAGAATAATTTAATAGAGCAATGACATTGCTTAGATCTTGGCATTTCTTTAAAAGTTTTGTTCATACCTGAAAGAACCGCAGACATTTGCACAAACACTTAAGCTACTTGCTTTGCTTCTTCTCTCACGATTTATTACATATAATAATTGAAATGGTGAGGACCAAGCTGTTGCTATAAAACAGATGAGATGAATTATTTCCTCATTTATGAAGAGTTCTGACCTCCTGGGCTTTCATTTAAACTTATCCTGTCTATTTGAAGTAGGTGGAGTGATATTGATCAGACTTACATAATCTGTCATCTTCATAAGCTTCAAATATCAAAAGCAAAATAGACTTTAATATTGCCACTACAAGTGCCTTCTACAAGTGCCTTGAGATTGTAGTGAATATTTTACTCAAAGTTATGAATTCATAGGCTAGCACAAGATCGTTTCTTTAATTCTTAACTCTTCATTTAAAATTTCAATCATGTAGTCACTGTAGGATCTGCCAAGTGGAAGCACACTGGCATTTTGCAGTGACCTTCAAATGCTGGTCTGTGGACTGGTTGCATTAGGATTACCCAGTGCAGACACCTAGATCCTGTCCCCAGGTGTCAGTGCACAGCCAGGTGTGAGACCACTAACTCGGTTTTCCAGGAGTGCTCCTTGAGACAAAGTCTGATACTCCCTCCGAGAGCGTTCCACTCACAGAGACGTGAGGGAAGCACTGCACACTGTATCACTTCAGAGACTTGAAATGTACCTGGTCATATTACAGGGTTTTGGAAGTCCTACAGTAAGGAAACCAGCTTACCCCAGGATTTCCCGAACTAAAATGATGTGTGGCCTTGGAATTCAATTTTTGCACTAACGTCCAATCAAGATTTTCCCAGGATATGGTTTAGGGGAAGGTAATCTACTATAGATTTTTTAACAGGGGCTTAGTAGGGGGAGCCCCCTAAATATGTATCTGTGAGTGGGGGAGAGTGTGAGGTACGTATGTCTATCAAAGAGAGTGGTTCTGTTAGGACTGGGAAGCACTGATCCTGAAGAACTGATGTCTACTTAGTGCCTACAGTATGCCAGGCACTGGGTGGGGCTCTTTCACCACGTGGGCTTATTAAATTCTCACAGCAGCCCCATGAGGGTGTTATTTAAAGATGAGAAAATGAAGCTTTGGAAGACCTCCTTACAACTGTGACTAAGTGTGAACTCTGCTTTACCTTGTGCTTGGTTGTGGGAGGAAAGGAAAGTGAGACATGGGATCAGCAGAGGAATGGACTAGTGGTGGTGGTTGTTAAAACCTGCAGTTTCCAGAAAGGCATTAAATGTAGAAATTATATGCTGTGCATTTAATTCATTTTATAGTGCTTTCATTTTTGAGGATTTTCAAACTGAGCATCCTCCCATGGGTTTTTGATAGCTGCTATCACAAAAAGTCAGGGCATTGCTCTATTTAAATCACCAGGAATTTTAATAAAATTGCTAGCGCTGTTTTCAACGTCTAGATCAGTTGTCAGTTCTCTGGTTATGATTACCATTGTTTATTTAAAATGAACCTTAAGTAACCAGGCCACTGAGCTGGGGTCATAAGTCAAGGAAAGAGGAAAACTCTCCCTGAGTTTATTATGGGTATCCTTGCAACTTCTAAAACAAAAATATATACAGATGATGTATTACAGAATTGTATACTTGAAACTTACATAATTATGTTAACCATTGTCACCCCAATACATTTTTTTTTATCCTCACTCGAGGACGTTTTTCCATTTTTTGTTCAGATAGAGTGGGAGGGAGAGAGAGGAAGGAGAGGAAGAGAGAGAGAAAGAAACATCGACGTGAAAGGGACACATCGAGTGGCTGCCTTCCGCACGACCAACCAGGGCCGGGGACAAATTGCAACCGAGGTACGCGCCCTTAGCGGGAACCGAACCTGGGTCTCTCTGGACCGCAGGCCGACGCTCTAACCGCTGAGCCAAACCGGCCAGGGCAACATTTTTTTTTAATAGAAAAAATTAACAATGAAGCAAGAGCCCATTCAATTCATAGACTACACCTTAAAGTAATAATTACACCCTTCTCCTCCAAGGGTGATCAAATAAATGGTAAAACAACCTGGATCATGGCATTCCACACAGGGTATACAATTATACTTTTGTTGTATGTTTATCTTTTATAATTTTATTTTTTGTAAGTCATAGATGTACATGATAAAAAACAAAGCATCCTGTCTTCCTGGCACCCTCCTCAGAAGCAACTGTAGTTATTAATTTAAGGGTAGTCTATGAATTGAATGGGTTTCTTCCTTTCTCGAAAGCAATTCATTTTCTGTCACCAATCCTTGTCCTAGAATAGCTCCTCAGATTTTCTCCCCCCCTTGCCCAGCCATTCCAGTGCCCACCCCAGGCCCTGCTCTGTCCTTCAAGGCTCAGAGCGGGATTTCCCTTCAGTGTCTTCACTGAGATTTATATTGAAGACCAGTAGGAGAAGTGACCATGTAAAAAAACTCTCCACACCTTCTGAAAAAACTACTTGTGAAGAGATTGTACATTATATTACTTAGTGTTCCTCATGGAAAAAAGCCACATAATAAAAGTTTTTTAGAATTCAGTTCTAGAAATTTAAAATATATGTTAAAAATAGATTAATATTGTTTTAATATATTAACAGATTGTTATGTTATGGAAATTTTCCAGAATTCACATATTATATATACTGTACTGAGCCAGATTGCTTCTCTTTGCTACAAAAAAAGGGATGTTTCCTTTTTGGTCTTGAAAAAGGTTTAATCCTCAATTATAGCATTATATAATATTTTTTCCTGTTTCTATTTTGGAAGTTGTATTAAATACATGTGTGTCACCTGCAGTCTTTCTAAAAGTAGTAGTAAATGTGGTTTTTGGAAAATTTCCAGGATTATTTACTTTTGAGCTCTGCATGTTTGCATGTTGAAAGCTCAGACTGTATTATAATTCCTCCTATTCCATGATTCAGATCGGGATACTCTAAAATTCACATGTTAGGGGAAAGATGATTATCATCAAATGGGTACTGCTAGGAGTCCCCTCAAGTTTTTTTAGTCCCCAAAAATTTTAAGTGACTTTTTCTTATGACTAAATACCAATTTATTATAGAAAATTTAAATTGCAGATAGATAAAAATATCTACAATCCCACCAATCATGATTAGCATTTTGGCTTGCCAAATATGTTTAAATTACACATATCTATTTTTTTAAGCCAAAACCAACATCTTTCCATGTCACTAAAGAGAGAACATAGTAATACACTCACAGAACCCATAACCGATTATAATTATAAGATACTGTCAGAATGCTTGGACAGTAGGAGCCAGGTAGAATAAATCAAACAGTGAAATTAATTTTTCCAATGGTAAAGTTCTAGAATAATTCAGGACTGCTTTATAACATTTTATTTAATTTTTGAATTAATCTTTAAAATCAAAATTAAATATAAAATATAGATTGAGAAGTCCTACCCACTCTCACCTATTCCTTCACCTGATTTCCTATGGTAAAAATATTTTCTTTAAGCCACTTTATTGAAGTATGATTGACATGTAAAAAGCTGTACACATTTAACATATACAACTTGATGAATTTGGGGATAAGTATACACCCATGAAACCATCACCACCATCAAGGCAACAGACATATCCATCACCTCCCAAAGCTTTATCCTGTTATTATTGTTATTTTTTATTATTAGGCAAGAACATTTAACATAAGATCTATATCTTAGCAAGTTTTAAGTATACAATATAGTATTTTTAGCTATAGATACTATGCTATATAGTGGATCTCCAGAATTTACCTCGTGTAACTGAAATTGTACCCTTTGACCATTCGTTTCTTGGGTTGGAGATAAGAATATATATTTCCTACTTAGACAAAAGGCAGCATGTTATATGCATTCTTCCATACCGTTCTCTTTTCACTTGAGAGCCTGCCCTGGAGGTCTTCTGTTTGAAAACATAGACAGCTCTGCCATTTTTCACAGCTGTGGAAGATTCAGTTCTGTGGGTGTACCACAGTTTACTTTGTCATCTACAGACCATCTTTTCTATGATGAATGCTGCCTCAGTGAATACGCATGTATACACATCACCTTATACAAGTGTGAATCCAACTTCAGGAAATTTTCTAGGATTAAAATTGCAGAGACAAAATTTTGATAGAAATTGTCAAATTGTGCTTTCTAAAGATTACGCTGTCATTCATTTCCATCATCCTATATCACCACAGCCTCATAATTATTTATTTGAAAAACTTTGTGTGATTTTTTTTTTATTATTAATTTACTTTTGTTACAGATGTTTCTCCTTTTTGCCCCCATTGACACCCTCCTCCCCCTCCCTCCCTGCCCCGTCCCCATTTTTGTTGTCCATGTCCATTGGTTATGAGTATATGCGTACAAGTTCTGTGTTCATCGCTCCCCTCCCCCACCCCCTCTTCTGGCAAATGTCAGTCTGTACCCTACTTCCACGTCCCTGGGACTACCCTGCTCCTCACACTGTTATGTTCATTATATTCCAGAAATAAGTGAGATCATATGATATTTGTCTTTCTCTGCTTGGCTTGTTTCACTTAGGATAATAGTTTCCACGTCCTCCCATGTCGACGCAAAGGATAAGAGATCGTTCTTTCTTACAGCTGCATAGTACTCCATTGTGTATATGTACCACAGCTTTTTTATCCATTCATCTACTGATGGACACTTGGGCTGTTTCCAGATCTTAGCTATTGTAAATAGCGCTGCTATGAACATGGGGGTACATGTATTCTTTCTGATTGGTGTTTCAGGCTTCTTAGGGTATATTCCTAGGAGTGGGATCACTGGGTCAAATGGTAATTCAATTTTTAATTTTTTGAGGTAACACCATAGTGTTTTCCATAGTGGCTGCACCAGTCTGCACTCCCACCAGCAGTGTACTAGAGTCCCCTTTTCTCCACACCCTCGCCAACACTTGTTGTTTGATGCTTTGTTGATGGCGGCTATTCTGACAGGTGTGAGGTGATACCTCATTGTTGTTTTAATTTGCATCTCTCTGATGATTAGTGAAGTTGAGCATTTCTTCATATGTCTCTTGGCCGTTTGTATGTCCTGTTTGGAGAGGTGTCTATTTAGTTCCTCTGCCCATTTTTTAATTGGGTTCTTTGTCTTCCTTTTGTTGAGATGTATGAGCACTCTATATATTTTGGAAATTAGTCCCTTATCTGATATATCATAGGCAATTATGCTCTCCCATACAGTGGGTTGCCTTTCCACTTTGATGGTTGTTTCTTTTGCTGTGCAGAAGCTTTGGAGTTTGATGTAGTCCCATGTGTTCATTTTTTCCTTTGTTTCTGTTGCCTTAGGTGATATATCAGTGAAAATTTTGCTGCGTATGATGTGTGAAATTTTGTTGCCTACATTTTCTTCTAGGATTTTTATGGATTCATGAGTCACATTTAAGTCTTTTATCCATTTTGAGTTTATTCTTGTGTATGGTGTAAGTTGATGATCTAGTTTCATTTTTTTGCATGTAGCTGTCCAATTTTCCCAACACCATTTATTGAAGAGGCTGTCTTTACTCCATTGTATGCTCTTGCCACCTTTGTCAAATATTAATTGAGCATAATGTCTTGGGTCAATTTCTGGATTCTCTGTTCTGTTCCACTGGTCTATGTGCCTGTTCTTGTGCCAGTACCAGGCTGTTTTGATTACAGTAGCTTTGTAGCTATTCGGGGTCTTTTTTGGTTCCATATGAACTTCTGAAGTATTTGTTCTAGTTCTGTGAAATATGTTGTTGGTATTTTGATGGGGATTGCATTAAATCTGTAGATTGCTTTGGGTAGTATGGACATTTTAATGATGTTAATTCTTCCAATCCATGAACAAGGTATGTGCTTCCACTTTTTTATATCTTCCTCTATTTCTTTTTTCAATGTCTTGTAGTTTTCTGCAAATAGGTCCTTTACTTCTTTGGTTACGTTTATTCCTAGGTATCTTAATTTTTTTGCCACGATGGTAAATGGGATTGTTTTTTTAGTTTCTCTTTCTGTGAGTTCATCATTAGTGTATAAGAATGCCGTCGATTTCTTGACTTTAATTTTGTATCCTGCTACTTTGCCAAATTCATTTTCCATTTCTATGATTCTGGCTTACCAGAGTTTATATTCTCTGGGCTCAAGCAAATTGTTTAATATATTAATCTGAAGTTGGTATAGACAGCTCTTTATTCTTCGTTGGCGCAGGAAGGAGCCAGGGCACAGATACCACACTAGCGGATACTTCAGTAGTGATTCAATTCAGCTTTGAAATGGGTTGTGACTTTTTCTCCATTAAATTTTTTCCCTAATGATGTCTGCATTAGAATCATTAATTTATAATTTTTAGCAAAAACTGGCTGTGGTGGAAGAAGAAGGCCAAGAATTAGAAGGAAATAGGATTTAAAATATTTCCACTATCTCTGGGATTGTAGGTGATATTAATTTGTTCTTTTTTATATTTCTTTCTATCTATCTATCTATTTTTTTATCCTCACCCAAGAATATTTTTCCATTTATCTTCATATAGAGTGGAGGGAAGGAGGGAGAGAGAGAGAAACGTTGATGTGAGAGAGACACATCGACTGGTTGCCTCCCACACGACACCCACTAGGGCCAGGGACAAACCACAACCGAGGTTTGTGCACTTGACCAGAATCGAACCCACAACCCATTGGTCCATGGGCCAATGCTCTAACCACTGAGCCAAACCGGCCAGAGCTATATCTATATACTTTTTAAAGTTTTTATTGATTTTTAGAGAGAGAGGAAGGGAGAGGGAGAGATAGATAGAAACATCCACATTGATTGGCTGCCTCCTGCACAGCCCTCTTGCTGGGGATCAAGCCTGCAGCCTGGGCATGTGCCCTGACCAGGAATTGAACCTGGCAGCAACCTCTTGGTGCATGGGTCGATGCTCAACCACTGAGCCACACCAGCTGGGCTATATCTATATTTTTTAATGTTTCAGTGTGTTCAGATGACTTGTACAAAAAATAGATTGGTAGTTGCTATTAAAATAAAAAGCCCAAAACAAATATAATATTTCATTATTTTCAGCTTGAGAAGTATAAACCCCTACGGGAAACTGTATTATTTTAAGTAGCACTAATTAATCAGTTAATGTATGTTTTAATGAAATTAGTTCCAACATATTTAAAACTGCTGTTGACCATGTTATCACTTAGTGGAGAAGCCATCTGTAAATAATGGAGGCCTTACGAGGTTGTGTTGGCCTCAGCATGGTCCTCTGGGAGCGGGGTCAGCAGTACAGAGACATCTGACTCAGCCTTTCTCTCTCCTTGCAGCATCTTCCTCAAAGAGCTGGAGAAGTATGAGCAGCTGCCAGAGGATGTGGGACACTGCTTTGTTACCTGGGTAACCGAGCCAAAATCCTGTTTCTCCCATTGTCCTTTGCTTTCCAGAAGTGCAGATGGTACCAGATGGCATCACTGCTCGGTGCCTGACCTGAGCATTTGTCACTGACGTACTAACATAGGACCAGGGACTGTAGAAAGGCCAGGGTAGATATGAGAGAAGCAGGCCCTCCCCGAGGAACAGAGCCCTCCTTAGGAAAAGTCCTTAGACATTGTGTCCAAGTGCCACGTTAAGTTTTCTAAACACTTTCTAAAGTTAAGGTATCAGGAGATCGGAACAAGACCACCACCCTTGATAGAGAACTACTCTAGCTCCAGCCACTATGTTTGTTTTGTTTTGTTTTGTTTGTTTGTTTAACTGGATGAGGATTAGGGAATTAGAATTTAGGAATACATCAAGCCACAAAACAGTTGGTTACATTTTCTTCCTTAGTAGAGAAGAACATACTCTTTGGGTATCCATCCCAATTCTGACCTACAAGGTGAGTGTCTAGTCATTCTGTTTCTAGGTGCTATTGTCCTGGCCAAGTAAATGGACTGAATGTACCAGGTTCTAACTACGTAAATGGGAACATTAGCGTCCATTAGCATCTCCACGTCACATTATTCTGAGCTAAGGTGTGTGATATGAGTGCAACTCCAGAGAGGAGATCACATAGGTCACAAGCACAACCAAACATGGAAATCCATCCCCTGGGTCAGGAGTTCTAATATTTAATAATTATTTACTAATTATAACTTCTACTCAAAATGGGCAAATAGCTTTTTAAAATATCTTCACGATTCAAGAGTTAATGCTCTCAACAGCCTTATGGAATAGGCAGGGCTGTGGCTGTTTTATGTTTTATGGATGGAAACATTTCAGAGGAGCTGGAGACTGACTAGTCCACTGACATAAAATCACAGTCAGTTCTCCACAGTTCAAGACTTGAGTTGCTTTCTTTCCATGACTCCTTCACATTTGCTTCCTGGCATCTCTCATTTCTTAAGAAAGTCTCAGCCTGTCTTATTTTGTGCTAATACATTTTCTACCTCTAAATACATGAGCCCAAGCACACTTCACATTAATGGTGATAAAAAGACTTACCGTTAAGTGAAGGGATTTTTAAAATCTTGTTTCATACAGTTTGCAGATTTGCCTTACAGTCAACCATAAGTATGACTTAGCAGCATCTCTTAGGGTTGACGAATGCCTCCCAATTAGTACATAAATCCAAAACCCGGCTTCAGAAAACCTTTATGATTGCATAAATTATGCACGTTTTGCCAAGAATTATCCCAAGGTGACTTTAAGTCTTACAGCCTTACCTATGAGTGTAGTGCAGGAGTAAATGGTAAAAAGAGTTATTTGTAATGTATTGCAAGGCTCTGACCAAGAAGCCTGAAGTCAGCTTCCCTGGGCTCTGCAACTTTTTAACAGTTTTCACATCTGTAAATGGGGATGGTGATAACGGAACTCACTACGTAGGGGTCTAGTGAGGATCAAATGAGTTAATATATGTAGAGCACTCAGAAAAGCACTGGCGTCAATGGAACCTGCTACATACAAAACGCATATCTAGGCTGCTTTCTCAAAAGAGGACACCCCAAGTGTTCTGTAGGCACCAAGATAGGCAGCATTTCACAAATGGGAAAAGTACTCGGTGGCCAAAACACACAGACCTTTCCCAGTGGAAAGGGTGGGTAGCACCAACTCAGGGGTCCTGCAAGAAATAAGAAATGAATTTTCACCGAGCCATAAGGTTCTTGACTTAAGCAACAATCTGGTTAGGACTCGTTCAGACCCTGCCCCAGAGGGTCACCCTGCTTTCCTTTCCCCCACCGTTGCTTCTGAGAAGTTGGGAGTGGAGGCACAGTCACTTGACACACCCTACAAACTACCCCAGGGACGCACTTGGAGGACCTGCAGACCGAGCTCTGAGACCATGCTTCATTTCACTCTTGTTGTTGCTTTCAGAGCGCACTGTAGGTAATCCCACGGAGGGGATAATCGCTGAATAAATTCTCCCCAACTTCAGAATACCGTATGATATGTGAACTGGTTTTGCTCATTTTTTCCAGCACTGACTAGTATTAAAAGGAGCTGACTTTCCACGAGCTTTCTCCTGCTGTTAGGAGAAAAGCATCCGCAGTTGGTCTGGGGAGCGTGGGGCAGATGAGGCCAGGACATCTGCCACAGACAGTCCTGTGGCACACCGTATGTGAGGGTCCGACTGCACAGCCCTTGCCCCCTGTAGGCACTGTCGACAGAAGGGAGCAACGAATGGATGCTTATCTATTACTGTCTTTGTTCTCTTCAGGCAGACAAATTTCAGATGTACGTCACCTACTGTAAAAACAAACCCGATTCCAACCAGCTGATCCTGGAGCACGCAGGCACTTTCTTTGACGTAAGCTGTGATTTTCCCGTCTTGAGCCATTGAGGCACGCGGAAATGCTTCATTCCTTTGGGATGTTGGGTTGCTATCCTTTGTTCCCCACTTTTCTTGACTGGCCATCCCAAAGCTCTCTCTCCTAGATAAAGCATGGAGGGAAATGAAAACATTATTTGTCTTCTGTTTTATCCCCCATTTCAAGTGCTGTGATTTTGGACAAGGCACGTTTGCCTCCGTGCCTCACCCCAAACCGAGCTTGCCATAAATCTGCAGCAGAGCCTGCAGTGGTGCGGGGGTTGACTGAGACGTTTCCCTTCTACTCGTGTGCAGCTCCGTCACACAGAGGGGTTTGCAAAGTGCGGCCCTCAGGCCGTCCGCATCCTGAGAACTTGTTAGACGTGCATATTTTGGACCCCCTCCAGATCTGTTGAGTTGGAATCTCCAGGGCTAGAGCCCGACAATCTGAGCTTTAAGGAGCCCTCCAGGTGACTCTGATGCCCACTCGAGTTTGGGAATCACGACTCGAATGCAACTATTTCAACCTTGGCTACACATTGGAGTCACCTGGGAGCTTTGAAAAGCACTCATTCTGGGTCCCACCCCTGAATCTGTTAGGATTGGCCTGGGTTTGGGCTGGGGATTGAGCATTTTAAAGTTTCCTGGTGAGCCCTGGCTGGTTTGGCTCGCAGTTAGAGCTTCGGCCCGCGGACCAAAGAGTCACGGGTTCGATTCTGGTCAAGGGCACGTACCTCGGTTGTGGGTCATCCCCGGCCCTGGTGGGGGTCATGCGGGAGGCAACCAGTCTGTGTCTCTCTCGCATCAATGTTTCTCTCTCTCTCTCTCCCCCTTTTTCCCTCCCTCCCTCCCTTCCTCCCACTCTATCTGAAGATAAATGGAAAAAAATATCCTCAGGTGAGGATAAAAAGAAAAGTTTCCAGGTGCAAGTAATGTGCAGTCAGGATTGAGCACTTGTGCAGTAAGGGAAGCCAGGAGAGGAGTCAGAGCTGAGGGGCCTCGGCAGATCCTTTGGTTTGGAATGAGGATCCAGCCCTGTGGGTGAATGATGGTATAAGTCTGTGTAGTCCTGGTCCCCAGAGAGTGACCTAGAGGGAACAGAATCAGTGGGTCACTGCAGGATGCGAGGGGGGAATGAGTGAGAGAAGAAGTGAAGGGAACGGAAGTTCGGTGAGAGGTTGTGGCAGGGATGGCCCATCTGGTAGTCATATCAGAAGTGACAGAAACTTGAAATTCAGGACTTTTTAATGTCTGTCAGCCTATTTTTCTGCCTACCTGCTTTCATTCTTTCCATAAATATTTGAGTGTCTGCTGTATGCAAGATCCTGTGCTGGGCCCCCTGGGAAATACAGATATTTAATTACAGTTCCCATACTCAGGTTCACAAAATAAACCTTCTCTGAGCATCCTTCTAACCTGACACTGCCCTAACAGAAAATATTCTACAAGGATTAATTGCTCAGGGGAGAAAAGACACTTAAATCAGAAAAAGCCAGACAGGGGAAAAAAAACACATGATTTAAAAAAAAATTTTTTTTTCCCTTTATTGATTTTAGAGAGGAAGGGAGAGGGAGAGAGATAGAAACATCGATGAGAGAGAACATTGATTGGCCTCCTCCTGCATGCCCCCCACTGGTGATCGGGCTCACAACCTGGGCATGTGCCCTGACCGAGAATCAAACCTGCGACCTCTTGATGCATGGGTCGACGCTGAACCACTGAGCCACACGAGCTGGGAACATAGATGATTTTTTCAATGGAGTATTAATATGGAAATGGTTCTAAAGGTCCCAGACTGGAATTCCTGAGGTTAGATTTGATAAAACAGAAAACCCAAGTAAAGTGCTTCCCTAACTTGATATCAGAGTTTATGGAATGTTTTATGCCACTGCCTTTGCTTAATAATGTATTTCCCTGAAGATGTTTCCAGTTGACTATTCATCAACAGTATCCAGAAGGGTCTTTTTGGAGTTTTAAATACACTATGTTTGCATTTTTCTGTACATCCATGCCCTATGCTCTGAGCATGCCTTAGACTGTTCTGCTTTCTTATCTTTGCTCACACTGCTCTCTCTGCCGAAAATGGATTGTGCCCCCTCTGTGAACTCACACACGCCCGCACATGCAAAGCACACACAGTCACTCTTCAGAATTCTTCCTTTACTTTAAAGGTCAAATGTTGCTCTCTGCATGAATCCTTCCCTTTCTCTATGCATACATTATATTTTGTATCTCTCACAGCATTTTCAACGATTTGCCCTTCAGCAGGTTAATAATGTACCTTTCTATTACTTACCCCCCCCCACTCCCTCCCCACCCCCGTTGTGAGCCCCGTGAGGTTGGCTGATGGTTTGCTTGGTTCACGTTTTACACATCACAGTGTCTGGGGTTAAATTGTTTTCCTTTAGTCCTACATTCCTCATATTCCTGTTTCTAGCCAATTTCTGGACTTTGATAAGTCAAATAGACCCCAAATTTTGCACCCTGTGCTCCGTTTCCAAAGTCGTGCCTAATTGGCCTCTGTGTTAGTTGGGAAGGCCGCTGGAAGCCAGAGCTCCAGCCCAGCAGGAGTTCCCCGAGCTTGTCCTGGGTAGAGAGGGAGAGCAGTAAACTCTCCTGATTGTTCCCAACGCTTTCCAGAAAGCAGCACGTTTGCAACTTTTTCCCAATCCGCCAGAAGGGTTTCCGTAGGTTCTACGCTTAGGCCCTCGTTCCATAAGAGAGATAAACCCTTCATAAAGGCAGTCTCTTATCACCCATTATTGTAAAGAAATACAGAAAATCGAAGCCCTGGAAAGGGTCACACATTCACATGATCTGGAATTTTCTACTCCGATGTGAGAACTGTGAGGCTGGGATGTGTGTTGCCATGTTGATTCCTAAGCTCGGCTACTGGCCAGGCCACCAGAGGCATCTCCCTCCTGCTGTACTGCAGGCAGCCCGCCCGGAGCTGGGCTTTGTCAGAGAGGGAGGACTGTCACAGGCTCATTGCCGCGTGTGCCGTCTGCCAAAGCCCGCACAGAAACTCACAGTGTCCTCTGTCCAACGAGACTCAGGCTGCCAGCTGTTTTGCCCGTCATCCTTGAACAAGTCCTGCTAAAACTACACACTTCTAGGGAAGAGGCAAAAGAGTTGGAAAGTTGCTACTTTCTGGGGTAATTGGCAGGAAATGGAATGATTGTTTTATCATGATCTCTTCTTCACCCTCCTCCATGGCCACACAGCAAGCCTTAGCTTTCAATGCTCCTTTTATTCCTCCTAACACTTCGATTTCACTAATCTTAGCTTAGGGCAAGCTAGCACGTTACACATCTGGAGATACAGATATATATGGATACATATATATTATGGTTTTAGTATACGCACATACATGCACACCCATCCCCACG
The DNA here is from genome assembly GCA_030848825.1 of Tadarida brasiliensis. Lineage (NCBI taxonomy): Eukaryota > Metazoa > Chordata > Mammalia > Chiroptera > Molossidae > Tadarida > Tadarida brasiliensis. The sequence goes on along the minus strand of CM061260.1, from coordinate 60,041,731 downwards.
AAGTTAGAGTATTTTTATCACCTCCCCCACCTATGCTCCCACCTATGCTCCCAGCCCCAAGCAACCAATGACCTATTTTCTCTCTCTGTAAATTTGCCTATTCTGGACATTCTGTGAAAGCGGGGTCAGATACTGTGTGTTCTGTTGTGACTATATTCACACAGTGTGATGATTTCAAGGTCCATCTGTGTTGTAGCACATCTCAGTACTTCCTTCCTTTTTATGGCCAAAGAGTATTTCATTGTACAGATATACCACATTCTGTTTTTCCATTAATCAATTGATGGACATCTGGGTGGTGTCCACCTTTTCCGTATTGTTAATAATAGTGCTGTAAGCGTTGGATGCACGTTTTTGTGTGGCCATACGTTTTCATTTCCCTTGGGTCTACAGGGCGGGGCAAAAGTAGGTTTACATGGCCCTGCCAGTGTGGCTCAGTGGTTGAGCAGCGACCCATGCACCAAGAGGTTTGATTCCCGGTCAGGGCACATGCCCAGGTTGTGGGCCCAGTCCCCAGTGGGGAGCATGCAGGAGGCAGGTAGTTGATGTTCTCTCTCATCGATGTTTCTCTCTCTCTCTCCCTCTCCCTTCCTCTTTCTCTAAAATTGATAAAGAAAAAAAAATTTTTTTTACATGGTAACTCTCTGTTACACTTGGGCTTTTGCAGTAACCTCCTAAGCCGTCTCCCTGTCTGTTTCCCAACCTCCACCTCCTATGTGGCTACTAGGCTTAAATTACTCTTTCTGAAACATTGCTTTCGCCATGTTTTCCTTCCACTTGACATCTGCAGTACTTGACATTGAGAAGCTCACCATCAAATCCTAGCTCTGTATTCCAGCTCAACCGCACCAGTGCCCTAAAAGCATCTTGCTTGTCGATCTGTATTTTTCACTTTTTCTGGAATCTAGGTGCACCCTCTGTACCATTCAGGCAAGTCCTCATTACCATCTAAATGCATAATGATTATTTCCTGTGTGTTTTGTTATATGTAGTTCCCCTTTGTCGAGTACCATTCCTCCAACTTCCCACTCCACCTCTCCCTGTCCTCTAAGCCCCAGCCAAAGGCTTTATCTCTAAAACCACCCCTGGACCCGGGACTCCTCCCTAGTCTCCCTGGTGGTAACCCACGAGAAGACGCTGTCACCCTTTGCTTCTCTCTCTCTCACGTGTGTGAGTATTATCAGCTAGCTAGAATATAAGGTTCTGAGGCAAGGAACTACAACTCAGCCTTCTCTACTTTTGTAGCACCTAGACCTTGGAGAATGGGAGATTGTTTTGGAGGTAGGATGGAGAATGGACTAAATTGAGAACTAGAGGCACGAACAGCAGCCGGAGGCCATGGCCGTAGCCTGGGCATGAATGGTGTGGGCAGTGTTGGTGGAAATGGACAGGAAGGACTTGTCCTCCCCAGGCGTCAGGGATCACAGAGGGAGACAACTGGAAATGACTCCATGGCTTCCAACTCAGCAGACCCAAAGAATGAGGGAAGTGCCTACCACTGATCACAGTGGACAAGTTAGAAGGAAAAAGTGGTGATTCTAAGTTGGGATGTGTTCAATCTGAAGAGAGGAAGAATGGGAAATGAGATCTGTCCTTGTGCAGGTTTAAGAGGGAGCCCCCAGGCCCATAAGGACTCGGGAGCCGTCAGAATAGACATCAGGGCCTCACTCTGCCTTCACTTTATCCTCGTCTTCCCTTGTAACCCCCTTTCATCTCCTCCATCCTGGGTGTATCTCCTTTCGCTTCTGCTTCTCGCCTCTTCCTTACCCTTCTGCCCGTTATTTACCTTATTGCTTTCTTTTTCTACCTTTGTCTTTATTTCCCGTTAAGTTCCGTTTTTGTTTCACAGATCTGTCTGCTTCCCCTAAAGCTTCTCCTCCTTCGCATCTCTCCTCTTTTTCCTATTTGTCGATGCACCTTAGTCTCTCATATTTCTCTTTCTCCTCCCCTCCCCAGCAAAGAACAGTTTCTCACAAATTCCTGCCCTTTCCTCTTTTCTCCCCTCTTCTTACCCGCCTGTCCTCCCGGAACACACACAAACGCACGCCCCTCCGTGTCTGACGGTGCTCGTTTCCATCCTGTAGGAAATACAGCAGCGGCACGGTCTGGCCAACTCCATCTCTTCCTACCTAATTAAGCCCGTCCAGAGGATCACCAAGTACCAGCTGCTCCTGAAGGTACTGCCCCTCCCCTGTGGCTCCCCCTGCCACACGCCTGCCCAGGCCCGGGGCATCCCAGCTCTGTCAAGGCTGGGAAAGCTGTCCCCGGAAGACCTTTCCTCTGCCTCGAGCAGAGCTTCCTAGATGAGCCCGTGCTGGCATCGCCTGTCCGGACTGCCGGCCCCATCCCGAGAAAGTTCGGATGCGTATCCACTGGGGGAAGGGGGCGTGGGAGCAGGAATGGGCTGTGGCTGTTTTCACACTCTCCCACCACTGCACAACTGTGGGCGATGGCCACCCCAGCCCCTGCCTGGTATGTAGAGCCTGTCCTGCCCCGCCCTCCTGGGGCAGATTCCCCCTGGTCTTAGGGGCAGTGCTGGTCCGCATGGGCATGGGCGCCTAGGGTGGTACTGGCCATTGCCTTATCTCTGTGCTTGTCAGACTGTGAGGTTCCGGAGGGGAAGCAGTCGAAGAGTGCGTATTAGAACACAGTGCCACTCTGTCTGTAGGGTCCCACGTGTTAGACGTTCTTCTGGAGTCAACCACGAGATTTGGATTTCCTCCGAAACCTTTTCCTTTAGAGGTCAAATAATAAAATTATGTAAACTACTAAGTAATTTGGGCTGATTCTCCTCAGAGAAGGATACACTGGCAGTCTGAAAATATGACATTTCCCCACAGAAATTGATGTTGTCAGCAGTTATATAGCCCCCGTCTATCCTAATCGTAAGATGTGACAGTGGAGTTCTCCCTAAGTCTGGATATTTTGCTGGTTGCTCCTTAAATGCAAAGGATAGTGAGAGGCCTGTTAAAAGGAGTATAGTTCCAGAGAAAATCGAATGAAATCCAGCTCACGTTTAGAGATGCTTGCAGAATCTCACTTATTCTAGCTTCACGAAGCCTGAAAACCAGTCCGGTTTCAAATCTAGGTGTCTAGTCATGTTAGAGAGTGTGCCCACCATCCAGGTCCCTGGGGTCTCCCTGGCTTAGCACTTGTGGTTCTGGGATGCGCAGAGAGGGGGCAGCAGTGAGCCTGTGCCCTGGACCGGTCATCCTTTCCCTTCAGCCTCCTTCTGCAAACCTCCTTCCTGTCTCCAGAAGAGACCTCAGGCTCTGCCCCCAGGCGCTCAAGTCATCCACCTCCGCAGAAATGACTTAGAGAATGACAACGGGGCATCGCGCCCACGGCCTCCGCTGCGGACTAGTGTGAGAAACAGCAAGGTGCAGGGCAGCTCGGCTGTTTTGGCAGAGCCGCCCGCCTTTGAAGATGTCATCTCTTTGTGTTTTGGAGTTTCTTATATGAAGACTCAGAATTTCTCATAAAATCTCAGAGCGGGGCATGGGGTGGTGGGGTGTTCTCTGCTGAAAAACGGGGTGCTTTCCACCTTTAAATCACCAGAGCTCTAGGTCCTTCTTTGCCTTTGACTGTCAGGTAGTTAGCGTTGAGTTCTGGGGCTCCTCACAGTAGTGTCTCCTTAGCCCAGACTTCTGTGTGGAAGTCTCCTCCCCTCTCACTGTCCCACATGATGCTTGACCCTTCTACGTGATTTTTATTATGCCAAAAGATTTCTTTACATTTATTTTTGTGTTGTTTTTTTTTTAATTTAAGTATCCCAGGAATTGATGGGGTGAAGGTGGGGGGACAACTCACCCGACTACACTGACAGTGTCTTAAATCAACTGAGATGCAGTTCTAAGAGAAAGACAGCTTTCTACCTCTCCCTGTAAGCCCGTGAGGCTGAGGCTCCTGGGACTCATTCTGTGATCCCGACAAGGGAGGGAAGTGAGGAATGGATGGGCTGGCCTGTGTTATGCTTTAGGCAGATGGAGAGGTGGGCGCTAGGCCTTCGTTCTGTGTTGAATGCTTTGGGAAGACATGACTGTTCAGGTGACTGAGAAGGGAAAAATAAAGCAATAGACATTTGATTGTGGAGAAGTGGCAGAATCATTGGGAAAAAACACTTAAGGTAATTTTGGCCTCTTTTAAATGTGCTGGTCGCAGAGTGTCTGCTGAGTAAAAGAAAAATAGTTTGCTGAACTTTTGCTATAAATATATAATATGGGATTTATTTTCTCATTAAAGTAGGTTCTATTCCAAATAAACTGATATTTAATTATTATATCAGTATCCTCTAGGGTTCCTCACTTTAGGTGTTACAAGAAAGTAAAAACTATATATCAGTTCAGATGTTCACTCTTCTCCATGTAAATCTGCCACAGCTGTCCTTTTGGGGTGCAAATGAAACGTGGAGCCTTCTCTTCATCATAAACTGTAGCCAGGATCTAGTAGAACTTATTGGCTCTGCTGATTGATTAGCAGACTTGCCAAATTGCTTTGAGGGTTAACTAATTGGTGTTTTCTGTTGTATACTGAAGCGCATTTCTTATTTCTCTCCTATGCTTCTGCCTAGAAGTTCCTTCGGTGGTGTATGAAAACGAGGGTTCAGAGGTTAGGGTTGTAGGGTTAGGAAAGCGGTGGGGAGAATCAGAGACGCTCAGGTTGGCAGAAGTAGATGCAACTTTCCGAACAGTGAGACCGTCGTACTGACTGCTGCCAAGGACAGAGCTGAGACTTGACCCCTCTGCCTCCCAAACTTGTGCTCTGGGCACTTCACTTCTTCTGTGCACACTCAGAGCTCCCTTCCTATGTGGAGTGTATCCAAGAAAACACAAAGGATTGCACTCTCCTGCCAGGTGCTCACTAACCAGATATCTTAGCAAGGGTAAAGCTTTGCCAGTCCAGTCCTGTTCTGCCTAATGACAGTTTGACCGACCAACAGTATAAGTGACAGTGGTTCCATAAGATTGGAACCACTGTTACATGGAGCTGGAAAAATCCCTACTGCCCAGTGACGCCATAGCCATCCTAATGTTGCAGTACAACGCATCACTCACCCGTTGTGGTGATGCTGAACACAAGCCCAGCGCGTGGCCAGCCCTAGGAAAGTATAGCGCTCACAATCATGTACAGTCCGTAATACTTGAGCATGATAATAAATGGCTGTTACTGGGTTTCTGTATGTACTATACTTTTGTTATTTTAGAATGTACTCTTTCTACTTATAAAAACAGTTTGCTGGAAACAGTATCCATGTGACACTGGCAGCAGCCGCCACACTTGGTGTTTACCTTATGTCTTGATTGTAGCATTTTCTCTTGTGCTTGATTTATGGTAACAGTCTATACAGGCTTGTAGCCTAGGAGCAATAGGCTGTTCCATGTAGTCTGGGTGTGTCATGGGCTATGCCATCTCAGTGTGTAAGTGCACTCCATGATGTTTGCACAATGACAAAACTGCCTAATGACACATTTCTCAGAACGTATCCCCATCATTAAATGGTGCATGGCTGTGACTTCAAGGATACAAATAATCTTAGGGCAGAGGTTAAACAGAGAGAAATCCAGGACTGCCAACAGCTCCAAGTCCCTTCTTGGAGCATCAGGATGTGCTGTGGCCCCACTTAACATACGAGGTTTCTAAATGATGCCTCATATCACCTACCCTGAAGAGAGCCATTTTGGTCATGAAGTGTACTCACTTTTTATTTAAATAGTTGCATAGGTTATGTGATACTTTCCAGGGAGGCTTGCCCAGAAAGCCCCAGATTCCAGGTATGTTTACCATGAGAAGTCCTGGATAGAGAGGCCAGATGTGTTTTAGTAAAAGCATTCCATAGCAAGTGTATTCATTTATTTGCTAGAAGGTCTGTCATTCACATGTTTACAAGGCTTGATCTGGTCAACTTCTTTCTTTCCTGGAAGTGCATGCCCACCCATCCACCCATCGCCGGCCTCCCCCCACCCAAACCCCCCAAGAAGAGAGTATGAATTGCAGAGCTGTTGCTTAACTGTGTCCTTCCCCGTGTCAAAGTGAGCAAGATACAATAACCCTGATACGAAAAATCAAAGCCAGCATTTTTCTGATTTGGCTAAAATCATTCCAAATGGTCTTTATGTTTCCTAAGATAGTTGAAAATTACCTTTTCTCCATCACCCAGATACTCTATATCTTTTATGGAGATGATAATCTGGTTCCCAAGGAGGAAGTAAAAAAGCAGGCACGCTCCCGAAGTCTCAGTGTGGTGGAGGGCAAGGAGGAGGCAGGGGTGGCGTGGCGGGTGGACCACTGCACTGGGATTAAGAGACCTGGATTCAAGCCCTTGCAGTACCTTCAGTGAATTCTGTCACCTGGGGAAATCTCTGTTCCTCTTAACCACAGTTTCCTCATCTGACAAGGAAAGGATGAGTCCAGATCCCATCTGTTGGCCCCAGGTTAGGAACTCCTGAGCCATTTGATCTGAAAATCGTTTATAACTCTGAAGTGCTATAAACCTATAATGTCTGTACCCCCAGACTGCTCCTAGGGAGGTGGAAGTGAGCATCCAGGCAGCAGAGGTGTGTCCATGAAAGTGGTGCTAGCGATAGGCGTGCTGTGATGAATGGATGCTGGGCCTTCTCTGCACACCTGTCTTCTCTGTACGATTCCACAGTACTGCACGTCTGTCAGTGTGCTTTGCAAGGGGTATTCCCTTCTCCAGGAGGGCAATCAAGTGACAGAGAACACCCTAGTTGCTGACTTACAGTGTCAGCCATTTGGGAGTTGGGTTGAACTGAGTTAGTTTGGATGAGATCGAGCTGAGGAAGCTCAGTGGAGGGGGAAATTGTGGTTGAAGTCTTTAGAGATAATCCTATCCCACCCCACACCACTTTCCTTATAGCTTAGAGGGAACCATTATAGAGAATGAAGCTGGCATGTACTTGCCTTAATGGGTTCGGTGGTGGGAGTGTGGAGATGCTGGGAGAAATGGTTCTAATTGTGTTTGGACTTTTTTCCCCAGGAACTTTTAACTTGCTGTGAAGAAGGGAAAGGGGAGCTCAAGGATGGCCTGGAGGTGATGCTTAGTGTCCCAAAGAAAGCCAACGACGCCATGCATGTCAGCATGCTGGAAGGTAGCTGTCCTGCCAGCCTCCTCCCTTCTGCAGACCAGAGAGGCATGTGTCATGGGAGGGAAGTGGCATGAAGTCAGGCAAGGGATGAGGCTGGAAGAGAGGAGAAATGGCAGGTTCTTACCGAGGTCCTCAGGGCCCAGCTCAGCCGACACCCGCCTCCAGGTAGGAGCAGGCCTAAGCCTGGTATGTGGACAACTTGCTGGCTGTGAGGTGGTCTCGGACAGGCCATCATCTTTAGTACAGATGTGCTGCAGCCCTGGCCCTCAGCAGCCCTGTGCATCTGCAAAGCGTTTGCATTGCATCTGTCAGCAGAATACGTGGAAATCCTGCAGGCATGAGCACACGCTCTCAGCCCAGTGCCCTTCTTCTTTATTGTAGTAAAATACACATAACCTAAGGTTTACCACTGTCACCCTTTTAACGTGTACAGTTCAGTGGCAGTAAGTACATTCACATTCACATAAAGGTGCAACCACCTTTATGCCGTTCCTACCAGGTGAGAAAAGTCCAGCCAGGTAAAACCTGATAGGACATCACTGAAGTACATACAGTCCGCTGGAAACATGTCTTATCTTGGGACCCAGCAATCTGGTAGAGTGAGACTCCGATAAAGTGCTCCTAACCCCACACACAGGCGGGCAGAGCAGCCATGGTGGGTGGTTCTTAGATGAGTGAGTCACCCCAGTCGGGGCTGGCACACAGATGTGGAGGGAGGTAAGTCCTAGGAGTGGACTATGAGAACCAGAGCCACGCCCAGTGAAGTAGTCATGGGCACCCAATCAGGTAGCGTGTGTCCTCAGCCCCACTCCAGAGCTCAGTCAGGGACTATGGGGAGCTGTGGGGTTTGCTCTTGCAGGAGGTCCCAGACTGACAGGAGGTCTCAGACTGACGGGAGATCCCAGACTGAAGGGAGGTCCCAGACTGACGGGAGGTCTCAGACTGACGGGAGGTCCCAGACTGACGGGAGGTCCCAGACTGAAGGGAGGTCCCAGACTGACACGAGGTCCCAGACTGAAGGGAGGTCCCAGACTGACGGGAGGTCCCAGACTGAAGGGAGGTCCCAGACTGACACGGGGTCCCAGACTGAAGGGAGGTCCCAGACTGACGGGAGGTCCCAGACTGAAGGGAGGTCCCAGACTGACGGGAGGTCCCAGACTGACACGAAGTCCCAGACTGAAGGGAGGTCCCAGACTGACACGAGGTCCCAGACTGAAGGGAGGTCCCAGACTGACACGAAGTCCCAGACTGAAGGGAGGTCCCAGACTGACACGAGGTCCCAGACTGAAAGGAGGTCCCAGACTGAAAGGAGGTCCCAGACTGATGGGAGGTCCCAGACTGACACAAGGTCCCAGACTGAAAGGAGGTCCCAGACTGAAAGGAGGTCCCAGACTGAAGGGAGGTCCCAGACTGACACGAGGTCCCAGACTGAAGGGAGGTCCCAGACTGACACGAAGTCCCAGACTGAAGGGAGGTCCCAGACTGACACGAAGTCCCAGACTGAAGGGAGGTCCCAGACTGACATGAGGTCCCAGACTGAAAGGAGGTCCCAGACTGAAAGGAGGTCCCAGACTGATGGGAGGTCCCAGACTGACACAAGGTCCCAGACTGAAAGGAGGTCCCAGACTGAAGGGAGGTCCCAGACTGACACAGGGTCCCAGACTGAAAGGAGGTCCCAGACTGACAGGAGGTCCCAGACTGACACAAGGTCCCAGACTGAAAGGAGGTCCCAGACTGAAGGGAGGTCCCAGACTGACGGGAGGTCTCAGACTGACGGGAGGTCTCAGACTGACGGGAGGTCCCAGACTGAAGGGAGGTCCCAGACTGACACGAGGTCCCAGACTGAAGGGAGGTCCCAGACTGACACGAGGTCCCAGACTGAAGGGAGGTCCCAGACTGACGGGAGGTCCCAGACTGAAGGGAGGTCCCAGACTGACACGGGGTCCCAGACTGAAGGGAGGTCCCAGACTGACGGGAGGTCCCAGACTGACACGAAGTCCCAGACTGAAGGGAGGTCCCAGACTGACACGAGGTCCCAGACTGAAGGGAGGTCCCAGACTGACACGAAGTCCCAGACTGAAGGGAGGTCCCAGACTGACACGAGGTCCCAGACTGAAAGGAGGTCCCAGACTGAAAGGAGGTCCCAGACTGATGGGAGGTCCCAGACTGACACAAGGTCCCAGACTGAAAGGAGGTCCCAGACTGAAAGGAGGTCCCAGACTGAAGGGAGGTCCCAGACTGACACGAAGTCCCAGACTGAAGGGAGGTCCCAGACTGACACGAAGTCCCAGACTGAAGGGAGGTCCCAGACTGACACGAGGTCCCAGACTGAAAGGAGGTCCCAGACTGAAAGGAGGTCCCAGACTGAAAGGAGGTCCCAGACTGATGGGAGGTCCCAGACTGACACAAGGTCCCAGACTGAAAGGAGGTCCCAGACTGAAGGGAGGTCCCAGACTGACACAGGGTCCCAGACTGAAAGGAGGTCCCAGACTGACAGGAGGTCCCAGACTGACACAAGGTCCCAGACTGAAAGGAGGTCCCCGACTGAAGGGAGGTCCCAGACTGACAGTCGCGCTGTAGGGAGGGTGCACAGGAGCTTTGTGGGAGACTCCGGCCGTCCTGGCCATGTGTGGGAGCGCTGGGCAGGAAGGGGACCTGATTGCGGTTCAGAAGAGCTGTCTGCTCACGCGCTCGGTGGCGCAGGAACCAGCAGAGAGAGCCTGTGGGAGCGGCGGGCTCACAGTTAGGGGAGCCTCCCTCCAAGAGGGGGTGGAACATGGCCCCCTGAACGTGGCGCTAGAGAAACCCTGCAGGGTGGAAATGGGTGTTTTTCAGGGTTCGACGAGAACCTGGACGTGCAGGGGGAGCTGATCCTCCAGGACGCCTTTCAAGTGTGGGACCCGAAGTCACTGATCCGGAAGGGGCGGGAGCGGCACTTGTTCCTCTTTGAAATCTCCTTGGTTTTTAGCAAGGAGATCAAAGACTCTTCAGGACACACGAAATATGTTTACAAGAACAAGCTACTGGTAGGTGGGGCCGGTGGGGTAAGACAAGACCCCCGTTTCCCTAGAGCCCTTGGGCAAGAAGGGGCCACGCACACTCAGCTCACCTGTCCCCCGCGCCATCCGGACACATGAAAGTGCCTCCTATTTGGAAAGCTCCCCCTCAGCTCCCATTTCTGCATCTGAGAGTTCACAGTTCTTCTTCCTGTTTGCTCTGAGCGCCGCCCTCTTCACCTTCCCTCCCTGCTACCTGCCAATCAGGCGCCCGCCTGTAGGCCCTCTCCTCCTGGGTAGATGAACAAAACGTCCAGTCTGTTTAAGTTTGATTGACAGAAGCCCCTTCCTCGGTCCTCTCCTCTGTGTCGCCTTTCCCTTCCCACCCCAGCCCTAAGTTTCCCCACTGCCCCCCCTTCCCCGCCTCTCACAGGCATTTCCTGTCTACAGACCTCAGAGCTGGGTGTGACGGAGCACGTCGAGGGGGATCCCTGCAAATTCGCCTTGTGGTCTGGGCGCACCCCATCCTCAGACAATAAAACCGTGCTGAAAGTGAGTACTGCTCTGTGCTGGCACGAGGCCAGGGCGCGGGGGCGGGACGTGGGCGCTCACACCTAACAGCTGGGCCAGGAGACCACAGAGCCGCTGGGCCCGTCTTGGCAAGGGCAGCATCGCGTGGGATGGAGCAAGTGGATTCCACACCTCAAAGACGAGCGGTCCCCTGAGCCCGTGCACTTGCAGGCCTGCTGGGCTTCCTCCACAGGGCCATGTGTCCCCCCAGGTGTCGAGGACGACAGTTGACCCTTTGACAAAAGGCACCTTGATTTGCTTCACATTCATTCCACATTTCTCCTGAACGCCTTGTACATGTAAAGCGTTCTGCTCAGTGCCGTGGAGGACAGCTATGTGTGAGACATGGACCCTGTCCTCTGGGAACATACCTTCCAGAAGCTCTAGTAAATGATAGGAGCTGCTGACTGAGAGGGGTGTTGAGAAAGGGCCTCTCGCCAGACGACGCCTGAGGAGCCGTCTCAGCTCTGCACGCACCTGTGGCTGGTCAGGGCCCGTGGGAGTGGCATTCTCACTGAGAGCTCCTGCGTGGAGCAGCCCAGTCACTGGCTTACCCGGGAAGTGCCGTCCTTGAATTGCCAGCACAGCTGCTGCCCGTTGTGAGACAGAGTCACCCGAGCAGCTCCACGGAGACGAGTGGGATTCAGGGAACGGCAGCCGTCCTGCAGGGAGCAGGCTCACCGGGCTGGAAACCCAGGACTGACGGTCAGCACGGCCCATGTGGCCCTGCTAGGTGTTGAGCGTCCTGAGCTCTGCCCGCACCAGCTGGTTACTAGCTGCTGCCTTCCGATGCCTGCTCGCTGCCCCTCCCAGTGCTCCCAGACCCCCCAGAATCTAGTAACTGAAATGGTCATCCCTGGCCCGGGGGGCCTCTGGGTACTTCCCAGCCCCAGGGCAGACATCAGTATTGGTGAACACCTTGCAGGGTGTGAATGCTTAGACACCCCCTGGAGCAGTCCACACTGCATCTGGGGTCATACCCTGCTCTAGGAGTTGGAGCGGCGTGTCCCTGGGATGGAAGAGTCCTGAGTGTAAAACGAGACATGAGCTCCTTAAACATTTGGTCACTCAGAAATAATGGACGAATGAAGGAGGAGGGTTGGGACTGTTTGGGTGGGTGTAGTAGATGGGGAGGAGGGTTGGGAACTGTTTTTGTGGGTGCAGGAGATGGAGAGGAGGGTTGGGAGCTGTTTGGGTGGGTGCAGGAGATGGGGAGGAGAGTTGGGAACTGTTTGGGTGGGTGCAGGAGATGGGGAGGAGGGTTGGGAGCTGTTTTTGTGGGTGCAGGAGATGGAGAGGAGGGTTGGGAACTGTTTTGGTTGGTGCAGGAGATGGGGAGGAGGGTTGGGAGCTGTTTTTGTGGGTGCAAGAGATGGGGAGGAGGGTTGGGAGCTGTTTTTGTGGGTGCAGGAGATAGGGAGGAGGGTTGGGAACTGTTTGGGTGGGTGCAGGAGATGGGGAGGAGGGTTGGGAGCTGTTTTTGTGGGTGCAGGAGATGGGGAGGAGGGTTGGGACTGTTTGGGTGGGTGCAGGAGATGGGGAGGAGGGTTGGGAGCTGTTTTTGTGGGTGCAGGAGATAGGGAGGAGGGTTGGGAGCTCTTTTGTGGGTGCAGGAGATGGGGAGGAGGGTTGGGAACTGTTTGGGTGGGTGCAGGAAATGGGGAGGAGGGTTGGGAGCTGTTTGGGTGGGTGCAGGAGATGGGGAGGGGGGTTAGGAACTGTTTGGGTGGGTGCAGGAGATGGGGAGGGGGGTTAGGAACTGTTTGGGTGGGTGCAGGAGATGGGGAGGGGGGTTAGGAACTGTTTGGGTGGGTGCAGGAGATGGGGAGGGGGGTTAGGAACTGTTTGGGTGGGTGCAGGAGATGGAGAGGAGGGTTGGGAGCTGTTTGCGTGGGTGCAGGACATGGAGAGGAGGGTTGGGAGCTGTTTGGGTGGGTGCAGGAGATGGGGAGAGGGGTTAGGAACTGTTTGGGCGGGTGCGGGAGATGGGGAGGAGGGTTGGGAACTGTTTGGGTGGGTGCAGGAGATGGAGAGGAGGGTTGGGAGCTGTTTGGGTGGGTGCAGGAGCTGGGGAGGAGGGTTGGGAGCTGTTTGGGTGGGTGCAGGAGATGGAGAGGAGGGTTGGGAGCTGTTTGGGTGGGTGCAGGAGATGGGGAAGGGGGTTGGGAACTGTTTGGGCGGGTGCGGGAGATGGGGAGGAGGGTTGGGAGCTCTTTTTGTGGGTGCAGGAGATGGAGAGGAGGGTTGGGAGCTGTTTGGGTGGGTGCAGGAGATGGAGAGGAGGGTTGGGAGCTGTTTGGGTGGGTGCAGGAGATGGAGAGGAGGGTTGGGAGCTGTTTGGGTGGGTGCAGGAGATGGGGAGGAGGGTTGGGAGCTGATTGGGTGGGTGCAGGAGATGGAGAGGAGGGTTGGGAGCTGTTTGGGTGGGTGCAGGAGATGGGGAGGAGGGTTGGGAGCTCTTTTTGTGGGTGCAGGAGATGGAGAGGAGGGTTGGGAGCTGTTTGGGTGGGTGCAGGAGATGGGGAGGAGGGTTGGGAGCTCTTTTTGTGGGTGCAGGAGATGGAGAGGAGGGTTGGGAGCTGTTTGGGTGGGTGCAGGAAATGGGGAGGAGGGTTGGGAGCTGTTTGGGTGGGTGCCGGACATGGAGAGGAGGGTTGGGAACTGTTTGGGTGGGTGCAGGAAATGGGGAGGGCGGTTGGGAACTGTTTTGGTGGGTGCGGGAGATGGGGAGGAGGATTGGGAACTGTTTGGGTGGGTGCAGGACATGGAGAGGAGAGTTGGGAACTGTTTGGGTGGGTGCAGGAGATGGGGAGGAGGATTGGGAACTGTTTGGGTGGGTGCAGGACATGGAGAGGAGGGTTGGGAACTGTTTGGGTGGGTGCAGGACATGGAGAGGAGAGTTGGGAACTGTTTGGGTGGGTGCAGGACATGGGGTCCTGACTCTTTCTCCCTGTGGCACTCCAGGCCTCCAACATAGAAACCAAGCAGGAGTGGATCAAGAACATACGTGAGGTGATACAAGAAAGGATCATTCATCTGAAAGGAGCTTTAAAGGAGCCAATTCAGCTCCCCAAAACACCAGCCAAACAGAGGAACAATAGTAAGAGGTAACCAGCGTCTCTGCCCCAGCCCTGCCTCGCGTGCTTCCGGGAGCGGGAGAGGGTGAGCCTTGGCCTCAGGGCGGTGTTCTGCAGGTGGTCCCCTCTCCACGAAGCCCCACGAGGTCCACCTAAGATGAGTTCTCTCCTCTTTAAGCACCTTACCTACCGTCAGTTCCATTCAGCAGGCTTCCCTGAGCACCTCTTATTTGACAGACACTCTGCAAGGTGCCACAAGAAGGTAAAGGAAGTGTGAGAGGAGTCCGTTCCCTCCAGGCCATCTGACAGCCGTCCTCACACATGAACTAGAGAACCTGTCCCAGGGGGAAGCAGGGACAGTGAGCACTAGGGCGGCGTGTCAGGGGAAGGCCCTGGGGCGGAGGGGCGTCAGTGGGGAGCTCTCTGGGCTTGTTAGACAGTAAAAGGGTTTCGTGTGCTGTCGTGTGTGTGGAGGTGTGACGGGGTTGTCATTGCAGCTCCTACTGCCACCCCCCAGAGTCCTCACCTTCATTCATCCAAGAAAAGCAGTGTGATTGGGCAGAAGAGGACTTATTTTTTGTACCTTCATCTCCCTGGGCCCTTCTGAGTCCCAGTTCCCTTAGACCAGTGGATGACTTCTTATGTATTTCTTTCTCAAGTCTCCATGTGACAGTCACCTATACAGACTCTTTTGAAGGGCACTTCAAAAGAAAGCATTCAAGCACTTCATGTCAATATTCAAACAGACCATCAAAAACAAACAGAGATCTGGTGGTGATGGTCGTTAGCAGTAACAGGCTCTCCTCTCCTCCCCCTTCATGAATGGACTAAATCCGGAAGGTTGATGGACCCTTTGGTGCCAGCCAGGACACACAGGCTGGTTCGCCACTGCAGGGCCTGGGGAGGAGCCGCTTTAGTCCAGAGGAGGTGGTGGCCAGAAGGAGGGTGTGACTAAGCTAGAGAGAGACACCTCCATGGGGCAAAAGCCCCAAGACCTGCGTGGCCAGGAGACACTCACCTCTGTGCTGGAAGGACACATTGTGACTGTGTTGGGGAAGAGTTGTTTTTATTTCAGTTGCCTATGTCCAGACTCCAGGTAAGGGATAGACTTAAACACTAGAGACAGACCTTGCTGCAGGAAAACCCTACTGTAATCAGAAGGTAGAATGGAAATGGTCATTAAGAGCTGACTGTCCAGGACCATGGTGGGAAAGGATAGTCAGGTGAGGGTGGGTTAGGGTGATTCTGTGAGAGCTCCTCTTTCCTGCAGCTGGAGAGTTTGAGCATCTCTAGAACATGCGGTGGGCATATCTTGGAAATGGCCTTCGCCTTTACTCTGTCACTGTGCTGTGATGAGCCCATGAGAAACCTCGGCGTACTCTGCAGAGACTAGCCAGGCATCTGTAATTTCAGTAGCTGGGCTTCCTGGATATGGGGACAGAGTTCATGGAGGAGTGGACTGGCTTGGGGAATGCTGCCCACACTCCTGGATGGGCGCCCTGTACCTCCCCCAGAACTGGTTTCATCTGGAGGGGCCCAGCAGGGCCTGCCATGGGCCAGGATAGTGGGAAGCAGGAAGTACAGCCAGCAACTATTTATTCATTAACTCTCCACAAGGGGGA
The DNA here is from genome assembly GCA_030848825.1 of Tadarida brasiliensis. Taxonomy (NCBI): domain Eukaryota; kingdom Metazoa; phylum Chordata; class Mammalia; order Chiroptera; family Molossidae; genus Tadarida; species Tadarida brasiliensis. The sequence continues at coordinate 60,026,360 of CM061260.1, read as the reverse complement.
GCAGTGCCCGGGTAGCAACAACAGATGATCTGAAAGGCCTTTCTTTTTGGTTCTGCCGTGCATCCCGTAAGTTCTTTTCACAGCAGATTTTCCTTCCTACAAAAGTGGGGCTTATGCTATTAAAATAAGTTGGCATTTTCCCAGCCCACAAGGGGTGGTAAGAGAGCAATCAACTTAGAAATACCCTGGCTGGGAGAAAACCCTTAGTATGACCAACAGACACCGTGTGTATACACGGGCATCCCATGTATGCCCCATGCACACACAGGTCCACATACACTCACAGGTTGTCATGGTTTGGACTCCGGGAGGCAGCTCCCATAGACAGGTGTTTTGTCCGTGTGGTGACATTATCAGACAGCGAGCCCCCTGTCCCCTGATGCCATAACTCCTCCATGAGCAGCATCGGGGCGGTGACTGTCATAAAAGCCTCCGCGGGAATATCTGTCATCCCCTCTGCTAACTTATCCAACCCCAGGCCCACATCTCCCGACAAGACCTTTTAGCCTTCACCAGTTCCCAGGCTTCGGACCCCCTCGGCCCTGGCTGTGGGTTCAGTGCAGGATTGGGACACAGTCCTAAAGCTGGAGAGTTGGGGGAGCATGTGGGACAGCCGTCTGGTCCAGGGGCCAGGAAGGGTCCGAATGCCAGGAGTGCACTGGGGAGGGTGTCTCATCAGACGCTGAGGAGCACCACTGTCCCGAAAGCTGCTGTGGGATCCGGGGCTGTTCTCCCGCCTTTGAGAAGATGCCTTGGCCTTCTTTGCTTATAAGAAGTCATCACAACTAAGCCTGAGATCAACAGGACCAACCAAAATGAAGGCAGTAAACTCTTCCATACCCAGGAGTGGAGGGTCCGACATCAGGAACTTCTCAAAGATAATCTCCCCTGGCGAAATTATCCCTGCCCAGTTTCTCGAGCAGACTAAACACACGTCAAAACAGTGTCTTATCAGCTCTGTTTTCTTCATAGGCCAGCTAGAAACCAACCCCCATCCCGCTGCAGGGGTGGGGAATGTCCGGCCCGCGGGCCATATGAGGCCTACGAAATCAATACCAGCTAACATCACACACCTCACCAGATTAGCCTGACCAAATGTAGCAGGCTAATTTTTAAGTTGATAATTTTGTATGGCCCGCGAATGATGTTATAAATATCCAAATGGCCCTTGGCAGAAAAATGGTTCCCCACCCCTGCCGGTTACAGGGTGCAGAAAAACTGCGTGAATACCCTGAACTGTGGGTTTGTTGGAGATGACCCAGTCAGCTGGGTCGAAGCCTAGGTCCTAAGGAGGATGTACCTCTTCCTAGAGCCTGTGATCGACCCATTCCCAGGAGAATGAATAAATAGTTGCCCCTCTGCACCGTGGCCCAGAGGAGTTTGGGAGAAGGAGCCACTTTGTGTTCAGTTATCAACGGAGTGATTATGTGTTTACCAAGTACAAGCGGTTACATCACTGCAAATCACACAGGGCTGCTCCCTTCCGTGGGATAATTTTAGACAAATCCCTGCTCGAAAGTGCTGAGGCTCTGCTCCGCCAGCCCAGCTGCAATCCTGTTGCTCTACACCCACAGTGGTTCCCCCCACCCCCACCCCTGTTTTTTTTCTCTTCTTCCTGCAGGGATGGAGTGGAGGATGTGGACAGCCAGGGGGATGGGAGCAGCCAGCCAGACACCATCTCCATTGCCTCCAGGACCTCTCAGAACACAGTGGACAGTGACAAGGTAGGACAGCGCCCCAACCTTCCTTCCCCTAAGACTTCCTGTTGGCTTAACTACCCCTGGAGAGTTACCCCCAAAGAGATTTCTCCCACTGGGGAGCCTGACCTCGGGAGCCGGTTGTCTCTTGGTAGGGCTGACGGAGGTACGTCACACATGGCGGTCTTGTCTGGGGACAGAGAGTGGGGCCGTCAGCAGGCCTCTTGTGAGAGAGCTCAGCAGAGGTGGCGAGGGTGAAGAGGGAGAGTCTCTGGATCTCCTCTCCTTCTGAGATGCCCCACCTGGCTGCTTGGGCTACTCTGCCTTCTGCGAGGCTGGAACTAGGGAGCTGAGGCTGGCGTAGTTTTCTGAGACCTTAGTGGCGGTGACTGGCTCATATTTATAATGATTTGAATGGGCTCATCTCAAAGTTAGACCAAGAGCAATGATTTGGGAAATGGCCACGGAGCTGCTGGTTGGTGGGAGCCTCCTACACGAAGGGGCTCCCTCGGGAATGATGCCTTCCTCTGGCCAGACACTGGGGCTCAGTTCCTGAGAGGCGAGGACCAGGAAGTGGTGTGTGAAGCAGCGTGCGGGGATGGGGTTGTCTGGTGAGAAAGCCTGGTCACTTGCTCTCTTACGTTTGGGAGCAAATAAACAGAAGCTAGGAGCTCTCACGGGAAGTGGAGGAAAGGAGACTGTACCCGAGACTGCATTTGTTCAAGCCAGGGAAGGAACTCAGCTGTCGGGATTTGCAGCAGGGACACCGCAAGGCTTTGTCCCTGACCCTGCTCTCACTTGCTTACCTCGGGGTCAGAAGAGTACGGGATCATCTTTTGCTGCACGTTAGTGATTTTATTAAGGAGGGCATGGATTGACAAAGACTGCTTGGCCCTAGCTCAGCTAGACCTAGTATTTTGGCTTAGTCCGTCAGCCTCAGGCAGCAGGCTGTGTCCTGCTTCATTTTAAGTTACAGGTATTTTTTTTAAAAAGATGATCTGCAGTCATTAGGATTTTTCCTAATTTTTGTCTTACTGAGAAAAAACGACTATACCCCCCAAACCGCCTAAGATCACGGTGCCAAATCACACTCTAGACTAGTGTTCAAGGACACTCAAGGTCATTCTAACTCCTGCCTTCAAGCTACTGAGCCATTCTGATTATCAGAGTGGATGGAAAATTGTTTTTTCCCGCTTGTAAAAACATACAAAGAAAACTATTTCTGTACTTTCCTTTCTCCTCTGATCTGTTGTTTAGAAATACAACTTAGAATATCCTATGAATACAGTGTTGCTTTTTAAACAGGCAGTGGGCAACACAAGAACCGCAGCGCTTCCCATGTTCAGACGTGGCCTGTTAGTTTCGGGGTCCAGGGAAGTCAGCCCTCCCCGCTGCCGCTCTGTCTCCCCGCAGCCTGACTTACACAGACCCCTTTGGTAGAGCCATTTGTCCTAGGAAGCCGTGCCCAGCCCTGCCTTCCTTGCCTTCCGGCGAGGTAAGTGCGGCTGAACGAGAGGACCTCTGACAGCAGGCATCTCGCTGTTAATGAGGAATCCTGGTGCCTGCACGTGAGTCTATCCGTCAGGAAACTGAGGCCCAGAAAGACTGCGTGGCTTGCTCAAGAAAATTCTAGTAGTTAGTGGAAACGCAGAAGCTAGAACCCAGATCTCCCCGATTCACTCTCATGTTCCCCCTCACTCTGAAAGTCACAGCGCTGAGCCCCCCCAAGCTAAGGTTAACTCAGCTGACAGGTCTTTCTGCACATTCCCCAAAACCATCGGTCACCTGTTTGTGACAACGCACCCACCGCGTGCCGAGCCCTTGCTGGATCCGTAGAGAGGTGTGGACTGTTTGTTCAATGTGAATCCTTATTTGTGTAACTTCCGTGTTGTGTGTGTCTCTGTAGCCAGGCTGTTAAGCCCTCATGAGGGCATTGGTTACGTCTGTCTGTGGCACGCTGTACCCTGGCACACAGCACACACAGGTGATCAGGAAAGACAGGAGCGAAGTAACAGAGGGGCAGGTCCCTGATCTCAGGGACTCCAGCATTACGAGGTAGCTTAGACAGGAGGTCTGAGAGCAGACAGACATGCAAACATCGTATTTTTAAATATGCTGAAGAAGCCTAGCCGTTTCCTTACCTACAAGCAGAAAGCTTTCGTCATGTGGAGAACCTGGCCTGTTAAGAACATTACCCCCAACTATCTCAGGCCTGGGGAAGCACGGGCAGCAGGTCGGGAGAGGATGGGAGAGCCTGTGTTCCACACCTGAAACCTGGAAAACCCTGGAAAAGTCACACTTTCAGAATAAAATGAGGGCCCGTCTGTGATCACGCACTGTGATGTAGAATGTTCTTACTTTTCTAACACCGAGAAGCGATAACAAGACAGCATGTGTCCTTGACCTTCAGTCCCCTTCATCAGAGAAACCATTATGTTTCAGTTTTCCCCTAACTCTACCAGAAGACCAGGAAGCTGGTCTCCATTGGTTTCCCAGTGGCTAGGTAAACAGACCTCGAAGAAGAGAAAGATAACAAAGTGGATTGATTCGGGGAAACAGAACCATATTCAACAGAGGGCAAATGAGGGTGGGGGGGCAGACAGCTTACAGGGACCAGGGTCATTTTAACAGTGGCTTTCTAGAAAGGCCCAGCCTTCCTCTTCTGATCCAGAGGCGCTGCTGGCCTGGGTGGAGGAGGAAAACGTAACCGGTCAAGGGCCATGACTGACCAGTCTGAGCGGCCCCTTTCTGATCGCCCTGCGAGTATTCCGTGTGCTGCGGTGGGGAGGAAGGGGTTTGGACACTCCCGGGTTCAGATCCAGCTCCGGCACTTATATCTGTCATGTTGCATGAATTCTGCGCCTTGACTTCCCTACCTGCAAAGCAAAGAGTGTCCCCCTCTCCCTGAGGCCTTGGGAAGATTAAGTAAAATACACTGACTTGGCACCTGTTAGACGTTCAGTAAAGGTTAATTTCCCACCCTTGTTACAGGGACAACAGAAGTTTGCGTACCATGAATCAGAGTGCCCGATTATTTAGCAGACTGCGAGGGTCTTTGAAAGTTCTTGAGTAGAGTCCTGCCCTCTGGGTTCACCCTCCATTAACTAGTTGCCAGCGGGCTCTTTTGCATGTGAGACCTAAAAGATGTTGCTTCAATTTACCTGTCTACGCACAGAATAGCCTCTGTTTGCTGGCCCTTAGTCTAAGGCGTAGATATTTGTGCTTAGCATTGGCTCATGGGTTATTTTATGATTTAATGGTTTATAATCCATTACTGTCAGGTATTCATTTTAATCCTCAAATTGCACCACCTTTGGCCAATGGTGACCTGTAAGGCTTTATATATGTGGGGACAGTTGTCTTTTAATCTTCTCTGTTTAGGTTGGAAGCCCTCAGTTTCTCCAGCTGTTCCTTGTACTAATATATTCTCAGACGCTTCCATGCCCTAGTGGCCTTCCTCTGATCGGCTCCAGTATGTAATGATCTCTGTAAAACGGGGCACCCAGAAGGGTACGTAATGCTGCAGGTGTGATCTGACTAAAGCGAACTCAGCTCCTCGGTCTAGGGCTGCTCTGCCTGGCGTCCCTAAGCTGGCACACCGTGTCCAGGAAGGTGTGCACTGTTGCTCATAAAATCTCCACACCTGTTTCTGTGGACTGCCCTTGGTTGGACAGGTGACTTAGCAAGCTGAGTGTTAGACTGCTTTATATCTATTAGACTTCTCTCATTTGATTACATCCCAGTATTCCAGCATGTTTGGAGTATAAATTATGTTGTCCAGTATATCAGTTACATTCCCCAGCATTAGTGGGTAAACATACCTTCCATGGCTTTATCCAAATTCTTGCTAAAAAGACAAGATTGAGGACAGAAGACCAGTGCCCGGCCCCTCCCTCACTTCTCACCTGGGATTTAGCACTTGGAACCCTCCTTCTTTCTGAAAAGGAAACTCCCCCACTTTTCTCTGTAGCAGGAGAGCTGGGATTGCTCACTGAAGTTATAATCCTCCCTTGACGAGGGGTCAGTCTAATATTCTTAATTTTGCATTAAACACTGATGAAGCCAACATGGGGCCTCAGTAAATACCAGTAATAACTTCCCCCAAAGTCGCTTTTATTCAGTCCTCGTGGGGGTCTGTGTAATTAGTTCTCCCTACACCTGTCCCGTGCAGAAGTGCTGTTCCCCTGAAGGCAGACGGTGCGCTTACGCTGTGCCATAGTGGTCTGAGCCCTTCCTGCTCTGCCCAAAAGTGTGCTCTGGCTGCCCTAGGCATTCCCCGCTAAAGAGTCTTTTGTCTATAGGTTTGTTATGAAGTGATGGGGCTTTGCATCCACGCTTCAAATAAATCCAAAATTATAGGAGCCTAGTCAAGCAAGGCCGAGTAATGAAGAAGTATCTTGCTGTTTAACGTGCTGGATGGCTGTGAATAATTTCCAGCTGATGGTTCAGAAGCGGCCGTCTGCACTGACGGTCCCTGTGCGTGTATTTACCGATTAGTCTAGGCATGCTGGAGACGCTCAGTAAATGCTTATTGCATTGCACATTACAAGCGCATCCTAGTGGGGGATATTCTTCATCCAAAAATCACTATGAACTGCTTGACATGTCCAGGCTGGCTGAAAACAGGGAAATTGAAGTGAAAATATCTCGAAGGTGCGATTCTTTCTCTGCAAAAATTGTGTGTGTGTGAGAGAGAGCACTGCAGGAACATGATTATGATTTGAAGGAGAAATTTCAGCAACAAGCTAACATGATCTAAGATGCAGGACGGGCTGATAACGGCACTGAGCTGAAGGGGACAGCTGGAGAACCTGGAGGTTTCAAGATCTAACTCTGATTTTTTTAAAACTCTGGACTATCAAAGTAATGGAGTGGGTCATGACTGAAATTTTGTTTTACTAAGTGGGTGGAAAGGCTCTGTCTAGAGATGATGAGTGAAGGGAAAGTCCAAGAGGCCTACGGCGTTACCCACTGCATAACACAATGGGCCTACGAGGGCTGAGGCAGCCTGGCTGCTGGAGCCTCCCGGGGACAGACTTTCGTGGAGCCTCACCTGGTTTATCAGAACCTGGTAATCCTGAAACCTGCGCTCTGGAGCATGTGGTGAGCCACCAGGTGCCAGGGCGTAGTCAGAGAGGGTGGAGCTTCTGCACTGGTGCACTGGGGAGGGCCCTGGCCTTTCACTGGCCTATTCCAGCTCTCTGCTCACTCGCTGTGTACACGTCCCACGTACTCCATAGCAGGTGCAGTGCTCGTGCTGGGAGTACAGCAATGGACAAAACAAGGCCAGCCCATCCTCTAGATTCCTTTCTTGTAGGGAGGAAAGATAAACAACCAGAAATAGAAAGATGGCTTCTCTAGTCTTCGGCTAAGAGCATCCGAGATATAAGATTACTCAGTTTTTCTTCTAGGAAAACATGGGCTGATACTACAATTGGAAGAACTTGAATTTGATGTAAGAAATTATTTTCCCTTTAGGGACTATTGCTGATCAGAGAACAGATGACTCAGGGGGAAAAGGACTCTTTTCATTTAAATGGGCTTATAAATTTGGGGGAACACCCCCAAAGAACAGGGCTGGTACTTGGGAGAGTAAGGGAAGGGAAGGAGAGACTCCTGGGTCTGATTGCCTGGGTGCAGAGTCTGAGACTGAGATTCCTGTTCGTGTAATTTAGGGAGTGCTCTCAGGCAAAGGAGCGGGGAAACAGGGTCCAGTAGGGGAGAGAAGGCAAACAAGCACGTGGTTTCAGCTGGAGTCTGGCTCAGTCTGACCCCTCCCGGAGCTCCGGAGCATGAATTGCACCCAGAGTTTGCTCCACATTGAGACAAGGGGCCAGTCTTTTGTGTCAACTGTGAGCTGCTAGTAGCCACCATGCACAAGAGCTGGGGCGCAGGTGTCCTGGTGGGAAAGGGGACCTGGGCGGGATGCAAGCCGTCTACTATAGGAAGGCCAGGGGAATGTGGTAGGAGCGGGGAGCATTTTGAGATCAGGCATGGATTCAGTCCCCGATTGTTTACCTTGAATGCATCATTTAACCATTTTGTGCCTCAGTTTCCTCATCTGTGCTGTGAGGGTAATGATTTCTGCTTCCCAGAATTGTGAAGGACCAGCCGAGATCCTGTATCAAAAAGGGTCTGAAGCAGAGGAGACCTGAGGTAGGTCACTGTCCAGGTGACTGCAGGGCACTCCCATGCCAGAGAATGGACAGCATGCTGCCTGGAGTTGTAAGGACCCACAGCTCACTGGGTTTTGCCACTGAAGGGAAAACCAAACATGTAGAAATGGGGAGACTCAGCAGTGTCGGGGCTAATAAGAAGCCTCTGAGTTCACACTAGAATCTTCACTTGACAGATTCTTAAAAACCATCCAGATGGTCCACCCAAGGTTGTGACTCCAGTTATTGTGACAATGTGTCACACTTAGCTGGGGTGCCTGAGCAGGTGGCCCACCCATTCTTAAAAGCTAAAGAAAATGTGCTGTGTCTGCCAGAGACCTTCCTCAGCGCCGTTCTTCTGCCCTTGGTCTCAGTGGGCTAAGGGCCCATCAACTATTTCTGTATAGGGACAGATCTATGCTACCTCCCGTCTAGTAACCAAACACTTTCTGACTCTTAAATAAATTCCCAGAAAGAGTATATAATTGTACTTCCTGTTCCCAGGGCTTGGAGCAGATGCATCTGAAATCTGAACGTGGACTTCGTAAACTCGTGTAATCTTGTGTCTCAGTTGCACCCCCTGCCGGCCGGTGCAGTGGGCCAGAAATGCTGTATCGATCTTAGATAGAGGCATTCTGATTTTTCTCAGTGATTTCTGATTCTGGTAGTCACTCCAAAGTAGGAAAATACCATCTTTGCCCAGCCTGTGTGGCTCAATGGTTGAGCGTCGACCCATGCACCAAGAGGTCACCGGTTTGATTCCCGGTCAGGGCACATGCCCAGGTTGTGGGCCCGATCCCCAGTGGGGGGCATGCAGGAGGCGGCCAATCAATGTTCTCTCTCATTGATGTTTCTATCTCTCTCCCTCTCCCGTCCTCTCTCTCTCTCTCTCTCTCTCTCTCTCTCTCTCTCTCTCTCTCTCTCTAATATCAATAGAAAAAAAAAATTAAAAATACCATCTTCACTTCACAGTTTTAAGCCCAAACTGGGAATTTTTTTCCAGTTTTCTGAACAATCCATGTCGGGGACTAGATTTGAAAATAGCTGTTTTTCCCAGTGTAGTTCCTTTTTACTTTAATCTGTGGTGGCAGTGGCTGGAGGCGGGGAGGTGGCGGCAGTGGGCAAGAAAAGACCCGGGATCCCTGGTCCTCGGGACGCCAGAGGCTCCCTGTGTGTGCTGCTCGGTCACGTCCCCAGGAGCACAGCTCCTTCTCTCCTGAGTGACCTGCTGCCCAGAACACGTGCTGGCGTCTCAGAACAGAGTGATACCGTGTGAGGAGCCGAGGTCCCAGGCGGCTCAAATGGCCGGCTTCCAGAAGCTGCACGCCACCAAAGGGTGTGCAGGACCCTTCACTGAAAACACAGTTGTTCGTAGGGAAAACAGTACGGTACAGGAATAAACTCTGTGGTTTGCATACTCACAACTGTAACCCTACTTTTGCCTCACCCTGAATATCCTGGGACCTCCGGGCGGAGTCTCCCAGGACTGCACTGCTTTACTTAGTGTTTTGATTTATACTCCCTATCTTGAATACCTCCCTTGAGAGACCCACCTTTAAAGTTGCCAATCATCTGAAAAAGCCATTAAGTTTCATAAAATAAAGTAGCCAGTGAGTGGCCTGCTGCACACGGCAGAAGGAGGAAGACCTCAGATTGCTCTCGGGATGCCCAGGGCACTGGTGCGTTCGCACAGAATCTGTTTCCTGTGGCAGCCTTGCACAAGCATCTGTTGCAGAAATGGGGAGACTGCGAAAGGTGATTCTCCAGTAGATCGCAGCTATGAGTGATAGCTGCCGGTGGCCGGAGGCCAGATTTGACAGGCGCGTTGGGAATGTGGGAACATAGAAGCTTTGGGAAGAAAAGAACCCAAAAGATCATCCAGCCCTCTGTCCTCTTCCCATTTAAAATAAACAGATACTGCCCAGAGTCACGAAATCAGTTAGTGGCATAACACTTTTGAGGTAAGCCTGATAGTTCAGCTTCTGGGTCCTTGTAGCAAAAAGTGAACACTGTTGTGACCCCCTCCTCCAACCACCCCGCACCACCCTGTCCTGGCCCTGGCAAATCATAGTGACCCAAAGTAAATAACAGAGTCGTTCTGTAGCCCGTCCAGGGTCTCTAGGGCTGGCGTGTGGCAGAAGGGAAAGATAATTCCTCAAGTACTAGTGCCTGTCACAGACTTTCATGCCAAGCACTTGTGACTCACATAGTGGCCTCGGTGGGGGTGCGATTCTGCCCTAGACAGAGTCTTCAGGCCTCCCAAGGCAAAGCCTGGTTGGGCTGAGCGCTTGGCAGCGAGCACTGGCATGTGGCAGGGCTGCTCTCTGCCTCCGAACCGCTGCGCGCAGAAGTCTCCAGAACCCGCGCAGCCCTGCCTCAGCCCAGCACACACTTTAATTCTATTGTTTAAAATTTTGGTGGATGCAGAAAACAAATCTCAGGGGGAACCAAGATGTCCAAGTGGATTAGCTGGCGACAGTCCAAGGCAAACAAGACCCAAGTGAGTAGCACACCTTGGGCTGGACGTGCTCTGCAGGGAGAAGGGCGTGAGGAGGGGAGCGGGCGGGACGGCAGGGCAGGGCGGGCTCCGAGATGCGGGCAGGCAGACGCGGCAGCTCCAGGGCAAGGATCTTACTGGAGTCTTCTGCTCAGACCTCTTGGCACACCACTTCCCCGGCTTCCCTTCCATGTCAGCTAAAGAGAAGAAGTTCTTTTGGTGTAGGACAGAAGGACTGAATCCCTTATTAAGGCTAATGGCAGGGGGGACAGGCTGTGGAAAATATTGTTCTTAAAACGTCGTGCTCCTGGATGACTAGAAGTGACACCAGGAATGTGGTAAGCAATCCGGGGGTATGAAAATGAACTCTTTTAGAAACTTCAGGCAGAAATAAGTATCGCTAGAAGTGAATGTCTGGAACCAAAGCAGTGAGACTGGAAATGGGGCCGGTGAGGTGGCTCTGAGGGGTGGATCTGCGCAGACAGCAGCAGCTGCCCCGTGCGGGCTGCGCTGCAAACACGGCGTGCGTTATCCGTGGCCACCTTATAGGACACTCGGGGAAGCCCGTGGGATAGACAAGTGGGTAAATATTAGCCTGCTCCTCGATCGTATGCCTGCTTGGGTTTCAGCTTGGCAGCTGAATGTCACTTCCTCCCTGCTGATGGCTACTGTCCACCTGCGGGCCATAACCAGGTACCGCAGTAGGTGCATGATAGGGATGGTGGGTCTAAGAATCTGTGTCATTGGGTGAGATGATGTGAGCTTCTTGCCAGAAAGCAGGGCCATGTCAAGAGAAGCAAGCGGAATGGTCTCTGTGGTGGCCTCCCACTAGGAGCAACAGTGAGGATGTGACTTCGGCTCAGGGCCTCTCCCGGGGCCACTACGTAGCAGGTGTCCTCAGGGTGCCCTGATAGCCCTTTCTGTTATGAGAGAACTGTTAGAAGATGAAGAACTGTGCAGACCGGGCCCACTGCAGGTGTCCACTGCCTAGGTCACCATCGCCAGCACTCATCAGTGGTAGCATCTTCTCGCAACAGGTGTCATGTGGATCCGGCCCTGGTTGTGTCGGGGCGGCCACGTCCTTGTATCCGAGCTGTAGTCAGTGTTCAGCCTCCTCATAGGTTAGGGCTTAAAGTTAAATCTTCCAAGTTCAGAGTGTTCATGTACTGTCCTTTTTAATGCTCTGATTGATTCTGCTTGAAATTGCCCATTGCTGAGAGATGCTCCAGTGATTAGCAGTTCGGGAGAGCTCCTCCTCGTCCGCATGGCCCCCCTTGATGCTGGCTGTAGAAGGCTTAGCGAATGCTCCTGTGTCCGTCGCTGGCTGCCCTGTACCTGCTGCAGGGGCTTTTGCTCCTCTCTGAACTTTGTGATGTACTAAAGAAACAGAACAGGCTCTGTATTTTACTATGTCCATGTCCTGTCTCCTGCCAGCTGGTGGCCTTTCAGCTGCAGGAGGGGGTGGGAAATGTTTGACTCACTGTCTGCTGCTTCTCACTCACACATGGACAACAGACGGACTTAGCACTAAAGGAGACTGAAAATTCATTCTCTTTTCTTTTCCTTGGGAACTTGATGTATGCTACCTTTTTATCACATTAATTCATCAACGATTTGTTGAGCTCCTGCCATGTGAGGGGCACTGTTCCAGACACAGGCTGTGAACACGGCCGACAAAGCAGCCTGGTGGCCTGCCTGGACCTTTCTCTGTTGTGCCGATTTTAGTCCAAAGATGCTCATTTTTAAGGCATTTGAAATGCACTAGAACTTGCTTCGTTTTATTTTTACCTTTACCTCCATATATGCTTCTGCAACTGACTCCACTGCAGCTTTTAATTAAAGAGAACTCAGCAGTTCTTTTTAAAAGATCATTTCGGAGTTCTTGAAGGTAGTTCCCGCATTTTGAATTCCCTGATTCATAACCATTTCAAACCAGGGTGCTAGAACCCCACCCCCACCATCGGTTTGCCGTAGTTTCAGTTAGCAGATTCCTGATTAGGAAGGTTACTTTGTGTTGGGTAGACAAGAAAAGATCAGGAAGTAATCACATAACCCCCAAATATTATTAAATTTCTCCTATCTCATAAAACAGGAATGTCAGAGAAAAATTGTTCTTAAAAAAAAAAAGGAAAATCACCCTGGCCAGTTTGGCTCAGCGGTAGAGCGTCAGCCCGTGGACCAATGAGTTGCAGGTTCAGTTCCGGTCAAGGGCATGTACCTCGGTTGTGGTTCGTCCCAGGCCCTGGTCGGGTCATGTGGGAGGCAACCAGTCAGTGTGTCCCTCTCACGTCGATGTTTCTCTCTCTCTCTCCCTTTCTCTCTCTCTCTCTCCTTCCCTCCCACTCTATCTGAAGATAAATAAAAAAATATACTCAAGTGAGGATTAAAAAAAAAAAGTAAAATTGTTCTATGTTTAAAAAAAAAAAAAAAAGGACGTGAGGGGATGAAGAGTGGAGATAGTTTTGTTAAAGGCATCTGTCAAACTGTGGAATCTGAAATCCGTCATGCAGCAATCTCACCTCCCAGCTCACGTCACCTCACAACCTCCCCAAACAAGAATGGTCACAATGTTTACACTTTTATACACACAGACTGTTAAGAACCTTTCTTGCATTCATGAAAAATTTCTCAAAAAATCCCTAAAGAAAAATTTTAGGGTATGTTCTCTAACATTTAAATTTAAAATGATACTTCTAACAGGGGCATATAAAGTCCAAACCACTAAATTGGTGTGTTATTCAGAGGGCCAACAAGTAGGCACTACCATTAACACATGACCAAGCAGAAAAACCTGTTACTGGAGAAGGATGAAATTAGTCAGAGGCAAAATAGAAAAGTATTTCAAATATATTGACCAATGAATGAATTCTTTTATTCAACAGAATTTGATTGAGTGTCTGCTGGTGACCAGACTCCATGGAGATTCAGGATATATAAGAACAATGTCTGTTCTAGTGCCGCAGTCCTCTGACTTATTACCCAAAATGTCTCATATGTGATACCAAATAGAGTGACTATATACGTTACATGTACTTATGAAAGGATCAGTTGACAGCACTTCCTTTATGCTGGTTGCTGTGCTGGGCATCTGAGAAATTACAAAGCTGAATGTGCCAGATGAGACACATACTTACCGCACAATATGCTACATTTTGTAACAGAAGGATACCCACTTTGAACAGCAAATTTAGCCTGGGAACCAGGGGAGACTGTTACACCAGAAGTGAAATTTGATCTTGGCCTTGAACTTCATCTTCCTTTCTATTTCTCCTCTTTTGTATCACTTATGATCCCCAAATAAGTATTATAATCACGGACAGTACGTAAAAGAGCAGTGCTACTGATACATCTGTATCAAAAGCAGTATTTCATTATGATGTAGAATTGTACTTTTTTTTTATGGACTCTTAGCTCTGATGGGAACTATTCAAAAATTCCCTTAGAATCTTTACCAGAACCTTCTTTTACTTCCTTATAATCATCTAATGCTTAAACAAGTAGTAGCATACAATAAGTGCTGTTTTACTCTTTTTCCCATGTAACAAATTACATAACGGGATATGTAGAGCTGCTTCATTCTTTTTGATGGCTGCATGATATTCCATTACTTATGGTACCATAATTAATTTTACTAGTCCACAATTGAATGGTATATGGGATATTTCCAATCTTCTACCATTACAAATAAGGCTATAATCTTGTACAGGTATAGTTTCTCACACTTGTGAGTTGTGAGTATATTAATAGGATAGCTTCCTATAAGTAGAATTACTGCATCAAAGGGAATATGCACATTAAATTTTATTTACATTATCAAATCACCCTCCACATGTTAGAGCAATTTATACTCCCTCCAGCTATGTATGAGTGCCTGTTTCCCACAGTCTTGCAATCCAGTGTATCATTAATATTTTTTATCTTTTCCAATCTGATATCAGATTCTTTAAAAATAATCCTCATTCATTATTGCTCTTGTATGTTTTGTTTAACTGATAATATTCAACTATATCATTTTCTATTATTTTTATTAAATGTGCAGTATTTAATCTATATTATTACCTACTAAGTTATGGGCTTGTCTGGTTAACTGTTGTTTATATTCTTAGTCCCATGAATAAAATACATTCCCGATTATAAACATCTGGTTTTCATTAAAGTTTTAAAATTTTAATGTAAAAATATATGTTGAAAATGCATAAAAACTGCTAAACAAGTCAATGAATCATTATAAAGTGAACATACATGTAATAATCATGCAGGTCACAAAAGCAGGACTTTGCCAGCTTTTCTGAAGCACCTGTGTGCCCCTCCCTGGTCACAACCGGTCCTTCTCCCCTAGTGGCAACTATTCTCCTGACATTCGTAATTATAACATCCTTACTTTTCTTTATAACTTTATGTCCTATGTATGTGTTCCTAAAATAATAGAGTTTCACTGTAGCTGTTTTTTAATTTTATATGACTAGAATCATACTGTATGTTTTTGTGTGTATGTGTCTTGTTTCTGTCAATCAACACTTATTTTTATGGAATTCATCCATACTGATGTGTAGAGCTTTCCATTCCTTTTCATTGTTGTATAGTATTCCATTGTAGGAATATACAACAACTAATTTATGCATTCTGTACATGGGATGTTTGGGGCTGCTGTGAATTTTCCTGTGTATGTATATCTTTGTGAGGATGTACTCGAGTGTACAGCCAGGAGTGAAATTGTTAGGTGAAAAAAAAAATTGCTAGGTGATAGGGTATGTTTAATATATATCTGCAGCTTTACTAGATGATGTAAATTATTTTTTTAATGCTGGTACCGAATTTACACCCCTACCAATACATGTGAAGTTTTCTGTTGCTCTATATCTTTGCTTCTACTTTGCTTCTAGTTTGATGTCTGACATCAAACTTTTTGCAGGTCTGGTGGGTATGTGGTATTTCCTGCTTATGATTTCAACTTTCATTTCCCTAATTACTAATGAAGTTAGACTCCTTTTCAAATCCTTATTGGGCCTCAGGATTTTCTCTTTTATGATGTTCCTGTTCACACCTTTTGCCCCGTACCTAGTGAGCTGTTTTATTCTTAAGCGTTTTCAGGAGTTCTTCATGTATTCTAGATATTAGTCCTTTGTTGGCTGTACATGTTGTCAGTATCTGCTGTCACTCTGTGACTAGTCTTCTTACTTTATTTTGTCTTGATAAACATATCACTTGACATTTTAAAGACAATACATTTGTTAGTGAGAGGCTCCTATGATGTGACATATGAGACATTTCTTATATTTAGTATTTTAGAACACAATTCACTGTTTATTTCTGCACAGAAGAGTGTACCAGCATGGAGACTTGCTATGTAATGCAGGCCCTGTCGATCCCTCAGTACACCTCTGCTCTACCGAAACAGTAGGAACTAGCTGACCTTTGGAAATGTATCTGTCTGTTGTGTTTTACTGTATACGTTATGTAACAGGTGATATAGCTAAAGCAATGGAATGTGTTGGGGGAGGGAGGGATGATATATACAGTGGAACCTCGGTTCTCGAACTTAATTCATTCCGAAGGCTGTTCGAGAAGCAATTTGTTCGAAAATTGAATCATTTTTTCCCATTAGAAATAACGTAAATTGAGTTAATTCCTTTCAGACCCCCAAATGATGCCCTGTTTTAACCCTTCTTATATACAGTACATGTCTAACGTACTGTTTAATCTATAAACAAACACTTCTTTTCTTAAATATATCGAACCACCCCCTACTGGCCTTCAATGAGTCACTCTCAGCACCGGGTCCAGGGTGTCTTTCAGGGGTCAGCATGTGGCATCTTCGCTTTTTCACACATCACTGCCTCCGAAATGCTGTCACAGGCTAACTGGCTAACTGCTTTTCTCCATCCAAATCAACAACAGTTTTTCTGCCTCTTCAATTGCCTGTGACAATTATTTCTTTCACACCCTTAGCGACATTAGCACTCTTTTTTTTAAAATTAATTTATTTTTGTTACAGATGTTTCTCCTTTTTTCCCCATTGACACCCTCCTCCCCATCCCCCACCCCGTCCCCAGCTTTGTTGTCCATGTCCATCGGTTATGTGTACATGCATATGAGTTCTGTGGTTTATGTCTCCCCCTCCCCCACCCCCTCTTCTGAGGCTTGTCAGTCTGTACCCTACATCCACATCTCTGGGTCTACCCTGTTCCTCAGACTGTTATGTTCATTATATTACACAAATGAGTGAGATCATGTGATATTTGTCTTTCTCTGCTTGGCTTGTTTCACAATGGAGTACTATGCAGCTATACGAAAGAAAGATATCTTATCCTTTGAGACGACATGGAGGGACCTGGAGAGTATTATCCTAAGCGAAACATTAGCACTCTTAATGGCCACTTTATGTTTTAAAATTGTGCTAATCATCCATTTCACTAGCAACGAAAACAAAAACATTCACAGCACAATGTCCTGAGATGTTAACAAGGCAAGCGTTAGGGGTAAACTGACTCGTACTGGCACATTCTCCCCTTCGTTTGTGGTCTGAGAGACTTTTTGTCATGCTGGTGTCAGGTGGAGAACCAAAGTCAACCGAGATCTTTTTTTCTGTGAACAACTTGTTTGAGAACCAAATTATTGGAGATGGGAGATGTTTGAGAACCAAGGTTTGACTCCACACTGGATTTGGAACTGGGCTGTCTGACAAACAGATTCAAGGCCTAAGAAGACAGGGACTGACTCCACAGACTGACACTGCCCTCCTTTGGCATTGATTGAGCGTCTGTATAATCCACTCTACTCGGCCACTGTCCTGTTACACGTGACCCGTGAAAGAAGCCTCCTACACCCTGGCCCGTTTTGCTCAGCGGTTAGAGCATTGGCCTGCAGACTAGAGAGTCATAGGTTCGATTCCAGCCAAGAGCACGTACTTCGATTGCGGTTCGTCCCCAGCCCTGGTCGGGGTTGTGTGGGAGGCAGCCAGTCGATGTGTCTCTCTTGCATCAATATCTCTCTCTCTCTCTGTCTCTCTTCCTCCCTCCCTCCCTCCCATTCTATCTGAAGATAAATGGAAGAATATCCTGGGGTGAGGATTAAAAAAAAAAAAAGAAGAAAGAAGCCTCCTAACTGGTCCCCAGACAGTCACCCTTGCCCCCCTCTCTAATCTCCCCAGCTCTGCAGCCGTGATCTTTGTGAACTGCAAGCTCTCCCCATTGTGGCGTCAAGCCCTTCAGCAGCACCCCTTGGCTCTTAGGACAAATACTGAAGTCCTCAACCTGACTTCTGAGGGCTGCATGGTTTTGGCCTTGGCCCACCACTCCCGCCTCGCTGAGGCCACTCTTCCTTGTGTTTCCTGCCTGACAAGCCCCTGGCCTTGCTCGAATGTATCCGTTTCTTCCTAGCCCACGGCCCTTGCAAAGAGACTTTGTTTCCTCTGCCTGGAGAATGATTTCTCCTCCCCTGCCACAGTCCACCCCGTTGCTCCCTCCTCTTCTGATCTTAGCCTGTCCTGTCACTCTGACGAAGTCTCCTCCCCTAGTCATAGCTCTCACGACACTCGGTACTGTTATTTCTTGGTACCATCAATACAAGCATTTGCGTGGTTCTGTGGCGGCCTCCTCCACCGGAGCTGAGGTCTGTGAGGGCAGAGACATGTCTGCTTTGTGCCCCTCTGCGTCACCGAAGCTAAGTGAGTGCTGATGCAGAGGAGGTACTTGGTAAGCATTTGTTAAATGAATACATGAGGAACACACAGACACAGCATTGTGGGTGAGAGAGAGCTCTGGAAATTGAGACTGAGTATAACTAAGAAAGTCAAACTTCTAGTTTGATAAGTTCAGAGACGTCTCAGCATTTGGCTCTACGAAGCGGGTAGGATTTGTCCAGGCAGCACTGGTGTCGGGAGGAAGGGTAGGGAGAAAGGAAAAGATGGGACAGTTCGGAGCGTGCAGAGTAGATACGCCTGGTTGAAGGTCAGGCTTTGTGAGGTGAGCTGTGGGAAATAAAACTGGGCTGATGGGTTGGGTCAGACCATGGCAGACCCTGGACACCATTTCAAGGAATTTAGACTTTACTGATTAGCACCCAAGAAACACTGAGGGTTTTTTTTAGCATGGTGGTGACAGAATTACTTTTATTTTCATCTGGATGAATCACTGTCCTTTTATTCTCTCATTCCTTCTCTAGACTCAGAGAGAGTCTAAGTTTAACCTTAGAGTACTGTCCATAGTACTGGGAATCTCGTCCTTTCTACCCACCTCCAGTACCAATGCATGGCCCCTTCTCTTTCCCGTTGTCCCACGACGTCCTCCCCTCTGCCATCTGCCACATCCGTTACTTCACACTCCCGGGAGACCTGCACTCGGATGTCTGCCCCCGCTCTTCTTCCTCGAGATCCCTCCGACCTTCACCAAGTGCCGCTTTCGTTCTGACGTCCATGACAGAATTCCAAGAGTGTATCCCTGAGCTGACTTCCCTCCTGGTGGCGGTTTCACGTTGACTCGTTGACTCACCACGTGTTTTGAGTGTTATTTGCCAGGCACTGTTCCAGGATGGAGAGGCAGCAGGGAAATAAATCAGGCCAGTCCCTACCCTTAGGAACGCTCAGTTCTGCTGAGGAACCAGAAAACCAACCAGCAGATATCGGGCCCGCTGACGCCATCGTGGGCGCTGTTACGGCTGGGTGCCGTCACGGTCAGCCGTCACCTGTGTGTCTCCAATGCGACATTTGGCTTTTCCTCATTCTCAGCACCAGAAGATGATTTCCTTGTTCTCTCAAACCAGTATCGTGGTTTGATTTCCCTTTTTTGGGCAGAACAACATGACGTTCCCAGATACGCAGGTTCCATCGGTGGGTTCGTTTTTGCTTATTCCCGGGTAGCCGGTCTCTTGCCGAGTCCTGAGAATGACTCCTTCAGAATTTCTGTCGCCCGCCCCAGGCAGGCCGTGATCACCCTTTGTTCAGATCCTTTCGGGGGCCTCCTAAATGCCTCCCTGCTTTCTGGGGGTTTGCCCTGCGTTTTATCTTTTCTTCTGACCCCAGATTCGTCTTCCTAAAACCTTTCTCTCAACATCTCCCTTGTCTGTTAAAAGCCTTCAGTAGCACAATTACGTAGGATAAATACAGGCCCATTTCCACACACATTTACATGGTTTTCCCTCCTACACATGATCCTTAAAGACCTTGATCCGTTACAAACACTGTAATGTGCCTACATTAGATCGAACCATAGGAAACATTTTTGGGTACCCATAATGGTCGAATAGTGGCAATTTATGTTTCAACCTAATTGCACGTGTCCAAATCGTTGGTTGCCTGTATGTCTCTCTCCCATGCTACATGTGAGTTCCTTGACGATCAGGTCTTGGTCTTAATGATGTTATGTCTTTCCTGCCTGTGTCAGCATCTGGCACGTGGGAACTACTGGGAACTGAATGCTCCCGCCCACGTCGTGCTTGCTCCGGCTGCTTCCATCTGCTGTGATGCCCGCTGACTGTGATCACATCAGGCCCCCCTCCACTGCCAGCCTGACTCACGTCCCTTCGCTGAAATGCTCAGTCTTTCTCCACATCAACCTCCCTCCACTCTGAGCTACCAAGATTGCGCCACCCCAGATCAAATACATTTGACCCATAAACAACAAGAGAGTTGGGGTGCTGACACCTTGCACAATAGAAAATCCGTGTATAACTTTGAACTCGCCCAAAACTTAATTACTTGTAGCCTACTGTTGACTAGAAGCCTTACCAATAACATAGTCGATTAACACATATTTTGTATGTTATATGTGTTATATACTGTATTCTTACACTCAAGTATGCCAGGGAAAAGGAAATGTTATTAAGAAAATTATAAGGAGACCTGGCCGGTGTGGCTCAGCGGTTAGAGCGTCGGCCTGCGGACCAGAGAGAGACCCGGGTTCGGTTCCCGTTAAGGGCATGTACCTCGGTTGCAGTTTGTCCCCAGCCCTGGTTGGGGTCGTGTGGGTGGCAACCACTCAATGTGTCTCTCTCACATCGATGTTTCTCTCTCTCTCTTCCTTCCTCTCTCCCTCCCGCTCTATCTGAAGATAAATGCAAAAAATGTCCTCGGGTGAGGATAAAAAAAAAAAATCATAAGGAGCCCAGCTGGTGTGGCTCAGTGGTTGAGTGTCGATCTATGTACCAAGAGGTTGCTGGTTCGATTCCCGGTCAGGGCACATGCCCGGGTTGCAGGCTTGATCCCCAGTAGGGGGCATGCAGGAGGCAGCCGATCGATATTCATGCTACTCTCTCTCATCAATGTTTCTATCTCTCTCTCCCTCTCCCTTTCTCTCTCTATATATACTATACAAAGTCTGTTCCTAGGAGCTTTAAGAGGAGAAACAGGTCTCCCAAACCACAGTAACATGCTGTGTGACCTAGAGCCTCCCAGTACACGGGCCCCTTCCCCTGGTTCAGCCCCTCCTCTGGGTGTTTGTGTCTGCAAACCTGTCCTCTAACATGAGTTTTCTGGTAGATTTGTGTGGTTATCTTTACTAAAATATAACGACGTTTCAAATTATAATTACCTTTGTCTACCAACCCATACTGCATCACTGTGTCCCCAAACTATTTCTCTGTCCTGATAGCTACATTTTGACCTCAGGAGGAGTGTTGCTGGAACGCATCTTCGTTATCAGAGTGACTTCCTGAGTCCCTTCCCTCAGCACTTCGGAGACACATCTCCTTCAGTTGGCTCTGTCCATGACTTAGTTTCTGTCTCAGCAGCTGAATTGCGAGGTCCATGACAACGAGGCTCACCTGTGATTCGTTGTGTTGTCTCAGGGCACTGAGATAGATGTTCACAGGAAGTGCTCAGGAAATACTTGTCTGAATGATATGTGCTGTGTGTACTTCTGTCTGTGTATATTTATGGATTTGTGTGTGTCTCTACATGTATTTCCCATACACGCTCTAAGAACTAGTCATCTACATGGTCCGGGAGGGAGGGGTGTCTTCGATATTTGCCCTGGCCGTCAGGCCCATGACAGAGTAAACCACTAAGTCAGGTGCTCCAAAAGCCTGGGGCTGTGACCTGCTCGGGGGAAGGGCCTGCCTGAGCTGCCACCTGCAGTGACTTTCTTTCCCACCTGCTGGGGGTCCTTTTCCCTCTAACTATTGATGACTAATTTTTCTGTTAAACATAAAAAAGAAACGTGTATGTATATGTGTGTGTATGTGTTTGTGCTTATATATGTATACAGGGTGGAACAAAAGTAGGTTTTCAGTTGTTCATAAGGAAAACAGTACAATAATTAATAAATGATAATACAAGAATAAACTGTTTTGTGTACTCACAACTGTAAACCTACTTTTGCCCCACCCTGTATATATGTGTGTGTGTGTGTGTGTGTATATGTATGTGTGTGTGTGTGTATATGTGTGTGTGTGTGTATGTGTGTGTGTGTATATATATATATGAAAGCATGTATATATATATATGAAGGAAATACACCAAAATATAAATAGTGGTTATTTCTGGATGGTGGCTTTTTCCAGATTCTTTCAGATAAGAAAATTACTTTTATTAGCAAGAAAAACCCTAATGTTATTTTTAAAGGCTAGGAAGAGACACAATTATCAGATGGCTGCTGAGGTCTACCCTATGTGTGATCCAGGGTCAAGGGGACAAGCAGGTGCCTAGAGGGCGCAGGGTGGTCAACTTCCCAGGATCTCAAGATGAGACAAAGTGACCAGAGAGTGGACTGGGCTGACGTGAGGTGGCGAAGGCTGTGAGCGGAGGAACTGGCAATGCTGCCGGTGAAGGTCAGGAGCCCTGGTCAGTGAAAGGAATGAGAGGAGAGTTTGGGGTGGAGGGTGGAGGGTGATAAGGAGATGAGGGAAAGCTTGACATGCACCTTCAAGTTCAGGAAGACATTTCTTGGAGAGATGTGCAGTGGGAGAGAGAGACGCAGACCTGTTTCAAGTTTGGTTTCAGTGCCCTGTGGTTCCAGCGGGCGGGGTTTGCAGGGTGACCTGGTGTGGGGACGCTGGAACGGCTTAGGCAGACAGAGAGCCTTCACTGAGGACTGGGTGAGCCCTGCGTGGGCAGCGAGGTTTCCAGCAGGAGGTGCATCGTCACCCATCTCCCCCACCCCCACCCCTCATCGCCCTCACCTCCCCAGTCGAAGGGCAGAGAGAGGGTTTCTGTAAGAATTCTTGATAAAGAGGCCATTTCTAACCTTTCTGAACTTGAAACAAAACAATGATGCATGCAACAAGTATTTTCAAGGCTGTTTCTCCCACACTGCCTAGTGTCATAGTTCTCTGGAGGGTGCCCTGAGCAGAGGGGGACATGCAAAGAGGACAAACAGGGAGTTGACCCTTCCTCTTTCTCGCTGTGGCTGATGTCTTTTCTCGGGGTGGTGCACTGGAGGTGGGGAGCACAGCAGAGGCTCCTCTGCACCCCGCGAGGCCTTCCTGCTCATCACTAAGCTGCTCAGCCAAGAACTCCTCACAGATGTCAGGACGAGGAGCCAGGGGTCAGCACACAGCTCGAGGCCCGAAGGAGGCCCTTCGGGCAGTGCAGAGAGCACGAGAGGGCAACCGAGAAGGTCACGAAATCAATCCTTGAAAAACAGCTAAACTGAAAATACATTTCCCAGTTGTTTATGTCTTCTCCATAGGCACAATTCAGTATTTTTACTATTCTGTAACTCAGTTTTTAATTCTGATGGCCACATCAAGGACAATTTCCAGTCCAGGCTCTAGTTTGAAATTCGAGGTGGAGGAACACAGACAGCAATAAGTCCCCACCAAGGACGCTGCCTGCCACCCATCTGATGAGAGAGGCAGTCCCTGCTGTCCCTGGGCATGTCCCCCTCTGCTCGGAGTCCCTGCTGTCCCTGGGCAGGCAGGGAGATCCCCATGGCCTAACTGAC
This sequence comes from Tadarida brasiliensis, assembly GCA_030848825.1. Taxonomy (NCBI): domain Eukaryota; kingdom Metazoa; phylum Chordata; class Mammalia; order Chiroptera; family Molossidae; genus Tadarida; species Tadarida brasiliensis. The sequence goes on along the minus strand of CM061260.1, from coordinate 60,003,133 downwards.
CCAGTCACAGTGTCTCTGCCTCCCTACTGCACCCCTCGGTGAGCCTGGCATTTCATGTACAGTCTCTCACGTGACCCTCACAGCAGTTCTTCCAGGTAAGTATCATTATCCTCATCTTGCAGAAAATGTCACTCAGAGAGGTTCAGTAACTTGCCCGGGGTCACACAACCAGAACGCGGCAGAGCCGCTGTGGGAACCCAGGTCTTCCCTGGGGGTCCGCTGTGCACACCGCCTTCCGCTGGCCGAGTCCACAAAGAAAACAATGGGATGATTCAGGCAGAAACACACAGAGTAACATTTTAGCCCAAATGGCATAAGTCCTGTCATTTGCCCCTTCCCGATCCGCTGAAAGAAACACGCCTGAATTAAAATACCGAGAGCATCCCGTGTTCCATGGGCTGCACGTGTCGGTTCCTCACCGCAGAGCCAGGCACGAGCTAGTGCAGAGCAGACTGATGACTACGTCTTAGCCACTGGAGTAGAACTCGGGCATATCCCTGCCTCGGGGATTTCCTAATCCACCAGACAGAAATATCCAGAACGCTTAGTCAGCTGAAGATGCATTTAAAAATATATTGCAAAAGAGTGGCCTCAAACTCTTTGTGGAACAAGAAAAAGTATAAACCTATAATATAATAAACATGTTCCCCATTGGCGGCTATTTTTATTTCACTGGATGTCCAATGATGTCTCTTATGCACCCAGGGATGGCAGACCATCTCTGTAGCTCAGAAAACTCCTATTATGAGTGTCTAGTATTAGAGTGGGACCTAAGACATATTACATAAATAGGTAAAGTAGTTACATGAAGGGGTCTGTGCCTGAATAGTGGGAGATGGTGGAAGTCTCAACATAGACCCCTCACCCTCCAAAAGGAGAATGCTGGGAAGGCTGGTTAATAAAAGCCACTGTCCTATCAAAGTGGGTCTCACTGATTCTTTTTTTGTTTGTTTGTTAATCCTCACCAGAGGCTATTTTTTTCCATTGATTTTTAGAATGGTAGGGAGGGAGGGAGGGAAGGAAGGGGAGAGAGAGAGAGAGACAGCAATGTGAGAGAGACACATTGATCGGTTGCCTCCCACACACACCCAGAACGGGACCAGGGATCAAACCTGCAACCCAGGTACGTGCCCTTGACCGGGAATCAAACCTGTGACCCTCTGGTGAGCAGGCCAGCTCTAACCACGGAACCACACCGACCAGAGCAGGTCTGATGATTCCTGCTCTTCACAGATAATGCCAAAGCCAAGGGTGTTGTGTGCTGGCAGGTGTGAAAATGCAGCTGAAACACTTAGGTCTCCCAGTGATAGAATGGTTGGGACGCAGAAAAGCCCCTGTACTAAGGATAACAAACCAGGGAAATTAGTTACCAGGAAATATTTCAAAAAGCGAGTCCCCAGCCCCACCTTGGCCTACTGATCAGAATGCCAAAGGCACAGGGCGACTGAGTGTGGGCGATATGTGTGAATTCCAAGCTGAGAGTTAGCTTCTAAATCATAGAAATCATTTGTGTTTCAAAAAAAATTTAATGACCTTTTTTTCACACTTCCACTTAAACTTTTCCCGCTAGTCCTTTCCCTAGGCCAGATTTTTTTTTTTTTTAATGATCTCAATGAGACTGTGAATGACTGTCATTTATCTATGCATTCATTGGTGCCAGTTACTCTTCCAGGGTACCAGCTGAGCTAGGTAATATCATGGCTTCCTATGTAAAAGTGTCTGTATTTTCTCGGGGTTTTAGAGAACAAGTGTTCAGTTTGCCTACATGCGCTGATGTCATCAGACAGATTTGCAGATGCACAGAGATAACCACAACTTGAAGTTTAAGAGGGGTTACCATTTTCTTATGCAAAATCTAATGCACATATATAATGAAGCGACCCAGACCACTTGTAGCTAGGTCCTCCAGGATGAGATGGATCTTCAAAATGTATGAGGGGTGCTTTCCAAGACATTTGGAATCCTCAAGCATACAAACATACAAATCTCATTTAGCAGATGGAGTCTCTTTTACAAGAGACAGCATAGCACAGTGGGTGAGGATAGCTTTGGATCAAGCCGACCTCGGTCCCCATCTCGCCCCCTCCACTTGCCAGTTGTATGATCCTGGGCAGGACCTCTCATGCTTCAGTCTGCAAAACGAGGATGATGGTATTACCCACCCACCGGGTGAGCTGCAGAGCATGTGATACGATGCATTGCCAAACACGCAGCCCTTTGCTTGGCACACGCTAAACCCTCAATAAACATTAGCTATTCATAATAAGGGTAATAAAAATAATGACATAAATTAGATATTGATTGAAACAACAATAAGAATATTTTTAAAAACCATTTTCCCCTTCAGAATTTTAACAACTGTATAAAGAATGTCAAACTCAGTATTTCTGAAACTGTTGAGTCCTGCCACTAAAATGAACTCTGCAGACCTTATAGCACATCTATAAACTAAACTGAAGATGACAGTGAATTTTGACGTGGGGGACTAGCTAATCTGGACAGCCGATGCCACCGCCCACCCAGCCCCCCAGTGAATGTAATGTGATGTGAAATTTGACAGACCCTTGTTCCCTGGCAAATGTGAGCTGGGTGGTCACCACTGACTTCACTGTGAGTTACTTTACGAATGCATGTGTACACTCCTGGCTTTCTTCAGAATCTCTGAGTCTTCTGAGTCCTCACAGCTCAGGGTAACCACCATTTGACTTGATGCCGAGGTGTTTTCTCTCCTTAGATGAGCAGGTTTTGCCCTGCCGGAGTTCTCACTAAGAGAGTTTGAAACTGTCTTTCTCATTCCTTATGGCAAGGATGAGGAGCCTTTGAATCACGAGCTGAGCCACGGTCAACTGTGAGGTCATGCCCTGTAACTTCTCTTGGACTTTTCTCCCAGCCAGGAGCCACTGCTGTTCCGAATGTCACTCCTCCAATTCTAGTAGAAGCTGACTTTCTTAGAGGGACCACTGTTCTTAAAGACACAATGGCTCATGACCTCAGATGGCCGGTAGAGGTGGTGCGACCACACTGGACTGTGGAAGCTGGGTCTGTATCACCCTCACTCAGTGACCCGTTCCCTCAGCCAGCCTGGCAGCCGCAGGGACCAACCTTATGCCCTGGAAAGGTTACAGATTACCCCATGGCATGGACCCTAGAAACACTTGAAATAATGAATTTTAAGTCTATTACTGCTAAAGATCTACTACATAAATGGGTCAACTTTTCTAAGTTTCTTTCCCCCAATCGAATGTCACAGCAGGACTTGTGGGTGGGGCATAGGGATCCTAGAAGGGTGGAAACCAGAAAACAAAACAAACGCGAAGGCTGTAATAAACACTAACGACCACTGCCACTAGGACCTCATAGTTGATGCTTCTCTGTGTATATTATTCCCGGCTCTACTCCTGCTTATAGTCCAGGACACTGGGAAGCCACCGCAGGACTGTCCTACAGGGGACTAATGCGAGGAACAGTGCATGGACATGAGCCCTAACCAAGTTAGCAAAAGTGGCCAGTCGGCGATCCTCGCCCGGATCCTGGACCTGGCTGGCTTCTTCTGAACGTCCAGCCCCAGGAATGTCCTGCAGAGCCCTGCTTACTCCATTGCCTCTTCTGAAATTGGTTGTGTATCTGCACTTCGAGCTCTGTGCACTGGGTCGCTAGAAACACCGTAGGTCGCACTGATGATTTAACTCTGTTTTCTGTAGAGGGCTATGTGATCTCATGCAGATTTTTACAAAGTCATATGCAAATCACAGAGACCCGGCCCTTTTCTTAACAGGATGGCAACCTTGCTCCTCGGTGGCACCTGGGACCTGGAGATCCTTTCTCCACTTACGTTTAGCGCGCAGCCTGGGACTTGTCCCTGCAGCTCTCCGGGTTAGCCGTGCCGCCGAGACCTCCCACCTGGACTCCCATCACCCACTTCTCTTGAGACTGTTCTGGCAGGGCTGGTGTGGGGTGCAGCCTTTTCCCGGAGGGCAACACGTTCCAAGCAAAATCTACCCACCTGGGCCATGGGCTCACCCCTCAGGGCTCCCTGCTTCTCTACTGGGTGCAGTTTGAGGTTGCCAGCCTTCTCTCCAAAGTCTAAAATGGTGGGACAGTGGGGAACTGTGAGGGGCCTCATGCCCAAGGTACTTCCCCCAGCTCCCAATCTGAACACCAGGTACCCCCAGCCCTCGCTGCCCTAGAGGTCTACAGTGTCAGGGGACAGGTCCATTAGAGGGAGATGCTTGTCTCTGAAGCTTTCCTCCAGCTTGATCATTTCTATTGTCAGTAGCCCCCAATCTGGAAAACCCCATCGTTCTTATCTAGCCTGCATCCCCACATCCCGAGAAAGAGGGAGGCGGAAGAAGGGATGGTGTATGATAGAGAAGAGGAGGGTTCACGCGAGCTGTTCCCAAACATTGGCAGCAGGCACTCCCCAACAAGTGTTCCATCTGCTTCAGCCGCCCCGGGTTGTGTCAAGATGTTCTAGTTTCTTCCTAACCTCACTCACTCCTGAGGTCTCTGGTTCAAAGGCCACCCTCCTAGCCTTCTGTAGCTTCCAGATTACCCTGGTAGGGGGTCGATGGGAAGTAGGAGAAGAAATAAATGAAGCACTCTGGCGATGTGTTGATCCTTGTTGAGACTAGATGACGGGTACGTGGGCGTTCATTATACCATTCTCTCCACTTTTGTATATGTTTGCAGTTTTTCATAATAAAAAGTTAAAGAATAAAAAAAGTCCTTCAGCTTCTGAGACACTTCAGAGGGAGCCCCAGCCCCAACACAGTTTCCTGGAAACCCCACACTAAGGCAGGAGGCAAAGATGATTCCATTACATATATACATACATATTATATATATATATATATTCATTTTCTAATTTTTTAAGGCCCACTGCTTTATTTTCGATAGACTATAAACTTTGTTTCTAAGAGGTCCCAAAGTTGGGCTTATTTCCCGCAGCGAGTTGGGGGGAGGGCTGGGTCAAGGGTTCCTTAAAATCCTGAAAGTTTACACTTCCATGTACCTCACAGTCTCACTGTGAGGACGGACTGGTTCAGTGTTCTGAACTTTGAGGAGAAACGCTCTCAATTCAAAGTGTCATTCTCTGGAATTGCACCTGGCTCAGGAAAGGACTGTCTTTGTACTTGAATTTAAACCCAATGGAGAACCTTAACACGGGCATTTGCATGACTGAGAACTGCTGCTGTCTTTTTTCCGTATGTCACTTTCTCGAATGTGTTCTAATAAAATGATTCTAAAGCAGGCTGTTGAGATACAGTGATTTATAAATACTCTCTGTTGAGTGCTGAGGCCCTTAATGTTCTACCAAGAATCCACCCCATCCCACTTTCTGGAAAGATCTGTCTCGCTGGGGACAGATGCCGTGAGCGTGCATCTGGCATGATGGCGGCGCCACCACAGTTACAATCACTAATAAGAATGACGTCACCCACAGCGATTTTGTCTTCTGGTTGCCTAGCAGCAGAACTTATTCTCCAGGATGAAGATGGCCGTGTGGTAGATGAGTGTGGTGGGGCAGGGCAGGAGAGGAGTACATTCAGGCTGCCAGGGAGTGGGGGAGGGAGCAAGGGGGGAGGAGAGGAGGCAGCAGATGAGAGAGACGGGCAGAGTTCAAACGGGTCTGGTCTGTTCCGTGATAAATCTCAGCACGTGCAATGGTAATCCATTGTTAAATTTTGTTTACAAAGCTGCACCATCACAAGTTACACATCTCAAAATCTCATGAAGCAAACTGGAAGCAAGAGGAGAAAATATATATATTTCCAAAGGTAGCTATTTTGAGAAACACTTTTAATCCCAGTCTGTATCCCCCTTCAGCCAGACAGGTTAGGGCACTGCCATGGGCTTGTGACAAACTTCGGCCAGTTCTTTCGGAAAGGACACGTTGTCAGAAACCTTGCAAGGGGCAGGGAAGGCAGAACCAGACAAGGAGGCTTCCGTTTACTGAGCGCCTTTCTTGTGCCAGAGGCCGGAAGGCACCGGATAGGCATCCTGTCCCCAACCTTCACAGCCGTCCTGAGAGGCGGGCAGTCCTGTCCTCATTTTCCAGATGAAGAGCCTGAAGCTAAGGGAAGTAAATAACTCGTACAAAGTCATAAAGCCAGCAGTGATTCAAATTCGGTCTCTGTCCCCAAGCCCATGCTTTCTCCAACTGCCCAGACGGGACACTGCCCAGACGGGACACTGCTACGGTCCTCACTTTAATGAACTGTGCAACTTCTGTGTGCCCTGGCGGTGGGGGGAGGTACAGCCAGCTCGGGCTCTTCCTTGTGTGGTGGGAGATCCCCTCCAGGCCAGGGTCTTTGTGACCCACGTTCATGTACCGGTGACTTAACTTGTAGAGCACAGGCTGATGAGGCTGAGATCGCCATTTGGTTTTCACAGGGATGTGCTCACTCATCAAATATTTGAATGCCTACAGTGCTAAGCATTGTGAATTGGGTGGACAAATACATGTAGACCGAGCCCCCGTTTCCACAGAGCTTACCAGTCCAAGGACAGACATTCACCAGATGACATATGAATGGATATGTGATTACAGCTGGAAGGGACGTTGGAGAGCATTGAGATGAACAGATGGAACTGAGACCGGGAAACGCTAAGCAGGTTGCCCAATAACATATAGCCAGTTAGGGGCAGAATGAGGAACAGAATTCAGAACTCCTGATTTTTATTCGCAGACAACTTTTTGTCCTTACGTCACACTCTAATCTGCTGTGCACCCATAGCCTGCCCCTAACCCGGCCGGCCGTGTAAACATGATCAGTCAGTACACGATCCCCATACCTGACTAAGAAAACCCAGACGGCACATTTTGTAGTGATAAACAGTACAGTGAACCAACCCTGAGGATGGCATTTACCAAGCCTTGTTTGCAGAGTTAGTTCAGAGCCCAAAGTAGGAACAGAGCAGCAGAGAAAACTAAATCCAGAAAGGGTTGTAGGGAGTGCCCAGAGCTAGGGACGCATTTTTAGGTCGGGTGCTTGGGAAAAAGATTTCCCTGAGAAAACGATGTACTGGGTCATCATTTTTAGATAGATAGATAGATAGATAGATAGATAGATAGATAGATAGATAGATAGATATAGATACACACACACACACACACACACACACACACACACACACACACACATACAGCTGTGCAGTGTGATTTGAATAGTCCCATAAGCCTTCCTCTACTTCTTTCAGAAAAATAAAGTTTCCCAGAAGCACATCCCAGAGCCCAGTTCCCAGCTTTTCCTTTCTTCCTTTGAGCTAGAACCGTGGTCCTCACATTTGACTGTACATCAGAACGACCCGGAGGATTGTTAAAACACAGACTGCTGGGCCGCACTGCCCGAGTGCGTGCTTTAGTAGGTCAGGGGTGGATCCATGCATTTGCATCTCTAACAGATTCCCAGGTGATGCCGATGCTCATCCAGGGACCACACTTTGAGAGCCACGAGGTGAGGCTATTCTAGCTGTTAGACCCCTGTAAACATTAAACTGCTCTCTGAGAAAGGACGCACCCATTCATTAGGATCGATGGATCTTATCAGAGTAGCTGTCCCAAGAGCAGGACCCTTAAGAAATGTGACTCTTTTCTGTCTGGGATGAGTTTCAGAAGCCACAGCCCAAGACCCCCAAGCACTGAGGAGTCAGGGCAAAGAGCAGCTCCTGAAAAGGTGATGCCCACAATACTTCACTGAGGCCTGTCGGTGCTCTACATCTTCATAGCATTTGATACCTTCACAAGCCCTTTGCCTACTCCTCTCTTTTGACACAGCTCACCTGTTAGGTGGGCAGAACAGGTGGCAGTATTACCTTTTGCAGATGAGAAAACTGAGACATGAGAGATTATATGGCCTCCCTTGGGCATCAAGGATGAGAAGCCGGTTACTTACACCTCGCCCAGTGTTCCTTCTTCTTCAGCACTCTTCATAGCACTAGCTGTAGCTTTCTCCTAGGGCTTCCCCCCCTGGGCCGTCAGCATCCAGGACACACAGTCGCTCTTTGCCTGTGTGGCTCTGTTCCAAATCCCGCTTGCTGCAAGTAGATTATGCATGTGGGCGATTAACTGTGGCAAATATTGGGCTCTACGTGGGTTTTCTCTGCCATAAACACATCTCTCCCCTTCTACGGAGAGGTATTGTTCAGAGAAAATGGTAATTCCTTTTAGTATTCGCATAAGCTAGAACTAATCATGATGAAAGCAAACCTGCTGGGGGAAAGCACACATAATACTTTCCAAAGACAAATAGAAATGGCATTTCGATTATATGTACCATTGCTCCCCTTCCATTAGTAGAGATAATTGAACGTTTTCTGTGCCACGAAAGCACACAGCAAAATGAGAGTGGATTTTGTTAAATGGGATGGCTGGTGAATCACATGTTCAGGTATTTAAATATACCAAAAAAAAAAAAAAAAAAAATCATGAGCATGGAGGATATCTTCCAGGACGTGTCCTGCTGGTTGTGTTCTCCAGTTCTGTGCTGATTCCTCAGGGGGAGGTCTCCCATCGAATCTCACAGACAGGGACCCATGGGTTCCCAGGGGCTGTCTCTCCAGCTTCCATACTGTTTTTGACCACCAGGAGCTTTGAGTTTCAGAAATTTAAAACTGCCCTCATTGGTCTCTCTACCCATTGCTATTCTGACATCTTCCTCTGGTACTGCCGTTGGGGCCACTCATTGATTCAGTAAAGAATTTATTAAGCACTTCATGTGTACAAAGCCCTGTAAGAGCCACTCAGCAGGCTACAAAAATGAGTTGGATAAAATCCTATAATGTCATATAATAGATTTACTCTGTAAACTGTGTAGAATAACCAGCATTCAAATATAGTCTAGAAATAGATTATAAACCCATGTGAGCGTCTCCCCATTTTTATTGCCTGTACTTACCTTGTGCTCAGATAAAGCTAATTGATGAGTTTTGTTAGCGTCAACACAGAGGAACGAGAACACCTGGGAGGAGAAGAGTGGGGTGAAGCAGAAGCTCCACCCTGAAGCTCTGAGCACCATGGAGATCTGCAGCAGCCCGAGGCATGGCAGCGCCGGGCAGCGGGACCCAAAATCTGCGGCAGATACTGCACCCGGGGATGATGGCAAATTGAACATGTGAGGGTCATAGAGCTCGAGTGATTAGAAGTTCCATATTGATGGAAGATCCAGTGTGAGTGTGTTTTTGCTGAGTTTTAGATTCCATAGTGTGCTGTACAACGGACTGTTCCTTAAAAACAAATAGTTTACGCCCACTGCAACACAGCGACTGAGCATGGAAGAAAATAGGCTGGACTGGGGGAGATGGAGTGGGAGGTAGAGGACACAGTTGGCTCAGCGTGAGAGAATCTGTGAGAAGAAGAGACAGACAATAATTCAGCGAGGGGTGGGTGCAGATCTGTATGCAAATACCTGTGCACAGAAAGGTGTTGGAGGCCAGTAAAAAGGATTTTATGAGGATGTGAGCTCTTTAAATAAATTTCAAATTCATAATCCAAAAAGGAAGACAAGTTTAGACAACGAAAAGCACAGTCAGAAAATAAGGGTAAGATTGTAGGTCCAGTGAGCAAGCAGCTGAAGTACGCCTGACCCGCCTGCCCCCAGGAATGAGCATCAGCTTTCACCTCACCCCCCAGCTCCCGCCCCACCCCCACCTGCAAGGAGCTCTCAGGCCATGGGTCCTCTGCTTTCGGCTGGGCTCTGAAACAATTCCCAGACAGGGACTCAGGGCAGATATGCAGCTGGAGCTCGGGTCTGTCCTTTGGACCCTGTTTCTAGCATCTCTGCAACCTGGAGAGGATTTTCACAGCTTCCCAATGACCCTCACGGGCGCCAGAGGCATGATAATATAGCCAGGCCTGCAGTGGGCGGGTGTGGGCATGCACAGTGGTGGCCACAGGGAGACTTCAGAGGGTTCAGAAATAGCAGTGATAGAGAAAGGGTCCCTGTATATCTGCCTTGGAGTTTCTGGGATGGTAGAATAAGGACATTATTCTGTTGGGTGCCTGTCGATGGTGATCTTTTAGTGTACCTCACACCCAAGTACAGCGTGGAGTTTTTAGATGAGGCTGTGCTGAATTCTGCTGCGTGGTGGTTACGGCACACGTCAGGGCGAAAGGGAATGCCAGGCTGGGGATGGGTTCTGAAACCTCGTTGATGGAGAAGCGAGATTTAGATTTCACTGGTTGGCACTCACGCTCTGAGCGTGACCCGTGTGCTTGGCACTCCAGGTGTTGCTCTGGTATCTCCTAGTTTCATGAGGACTTGCACGGGCATCTTGGCCCTGAAAGGAGCCAGGTGGTGATAAAATTGATTTACAGTTAAGTTCTTCAAGGCCGGCTGGAAGTTAGCAATGTAAATAGGAGGCTTTGTACTTCCCAGATTCTTCTTGCATTTTCATTTGGTATTGGGAATACTGACCTGTTGCTTTATTTATCTCTGGGACTATCCAATCAACAAACTTTTTGGAAAGTCATAGATATAGACCAGGCCATCGATATGATCTAAGTGCCCTCTGTCCACCATGCAAGGCCACACAGGCATGCTTAGAAATGGAATCGGTCGTTAAAGAGGGAGGCCTTGCAGGGTCTGATTGGTTGGTTGGTGTTGCAGAATATAAGTGGTGACATTCCAGCTTAATGGCACGGCAACAAGATTGCTTCTAGGGCCAGGCAGGTGCATACCCTAGGAGAGACCATCAACCCAGCATTTATAACTTCTGAGGAAGGACTTCTTCAGAGATTAAAGTGATAAGGTAATTAGCCCAATACTTCTGATGGCGTTACAAAGATGATTGCTCAGACCATCACCACATGCCATTTTCCCATCATGCCCTAGACCTCAGATTTGGCTATAACTGTCAGAAATCTGGCTAACTGATTTCTCTAGGGTTAAATGTCTTATAAAAGGATGCAGGGGCCAGCAGAGGTGGGGTAGGGTGCAGAGGGTTGAGATAGGATAGTATCAGTAGTTACACTGGACACATTGGTCTCCAGGGGTGTCAAGGGTTATGCCCAAAGTAATGTAATGATTTCAGTTCTAGAGGGTCCCCTCAATTATGGGAAAGGCTAATACAAGAGATCAATAAGGGGGCTATTCGTCCAAACAACAAGAGAAGAGATATTGTTACTAATTAGTGACTCTTAATAATACTAGATATCCATCAACAAATATTTATTGAATATATACTATATGCCAGGCCCCATACAACAACAAAAAGACAAGGCTTTCTTGGACCTTATCCTCATGGAGCTTACATCCTCGTGGGAATATGGACAAGGGAAATATGTAAAATGCCAAATGATGATACATGCTATAGAGAAAAATATAGCTGCAGGGATGGGGTGAGGGGAGGACCTGAGTCCCAGTGACAGACTCAATGAGGGATACAGGTTAATGAAATCAGTCCAAATGGTCTCAAGGCCAGTAGTGGTGATGAGGCTGGAGTGTTGGGGGCACACTCCCACTAGGAACACACACAAGGTTTTAGAAATCCCTCTTCATTACTCCCCCCAAAACCATGAAGATGTGGGGAGGAGTGGTCTTATCTAGGAACAGGCAGGAGCTCTCAGGGAAGGTGGTCTCTCCCTCAAGCTTCATGTCTGCATTGGAGCCAAGAAGGTGCCCAGGAATGTGCCCTGGAAGTAAAGGGGGACTGCAGACTATTTTGCCAACCTCCACCAGGAGTAAAGGGAGCCTTTCTGATGCAGGATTAGCCTAGGTTAGCAGAATCTGGATTTTATGCAGAGTGATGAGGACCTCACCCACGGTGCAATCAAACATCCCTCAAAGTTCACATGGTGAGATTCTTGAAAATAAATCCAGGTATGGTCCGGGTATAAAATGAATCTAAGAACCAAGACTTTAGGGCATACACTGTTCATAAATCTCTGAAATCTCAAATGGGCATTGCAGATTCTGCGGAGTATGGTAAAGTATTTCTTTTGCCCTTAATTGGTTTAAAATATGAATTCCCTTTGGTTGTCTCCCTCTTCCCAGCAGGCTGCAGGGCCGCTCAAATCCAGCCTGATAAAGGTTCAGGAGCAGCAGGAAGAATAGTTTCCAACTACACCTGGTTGGGGCAAACCCCAGTCACCAGTACGAGGGCAGAGAGAGTCCTGGTCCTTTATTACAAAGAACAGAAGGCCCCAGGAGACCCAGTGAAGAATTCATGTCAGAGTCTTGAGGCCACGTAATAGATACGTTCAACCCAGACTGCAGGATGTGTGCTTCGTCACAGTTGTAGTGTAAATGTAGTTTCCCCATTTCCTCTTCCCAAACCCCACTTAGCACCCGATAAACGTAGGCAGCAGACTTGAGAGTTAAGGAGAAGCTAGCTCTCTCCTCCCGGCTGCATCGGCATGCGCTCAGAAAGACACACTTTTGAGATAGAAGCCAAACGAAAGAGGAGCTTAGAGTACCAACACACACACACACACACACACACACTTTGATTCATTGTGTAATTCATTGTGTTTTCATCTATTGCTAAGCCTTACCTCTGGAGAGACACATTGCAACACTGTGTCCAGAGAGTTGTCTGTCATTGCTGTATAGAAAAAGTAGTCTCAAATAGTGTCAGTAGCTCCTCCAGAAAAGAACTGCATGGGACAAGTTCATTCCAGCTCAGATCTTGGTCCGGGAGCCAAGTGGTGTAATGACAAACAAAATCATATTCTCCATGTGGCTATGAAAAATCAAATGTGGCATTTGGTTATTTTCTCTTCTCTTGGATCAAGACATGTGCTCCGCAGGGGTGTTCTGACCATACTTGGTATAGGTCAACCATCTTTTGGCCTGCCCTGATAAAAATTTGGTTTTGAACATGACTCAGACCTCTTCAGTAGGATGCAAAAACTTTGAACTTGCATGTAGATGTAAGCTGGATGAAGAACTAGAATAGCTCTATAGGATTCAGGTCAAGTCATGCTAGTAATTAGATTTGTCATTGCTACAGAATGAGTTCCATGAGGGCAGGGATTCGTGTCTGCGTTTCCACTGCTGTATCCCCGCTACCTATAGTAATGCCAGGAACATAGTACAAACTGCAAGTTCAGTTGCACAGTATGTAGAGCAAGTGCAAGCTACTTCGTGCGCAGAAATACAGAGAGAATTATTCTCCAGTTTAGTGCAACCAGACTGGTAGGCAAGTGCCTTCATTGCACCACTGAGGGGTGGGAAGGAGCCCTACAGAACAATGTCATGTTTAGCAAAGACAAGGAGCATGCTGCTTGATTTCCAAATAATGCAAGAGTGGAAGACAGGTTTAGTGCATGATCCGACAGGCAAAGTTAAAATCTGGAATCAAGGCTAGGATTGATAAATGGGGAAAGCAACTGAAAACTAAGCAAAGCTCCAAGGCTAATATTCAAAGAAGCAAGTGGACAGTAGAAGCCCAGGTGCACAGCCAGGTGTGGGAAGCTACTGTGTGGTTTGCTCACTAACAATTCAAAGAAGTCTAATAAATGGCAACTCACCTCTCAATGCAGTTTTTATTGTATTCCCCACCCATGGGTTTTAAAAGTACCACTTGATTTCTGTAGATCGTGTCTAATCAAGAATGGCAATTGGGAAGATTGAAAAAGGAAAAGCATCAACCCAACAGAGTACAGGTCCCCTAAAAGGGAAACAATTGCTCTGAGAAGTCAAACTTGAAAAATGTCTCTTATTTGGCTTGTTTCCGTGAGTTAGTTGCCAATAAGAAGGACTAAAGTTAGAAAGACAGAAACATGTACTTCTCCTCTCTGCCCTGACCCGTCCTCATACTCATAATTCTCATTAAGCATTCCTGAAGCTCCGGGAAATGAAAATGTGAGAATTGATGCATCTCTTGTGAGTCAACCCAAGATGGTCAATAGTGCGTTCCGATGTCAGTTTCCTGAGAGCAGTGAAGCTGGCTTTCAGCTTGAATTTATCGAGCTTTAAGGCTATTCCAAATGTACACAAAAGGAATATAAAATATGGTCCTTAACTAATAGAATTGTATAGTCCAATTGGGAGAGAAAAAATATAAATACTCAAAGAAAATTCACAGTGTGTGTGGTACGAATAGCTATTGCTTTAGTCTGAGAGGCCCAAAAGCTATAATGATCTCCCCTCCCTCTGTATCTCTATTCAATACCAAGGATGAGTCATAGCATATAATGGCAGTAATCTTTAGGTTTTAAGAAAAAAATAATAATAATAATCATGGTAATGGTAGTAACACAACAATAATAAAATCCAGCAGGTCTGCCCAAATTGCATTCAATTTGTATATGTCTGTATTTGTCTTTGAATGGCCCCATTACATCTCTGTCCCTTTCTTGTCTTTATCTTGCCTACCACTCTATCAATGTTCCTGGACTCGTACCAATATTCATCCCTAAGACAATTTCATCCAGAGAAGAGAGTGAAAGCAGAAGTGTCTGTTAGAATAAGCTAGGTTATGCTATGGTGACCAGTAACTCTAAAGATGTTGAGTGACGTAAAACAACAAGGTTGTACTTCTTGCTGACACTACATGTTCATTATGGCTTGGCAGGGGGCTCTGTTCATCACAGGGAGTCAGGGACTCTGGCTGATGGACCAGATTCTAACGTTGCCAATTACCATTGTTATAACCTGACAGCCAGATAACCAGAGATGCATGGCCGAATTGTAAAGGAGCACTTTATTTCGCCGGCGGGCTGTGGAGGGCATAGTTTCCCCTCAGATCAACAGCCCCGATTCTCCTTGCTTGTCCCATTTTAAAGACAGAAACTCCGTCCTCCTTTTGCCCCCTCCCCTCAGGGAACCAGTACAATAGTGGGAGTGACAGAGACTACAGAAGTCAAAATTAGCATTATTTACCGACGGCATAAGTACTTACAAGTACCTGCAAATACCTAATACTCAGGAAACTGCAAATGCCTCGCAACTCCTGGGGCAACTATAATCTTAGGCAAAATTCCTTTCCTTCTAGGGGTAATTAACCTATTGTTGGAAGAATATTGAGGAATGTCTATTGGTGACAAAATGGAGTCTTTTAGTCGCCTTAACCAAGGGGCCTACATAAAATGGAATCTAGTTGCCTTAGCCTTGGAGCCCAGATCACCATCTCAGACAGAAAGAGAATGTTGAAGGATCTTAACTGACAATTAAATGATCCAGCCTGGACATGGCGCAATATCCATGGCCAGAACTAGTTACATGGCCCTACTCAACCAACAGGGGTCAGAAAAACAATTGAGTTATGTGTCTAGCAGTCAGAGAGCTAGAAGTATTTGGTAAACGTCGGAATGACTATATTAGCAGTTAATATTAAGTTATATTTGCAAATAATTTACATTTCAGCTCTAACTCAGATTTTCACATTTTGGATCTATTCAACTTTTTGTGTGTGTGTGTGTGTGTGTGTGAATTTCAAACAAATACATTGAAGTAATGTTATTCATGTTTAATTCATTGTTTGCTTTATGTTACTCCCACTGCCTAATTTCTACTAGGCCCTGGCCCTGATATTAGACCCTATATGTACTGGGTCAGTGCTAATGTCAATGTCTAGTCAGAGTATAAAGATGAGAAGTCTTCTTGTTCTTCTTGAAACTTTTTCCAGACTTAGGGAACCAATTTTTGAGGGTATAATATCCTGATGAGTCTATAGGGACATGCTTTAGGGCTTAATTTATTACAGTATTTATGTGCTAACCTGCAGAGTTCTCTACCGGCATCTGACAGCAGACTCTAGATAGTGGTGCTGCACAGGGGGGGCGTGAACTTACTGGATCCCCGACGGCAGAGGCACTAACTGATGTTGTTGGGAAGGATGTTTTACCTAAGTGTGAGATGTGATCCATGTGCCACTTTGCTCCTATTACAACTTGTGCTATACGCTTGCATGACCTTGTTCTAGAAATCACATGGTTATTCCATCATTAAGTAGCTTATGGTATCACTGGGAAGTTCTACGGTAAACCACATTCAAATTGTCGGCAAACACAGGGTATTGGACACAAGCAGACCAGGCAGGAACATATAGCACTGCAGTGGGAAGGAAAGAACCCTGGGTTGTAGTCAGGAAATTTGGTTTTGGTCTTAATTCTATTGACCAGGTGTATTAGCTTTGAAAAATATTTTAGTGAAATCATCTGTCTTCACAAAACCTCAGTTTGCTCATCTATAAAATTGGAAAGTAATAGGAACTTATCTCTAAATATGATTCATGCTTAAATAGTCTGTTTTTCTATTACTGGCTTCATTGAAACCCACAAGTCTATGACTTTTACTGGGGAAAAATTAATAAGCACACATCCATAGTAATGTAGAATTGGGAAAATGATATTTATAAAAATGGATAACAGTTTTATTTGTAATAATTATCTTCATTGATAAAAGAGACATAGTACTGTACAGCAGTAATTTTTAAAAAGTTGTTCATACTTGAAATATAGGCAAAGAGATTGTCAGAAATTAATTTGTATGCTCTATTTTCTCATTCATTTGTTTACCTATTCCTTAACAAAAATATTAAAACTTTACCATGTAATCAGCTGGGTTAAATGAACTGAGAGGGGCAAGGGAATTGAGAACACTGGCAAGAAGCATTACCAAATCCAAGCTTTATAAGAAGGAAAGTAATGAAGGAAGAATGTCAAAGATGTCTAGTTCATGGAACCTCCATGAACTAGAGGCCCTAGTGGGATTAAAGAAAGATCTTAATAAGAGTAATTAAATAAGCAAGTTGGAAGGAAAATAAGGAAAGAAGATCTGAAACTTCCGCTTCTGAACAAGATAGAAGGCAAGCACCAGAGAGGCTCCCTGCCTGAATCAACCCAAAATAAAAACAAATAAAAATAACAACAGCAGACAAAATATAAGAAACTACCATTTTCAAGACACTGGACTTGAGACAACAAAGGACAATGTGATCCCTGAGAGACAGGAAACAAAGTGAATCCTATGAATACCCTAGCTTACTGCCTTGGGTGTCCAGGTTTCTGTGCAGGGAGAGGTAAGCCAGTAGCCGCCCTGAGTTAAAAAGATGGATCTAAAAGCCCACTGAGATCAAGGCGGCTAGACTTCATAGGATAGAATAGTGGAGGGAAGAAAACTGCACAGAAAGAGAACCCTGGAGGTCTTCAGAGAGTCTCCCTCAAGTATTCGTTAAAGTATTGATCATAACATATATGAGGAAACTACCCCAGGATGGCGAATAATTGCCTGAAATAATTAGGAAAAAAGAGGTACCCAGTGACTGTTTGAACTAGCGAGACTAGAAAAGTTCAAATTCACAGGGCATCGGGTAGAATATTCGTAAAGGTCTTACATTAGTAGTGGGGAATAATAAGGCCTAGACAAACGAGGCTCTGGTTCTGCCTAACAAATCTTAAAAGGATCAGACTGTTTCAAAGTAACTTAACTACATCCAATAAAGTAAAATCCACAATGTCTGGCATGCAATAAAAAATTACCTGGCATACAAAAAGGCAGAAAAAAATGACCCATAATGAGGGGAGAAAATTAATTGAAACCGACCCAGAATTGACACAGATGTTAAAATCAACAGACATGGACATAAAAACAGTTATTAAGAGTATTCCATACATTCAAAAAGTTAAGTAGAGACATAGAAGACAAAGAAAAATTCACGTTGAACTTCCAGAGGTGAAGACCACAATGTCTGAGGTAAAAATACTTGGATGGATTAATAGTAGGTTAGACACCGCAGGAGAAAACGTAAGTGTACTTTAAAGCATAGTAATAGAAACTATCCAAAATGAAACAGAAGAATAAAAAGTATCAGTTTTAAAAAGAACAAGGCATCAGTGAGCTGTGAAACAACTTAAAGCAGACTAATATTGATGTAATCGGAGTTCCCAAAAGGGGAAGGAGTAGACAAATATTTTTTCAATATTTAAAACAATAATGGCTAAAATAATTCAAATTTGGTAAAGACTATAAACCCATAGATCCAAGAAACCCAATAACCCCAAGCACAAAACTATGAAGAAGACTACACCAAGACATATCATAATCAAGTTACTCAAAGCTAGTAGTAAAAAAGAAAACCCTGAAGGCAACCAGAGTAAAACAGACATGTATATACACAGGAACAGAAATAAGAATTGCAGCAGCATTTTCTCATTGAAAACAAGGCAAGTGAGAAGACTGTGGAACCTCTGAGTGGAGTACTTAAAGTAAAAAGAAAACTGTCAACCTAGAATTCTATACCCAGTGAAAATAGTCTCTCAATAATGAAGGCAAAATAAAGATTTTTTTTCTGACATACAAAAGCTAAAAAAAATTCTGTGCCAGCAGATCTACACTATAAGAAATGTTAAAGGTAGCCCCCTTAGGTAGAAGGAAATAATACCACATAGAAATATGGACCTACACAAAGATATAAAGAGCACCAGAAATGTCAGATACGTAGGTAAATAAGCAAGATTTATAGATAAAGAGCATCACAAAAGAAGCTTTAAACAGTATGTTTAAAATCCTCAAAGAGGTAAAGGAGAAATACTATATGTGAAACAGAAACTAGTGACTATAAAACACGAATACACAGAGATGAAGAGAGAAGTACTGATTTGGAAAACAGAAGTGAGGAAATCTCTTAGAGCATAGCCAGAGAGATAAGAGATGGCTGAAAATGATTTTAATAAGAATTCTCAAATAAAGTGGGAAGGATGCCAAAAATACATTTTGCCAACAGAAAATGACTAAGAATTTCCCAGAAATGAAGAAATATAGAAACATTGCAGTGAAGCTAAAGAAAATCAAGAATATAAAACTCTTAAAGTCAAGAGAGAGTAAGAACTGGTTACCTAAAAAAGGACAACAATAATCTTAATAACAGGCTTGTCATCTGCCACATAAGAGCATCAGTGTTCTAACGGAAAACTTTGTGACCTAGAATGCTATGCCCAGCAAAGTTATAATTTAAGAGTGAGGATAGTATAAGGATATTTTCAGACATATAAGAACTTAGAAATTTTACTAATCATAAGTCCTCACTCTTTTGCAAAAAGAAAATAAATGAACCCAGAATGGAGAAATCCGATGTAAACAGATACTGTGCATAAAAGGAAAACTAAAACGCTGTGGTAAATATAAGTTCACATTGAGTACAAATAATAAAAAGAAAAAGAATAATAACTATTTGAAACAAATGGAATATTCTGAGGGAGAGTTAGGCAAGCTCAGATTCTTGTCTGACTTAAGAACAAAACAGAATTAGAAATTAATTTAGACTTTGTTAGAAGAATATAAATTTTTAAGGATAGCCACCAAAATAATAGAAATAGAATATATTTGTTTAATACTGTTAAAGTGAGGAGAATAAAACAAGCTTGACAAATTCAAGAGAGAAAAGAAAAAAGAAGGAAAGAGAATTCATGACAAATAGGAAATACTAAAAAAAAAAAAGTCAGAAAGAAGCCCAAGTATGTTATTAATCACAATAAATGCAAGTGGATTTGATGCATTTATTAAAATGCAAATACTTTCCCAAAACATTCAGGTATACATTGTATGAGAGATCTACAAGTCTAAAACAATGATACAGAAAACAGAGTGATGGAAAAAGATACGCCAAGCAAATACTAACCAAAGGAAGTTGGTGGAGAATTTTTAATGACAGATAAAATGTAATCATCTTAAGCCCCCTTGTTCTTTAAATAAGATTTAAAAGTAAATATTGAATTTATTATGTGTGGTATGTGTATTACTCCAGCAAAGCTAATACAGAAATTGCCACCTAGAATTGGGGTACTGCCATAACAAAAATTTTTTTTAAAAGAAAGAAAATAGAGAAAATGAAAATATGTGCCATTGGCTTTGGAGGTGGCTGAGGGTGAAGGAAAGTGTTACTGGAGACTGGAAAACTGGAGATCTACATTGTGCAGTGACAGAACATTTGGAAAACTCATTCACAATAATTTGGAATTATCAGCTAATGCATCTAATGAATTTGTAGATGAAAATGAAAGATTATGGGAATTTTTTGAAAAGAAAATAATTGAATGTTTAAACAAAAGCAATAACAGTGATGTGTGTTGCTTGTAACATTTGTAATTATAAACTGTATGTCCATAACAACATAAAGGCCAGGAAGGGAAAAATAGAAGTGTGCTATTACAAGGTTCATATACTATCATGAAGTGGTATAGTATCACTTGAAGGTAGACTGTGAGAATTAAAAGTAAATAATGAATTAAGTACACCATAAATCCTAACACAACCACTATAATAACAGTGAGATTTAAAAGTAAATATTGAATTAAGTACACCATAAATCCTAACACAACCACTAAAATAACAGAACAGAGGCTCACAACCACTGAGCTCTCTTAGCTGCTTGGGCTACCGGAGCAGAAGACCACAGTCTGGGGGGGAGGGGGGCGGGTCTTAAACAGCGTGTTTATTTTCTCACAGTTCTGGAAGCTAGAAATCCATGATCAAGATGTTGGCAAATCTGTTTCTGGTGCGGGCTCCCTTCCTGGCTTGCGGATGCCGCCTTCCCACTGTGTCCTCATGTGGCCTTTCCGCTGTGCTTGCGTGGAGAGAGCTCTGGTGTCCCCTCCACTTCTCACCAGGCAGCAGTTCTCCTGGATTAGGGTCCCACCTTATGAGCTCGTTTAACCCTAATTTCCTCCACACAGGCCTTATCTCCAAACACAGTCACAGTGGGGGTTGGGGCTTCAGTACATGGGTTTGGAAGGGACGCAGTTCAGTCCGTGACATTAGCCAACAAAGCAGATAAAATGGAATCATAAAACGTTCTCAGGTGACACAGAAGAAGACAGAAAAGGAGGGAAAGGGGAAAAGAGAACAGAAGGGGAAAATAGAAAACAAATAGCAAAAAATAGACGCAAACATAATCATATTCATATTCACAGTAAATTTAAAAGGTTTGAACATTCCAATTGAAAGTCAGATTGAATTTTTTTTTAAATACCAAACTACATGCTGCCTATAAGAAATACACTTTAAATGTGAATATACAAATAAGTTTTTTAAAAAGATATACTATCCTGCCCTGGCCGGTTTGGCTCAGCAGTTAGAGCGTCGGCCTGCGGTCCAGAGAGACCCGGGTTCGGTTCCCGCTAAGGGCATGTACCTCGGTTGCAGTTTGTCCCCGGCCCTGGTTGGTCGTGCGGGTGGCAGCCACTCGATGTGTCCCTTTCATGTCAATGTTTCTCTCTCTATCTCTCTCTTCCTCTCTCTCCCTCCCACTCTGTCTGAACAAAAAATGGAAGAGTGTCCTCGGGTGAGGATTAAAAAAAAAAAAAAAAGATATACTATCCTAACACTATTCCCCCTCCCCCCCAAAAAAAAAATCTTGACTAGCTACATTAATATCAGCCAGAGTAGTTTTTGGAACAAAGACTATTACCAAGGATAGAGATGTATATTTCATAATGATAATCAGGAAGACCTTAACAACCCTAAACTTTTATGCATTTGATAACAAAACTCCAAAACACACGAATTAAAAACTGATAGAACTGCAAAGAGAAATAGTTGCATCAACAGTTACAGGTGAAGATTTTAATATTCTTCTTTCAGTCATAGGGTAAATAGAAAATCAGTAAGGATGTAGATGATACGAAGAATGCAGTTAACCAACTTGACCTATTGACAGTTATAGAACAGAATACGCATCCTTTTCAAGTGTTCTCAGAATCATTACCAAGACAGACCATACTGTGAGCCATAAAATGAGTCTCAGTACATTTAAAGGGGTCCTAATCACGCAAAGTATGCTCTCTGACCACAGTGGAATTAAAAATTAAATTAGAAATAAATAGCAGAATGATCTCTGCAAAATTTTCACATATTTGAGAATTAAATAACATGCTTCTAAATAACCCATGGGTCAAAGTGGAAACCAAAAGGGAAATTAGTTGAATTGAATGAAAATAAAAATATATCAAAATGTGTAAATTGCCACTAAAGAAAGGAGAATGTCTAGCTTAGTGGTGTGGGAGTCGGAGCAGTTAAAAACGGTGGCGGTGAAGCCCAAGGCATGACCGTCAGAGTGGGTTGTTGAGGCAGAGCGAAGGAGGTGCTCAGGGGACAGGAGGAGTCAAAGAACCAGAGGCCAGGGTGCTGGAGGGGCTGCCTACAGGGAGACTGAGTCACTCAAGGCGATGGCAGAACCTGGAGTGGAAAGGAGAACTATTAGTCTGGTGCCCAAGTTACCAATAAAGGAAGGTTTCCAGTCCCAACTCTGCCGTCTTTACAAATCACTTTGTCTCTCTGAGCCTCTATTTGCTTGTGTATAAACAAGAAAGTCATGAATTCCCCCTCTGTGATTAGCTTTTGATAGTCTCTATGTGTTTTCAATGTCTTCATGTGCATACATTTCTGTATGAGCCACCGCAGATTCTGTTTTGGGAAATGGCAAGGTACTAAGTGAGAAATGAACACATCCTCTCTGCAATGGCACCCAGAGCTAGGCAGCAGTAGGGAAGTTATCCTTCAGTTACTATGGCCAATCTGGGGAGGATTAACCTGTACAGACAGGTAATTGGCTGCAGGTTGATTCCCTAAAGAGGAATTCTCCTGGATCTTCCCAGCATCAGCAAGCTGGCCTCCACGGCCCCCGTCACAGAGAGGCCTGAGAAATAGTCTTCCTTGTACCCGGGATGGAGAAGCCAAGAAACAGGTTCACTGGTGGAAAATCCAGGATTTGGAGCTTCATGCAACTGATCATTCAAGCAGCTATGGCCACTGACCCCTCCCAGTGCCCCTTACCCAGCCTCATTCACCATGATTATAAGGCTTCAGGAAAATGAAATGTGACTTCTTCTGATGGAAGGGCTTGATCTGATGTAACGTTTCCCCCAGGAGGGGACAGGGACGGAACTCATCGTTCCTAGTCAGGTGTCTTCTGAGAACGTGGAAGAATTGTGGAGTCCACAGGATACATTCCTCCTCTGTTCTCTGTCCTTGAAATCTGCATGTTTGTTTAATCACGTGAGTATAGTTAGCTCTCTTTCAGTGTTGTATCAAAACTATCTCCCAGTTGTAGAATCTAAAAACCAAATGAACAAAGAAAACAAACAGAATCATAGATACAGAGAACGAACTGATGGTTGCCAGAGGGGAGAGGGGTTGGGGGATGGGTGGGAAAGGTGAGGGGATTAAGAAGTGCAAATTGGCAGTTTCAAAATAGTCATGGGGACGTAGAGTACAGCAGAGGGAACATCGTCAGTAACACTGTGATAACTATATGGTGCCAGGTGGTTACCAGACCCCTTGGAATGAGGAGTGGAGGTGTCCGGCCTGAGTGACAGGGCAGGTGGTTGAAGCAGACCCAGTAGGGAATTAACTCACAGATGTAGAATAGTAGAATGTTTGATCTGGAAGAATCCTTAATGATCATCATTGTGTAGATAAGGAATCTGAAAGTGAAATAACTAGCCCTGAATTCATGCAACTTGAATGAAGCCAAAACAGTTCTTAGTTAACAAGGAAAACTTCATACGAGAGAAGGGGCAGTGAGGGAGCGAGCTGATTGAGGAATTGACCCTCTGCATGTGCTGAAGCTTTCGAGGAAGGTGCACAACTGGTTGTTTGGTCCAAGATCCTCTTAGATGGAAAAGGCATATGAACTACAGAAAAAGGATGTTCACGCCACTGAATGACAAGCATTTTAAGGAAATGACTATGGGTTGAAAACTGGACATGTGTGTGAAACCTAGCTTATAGTCATCCAGGAAGACTCCCTGGAGGAGATGAACCTGTGAATTCAACATGGGAAGGCTTGGTGGGCCAAGCAAATGAAGAAATGGAAAGTATTTTTCATGCATCCAGAATGGCCCGAGCTAAGTTTCAGAAGCGGGAGCAGAAGAGCCCGAAGAAGTGAAGGATGGAAAGGCTCCCCTGGTTGGAATGGCAGGACTAGACGCTGGGACAGGCCAGGCGAGAGCAGAGGCTGGGAAAGGTGTTGACTTGCCCTCCGTGTGCAGGACAGTCTCTGAGGACTGAGACAGCCGCATTCTATTGTATTATAATATACATTGTATTATAGCCACACTGATATTACATTAGTTCCAGGTGGCTCCAGGTCTGCGCTCACACGGGCGGGCGGGGGATTCCAGCCTGCAGGACTAAGGTTCATCAAGAAGAACACAGCGCAACCAGAGCTCGCTGGCAAAGACAGACATAAACGTATATGCAGGTGGCGTTGGTTACAAGATTGACTGCTGGCCCTGGCCGGTGGGGCTCAGTTGGTTGCCGGTGTGATGACAGGTCAGGGCATATGGCTGGGTTGCAGGCTCGATCCCCAGTGGGGGGCGTGTGGGAGGCAGCCGATCCATGTTGCACTCTCACATCGATGTTTCTCTCTCTAAAAAAAAATTTTTAATATATATGTATTGTTTTTAAAAAAAAAGAATTGACTGCTGACTATGTGAACTTCCAGAGGACAGGAATCTCCTAGAAATTTGGGATTTGGGGAAATGGGAATAGTGGCTCCACTCGAGGTGGAAAGGTAGTAAAGAAGGCTGGTGGAAGTAGTGGACGGCCTTTTTTGGGTTAAAGCTGAGTTGGTTGATATTCATCACTACTTCATGGGTTTAGAAATTCAAGAGTAGTCCTAGAGAGGCTACCTGTCCCATCACTGACACTTTTCCTGCAATTTTTGTCGTTCCCACCAGGGAACTATGTAGGTCTTTTAACACGTGGGAAAGCATCAGACTCTCCCTAGCAATGTACATTTTTTAAACTCTATCCAAGGATAATTTTTCATTGATTTTTAGAGAGAGTGGAAGGGAGGGAGGGAGGGAGGGAGGGAGAGAGAGAGAGAAACATTGATGTGAGAGAGACACATCGACTGGTTGCCTCCCGCACAACCCCAACCTGGGGGCCGAGATTAAACCTGCTACCCAGGTACATGCCCTTGACTGGGAATCAAACCCGTGACCCTTCGGTGCTCGGGCCAACACTCTAACCACTTAGCCACACCAGCCAGGGCTAAATTCTTTTTAAAGTCAGCACATGATTTTGCAGTCAGTTAGCAGGTAGAGGGATATTACATATAAAGATTATGTTAGCACCATGCACTTGGGAACAGTCTTGTAAATATTAAACTTGTGAACATTAAATTATATAAAGTGAAACAAATTAGAAAAGCATGTACATTGTGTACAGATAGTCTCACAATAGTGTCAACACATTTTTTTAAAAAAGATACATTAACTCCAAAACAAACAAAAAACCCTCAATGGTCAATCCCTCTAGGTTGCCCTGTATTTACTTCTTACGCTGGTTTGAAGTTTGATTTTAATTTTTCCTCTGAGGCAGAGCTGCCCCGGGCTTGGTGACGCGGAGTTTGCGGGGCACGCCGCAGCGCAGCTGTGTGCAAGCCTGCCCCGCCGTCTGCACCGCCTGAGCGGCCCCCGGGCTCCAGAGCAGCCTGTCCCGGCACTGCCGCCAGCCGAGCCTCATGACTCCTTCCCTGGCACTCCCTCACTCTGTCCTCTTTTGTCAAAGATATATGGCTCTGGGATCCAAGCTGCTTTTGAATTTATTTCTCTGCCCTGATCAGAATAGAAAGTTATGGAGATTCAAAAACATTTCCAAACGTCCCCTTTCTGCCTTCGTGAGATCCTATCGTCTGTATCAGAATGAGAAGGCCAGGCTACACATGAAAGCTCCAGATGGCACTGGCTTAAGGGAGACAGAGGTTTCTCTTTCTGTCACATAACAGACACCTGAAGATAAGCAGTCTAGGGCTGTCGGGGAGATCCACAAACTCATCAGGAACCCCCGCGGGATTCCTCCAGCTTGTTCCTCCACGGCACGTAGGTTTGGTCTGCGTTCTAGTCCAAGGCGTCAGGTGTTCCAGGGAGCAGACTGGGCAGAGAGGAAGAAGAGACATCCCCCAGGCATTTAGGAGACTCGTTTTAACCAGCACTCAGGCTTACACCTCACTGGCCAGAGCTTGGTAATAAGGCTACAAGGGAACCTGGGGGACGTAGTCTTTTACTGGGTGGCCATATACCTCCCCCCAAAAAAGGTCTTTTTTTTTTTTTATTGATTGATTTTAGAGAGAGAGGAAGGGAGAGGGAGAGACAGAAACATCGATGAGAAAGATCATCGATTGGCCGCCTCCTGCATGCCCCCCACTGGGGATTTGGCCCACAACCTGGGCATGTGCCCTGACCGGGAATCGAACCGGCGACCTCTTGGTGCATAGGTAGACGCTCAACCACTGAGCCACACCGGCCGGGCAAAAAAGGTCTTTATTATGAAGAAACCAGGGCAGAACGGACTTGGGAGGCACCTAGTCCATTGCTCTTGCTTTCAGAAAGGTAATTAGTAGCAGTGCGGTCTGCGCCCCCTCCTCCCCTCTCCCCCGGCGCTGACCCTGCGCAGGAGAGGGGCAATGCTCAGCTGAGTGTCCTGGAGACCCCGCCAGCCCTTGCCGTGTGTCACAGAGGAGCGCTGCATCTTCCCCCCTGAATATTTAAAACATTTAAACTGATTAATTTTTTAATTATGAGAAATTTTCTTAAAATTAATGATGGCCCAGTGAAAAGTCCAAAATTATAAGCCAATAAAAGGCATTTGAAATATGTACTCTACATATTTCCAAAAGTACTTCAGAGAGTTTAAAACACTAGGAAAGATGTGAAATTTAAAAAGTAAACATCAGAGAGTCCGTTCAAAGGTGGCAGGGGATGTAGAAATTGTCCAGAATGTGAGGAAGCAGAGAGTAGCACTTTCCATCTACTTCAGCAAATTCAAATCAACAATAATTGAACATCTCTGTATATAAGAAAATGTTTTAAAACCTCACGGGCTCTTCTGTGAAGGCACTTCCAGTCCGGTGGCAGATACGTAAAGGTAAACAGATATCCAAGGCAAAGCATTCTGTAGTAGACGTACAGAGAGCATTCTGCCAGAGAGGCAGACACACGTATTTGGAACTGCTGGTGGTGATGACATGGATGAGCTGCTCGTTCAGGGGTTGGTGGGTGAGGCTGCGTTTGAGCTGGGCTTACAAGTGGGAGAGGATTTCCAGAAGATAGGTGGGTGTGGTCTGGGAGAGGGAGGTAGAACCTTTTCCAGACTGAGAAAGCATCATAAATGAAAGCCAGGGAGTTGGGGGAATAGTGGGTATGTTTGGGAATCAGCCAGGGTAGGTGTGACTTGGAACACAGGGTCAGTCTCAGTAGAGGAAGAGGTGGGCAGGTTACGGAATGGGATCTGAGGGGCTTTAAATTGCATGCTCAGGAATGCGGACCTCATTCTCTGGGCATTAGAGGAACAGCAGGAGAAGGAAGTTGAACGTGTTCATGTTTTATGAACTCTATTTTCTCGGAAAGTCATGAGCAAAATTATTTATTGCAGAGGAGAAGTTTGTTAGCTCTAAATAATGTAAATGGTTGGCCCTGGCCAGGTAGCTCAGCTGGTTAGAGCATCATCCCAATGCACCAAGGTTGTGGGTTCAATCCCCGGTCGGGGCACATACAAGAATCAGCCAATGAATGCATCAATAAGTGGGACAACAAATTGATGTTTCTCTCTTTCTCTATCCCTTTCTCTCTTTGTAAAAAAAATCAATCAATAAATAAAAATTTTAAAGAGGAATGTAAAGGGTTTAGAAGAGGATAATAGGATAAAGAATCAATAAAGGAATGAACAAGGGATTGGGAGTAATCTCAAAACCCCCACTGAGGTGTTGCTAGTGAGTTTGTATTTAGATTTTCTGACAGCGAGAGCAAAAAGTCAAGCATGTTAGGTTAAATAGCATTTGGTTCTTGACAAGTACAAGTGTACCATGGCGTGTTTTTCTTGAACTGAGTGAAATGACATTTCAAGATGCACCTTCTTTCAACACAGTGGGATGATTCTGAGTGACCTTGATAATGTAGAAACCAAGGATAACCTTGAGTAGCTGAAGTGTGTGTGTGTGTGTGTGTGTGTGTGTCCGAGAACCAAGCAGAGACAGAGTGGGGAGAGGAACAGGAGTTGTTACTCTAGTTAAGTAGTTAAGGAGAAGCGAGCACTGGAGTAGTTTGTGGTCAGAGGACTGTGTGTACGTTGGGGATAAGCTGGCTGACATTTGGAATGTGTCTACAGCGGTGCTGGATATTCTGGGCACAGTGATGTGCAAAGAAGAGAATTTTCCATACAGAAACTTTTAGCAAGAGAAATTTAAATGGAAACTCAGAGATGTTATCTCTGGAGCTGGAGGGAGACAGGCTTTTCCCTCCTTTCTTTCGGAAGGGTGATGTCAGAATGCCAGTGGTCAATACAGAGATTTCAGTGGCATACCTTTCAGAATGACAGCCCTGTAGCAGAGCCCACGGTGGGGCCTGAAAGCGCTCGGCGCGCTCACCCCGCATGCCTGCACTCCGAGTCCTTGGCATTCACCACCATGTGATCAGTGAAGGGCAAGCTGTAAATAGAAACACAAAGTTAGAGCTTTTATACATTTTTTTCATCTACCCAATGCTCTCATTTGTAGATGAGTAAATAGGCCCAGTGAGAGCCAGTGGCTTGCTCAAGATTACCATCCAATTAAGGGCAAAGCTGATGACTGCCCAGATTCTTGACTCTTGGCCCAGTGCCCCCCACCATCTCTACTAGGCAGTCGGTTGGTGTCCTGAAGGCCAGTGGAGTCCACCCTGAGAGCCGCTCCCGAGCTCTGTGCCAGCCCTCACGGCTGGGTGTCACTCCCAGAGAAAGAGGAGACTCTGGGCAGTAGCCCGTAGCCTGCCGATGAGAAGGAGCCGGGGGAAGCAGTCAGATGGGGATGTCAGGACCGTCCTCAGATGGCTTAAGAGGATTTTAGAGGGAAATCTCCTTAGCGGGTGTTTCAGGGATATTAAAATGCAGTGCAAACGCCCTCCTGCACTTAGGCTGTCTGTGCCTTCCGGGGACTGATAGGTGTTCTTTCCAAAGAGCATTGATCCTCTGAGGGAAACAGCCCACAGTCAAAGTTCCAGACCCTTCCCCAACTGAGAGGCGAAAGACTGGAAGCGTTAAAACGTTAGCAATGATGGGCCTGACAATAGTTACGTGAGTAACTCTTCCACCAGCCCATCATCGAGCTCATGGAGACCCAGGACAGGGGCACCCCTGCACCCCCCAGCCGGCAGCATGCTTCAGGGCTCAGCACAAAGCAGAATCAGAGGGGAATGCAAGTAAAGCACTTTGCCAGGGGTTTAGTGAGGTGCTACATAAAGAAGTGCGCGTGACTACTGGTGTTTTGGTAGGAAAACCTAAAAAAAAAAGAAGCCAGACAAGGCTTAGGTTTTCTAGATTCTTTCAAAAGGAAGTAAGGGAGAAAAAGGGGCAAGAGGCCCTGGCCGGTTTGGCTCAGCGGTAGAGGGTTGGACCAATGAGTTGTGGGTTCAATTCTGGACAAGGGCACATACCTCGACTGCAGTTTGTCCCCCGCCCTGGTCGGGGTCGTGCGGGAGGCAACCAGTCGATGTTTCTCTCTCTCTCCCTCTCTCCCTCTATCTCCCTCCCACTCTATCTGCAGATAAATGGAAAAATATCCTCGGGTGAGGATTAAAAAAGGGGGGGGGGGCAAGAGGTCAGAGTTGTCTGATTTTAAAGACTCTGCCTGTGGCCACACCATGCGTTGGTTTTTCGTTTATTTGGGGTTTGATAGACATGCTATGGTAACGTGGTTACCGTATGTGTGTGTTGAGTGGCTAGCTGTGTGTGAGTAGCTGGGAATCTTTGCATCACACTTATCCAGTTTTAGAGCAAGAAGGGACCTGGAAGATCTTCCCGCCCAAGCTTTCTGTGTTACAGATGGAGGAGCTGTGGCTTACTTAGAAAGTTGAAATATCTTGTCCAGCTACTAAGTAACAGAGCTGGGAGTCATATCTGGGACCCTTCATTTTTGGTCTAGAACTCTTTACATTGTATCTGTCTGTCCCAGTGCTATGAAGGTCAAATTTTTGGCAAGTCAAGGGCTGCTCGTAGGCACCAGTTAACAAAATGCAGCCTTCTATGAGGCATTGGTTTATGACCGTCACAAGTGACATTCAGAGATTCATAAGCCCTTTCCTTACTTATTTGCTGGGCAAAGCCCCACAGCAGAGCTTAGGACCATGTGTGTCATAGTTGGTCTTCGTATTACTCTGGCCTGATGCCACCTCTTTGGAACAGAGAGAGGAGGTGTCTTCTGAACGGGGCCATTGGTTGGTTCCTGGTCACAGCTCATCTGTGAGGCAGCAGAACTCACCTCCCGTGGCTCAGCGCCGTGAAATACCATCTTTGGTGTCACGCGGGTTTCTGTTGTTTAATTGTCAGAACCCAGGGAGGTCTTTGTGTGTGTGTATTTTGTTTTAGAAAACACTTATGGTTCTTGGAGTTTTATAATCGCATACTTTTGTTTTTTAAATGTCACATCAGCCAGGCCAGCTGCCATTCAATTCATTTAGTTGTAAGGTACGAGCTCTCTCAAGATAGCTCAGGGAAGGGGTGGAGTGTGACCAGGACCCATGAGGGAGATGGAATCTTATTGGTTTCCAATGCTGGGAGCCACAATGGATCTGACCTTGTGGAGCCTGGATCTGTCGGGTGATCTCAGATCCAGGGTGACCGTAGGGACCCCGCTTGCCATTCCAGTTTAAGATCCTCTCCCCAAGTCCCACACGATAACACACCTTTCCTCACCTCTGCTTACTCAGAGTTTCTGGGCCCTCGTGATCAGGCTTGCCTGTGTCCCGCTGTGGCCCTCTGACCTTTCTTCCCTTCAGGAAACCATTACTGCCCTCAGGTAACTGTCATTCTCTTGCTAATTCCAAGGTCACATTCTTGAAAGATGGAATCTAATTGGCCCCACTCATTTTTTGCCCCGGCCATGTCATTTCTTTAGGATAGCTTTCCATGGGCAGATGCCCACTCTGGTCCAGTCGCTGTGGGAGCAGGACACGTGGAGCTGTGTGATAGGAGGCGTGCAGTCTCGGGCCTGCCCCTCAGCAGCCATGAGCATCTCGTGGGAGCAGGACACCTGGAGCTGTGTGACAGGAGGAATGCAGTCTCGGGCCTGTCCCCTCAGCAGCCATGAGCATCCCTGTGGGAGCAGGACACCTGGAGCTGTGTGATAGGAGGCGTGCAGTCTCGGGCCTGCCCCCTCAGCAGCCATGAGCAGGACAACTGTCACTGGAGTTGTGGCCAGGCCAGGCTGTGTGCTTAACCCGCTTGATACAACACACGGCCAGGTCATCAGGGACGCAGCCGGGAGTCATGGGAAAATAGAATGTAGCGACAGAGAAGTTGTGGTTCAGTTCCCAACTCTGGAATTTAACAACTGCGTGACTTTGAACAAATTACCAACACTCTCTGAGCCTCAACCTCCTGTCCGTAAAACGGAGATCTGTGAGGGTCAGACGACATGCTACGCATGAAACGTGTGTCGGCCATGGAGCGCCACCCCTGTGAAGCCCATGACCTCCTCCAGGCCCATCCTGAGCAGGACGTCCGCTGCCTGGGGGACTGCTGTGGATCCCTCTCTAAGCGGACCGTCACCTCCCAGAATTCGGCTTGTACCTCTGGGTCCAGGTGGTCACTGCCTCGCTGGCGGAACCTGCAGAAATACCCTAGAGCAGCGGTTCTCAACCTGTGGGTCACGACCCCTTTGGGGGTTGAACGACCCTTTCACAGGGGTCGCCTAAGACCATCGGAAAACACATATTTCTGATGGTCTTAGGAACCGAGACACGGCTCCTCTATCCGTCTCCAGGCGGGTCCGCCCACATGCAGATATGCCCACATACAACACGAGGAACTGTACTGAAGGGTCGGGCATTAGGAAGGCTGAGAACCACTGCCCTAGAGAGATCAGGGTTGTTCCCTTTGCACACAGCTGAGCCTAACTACGTTATTCCGAGAGCGTTTTGTTCGGAGAACTTGGGGTGAGAGGTGGCGCTCCTTGGAGTCCTCTGACACAAACCTCTGTTTACAGACGAGGAGCCAAGGCTTCGAGAGGCTCGTTGGTTTCCTCCGTGTCAGTGACAGGACTGGAGCGGGGTGACTTGATTATCTCTTGCTGTGTAACAGATTACCCCAAAGCTTAGCGGCGTAAAGAACAAACATTTGTTCTTTAACGGTTTCTGCGGATCAGGAATCCGAGCGCGGCTCAGCTGGCTGGTTCTGGCTCGGGTTTCTGGTGAGGTTGCTGTCAAAGATGTCAGCCAGAGATGCCATCTCCTAAGGTCTGCCTGGGGCTAGGAGACCTGCCTCCAAGATAGCTCCCTCACACGTTCCCTACCACGGGACCCTGCCCTGGAATGTCCTCAGGACATGGCTCTGACATCGCCCAAAGCCAGTGATCCCATAAAGTGCCAGGAGAAAGCTGCAATGCTTTTCATCTCCTGGCTTCAGAAGTCACACATCACCCACCACTTCCACCGTGGCCTGTCCACCAGCAGCGCCTCCAAGTCCAGTCCACGCTCAAGTGGAGGAGAATTAAGCTCCACCAGTAGAAGCATCGAGCATCGGAGAATGCGTGGACATGTTTTTAAAACACCACGGAAGGTTTCCTTTAATACATTATTTTCTCTGCAAATGAACTTCCACAAGACATCAGTTTTTCCCGTTACTTGATGAAAGGTTATTCTCCCTGAGAAGCAATTGATGGAAGGGGAGTTAATGTATGAGGATATCTTCTCAGGAGAGTCTTAGGAAAACCTGCGTTGCCAACAGGAAAGTAAAAGGCATGGGAAAGAAAAGGTACAGGAGAGAAAGGTGTAGGAGAAGGCCAAGGGGAAAAACAGAAGCAAGGGTGCATTAGACCCGGCTTCCGTGGGCCAAGTTCTGGTTCAGCTCAGGAAGCAGTGTGAACAGACGCTGTGTGCAGCGTGTCCACAGCTGGAGCGTGAGGATGCCAAGCCGCCAGGGATCCCAGTTCTACTTGCAGAGCTTGGCCCATGTGCATGAGCAGCCCCTGTGTACATGCAAGGAAGCTTGTGTTAAACACTGTCAGAGATACCTGTAATACACGTGGGGACCTGTAAGAAAGAAGCAACTCTGAGGCGGTGGGTTTGGGAAACCCTTGCAGAAGCTGTGCAATCCAACAGATACTCCCCCCGCACCACCACCAGCAGCAGCCACACACCAGACTTCCTACACCCTTTCCTTGCTTGTTTTTTCTCTTTGGCACTTAGCACTACCTAACATCCTCATGCTCTGTTTACTTGGCCTGTGTATCTTGTTTTCCGCCTGCCTCCCCTACAGGGGTGCAAACCCCAAGAGGGGAGCACGTTTATTTTGTTTAGTGCTGAAGCCCAGCACCTACAGAAGTGCTTGGCACCTAGAGGGTAAGCACTCAACAAATATTTGTTGAATGAATAAACTAGATAATTAATCAGTACACAAGGAATGGAGCGCAGCCACCAAGGAGCAGGAGAGCTTGGCAGACGGGGACTGGGGGGAAGGGTTCCAGGCCGATGGGACAGCTGACCAGAGGCACCAGGATATTCTGGGCCTGGCCATCTGTGGCTGGGACTGTGGGCTGAAGGCTGCTGTGGCCAAAGGTAAGACTGGTCAGGCAGGTGGGAGAGGACATTTGCGAAGAGGTTAGGGTTTTATTATACACAAAGGGGAGCTGCTTAAGCTTTAAGGCCACAGGTGATGTCTTTTTCTCTATGGTCTGGCTGTATTTAAGAATATTCAAGGCCCCAGTTGGTGTGGCTCAGTGGTTGAGCGTCGACCCATGCGCCAAGAGGCCGCTGGTTCGATTCCCGGTCAGGGCACATGCCCAGGTTGTGGGCCTGATCCCCAGTGGGGGGCATGCAGGAGGCGGCCAACTGATGTTCTCTCTCATCGATGTTTCTATCTCTCTCTCCCTCTCTCTTCCTCTCTCTCTCTAATCAATAAAGAAACAATTTTTTTAATAAATTATTTTTTTAAAGAATATTCAAGGCTACAATTTCTATATTACCTAACATTGGATGTGCTTTCACTGACCGATGATTCTGACGCTTCTACCTTAGCCAGCAGCGTTTCGTTCGTCATCTCTCTTTCTGGCGTAGACAGGGTAAAACTCTCTCTGCCCTGGGGTCTTTTGTGTTCTCCCTGCTTTGCCAGGGAGCCGAGGTCAGCTCTAGGCCCTGGGGAATTCGGCGGCATGAGTGGCCCACAGGACACAGTAGCTTTATGTCTAGGGAATGAGTCGCGAACTTCTTGCTTCAAGTTTCAGTCTCCCTAATGTGTAGGGTGCTTTCTTTCCTCACAGCTCATGTTCTGAGATGTTAAAGATCCACCACATAGCTGTTAGCAGCAGTGCCGAATGAAGTGTGGGAACCTCACGTAAACACACAGGGCTGTTTCTGGAGGCCCCGCAGGCGAGGGGCCTCTGCTTCCCGCCCTTCGCCAGAAGAGGAGCAGCCCCAGGGCTGGGTTCCCAGTGCCTTCTGCCCAGAGACATGCAGGAGGCTGAGCCCCACCTGCTGGGAGGAGACTGCCCTGCCCTGGCCACCAGGGTCACTTCATCTCTGCTCAGCTTTCCCTGTTAGGCAGGTGTGGGATCCAGGCTGAGGCTCGATGCCATGCCGCACCGAAGTGGAGCTTCTCTGAGGTCCTGGAGACCCAGACCTCGAGAAGGGAACGTGGCTTTAGATAAGGATGGCAGCTGAGTCTTAGCTCTGTAAAATCTCCTCTCAGTCCAAGGTCACAACACAGCCCTGCCCACATCTGATTCTACGGTCAAGAAGGCAGAGACCGAGCACAGGAGAGTTTTTCCTAAATTGTCTCCTTTGTCCCATTTTCCTTCATGGAGGCAGGAGAAATAGCTAGACGGACTGGAGAGTGCGATTTGTCATGCGAGAGGGGAGGCAGCTCGGCAGACAGCTGTCATCGGCCACTGATTCCATGTTTTACAAAAAATAGGAGATTTAAGATTTAATGCTATTTTCAAGAGAAGGAAACCAACGCCCTGGTTGTCCCTTTACTGACAACTCAGTGTTCCCGGGTCCACGTGGTTGCCAGGCAGTGGCGATGTTAGGCAGTGACTTCACCTGGACCCCAGTACAGAAGAGGGGTGTGAGGGGGTCAGTGTTGAGGGTGAGCGCCTCTGGGAAGATGCAGAATCAGTGTCTCCTTCATGATGGAAACCTTGTACTCTCGAGATTCCGGAGCGTGGTCCTAGACCCACGAGCTCCCCTTCTGGATCGAGGTCGGGAATGTCTGGGGTGCACCCCTGGGAGGTCTCAGAACCCAGTGAAGCCTTCTCAAGGAGACAGGAGCAGGTGGTGGAGAGTGTGGACACGCAGCTCGGTCTCAGCGGTGCGGGGAGCGGGGAGCACAAGGAGTAAACACTTTGCCCAGATACGTCTGTGGGACTGGGGCAGGCGTCCGAAGGCTGCGCTCTATCCTGGCTGTGGATCCAAAGGCAGGGGTGCTCGAGACATATTTGTTGAGTGAATGGATGAATGAATTAATTGTTAATTAACGAGGAGCTTGAGATCAGGCTTAAAGGATCATTTCTACCTTCAAATCTACCTTCGACTACCTCCACAGTCTCCAGCCTTCAAATCCAAGTTGGTTTGAGGTTGACTAGGACCCTCCAGAACGAGTGGCAAAAACACCGGAGGAGCGCCATACCCGGGGGAGGTGTGACTGTGTCAGGGTTGGAATCCAATGCATTGCCTGCAGCTGACGCCCCAGGAAGGCGGGGAGAAGGCCTGTGGGGGTGAAGCGGGGTCCAGTTGTGATGCTGAGTGTGGGTGTGCTTTCCCACTTGTACACCAAAGTTTTCAGCTCAAGCAGGGGACCCCCTTTTTTGTCTGATAGACACCAAACTATGTCATGTGGTTGACACTACTCACCATCTCTATAACTAGGAGTTCGTTCTTCTCCCTGAAATTTGGGGCCTGGGAGCCCTCCCATGGGGCAGTTCCCAAGTTACCTATAACTTGCCCAATTCTGCCTTTTCCTACGGAGTTAAAGCAATCTGTTCTGCACCTGACAAGTGGAGGAACGCAGCTGGGATGGTGCGTTCTCCTGGGGAACATCCATGTCCTCCACCAAGTCCTCTCTGCATTCCCTTTGTTATTCTGTCCAGGACACATTTCAAATCAAGCTGGCCCTTTCCAGCTACTGAACTCCTAACCACAGAGAAAGGGGCATGAGGAAGAAAGAATCCTAAAATTTTAAAAGATATCTGAGTAGTTTTTCTGCTGTCTCTGCAACGATCGGATGGCTGCTCACACTCTGTGTCTGACACAGTTGATTTCTCTTTCAAGGAGAATAAAACCCCCTTCCCGCCCAGTTTGTGGGAGGCCTGTGATCCTGACTTACACTCTTCCGTGGCCGTTCCGTCTCCCTCCAGCCCGGTGTTCCAGCTGCGCCTGCCGTGGTCCTCCTTAACGTTTAACACTCGCTCCTGAAGCTGTCGGAAGGAATTCAGAATTTTCCCATTCCGCTGACCCCTCGGTGCTCAGAGCCGCTGAGCCCCTGAGCAGGAGATGGGACAAGAGGTGCAGAGGGCGTATTCCGGGTCTGAGTGGCCTGCCGTACAGTGGGCTTGTTAACAGTGCTGTTGCGTGCCCTTGGAATGTTGATGAAAGGGTAGACCTCGTGTTCACTGTCCTTGGTTCAGAGTTTAAAACGCTGTGACTCACGGGCTGCGGAGGGATAGTGCCTGGAAGGGAGTGAGAGTGAGGTTTCTCTCCCGAGATCTGGTGCCGATGACGCCCGGGTCGTGTGTTCAGTCTGAGACGATTCACCGAGCTGGCAGCGCAGTGCTTTCTGTGCGTGTTATAAAAAGTTGAAAGGCAAAGTGAGTAACTCCTCTCTCTAAAGAAATTTAATTCTAATTTAAAATTAATTTCTCTCGCCATTTCATGTACACGCAGTGATTCAGCCAGTCACACCCAATAATGACAACAGTATCCACAGCAGCGACAATGGTCATTGACTGGATACCAGCTGTTTTATGGGCAGTATTGTCTCTAATCGAAATGGCAATGCTGTTATTACTAGTACCTCGGTAGTTTTGATGAGGAACTAAGCTTAGACAGACCTTGTATTTTTTCATTTTTCCAAAGTAACTCAGCTAGTCAGTGGTGGAGCTGGGATTCAAACTCAGGGCTGCTGAGTTCAAACTCCGGACTGTAAAGCACCATGCTGTCCTCCAGTGAACTCCCAGCCTTGCCAGTTCCCTGCCCCATTGCCACCAATATAGACTGAAACACAGACTGTGGCTTAGAAATAGGGACATATTTTTGTAGGAAAAAACTCAAGAAACTAAACATTTTGAAGAAAAATATTATGATGTGGCATACAGTTATTTTGACTGGTACCAAGCACAGAGCTCTGGGATGCCCCATAGAATAGGAGAAATTGATCAAACTAAGAGGGCACTCTAAAAATGACTATTCAGTCACAGAGCAAATAGCCAGTACAATGAACTTTATAATACACTCATGTGCGCAAGCCATCTGAGGTGAGGGATGTGTCCTCCGGCTGCTGGAGTGTCAGAGCACATGCGTCCCGGGAGGGGAATCCCGCTGTGGAGACCACTGCCAAAGGCCGCGTGCCACTGAGACGTGGGGAACCGGGAGCTGTACTTGACCTCCGGTGGCAGGGAGGGCGGGGTCTGGAGAGCAAAGTCATCCATCAGTGGAAATCCAGAAGCAGAAATGCCGGGAGCATATGCAGGGCGCCTTGAGGAGACCGAGCAGAGGACGTCGGTGGGCAAGTGGAAGCTGGGGCTGAACAGTGAGTGGGGAGGATTATGGAGGGCTTTGAATGCCTGGCTGAGGCTGGTGGAATTTGAAGGGCCCACAGCAGAGCCGGTGTGAATTCTGAAATCAGTGTTCCGATGAGGGTCGGGCATGGAGGAGGGGAGACACTCAGGTGGGTGATGAGGGTCTGGATTGGCAAGGGAGCTGTCCAAAAGACAAGAGGAGGGATTTTGCTAACCTGGCAGGGCTGTGACAGATTAGGTATAAGGGACAGAGAGAAAGGTTTCAGAGGACTACTGTTTGGAATTTGGATGGGTAGGCAGTTTATCTGGGATGAACCACAGAGGAGGGAGCAGAAAGGGGGACGGGAGGGAGAGGACCAATGTACTCTGTGATGGAAACGCACCCTGGCCTGAGAACCGGGAAGGCTGGGCCCTAACACCAACTTAATCTGCCCTGGTCTCTGCATTCTCCTTTCTAAAATTAGGAGTGTTACCCAGGAGACATTTGTTGAGCACCTACTATGTGCCAGGCACTGTGCTGTTGTCTGTCTCATGTTTCCCATGTGGGCTGGTGGTGTGCCCCAGCCAGGGTAGGGTCCAGCCTTCCATTCAAATAACCTGCTATTTCCTTCAGTGAATCCTAGCCTTTGCTTCCCTCTGGTGGCCACAGAGTGCCACTAGCATGGTGCTTTTGCCCTTCTGTTCCTGGATTGATCTGAGCTGCAGGTTAAGTTAGGATGGAGCTGAATTGTAGACCACGCACAAGGTCAAGGGAACAGGGAGTAAGTGATAGTGGTGACCAGGTGGGCAGGTGGTGGGAAGAAAGATACAGTGTCAAGAACCAGGAGAGCCCTGGCCAGTTTGGCTCAGCAGTTAGAGCGTTGGCCCACGGAGCAGAGTCCCGGGTTTGGTTCCCACTAAGGGTATGTACCTGGGTTGCAGTTTGTCCCCAGCCCCGGTTGGTCGTGTAGGTGGCAACCAGTCGATGTGTCTTTCACACCGATGTTTCTCTCTCTCTCTCTTCCTCCCTCTCTCCCTCCCACTCTATCTGAAGATAAATGCAAAAAAAAAAAAAAAATGTCCTCGGGTGAGGATAAAAAAAAGAACCAGGAGAGACAGGAGGTGACTGTACCCTGCGGCAAAACCAGCCAGTGGCAGCAGGCAGAAGCAGAAAGTCTCGTTAGAACTCACCCAGTAAGGTGAACCTGGACAGTAAGGAGTGTGGGATCACAGATAAAGGCCCGTCTTCACATGCAAGGGGCAAGGGTAGGGTCAGGAATACGGGGAACTCTGTAATTCGGTGAGGGCAAAACCTTCACAACTGTTGAAGACACTAAGACTCTGGGAACCCTTGTTGGGCACATGATCTGGATCATTCCTCTGAGGACTTGGCATCTCCTCCAGCTCCCGCCACCAGGGTGGCGCCTGCACAGTGGGAGATGGCCCGGTGGCCATGGAGCTGAGCAGGCTGGCACGGCGCAGAGGCAGGTGCTCCGGGCTCCCTGGCTGTGGTGAGCCGAGTGAGGTTGTTATTGACCGTCACAGCCAGAGGAGGTGCCAAGGCTAACCGTGCAGACAGCTCCGAGGAGACAGCCATGGCAGTTTCCAGTGGAACAGTGGGGGGAGGCAGCAATGGGGAGAGCAGATCACTTTCTGAGGGACCCCACCCCTCATGCCTGGGCCAGCAGCCCACGCTTCCCCTGTTGTCACGCTCGAGATGCTTGTATGATGTACGTTCCCCAAAAGGCAGTGAGCGTGGTAAAGGCGGGGTCACCATGATCGCCTGCCTCGCTGCTCTGCGCCCTGTGCCCAGCGCTGTGGCTGGCTGGTGAATACGTGAGTTAGTGCATGGATGAGGTGACTGGGTTTATCAGACCTGGAGTCCTGCCTTTGCCATTTGCTATTGTGTGATCTGAGCGAGGTATTCACTTCTCTGAGCTGTACGTCATCTATAAAATCAGATGATAATGCTCACTTTATGGGCTCCGTGAGGATCCAACAATGTCTATGGAAGAGCTTTATAAACTATAAAGGGCCATATGAATGTGAATTATTTTCTTATTCTGCTTGAAAATGAGAAATTAACGAGACATCCCCTGGTACCTCTTTTGCCCTGGGAGGCGGTGACTATGGATGCTTGCTTTCTGAGTGAAAGTATTTGGACTAGGCAGTGCACCCCCGGCGGCCAGGGAGACAGGGCCCCTCCCGGGCACCCAGCAGCACTGTTCCCCACTGCAGTCCTGCAGGTTGCTGCTGCACGCGGGCTGCCCAGCAGTAGTCAGGCTGGCCCGTGTTCCCGCTCAGCATGGCCTCTTTCCAGGGCTCATTTTGCCAAGTTTCTGTGTGTGAGTGGATGCCTCAGCCTCCACCCTGTCACTGCAGTGTGGATGCAACCCACCCAAATTCGGCAAACAATCCCAAGAAGCCCTGTCTAGTTGTCCGTCTAGGAGGCCTGGTGTAGGAAGAGGAAGGAAGTGCACATCGTGGCCCTACAAAGGGACCTGTAGCCTAAATTGTACCCTGAGCTTTTTACCCCTGGACATGGGAATATATGGCTGCTTTTCTTTTCTTTTTTTTTTTTTTTATCCTCACCTGAAGACATTTTTCCATTTTTTTTGTTCAGATAGAGTGGGAAGGAGAGAGAGGAAGAGAGAGAGAGAGAGAAATATCGATGTGAAAGGGCCACATCGAGTGGCTGCCACCCGCACAACCAACCAGGGCCGGGGACAAACTGCAACCGAGGTACATGCCCTTAGCGGGAACCGAACCCGGGTCTCTCTGGACCGCAGGCCGACGCTCCAACCGCTGAGCCAAACCGGCCAGGGCTGCTTTTCTTTTCTTTTTTCCCAAATCTGCCAGTTTCCCTCAGTGTGTGTCATTAGAGATGCTTTGGAAGTGGATTTCTGTTCCCTAGACCCACGGTATCAGTGCAGACAAGGTGCCGGGTGTGTGCCAGGTGACATTTACTATGTGTGTCCGTCTGTGTGAACTCATGTAACTGTTGCAACAACTCCATATGGTAGGAATTTGTATTATCCCTGTTTTCCAGATAAGGAAAACGAGCCAAAGAAAGCCATTTAACTTGCTTAAGGTTATACAGATAGGAGCAATGGAGACATTCAAACCTAGCTGTCCAGCTCCAGACCCAGTAACCCACTAGATGGGAAATGGTGACTCACATCTGAATAACTGAGGTTTGATAACGTTGTGCACTTTTGCAAAATCCTTTCTGGTCTTTGGCCGGATTCCCCTGAAGCTCAACTTTTCAGTGTTGCACAAACACAGTGGACAGTTTGCAGGAACGCCTGGGGGCGCCCACAGCTTTCCTTTCGGCCTGGAGAGTCGCTCTTTGCAATCTCAAGTTTCTCCCAGCCACCTCTCCTCCCTCTGCTGTAGGTGACCTCGGGGTTTCCAGAGCCCATGCTGTGGCTAGGGTTGCAGGAAAGAGCCTTCCAGCCCAAGAACAGTCAGAGCAGCAGCGGAGACAGACGGGGGCAAGCACAAAGGAGCCCCGAGACCCTCCCCCGTGGCAGGACAGTTATCTCCAGACTGAGGCTCGGTGTTGCAAAGGTCCGAGTTCATTGCCAAGTTTAATCCTCCTGACCCCATTTCTGTTGACCGTTTGTGTCTAGTCTAGATGATTGCTGAAGCCTGGGTAGGGAGTACAGAGATCTGGAGCAGACAGAATTCTGTATCAGTCTGCCTTTCCCTCCCCACTTACTGGAGATCTCGAACCAGCATTGGACAAATTCTTGTTGAATGAACAAATGAACAAACATTAAGTTAAGCCAAATCTGAAACCCTGTAACTTCCGCCCCTGGCGTTAATTATGCCTGGGAGCAAGTCTACTTCCTCGTCTGGGTGAGTCAAGTCCATCGGTTGAGGCGCTCTGTCCTTGTTCCGACCTTGTTCTCCTTCTTTATCTCTCACTTGGGGGAACACACTGAAGCATGCATTTCAGGTTTTCAGATGACAGAATGCTGAAGGCATCACTACTCTGATAGATGAGAGTCAAGAGCACTGTGTCTTAGCTAGAAAGTTAATAGATTAATAGAAAATTCTCCAAGTTAAAAGCCTCACCACCCCTCGTAGAGAAATGGGGGGAGCTGGCTTGAGAAGACCCTGTGACTCAGATTGGGGTTCTTGGTAGGCTACGTGCTCACTAGAAGCCAAAAGCATGACTTAACTAACTCTCAGACCACGGTGATAGACGTATAGCGACTAGACATGGAAAGTGAATGCTTGACTTAGGCTGTAGAGGACACACCACATCCGAAGGGCTGGGCTCAATTCTGTGTGCCCCCTATTAGGAGGGACAGTGACATAATAGACTTCATCCGGAAGAATATGATAAACATATTGGAAAACCCACACTGAGAGCGATTTGAAAGAACATTTTGGAAAAGAGAAGACTTAATGAAGGCTTGATCTAGTCTTCACAGACACGGAGCTCTGTGGAAGAAAGTCACTTGTGTATTACCACTAGAGGGCAGACTAAGAACCCTGGATGGAAATTATAAAAACAAGGAAAGTTAAAACCACAGCCCTGCACCAGGAAGGGACAGCTTCATAAAAAAAGAGAGCTGGGTATTTTTAAAAGGGCCCTGCCGTGAGTAGGAGTTCAAGGTAGAGGTCACTAAGGTCCTACATTTCTATGATCTCTAACTTTATCTGCCTCTCCGAGCTTTGTGTCCTCTGCAGCTTTGTCAAACATGGACTCGAAAGTCCCTTTCCCACAGTTTCACCAGTCCTTATACCATCAATACATTCAGTACAAGCATGGACCGATGCCTTGTGACATTCTTGTAGATGGGTACAGCCATTAATCTAGCCAGATTGAGTGAAGAGGGTTCTGAGCCTAGAATTTGAAAACCTGAGTCTGGTCTTATCTCTGCTACCAACTAGCTTGGGACCCTTAGTTTTGTCAGTTATGAGTTTAAATGGTTGGATCATCTCTGACTTAATTCATTTACTTACCAATGTAGTCATTTATTCAACAGATGTTTATTATCTACCATCTTCTAGACACTGTCTTCCTTAGATAAGTCCCTTCTTCTTTCGGGGATTCCTTTTCCTCATCTGTAAAATAAGGTTATTTGGATTAGATGAACCCCAAAGTCCCCCCCCTTCACATCTAATAGGCCATGTATCCCTTATCTCAGCCACATGCCACTGTTTGGTGGCTGAAAGGTTGCCACAGAAGGCTTGGATGAATGCTTTGCTAAAATCAAAAACCATTTTGTGGTTCAGGCATTTTTCAGATCTATCTGCCTATTAACTCATAATTTAAAGTGAATAAAAACATTCTTTTAATTTGTATATGTCAAAGGCATATCACATTAAGAGAAACAAGAAAAAATAAACCGAATAAAAGAGGAAAAATTGAGAGGACAACCAATGCTAATTAATCATAGTAGCTAATACTTCGTGGATGCTTACTGAGGCCACCTCTTGAGACTCCGAAAGTCTAAACATGGCCTCATATTGACTGATGGTTTGTCTGGGCACAGAATGCTAGGCTGGAAATCATTCTCACCCCGAATTCTGAAGGAATTGCTCCATTTTCTTTTACACTTTCGTGTTGTTGCTGAAATCTGCTGTCATTGTCCTTGGTTTGTTGGGTTTTACCTGACTTTTCTGCCTCTTCTCTGAGAGCTTTTAGAACAGTCTTTTTCTGCCAACATGTCCTTAGAACAGTCTTTTTCTGCCAACATGTCCTAACGCTGTGTTTTAGAGGGGGTCTTTTTCATTAATTGCAAGGGGCACGGGCATGTGGAACATTGTAGCAATTTAACGCATGCCCTTCAGCCCTAGGGATTTTTCCTTACAATGTATTCCTTTCCATTCTGTCTATCTAAAACTTGTTAGATTGATTCTCGAATTTCCTTCTATTTTCTCTCATAGTTTTGCCTCTCCGTGTTCTTGTTCTCCTTTCTGGAAAATTTCTTTGACTTTATCTTCCCACCCATGTCTGATATGTTTTGTTTCAACCGTGTTTTTCCTTTCTAAGAGCTCTTTTTCACTCTGTAATCCCCCCCACCCCTCTGTAACAGCTTGTTCTTTTGTCCTGGATACAATACCTCTTATTCCGCTGAGGATATTACAGTGTTGAAGTTTTATTGTCCTGCCTGAAGTTTCTTTCCTCTGTGTTCCTGATCCTTTTTGTTGGCTCAGTTTGGCCTCTGTTGAGGGGCTTTTCTGAAAAGTCTGGTGACCCTTAGCTGACTCATTTTTCAGTTTCTCACCGAGGCACCAAAAAGGCTGACTGGCTACTGTGTGGAATAGAGGGAGCTTATTGACGGGAAAGTTTCC
Source organism: Tadarida brasiliensis (assembly GCA_030848825.1). NCBI lineage: Eukaryota > Metazoa > Chordata > Mammalia > Chiroptera > Molossidae > Tadarida > Tadarida brasiliensis. The sequence goes on along the minus strand of CM061260.1, from coordinate 59,959,195 downwards.
CTGTGCCGCGATCTGGCTGGGCATGCAAGTTTGGGGAAGGGATCTCTAAATGTTGGTATTTGAATATCTGGACATCTTTTTGGTTTCTGCAATGAAAGATCCTCAGATCTGCCTAAAATGTTTATATTTGACTGCAGCATTCTGGGAGCCAAGAGGGACAAGGGTGGAGGTCATCTCCCTATCTGTAATAGACCTTCATAGAATTCAGTTTTCAGGAACATATACAGTGGGTAGAGGAGAGATCTAGGGGTCTGCTCCCTTTACAGACTCAATCTGTCTGTCTGCCCTCCTCAGCCCCACCTGAGTCCTCTCCTCAGTGCAGCCTGGCGCTTCGCTTCCCAGCGTCTGGCGGGTGCAGGGCCAAGTGCCAGGAACTCTCATCTACCAAGGCAGATACCACTCTTTTTTTTTTTAATCCTCATTGGAGGATATGCTCCCATTGACCCTAGAGAGAAAAGGAGGAAAGAGAGAGAAACATTAATCAGTTGCTTCCTGTACACGCCCCGACTGGGGATCAAACTCACAACCTGTGTATGTGCCCTGACCAGGCATCAAACCCATGACCCTTTGGTGCTTGGGACGATGCTCCAACCAACTGAGCCACAGCAGCCAGGGCAGATACCACTCCTGAAGCTTCTTTGTCATTCAAATAAAATGTTGACTTCTCTACAATTACCTCTTATGCTCTTTGTTTTTGTGAGTCTCCCCCCACCCTGTGTCATTTTTGTCAGGTTTAGGAGTTAGTGGAGATATAACCCAATGGTTAAAGAACAAGATAAATTTTTCTGGAAAGGGGCTCAGAACATAAACTGTGGGATCCGGAAGACACTGACGAGAATCTGTGGGCAGCCAATGAAAGAGGACTTCCGGGCACGTAGCTAGACATCGCAGTTACAATACGGGCACTGGCTCCTGGAGCTCACCCACTGGTGCTCCAACACGTATTGGATGATCACCTGCTGTGTGCCAGGCATCGCTCTAGACTCAGGAGATATGGCTGTGAGCAAGACAGAGAATGTTTCTGCATCTTGCATTCCTTCTTGGATCTTACATTGTGATGTACAATATGACAAGAAAAAAAGTTAACAAACAAGACAACACGTTAATGATAAATGCTCAAGAAAATTAAATAGGGTTGTGTGTTAGAAAGTCAACGTAGAAGCTGCTCGGCTTACAGAATACTAAAAGTGGAAGGGGCCCTGAAGTCCATTTTCCTCATCTGAAGCATGAGGACATTCAGGTGTGGAGAGGGGACAGCGTATTCCCGGTGTCACACACGGGTAAATCTGCACCAGCACCAAGGCCTCCCGATTCCTGCTCCTGTGTTTGTCCCACTATTGCTTACTTTGCAGCCCATGAGGCCTGCGGTGGCCAGGCTCCAGCCTCTGTCCCTGCCCTCATTCCAGCACTGTGAGAAACAGAGCCCTTAGCTCCTTCCATGGTAGCCAGTAGCCCCAGCTCCAGAGAACAAAGATAAGGCAAGTCATCAGCTTTAATTAGACCCAGCAGCTCCAGAGGCCACCAGAGTGCAAACTGGACATCCCAGAGCCCCGCGACAGCATCCCAGGGGCCAGACGTGGTTTTCCACCTCTGTTTCGAAAATTCAATTCAAAGTAGAAACCGCACTAAACTTGTTTAGAGGCCGCTGGTTTCTGGAAAGCTCGTCTGAGTTTCACAGCAGTGCAGGACAGAGGTGATGGGACAGATTTGGAAGCCAGGCACTGAGGAGTCGCAGCAGCTGGGGGCTTTCCCGAAGCTCACATTGGTCCTGGAGCAAAACCGGAAACCAGGTCATCGTCCCCCACCCCTTTCATTCCTTCAAACCTGGGTGCCCCCCTGGGATATTTTCAGGTTTTTCCCCACTACATTGATTTGTCTTATGAGTTATTGTTGATGTTATTAATTTCATTATAAAAAAAAACTCTTAGGTGAGAAATGTGAGGCAATACTGGAAATGAGAAAGGGGGAGGGGTTGCCCAGAGTTCCCCACCCAGCAAAGCCAGTCTTAACATTTTGATGAATTTCCTTCGTGTTAGTTTCTAGTTAGTTGTGAAGTCATTGATGGTGTTCTTCACACCGTTATGTATGCAACTTTACATCCTGTCCTTTTTTTGCTTTTTTTTTTACCTTGCCTTATATACCTTGTAAGCTCTTATAAAGCTTTATCAATATCTAATGGCTACTTAATTACACATTCACTTAGCGGATATATCATAACTTAACCATTCTTTTCCTGTCAGATTTTTATATTTTAGTTTTAGGATTTTTTTTTTTTAATGTTGTGGTTAAGTTTTTCTCATTAAAATAATGCTGTTATGGCCCTGGTCGGTGTGGCCCAGTGGTTAGAGCGTCCGTCCATGCACCAGAGGCTCATGGGTTTGATTCCCGGTCAAGGGCACGTACCTATGGTGCAGGTTCAATTCCAGGCCCCAGTCGGGGTTGTACAGGAGACAACCAATTGATGTGTCTCTCTCACATTGGTGTCTCTCCTTCTCTCTCTCTCTCTCTCTCTCTCTCTCTCTCTCTCTCTCTCACATTGGTGTCTCTCCTCTCTCTCTCTCTCTCCCTCCCTTCCATTCTCTCTAAAAATCAATGGAAAACAATATCCTCGGGTGAGGATTAACAAAAAAACTGCTGTATGGACATCTTCATGCTTAGAGCCATATAAGGACAGCTGCCTGTCACCCGCATGCTGCTTCTCATCTTTTTGCAGTTGGGAGGGAATCATATACACAGTCTGCTTTGAGACATTTCATGCGAAGGGACGCGACCTAGAGAAATGAATGAATCTCTGACGGTGGTGGTCCAGGCACTGGCAGCAGGTGCCGGCGGGGGGGGAAACGGACAGTTTGACCAGGAGCTGGCAGGCCTTCTCAGTGCCCTTTAAACCGCACCAAGGAGACACCCGCAGTTTCACATTCCTCTGAGGCCAGCTCTGGCCTCCCGTGTCGACATTCATGTGTAGATGTTAACTCGGAGATCTCTGTGCCTTGACCTGGCTATGCGCTGTAGAGGAACCGGTTAGGGCAGGCAGCCAGGGGAGGAGGAGGTCTGACTGATCTGATGGGCGATGCAGTGTCAGAAACTGATGTTCAGTTATCAGCAGGCTCGGCTGGCAGGCGCTGTGGGCACTTGTCAGACTCATGGGGAGGGGGCTTCTTCAGATGCAAGGTGTGTGGAAAGCAATGTGGAATGAAGAGACAGGAGAGAGTCCTCATTTTCCATCAAGGGATCCGGGGTCACACCCCGCCCCCTTGTTTTTAATAGGAAAACCATGTGCCGACTTGAGAGACCTTTGAAGGCGTCCGCATCACTTTTCCTAGACCTTTGGGCCAGTTCTTTTAGTTGGCTTGGGTTGGGGCAAGATTCCATTAAGAGTATAAAAGAGGAAGGAAATTTGGTTCATTTACACGGTCATTTGCATGCCTATATACAGACAATGTGCCATCAAAATTGATTATTTTTTCCGTTGCTTCTCTATTCCTTTGCTTCTCTATTATTTTTTCCGTTGCTTCTCTATTCCTAACTCAAATTTAAATAATAATTACTAAACCTCTAGAATATATTTTTAAACATTTAGAGAGTTGACTCTGCTCAAGGCACTGTCCTAAGTGCTTTAAAAGTATTGTCTCATTTAATCTTCATAGCAGATATCTATGCGGCAGATACTGTTATTATCCTCGTTCTACAGATGAAGAAACTGAGGCCAAGAAATTAAGTAACTTGGCCCTGGTCACTCAGCTGGGGAGGGGCTCCAGAGTCCATGCCCTGAACCGCTGGGCTCTGCTGCCTTGGGAAAATGGGGTGGTGGGAGAATGGGGTGGCGGGAGAATGGGGTGGCGGGGGAATGGGCTGGTGGGAGAATGGGGTGGCAGGAGAATGGGCTGGTGGCACAGAGGCGGAAGCTGAGGCCCTGAATGGGCAAGAGTAGACTGCTGGGTGGGGTAGTGTCCCCGCCTCTCGGAATGTTGCTGGAAAACCCGCAGGGAGTAATCTGTTCTTTTCCATATGTGGAGGGGATAATCTAGCTCACACTGTTTACACAAGAGGGAGGCTCAGTTAATTCCCAACTAGGAACCAAGCAAAAATGGACCTAAATAAAAGCCACCGTTCTGGCGAATATGAGTAAGAACTGAGGGTGGGGATGTATGCAGTCTCCTGTCTGTAACTTGCTTGTAGCCGGATATGCTGGAGAGAAAGCATTGCAGCCACACTGAGGAGCAGGAGGAAAGTGAGGACAGGACGTGAGGAGCAACTCTGCCCCTCAGGAAGCACCAGCGAGGGTGGAGGGCAGAGTCCACCCAGGGAGTGGGCAGCAGGGGAACAGGCTCCCCTGGAAAGGCCAGGACCCAGAAAGGAGAGAGACTGGGAAAGAATCAGATGATGTCTCCACAGTAGGCAATTGGAGGAAATCCAAATAGCATCCAAAAGGCTTGGGCGGGCCTTAGTCAGGGTCCTAGGGAGCAGGCAAAGAAAATGTCTGAGAAGCTCCCAGGAGGGGGCCAAGTCAGAGGCTCAACAGGAAGGGCCAGGCTCTCTGCTGGGGTAGCGGGTCCTGTGACGGGAGTGAGACAAGAGCCGGTTACAGATCCTGGGGTACAGGTCAGAGGAGACCCAGACACACCAGGCTTCATGCTGAGAGCCTGTGCTACCCACTTCAGGCCCCCAGCATTTCCCAGGTAGAAATAAGTTTGGTTTTAGAATCTGAAGCAGGATCGAATTGATAGCTTGAAAGTTAAGCATCCATAGCAGGTAGTTTTAAATGCACAGTAAAAATACGATGCGGCCTCAGAATTTGGACAGGGTGTGGTAGCCCTTCTGCCCACTGCGGGGCTGAGGGCTGGGGCTGAGGACGCCTGTCAAATGGGAACATTGTTCATTGAAAGAATAGCCAACTAGCTAATAGAAGAGACCCAATCATACCACATGAAAACCTTTTTTTAAAAGCTACTTGGGGTGATCATCCTGAGAAATCAGGACCCTGCTAAAGGAGAACAAAGTGATTTTTACATGTAGGTCAGAAAAAGGGTCTACTCAGCAGGGCCTGCTTTTCTCTTGAGAAATATTGAGAGGAAGAGTCCCCGGTTATAGGTTTGTCTTTTTTGAGGACTAGCATAACTCAGCTCAGTGGAGAGGAGGACAGCTGAAGTGCCCGGAGATTCAGCAGGCTGTCCGTGCGTCAGATCTCCGTGGGCTGACTTCCCAGTGGAACCTGGGTCAAAGAGCGGGAGGCGGAGATAACACAATGTTATGGCCAGACCACCGGCCACAGGGGGAAGAGCTGGTGGTTAAAAGCATGTGAAGAGGGGGCTGGGGGCACTGAGGACGTTTTTAAAGTAATCCGAGTCTAGAGCCATGAAAGGGGTAAATGGGGAAGAGCGAAGGGAGGAAAGATGCTTCAGGGAGGGAAGAGGGGGTGTGGCTGGGGGGAAGGCTTGGCATACTCAGGGAAGTGGATGCTCAAAGAATTGACAATTAAAGATAAAGGCAACTTAAAATAAGCCATGTGGGAGTATAGACAGACAGAGAGAGAGAGAGAGAGAGAGAGAGACCTCTGTGCTGCCTCAGCTGTGAATGGCTCACCCACCCAGCAGGGAGGCAAGGAGGACGGACCGACAGCAGTCTCCCAGCCCCACATCTGCCTCTCAGTGACTAAGGAATCAAGCAGGAAGCGAGTGAGAGGCAACAGCAGTCCGTGCGGGCACGTGGGAAGGAAGGCTCAGCCCGAAGAAAAATTAGAAAACATAAGGGGGGTCTCTGACAAGGGAGTGTTGAAAGGAAGCCAGGGTGAAGAATGCTTTGTGGGCCTAACAGGGAACGTCAGAAAACGAATATGCCAAGAAATATAAAGTAAAAATCTAAAGATGTGCAAAGGAGGACAGTACAACAGTTCTCAAACGGCTGTGAGGAAGAAAAGAAACAGGACTGAACGGAGATGTGGTTTGCAACATTGTCTACAACAGGCAGTTGGATAAAACCTATTTGAAGTCCTGGGATCAGAGACTCCCTCGGGGAGAGAAGCGGGAGCTTCCCCAGAGGTCTGCTGTGGGGATGGAGGGCGGCAGAGCAGGGGAAACGTCAGCGTGGGGGCCGTGCTCTGCTCCTTTGAAATGGAAAGAAGAGGGAGAGGAAATAGTGACCCTGGACTTTAGGACACGCACCAGAACTGGTCAGAATGAAAAAAACATGTCCAAGAAACAAATAAGCTAGCATTCGTGAAGGAATTGGGTTTTTATGGGTTAATGAGGGGACTGCTCAGGAGGTGGTGTGACTCCTCCCAGTCCAGGAGGAGGCTTCAGGCGGGAACCTGCATGAATTACATTTAAGGACTGCAAGTACAGATCTGATGTGTGCCAAGATTCCTCAAAGGTCTTTGGCCCTCTGTCCTTGACTCCTCCCCTGCTGGCAGGAGCTCTCAGAACTTTCCAGTGCTTCTAGCTGTGCCTTCTCTGAAGTGTGAACCCTGAGCTCCCTGGGCACCCTAAGGGTTCCCTGTTGCTCTGGGGAGAGGACGAGGAGGGGCTGCTTCACGGGCCGCCCTGCCTGACCACCAGCTCATTCATTTCTCTTCAGCCCCCAGCTGCCACCCTCTGGAATTCCCTCATGGCCCTGGGTGGGGACTGGTGTAGTGAATCTCTTTGACCAGTCGCTCAGGTGAGGCGAAGCGGACACTCATCCATAGCGGTCTGGCTGGGTCTAAAGCTTGAGCACCAGAGACACTGCCCATCGGGCATCTTTCATCCACTTCCTCCTTCCTCTGTCTGGACTGGGCAGCCTACAGGAGGCCAGCTCCACCGTCTGGTGGTGTTTCCAGCCTTCTGTCCAGGAACTGGATCACTGAACTGTGGAATCACACAGCCTGGCTCTCTATCCTCCCCTACCCGCTCCGAACCTGCCAGCCTGGCTGTGATTTGCCCTAGGGGACAGTGGGCCTTGTCTCTGGGCTGCACGCTAGGCGTCTGCGACCAGAGCCTCTCTGCTGTGCCTCAGGTCTGCAGAAGGGCTGCAGGTCGACCTCAGGCCAGGTGCACACCTGACCCCGGAGGAGCCCTGGGTGCTCGACAGTGGGCACAAAGGGACAACCGCCGTGAGCCGTCCGAGCTCAGTGACAGAAATCCTCGGAGTTAGAAGGGCTTTGGTGATCATCTAGGCCAGCGTCCCACAAACAGTCCATTAGTGGAAAGTGGCATCGGTTTTGTAGGGTGCCACCCGCAACTGAGACAAAGAAACGAAACTGAGTATCAGAGCGAAACTTGTGTTTCAGGGATGTCACTGTTCGTGCACAGTGTGGACTGGTCAGATATAAAATGCATTTCTTACAGAGGATTGCGATCCAAAACATTGGAGAGGCCTGATGGAGGCCAAGCAAACTCTGGGAGGGCCAGCAGCTTAGGCCGCTGATGTCTTCTCTCCATCTGCCTCCCAACCCCGCCACCCACAAACATACCTATAAATAGATGTATAGCTTGCCCTGGCGTGTGGTTTAAGGACCATGGGATTTGTAGTCAAGTTCTGGGTTCAGTCCAGCTAGGTGACTGTAGGAAACCATCTAGCCAGTGTTTCGCAGACGTTATCCCAGGAACTCCCTTCTCAGAATCATGAGTCGGGGTCCTTGGGGTCCTAACCCAGGCCCCCTGAATCAGGGAGCTGGGGCAAGGGAGGGACCGGCAAGGGCATCTGCATGTTTCATAAGCTGCCTAGGTGATCTTTGTGCACACTCGATGTTCTGTCTGCTGAGCTTGATATTTCTGGGCTTACATTTCTTGACGACTGAGAGGTGGTAGCATCAGCTGGCTACTGTGAGGATCGAGTGGTAAGGAGCGTGCAGGTGCTTTGCACGCTGTGAAAGCACTGAGATGTGAGGTGTCCCGTCCACAGCGTCTTCTCTAAGTGATGCGCCAGAAGAGGGCACCAGGGAAGTGGGGGAGTGGGACTGCGCATTTAATGGGACCAGGAAAGTTAACTGGGAAAAAATGAGACAACAAGCTTGTTTTTTCTTCTACTGGCCCTTTCCCTCTCTCGCCTTCTGTCCTACAGATTTCTCTTCCTGGTCTAATGCCAAGGGCAGTACAGCAGTTCCGTGCCCGCCATGGGGTGTGTCTAGAGCGGACGCCCTGCTGTGGTTGGTGGGGATGCATATTGCAACCACCAGTCTGATGCCTCTTGTTAACCTTTGTAAGCCCGCGTGGCAGTCAATTCAAGTTCTGTTAGTAGAACACCCTCATGGGCCTGAGCACAGAGCTCTTGGTGCTGGTGGGGCTGTTGATTCCCTGCTTACTGCGATGTTTGGAGCTCACCATTCCACAGAGGCTCCCAGACATGTGTGCAGTAGCTACACAACATGTTTGAGCTCGTGTGTTAGTACGGCTGCTGGTGCAGACAGTGCCGGCCGAAGGCTTACATCAGAGGTGTGCAGCCCAAAGGTGAAGTCACGGGAGGGGCACAGGGGCTTCCCCCTGAACGGCTGTCAGGGCATAACCTTAGAGAACAGGCTGCTGAGCTGGGCCCCTAGGCCTCTCACTCCTCTCCTGCCCCCCCCCCCCAAGGGCAACTGCTATTCCAAGAGAAGCTTGTGCTTAGCTCTTTGAGATGCATCGGTAACTAACGGGCGGAGAAAGGGAAAGTCTCCTCATCTAGCTAGTAGAGGTTGTTCCTGTCTCCGGGTCTCTCTACCCAGTTTTATTGGTTCTGCCCCAGGATCGGTTCAGTGGGAAGGGCCAGGCCTGGAGGAGGGCAGGATGGAACACTAAGGATGGCCCCTAAGTAAGATGTGACCCCTCTTCCCCACCATCCTTCCCCTTGGTCCCTGGTCCTGAGCTAATGTCAAACAATTCTGATGCCCTTCCAGGTAAACAGAATTCAGCTCCTGCCTTTGAGATGAAGCCTCATTCATTTTGTGCTACTGGCAGCCTCTGTTTTACACTGATGGCTGCAGGGAGGGTGGGGTGGGGAAGGTCGCAGGGTTACAAGGTGGGTTTCTCTTCCATTATTCCTGCACATCTGGAGTCAAGTGAGAGCAACTGACTTAGACACAGATGCTCCCTGAGTCTGAGGGGTGGTTGTGGGGCAGAAATGGGGCCTGGGGTAGAGCCCTTGGAAGAGGTGAAGGAACGTATTGGGGAAGGGGTTTAAGGACAGTGAGCTGGAAGCTTGGCAAAGAGATCATGGCAAGCACTCTAACCAAACAAGGAGTTAGAAGGAAAGCCAGGTCTGGGCAGGCCCCAGGCTGGCTGCGGCTAGAATGGCTGAGTGATCCCACAGCACTGTTAATTCCTTTTTTTTTTTTCTTGTTTTCTCTCCTGCTCCCAACTCCCTTTGCCATCTTCTGCCTTCTTTCCTGAATCCCGTCTTTTCCTTTTCTCTCCCCCCCCCATCCTCCTCTGCTCTCATGTATCCTTTCTCCCCTTCCTTCTCACCCACCCATCTCCTTCCTCCATGCCCTCATGTTTGCTCCATCCCCACCTCCAGCTCTCTGGCGGATGTGAGCTGACCGTGGTCCTCCAGGACTTCAACGCCGGCCACAGCAGCGAGCTGACCATCCAGGTGGGACAGACGGTGGAGCTGCTGGAGCGGCCGAGTGAGCGGCCGGGCTGGTGTCTGGTGCGCACCACGGAGCGGAGTCCCCCGCAGGAGGGCCTGGTCCCCAGCAGCGCCCTGTGCATCAGCCATTCCCGAAGCAGCGTGGAGATGGACTGCTTCTTCCCCTTGGTGAAAGGTAGGGGCGACAGGGGGGAAGGGGTGTGGACTGGAGCCCGCTGGGGACGCTGCCCCTCTCGCTGAAGGACAGCATGGGACTAACCTGCACCATGAACCCGCTTCGACCTCATGGGGTTTCCCTGGGACCTGCTTGTGAAGAGAGTGGGTTGGGACTTAAAGAGAGAGAGCTGCTGAGTAGCTGTGTGACTTTGGGAAAGTTATTTAAGCTTTCTGAGTCGGTTTCACCTTTAAAATGAAGGTTTAATTAGGTGACTCCTGATATCTCTTCCAGCTCTGCCATGTATCACCTACGTTTAGAAAGGTCCTCTTCTACCTATGGCCAAAGCCTGGACTCCTCCTCGCTCCATTCCCCCTCTCCCCTGCACAGCTCCCTGACACCCCCACCCACCCGAGAGCTCATGCTGACACAGGGGCACCCCGAACCCAGGGTCAAGGCCCTGCCAGGACCCAAGGCACTCATTTATGTGCCTTTGACGGGTAAATTATTGGAGCCTGGGCTTCTGTTTCGTATAGTCCTGTGTTCCCTCCCCACGCTTGTTTATTCATTTTCTCACACCAGGAAGACTAACCTACGGGAACAGAGATTCTCCAAGGTGGGGGTACCTCTGGATTGGCAGCCCCAGCAGCCCCTGGGAACTTGTTAGAAATGCAGATTCTCAGACCCGTCTCCAGACCTGCTGGGTCAGAGATGCTGGGGTGGGACAGTGTCTGTGTTTTAACCAGCCCTCCCAGGACTCTGATGCATTGAAAGAGGCTGGTTAGGGGCTTTGAAGTCACTCAAACTGAGGAAACTGGGGCCCAGAGAGCGACTTAGTTCTGAGCTTTTTGTGACTAGTCAGGTAATCTGCACCAGTGGCATCTTGTATGCAGTCCTGTGGCAGGTATTCATGGGATGGGAAGAGCGAAAGGACCGGGTTCTGTCAGGAGTCAGGGACGAGGGTCACCTGGAGACCTGCTGCAAACTTCCTAGTAGACACCACAGGCTAATAATGTTTAAATGTTCCCGTGTCTGGAATTCCATCTGGTCCATCTCCGAAGCCTGATTTCCTCCTTGCGTCCACCAGATGGCGATAGCAGGCGGCATTGTGAGTACAGCAGGACCCTTTATCCAGCCCCCCTGGGTTTTTTCCACTAGGAGAAAAATGCAAACAAAAACCTGATTCTTCTCCCTCTGCATACACGGACACCTGTGTCTCCTCCCCCAGTTCAGCCCTCACCTGGTTTCTTTTCTCCCCTTTTCTCTAAGGACTAAGGAGGGACTGGGTCAGGAATTTGTGTGGAATCTGAATTGAGCTCCTGTCCTTTGAGGTAGCCACTAGAGGAACTCATGGTACCAGGGAAGAGAAAACCAAGGAAACAGGAATGTGGTTCTGTTTGAAGTATAAAGAAGAGGGAAACTGGGACCCGAAGAGGTTAGAATTGTGAAAGTGAGATGAGATAATATATTCAAAGCACTTAGAACAGCGCCTGGCACTCAATATATTTAGTTGTCATAAGTTATAGTTATTACCTCATTTGTCATAGATTACTCAGCAGAATAACTACAAAATCCCACAAGTCCTGCCTAGAGACCCCATCTCCAGAGACAAAGCCAAGGACAGCAATTTGCTGGGAAGGACTACTTTGTCAGAGACATCCAAGTTCGAGTAGGTCCATCAGGAAGGACTTGGCTTCAAGAGAAGACCTGATACTTCTTTTTTTAAGTAATTTTTTATTTTCCAATTACAGTTAACATGCACTACTCCATTAGTTTTGTGTGTACAATATACTGATTAGACATTTATATAATTTACGAAGTGATCACCTCAGTAAGTCTAGTACCCATCTGACATCATACATAGTTATTACAATATTATTGACTAATATTCCTTATGCTGTACTTTACATCCCTGTGACTGTTTTTAATAACTGGTAATTTGCATATCTTAATCCCTTCCTCTTTTTCACCCATCCTCCAAATCCCCCTTTCATCTGGCTACCATCAGTTTGTTCTCTGTATCTATGAGTTTGTTTCTGCTTCGTTTGTTTATTTTGTTTTTTAGATTCCACATATAAGTGAAATCACATGGCATTTGTCTTTCTCTGTCTGACTTACTTCACTTAGCAAAATACCCTCTAGGTCATTTATGTTGTTGCAAATAGCAAGATTTCACTCTTTTTTTTTTTATAGCTGAGTTATATTCCGTTATATATATGTACCACATCTTCTTTACCCATTCATCTACTGATGAGCACTTAGGTTGCTTCCATATCTTGGCTATTGCAAATAATGCTGCAGTAAACATAAGGATTCATTTGTCTTTTTAAAGTAGTGTTTTGAGTTTCTTTGGACAGAAACCCATAAGTGGAATTGCTGGGTCCTTCTTTGTCTCTTGTTATAGCCTTTGTTTTAAAGTCTATTTTGTCTGATATAAATATTGCTACCGCAGCTTTTTTTCTCATTTCCATTTGCATAAAATATTTTTTCCATCACTTTACTTTAAGTCTGTGTATGTCTTTAAATCTGAAGTGAGTTTCTTGTAGATAGCATATATATGGGTCATGTTTTCTTATCATTCAGCCATCCTATGTCTTTTGATTGGAGCATTTAATTCATTCACATTTAAAGTAATTATTGATAGATATATAGTTATTGCCCCTTTGTTATTCATATTTTTATCCCTTCTTTTTCTTATTCTTCTTCTTCTTTTTCTTCTTCTTCTTCTTCTCCTTCTCCTCCTCCTCCTCCTCCATCTCCTTTTTCTCTTTCTCCTTCACCTTCTTATTTGTCCCTGTATAATTTTTTTATGTTGTTATTGACTATATTCCTTATACTGGTTTGGTGGTGATGAACTCCTTTAGCTTTTTCTTGTTTGGGAAGCTGTTTATCTGTCCTTAAATTTGGAATGATAGCCTTGCTGGATAGAGTAATCTTGGTTGTAGGTCCTTGCTTTTTATCACTTTGAATATTTTGTGCCAATCCCTTCCAGCCTTCAAAGTCTCTGTTGAGAAATCAACTGGAAGTCTTATGGGAACGCCTTTTTGGTTAATTACTGCTTTTTTCTTGCTGCTTTTAAGATTATCTCTGTCTTTAACCTTTGGCATTTTAATCATGATGTGTCTTGGTGTGGACCTCTTTTGATTCATCCTGTTTGGGACTCTCTGCACATATGGACTTGTTTATCTATTTCTTTCACCATATTGGAAAAGTTTCTGTCATTATTTCTTCAAATAGATTTTCAATCCCTTGCTTTCTCTCTTCTTCTTTTGGTACCTCTATGATGTGAATGTTGGTACGCATGATGTTGTCCCAGAGGCTCCTTAAACTATTCTCATTTATTTTATTTTTTACTGTTCTGATTGAGTGTTTTCTACTACTTTGTCTTCCAAATTGCTGATTTATTCTTCTGCTTCATCTAATCTATTATTGATTCCCTCTAATATAGTTCTAATTTTAGTTATTCTTCATTTCTGTCCAGTTTGTTTTATGTTTTCTATCTCCACTTTTATGTTTTCTATCTCTTTGTTAAGTTCTCACTGAGATCACCTACTCTTCCCGTAAGTTCATTGAGCATCCTTATAAATGTTTTGAACTCTGCATATGATACATTGCATATCTCCATTTTATTTAGTTCTTTTTCTGGAGTTTTCCTTTCATTTGGAAGACGTTTCTTTGTCTCCCAGTTTTAGCTGCATCCCTGTGTTGTTTCTATGTACTGGGTAGAGCTGCTGTATCTCCTGGGTTGTAGAGTGGCCTCGTGTGTAGGTTTTCTATGGGGCTCAGTGGCACAGTCTCTCTGGTCACCTGAGCTGGTGCTCCAGGTGTGTCCCTTGTGTGGCTTGTGTGTGCCCTCCTGTTGTGGTGGAGCCTTGATTGCTATTGGCACATCAGTGGGAGGGATTGACCCTCAGGCTGATGTGCTGTGAGGGGTGATTGTGACCACAGAGGAGGAGTTGTGCAGGGACTGGACCCACAGAGCAGGATTCGCTTTAGCTGGGCTCTGGTGCCTGCCAAGTCTACCCTTTGGGTGTGACCCTACACTTCTTGACCTAGGTCCAGCCTCCCTGGCCTATGGCTGAGTAAAATGTCCATCCCCTCCCTAACCTCAGCCCAGTTGGGGCCCCTCTGTATGCAGTTTGGAAGGAGCAAACCCAAGGGGGAGAAGCAGAGAGCCGTCAGAGTGGGTCTGTGATCCAGAGGCAGGAAGTGGAGACATTCTGTGTAAGAACTCTATAGAGAGAAGGGAGTTAGTGAAGAGTTACTTGAAAATGGGAACTGAGGAGGAGGGATGGAAAATCGAGGCTGAGGGAAAGCACGGAAGGAAGCTGCCACAGAACTTTCTGGCTAACTGTGCCAGCCATCCTGGCTTCTTAACGACAGCACCCCACCTCCACCCCTTGCGGCGCCTGCACCCGTGTCCTTGGATCTTTCTGTTTGCAAGGTGGTTCCCCTCTCTCTGCAAGCATAGACCAGTTAGGCTGGGCCTTCAAATGGCAACCTGTGAGTAAAGAAGTAAATGCATCCTGTAGCTACCTTATGAACAGATAATCCGATTGTTGCACTGTGCCATCTGTGACAGAACATTGAAACAAAGTCGACTCCAAAGACAGTGAGCGATATTTAAGTCATAATCGGTGCAATACTCTTTCGTCAATGTTTCTGAAATAAGATTTTGCCACAAAAATTATGGCATTTTGTGTTGGTCAAAATAGTTCAATCAGCCCTGGCCGGTTTGGCTCAGCGTCGGTCCACAGACCAATGAGTCGCGGGATCGATTCCAGCCAAGGGCACATACCTCGGTTGAGGTTCGTACCTGGCCCTGGTTGGGGTCGTGCGGGAGGCAGCTAGCCTATGTGTCCCTCCCATGTCGATGTTTCTCTCTCTCCTCCTCCTCTCTCTCCTCCACTCCCACTCTATCAGAAGATAAACAGAAAAATATCCTCGGGTGAGGATTTAAAAAAAAAAAATTCAATCATTATACGCTTTGTGAATATATACCTAAACAAATTATCACATTGTAATTGTTTTGTGAAATACAATAAGTCAAATCTAAAAAAATAAAAAGCAACCTGTGAGCTCTCGCTGCCCTCACTGTTGGCTCAGATTGCACAGGTGCCTGCCCCCAGCGTCAGGACCCAGTCCCACTCTCCAGGAGCACCTCTGAGGTGCACATGCACCTGCCCCAGCGTGGAAACCCCTCCCTCTCTATCCAGGGCCTGCCCTGAGTGTCGGCCTCTCAGAGGAAATTAAATAAACTGTTCCTTCTTCCATTTCAGCTGGCTGCCTGCTGGCCAGCTGGCCTCTGAGCAGTGGTTTGTCTCCAGCGGGCGCTCTACCTTATAAGTTATGCAAACTGGATGGAGAATGAAGCGTCCTTCTTGGGTTGTGGAATAGGACAAGGTTGCCTCATCTGTGTCACTGAGAGTCAAAATCGACTTGTTTTTTAGTTCTTGGAGGGGAGCTAGTCCTCCTGGTCTCTGCAGAGAGCACCGCGGGGAGCCCGTGCCCCTAGGGCCGTGAAAAGCAGGGCAGCGTCTGTGTGCTGTGCTCAGTGCCACGTGAGTCTCAGGCCGTGGCTGTCAGCGCCAGACATGGGGCAGAGCCACGGGGTGTCAGCACCAAGGAGGGGACTGGAAGAACTGCTAGATGTGGGAGCTCAGCCCTGGCTGCGCGGAGTCACCTGCACGCCTTACCAGGTGACACACCCTGGCCCAGCTAGAACAGCTGGAGTCAGAGCCTCCAGGGCGGGGCTCCTTCAGTGAGCCTCAGGTACAGCAGGGTGGAGAACCACTGTACCAGCCCAGTGTCCTCTCTTTCGGGGGCACTTTTGGGCACAGGTGACTTCCCCAAAGCCACAGGGAGAGTTGGTGGCAGAGCTCGAGTAGAATGAGGGCTCCCCCTCCTCACAGGCCCAGTGTCCACACCGCACTCCGCCGCCCGGGCGGCGCTGGGGCCCTGCTCCCTCTTTCCCTCCTGGGCCTTCCCAGGACACAGCGGTTGGTTGTTTCCTCCTGATATACCCGTGGCAGGCCTGGCGATGAGGCTGTGTGACAAAGTGGGGGTCCCGCCTTTCCTATCACTTTACTGCCACCCGGACATTGAAAGGCTTCTCGCGGGGGTTGGGCCCTCTGGGACCTAGTCCCCTCGTCTTCCTAATGCCCTCTCGCTTTCTCAGCGCTAAGTGGCCGAGGGCAGCACCTCCCAGGGACAAAGACTGTCGTAGGGGTGGTTTTCAACTCTGACTGCATCTTAGAACCACCTGGAGGAGACTTTTGAAAATACTGATGCCTCATACACCATCCCAGACCAGTGAGTTCAGAGCCACCAAGCCTGGCCATCAGCACATTTTACGTCCCTTGGTCATTCTGAGGTTCCAAACCCTTTATGGGTTTGGCACCCCCGGAGTGGGAGGCTTAGGAGATACGTAAAGATGCATTGGGAAGGTTAGTATGCAGGTTATATAAGGAACCCATACAACTCAACAACAACAGAATTCGTTTAAAAAACAGGCAAAGGATTTGAATAGGCATTTCTCCAAAGGAGATGTGCAAATGGCCAACAGCCACATGAAAAGGCGTTCGTTACTATTCACTGGGGAAATGTAGATCAAAACCACAGTGCGATCCCACTGCAACCCATCAGGATGGCTATTACTAAACACGCACGCACAGAAAACAGCAGGGTGTCGGTGGAGATGTGGAGGACTCGGAACCCTGCGCACTGCTGGTGGACAAGTAAAACGGTGAATTGCTGTGGAAAATAGTATAGGTTTCCTCAAAAAGTTAAAAGCAGAATTACCACAGAAGCCCAGAGTCAGAAAGCTAAATAAAATTTTTTAAATAAAGAAGCTGTTTTGAGTAATAAAAGCAGTTAAAAGGCTAAAAAGAAATAGAATTACCATATGATCCAGCAATTTTACTTTTAGGTATATACCCCAGAGCACTGGAAGCAGGGACTCAGAGGTACCTGCACACCCATGTTCATAGAGGATTATTCACAGTAGTGCAAGGCCGGAATCAACGCAAGTGTGTATCAGCCGATGCCACGGATAAACAAACGTGGTATTTATACACAGTGGGATATTCTTCAGCCTTAAAGGAAATTCTGACACATGCTAGGACATGGATGAACGTTGGGGACATTATGTCAGCAGTGACAGAAGCCAGGCACTATGAGTCCGCTTGCGTGAGGCAACCGCAGCAGTCCAATGCAAAGACACAAAGTACCATGTTTGCCAGGGGCTGGGGGCAGGGGAGGCCTGGGAGTCAGCCTTTAATGGGTACAGAGTTTCAGTTTTGCAAGATGAAAGGATTTCTGGAGATGGTTGGTGGTGATGGTTGCACAACAATGTGAATGTACTTAATGCCACAGAACTGCATACTTAAAAATGGTAAAAATCCTGGGTATGTCCGCCTCAGGCTCCAAAAACCAGTCTAGGGCCTTCTTCACCCAACTACGTGGGACACCTGTGTGCCTTTGCGTTCCCTGCACAGTCTTCCCTGGCCCCGGCTGAGTGCCTGGGGCAGCTATGGGGGAGTGCCTCCTTGTTTACCAAACCTAAACCAGGGCCAGGTAGACTCTGGAAGCAGATTTCCTGGAGGAGAGGGGCAGTGGCCCGTGGCGGCCCTGGCTTGGTCATGGGCAGCCCTCTCCCATGGGGTCTCCTGATGATTTCCGCCATTGCCACGTGGCTGGCCTCAGGCCCCAGGCAGTAGAACAGCGGAGGAAACTTGGGCTCTGGAGTGTAGACTGCCAGCAGCCTGAAGATGCTGAGCACCTCTGTGATGCTGTCGACTTAGGTTAAGTCTGTAGTCAGCTCACAAAAATACCGGCATTTATTGAGCTTACTATGGGCCAAGTTTTGCTTTAATACCAATGACAGTACTATTTTCCTTGTTTTACAGACAAGGAAACCAAATCTTAGAAAGATACGGTAACTTGCCCAGAGTCACATAACTTGAAAGTGGTGGCCCTAGACTTGAACCCAGGTCTGTCTGTTTCCCAAGGTCTCACTCTTTACTACTGTGCTCTATGACCTCCCAGCCTGAAGGCATTTGAGACAGGTACTTGGGTTGATCGTCCTTCCATCTGATTAGGCTCCCTGTAGTTAGCCAGGCTAGCTGGGGGAGGGTTCTGAGAGTCCTGTCACTCTCCCCCACCACCTCTGGCCTCGTGGGCTCCCTTCCCGAGGGGCAGTATAACAATCAGACAGGTTTTGTTCTGTGGAAGCTTGCTCACTAGAAAGAGCCTGGTGTCTCCGGCCAGAGCAGAACAACTCTGAGCAGCACGCTGGACAGCAGGCTGAACTGGGTCCAGCTCTGATAGGGGCCAGCCAGGGCCTGGAGCTGGGCCAGCCTGTCCACCAGATTTTCTGCAGGATGGGAATTCCCTGAATTTTCTGCTGCCAAGAGCCAAAATGCACCTTTCTTGTCCCTTCTGCTAGCAAATCCAGAAACTGACAGGCTCCTCCTGCCTACCAACTCTGGAGAGTCCACCAAAAGTCTCTTTCTCTCTCTCTGTCTCTCCCTTTTCAGAATAATTCTGCATTAAGAGCAACTATTCTCAGGTTTTTAGTTTACTCCATAATGCCTAACACAGGGCTTTCCCGCAGGAAGCCGAAAACTACCTGGAGGATGGACATTGCCCCCAGACATTTCCTTTCGGGCATGAAGTGACACATTACAGGCTACAGCGTCCTGATCCACACTCCACTCCATTCATTCGTCCAGCCCACATCTGTCACTGACCAGCTGTGAACTGGGCACTTTGAAATTCAGAACTCGCTTCCTCGCAGCACAGAATTACACATGGGAGTGTGCCGAGTGAGGATGGGAATGGGTTGCCACGCTATCCCACACAGTTTCATTTAAGAATAACATAGCTGCCCTGGCCGGTTCGGCTCAGTGGTTAGAGCGTCGGCCCGCGGACCAGAGAGTCCCGGGTTCGGTTCCCGCTAAGGGCACGAACCTAAGTTGCAGTTTGTCCCTGGCCCTGGTTGGGGTCGTGTGGGTGGCAGCTGCTCGATGTGTCTCTCTCACATTGATGTTTCTCTCTCTCTCTTCCTCCCTCTCTCCCTCCTGCTCTATCTGAAGATAAATGCAAAAATGTCCTCAGATGAGGATTTAAAAAAAAGAGAATAACAGTTGCCCTGGCCGGTTTGGCTCAGTGGTTAGAGCGTCAGCCCATAGACCAAAGAGTTGCGGGTTCGATTCCAATCAAGGGCACATACCTCAGTTACAGTTCCTTCCCGGAGTCATGCGGGAGGCAACCAGTCAATGTGTCTCTCTCACGTCAGTGTTTCTCTCTCTCTCCCCCTCTCCCTCTCTATCTGAAGATAAATAGAAAAATATCCTCAGGTAAGGATTAAAAAAAAAAAAAGAATAACGTAATTATTATCAACAAATGTCACCCCATTAAAATTAATAAAGTAAAATAATAAAAAGAGGGGAAAAAGAATAACATAGCTGAATATAGCATGTTTGCAATGAAAATGGTGGTGAGATCGTTTTTTAAAATTGCAGTACTGTTGGATAAGAATAAGATACGGCATTTGAATAAGAAATGTAATTCACTTGAGTGCTGAGACTTCTTGAAGATAGGCAGAGATTCTAAACGGAGCTCCTAGTCATTTTTTTGACTTTTAGAAAGTTAGAATTAAACCTTCTCTGTTTACCACTGAGCCAGAGTGGTCCTTGATTAGAATTCACTTCAGGTCAGAACATTGGCTTTTATGGGCTCGTGGAATCTTAGAATTGAAAGCACTTTAGGTCTCCTGGTTCACTCTGGCCCCTAATGTCGGGACGCCTCCTCAGATGTTACTGATAGGTGGTCAGCGGAAGGCTACTTGAGCACTCCATTGAAGCCCAGCAGTCTTAATTCATTCTCATTCTCCATCTCCTTCTGGTCTTTACCTAGAACAAAGGAAATTGATTTGCATATAAAATAGTAGACACTTCTCTCCTAAGTTACTACCTTAACAAGAGCCTAGCAATTTCTCCATAAATTCTTTTATTAAGTCATTAGAGCAGAACAACACATTTTGGATCAAATTCAGTAATCCTGACTTCTGTAAAGTGATTATTTGTGTGTTCCACTTTATAGTCCTCTTAACCACCCTTGGACTTAAGAGTTTCCAGCCTTAAGGCTTCCCCTGCAGGTCAGGAGCCCCTGGGCTCCTCACAGACCTCTGATCCTGTCCCCTTCTTTCTGGGCAGGGGACCTAGAGGCCACTGCCTTCCATTCCGAGCCTCTCTACGGGCTTCTCTTTTTTCCTGGTCATTCTCTACTGTCGTTCATATTGTGATGTGTTCTAAAATAGCATTTTTATTACCTTTCATCCATATCTTCCTGAATTACCTCTAGGATCCCTTCCAGTTCTAAAAATGTCTGCTTTTCTCTCTCCACATCAGAGAAGTACCCTTGGTAACCTCGAGTGATTAACCCAAGTATCCTATGTTCAATTCATCCAAGCCTAACATAAACATCTTCATTTGAGGTCCAATTTATTAGGTTGAACCACATGAAATGGCCATTTTTTGTAGTAAAAAAATGGTTGAATATCAGCAGTTTCTGAATAGTTCAATCTAGGCCCTGGCCTGTTTGGCTCAGTGGTTACAGCATCGACCCTCGGACCTAAGGGTCACAGGTTCAATTCCTGGTTAAAGGCACATACCTGGATTGCAGGTTCAGTCCCTGGTCCCGGTCAGGGTACATGTGGGAGGCAACCAATCGATGTGTCTCTTTCACATCCATGTCTCTCTCTCTCTCTCTCTCTCTCTCTCTCTCTCTCTCTTTCTCTCTCTTTCTCTCTCCCTCCCTCCCTCTCCTGTCTTAAAAAAAAAAAATCACCCTGACCCATTTGGCTCAGTGGTTAGAGTGTCAGCCTGTGGACCAAAGAGTTGCGGGTTCGATTCCAGTCAAGGGCGTGTACCTCAGTTGCAGTTCATCCTTGGCCCTGATCGAGGTCATGCAGGAGGCAACCAATCGATGTGTCCCTCTCACGTCGATGTTTCTCTCCACCTCTCCCCCCCCCTGCCCCCTGCCCTTCCCTCCCACTCTATCTGAAGACCAATGGAGAAATATCCTCGGGTGAGGATTTAAAAAAAAAAATCAATGGACAAAATATTTTCCAGCGAGGATTAACCAAAAAATAACATAAATAAATAAATGGTTCAACCTAGTATATTGCAGTCAGCCTGTATTTTACTTAGGGCATTTGCAAATCTTTGAGAAAACAGGGGAGGGTTTGGGTCTCTGGGAGGGGCCAGGAAGAGGACAGGGTGTGGAATGAATGGCGAATCACATAACCTTAGTCTGTGCGTCTATGCGGTGAGAAGCTGATAGAAATGCCTGTCTTACAGAGCTGCTGGGAGGTTAGGCTGGCAATGTTAAGTGAAACAGCTTTAGACTGTGACATTGGCCTTATTGTTTCATGCACAAGATAATGTGTAAAATAAAACACAAGTGGGCTGGCTACCACAGGCCTGACAGTGGGGAGTACTGGGCCGTAAGGTGAGGGGATGAAAGGTCCGAGTAACTAAGGGTCTCGGGTGGGAGACCTGAGTGAATCCCGGCTCAGCCACTGACCAGCTGATGACCTTGAGCACCATACTTAAAATCCATAAAACAGGGCAAAGTGCTTCCTCCCCTTGACTTTGACTTCCCAGCCCAGGTGTACCAGAGGCAGTCCACTCATGTGCGTGTCCCTGCCTGCCCTTTGTCCCAGTTCTGACACCTTGGTAGGGCTGAGTCTAGGGTGTTTCCAGCCTGCAAACTCTCCAGAGCTGTTCAAAGGATCAAGGTTCTGTTTCTAGTTGCATCCATGGGTTTTGCAAAGGCCCTGACATTGTGTCTAGTCTGTGCCCTCCCCCTTCCCTCAGTTTCTATTCTTGGCCTATTCTGGGCCATGTCTCCAGCCTCCCAACAGCAGGTCCACCTGGCTCTGTGATGTCCCAAGAAATGTTGGTTCATTCCTCTCTTCCAACTTCTTTTGCCTTCTACGCAGAGGGTCGAGATCAGAGCTGATATATTTGAGCTGAAAATTCAAGTTATTCCCTGGCTTGCACCTCTGACGCCTCCCAATGACCTAGTCTCTTTCGGTGTTAACTCTGGTCATTGACGGTAATGTTTGGACCACCTCAGAGTGATGGGCTGACCTGGGTGATGGAAGGCTGTGCGAGAATTTGAGTGTTGGGGTGGCTAGGAGCATGTCATTCTTCAATTCAAACAAGACAAAAACAAAGGGAAGTTGTGTGAAAACTGCCTTCCTTATTTCATTTTTAACTGAATTTCTCCCACTTACCTGTCTATGTTAGGATGGGCCAGAAATGGCTCACTGGTTACTGAACAACAGTCTGGGAGCCCTCCCACGATGCAGTTTCAGGAAGAGGGGGGTGTAGGTGCCCTGCAGTCTACACTGTCCTCCTCCCCCCTTTTATTTTCAAGACTAGGGTTCAGCAAGAATGGTCAGGACGTGTGCCTCAGCCCTGCTTTCTTCCAGGTGAGCTGTCTTGCCTGCAGCTGGCTACCATCCGTCGGACATTATTTAGGACATTGGAGGGCTTGGAACTGAAGCCTCAGATAGGGAGATGGCAGGCCAGGCACCTCCTCTCTAAATGCACCCTGGCCTGGTGCTGCCTCCAACAGGAGCCGGCGCAGGGGGAGGAAAGCGCTGTCTGGGGAGAGAGCTGATCTCTCTGGGGCCTCCTGCCTCTCTCTTTTTCATAGGGCCTGCGCGACTTAGCTCCTGGCCACTGCCCATGTCAAGAGCACAGTCTCGTGCCTCCTGGTGCGCTCTGTACACCTGTGAGGTCTACGCGACGATGATACCTCCTCACCCAGAGGGGAGGGAGGGGGGTTGACTAGTGTCCTTGTTCCTTGGAGCCCCGTAAGCCGGCGGATGGAGCGCAGGCTAAGGTGAGAGTCTGGGACTTGATCCCAGACAGGAAAGGCTGCGGCTGACCATGCTCTCTGAGGAGCGGCTGCAGGTGATGGAGAGGAGGTCGCCCCAGCAAGCAAAATGACCCCCAAGAGGAGCCGATGTGGTTTTCTCTTGGAGCTAGCTGAAAGCCCTTTCCCCTCAAAAGAACAAAGAGACCAGAAATGACATGTACCAAGTGCGGCTGGGGGGGGCGGGGTGCCGCCTGCCTGTCCGCTCAGGGAAGGTCACAGGTGAATGGTCCTCGGGGCCACAGCGCCAGAGGCTGTGGGTGGGGGTGTTCTGATAGCACCCTCTTCTCACCCCCTCACTGCCTTCCCCTGTGCCTCTCGAACCTCAAGAACAACTCCCCCTCGTCCAGGCCCTCTGTAGGATTGAAAATGCTCCTTGTACCCAAACCTGCCACATGTGGGAGAAGGTTTTCGGTGTATGATGCTTGACATGTTTAATGCCAGCTCCCGTCCTCCAGGACCGGAGAGGCCGTCTGCTCCCCGAACAGCCTGCCCCTTTCTTTGTCCCTGCTTTCAGGATACAGCTGGGCCGTCTAGTTTCCCCACCGTCCTCCACCAGCCCAGCCAGGGATGTGGATCCTGGTGTCACGCCCACTTGCCTCACGTCCAGCAGGCCCTGTGGGCACAGGAGGTGCGGTTCCTACCTCTGTACTCAGGTGGGTGGGCAAGGAGACAACCACCCTTGCTGGCTCCCGCGGCAGGGAAGAGGCCTGGGCCAAGGGTCCTGCTCCGCTCAAACCGCTCCGGTGGCTCCTGTCCCACTGCGAGTAGAACCAAGGCCTCTCTGTGTCTGCAAGGAGCTCCTACCGAGCCCGCCCCTGACCTGTTCCCTGACTTTATCTCCTGCGTCTTGGTTTCCTTTCACTGCTGTTACCACACACCTAGTGGCTTCAAACAACACGTTTATTCTCCCCCAGTTCTGTAGGTTAGAAGTCAATGAGGTGTCGTGGGGCGAAACTCCAGGTGTCAGCAGGGCAGTGTTCCTGCCGGAGGCTCTCTGGAGACGCTTCCCTCACCGTTCCCACCTTCCGCAGGCTGCCTACAGTCCTTGGTGCGTGGTCCCTTCCTCTGTCTTCAAAGCCAGCAAAGTCGCATCTCTCTGATCCTTCTTCCATAGCCATGTCTCCCTCTCACTACAATGGCAAAGGTGCTCTGCTTTTGAGGAATCTCATGATTACATTGTGTTCACCTGGATAACCCAGGCGAGCCTCCCCATTTCAAGGTCCTTAATGCAATCACATCTGCAAAGCCCCTTTCGCCAGTAAGGTAACGTAGTTACAGGCTCTGCGGATTAGGATGTGGACATCTTAGGGGCATATTCTCCCTACTGCATGCCCCGCCCAGCCTGCCTGACTGAGCTCGTCCCCAGCAGAGCCGTGCACGCTCCCACCCAGAGGGGCACCTGCACCCGTTGTTTCCTGTCCTCACCTGGATGGTGTGTGCTCACTTCCTTCAGGTCTCTGCTCCGATAGCACCGACTGGAGAGGTCTTCCCTCACTCCCACCCTCTCCCATCACACTATAGGCCTCTTCCTGTTTACTTTTCCTCATTGCATTATTCACTACCTGACATATTCTTAACGTTTATTGTCTATTCCTCCCACTGCCTCACCCTCCAAATCCCCCCTGTAAGTGCAGGAATTGTGTCTGTTTTATTCATTGTTCCATCCCCAAGAGCCAGAACAGTGGCTAGCATATCGGAGCTCTCAGTAAATGTAGGAAGGAAGGGAAGGAGGGAGGAAGGACCCCTGAGGAGTCCGTGTGTGAAGGACCAGGCTCAGTCCCTTCTCCAGCCCCTGAGAACTAAAGGAGCTTTAGCAGAAGCCTGAGGATGAGAACAGGAAGTAATGTTCTCATGCTAGGAGTTCTGACAGGAGGTCTTTGAAATCCTGTTTCCTGAGACATCTTCTCTGGGGACACATGGGCTCAGTGCCTCTCGTTTATCTGAAATTGTTGAAAAGTCAGAAATATAAGGACAGGCAGTACCTCCCACATCCTCCTATTATTGAAATCTTCAATAAACTGACCTGAGTTACATCAAGGCAAGGTGCACTTTGCATGTAATGTCTCTGAAACCTCTCCACGGCACCGAGATGGGCTCTGCAGCTGCCCCCCTGCCGTGGGAGGGAAGGTGGTGTTGCCGGTGGGAACTGACCCGCCATCCTTTATGGTGGACACGCAGCACCGGTAAGCCCTCCCAAACTGAAACTCAAAGTGATAGACTGGCACTTCCTACTGACCCACTTTGGGAACACTTTGGCCTACTTAGAAGTAAACGTTTTTGGAAGCAGATAAAACCTGGAGTGGTTTGTTTTTAGCAACTCCAGCTGCAGTCATCTTTCACTTTGATAAATAGCTCGGCGCCTCCTGAGCACAGGCCGCTCAGCGCAGGTCTGGGAAGCCACCCGGCCGCCCGCAGCCCTGCCTCGTCCCCACGGAGCACGAGCGGCGGCTGTGCTGGGAGACACCTGGTCTTCTGTGAAAGCCCACAGTGTTCATCAGTCCTGTGTGACCCGGGCCTGGTTCAGACCAGAAGGTGGTCCGTGAAAACAGGATGATTGACAGGATGAGCTGGAGCTTAACTTTCTTGAGGATAAGTGAGACAGCCAGAAAGAGGCCGACAGGTGTCCCGTGGGCAAGCACGGAAGAACCCACTTACACATACAGGATGAGCAGGTGATGGTGTAGTCACTGGAGTCTGGGAGCCGTCACCAGGTGGATGGCAGTACCCACAGGCCAGCGGAGTGCAGTGGTTAGATAGACCACACTAACCGGAGATAATTAGAAGACATTACAATGCATAATACTGGCAACCAGGCTTTTTTGGTAAGCATTATTAAAATAGCACATATTACCTGGGAATAGTTACCCACACGGGTGTTGTACAATTTTAAAAGATATATTTGGAGTTCAAATTAAATATTGCACCTGCTTTCTCTAATGGTAAGTGTTTCTGGTCATTGATGATTATCTCAGCTCCTCTTTTTCACATAAAGACAAAAGCTCTACCTATGTCCAGTCCTGATCTGTCTCCATTTTCCTTTTACTGCCACAAAAAAATGGAACCAACTGCTTCTCCTAGAACTTACCCTGTTCTTTGTCTCTGCTCGGGGAACATGTTTTATTCGCTTATATTCTCATACAAGTTTCTGTATAAACCCCCATGCGCCGGTTAGCTTAGTGACTTGCGTAGAGCAGATGTTCAGAAGCCAGCCATTTGTTGAATGTGATCAGTACCTGGCAAGACTCTGAGTTTAAGCTGCAGTCATAAGTGGAAGCCAGCTGAGGGTGATTCGGGGAACATTGGCATCAGCAGCCAGACAGCTCACAGGTCAGAAAT
The DNA here is from genome assembly GCA_030848825.1 of Tadarida brasiliensis. Lineage (NCBI taxonomy): Eukaryota > Metazoa > Chordata > Mammalia > Chiroptera > Molossidae > Tadarida > Tadarida brasiliensis. Next base: position 59,933,211 of record CM061260.1, on the reverse strand, counting down.
CTACACAGGGAAGACGAGGATCGAGGAACGTGCAGTTAGCAAGTGAAGAGCATGACAGGCGGGGGAAGGTGAGTCAAGGGGCCTGTTGTCAGAACTAGAGAACGCGAGAGCATTGGAGTCCAGGCGCTTCCCAAACTGTGTCAGCCATGCAGGAAGTAACCCCGAGTGTGTGTAGGTGGCCTGGAGCCCCAGGTCAGTGGTTCTTAACCCAGACTTCACATTGAAATCACCTGCAGAGCTTTTAAAACTGCAGATAGGAATCTTGATCGAATCTGGGAGTGGATGCTAGGACAGTCAGTGCTGGAGGAGGAAGCAGCTCGACGGTGGGGTGGGGTGCGTGGATGAGGAAAACAGGCCTGGCCTTTCTGTTCACCAGGATACAGCCCTCTCTGTGCCTACCCCAGCATGTCCTGTAAAGGTGTGTACTGAACGTATCACAGAGGAAGCTTCTCAGGGATGTCTAGGCGCAGTTGCTATTTCTTCTGTCTCTGGGCTGAGCCCTCACGAAGAGACGTGGGCAAGTACGATTCGAAAAACTCTGTTCCTATAAATGTGAAGAGGAAAATGTTTTACCTGTCAGTGTAAAGGGCAGATGCCTGAGGTCACGGTCCAGCGTTCCTGAAGCCGGTGGCTACCTAGGGGGGAGAGGGCAGTCCTGTTAGTCCCCGGTGTCAGGCTGGGCGCTGTGGTAGCCCTGGCGCAGTATGTCTGCAGGCTGAGACCATCAGGAGTTCTGTGGCGTTCACTGTTGTGGGGGATGGAGACGAGACGTGAAATGGACAGATAGGTAGGTAGAACACCTGATTCATGTCAGTGGACTTTGACTGGAGGCATCACTGAAGACAAACTCTGCCAAAGATGGGATGAGACTCAGCCATCTGTCCGGAAGTTAAGAACGCTAAAGATATTGCTGTAGCTCCGAGGTTCTTAGCCTGAGCTTTGGGAGTGGGTGGCTAGGCGTCTGAAAACCCTGAAATCATAGACATTTAACTGTCTTGTGCTAAAAAGGGAGTTTATTGGGTGGCTCAAATAAAGTCCAGGGATCAAACATGTTTCGGGAAAAATTGTATCTAGTTACTCAGATGATACTGTCAAACCTCTCTCTCTCTCTCTCTATTTATATCAATCTCTCTCTCCTCCCTTTCCTCTATGTTGGCTTTATTCTCAGGCAGCTTCTATGTGGTTATGAGAAGATCACCTCCAGCTGCTTTATGCTAACATTGCACCAGCTTAGAAATCTCGGGGGAGGCTGCTTTCCCAGTAGTTCTTGCTAAGGCCTCCGGGCCACTGGCTGAAATTGGATCATTTGCTAAATCTGAACCAATCCCTGTGACTGACTGGCCAAACGCAGATCATGGGGCCGATCCTTGGAGTAGCAGGTGGAAGGGTGGGGGGCGTGGGAATGTCAGGCATGCCCAAAAACATGGTTCAAGAATGGAGGGGGTTGGTTCCTTAAAGAAAAATCAAGGTGCTATTATAAAAAGAAGTGACCATAGATCACAAACAGATGGGGGGTCCTCTATGCTCGTGGTTCTCAAAGTGTGGTCCCTATGCCAACATCAGCACCACCTGGGCACTGGTAGAAACGCAGATCCTCAGACCCCACCCAGACCTACTAAATCAGAAACTCTGGGAGGGGGCCCAGGGTCTGTGTTTTAACTCACCCTCCAGGTGATTCTGATGCACACCCCAGTTTGAGAACCACCACATTATACCAATGTTTCTCAAACTAGACTGCATATTACAAGTACCTGCGAACTTTAAAAAATACTGATACCCACCTGCACCCAAAGTGAATGAACCTAAATTTTTTTTTTTTTATCCTCACCCGAGGACATTTTTTCATTTTTTTTTGTTCAGATAGAGTGGGAGGGAGAGAGAGGAAGAGAGAGAGAGAAACATTGACATGAAAGGGACACATCGAGTGGCTGCTACCCGCACGACCAACCAGGGCCGGGGACAAACTGCAACCGAGGTACATGCCCTTAGCGGGAACCGAACCCGGGTCTCTACGGACCGCAGGCCGACGCTCTAACCGCTGAGCCAAACCGGCCAGGGCTGAACCTAAATCTTGAGGCAGTGCTGTGGGTGGCAGTGGGGAGAGGTAGGGGGAGACCCAGGCATCAATGGCTCCTAATCTTGGTTCCACGTTGGAATCACCTGGAGAGCCTCAAAACAAAACAAAACTAATTCCTAGTATTTTTTAAAGCTTCTCTGATGATTTTAATAAATGCCAGCATTTAAAAACCATTGACCTACCATCCCCTCTAAATTGTCCTAAGGACATCACCTTAAAATATCTAGATGCAGCCTGGCCAGTGTGGCTCAGTGGTTGAGCATCGACCCATGCACCAAGAGGTCGCCGGTTCGATTCCCAGTCAGGGCACATGCCCAGGTTGTGGGCCCGATCTCCAGTAGGGGGCATACAGGAGGCGGCCAATCGATGTTCTCTCTCATCAATGTTTCTATCTCCCTTCCTCTCTCTCAATCAATAAAGAAAAAAAATTTTTTTTTAATCTAGATGCAGGTTACAAGATTCAGGTACCTTTGTTCTTAAATCCCTCAACTCAAAACTTGGTCAAATATCTGCTGTTGAGTCCCCTTTCTTTCATGTTCATGGAGAGTCTGTCCCAGTGGCTAGTTCTGCAAGGGCTGGGATGGTTGTTCACCAATGTAGACCCGCTGCCTAGAACAGAGCCTGGCACATAGTATCCAAAGAGATGGACTTGGTGCGTAGACCAAATATCTGTGGATTCTTGTATCAGGGCCCCCATGCGGTGGATCACAAATGAAGTTGGCTTTTAGAAGGGCTGGAGGTGCTGGTCATTTTCTGCTCTGGGCTTGCGAAGAGCGGCAACGTGGGTGTTGTCTTTGGTGATATGGACAAGAGAACTAGACGATAGTACTAGTTGTCACAGGTCAGAACTGAAACCCAGGAAAGCTATGATCCTGCAGTAATTCAAGCTGGCAAGATGAGATGGGCCAATAGTCAAGGAAGATCAGGGAATCGGGAATCTGGGTGCAGGCTGCATAAGCAATTTGAACTTTGATCTCTGTTTTGTAAGTGGAGCTCCCCAGGCACATTTCCTGCTCAACAGGGAGAATCTTATGTAATTCCTGCCAGGAGGGGCCATGGGGAGATGGCAGTGGTAGAACTAGAAATCAGATTTGACTTCAGATTTTGTTTATCCTATGAGGTGGAGCCCTTTTTAGAGTTAAACTAGCAAAGCCTCATCGTGTTCATTCATCCAGTTTCCTCGGATGTAAAAGAGGACCCCTTCCTTATAAGGTTTTTTCGTGTGGACACGTGAATTAATAGAAAGCAGTTAGGAAACTGGTTGGCACAAATAAATGCTCAATACATGTTAGCAGTTGTTACTCATTAAGCTGTCCATCATTTACTGAGCATCTACTGTGTTCTAACCATGAGGCAGATGCTGCAACATATAGATAAACAAGCACAAATCTAAGCAGAGTTCAAGCTGAGAAAGGAAGCCCCAAAGCCTGGTAATTCCTAAAAGTCTTGCCTTTTGGCTGTCTTTCTTTCTTTCTGGTGGGAATTGGTTACCTGAGTGATCAAGCTTCTGTTTTTTTTTTTATTCCTCTCTCTAACTTCCCTGTTTCTTTGTTTTGTAATATATATATATATATATATATATATATATATATATATATATATCTTTTTTTTTTTTTTTAGAGAGAGAGAGAAAAACATTGATCAGTTTCCTCCCTAGGTATGTGCCCCGAAACCTGGGTATGTGTCCTGACAGGGAATAGAACCCGCCGCCTGTTGGTGACTGGACAACACTCTAACCAACTGAGCCACACTGGCCAGGGCAAACTTCCCTGTTTTCTGATGAATGAGCCCTCTGTACTTTATGAGTGTTGTATGTTTCTAGCGATCCCTTTTCCCTAAATCTGGACAACAGGAATGGGAGAGGTGCCCTGTGAGTGGTAAACACAGCGATTCTTGAGTAGGTCCAGTTGATGTGGTCCCGGTGAGCTTCACAGTGAGAAGGAGGAATATAGGCTTGGCCTTGAAATAGGAAAAAGATTTAAAGAAGAAATGGATGGAGATATAATAAGCTCGCTGGGTGTGGCTGGGGTGGGGGCAGTGAATGGAAGTCTTCCACCACAAGTAAGATGTCTGGAATTTCTCTGCAGGCGGTCACTGAACTGAACTATTCAACACCTCTGCAACAGGTCCTGGGATGTCTTTTAAAATTCTATTAACAATCGGTAACATAGGGGTTCTTTCTCCTTTTGTTTATTTTTTAAATGATTGAATTGAAGATAAAGAAGGTGAAGTGACTTGCCTAAGGTCAAACAGGCAGTTGGTGGCAAAACAGCTTTGAACTTTGGTTTTATGGTTCCAATCCAGAGTGCTTCCCCACACCGGCCCAGCAGCCAATAACAAAGTGAGGCACTGTTACCAGTATTAGCATTAAATATTAAAAGGAGGGAAAGAAAGGGGATAGGTGAGGTGTTTTCAGTGCAGAGGAGACTGTCCCTGTTTGAAGGCTGAGGGGAAGAAGAGGGTAGACCTGTTGGAGAGAAAAAGCATTCCTGACTCTTGAACCTAAGTCTGCTCCTGTCCCTCGTCTTCGGCCTCATCTGGTTGTACCGTTTAAGCTGAAGCTGATCCTGGTGGCCTTTGAGGAGAGGAAGCTGTGCAGAAGGAGACGCAGCAGTCTTGTGCCAGGGGCTGTGTGTACAACAGACCGTCCTCCCTACGCTTGCCCTGTGCCCACAGCCACAGGCGGGCGTTGCGTAAGGCCCGGGCCACGCGCTGGCAGGGACTCCCGCAAACAGCTGGACTTTGGAACTCCGCCCCCCTTAGGCCCTCCCTCCCCCGGAGCCCCTCCCTCCTCCCCAAGGTGGCACGGGCTCCCAGATAGTACGCCTGCCTCCGTGGTGCCGAGGGGACTGCGCGGGAGGAGGGAGCTGGCTGGCCGCGGCGCTGAAGTTTCCTGCGCTGCGCTGCGCTCCCCCCGCTGCTGCGCCCCGGCCATGCCGGAGCGCTGGGCCGCGCGGCAGCATGAAGGGCGGCGACCGCGCTTACACCCGCGCTCCCTCGGTGGGGTGGCTCTTTGCTAAGTGCTGCTGTTGCTTCCCGTGCAGAGGTGAGTGGCTGTCGGCGTTTGCACCTTCTTTGAGCCAAGACTGGGATGGCTGAATGCAAGGGAGTTGGGAGAAATGGGGGTGAGTAGGGCGGCAAAGGGAGCGAGTTTGCTCTGAAGCGCCTTTATTCGGTCTCCCTGGCAGAGCGCCGGCCGCCGTCTCTCCCGAGGGTCTGACTTGTTTGCGGAGCTGCAGTTTGGGAACTGTTCCTTATCAGCGACTTTGGATGGCAGGGTGCCAGCCTGCCGGGGAGTGGGGTGCAGACCCGGGGGATGGGGAGAGGGCACTGGGAGCTGTGTGTGTCCCTGAAGTGGCAGAGTGGCACTTCCTCGTGCTCATTTACATATGGATCTCAGCTGCAGGATTAACTGGTGACTCCTCGCTATAGGAATGTGTTTGACACTTGCTCTGCACCAAGAACTATTTTTGCCAAGTGACAGTTTTCTTTGGGGACTGGAGCGGGCTTTTCTCTGCCTGGGCTTTCGCAGGCCTAAGTAGGTTTGCAGCTCTGGGCCAGAGTTTGGCTCATTAATTAACCAAGAACTCTCTATGTACCCAATTAGGGCTGTATTTAATTATTCTGCTAATGTTAATGTTGGGGAGACTTGCAGGAAGCAACTAATTCCCCTCTCCCCAAATCAGCCTGCAAAACAAAATGGTGAGAGGTATGACAGAGGGAGGGTTATCAGTTTTGTAGCCTCTCCTGAAAAAGAAATCCGATTTTCCTAGACAGAGTTAGCAGATGTTCCTAAAGCTGTCAGTCACTTGAACACTTCAGCTGTGTGGTTAGAAGTGAGAATGTAGCCGCTCACTTGACATTTGCCCTTTTTAAGTATCATCTATTGGACCTGTCACCTCCACCCCATTTACAGTGCCCAGTCTCTGTCCTCATTCTTGTACCAACAAAGTCCAAATGGAACTTTCTCTCTGAGTTACTGATGAATAATTACACACACACACACACACACACACACACACACACACACACACACACACACCCTGGCATAGTCCCCATCCTGCACAGATATCCGGCTACAAAAACTAATTAAATCTGAAGGACATGTCCCCAAGTCAAAACTGTTCATAATCCCAGCATTAGATCCTCTCAGCCTGCGTTATTTGGAACAGCCGGGAAGTGTGTGGTAGCCAGCTGTAAAAGCCGGAGTTCAGATGGAAAAGGAACCACAGAGGGCCAGGACCCTCACGGAAGTCCAAGCCTAGTTCAGGGACATGTAAAACCAAGGCTGGGAATTGAAGGAAGGGGGTATTGAAAGGGTGAGAAAGCAGGAAATAGCTAAAAGGAGTCTGAGTGGGTGGGTTTGCTCTGCTTTCTTGGTGAAGGGTTTCCAAGCAGGATTTCTTGGGAGCCCGTTTCCTGTCCAAAGGCAGAATTCAGGGACCTGGACGCTTTTCCAGATGTGTGGCAGCCCAGCTTCCCTACAGAGTAATTCTCTCAGGGTCTCTCCAGCCTTTGCTTTGTTTGTGAATTGCCCTGGCTGCCCCTCTGTCCCCGCTGAGGAGGGCTGGGGAGCCTGCTCAGAGAGACTGCTGGGCTGCCTCCTGCTGGCAGGATTGGGAAATCGGTGGCTGCAGGCTCTTTGACTTGGAGAGGGGGCACAGGAAGAAGGTAGAGCTGAACAGTCAGGCCGCAGCTGGAGGAGACTACTGACCCTCGGCTGAACACTGAAGGACCCAAAAGGCCCAAGCAATGAAAGCAGCTTTGAAGGGAAAAGAGGGTAACAAAGATGGGTGTCTTGTCACCTTCTTCCTCTTTACTCCTCACTCCTCCCTAGACCAGAAACAAGTGAAGATGGCAAAGCTCAAATCTGAGGAAGATGGTGGGGGAGGTGAGTTAGCCATCCTCCAAAGAACTGCTGGCTTGGCTGGGCAGGGGAACAGTATCTGAGGTGCTGGGAACTCCCCTGGGGCCTCGTCAGCTGGAACTGAAAAGACAGAGCTGAGCCTCCACCCAGCCTGTAGGCATCTGTTCAGAAGCAGATTGAAAAGATAAGGTCACACTGAGCTGGAGTGCGTTGCCCAGAGCCCCAGCACTGTGTGGAGAAAAGTCTGCCCAATTGCATCACAGAGGAGGGCCCAGGGAAGAGTCTGAGAGGCTGAGCAGAGTGGAGGACATCTCAGCCAGGGAGGTCTTCCTCCCTTTTCAGTTAAACCAGTTTCTCTGGTTGTTCAGACTTCATACCATTGAAAGGCAGCTTCCGCTTTTATATTTAAAAAGCAGATGGTTATTTGGTCTGTATCTGTTCTCCGGAGAGAATTTGGCTCTTTCCTGCTCCTCCGGGAGCTGCACTCTGAAGCTAGTGGGTCGGAACCCACCACCATGGTTCCGAACTCAAGGGGCCTTCACTAACTGGCTCCTGGTCCCTCGGGATTTAAAGGACACCCCCGTCTCAAGTCTGAGGCAAAGGAACCAAGAGGAAATGGAATGTTCTGGTTATTTTTGACTCAAAGCTAAGGGAGGCATCCTGGACTTTCTCTGGTGAATCCTAAGTGGCTGTAATTGTTAGCACTAACAATTGAGGGTAAGATTCAAGGGTTCAGTGATGTACTGGTGTGGCCTTTCAATATCATGTGTGAGAGAAATGTGGAATGAAGTTAGTCGAGCTTGTCTTTTGATTCAGAAAAGTCAGAAAAGCAACTCTCCATTTTTCTCTTCCCGGCTTTGGTTCTCTTGAGTCTGAGTATGTAAAGGGGTTTGATGACAGGTGATCTTTCTTCCCTACCTTGAAATGGATGTTGAAGGGCGAGAAAACCAAAGACAAGGGTAGGATGGAAATAGAGATCAGGTGAGGAGGAAGAAAGACAACAAATACATTTATAACTGCCTTTTTTGAAGTGAAAAATAGCCAAATGTGAGATAATGGCATACATGTGCCTGATGGGTGATTAGTCACTGATGCCATACCCTGTGGGAAGTTTCAGGGTTGCTTTGGCTTCTTATTCTTTCCTTTAAGCCTGAAGAAGTGGGTCAGTTCTGGATTCTCTTTTAGTTATCCTAAAAAATTTTAAAAGCAACTAGTTGACAAAGGGGATGTCACATCACACGGAGGTTGCTAAGTCGTGCGCTGCAGGCTGGAGTTTGTGACTTCTTAGCTCCCGGAGCCTGGAGATATTTCTGACCTTGCCAGGTGGAAGCCAGTTTTAGAGCCTTTAATTTTCTGGTCAACTGGTAATTAAATTTGGGTATGTGGACCAAAGTCCCTTCCTGGAAACCTCTCCTCTGCTCCTCCACAGGGTGGGGGGAGTTTATTTATACTTGCTTCCTGCTGTATCATTGTCCTTGCATCTCAAGCCCGTCGTGTGTCCCCATTTACACTGTGAGACAGTGACAGGAGTCTGAGTATCTCAGAAGAGATGGAGGGGTGGTGACTTGCTCAGGCTGAATCGCATTCCCATGGCTCTTTGACCACAAGGGCAGTTGGGTCCCACCCAGCTTGACTCCGATGTCATGAAGTGTGGATAAGGGTCACGGGGGTTCACAGGACATCTCTATATATATTTTTTCTTTTCCCTACCTTTTCCCAGAATCCCTACGCAAGAACCTCATGACTTGATGGGATTGTCTCTTCTTTGGCCTATAAATTAATGCAGCTCATTTCATAAACTGAATTTAATGTGTGAAACCACGACACCAAGTTCCTTTAGAAAGGTGTTGGTGACCTCAAAGAGGAGCCCTTGTGGCATCCACTGTCATTTACTTTAATTCTCTACCCAAGGGACACGATCCTTGGGACTTTCACGTATACCCTGTTGTTTCTTCATGCTCCAGGAAATGCCTTTACCAGGATGGAAATCGGACTGACCATTTAGCATGTATGTTTTTCCAGTATATCTCTTGGTTTTCTCTGCCTCCCAGGGATATACCCTAGTCTGGGAAGAATTACCACACACCCATACTGTCCCCAACCCAAATCCTATGCTTCTCTTCTCATGCCTGTTCTCAGACTGCGGATAGTAACAGGAATGTCAGTTATCACCTGGAGAACAGTCCTGACAGCCAGTCAGAGTGGGGCCTGGTAGCAATGGGAGTGTGCAGGTTTGGGGACGTGCGGAGGAGGTGGGGGCCTGAAGCTAAACGCCCCTCCTCTGGGACAGCTGCGGACCTAGTGGTCACTGACAATCCTGTAGGCCTGTCACCCCGATGGTTCCATGTGCTACAGGGTGGTAAGTCCTAACCTGCAATTAAAAGGTAAAACTGCAAACTCTATCTGTGTTTTTATGCCAAATAATGTAAAGGTTACAAAAACCGCACACAGCAGTGAACACTGGGACCCACTCGTGAGCCGGGACAAGGTTGCAGGCGCACCTTACTCGGAGTAGCAGTGTTGGTGTTCTGTCTCCTGGTGTTCCTCGTGAGACTCTCGGTGCTGTTCTCTTCTGCCCTGAAAATAGTCCCCATCCTTCTGAAGCGCCGCCCCTCTGTCGGCGAGTGAGGAGCTGTGCCTTCAGCCGAGTCCCCGGCTGTCCCTGCACGGAGGCCCTGGAAGAAGCCCGGCTCTGAAACCTGAGGCGGGTTTCTCAGGCATGCGGCTAGATCACGGACAGTTAGAAGGCGCCTCAGAGATCACTTCGGAGACCTCCTCCTTCACACAGGAGGAGACGGGTCCAGCCACTCGATCAGAGGCGCAGAACTAGAACCTTGTTCTTGCCCTTTCCTCGTCTCCGTTGTAGTCTTCCTGGGCACGTGGTGTCCTCTGGCTCTGGACGGGGAGGGGTAGAGGCAGCCCCCTGGAACTTGGGAGTGGTTGACCGGAATGAGCTGTAGTTCTGGGGGGCGGGGAGGGGGTGACTGCGTTGTCCAGAGCCATTTGGAACTGGACCTGCCTGGTCTGCTTTGAGTGGTGTTCTGTCCCAAGGCCACAGAAGGCAGAGCTCGGTGTCTTCCAGAGCAGCCTGTACACATGATCTAAATGAGTGTGTGTTCGAGTTTTTCCCTCGGGTTCAGTTTAATCGAGAAGCTCCCTTTTCCCTCTTCTGCCTTGTCCCTTTCCGCGAAGTGTGCCCTTCCAGGTGAAAATGAATCAGTGAAATGCATTCCTGTAATTCCAGCGTTGAAGGGCACTGGTTTTTATGTAACACACAGTGTTTTACTTCCTTTGAGAAATGTTTGTGTGCTGACTGCCTGCCAGCCCCGCGCTGGGTCCCGGGGCAGAACGGATGGGGCGATCGGAATGGCGCTGACCCCACTGGGCTGTTGTGATTAGCTCGGATAATGTACGTAAAGGACTTAGCATAGCACCAGGCGTATCAAGTGCCTTAAAAAGGTTAGCTGCTAATGTAACAGTAGTTGTAATGATAGATGCATAAGCCCATCCTCGGGGGACTCCCAAGAGCTACATTTGTGTGGGTCCTCTAGGTGGCAATGCTGTGAATCTGAGTTCCTCAGCAACTTATTGGTCTTGGTTCAAACCGTTGTCAACTGCCTCAGTGCCGTGGGGTCGTCTGTGTGGGGGAGGAAAGCTAGACATAGGGTAGGGATTTTCTTATTGTTTTAAATGAAACCAATTTGGGAAGAAAACACACAGAACACTTCTAGTATTATAATCACTGTGTGTTACATAAAAGAGTATTTGAAAGAAGATACTGGCAAAATAAATAAATAGATAAAACCCTATGCATCCCTAAGTCATTCTTCTCTGAGGGGAAACTTGAGGTATAAGAATGGGAGAATAGCCCTGTCCAGTGTGGCTCAGTGGTTAGAGCCGCGGCCCTCGGACCGAAGGCTCTAGGATTTGATCCCCTGTCAAGGGCACGTACCTGGGTTTCAGGTTTGATCCTGGCTCAGTTAGGGTCGTGCTGGAAGCAACCAATCAATGTGTCTCTCCCACATCAACCTCTCCCCGCCTCCCCTCCTCCCGCTCCCTCCCTTCCACTGTATCTAAAAAATTAATGGAAAAATATTGTTGGGTGAGGATTAACAACAACAAAAGAATGGGAGACTAGCTACACCAATTTTGAAGTTCAGATCCTGAGAACATAAATTATATTAAAAGACCTCAGTTATTCTTTGCCTGCCCCTTGACTTTGGCTACATTTTTTTGTTCACTTCAGCCAAGGTTTATTACACATCCCTTATATGCAAAGCTTTGCTGGTTCTTCTTCAGGCGTTTTTTTTAACACTATTTTTAAAATCCTCACCCGAGGATATGCTTTTATTGATTTTTAGAGAGAGAGAGAGAGAAACATTGCCTCCCATGTGCACCCCAACTGCGGATTGAATCTGCAGCCGAGGTCTGTGCCCTGACAGGGAATCCAACCCAAAACCTTTTGGTGTACACGATGATGCTCCAACCAACTGAGCCACCCAGCCAGGGCCAGGCTCTGTTTGCCTCGATAAAGATCGTGACCTGCTGCCCATGACAGACCCCCAGGTTCTGTTCATCTCCCTGAGGGCTGGCAGATGTCGTCTGTGTTCCGTGTAGATTGGGGGCGTGGGTAGTTTGGCACCCCACTCACTCTGTTTAGTGAGTGATGGAGCACATCTTTCCAGGTTGGCAACCTTCTGGGTCGGACTTCCTAGAAGGAGGGGAGGCCTGGTTACACCTGCGAGGCAGCTAGAAGGCTGCCCAGTTGGTTTTCGCCAGATAGAAGAACAAAGATCAGAGCTACAGAACAGGTTGTCCCACATTCTTGCTTTCCTGATGACTACGGTGAGGAAACTGTCACACGGAAAGGAGGGGAACCCCTCCTGCCCCTAGACTGAAACAGCACCTCCGAAACCTCGTTTCCAGGTTTATTTGCTTTTCCTTGGGTAGGATTAATTGTAGGCATGCGTTTGTTCTCTCAGAGGACCTGGTGTGTAACAGGCTCTTAGGACACTTCCCATTTCTGCCCTCCTGCCATTAGAGCGTCCGCACTGCTGCGGTGGAGAAAGGGATGTTATCTGTCCCGTCCAAGGGGAACCAAGCCTCGCTGTTAAAAAGAATGGCTGTCGCTCTGCTTCTGCACAGAGTTCAGGGCTCAGTTTTACACCTGGGCCATGCCTCCTTCTCTTCTCTACGTAGAGCAGAAGTTCTCGAAGGGTGGTCGTTGGGAAACAAGTCAGGAACACAGATGCAGATGCTCAGCCCCGTTGAGACAGGAACTCTGGGGTGGGACCCAGCAGTCTGTGTTTTAACAAGCTCTCCATCGGGCTTTTTTTCTTTGGTTTGTTCTGTTCTCTTTCTTTCTTCTCTCTACCCTCCCTTCCCCTCCTTCCTCCATTCCCCCAGCTCTAGCGAAAGCATTCTGTAACTGAAGGCTTCCTGCTTCCCGGAGAGTCTTGCTTTGAGAAGTGGTAGACAGGCCCCTTCCCTGTTCACTTCCACTTGCCTGGTGGGTGGGGGTGGGGTGGTGTAGGAATTAGGAATCAGCTACATGTTCATTGAGCAGTTCAGCCCCCAAGGGTCCAGTTGGGAAAGTTGTTGCATCCTTCTTCCCGTTTAAGACTCCTTTGCTTTTATTTTGTTTTCCTCATTACTCTTAAAGCTAGTGATGCTCACTGTAGGGGGGAAAAAATCAAGTTAGGCAAACGAAAAATCATAAAAGCATAACTTTTATAGCATAATCCTAAACCGTCTAGAAACAACTACTACTCAACCACTTAATATAGAACCTTTTCTATATGTTTACCAGCCCTTTTAAAATAAATGGGTTCCTGTTTTGTATACTACTTCATAACTTGCTTTCACTTACTCCTCTGCACGCCTTCCTAGGTAGATGCATTTTTAGGATATGCCTAATGGCTGCAGAGTGTTTCGTTACAAGACTTGAACTTGACCGTGGTTAGTATTGATTCAATAGAATGGTTCAAGTTTGGTGGGAAGCTGAGGAATGGCCCTGGGTTAAGAAATAGATCTTTCCAGAGTCCGACTATGTAGACACACTGATTCTTGTCCTGGGGTTTACCTGTCAGCTCCCTGCTTCCCCCCTTCACCTCCTGCAGGATGTGTGACTTATTCCTCAGGAGATCAGTGTGCACCTGCCCTTCTCACTTCTCCCAATCCAAGTTCTGTGTCTTTAAAGGCTCAGAGCTAGACACTTCTGGCCTAGAAATAAGTCTTACTATGTTAATACTCGATAGTCTGTAAAAATGTTATCATGTATGCTCTCATTTCAGTTTTTTTTTTTTTATCCTCACCCGAGAACATTTTTGCATTTATCTTCAGATAGAGCGGGAGAGAGAGAGGGAGGAAGAGAGAGAGAAACATCAACGTGAGAGAGACACATCGACTGGTTGCCACCCACACGACCCCAACCGGGGCCGGGGACATACTGCAACCGAGGTTCGTGCCCTTAGCGGGAACCGAACCCGGGACTCTCTGGTCCGCCGGCCGACTCTCTAACCGCTGAGCCAGACCGGCCAGGGCCCCCTTTCTTATTTATGTGGCGTTAGAAGTGTTCTCCCTCCTGAGGCTTCTAAACATACAGGTGCTTTCACTGCACAGGCCCAGGGATTTCTCTGCTCCTTTTTTGAGACATACCTCCAAAGATAGGTCATTTTTTAATTATTATAACTGAGAAAGAGAGCCTTGATTAATGGTTTTTTCTGCCTAGCAAAAATCATTTGGGGAATCATTTGAAAGTGCAAATACATGAAGATAAAATTCCGTTACCTGGAGAGAACCTCATTAACACTCTGAATATATCCCTTCAGTCTTTTTGCCTCGCGTGCATTTTTCACATCACGCGTGAGCAGCCTCTAGGATGTTTTCTGGACGCACTCAGTGATGTGCTGGAGCCAGCTCAGCTCGGCTGGGATTGTTAAACATTCAGGATTTCGATAGCAGACTGTTAGGCTATTGGTGGCTTGAGATGGGCCACGGTGGCAGCATTTATACTGGGAAAAAAATCGCCTGCACCACAAATCAAGGTCTTCTTGTTTTATTTGGAGAGCTGGTTTGTCAGCATACCATTAGGTGCACATTTTCTCATGTGTAGAAATGGTTTTTCTTTTCAATCTCCCTATTCTTGGTTGTTTCTCATTTTTGCTATTGCAAACAATATTGTAGTGACCGCTCTTATAGTTAAGTCTTAGCACATACCCATAATCACTTCCTTCGGATACATCCCTAGAAGTGGAGTTCCTGAATAAAGGACATCCAGAATTTTAAGACTTATTTGTTTCCAGTCGCCTCCCCGTCTCACACCCTTTGAAAGGAAGAGTGTACTGCTTTTTGTTTTTGAGAGGATTGACGAGGAACATCCTCTGGGACCAGGAATTTCATGTCTCCCTATTGTTTACTTCTGTTTGCATTTCTTGAATTAACTTAATTCTTTTTATATAAGGAAATGCCCTGGCTGAGAGTATAATAAAGGAATGCCTTTGATTCTTCGGCTACATAGTGATACGCAGGGTGTAAAAAAATATTTTGTGGTTGTTCTGGGTTGAGAGGCAATACATCGTGGTGATTAAGCGCTTGGACTTCGGAGCCAGAGTGAGTTTGGATCCCAGCTCTGCTACTTACATGTGTGACCTTGTGCAAGCTGTATAAACTCCTCACCTCGGTTTCCTCATCGGGAAGGTGGGGATGATCAGAGAATCTAGCCATGGGTTTTAACAAGGCTTCGGTGGGTCGACACATGTGAACCGTTTGGTACCGGCGCGTGGTAGGTGCTGGGTTCGTGCTGGATGAGTGTTAGCATTGAGTCCACAGCGTCTCTGTGGAACTGTGCCAACTGTCACGTTCCGGTGATTTCCTTGGTCACTTAATCGTATGAGAAATCGAGCTGAGCATTTTTTTTTTTTTTTTTGGTATCAATCCCCAGATATGTGAGTACCATGTGGCAGGTTTTAGACGAATGACCATAGAGAATGTAAGATGTTTCCATGCCCCTGGGGATCTTGCTGTCTAAGTTGGGAGCTGCTCCATAAGTGTGAAACAGTAAATAATAAGAAAAAAGAGGAAAATCGTTGCTGAAGACAGTTAGAGGAAGGATGCTCCAAGGTGCTACCCGATTGCTGACTGAAATAATTATGCAGAAGCACAGTGGCCTGGGGTCCTCTGGGAGGACTTCTCAGGAGAGACAGGTTCTCTCTGGGCCTAAAGGGCAGGAAGGGTCTTTCACAGGACTGGGGGGATGGTGTGAGCACAGCGGCAGAGATGCAGGGACCACAGCGGAAGGCAGCTCAGAAGAGCCACCGGGTCTGCCCTGTCCAACTCAGTAGCCATTAGCCATATGCGGCTGCGGAGAACTTGAGCTGAGGCCAGTCCAAATTGAGATGTGCTGTGAATATAAATTACATGCCACATTTCCAAGACCTAGTACCAAAAACATGCAAAGTATCTCAATAATGTTTATATTGATCACATGTTGAAATGCTGATATTTTGGAGATGTTAGATTAAAGGCAATATATTAAAAGTAAGTGCACCTGTTTGCTTTTACTTTTTAAAGTGACTACTAGAAAACTTAAAATTATATATGTGGCTCCTATTTGTGACTTGCCTTGTGTTTCTATTGGATGAGCGGTCCTAGAGTTTATAGCATCTGTGGTTTATGGATACACTGATGTGCCACAGTAGAAAGTTTCCAACTCTGTGTCCTTTTATTCCATTCCAGGGCCGCCCCAAGGCCTTCCAGCCCTCTCCAAACTCCAGGAGAATGGTGGTCTTTCTGATGCGTAAAGTTGCCCACAGACCTTCTCAACTGCAACTGTCAGGGAAAGCAGTTACACATCTTCCTTTCTCAGCAAAATACTTTGTGAGGGAATAAACGGGGCTTAACTTGTATATTCTCACAGAGCTCAGATGAGCCAGCTTTTAGGAACATGATGAAGGAATATCCTGAAAAGAATAGTGAACAGGAAGAGATCCCAGTATGCCACCATCTCCCAACTCTCTAACCCCACAACTGACTGGCTCAGCCCAGTCCTGCTTCCTTATGAGGCGTAAGCACTGCTGGCCTGCAGGCCCAGGGTCTCGGGGAAAACATGGGCTGGGTGGCGGGGCGAGGGGAGCCCCTGCTCTGATTCCCGGCAGAACTTGGGCAAGTTGCCTTTTGTCCTTCAGCTGGATGATGATTTGTGTGTTCGATCGTATCGTTCTGAGCAGCATTTTCCGTCCCCATACTTGTCTTCATGAAGCATCCCTGAGCTCCTGGCTGAGCACGGTGCCATAGGGGCTATTGGAACCATCTCCCTGTTTATCTAGGGAAAGCTGCATGTACAGCTTACGTGTGACAGAACACTGGAGTTTTATGGCGTGTCAGACCATAAAGATCTCAGTTTCAGCCATGAGAAGAGCACTTGGTAAAAGAAAATGACTTGCCTGAGGCCTCATCTGGTAATTAGTAAAATGATATTCTGTCGGTAGGATATTGCTTGTATCTCTATAGAGAAGACAGTGAAATATACCACGGAAGTCCTGCCGTTTTGTGTGGGGGAAGGGGGAGGGTAGAAGCACTGGACCAAGTCTGCAGGGAGACTCGGCTCTTCGGAAGGAATCAGGAGGCTAGGGGCCTCAGTGAACTGGAAATCACTCAGGTTCCTGGAACTGTGTCCTAGCCACCAGCTCCAGATTGGCTTTCACAGAAATCTGTCCCACGGTGGCAGCTTGAATCTGATGTTTCTGAATGTCTGGAGGGACTTTACCACTCTGAAACCACAGCCAGATTTCCAGAACCCAGCGCTGAGGGCTAAGACTGCTGGTCGTGATGAAATCAGGGTCTGCCCCACTGGCCCGGTGTCTCCAAGCAAGGCCAGCCTACACAAGGAGCCTTCTTAAGACATCCCAAGGGGCCTTCCGGTGACCTTCCAGGCCAGATAGAAGGCCCATGTGGATCTGAAGCCAGGCCTGGGCCGTCAGTGTGCTCCAATCGAATCAGGGTCTCGTGAAGCCTTCCTGTAGAACCCAGGGACGTTTGTGGCTGCCACAGTGTGCTGGGAGCCTTACCCAAGGTCCCTGGGACTGGTCATCTCTGACTCCTCCGGGACTGGGGGGGAATCCGAGTCACAGCCAGTGGACGAAATGGACATGGCACAGCCCTTGTAAAGTTCCAGCTCAGCGCGGGCCGCAGGTCTCTCTCACACACAGACACGATTTCTAAATGTTCTCACAGGGTTCTGTGAGACTGTCAGTGAGATGGAGGTAGATGGGGCAACGGGGACCCATCTGAGGAGCTGGCACAAGCACGGAAGTCCTGTGACTGCCATTCTTCTGTCCCCACGTGGACATTATTTGCATTCTCTACCGAGTTTAAAGAGTCTTCCCAAAGGTTTTGCTAAATATTGTGGGAGAACACAAGGGGAGTAGAATTTGAGAAGCATAAACCAGACAGCTTTTGGAATTCACGTCTGGTTTTGGCTTGAAGCTGACTTGCTCCCAGAGCTCATGTGCTGTTCTTTGATCCATGATCCCCAGAGGAGCCTGTGTTCTGTCCACAAGGGACCCTTGCTGAGACCCTCGCTTCCTAATTCCTGACCTGAGTCCCAGTCGACTGTCATGTTCCTGAACATTTTGGCACTGGGACCCAGATAAAAGGGCCGGATCCCCATTTCCCATTCCCTGCCTGGGCCTCCCCACCTGGCTCCAGGTTTGCTTTGAGGCACTGACATGCCCAGCGGCTGCCTCCTGCGGTGACACACCACTCCTGGCGATGACAGGTCTCCCTGAGCCGCAGCGACCTTCTCTGGGCACTGCTGTACCCTTGACTCTGCAACACGCAGGACATTGTACTCCGTGGCCCCTGAGACCTCGCCCAGTTCCTGTTCCACAGAGGGATTTGAAAAATAGCGGTGATCCTATTGGTTTGCTTGGATTCTGCACGGAAGCAGGAGAAGGCCTCAGTAACCTTTGGAGGGCCTTTTTCAGCTTCAAACATTTTAAGACCCCGTTTCTTTGTGCTTTGGTTTAGGAATGATACCCCCTTCCTAATTTAACTTCCATCCCAACCACCAAATAGTGCCTTCGTGTAGAGTATAAGCAGCCAGCTCTACCAGAGTGTCTATGGATCTCCTCAAATAGCTAGTTTCCCAGCTCCTTCCCAGTGAGGTGGTCAGGTCTAAATTTAACCGTGACCTTCTGTCAGCATACGCAGGCCAGGGCTGCAAGAGCAAAATCGGAGCTCGGCTGTTCTCGGGGGTGTGTGTGTGTGCCTGCAGGAGTTAGAAGAAGAGGTGGGCAAGGCTCCTCAAAAGGCCAGATCAGCCCCTGGGGGGAGAAGAGGGGGAGTCAGGATCATCAGGACAGTCATCCCAAATGACAACTGGAGTTCACCCCTGGGAGGAAGGCAGCCACATTCTCCACCCTCTCAGTTTCCTCCCACTGTAAAGTATCCATGAGGTAGCTCACCTGGGTTTGTAATTACCATGGCTTCCTGCCAAGCATTATACTTCAGTTATGTGTTCATTCTTGTCTCTTATTCCAGAGTCGCCAACCCCAGGTTTACGAGGTACAATCTGCACATTGTGTTGTGTAGATTTCAGCCTTTGTTTGGTTGTCTGGATTGCATCTTTGTTTGCTTTGCTTCTTTCTCTGTATAATGGGTGCCTATCTCAGAGTCAGGACAGGGTCAGTATCTGCAATTCTGTAGTGAAATCGTTTTGCAGATTTTTATACTAAAAATGTATAAATGCAAAGCATTGGAACTGCTTTAATTTGTAAAATTTAGCTCATTATAATTTAGTCCCACCTCCAATTTGTATTTAGAGTCATGATTAGCACCCTACACAATAAAATTCACATGGAAGTATAGATGTGACATTTTTAGAATGGCGTCAGATTGTGGATCACATAGAACGATCTTCATTTTTCTTTTTGATGTCTCACAAACAGTTAGAGGCAGGGTGGAGAGGCTGCCTTGCATGTATGTGTCTTTGAAAAATGCCCTAGCTTACATTTGAGAGGAGAGCCAGATCACAGAGAGTCTGGAGCTGGGATTGTAGCCCTCCCTGAAGATGCCCAGTTAGTATCACAAACAGGGACTTGACTAAGAGGGAACACGGGCGAGTTGGCGCTCTTGTGCTCACCTGTCATTTTCTGTAAATAAACCAGAGGGTTTTTTGGGCTAATGTCTCTTTAACTCAGGTCTCTAAGGGAAGCACACGAACTAGAGAGTTCCCGTACTGGCATCCGCACTCACTGAGTTGCATTAGTCTAGTTAAGTTATTTATGCTAATTTTTTCATCTGGATACTGGGGAAAATACAGGCGCTTATCCCTAGGGTATTTGTGAGGGTTCAAATAAAAGAGGTGCGGCGTGTGCGTGTATCACCTCCTGGGGCCCCTGGCTTTCTGGTACTGAATGCACTCAGTAAATGCCAGCTCATGCCAGCGATCTCCTTTCTCATTATCAGGTCTGTTTCTGACGTGCAGGGCAGTCGTTTCAGTGGAACCATTGAGTGGGATGGGGGACTAGTGAATGTTCTTCACAGCTGTCCGGGAAAATAGACATTTAACTTGGGCCTCTAATTACTGGCCTTTTGCTCAGTTTTTGATCCTGGGAGTGTCCCTGCTCAACACAAGTTGCTGATCTGGTGGGTCATGGTGTTGATTCAGAGTGACAGAAGGTCTCCTCCCCATACCTGAGGCCAATGTATTGGATTCTTAAGCAATTCTTACAAGCCAGTACTAAAGACCTTTATATTTATTTATTCTAGGCCTCTGCTATTTAGGGTAGTGTGTGTGTGTGTGTGTGTGTGTGTGTGTGTACCTTGCAACCAGCAATGCTCAGGAGCTTTGGCGGCACTGGGTTTATCCATTATCCTGTATTCGTGTCCAAAGTGGATCATCTTGGATATGTTCCTTTAATTACTTCAGTGATCTGCTATGTTCCGGTAAATATCTGATCTGCCATTTATGGCTCAAAAATTTCTATTCTGCCGTCGGCAACCAAATCAGAGGTTCTTGTATTCAGTAACCACATTTATCACTTTTAGTTGAAAACAAAAAAAGTTGACATTTTGGTTAAATGTATTATTGGTTAGCACTGGCCGGTTTGGCTCAGCGGTTGGAGTGTCGGCCCGAGGACCAAAGATTCGAGGGTTCGATTCTGGTCAAGGGCACGTACCTTGGTTGGGTTTGGTCCCTGGCCCTGGTCGGGGTCGTGAGGGAGGCAACCAGTCGATGTGTCTCTCTCACATCAATGTTTCTCTCTCTCTCCAACCCCCCTGCCACTCTATCTGAAAATAAATGAGAAAATGTCCTCGGATAAGGATTTTTTTTTTTAATGTATTATTGGTTAGATTTAGATTACTTTGTCCAATAGTGAAACTCACTTTTAGACCTGCATGTTTAGTGGAAAAGAAGAAGTCAAGAGTCTCCAAAATTGACTCTCTTTGAGCCTGTCTGTGCTGAGTCGGGTTATTCCATTTTCCTTGAATTAATCCCCATGGCCCAGGGAATAAAATATTCCAGTTAGGTTAGGACCCACCCCTGGTGGGGAGTGGAGATTGCACTCATAAAGCTGAGAAATCTGGGTGCTCTTGGGAAGGGGCAAGAGAAACGCGGATGCGGGGGAGGAAACCAGCAGGCGTCCCTCTGTTGCCCTGTGGCCCTTGGTCGAATGAGAAAGTGTGGTGCGTGAAGGGCTGTGGAAGTCGCTCTGCCCTTTTGTTGTAGGTGCTCCGGGGACAGCACGACCAGCTCTTGTGAAGGAGTGAGGAGGATGTGCGTGGGGGAGGCCTTGTGAAGAGGCCACTCGGGGACTGAGTCTTGAAGGGTCAGGAGGGGTGTGCTTTATCTAAGGCGTTAGGCAAAGGGAACAGCAGAGGAAGGACATGAGTCCTGCATTGGAGTGGGGAGTCTATGGAAATAGTGAACGTGTAATGCTGTAGTATCTCCTTTGGTCTTCAGCTTTGGGGAGTCAGCCCACACATTTCACAGATGGGAAGACTGAGGCTCAGAGAGATGAAATGATTTTCCCAAGCGCATATGGTCAATAAGTTGAGTCCTGGTTTCCTCTCATTATTCTACTCTCTCTCCCACTTACCCTGCTGCCCAACTAGACTCTGATCATTGTATCAAGATCTGTGTGTGCTTTTTAATTACTGTAATGGAATCTGGTACAATTCCATATTGTGTCCCTGAAACCAAGGGAGGGGTTAGCAGTTCCAGAAGCAGCTTTTTCTTGTGGGCTGTTACTTTTATTTGCATATATAAACCCTGTGCCGCCAAAGCTCTTAACAGAAGCACTGTCTGGTACACACTCGCTCTCATACCCTAAATAGAAGAGACCTAGAAATGTTTGTCTACTTTTGCCAACATCTGACTGGGATTATCTTTAACCACAGTCACACTTGTTTGTCTCTTAAAATAGTGTTGACTCTCCCAAGGAGGCTATTTCCAGCCCTCCAAGAACCCTGTCTCGTCTACCTGCCTTCTCCTGGTATCCTTAGCAGCTGTGATTCACTGTCGTTAACGTCCCTGCTCCCTTGTGTTGACACTTAGTCCTTCCGTAGGATTTGAAGACCTCTCCAGGTGAGAGTATTGGATTTCACCTATCAGACCCCACCTGTTGACTCAGGTCATTGAAAGCCTAGCCCTCCCTGAGGTGTCCATCAGCCATTCCTCCTTGCTATCCTTGGCTCTGCCCACAGGCCATGCCAATAGGCAGGGGTTGACGTCCCCAAAGAGAGCGGTCTAAAAGCCAAGCCAGGTCTGACCTGTGGGGTGGACCCTCCTCCACCCCCAGGCCCCCAGCACAAGCATTAACAATTTCTGCCCTTGCTTTGGGGCTCTAGCTCAGAGAAAGGCAGTATTCCCCTATGCTAGTCTATTGGGTTGCCTTGCTTTGAAGTAAAAGTTGCCTCATTTTGACTTTGAACTTGAGAGTGAAAAAAGAAAGGGAATGAAAAAGGTGTTCTTCCCTCATGGTTCTGTCTCTGCATTGTCCCACCCTCCTCCACCCCCACTAATACATCATACCAAGCCAGGAAGAACTGCTACCAGCTGGAGCCTGGTGGTCTTATTTGGGAAGGTCTTTCTCAGAGCCATCACTGGGATGAAGGAAATGAACAGTGTCAACTCACACATGCAATTCTGTGTTCTGAGCTCTGGACTCGGATGCTCTCACAAAGAGATCCCTTTTCACGTGGTGGCAAACACTAAAACCCACAGAGTAAGGACTCTGAAAGAATAGATGGTCAGGATTGCTTTCCCGTGTTTCAAGCTTACCCTATGATTTGAACAATGTGTTCTCCAGAGTGGGGGCGTGGAGGTCACCCACTGAGCTCTGGCAAGAGCCACGCTTGGTGCCAGTGTTGGACTGGATTGTTCTTCCCAAACCACAGAGGTTGTTTCTGCGTAACCTTGAGACAGTGGAATGGTGCTTAATGGTGGAAAATAGGTTTGGGAGATGAGCGTTGCAGATGAGCTATAAAAGCCCTATAAATATTTTTATCACCATTAAAATAAATTATCCCACTAAATAAAGAGAATGAGTACTGTGCAATTTTCATTCTATTGGGTTAAAAATATTTCAGATGTTTCTAACTAGAAATTTGAACTAGATATTTTTAAGTCCATATTTGTGTGTGCAGATAATGGGTGCATTAAGACACTTTCCCCCCTCCCCTACTGTGGTTCTTCATCCAAATGGGGCTCCAAACTGTGTGACGGAGGGTAGAGTTCAGAGTCCAGCAGCCCTGCCCTGCATGCCGGCTCCTCGTTTATCAGCTCCGTAACCGGCGGTGTGTGGGCCGTAACCTCCTGTGGCCGTACTAACTGCACCCGTGGACATGGATTGTTGCAAATGTTACAGGACAGTGGCAGGGGAACGCTTAGCATACCTGTCCCGTTGTAAGTTCTCAGTGAAGAGTGGCATGTAAAACGTAAACGTGGATGATGGTAATGGTTGGGTACTGTTGGACACTTAAAAGTGATTAACATGATAAATTTTATTTTATATGTATTTTATCACAATAAAAATAATGTTTATATTATACCCCAAAAGGTAAGTGTAGGTGTGAAAGAGAACAATTTATTGATTTTTAAAAGACTGGGAGGAAGTTCACCAAAACATGCTGTACGGGAGGATTCTGGTTGATTTTTTATTTTCTTTTATTCTCTTCTATAAACTTTTTTGATTTTTTTTTTTTTTTTTATCCTCACCCAAGGACATTTTTTCATTTTTTGCTCAGATAGAGTAGGAGGGAGAGAGAGGAAGAGAGAGATAGAAACATCGACGTGAAAGGGACACATCGAGTGGCTGCCTCCCGCACAACCAACCAGGGCCGAGGACAAACCGCAACCGAGGCACATGCTCTTAGCGGGAACCGAACCCGGGTCTCTCCGGACCGCAGGCCGACTCTCTAACCACTGAGCCAAACCGGCCAGGGCAACTTTTTTGATTTTTAAAAAAATTTCTAGCCCTGGCCAGTTTGGCTCAGCAGTTAGAGCGTCGGCCCGCGGACCAAAGAGTTGCAGGTTCTGCCCAGCTGGTGTGGCTCAGTAGTTGAGCGTCGACCCATGCACCAAGAGGTCACCAGTTCGATTCCTGGTCAGGGCACATGCCCAGGTTGTGGGCCAAATCCCCAGTGGGGGGCATGCAGGAGGCGGCCAATTGATGTTCTCTCTCATCGATGTTTCCATCTCTCTCTCCCTCTCCCTTTCTCTCTCTCTAAAATAAAGAAAACAACAACAACAAAACAAGGAGTTGCAGGTTCGATTCCGGTCAGGGGCACGTACCTCAGTTGCGGTTCGGTCCCCAGCCCTGGTTGGGGTCGTGCAGGAGGCTACCAGTCGATGTGTCTCTCTCACATCAATGTTTCTCTTCCCCGCCCCCCCCCCCCACAACTCTGACTGAAAGTAAATGAAAAAATATCCTCGAGTGAGGATTTAAAAAGAAAATTTCTACAATAATAGTATTTTCTTCTACAACTAGAATATATTAAATTTCAACAAAAGGCTAAGTGGACAAAAGCAGAACTAAGTAAAATAATGACAGGCCACCCACCCTTTCAAGCAGATCCCAGGACCCTTTGTTCTCCACCTGCCCCAGCGGTTTCCGGGGTGGGTGGGGGCAGGGTCACAAGTGCAGCCCCTCCCCGTCCTGGCCCACCACTGACCCCTACCCGAGTCAGCCGTCTGCCACACCATGGCCACAGTCACTGCCCTGATGGTGCAGAGGGTTCCTGCGGCACACCCCTCTGAGCTACAGTGTCTGCAGTCACCGTGTCCGGTTTGACCCCAACTCTAGAGTTTCGGTACCTTAGGGTTTTGGTGTCAAGTATTTACTAAAGATGCATGTGTACCCACAGGTGTTTTTCAGCCCCTGTGCGTCACCCAGAGCAGCAGTGATGTGTCAGAACACCCAGGGGCAGAGGCACTTGGCTCTGCCCCTAAACACCACCCCTCCTCCCATTGCACATGACGAGGGTCCCCCTGCCCCAAACACACACCAGAACGTTCTTCCTGCCACAGCTCCTAGCGGCTGTCCCCAGGCTTTACTGGAAAATCTACGTCGTGTTAACTTTGCCCCCTTTATCCTCTCAGTGCCTGTCAACCCCTGGTTACCCTCATCACGAATGACTTAAAGATTTGACTTCACATATTCCTGTATTCATTCATCAAATACTTATTGAATCTAATATATTGAAACTTAAAACATACAGAGAAATAAAATCATGTTTGTTAAAGTTTCTGCATGAGGGGAATTATGCTTTGGAGTAATTACTGTATTTTTCTCCTATGGGGCATTCCTAGGTCCTTAAACGGTGTGTCCTGTCTTAGCTGGGGCCCCCGCTGGTGACGCTGTGACTCAGCGGGAGGGGCTGCGAGAGCCGAGCCGAGAGTGTTCGTCACAGGCCTGGCCAGCGGGTGCCCTGAGCCGGGACCACACCCACGTGCTGCCCTGTGGGGCAGGCTGCTTCTCCGGCCTTCTCGTCGTCCTGGCTCCTTAAACTTCCATCATTTTGACTTATAAAATGTGGGAGGCTTATAGGGCAGATATAAAACAGAGGTTCTTTGAAGTTTCTACTCTAAAATGTTTTTCCTGACAATAAAGTAAGGTAAATTATGTCCCCAGTTAACACTGTACATAAATATAATTTCCAGATGAGGTTTAGGCGGATGTACTAGACACTCTAAAGGAAGTTAAGAAATGATAACGGGGAGAAAAGACCTGCAGCCTACATGACTGGCAAACGGCTGCTCTCCGGGATGTATGAAGGGTTCTGATCAACCAGTGAGAAGAAGCCAGCCCCCACGAGGGGAACTCCATTTTCACTCCCAGCACTGCGTGTGCCTCTGACTTCGTGTTGGCGAAGCATCCCCACGGTTTGACAGATTCACAGTCTCTCATGCTGCCTGTGAATGTTTCTTATAAACACACACACTTTAGGGCTCGAGAACAGATGGCAGGATGTTCGGGGCCACGAGCGGCAGGTGCCTGGAGACTGAGCCCTGCCTGGTCTGCCCGTGGAAGTGGGGAGTGGAGGGCAGCTGAGTCCGGCCCGGGACTGGAAGTGTGTGGGAACCATACAGCGCCCCTTCTCCTCTCGTGCCTTGTCCTCTGGTGGTCAGCAGACCTTATGATTTGGGTCCTCCCCAGCTCAGGTGCTAAGGGGTACTGTGGCCACCTAAGAATTGGGGCCAAAGGGCAGGGTGTGAAATGTTGGCCCTCCCCTGAAGTAATGACATCTGAAAGGCAGCTTATAATACCAATTACAATCTTTGATATCTCTGAGTTTTAAAGGGGAAAGGGCTGGTAAAGACGGCCTAGTGGTGTTCTTCCACTTGAGAGATCCCAGATGGGGATTTGCCTAAAACCATGCTGTGAGTTAGCAGTGAAGCCAGAATCCTCACCTGGGATCCTCGGTGTGGCCCGGTACCCTTTATAGTGTGCCCTGAAAGGTACCCAAACAGCATCTACGCTTCCCTGAAACTTAGAGGGACAGTGGCTAAAGAAAGGTCATCTGGGTTTAAGCTTTCGTTCATTCAGTCAACAAATATCCTGTTGTACACACAGAGAGGTGAGGTTTTAAAGTGTTATAGGTGTAATTATCACAGGGTAGTAGGATTATAGAAACTTTTCATTGTCTTCTATTTTTTTCCTATAATGACTATGTATTACATTTGAAAGCTTGACTTTTTTAAGTCTTCCTGTTTACCTAAGTATTTTTATTTGTTGAAGTCATGAAGTGCTTTCTAACATTGGAGTTAGAAATGGGTGGGACATTTTGTGAACCAGATCAATCCTCTCTCCTAATGTGGGTCTGATAGTTCGGGGGTCCTGGACCCGAGTTCGTGGAAGTTCTGCGTGTGCCATGTCACCAACCCACTGACACTTGTCGTGCACGTCTGTGAGTGCCTGTGTGTCTGCACTGGCTAGGGTCTGCTTCTGCGGGTGTGCCTGCTGAGGAGCTCCAGGCTCCCGGAGGGAGCAAGGGGCAGTGCTCCGAAGAAGGGGGTGCACTCGCCCTTTGCTGCTGTCTGGTGCAAAGGATAAGGGCGGGCTGATCTCAGGCCTTAGGCCCCATGGGCATTACTGTATTACAGCCCCACACTGTTCCTTGTCATTCAACAGTCATTGTTGTCATTGCTGTTTATTGTCACATGGTAACCTTTCACTTTTCACTATTACAGTGAAGTGGGTATTGTTATCTCAGAGATTGGTTATCCCCATTTTATAGATAAGGAAACCAAGGTTCAGGAAGGGGAAGAGTTGGAGCTGGAGCTCAAATTCCATGGTCGTCTCCCCCTACCATTGGCCCCTGTATTTATCCACACACACACAAGCAGGTGCCTTGGCTTCTTTTTATTCATTTAATATTTAGAACATCTCTGTTGAGCATTTTCTTTTTCTTTTTTTAATATATTTTTTATTGATTTTTAGAGAGAGAGGAAGGGAGAGGGAGAGAGAGATAGAAACATCGATGAGAGAGACACATCGATCGGCTGCCTCCTGCAAGTCCCCCACTGGGGATCGAGACTGCCACCCGGGCGTGTGCCCTGACCGGGAATCGAACTGGCGCCCTCTTGGTTCATGGGTCAGTGCTCAGCCACTGAGCCACACCAGCTGGGCTGTTAAGCATTTTCCGTGCAATCCTTTTCCAACAAGTGTTTGAGTGGTTTATTCTCTGTGTCGGGCATTCTTCTAGGGGCCAGAAACACAGCAGGGAACAGAAGCAGACAAAAATGCCCTGCCCTCTTGGAGCTTATATTTTAGTAAGGGAAGTAGGAGAGGCCAATGATAAAGTAAGTCCTGTAGTAGGTATTTTTTCATGTAGTATATTAATAGAAAATTTTGAGGTTCAATAAGGCCAACAGATAGGAGATCATTGCCCCTGAAAGACCCATTCCTCACAGTTCCTAAGAGGAGAACACACACACCCCAGGGCCACGGGAGAGAACACTGAGGTTGGTTGCAAGAAGAAAGAGACAAGAAATTAGTGGGCTGAGGCCTCTAAGAGGTGGGTCAGGGTAATCAAGTTGAAGATGGGCTAGTTTGAATAATTTTAGCAGGCTTGGAGTGCTGGGGCTGTGCCAGTTATCTGTTACCTGGCCCTAGGCGGTGAGGGCTGGTGGATAGCAGCCCAAAACGCAGAGCCCATTACAGGAGATGGTGCAGATCTGGGCTCTGAGTTAGTGGTTTTGCATGTAAAAGGCACAATCTCAGTTGAGTTGTTTGCTATCTCTAGGAATTAGCTGTCTCTCCACAGTCAGCAAGGTTCCAGATAGCTAAGGGTCAGAATACAGAAAATGAAAAGGCATGGTTAATGCAGTAGGCTAAAGGCGATAAGTGCCACAGGGAAAACAAAAGGGGAAGGGAACAGGCAGTGTCCATGTGGAGGGGTGTTGCAGTTTTAAATAGAGTAGTCAGGGAGACTGTCCTGAGAAGGGGGCATTTCAATAAAGACCTGAAGGCAGAGAGAAATGAGCCATAAGGGATCAGCGAGATGACAGCTGGGAGTACATCTCATTGGTGATGCCACCTAGCGCTGTATCAGTATGCCTTAGACCATAGCGGGAAGAATAGAGTTGAGAGGTGAGGTGACGCATAGGCGTTGAAAACACAAGCTGATGGCAGGAAGGAACCGGATGGCCTTATGTGTGTTAGCTGAATATGGAGTATTTTGTCCAGAGACCAGATTTGGTAAGATGTTTCTCCCCAAATCCTTTAGAAGAAAGGGTTGTTCTTGGTAGAAAGGTAATTCTAGTTCAGGAGAAATTAATCTGGCTCTGGACCAACACGGACCAGTCGGAAACTGAAGAGTGTCAACTGCAGTAAAATCGTATCTCATCACCTATCCCTGACTCCAGCCCCTTTGAAGGCACTCCAGTGGTTCCCACTGCATTTAGGACGGAGTTCCAGCTCCCTGCCCTGGCCTCCACGGATCTGCCTGACCACTGCTTACCTTTCCAACTTCATTTTGTATCCCTCCACCCAGCAGCGGTGGCCCAGCCACCAGAACTTCCTTTCGGTACCTTGAACATCCCAAACTCATTTCTGCCTTAGGATTTCTGGGCAGGCTGTGCGCTTGGCACAAGGCCTTGTCCTCGTCTTTAATGATTGGTTCCTTCTTACTATTCAGTTCTCAGCTTGCTTTTCAGAGAGACTGTCACCAGCTGCTCACTCTGAAGAAATTGTCCAGGTCCTCTTCAGCCCATGAGCCAGGTACTAAATACCGCTGAACAGTCTTGGAAATTTTTCTGACTCATTTATTAGTTTATTATCCGACCCCATCCCCACACCAACTAGAATGTCAACTGATTTACTTATTTTGGTACGTGCCCCTAGCGGGAACCCAACCCGGGACTCTCAGGTCCGCAGGCCAGCGCTCCAACCGCTGAGCCAAACCGGCCAGGGCGAATGTCAGCTTCTTAACGTCAGGACTTTGTGTTCTTCACTGGCAGCCCAGCATCAGAACAGCACCTGGTTCAGGGACTGCGCTCAGAAGCCCTTGTTGAATGAATGGATATTAACAGAGTGTCTTTAAATATAAATGTTATACAAATTGAGCCTGCAGGACCCAGTACCTACAGAACAAAAGAGCCATCACAGTGGGGCAGGGCCTGAGCAGTTGTCCAGGAAGGAGGTCTCCTGTGGAAATAGTCTAACTGGACTTCCTTCCCGCAGGGGATGTCTCCAGGGATGTCTGTGTGCTCCGTGAGATCCCACCCGGCACTGCTGACCTGACGCCAGGGTTCCCACTCGGGCAGAGCAGATGGCTGGTCACCGTCGGGCAGGCATGGCGAAGTAGCAGCCCTTGGGCCTTGGGTCCCAGATGTGTAGTATTTGGGAGCACGTGTTTGGGTTCTTTTTAAAAATAGGCATAGGAATGTCTTTAGCCAACTTACACTCTTCATTTTGCACACGATGCCTCTCCTGATTGTCCTGTATCCAAAGTCTTCTCATGTTTACTTTACTTGTTGGTCCCTGAAGACATCTGACCTTTGACCCCTGCCCTAGGTGAATAAGAGACCTGTGTCCTAGCAGCCCAGTGGGTACTTTGGATGTTTTTCCTAATTGAAGGGACGTTGAAGTACTGCCGTCTTAGGAACCAGCTCGTGCTGGAGGACAGGCGTCAGCTTGTCTTACCTGCTGCAAAGGCAGAGATTGCTTGCTAAAGGGAGTTTCTGGTCTCAAGTATGCAGATAACATAGAGTATAATTAGGAAGTGACCTTTCTGGGGTCCTGAGGGTCTCAACCAGCTTCTCCACCCAGTTCTTCATGTGCCCAAGGCTTATTATTTATCACAACAGTTAAGTAACCTCACCCAGTGTTTTCTAGACTAGAGGCCAACATCTGCGCCTCCAGGGTTCTCACTGATCTGTTCTCTTATCACCCACTTGCCGTTTCTCCCACCTTCAACACTCCTGAACTTGGTTTGTGAGAAGGGAAATGCCTCGCTGTCTACCAGGACCGTAGAACCAAGTTTCCATTCTTCAGCCTCTGGCCTTCCAGCTGGTCATACTCAAGTCTTCGTAGCAGCCAGTGTTCTTTGTCACGATGAGCTGTCTGTATTTATTAGTAAAATAGTGTAAGTAATTAACAGAGCCGTCCAGAATTCTCTGCTTCCCCGAAAATCCTCCAACAGCATTTTCAGTAACAATTTCAAGATCCACAGAAGGGACTCGTGGGTGGATGCAAACCTGAGCCCCGACTAGCTTTCAGAATCCCCAGTGGAAAGGCGAGTTCCATGTGGAAACTTCAACTTGACTGATTGTGTACCCACAAGGCTACAATCAGCTGTAAATACAGCATGTCAAATAAAGCGCAACTTGTAACATTTTAACAAAATCTAGTTCTAGCCTTGAGCATAATCACCGTTTTCATTATACATTGCTCTATCTGTTTTCGATGGAGTGGAAACGTACTCTCCTTTCATATTTGTGATCCGGAAATTGTTTCATGAATGGAATTGGGTCTTTTATACAAGAATTATGTTCAAACATCACTTACAGTTTATTTGTACCGGAATTTTAAAACATCAAGACTAAGCGTCTATGCAATTTAACTTGATGGGTTAGGAAATTGTGCCGGGGTCAAAGTCAGCATTGTTAGAATTGGATCATATTGATACTGTGTGTCTCCCCACATGGCACATTATTTTCAAGGGTATTCCTGCCAAAAATGCACACTCTACACCTAATCATAACGAAACATTCAGCAAACCCAAACTGAGGGATATTCTACAAAATAACTCCCCTGTACTCAGAATATGTCCAAGTCACGAAAGATGTGACCTTTTTTTCTATAAAGGACATTATTTAAACACTTGGTAACATTTGAATAAAGTAGAGTATGGATGTTAAACTCCTGATTTTGCTAATTGTACCGCGGTTACATGCGAGAACACCCTTGTTTTTAGGAAATGTACACTGAGAACTTAGGGACAAGAGGGAATCTTCTCTGTGACTTACTCTCAGACAGCTCAGAAAGAGTGAGGGCAAGTGAGTGACAGTGAGAAAAGAAAAAACGAGTGGTAAAATGTTGCCTTTGAGAGGTGTGAGTGAAAGGTCTATAGGAATTCTCACTAATCTTGCAGCTTTTCTCTAAATCTGAAATCATGTCCAAATAAAAAGTTTTAACGAGACGATGCCTGTGGTATCACACTTGTGAATCTCATCCCAGGCAGGCCAGGCGGTGGGTTTTCCTGGCCATGTGTACCCTGCGTGTGAGTCTGAGCTCTGGGTCTGAGGAGGCCAGGGAGGAGGATCGCAAGGTCACCATGCGTGAGGAGCACAGGCAGAGTGGAGGGATGGAGAGCGAGCCACGGCGCTTGGCCAGGAGGCACAGACTGAACTCCGCTTTCCGCTGCTTCTTTCGCCCAGGCCAGGTAGCCAGGACCTAGAGGAAAATCCCCTTGGCTCAGACACTTGGGAGAAACAGCTACGTGAAGACTGCAAGGTCTCAGACTACCTAAGTCCAGGAGACCCTAAACCTTAGCACTTTCTTTCTCTCCCCCCTCCCTCACACACAAATGTACTTTGCCAAAAAAGGACACTGAAAGCAGATAGTGCTGACCACCGGCCTCCTGTTTCTCCCCCCAGATATGCAGTATCCTCCTCTTCCTTCTTCCCTCGGGTTCCCTGGGAGAGTGTTTCCACTGCAACGCGTTCAGTTAAGTAGTGCTTAATTACAGTCTTAAACTTTCCGGAGTCACCCTGCTTGTCTTT
This sequence comes from Tadarida brasiliensis, assembly GCA_030848825.1. Lineage (NCBI taxonomy): Eukaryota > Metazoa > Chordata > Mammalia > Chiroptera > Molossidae > Tadarida > Tadarida brasiliensis. The sequence goes on along the minus strand of CM061260.1, from coordinate 59,901,534 downwards.
CCCTCTGCTCCGTAATGAAGCCGGCCCGGTGACCTTTGGTTAAGGTTACTGCCGCAGGGCACACTGTCAGTGAAATCCAGGTCAGGCTTCCCGCTGGCTTCTGGGTAGACTCCACAGTGACCGTGCACAAGCTGAAAATAACCGGACCGGACTGTAACTTACCTCCTCCTCCTCTGGCGTTCATAAGAGGGTTTGAGTTTGACTGGCAGCCCTGCTGCCAGGGTACCATCCTCCGGAATCCGAGTCACCTTTCGTATTCCAAACCGAGGTGGAATAATAGCTTTCTACACTGCTTTCTACAACATATTGATAAAATTTGCTAAATGCTATGTGTTCTTGGAGAGTCATCGTCTACATGAGTATGTTAATTAGCATATTAAAGTTTCTTAAAAGTCCTAACGTCAGGAAACAGGTAACTTCATCTAATCCACCCTAACTGACCGGGCAACACTGAGACCGTCCTGGGGAACAGGAAGCACTAGCCTGTCGTGGTGGTCCCGTCGCTGAGTTTCAGAGAGGAGTGCCTCGCCAGCGCCGACAGTCCCTGAGAGGTCTCCGCACCTAAGAATAGTCATACTCCAATGATTTTTCTTTCTTTGTCCTTAGCTGTTCATCACCAGCCACTTAATGAGCTCCTCTGTGACCAGAGTTGGTGCTGGGGGTAGAGAGCTGGAAGACACCTCTGTTCTCAAGGACTGTACTCAGAGTTAAGGAGGTTATGCACACAAGCATTTATCGGTGCCAAATGAATGGTACAAGAGGTCCTCTCGGAGAAATAGGAAAGCGTGCTGGGCTTACTCATCTAAGAAACCCCGGGTAGGCTTTGGACATGCAGAGAGACAGCAGGCGGTATGAGCAATGAGCAACGCAGCAGCCGGTGCGGCAAATGAACAGTTAGGCTAGCGAAGAGGGTTCGGGTGGAACAGCTGTTTCCAAACTTGAACATCCATAGAAATTACTTGGAGGGCGTGTTAACACACAGAGTGCTGGGCCACCCCCGTAGGTTCTCATCCAGTAGCTCTGGAGTGGAACCCAAGACGTTCAAGGTCCCAGATGGTGCTTCCATTGCCTGTCTGGGGACCCTGGTTTGAGAACTGTGGGTTATCAAAGAATGGAAACTCACAGAGCTGGAAAGGTGAACTCCGACCTGGCCGTGGAGTGCAAATGGCAGGCGGACAAGTTGGACTTGACTGACCCAGTTGTGGATGGCGATTTGCACAAAGCAATGCAATTGTTCTGGTAGCAGAGATGGCTGAATGGGTGAGGGAGGGAAGAAGGATGCCGAGAGATCAATTTAGAGGTTGTTACGTGATTAGAGAAAATGGCTCTAAAAGGTCTGAATTGGGGCAGTGACAGCGGAAATGGAAAGAAAAGGCCAGTGCAGAAATCTCTGTGAGTGAAGGACCCGCGAGCAGAGCAGCTGAAAGGTAGCCTTGATCATCTCTGGGAGTCTGTGGTGCTGTTATACCCTGACAGCGAGATAACCAGAGACGCATGGCCAAATTGTAAAGGAGCACTTTATTTCGCCGGCGGGCTGCGGAGGGCATAGTCTCCCCTCAGATCAACAGCCCCGATTCTTCTTGCTCATCCCATTTTAAAGACAGAAGCCACCTCCTCCTTTTGCCCCCCTCCCCTCAGGGGACCAGTACAATAGTGGGAGCAACAGGACTACAGAAGTCAAAATCAGCATTATTCACCGACAGCACTCAAGTACTTGCAACACTTGCAAATACCTATACTCAGGAAACTGCAAATGCCTCCCAATACATGGGGTAACTATAATATTAGGCAAAATTCCTTTACGTCTAGGGGTAATTAACCTATTATTGGAAGAATATCGAGGAAAGTCTATTGATAAAAATGGAGTCATTTAGTCACCTTAACCAAGGGGCCTACATAAAATGGAATCTAGTTGCCTTAGCCTTGGGGCCCAGATCAGTGCTGTACGGTAATTTGTATAATGTTATTTTGAGGCTTGGTGAATATTACTAAGATCGAATTTGTTTACATTCACACAATCTGAAAAGAAAAGCAGAAAATGTTACTATGTGAGTTATTGGGTAAACTGTTTTAGGGCGCTCATTTAATCTACTTGAGGGCTTATTTGAAGGCTGAGAAGAACACTCAGGTATGAATACATCCTGGACTCAGGAGTGGCCCTATTTTACCAGCAAAATTTGGCTGACCTGCCAGGTATGATGAAGCTTGGGAGGGCTGCATGTGAAGAGATGAAGCTGGGCCCTGGCCGGTTTGGCTCAGCGATTAGAGCATCGGCCCGCGGACCAATGAGTCGCAGGTTCGATTCCGGTCAAGGGCACAAGCCTCAGTTGCGGTTTGTCCCCCGGTCTGGTCAGGATCGTGAGGGAGGCAGCCAGATGTGTCTCTCTCACATCGATGTTTCTTTCTCCTTCCGCCTACCCCCCTTCCAGTCTCTCTAAAAATCAATGGAAAAAATATTCTCGGGTGAGGATTAACAACAACAAAACATAAATTCCCTCTTGGGAGAGCAGCAGAGCCGTGCTCACTGACTTTTGCTTAATGTGCTATATTAAGCTCTAGAATCCACCCCTGGAATACAGAGCAGGTGGTGAAACAGAAAGACAGTGATTTCACCCTTCACTTCCAATGACAACCAGAGGGGTAGTGAATCAAGCAAGTCACCGTGGCAACGTGTCACATCGTGGCCTGGCCTGTGTATGGCATGCTTATCCGGGGGGGGGGGGCGCGCTTTGAGGGCTCTCCTGCCTCTGCCTGTGGCTCGGAGAAAAGGGTGCACAGGGGAAACGGAGGCCAAGGAGACCTGAGAACAAGCAGTTGGAAACTTTGTCATTTTACCTTCTGCATCCATTGGCATCCTGATAGGGGTCAGGGGGTCGGGGGGAGCGGGAGGCACTGCGGGAGCCTGCGGGAGTTGAGGGAGACCTGGACTGAATTAGAACCGTTGCAGAGAGTTCATCGAGATTCTAGAGTGAAGCCAGAGGCGCTCACTTTTCACCCTGTGGACATTGTTTTGTCTGTGGGAGAAGGTCCTGGTATTAAGAGCTAGTGTCCCATTGGGCTCTGAAGATGAAAAGGATTCCTGCCCTGTGCGGACGCCCCTGGGTTTGGAATCACCCCTGTGGCTCAGCTCTCTGTGCATATTCCACCAGGGTATAAACAGCAGTAGAGGGAAAAGAAGGGGACCGATAGGTAGACATGAACTAAGGTACAGTCCAGTACAATGTGCTTTTAAGGCTCAGAGTGGGCCTTCATTTTGTACTCTTGTTTAGTGGGGGGAATCAGACAAGGTCATCCCAAATATATAAGGATTTAGATAGGAAAAAAAAACAAAAACAAATGATAAAAAACACACACAATAAAAACACATAAATCCTGAGGAAAGTGGTGAGGTAAAGAATGATGGATTGGGAAAGGACTCATTGGAGAAGAGATTCCTGAACTCAGTGTTGTATGACAGCTACGGCATAACAAGCAGGAGGCATAATAAGTATGGCAAAGACGGGGGAAAGGAATATCCTCAGCCAAGACGGGTTTGCCACATTGTGTCTAAAGCCGTGAAGGAGCAATTGCAGGATGGTGGGTTTCCTCCCATTAAGAAACAGTGTTTCTGGACCAGGCTGACTCTCCTCCTTCCCCATTTCCAGTTGCTGTCACCATGCCAGCTTTCTTCATGCTCTGGTACCAAGTGGCCAACCAGGTGGTTTGCTGGGATGCCAGGATCTGTGATCCATGGCCTTGGGACCTCAGCTGAATGTACAACCAGCAAACTGGCTTTCGCAGGCGTTCCACTAGAAGTTCCACCAGAGACATTGCCCCGTGCCGTGGGGCTGTATCAGTGTTTACTGTGGGTTTCAGCTGTCTCTGCACACACCACTGCATTTATGGATTTATTGCCCAGACAAGTTTTACCCTCCACCTTCCCATTATATGCCCTTCTCTAGGTGTACAATTTCCAGTGTAAAAAAATATATATATATCAATACTTTGATAATTTTTATATGAAGCGAATTATTTGCAGAAAGTCAAAGAAAACAGCAATGTTTGGGTATCCAATCTCTGCAGACAGATGTATTGAAATGCATTTGCCTTGTGCAGTTCAAGCCATGGAAAGCAATAAGGGTGAGTTTACAGTTACCCCTGTATCATTGGAGCTAAAGCAAAACGAAAGAGCAGGAGGTTGCGGACTCTTCTCTAAACATCTGGTAAAAACCTCGTGATTTCTTCTGATTTTAGCCGTTGGAGTCAAAGCTTCCAATACAGAAGTATGATGAATACCAGAGGGACATTTATAGACCCACTGACCATTTAGATAAAACAGGTATATTTAGTATAGAACAAGAAGACCCCATTATTTCTTTAGCATGTATTTTTTTAGCAACGACACAATACAGTATGTGAAAGGCATGCTTTTAGGGCATGAACTCCAGAAGAATGGATTGAAAATGAGTGTTTCTGTCTTGAGCAGTGTAGAGATGGTCCGGCTCCGTGAGTTATGTGTCTGGGGCACTCACAATCCACTGAGACCTCCGCGGGCTCTCTGGTCCCAGCCGAGCCTTTCAAAGACACTATCCCTGGTCTTTGGGGATACTAAGCTCACAGAACTAACAAAACTATTTTCTCTTTTTGTCTAGGAGGTATAGTCCTTCTTCGCTTTCAGCTCACTTTGAGGTCAGTGGAAAGAAGGCCAAATCGACATTTTTGTGATTAGAAAAACACAAGGCATTTGCCACATCCTAAATTTGTAATCTTTGATGACTCATATACAATGTATTTTGCTTTCAGAATAGTTTTGCCAAATTTACACTAGAACAAAAAGGGTAGGAGCTTTTTTTAAGGTGAAACATAAACGTGAAAGAAATATGAGTTGAAACTTTGTAAAAGGGAAATCGCGTTTATAAATGAGCTATATTTAGATATAACAAATGTCTAGTAGAGTCAGTTACTCCCCATATTGTACACAAGTATCTTCTATTTTGTTCGCTAAGGAAAGGCTACCCAAGTAAAAGAGGGACGACATTTGACGTAGACAATAGACTTGGTGCGATGTGTTCAGTGCACAGACGCTCATGGGCTTTATTCTAGTTTTCATGTTGATGTCAAGCAGGCAGCTCTCATCTCCTGTGCTGCTTGGGAACACACTGCTGTGGTTAAAAACCAAAAACAAACGAGCACACACACACCAAACAGCCCTGAGTTCCTGGAGCCATTGCCCCAAGGCTTAGTCTGATAACGTTGACCTATTGATTCCAATCCCACGGTGGTATCTGAGACCCCGGTCTCATCAGTTGTTCAGTTGCCTGGTCAGAAGGTCCAGCCGAAGCCCCGTTCTGTAGATACCAGTATAGAGATGGAGGTTTGTGTCATCACCAGTGACAACTGGTGCTGCTTACACTCCGAATGGCCAGGAGGGGGACCACAGTGGCCTGGCAGTCCAAGGATGTGACTGCCTTATTTTCGGAGATTTCAGGTGTTGGTCACAGGAGTGTTTACTTGAAGTGGGGAGGCAGAGTGACACAGAATGGCAACGGGCAGCATTACATTTTTCTTTGCTTTCATGATGCATAAAACTTTGAAGCTAAAAGTGGCCTTAAATTATCTGGTCCAGCCTTTAGAAGAACGTACAGGTGGAATGAAGGAACATACAGAATACAGTCACAGTCATGGAATTAGGGTAGACTTTGATGGTTTTATTGATTTTTATTTAACTTAGATGGTGCTTCCTATGGATCCAAAGTAGCCTCAGCACTTTACAAATATGAACTCCTCAGCACTTTACAAATATGAACTCCATTAGAATGGGATAGATTCTAATATTATCTTCATTGCTGGTGAGGAAACCGAAATACAGAGAGGCTCAGAGTCACACAGCTCATCAGTGGTGTGATGCCTCCTGTCTATTCTGCCCGTTTTGTCGATGGAGAAACAGAGGCCTGAGTGTCTGTCCATTGCCACCTAGCTCGGAAGTGGGAGAGCAGGTTCAGAACCCAGGTCGCCTCTGAGTTGCAGTCCACTGAGTAGGCATGAGAAGGTTGTTCTTGGATGAGATAAGCAAGGCAGGGAAATGATCAGACCAGCAGTGCTTCTCAAAGCCCACTTCGACAAGATATCGTTAAAAGGTGAACGTTGGTGTCAGGAATTCTCTAGTTACTGGTTAAGCTTTGGAACAGATCCTGTGACCATATAGCATGTCTCCCCACCCCCCCAAGTACTAAGGAAGAAATTGGGTGGTTAGAGAGGTAGCATGGGAATTGAAGAAAGTAGGGATGCAAATAGTACGAAAGTCTGCTGCTAAGAGTTCGCAGTTTGTTGGTTTATTTAGATTTCCTTGATTTCATTAGTATCACTATATTCCCATGGCCAAACACATAAGCTTGTGCCACTCCGTCTATGCAGTTGGACCCTCAACCTCATGTGTTACCTGCCGATTTTTCTATTTTCCCCGTTGTGGCCGAGATACCTGCTGTAGGATGCATTTCCTGTTGCCCTAGAGGCACTGGTTTTTACCTTTTAATTTTCTTGAAGCAGTTCACATTCCTCTCCTGTGCTGTATGTGTTTTGGGTTAGGGAGAACACATTTCATTTTTCCAGAGGGAAATTGTGTGCTAATGTACGTCACTGAGCATCGAGGAGAAGGCAGGGAGACGGGACCTGCACCGGGCGGTGGGCGTACCGGGGAGCGGTGTGATGATGCCTAGCGAAGGTGGCGATGTGCGTTCCCCAACCTGACTCCACCTTGATGGACGCGCTCCAAGTGCCAGGGAGTTGGCAGCGGTGCTGCTCAGAGTGATCTGCAGACGGCGAGGGTTTGTGAGCTGTTTCCAGTCCACAGTGAGTTAAGGAAATGAGAGTCAGCGTTTAGAAGCTTTTATAATAATTTGACATTTCTGTGATATCCTAGAATATGACTTTATATGTTATAAAGCTGTTGGCCCAAAGCAGACTGGAAATAAGAAAACTGGGTCTTTTACCTCGGGTGCTGTAGGGAGCCCTGTCCTAGAGGAATTCTCACACATGTGCAAAGAGACCTGTACAGGATTGCTCAAAATCACTATGGACCTCTGTGTGTGTGCACGCCAGCACATAACAACCTAAATGTCTACTGTTACGGCAGTGTACCACAGGCATCCTGATATGTCCTAGGAAAGAGTATTATTCGACAGTTAAAATGAATGAACTAGATTTACATGTATAAGCATGGATAAATCAAATAATTTTGAATAAAAGAGCAAGTTACACCCTGGCCGGTGTGGCTCAGTTGGTTGAGCATCATCCCATGCACTGCAAGCTCGCCAGTTCGATCCCCGGTCAGGGCACATGCCCCGGTTGTGGGCTGGATCCCGGGTGGGGGTGTGCAGGAGGCGGCCGATGGATGTTTCGCAGTCACATCGATGTCTCTCTCTCTCCCTCTCCCTTCTTCTCTCTCTAAAAAAAATCAATGAAAATATTTTTAAAAAGAGCAAGTTACAAAATGATACCTACATTACGATAATTATATAAAATATAAAGCACAAAATAGTAATATATTCGCGCACACAGCAAATGGCTGACGACGTGGATGGGAAAGATCACACCAGTTTCAGAAGAGAACTTCACTCTGGGAAGGGGCAGTGGGGAATAGGATTGCAAATGGGCAAAAATAATAAAAAGGCTTCAACTGTATGATATCTTATTTCTTTCTTTTTTTTTTTTTTTTAATCCTCACCGAGGACACCTTTCCATTTTTTGTTCAGGTAGAGTGGGAGGGAGGGAGAGGAAGAGAGGGAGAGAGAGAGAAACGTCGACGTGAAAGGGACACATAGAGTGGCTGCCTCCCGCACGACCAACCAGGGCCGGGGACAAATCGCAACCGAGGTACGCGCCTTCAGCAGGAACCAAACCTGTGTCTCTCTGGACCCCAGGCCGATGCTCTAACCGCTGAGCCAAACCGGCCAGGGCTTATTTCATTTTTTAAAAACTGAAGCAAATATGGCAAAATATTTACAGTTATATCTAAATGGTGGCTTTATGGGTGTTAACTTTTTTCCAGATTTAAAAATATTTCATAGTAAAATTAGCCTCAGAATGTGAACTTTTTTCTAATCTAGAAAGCAAATGGTACATACCAGAACATCTGAGGATCTTTTATTACCCGCAGTGTCCAGGGACACATTTCTTCCCAGTGACTTAAAACCAGGTATCAGTCTAATGGGCAGTTTCTATACCTCAGGGCTGAAGAGGAAGCCTCCTTTCAAAGCCCGGAGCAGACACAGAGAGATACCTGGGTACTGGTCCTAGCTTTGTGACAACTCAACTGTGACAGTGGGTTTCCCACGTCCAAACCTTCATTACCTTCTCTGTAAAATTAGTGCTATGGAGACTGCTTGCAGTATTGAAATTTTATAACCTATATAAATGATAGTAAATGCATATTTGAAATATTACAAAGACTGGTGACTTCATGCTCCTTTTTACAATTACTACAGAGGTAAAGGAATACATGGAGCGAACACAGATGTAGGAATAACATTAGCTATTTGTGCAGTGGAGTCGGATCTGGATTTAAATATTGCCTTGCAGCCACTTACTAACTATGAGCCTTGGTTTCCTAAAATATTCTGATTTTCTGTTTCTTAAAACAAGAATAAAATAGCACCTACCTCAGCTTGGAAAACTTTGATGAGACAACAGTATCATTGCTGAAGATGTTACAAATCAGTACCTTAACTATTAATATTGTGCCTGGAAAGGTAGTAGAATACATTCCCAAGCAGCTCATAGCGGCCATCTTCCAGAATGGGAGGAGCAGAACGTGCCAATCATTCTTTGAAGTAGCAATAAACTAAACGAGGCCGCATTCTTTTATAACCATGTGTTCGAAGTGATTTAGTGAAGGTTCTAGTCACAAGAAAAAAAGTGTAACTATATGAGATGATGGATGTTAACTAAACTTAGTGTGGGGATCATTTCACAAGACAGACACATGTATCAATCCATGCTGTGCACCTTGGACTGATACAGGGTTACGTGTCTCAAAACTGAAACAATTGTAACTATAAAAGAAATATAAATAATTATATCTCAAACCTGAAAAACAAAAACAAAGAAAAAGTGATTTAGAAATGGTTCTGTCACAATTCCAACTAGAAGATGAATTATACATTGCTTCCAACTCTTGAATTCTCTTTTATGTGGACTGTGGTTGAATGGCCCTGTTTACACAGAAAAAAACAAAATTGAGAACACTCTTGATTTTTAATTTGCACTTTGCAATCTGTACTCTTGCCATTAACGTGTACAGGATGCGCCAAAGCAGAACCAGCTGACAGAGGGAGAGAAATGGTCAGTCCGATTTTGCATTGGTGCATCTCAAAGCCAGGTTACGATTTGCCGTGGAACAGAAAATGTGGACAGTCGTCTCTCTCTCGCTCAGTGACACAAGGCCCGGTTAATGCAGCTGGGCCTCCGGTTCTGCTGACTGAGTGTGTGCTGATAAATCTAAGTTTCAAAGGCTTGGGTTTAACAGAGCCATGTAGTATCTCAGGGGCCTGGCAAATGACAAGCTTCTTCAGCTTATCAGCATAAAGATAACAGAAAGGCCCTGGTGCTGGGGGAGATGTTTATCACCCAGGCTTCTGAGAAACAGCAGTTTGACCCATACCAACACTTCAGAAATAATGTCAACATACCCAAGACCACAGCCAGCAAGGAATTCTCTGAGATAAGATTACAACTTTGCCCTTAAAGGGACGCTAGCTAACCAAGTCAGTCAAGCCCCAAACACTCCCTCCGCAGCACAACCCAGTAAGTCATCCTCCATACCAGAGGACTTTAGAAGCTCAATTTTTTTATGCTTCTAGATGCAAATATTATGCTGTTATTTTCTAAACTGTACAAAGTTTTGTATATGTACAAAACTCTAGCCATATCTAAGAAGGTTCCTAGAGGGTCACGCTTAGTGCCCTTGAGATCAGGTAGTTGTAGGAGCTGGAGTTAGCTCTCCATTGGCCAAAGCATTCATCCACCTTCTCTCAAGATTTTGTTTCTTCTTGATCTAGCCAGTGGGCTCCAAGGCCAAATTAAACCTCTAATCTAGGTCTAGGGTGAAGTCATTATAGGGAATGGTGACTCAGCCTTTGAGATAAGTAGGAGCTGCTCTGATAATTTGTTTAAATACATAGTCATGAGTTTGGTTTAAATATCAGTGTGCCAGCTGGTGATGAGGGCATCAGGGATGAAGGTAAAGCTGGTCAGATATTCTCCCAAGACCCTTTTGGTAATGAGAAAGAAACAGCATACAGAGAGAGAACTCACCTCTGATTGTCATCCAAACACAATGGTATCACTTCTGGCTTTGCGGTCCCCGTGCATAGGCCTAGTGTGGCCTCTGCATTCTAACCACCCCCTTCCCAAGGCTACGCTATATATACATACCAGATTAATGAACTAACAACACCAACAAAAAAACCCCTTTTATCGTGTCATCACAGTAAAGTCTCACAATAAACTTTATACTCCTCTAGCTCATTACTAAATGTCCTCACTAATCTTTCTATCCAGTTTCTCCTTCTCCATTAATCTTTATTTCATTCAGAAGATCTACTTATGGGCCGTGGTAACTTAACTATTCCATTTTCCTGCCTCTATGCTTTTGTCCCCACTCTCTCCCACAGACCTTTGCAGAAAATGTTCATCCACCAAACCCCCAACTCTACAGCAGACCAGGCCCACCAACTCTGATGTGACCGTCCTCTGAACTCTGCTGCCTTATCGCCTAGAGCCCATGCCAGTCCTTTGGCAATTAATCACATACTGCTGTGTGATTATCTTTACTTTGTGTGTTCTGTGGTGTTCTTTCCCCCTTCTCCCCTTCTCCCTGCTTCTCTCTCTCTCTGTAGCTAGATAAAGGGTCTAGGAAAATAAACTCGAAGCCTTACATATCTTTAGAATACAATTGTAGGTGCTCCGTGACATTGGTCAGTGATTCTTGCTTAGGATTGGGCTTCTCCATGAAGGCAGGGTCTTTGCCGTCTGTCCTCTCCTGTATCCACAGCACCTGGAGAGGTGCCTCGCACCCTGAAAGCTGAGTGAGTCTCGGCCAGTACTGCTGCTCCAGAGAGTGTTTTCTTGACCAGGGTCTGCCTCTGGCCTTGACATTCTGCCTCGTGTTCTGGTTTCCTGAGGACAGAGCCGTCTTACTCCCAGGCTGGCAGGTGCCTTTGCTGCCCCTGACATGGCTCTGTCTGTCTGTCCTTTTTCCGCAGATGCATACTCACATTCCTCAAGCGAAAATGGAGGCAAGTCCGAGTCAGTGGCCAACCTGCAGTCTCAGCCCTCCCTGAACTCCATCCACAGCTCCCCCGGTCCCAAGCGCTCCACCAACACCCTGAAGAAGTGGCTGACAAGTCCTGTGCGCCGGCTCAACAGCGGGAAAGCAGACGGAAACATCAAGAAGCAGAAGAAAGTGCGCGATGGCCGGAAGAGCTTCGACCTGGGCTCTCCCAAGCCTGGGGATGAGACGACACCTCAGGGAGACAGTGCTGATGAGGTACTTACATGTAGCCCTGGAGCCCAGTGGGGCATCTTTCCCTGGGCGTGGTCAACTGCACAGTCTCTAGTCCCCAGTAGTGCCTTCTTGAGCCCAGGTAACCCGAGTCCTCTGTATTCTCAAGACCTTGCCAGTTTGATTGGCGACCAGTTCAGAGGCTATCCAGCACACAGACTTCATTTTGCCAGATTTGGCTCCAAGGGGAGCCAGCGGGTCACCTAGTCCCCTGCCACTGCTAAGGACTCCATGAGAAGCTGCTCGGCCTGTTTAGAATAGGAATGAAAGAACAGAGACCGTTTCACTTGGAAAACAGAAGACTGCTGGGAGATACAGCTGTTTGCAGTGTCTTGAGCAATACCACGTATGAAAGGGAGGAGAAAGTCCAGTTTGCTCCAGAGGGGAGAATCATGAGTGACAGGTGAAAGTTATAACAGGCAAGGTTTTAGCTCAAGGAGGGACTTTACAGAGGGGTCAACTAGTGATGAAATGAGCCTGAATGAAATGAATGAACAGCATACTGGAAGGGTTTGGGAGAGTATACTCTCACAAAACAGAGAGATGCCTGTGTTAGCCAAGGGGTCAGACTGGAGGACCTCAGAAGTTCCTTCCAAAGCCGAGATTCTGTGATCAGAATACAGTCGGGTCTGTTTTAGCTGGTGGAATGAGATAGCTGTTTTATCTGCAAACTAACCTACACTAGTCACTGATGTGGCTGAGAAATACTTCCTGATATGTAACCATCTGCTGTTTGTAATTTGATGCTGTCTGCCATTTCTTCCTATGATCATGGCAGGGAAGCCTGGTGATATTCAGACTGTGGTTTAATAGTCCTTCAAAAACTCAAGAAGTTAGTCTCCCTCTGATCACACTCAGCTTTCTCTTTCACTGGCTAATCAATAAGGTAGATGTTTCTTGTGCGTGTGTGTGTGTGTGTGTGTGTGTGTGTGTGTGTGTTCTTCCATTTGGTCCTCACTGTCCTTTGAGGTAAGCAAGTCTACCTATTCTACAAAGGAAGACACTGAGGCTAAAAAAGTAGGGGTCCATTGGGAGAGGAGGTATCTTATATGTTGCTTTGTAAAAAACTGCAAGTCCACTGGCATCTTTAACTGTGTGAAACGGTGACTAATGCTGCTCTTTGTTCTAGAAGAGCAAGAAGGGTTGGGGTGAAGATGAGCCAGATGAAGAATCACATACCCCCCTGCCCCCGCCTATGAAGATCTTTGACAATGACCCTACGCAGGATGAGATGGTAGGACTTCTTCACTTCTCACTCGTAAGAGCAGCGTGTGATGCATGCGGTTTCATGCTGTGTGTGTGGTGGGAAGTAATAACTCTCCCTTGTTATCTCTTGCATCACGCGAATCCACGGTGATGTAGATTCTGACTGTAGTTGGGAGGGTCCCCTCCCTAACCCTGGAGGCCTGACTTCATTCTGGGCAGTGTAGCTGTGTGTGTAGCATGCTCAGACTGGGAATCTGCCTGGTGTCTTGTCCTACTGACGAAGGGCAATGGCTCTGTCTTTGGAAGCCGCAGATCCCAAAAGGCACTATTATTCTCAACAAGGAATCGGAGGTGGTTCCCGGCCATGATCATCTTCTTGTATCTGATTGTATGACCTATGCTTTAATTGATTGTTTTCCCTGTCCTCAACTCTAACACTGAAATAATGGTACCTTCCAGGCAAACCAGTGCTGTTCAAGTTTGCAAACACAGCATGAGGGTGGAGATGCTGCTTAGGGGTGGTTGTCGTTAAAGGTGGGCAAACCTGACATGCCAGGTTGCTCAACTTCTGTTTTGCAAAATGCCCTGACTCACTGGCAGAGGCTCATGGGTGTTGGAAGTGTGATGTGCACCAGACCTCTAATGGCAGGGTCGTCATTCCGGTGGTTCTGGAGCAGAGGCCGAGGTGGCATGTGCTTTCAGGTCTGACCCAAGGCAGCTTTAATCGTGCACTCCGTCACTCACTTTCCTTTCAGAGCTCGCTTTCACTGCGTTGTGTTTTTCCTGCCTTCTCTAGTGTTGCTGTCCTTTGGACTTGGGTTGAAGTAGTGGTTTCAGTTTTTTATTGTACTTTGCATTTGCTTTTTAGAGTGTCGTGTGGTGGTGGTGGTGGTCGTGGTGGCGGTGGCGGTGTGGCTTAGCCTCTGTCCAGGTGTCCCTGTGCTCTCTAGTGCTCTGCCTTGCAGTGGGGCGGCCTCCTCGGATGCTGTGGGCCCAGCATACCATACCAGCCAGGATACTATTCAAAAAGGACTGTGCGGTTGCTTTAGCATTTCTGATGATGGCCCAGTTCTTGTTTTAATTCTGCTTTACATTGGGGTCATTAACCCACAGACACTAATTGAGGGCTTCCTCTGTGCCAGAGGGATAGATTCAAGGGACAGGATGATGACTAAGATGTGGTCGCTGCCCCCTCTGTGACTCACTCACCCATGAGAAGCACACAGTGGTGGTTCCTCCTAAGGCGATGTTGGTGACCCTGGTCTCCAGGGCCAGCTCTGACTTGACCCTTGGGAAAAAGTAGCAGGAAGCATGGCATGACGCCCATCCTGGAAGCCCTGTGCTTCCCCTGGAGCTGGGGACGAGAATCAAGCCGCTGTGGTCCCAGAGGCCTGTGCTCGTCCAGCGTGCTGTGAACAGGGACAGGGCCTGCGGGGAGCAGGCCGCTCGTGTCACGTTGTCCTGCTGTCCCACAGCCCTCACACCGAGGTGCCCGCTTGCAAAGGATAAGTAAAGGTCATGAACCCTCCCTTCTAATACTCTCCGCAACAGCTTGTTTTGGGGAAAAAGATTTTATGTTTTTCTGGATCATTTTTTAACTGAAAATGTGGACTTACCCCAGACATTTGTGTAGACTCTTCTTAGCCAGACACAGGGCAGATGGCAACAGTTCCTTTTTAGACTCATTCTCCTCCTCAGTCCTCTTGTCTGACTGCTGAACCGTTGTTTTCTGGACTATTTGGGGATCCTCATAACTTCTAGCAAATGGTGTTGGTTTTATAAAGATAATTTTTACAACAGTGTAAAAGGAATTTTTTAAAGTCTACTCATTGTAATGTGCGATTAATTCTCCATGTTTCCCTCTAAAATTTGTTCGTATGCATGGATGTTTTATTTAATATTCCCTAAAATCGTATTGATTTTACCTCTGTAACTATGATTTCACTAGCTGGGGAGTGTTCCGTTCACTGCTGTGCCACAGTTAGCTCACCGGCTGTTTGGGAATATCCCAGGGGGTGCAGCCCAGACCACCTGGTACACAGAGCAGTTGTTCTCTTCACTTCTGCCCTGGAAACAGTTCCCAGGGGTAGGATTACTATTAGAAAATTGATAACTTGGATTTTCAAACAGACTTGTTTTTTTACCCTGTACTCCCCAGGAGAGAAAAAATAGTGTTTTTATGTCTCTCTTAATTACATTTATTTGATTTTTTTGTTGTTTTTACCCCATCTCAGAAGCAAAGACCTAAGCTCACAATTAGATTAGACAGCAAGAAGCTTGCTTTTTTGAAACTCATCCCCCTAACTTAAGGGACAAACTTAAGGGGACCAGAGCACAGCCAGGACATTCAGCTAGCTCTCTGCTTCCAGTCATTGGTCTCAGAAGCTGAAGGCGAACGCGTCCTGGGCCCTGAGACACCACCGCCCTCTGCGTCCGTGCACCGGGGGGAAGCTCGCACAGGCACGCAGGGTTAACCATGTTCCCCAATCTCTTCTCCAGTAGGAGAAGGAAGAAAATATACCACCACCCCTCAGTGAGCAGGAGTCCCCAAAGCACGGACCACACAGTCACACGGACCCATCCTTGTGGGTGCAGGAAAGAGGGACAGGCCTCCCTCCCCTGTGAGCAGGAGAGACCCTCGTTGCTCCACGTGAGACATACACGCCCGCTGAAGCCTTTCATTGCTTCCTAGTGTTCCAGTGTGGGGGCCTGACAAAAACAGCTGTGTCTGTGGAGGAGTGCGTGTCTGTGTGGGTGTGGGGGTGGGAGGAGGTGTCTAGCTTTCTGGTCCCTAAGTGCCCTGCCCCCAGCATTTTTGCTTGACACACAGTGAAGCTGTATATTTAAGATCCACACCTAAGAAAAGCAAGTGCAGCTGCTCTTCTTTGGAGACACTCGAGGCCAGGTTTCTTACTCCTGGCACAGCGATGGGTTTCTTACTCCTTTCACACCCTGGCACAGCAATGGGCAGCCATATAGTGGCCACAGTCTTATCTGCCCCCTCCACCCATTACTATCAATAGATGTAGCCCTTACCTGTTGACCTCTCAGGGAACACAGTGACCCCGCCCCTCCGCTCCTTTGGTGGCCTGCCCAAGAGAGCCTAGTCCCATCCCTGCTTCGCTTCTGGCCAGATTTCCTAACAATGGGGCTGGCAGGCCTGCCCCACCCCCACACCCCCATCTCCCTCTGTCATCTCTTCCCTCGAAACGCAGAGCTTTGCTTGCCTTGCCTGCCTTGAGCTTTGGACTTGCTGTGTTGCTTCCTAATTGCTATTCCTCATTCCTTGCTAATCTGCTTTTCCTTTGCTGCTCAATGTCTTGCAGTCCTCCTCTTTGCTAGCAGCCCGGCAGGCTTCCACCGAAGTACCTACTGCTGCAGACCTTGTCAGTGCAATAGAACAGTTGGTCAAAAGCAAGCTGGTAAGTGGGGGTCCTGGAGGCAGTTTTGCCTGTATCGCACCTCCATGTGGCTCCCAGGGCCTGGCATCTATCAGCCATGTTCTCCTCTGCACCTACCCTCGTTCTTCCTACAGGACTGTTTCCAGCCAACGGTGCTTTCTGAAGAGCTGCGCCCCAAAGTCCTCTTGGGCTCTGTTTGGGGATGGGCATGGGCATTGAACAGGCTCTTTGGGATTGTGACATTGATGAAAGGTGAAAAGTACTCAAGACAAAATAGCCGCCCGATACACCTGGTCCACTGGCCTCCAGGGAAGTGACATTGGGACAGTGACTGATGTGTGTCTGCTTAGCCCTGAAGCTAACTGCTGCTGAGGCACAGAACATGGATTGGCTCTTTGGAAGCACTGAGTGATTTTATTGGGGGACTTCAGATAGCCTTCTAGCTTGCAAAGTCGTACACAGGTAGACTGCGATTATGAAGGGGGGTGGGCACAAGTCTGTGGACACCTCACCATGAGAAATTAAGGGAGCTGGCGCCTATCCCGTTCTGAGTCCGAGCTGGTTCGGGGTCTTGCTTTCATGCTGGTGAAAGAGCTCCTTTCTGGGTAGGGCAGCTCCTCTGCTCCCATGTTTTTACATGTAAGTGTGTCCGACAGGGTGGCTCTGAAGCGTTGTCCTTTCCTCTGCTCTCACTCATGTCGCTCACTTGGTCTTTGTCGCAACTCTCGTTAGGATAAATGTCAGTGCTTCTGCCAGGCGTGTGCTGGGCAGTCTGTCAATCAGCACCATCTAGACCCTCCTCCATTGGCGCTGGGCAGTCCTGTCAATCAGCGCCATCTGGACCCTCCTCCATTGGGCGCTGGGCAGTCCTGTCAATCAGCACCATCTAGACCCTCCTCCATCGGCGCTGGGCCATCCTGTCAATCAGCGCCATCTAGACCCTCCTCCACTGGCGCTGGGCCGTCCTGTCAATCAGCGCCATCTAGACCCTCCTCCATCGGCGCTGGGCCGTCCTGTCAATCAGCACCATCTAGACCCTCCTCCACTGGCGCTGGGCCGTCCTGTCAATCAGCGCCATCTAGACCCTCCTCCACTGGCGCTGGGCCGTCCTGTCAATCAGCGCCATCTAGACCCTCCTGCTCTGGGCGCAGGGGGAGAGGGAAACGGTGGATGCTCTCTGGGGAAAGCTGCCTGATAATACATTTAATCCCAGGAGCTCCCTTTTGAAACATCCCAGCTCTCTCAGGGTGCCAGTGCAATTTAATACATGTGCATTTCTTCTTTTCCTTCTGACTTTCCTTCCTAATTAAGGAAACTGAGCAACTTGTGTCAAACTCTGGAAGGCTGTTCCTTTCCCGGCCATCTCCCCGTCCCGCGTGCTCTCTGGCACTGCGTGGACTTTTCACAGCGCACCTCTGACCACGCCTCGCTGCTCACCTTTCTTCTCTGCACTGGCCGTACACCCTCTTCCTTCTCCACATACTGTGTACCTTTCTTTCCTTCAAAGTCATCCTTTTTTTGTTTTTGCACCTTCTCTTTCACCACGGGAGCCTGGGCGCTGACCTCCTGCCTGCACTGTTGCAGTGTCTGCTGCTCCGCCTCGGGCCCCACTCTCCCGGTGGGTCTCCCAGCTCTGTTAACCGCCTCCCTCCTCGGTGAGGGCTCCCGACCTCCCTCCCGCCTACACAAGCAGTGTTTCCAACCTGGGGTTGCCTTCAGACACACAAGACAGTTCATTGAGATGCAGGAAAAAAATGTTAGCATCTCTTCATCTCATTTTTTTTAATGGTTTTGTGTATGTTTTAATCTGTAGATAATGGTGATACTGTAACACAGATATGTGATGTATAAGTAAGTTACATGCTTTGGGAATAACCAAATTTATGCTCACTAATAGAGTATACAATCAAAGTTTGGAAATCACTGGCCCATAGATAAATCCACATTTACCCAGCAGTCTAATGTTCTGTAGCCTCCTCTCCAACCTGTCTTTCCAGCATCCACTTATTCAGGTTGATGAACTCTGGCTTCCTCATTATCCCAAACACACATTTGGCTTTCCTCCCTCCAAATTTCTGCTCATACCACTCCACTTCTCTGGAATGTTCTCCCTCTTAATTGTGCTTGTCTAAAGCATAACAGTCCTAGCCCTGGCCGGTCTGGCTCAGCGGTCAGAGCATCGGCCCGTGGACCAAAGAGCCCCGGGTTTGATTTTGGCCAAGGGCACATACCTCAGTTGCAGTTGGTCCCCAGCCCTGGTTGGGGTCATGCGGGAGGCAACCAATCGATGTGTCTCTCTCACGTCAACGTTTCTCTCTCTCTCTCTCTCTCTCTCTCTCTCTCTCTCTCTCTCTCTCTCTCCCCCTCCTTCTCTCCCTCCCGCTCTATCTGAAGATAAATGGAAAAATATCCTCAGTGAGGATTAAAAAATAAATAAATAAATAAAGCATAACAGTCCTTCGAGGCCCCCCCCCCCTCAAATCTCATCTCTCCACAAGGGCTTCCCGGACCAGCCCAGGCCGGCTGTCTTCTGCATCCCACAGTAATGACTGCGTAAGCCACACACTGCCCGGGACAGCTCTTAGATGGTCCTGTTGTGTTATTTGTTAAATTCACTCAATGTTTTCACTGACAGCTTACCTCTCCAGGCAGGTGATTTGTCTTTTAGAAGGTTATTTTCTCCTCCACTCGTGTGTATAAGCTTTTTTGACTTACATCAGTAAACATTTCTAAAAATCTGTATTTTTTCATATTTTGGATTACCTTTCTCCTCCTACTGCTCACGGTTAGGAGTCTCTGTTCACCTCCAGTTTGTGTGAGCAGAGGGTCTGGTGTTAAACATCTGAGGCAGATATTGAAACGTCCTGTAGGAGCCAATTTCCCAAAGGAGAAGGAGGGCAGGAGGTGGTGAGCGGACTGGCCCTTAACAGGCGCTCGGCAAATGTCTTTGGATGAGTGGCCTTTCTGTGGCGAGTTTACCATAATGAGGACTTTAACGTCTCCCACCAGTAACTACTTCGTGAGGACCTGCCGTGAGCCCAGAATTATAGAGATTTCTTTGGCTGAACTTACAAAACCAAGCTCATACCAGGGAGAGAAATGAGGCAACAGCGGTTCGGTTTCTCAGAATCTTCTCACCAAAATTCAGTCCTATGTCCTTTCCTCTCCTTCCTCCTTCTTCCCGTCCCCACATGTACCCACCTTGGGGTGTGGGGGGGAGGGGGGCGACAGTGGGTGATTGTTTCCAGCCCCATTTGGGAGTGCTGAGCTGCAGTCTCACCTCCAAGGCTTGCGTTCCTGGTCCTCATCAGCTCTTCAGTTTGGGGGAGGGTAAGCCCCAGAGCCTGTGCAAGTTCTGGCGTTGGTATTTGACTATCAGTGCAACAGTGTGACAGCTGCCAAAACAGCCACGTGGTCGTGGGCTGGATTAACAAGAGCACAAAGTGCAGGTGAAGAGTGGTAGCCATTGTACGCAAAGCTCTCCAACCACACCTGGCATGAGCTGTGTGTGAGTCACGCCAGGTTTGGGTTCTGAACCTGGCATTTCAAAACGTTCTTGAACTCGGTGGAAGTCCCCCCCGAGGAGGTGACCAGTACCGTGCGGTCCATGTCATTTGAAGGGAAGCTGAAGAAACTGGGATTCAGTGCGGGAAAAGTTAAGAGAGAGAACACGAGAGCTGTCTTCTAATAACTGAGCACGGCCGTGGGAAGGAAGGGTTGGTCTCAGCGCTCCTTTGCTCCAGAGGGTGGGTCCTGGACCTGCGGGTAAAAGTTACCTTGGTTCAGCATAAGAAGAACTGATAAGGTCCTTTTCCGTGTACAGAGCCTGGACATTTTACAGGGGCATCTGGCATGCGTGGACTTTTATATCTAAGGCTGGAATTCTGTTTTGGTTGCTCAAGAGATGGCAACAAATTCTGCACGAGAATTCATTTGGCCCCAGCTCTCCCCGAAAGCCCGATGAGACCCTGTGTCTCTGAGCCTCAAAGCTGCCCTTGGTGCTCACGACCGCCCGAGGCTTCTTCCCCGGAGCTGTGATCTCTGCTGCCTGAGAGCTGCCATTGGGAATGAGGGCAGCCTTCTCTGCCCACCTGCTGTGCAGATCAAACCCCTAACGCCCAGAACCTCCTTTGGCAAGTCCCTCTGGACATTCCTGGGCACTTCTGAGGTCTCTCCTGCCAGCCTTGGTCTTGAACCAGTGCTTGTGTTTACCAAGAGAGGATGCCCACTCACCTCCCCAAATAGAGCTAACATGTTTTCTCTAGATTTTGCATGAAGGTGTTGTCTTTATTCTGAGGTAGGCCTAAGGACACCCCTGCTTTCCCTATGCGATTTTTAATATTGCTTTTTCCAGACGTGTGGACTGGGGGTGGGGGGGAAGATAAGGAATGATGAGATCTGTGTTTTAGTCCTGCTTCTGCTACTTATTGTGTAGCCCTGAGCAAGTGACTTAGGCTGCTTGGGCTTTTATCTCGTGTATCAACAATGCTGGTTCTGTCCAGCCAAATCTACTCTCAAGAGAGTGATAATGAAGACTGAGTCAGGTGTGAATGTGCTTTGTAAACGGATATGTGAGCATCCCACCAACCTCAGCTCTTAGCCAAGTGTGTACTGTGAAGGGCAGGGCAGGGGAATCTGGTCCCGCTTTATGCTCTGTAGCCACGCCCCGGGCACAGGGACCCCACGTCTGTCAGCCAGGACACTGGTGGTTGGGGGAATGTTTCTGGGTAACAGCTCAACCATCAGTATGACTGGGTTTCATTCCTCCGGCTGGAGTAGCAGAGCCTCCTGGCTGGGTAACAATCTAGTGTGCCTCTCAGCCCCAAGATTCCCCAACCTGCCCGAGGTGAAGGGCTGAGTCTCTAGAAAGAAAGCCTCCTCCCTGAGCTCATCACCCTGGTTCACCGGGCTGGGGGTGGCACCAGTGACCCTTAGCTGACGATCTCCGCCTTGAGGGAAGGGGCTGGCCAGGGCTGAGCTCTTGTTCAGTCTGCCTGTGGCCTGGCTTCCTGGGAATGTGTCCACCTGCTCCAGCAAGACTGCCCACCCTCTGGGACTCCTGCTTCGACAGCGCTGCCCTTCCTCGGTCAGCCTTGGTCGGTCGTGCTGGGTGGGGCCGGGCTGCATCAGTGGGTGTGCTCTGCTCTCCTCCGGGTGAACTGGCCTGCTTTGTCAGTGGCACGGTGGAGCCGGCAGAAGTTCAGAGTCCAGACGGGGGGAATAATGACCCCATTATATCCACTGTGAAGGTGTGTGTTTTCAGGAACTGGGTTCCCTGACAGCCCTCTATGGAGAAGGTTATGGAGCTTGTTGAAACTGAAGAGTTTAGATTTCCATTAAAAAAAAAATTTTAACCCAAAGTCACAAACCTGAAATGTCTTGTGCCTGGAAAAACCAGACTTCAGTTTTTCTGCTCTAGTTGTTTTCCCTACCCGAACCCCCATTTGCCTGGGAATGACTGGGATCTAATACCTTTTGTCCAGAGAATATCATACACATTTTTATAAAAGGGCGGGGCAGCTCAGGGGTGGGTGTGGTAGGCGGTGCTGGGCCAGCACCTCACCTGTGGTTTCATCAGATGAGCTTTGACCCCTCCCCGAGAGCTCCATGGCTTATCCAGTAAATTATGGGGGTCCCGCTGCATGCCAGCTCTGAGATCAAGCACAGAGCCTTCCTTCGGGGCTCCGAGTCGCGGGTTAATGCTTCAAACCCTCTCCTGCCTGGACTGTTGCACTGTTTCCTCTCGGAGTTCAGTCCATCTCTTTATGTGACTGCCAGAGGGATCTTTCTTTTCCTAAAAAAAACTTTTTAATGGTTCTTTTTGACTACTAAAAGTGATATATGCTCATTCAAGAAAAATTGGAAGACGACAAGAGTATAAACAAATTATATCATCACGATATCATCATCTAGACATATTCAGTGTTGAAATTTAGATATGTTCACTTGTAGACTCTTTTTCAAATAATGCAGTCATAGAGTGTAAAAAATGTAAGGCCTCTTTTCCTTCGCTCTCCTATCAGAGACATTTTCCCAAGTCGTGAAAAGGAACACCAAGACTGATCTTTCTGAAACTTAAATTCAATGATGCTACTTCCCTGCTGAAAACTCTCCTGTCATCGGTGTTAGGAAGTCAAGTCTCTACTTCTTAATGCTCCACACAAGGCTCCTTATGATCTGACCCCTGCAACGTCTCTAGGGTTATCTATTTCATTCCTCACCTCTTCTTTCCCTAGTACCCACTCACCCTGACCCCACGTCAACTTCACAGCCCACAGCCTGTCTACACCAGGCAGGCTGCCCTGGGCCTTTCACGGCCTGGCCCTGTACTCACAGTGCTGCCTGGAATGTCCTCCCATGGGTATATCCAGTGAGATCTTCCCCAACACTCAGTTCCAGTTTCCTCTTCCATTAAGCCTTTCCCTTTCCTCTCCACCCCACCATAGAGCTGCCTGCTCCTTCTCTCACCCTCCGTGATATCTCTTCTGTCTGGAAGAACACCCATTGTAGCTTGCTTAGATGATGGAGGGCAGGGAACCACATCGTCTTTGTTTCTCCAGCACTTTGCTAATGTTCAGCATGTAGATACATACTTGCTTAAGTCCGAGCAAATGATCAGTTACAATACTGTGCAGTGAATGCTGTGCGGGGGGTGTAAAGGGTGGTTGTGGGAGCCCAGAGGAAGGTCGTTTTGTGGGTATGTGATCCAAGATCCAGTGGACAGGAAATGTGTTCATTTTTAACATGGGGGCAGCCTTCCTCCACGCTTAATCTGCTTTTTAAAATTCTATTTGCATTTCTGTGCCCTGACCTTGGACCAACTCGGAGCACCCATTTTGCCATTTTTGTTCCTCCCTCCTTTGTGCACCTCTCCTTTGTCTACTGAGACTGTGGCAACCAGCCCTGGCTGGGCAGACCTTCTCCCTGTGGGGGTGCACAGCCCACTCGCATAGCCAGCCTCCACCTGCTTCCCCCCAGGGCCCTCGAGTGGGACCCAGAAGCCCAAGTCTAGCACAGTGGCTAAGTCCTCAGAGGGAATCACTGTTAAATTAGCCTAAGTATTTACAGCCAACACCATTATTTGAGGCAAATTAGCCAGCATGCCGCTTAGCCAAACCCATTACTTCCCTCTTCTTCCTCTCTCGCAGCTTCTGTCCTTCTCAGCTCCATCCCAGAGATACCTTGGGCTTCTTGGCTCTTAGAGCAGGTCAGGCAGGAGGAGAGGGAACCTATTTTTCTTCATGACACTTTGGATGCCTCAGATGTCTTTCATTCTGCAGAAGAGTTGAGAGTGGACCACGCCAAGCTGATGTTCCACAGGAGAGCCTTGTAGGCAGAGATACAAGCCCGTTTCTGAGGCCTTGCAGCCGGCACCCTGCCAGCCATCAGGCTGCCCAACCAAGACTGGGACCGGACAATGGGGAGAGGGGGAGGGGAAGTAAAAGGCATGTAATCAGATCAATCACCAGCTGCGTCCATGTGCCTGGGAGCTTGCCTCTGGTGATGGCACCAGGGGACATGTCACACGTCATTGCAAAGCCTGCCTGTCCGGTGGCTTGTCAAGTCTCAGCACCAGACACTCATTTCCTTAATAACTGGTTACAGATCCTGAACCTATAAATTGAGCTAAACTCTTCTTGACCTTCTGTATTTTTAGCCTGCGCTACTTCTCTGGATAACGTCCATGGTTGATGACTTGTTCTATAAAATACCTTCCTGTCAAGTTAAAAGGAATTCTCTTTCTCAAGCTTAAAAACCCTGTCCTCCCAATTCTAGTTTCTAGTGTTGGTCACAAATTCCTGTTTGGCCCTTAGCACATTCTGTGGATTTGGGGTACAGTGGGGGGAAAGAAGGTTGACATCTCTTCTCAACTTTAAGTTGTTCAGCTTCAAGTCTTAATATTCTCCACCTGTTCTCATAAAGTGGCCCCTTGGGCACCTCTTCACTTTTTTATTTTGTGTTGTTAATCCTCACCCAAGGATATTTTTGCATTGATTTTTAGATAGAGTGGAAGGGAGGGAGGGAGAGAGAGAAAAACATCCATGTGAGAGAGACACACTGACTGGTTGCCTCCTGCACGACCCTGACTGGGGCCAGGGATCAAACCTGTGACTCGGGTACGTGCCCTTGACCAGGAATCGAACCCATGACCCCTCAGTCCGAGGGCCAGTGCTCCAACCACTGAGCCAAACCGGCCAGGGCCACCTCTTCACTTTGTGTTTCTGTGTCCTGGGCTTTTCCTACCGCGGTTCGGCCCGTGTTGAGACACAGCAGCTTAGCGAGTTCCGGACGCCACGCCATGTGCAGGCGGTTTAGGGCTATGCTGATGCGTTTTGTTCCTGCTGCTTTTTTGGACACTTTTTGATCTTCATGACTTCAACCTTAGGGCTGATGTTTTCGAAGAAGACTAACGCGAAGCCTTTCCTTTGAGCCCCAGTTGCTGCGTAGACAGGCGTCTCATCTGGAGAATTTGGGTTGGTCGCCCATATTTGTTTTGCAGCTGCCCACATTGACTTGCTCCGCAATCTCACTGTGCGTCCACATGGCTTCTGCCGATTTGCATAGTGAAATGCTAAGTGTCACTGTGTGATCTTTCTTCCCCGGCATAGAATAAATTTAGCCCTCTCCCTTAAGAGTATCCAGTCCCTAGAGGATCTGGGACCAGAATCCTTTACACTAAGCTCTTTCCAGAGTACCATATTCATCCCTTTAGATGAAAGGGATTAATAAATGAAAGAAAACTCTTGGTAAATAACCCAGCAAAGATGTTTTTAGAAAAGGCTAAATCTACTGACTGCTTCAAAAAAATTGTAGCTAATTAAACCAACATGATTTTAAACAAGTTCGTTTTCCTGTCACTACCCTCTTATCGTTTGCATTTGATGCTCCTTGATTTTCTTTCCTAGCTGCTTGTTGGTAGAATCGTAATGATTAGCTTCACCTCTGGAGCTCTTACCCAGACACAAATCACTCTGACCATTTTCATTATGTCCGGTGTCTGGGAAATCGGCAGGCGGCACACCCCGACTGCCTCAGAAAGCGGCAGTGCTGGGCTCCCTCCTGCAGGAAGATGGGAGTCTCTGGTCTCCTGGTGCCTCACCGAGGTACAGTGCGAACAGCCTCGGTTACAGATCTACCAAGTCGCCTGTGGCTGGCCTGGGGGAACACAGGGCCTTCCAGATGACTTTTCTGTGTACACTTCTCTAAGGCTGTTAATTCTTCTCTTTTCAGAGCCTGGAAGGAGGCTCATACCGGGGGAGCTTGAAAGACCCAGCAGGCTGCCTAAATGAGGGGATGACCCCGCCCACACCTCCTAGAAACCTGGAAGAAGAACAGAAAGCCAAGGCCCTGCGAGGCAGGATGTAAGTGGCTGCCCGATTCCACCCTGGTGCCATGAGTGCAGCGGGCGATGGGCAGGGGTCACAGGAGGTTGGGGAGGGTCAGAGAGGGGTTAGAGGGCCCTTTCAAGGGGAGAGATGCCAGGTCCACTGGCAGCACCTAGTCCAGTCCCCTTCCCAAAGCAGCCCTGAATCTCTCAGCGGACAGCTTAGGATAAAAATATCACCTGGAGACCGAGCTCTGACTTCATCTCCAGGGGCCCTGCCAGCCCCAAATTCCCACTCTGACTTGCCTGTGGGTTTTCCTTTACCACTTTCTTCCAAGCAGTAACTTGGACTGTGCTGAAGATATATTTAAGTGTTTTTATTTAGCCTTGCCAGTTCCTTCCTGTGGCCTACAACACATGATTGTGTGTCTCGGAGAGAGGGAGCTGGTTGGCAGTGCTGGGCCGCCTGATAAAGAAGCCTGTGTTCCCAGCCTCCTCCCCATCGCCCCAGCCCCGACCTGGGGATTTGGTGGTTTCTCTGTGCCGTATAGATAGAGAATTTCAAATGAATTGCTTCCTGGACTCAGACCAGTTGCAACCCTTGTGCTGGGGCCCCTCTTTGACATCCCAGAACTTTATCCCTTCTGCTGTTTGGGCCAAAAATGCAGTTGTGTGGCTCCAGGCAAAACTTTCAAACGCAGATAATACTCGTCAGACTGCGGTGAGCCGCACAGCACCTGGCCCGCTGGTGCACAGCCACGCACGCTCTGCGGCCAGCTCCCTCCTGTCCGGGCAGAGAGAGGTGTTTGGGTTTGATGCCTCAGGGACTCCTGAGAGCCAGTCTGAGTAGTTTCCCAGGCAGCGGGCACCAGTGAGAGGGCAGACTCTTTGGACTCTGCTACTCGCTTTGTCCTCTTGGGCAATACTGCCTGAGTGTTTCCATCAACACAGCAGGGCTGACAGTCCCTGCCTTGTTATAAGCGTGAGCAAACGCCGATGACGTAACTGGCATAACGTAAATGCTCTGAGAGGAGGAGATCATTAGCAAGAAAGAAACCAAGAAAGCAAATGTCCTTGAAGCTGTTACATCCCGCACCTGCTGGTGGGGAGGGAGGCCTTGCATCCGGAGCTGTGGCTCTGGATGTCTGCCGTCAGTCTTGCTGGCCTTGGCTGGGGGTTTGCAGGCCCGTGACCTTGGATACCCACCTGAAGAATTGTAGCGTCTGTATCACCAAGCTGCCCTTGGTGTCGGTGTCTCTGAGGCCTCCGAGGTTGGTTATCAGACAAATGTCTTTCTCCTCTTGTGAAGCGAAGAATGGAGCTGAAATGAAGGAAGAAAAGTTTCCCATTGATCCCTTGGCCTCGAAGCTTTCAAAGCTCAGTTTTGCCAAAGTGATCGTCATTCCTTCTGCCCTGTGTCTTCACAGTTGTTCAGTTACAGGTGAGGGAGGCGGGAGCATAAAGAACAGGAATAAGAACGGTGGTTGTGAGCGGCACTCTTTGTCTGACTACTGTGTGCCATCTGGGAAAGCCTGTTGGCCTCGGTGCCCTTGGCAGTTCAGTGCCCTCTCCCAGAGAGCTCCAGTGAGCACCTCCCTGAGCGGGGCCGACCGTGAGCTTTCGGGTGGTCTCGTCACAAAGGCACCGGAGTAGCTTCCCTGTGAACTTCCGTGTGAAGATGAACCCTCATTGCTCAATCTCCTGCTCAGGTTTGTCCTGAACGAGCTGGTCCAGACCGAGAAAGACTATGTCAAGGACCTGGGGATCGTGGTGGAGGTGAGTACATGGCCCGGGGTGGGTCTGGGCACCCAACCAGGGGCATATTGGACCCCCGCTGGGCTGAGGTGTTTGCACCTGAGAGTATGTATTTGACTCTCTCCTGGTATTTGCAGAAATGAAACTAAAAATGGTAATAGATGAACTAGAATATATAGGCAAGGCTTTTTTTTCTTGCCCCTTGAATACTATAAGAGATTTAGAGGGAGGTAGGGCCTCAAGTGCTGCAGCCTCTTGGTTAGAGCTGGGTGCATGCACCTTGTTTTAGGTGACCAAGTTTTTGTCTCAGAGCTTTTCACTGGTGTTTAACCCTATGGACAGATATTCTCCAGAGCCATGAGCCAGCATGGCCTGCACTACGCTTATGTGTTCCCTTAGGTTTTAAGGAGGATGTTATGATGACCAAGAAGACAAAGGAAAAACTACCCATCAGGCAAGATTGACAGGCCCACAGTTCAGAGTCAACCTGACAGTAAATAGAACAGCTCTTTCTCCATGGGGGTTTACTTTAGGGGGATTTAGACACTTGGGTAAGAAAGTCAACGAAAGTAAGTGGATAATTTAGATGGCTTGGAGCCCTGTGGCTAAACGTCTTAAGCAAAGGAATGTGAATTCTAAAAACTGAACGTTTGATATCTCCGTCTCCTGCTGGTTCCTCACCTTGGACCTACAAGTCCCCATCCTATGAAATTTGCTGACTTAGGTTTGTATTTGCTTATCCCGAACCTTGCGTAAACAAACTAACCTGGCCTACAGAGGACCTGAATTCTAATTTGTGGAAAGTTACTCTCTTCTCCAGGAAGGATGGGGCCAGCAGGGCGCCCCCATCTGCAGTCCAGCCTGGGCATCAGAGGCTTGGGGGCAGTCAGACGGGCGGTGCGACTGTGAGACGGATCACAGCTCCCCCATGTCTGTCAGACGGTGGCACATGCTGCCTGGGCAACCTCAAAACTTGACTCAAAACCTGAAATGAGCCCTGGCCGGTTTGGCTCAGCGGTTAGAGTGTTGGCCCGTGGACTGGAGAGTCCCGGGTTCGGTTCCCGCTAGGGGCACGTACCTCAGTTGCAGTTTGGCCCCGGCCCCGGTTGGGGTCATGTGGGTGGCATCCACTCAATGTATCTCTCTCACATCAGTGTTTCTCTCTCTCTCTTCCTCCCTCTCTCTCTCCTGCTCTGTCTGAAGATGAATGCAAAAATGTCCTCGGGTGAGGATAAAAAAAAAACTGAAATGAGATCATACATGACAACATTTTACAGACTCTCGAGTGTTAACATAGTAAGACTTATTTCTAGGCCAGAAGTGTCTAGTTCTGAGCCTTTAAAGACACAGAACTTGGATTGGGAGAAGTGAGAAGGGCAGGTGATGTCTTCCTCGCTCTGCTTTTTTAAGGGGCTGGAGACAAAGAAAGAGACCCCGAATTCATGCAAGTTCCGTGTCTCACTCTGCACAAGGGTGAAGTTCTGGGTGCATAGTGAGAAACCACAGGAGCGCCAGCCCCCCAAACTCATGCAGACAGCGGGCGCATTGGGGGGCTGCGGTGCTCGGCCTGGAGAGCTTTCTTGTAGAAAATGCTCAGCTCCTCTCTGCCTCTGCCCTACAGGGCTTCATGAAGAGAATAGAAGAAAAGGGAGTCCCTGAGGACATGCGAGGAAAGGACAAAATCGTGTTTGGGAATATTCACCAGATCTATGACTGGCATAAAGAGTAAGTACGCCCCCCTCCTGCGGATCGGGCCTCCTAGGAACCCGGGACTCTCCGTCCTCCCCCTGCGTCTGACCTTCGGGTTTGGGGAGAGTCTTCTGTCATTGATCTCAGCCTTGACAAATGACACGGTGCTGAAGAATGTGGCTTCCTTCTTTTATCCCCTCCCTCCTTTTAGTTTTTTCCTGGCTGAACTGGAAAAATGCATCCAGGAGCAAGACAGACTGGCACAGCTCTTCATTAAACACGTGAGTGTCCCTGTGCTCCCCCAACCAGGCTCACTTACGTGCGTTTGGAAATTCCTCTCCTGCTGCTCCCTTCACCCTTCTCTGAGCAGTTGTTGAACTTTCATGGCCGTTCGGACGATGGGCTCTTGCTACTCCATTTACTCTTCTGTGCTTGACCTGTAACTGCCCGGGCGTCCCCAGCGTGCGGAGCGGGGTCTGTCCCCTCCGGTGTGGCCAGCACAGCGCTGGCAGCCAGGGTCTGAGCCCGCCCTCCCTCTGCAGGAGCGGAAGCTGCACATCTACGTGTGGTACTGCCAGAACAAGCCGCGCTCCGAGTACATCGTGGCCGAGTACGACACCTACTTCGAAGTAAGCTGCTCCGTCCGGCTGGGCTGACCTGGGCTGCGGGGAGACACTCTGGCCGGGACAGCCACAGCAGAAACACCAGCCACACGCACCCTTCAGGACAGGGAGAGTTGCCTCGACACAGCCGTGAGCTGCTTAGCTAGGTCCTCACGAGCCCCTTGCTGGGGAGGAGCTGAGGTGGCCCGCTGTGTGGCCTCCCGGTGCGTGGTGATGGTGACGCAGAGGCCGCTTCCAAAGCTCCGGCCTGCTTTCCGGGCCCCAGGGCAGACTACGCCCACAGGCTTCCTCACCAGTCCCTGGAGACTGCTTGCTGAGGCCCCTCCACCTTGTCGAGGTGCTCCCCGCCACCTCGGAGTCTCTGCTTCTGCTCCCAGGGGTTCTGTCAAGCACCTTGCCGTGTTTGCTCTGCCCCAGCCTGGAAGTGTGTGTTTTGCTGGAGGAGAGGCAACCACCGCTTGGAAAGAGCCCCGACGGAGTGTTTGCAGAACTGAGTTGAGGGCCCCCAGGCTTATCGTGTCCTAGGAGAAGCCCTTCATTCCACTTGGCCCTGGAGCGGTAGGGAGAACAGAATACCCACTCCTGCACGTCCCCAGGACCAGGCGAGGACCCAGGGCATGACAGTGATGGACGTGCGGAGGGTGGTGACGTGTTCTGTTATTAATAACAATAGCGGTCATGTAGGCAGTTCTACCTCCCGTGCTGTGAAGGTTCTAAAACTTTCTCAACAAACACGAAGACCTGTCTTCCTGGCTTTGAACCCTGACCCAGAGCACCCCAAGTCTTTGGTTCCTTTTTTTCTAATGTAGCTCCCTTGTGTTCCAGGAGGTGAAACAGGAGATAAACCAAAGGCTGACGCTCAGTGACTTCCTTATCAAGCCCATTCAGAGAATAACAAAGTATCAGTTGCTCCTCAAGGTAAGAGAGCTGGGAGCCAGGGTCAGGGCCCGAGAAGGTCTTCACGGGCTCTGAGTTAGCAAACAGGTTGGCTTCAGGTGGTCTCCACCAGCTATTCCTGTGGGCTCGCAGTGTGGAAGTTCATTTCGTCTGTCGGTTACTTGTATCAGCTTTGCACCCCCCCCCCCCCAGTAAATTGTATCATTGTTATGTCTGTTCCCACTTTGGTTGGTTCATTCATTTTTTTTTTCTAGTTTCTTACTTTGTCACCATCACTGACTTGGTACCTTTAAAAAATAAAAAGTAAGAGCATAAAATCAGAGTGGAATACAAGGAGAAAGGAAGGGAAAGGTCCTAGAAACCTTCGATGAGTAATACCATAAAAGTGATCATGTTTTACCTTTCTTAATGGTATAATTTGATCTTAGAGAAATAGGAGGTAAACAGAAGAGAGGTTTAGCTTCCCTTCCTCCCGCCCTTTTCTCAGTTTTGAGTCTTTGACTGTTCTGGGCTTTTCTCTGTGCTGTACGCACAGCATCACTCATAACTGCATGTCCTGGTGCTGCACAGCTCTGCCGTCTCCGCTGGGAAGGAAAGTCCCTGGGTGTTGCCACGGCTTCTGTGATGCTAGGTTTTTATTGTGCTCTGACTATTTTCCTGACTGATTTCACCCTCCCACACCCTTCCCCACTTCCCCGACGTGCTAGGACTTCCTGAGATACAGCGAGAAGGCGGGTTTGGAGTGTTCCGATATCGAGGTGAGTGTTCTGCATGTAATGCTGACTGTCTTAGGGACGGCGGTGGGATGTCTCTCTCTAAAGGGGAGGGTTGTCTCTGGTGACCGAGGGTCCAGGCCGCCTCCTCTAAGACAGTAGGGGCCCCTTGCAAACAGCTGTGGAGCAGGGTGAGGAAGAGCGAGTGTTGATGAACACACGGAGTGTTTTTCTAGAACCCGGGAACTCTGTCCCAGGCCCGGTCAGAGCTTAGCCCCACTGGTGGTGTCCTGGTGGCTCCCAGTGACATGCGGAGGGAAAGGGTGATACTCAGGCCTCTAACATCCTTCAGAGACTGGCTGTCTCAATGTGCAATGTTATCCATGACCCCAGGTCCTATTTGAATCTCACATATAAAGGATTCCGTTTTCACTCCCTCCCCACCCCTGAAGATTATTCCTTAAGTGAAGTCCTTTGAGACAGTGTCACCGTGGGGATTATTTTAAGCCAACCATGCTGGCAGGTTATTTTACGTGAAAACCTCTAGTGTTTCACAAGCCGGGCTAAGTTGTTGCTTGGGCTGTGAGGACGCAACAGAGAAGAAAGAACATACAAGAGGGAAAGGGACTCGGTAACCCAAAGTGGAAGGCAGGAAAAGGATGGGCTGGGCAGCATTCTCCCCCATGTGGTCACTGATTCAGTGATGACCCCCCCCCTGCCCTGATGACCCCCCCCCCCGCCCAAGAGCAGACAATCCCACAGTGCTCTGGGAGGGGGCAGCAGGGACCGAGGTCCTTCCCTAGAATCAAGGAACTACCAGGAGGCTCCTGCCTTCAGCATGAGATGGCCCTGAACTTCCCGTCCCCCTCCTGAGCTGATGTTGTTCCTTCCCACAGAAAGCAGTGGAGTTAATGTGCCTTGTTCCAAAACGCTGCAATGACATGATGAATCTGGGACGCCTGCAGGGCTTCGAGGTGAGCCCCTAGAATGCTCCTGAGCTCTCTCCCCTCCGGGCGGCAGGAGCCCGGCCCAGGCGGCTTCCCTTGAAGTCCTGTGCCCGCCTCCTCTGCCTCCTTCCCTCACCATCCGCTCCCCTGGGCCGGCCCCTCCGGTTCCCAGGCCTAGGAGACACCCCTGCTTAGGATATCCAGTGACAGACCCACCACGGAAAGTTACAGAACAGTCAACCAGGCAGGAGTCCGAATACCAGGAGGGCAGGAAAGACCCAAACGCCCTTCTCACTGTGGCCCGGGCAACGCCCCCTCCCTTTTCCTTCCTGCCTAGCAGGGCTTGCGTGGAGGGAGAGTGGGACTGTGACGGAAAAGAACCGGAGGCAGAGCGGAACCCTCTTTCGAGAGGGGGGTTCTAATAAGCAGGCCTGTAGGGTGGCCGGCGTTTCCGTGAAGTGAACACTGGAAGCTCTAAAACATCAGCGTGCACGCTTCTGTTCTTCGAAGAGGAGAGGCAGATTTTAGGGGAAACAGCCAGATGCCCCCAGGATTTTGGTTTCAGTCAACGGACTAGCCTGCTCGGGCTGCCGTAACAGCGCCGCAGACTGGGTGGCCTCGACAGACACGTGTCCTCTCGCATTTCTAGAAGCCAGAAGTCCAAAATCAAGGTGAAGGCAAGGGGCGTCCTTCTGGGGGCTGTGAGGAGAGGGTCTGTGCCGGCCTCTCTCCGTGGCTCGTGGACGGCGGGCCTCACGTCCGCACGGCCTTCTCCCCGTGTCTTCGCATCATCTGCCCTCTGCATCCGCACCTCCTCCGATTGTGAGACACCAGGCGGGCTCGATCAGGGATCTCCAGAGCCTCCCTTCACTCTGTAGGGACCCTATCTCCCAAAGGTCACATTCTGAGGGGGGATGGCTTCAACGTATGAATCGTAGGGGATACAATTCAACCCGTAACTGGGAACCGTTAAAGAGCAAATCAGTTTTTCTAATTTAACTTAATGTGTGGCTATTGTTAGTTTGTATCCAAATCTCACATGTTGACTAAACGTAACCTGTTGAGTATCGATATGATAACATTGGGACAGATACAATTATTGACTGGCACGGGGTTGTGGCGGGGCCCCTTAGAGAAGGAGGTGACCCTTCCAGCCCTGTTTACCGGTCATCCTGCAACCTCAGATTTCGTTGTTCCTTTTTGGAGAAAAGGGATTCCTGGAAGTTGACATCATTAAGAAAGCAATAGCCTCTTTTTCTTCTGGCTAAATGAAAAGATGTAGACTAGGCTAGGTGTAAGGCAGACTGGTCCATAAGTAAATTTAGGAGATGCTCTGTTCAGCTCTGGGTTCTCGAGACAAATTCTGTTGTCCGCCTCGCCTTTCCAGCCCATCCTGGGGCCCCGTCCGAGCCCCCTTGCTGTGTCGCGACC
This sequence comes from Tadarida brasiliensis, assembly GCA_030848825.1. Classification (NCBI taxonomy): domain Eukaryota; kingdom Metazoa; phylum Chordata; class Mammalia; order Chiroptera; family Molossidae; genus Tadarida; species Tadarida brasiliensis. The sequence continues at coordinate 59,868,008 of CM061260.1, read as the reverse complement.
AGGAAGTAGTGGGGGGTCCTCTGTGCTGCTCTGTTCCGTAGGTTCCCCGTTCTCCACGGCAGACCTGAGGCGGGGGAGTGAGCAGGGCCACGCAGCAGACGCACCCCGAGTTCTCACAATGTTTCCTTAGTCACACTAGGTGACTTTTTTCCCTTTTCCCTTGGGCTTACGCCAGGTCTGAGGCGATTCTGAACGAGGCAAGTCATTCCTTTGGCTCTTAAACCTTGAGGCCCCATGTTTCTGAGCAGGGGCCTGGCTTGACTTTCTCTTGGTCTCTGGAGGAACTGCCCACTGACAGGAGGAACAGCCTCTGACTTGCTGCCTGATTCAAGTCAGACTTCACAGAAACTGCTGTCGTGCCCACGTGTCCACAGAAGGCTGCACGCCGAGTGCTTCAGTATTTTCTCTGTTTCTCCTGTTTTTGATTTGAGAGCGAGAGAGAAAAACATCGATCGGTTGCCTCCTGCGTGTGCCCCGACCAGGAATCAAACCCACACCCTGGGTATGTGCCCTGACCAGAATCAAACTGGCCACCTTTTGGTGCACGGGACAACATTCAGCCAACTGAGCCACACCGGCCAGGGCCACTACGTTCTCTTTGAAATGAAGGACCACCCTCTCCTTTTTCATCAAGCCCCAGAGAATCTGCTTTCCAGGCCTTCAGCTCACTGGGAGGGACCACATTTCCATTCCTTCTGAAGTCCGTGGCTTTGGCCCAGGGAGAAGGCGGCCCCCTCACTTAGAGCCCCTCCCTTTGCAATCCCCTAGCTCTCCCTTAGCGTTGGCAGGGCTGTAACTCCTGAGTCAGGCTCTTATGTAATATTAATAGAGCCTTTAGAGCTCTCCTGGCTAGCTGGTCACCAGCTTAATGTTAACTTTGGACCAGGGTGGAGATAAGCCTGTTTGGCTGCTGACCTTGACCGTGTGGAGCCATGATCCAAGCAGAGGGAAGGTGTTTCTCAGGAGCATGAAAGAAAAATGAAAGCCCTGGCTGGGTAGCTCAGTTGGCTAGACCATCATCCCGATACACCAAGGTTGCAGGTTCGATCCCGGGCCAGGGCACATACAAGAAACAACCAATGGATGCATCAATAAGTGGAACAACAGATTGCTATTTCTATCTCTCGCTCTCTCTCAAATCAAAAGAGAAAAAAAAATGATCTGTGTGCTGGGTAATGTTTGGCATATGGCATCACATGCAAAAAATGGCCCACATTGGCATTAAAGGGTAACAGGTGTCACCTGAGAGAGTGCAGCTCAGAGGACCCCCGGCTGCTGTCTGAGATGTCAGCATGTTTTTGCAGAACAGTAGAAAAAGCACGGTTCTTAGACAGCATCTGTAAAGACTTGCAAGGTTGAGCCCTATTTCCTTTGAAGATGTGAGGATGCCTCTGAAAATCTGATCAGAAACTGGCAAACCCAATAGGCTCCCCCTCCTGGGCCAGGTGTCAAGTGGCCTGGTTGCTGGAGGCATTTCAAAAGATGACAGGCTCTGGCTGGTGTGGCTCAGTTGGCTGGGCGTCGTCCAGTGCACTGAAAGGTTGCCAGTTCGATTCCCAGTCAGGGCGCACGCCCGGGTTGCGGACTGGACCCCCGGTGCAGGGTGTGCAGGAGGCAGCCAGTCGATGTTGGGCTCTCACATTGATGTTTCTCTCTCTCCCTCTCCCTTCCTCTCTCTAAAAGTCAATTTAAAAAAAAAAAAAAAAAAGAAGGATCACAGGACCCAGAAAAATATCTACCAGCTTATAAAATATGGGCACATATCTGTGGGACCCCAACTTAGCCTGTTGATCTGTTGCAGGGGACTAGACTTCAGAATTTCCTCCATTGTGAAATAACAGGAGAAAAGAGGAGCCCAACTCATCAGACTGTGCGTGGTCCTGCCTACATCACCTCTCTTGCCACGGCTGGCCGTAGGCTCTTGGCCACTTGAGGACTGCAGGTCCTTGGCCCATCTGCAAGGGAGCGGGCAGGCCCGCTCCTCAGAGCTCCAGGACAGAAAGGCCACCGCTAGCTCCAAGTGTTACTTACTCTCTGTTCTCCTTCTAATAAAACACAAGAAGGGCCAGGATAATTTCTGAACATCTCTTTAGCTAATAAATTTTCCATCCTTCTGGCACTTTCCTGGGGCTGCCTCTTAGTAGTTCTGGAGCCTTCTTTCCCTTTCCCTCCAGGGCCCCTGTGCCTGCCCTGGATGAGTGGGAGGCCCCTCATTCAGGCTCTTACTAAAGCCCCCAGGGTTTTGGTATCAGGTCTGCTGTCCTGTCCCCAGAGGGGAGCCTCTGTGGGCCCAGAGGGCTGCATCGCGCACCCGCCTCACCGCAGCCCCTCTCCGCCAGGGCACCCTGACCGCCCAGGGGAAGCTGCTGCAGCAGGACACCTTCTACGTGATCGAGCTGGACGCCGGCGTGCCGTCCCGGACCAAGGAGAGGCGCGTGTTCCTCTTCGAGCAGATTGTCATCTTCAGTGAACTGCTCCGGAAGGGCTCCCTCACCCCGGGCTACATGTTCAAAAGGAGCATCAAGGTGAGGACCTGTGGGGATGAGAAGGGACAAGGAAGAGCCAAATTTGGGGACGTGGCTTCCCTAAGACAGAGGTGTGGAATGAGGCAGGATCCTGGACACGGAAGATCTCAGCCTGATGACTAGGTGCGGAAGTGGAGCCTCTGGGAAGGTGACGGGGGCGTGCCCGTCCTAGCGGGGTCCTGCAGGTCTCCAGGCTCGTGTCCCTCGCTCCAAGGCAGAGACCAGAGTACTTAGTGGTTAGATCCAGGGCAAACTTTTGGAAACGTCCCCTGAAATAAAAACTTCGAGGAACTGAGATAGGTTGTTGATTTTTATGAAACCCCTTACATATGAATAGGATCAACTTGGTGTCTTCTAGATGAATCACTTGGTCCTGGAGGAGAACGTGGACAATGACCCCTGCAAGTTTGCGCTCATGAACAGGGAAACTTCGGAGAGGGTCATTCTGCAAGCCGCCAACGCTGACATCCAGCAGGCCTGGGTGCAAGACATCAATCAAGTCTTGGAAACACAGCGAGACTTCTTAAACGGTGAGTCCTGGGCCTGGCTTCCAGCAGGGCAATTTTATGGGACCCCACACCTCTGTGCTTCCCTGGGTCTGAGCTCGTGGTGAGTTATGAGCCCAGATCACATTTTATATGGAGTTTTCAGAAACACTTTGAGAATTTTTTTTGAACCTGAATACGCAGGTGGAACAGATGGGGCATTATAAAGAAGCCCCATCTTTCCAAAGGAAGGGTACTCCCTTATAGCCCACACATAGCATACACCTGGGGGCACATTACCAGCTGGCAGTGCTTGGGGCAGAAGTCTGAGATGGGCACACCCTCTTTCTCTTAGAGGCCGACTGTCGGTGACAAGTGTCTTCCCATTGGGTGGCTAGTGGCTGCTACTCTCACAGGCTCTCCAGAGAGACAGCTGGGAATTTGGCAGATTGGTTCAAATGCCCCTCTGCTCCCAACAGTGTGAGAACCTGGAGGAGTCCTCTCTTCCAGTAAGAGGGGATCACTCTCAGCATGTCAGTCATCCCTTGAAATTCCCTGGAGCAGATTGATTACGCGGAGAATGTCGCTCTCCGTGGACCCTGCAGGAGTCCCCTCGTGGACTGTGAACTGGAGTGCAGTGCAGTCGCTGCTTTACTCACGGAGCTTCGTTTGTTTGTCCTGCTGGGATCCCCTTCACGTTGAGCTCGGGGTGGGGAAGAAGGTGCGCAGTGCAAAGTCGTGGTGGTCTGTGGAGTTAGGAGCTCAGAAGTCTCTCTGAGCAGGAATGGAGCTTGAAGTTGAGGGCAAAATGTAACCAGCAAGAAAGCAAATCTGGAGACTCGGCACGCACATAGGGCTGTATGTGCACACACTCACGCGCGCGCACACACGCACACACACGGCCCACCCTCCGTTGTGGCACCTCTTCTTGCCAGGACTGCAGTCTGGACTCTTTCAAATGATGCGAACAGAGTCTGTGTCGGGTGTCAGCGTGGACCTGAATGCTGTGGGGAGATTACAGGTGACATCCTAGTTGAGGACTTTGGCAAGTCACAGCGTTTCTCTGGGTCTCGGTTGGCTCATTTTGTGAAAAGGAGAAACAATGTACTCCGCCCACACGGCATGTGCCATGGGGTGCCAGCAGTCCTGGAAATCGGAGAACATGGCACACCTCCCTACAGTATCAGTTTTAACCCATGATAAGAGGTTTAACACATTGTGTTTATTTTAAAACAAATGAAAAGAAATTATATAGCAGGATGCTGTGACTTTTTAAGATAGAACGTGAGACTTCAAAGCAGTTTTATACTTACAGAAAGTGTTTTTGGGTCATGGCCCTGGCCCCCCCACTGTAGAACAGTGTGAGGAAGAAAAAAAACTAAATCAGCCCTGGCCGGTTTGGCTCAGCGGTTAGAGTGTCGGCCCACGGACCAGAGTCTTGGGTTCGATTCCGGTCAAGGGCACGTACCTCGGTTGCAGTTCACTCCCAGCCCTGGTAGGGTCGTGTGGGAGGTGACCAATCGATGTGTCTCTCTCACATCAATGTTTCTCCCCCCCACACACTCTATCTGAAGATAAATGGAAAAATAAAATATCCTCGGGTGAGGATTAAAAAAAAACACAAAAACTAAATTAAGTGATCTCTAGGGTTCTTTCTCATTCTAAAACGTGTAAAATTAAATACCAGCCTAGCCCCGAGGGATAATAATAAAAGTTGTATATAATTTGCAGTGTATGAATGTACAACGTTGAATTAACTTATGTTGATAAAATAATTTTATGCGAAAATGTGTGCCTATATAACATACATTTATTAAATTTCACTCTGTCCGGAATTTCTGATAGACTCTAAGCTGGAGTGAGGTTTCTAAGTTCATCAATTCAGGACAAAAGAAAAATAAGGTAGAATAAATTGACACTTGAAATAACAATAATAGCTGCCGTCTGTAGCTAGGCACCATGCTGAGCATTTCGCATGTATTATCACATTCAATCCTCACATCAACATGGAAAGGTAAGTACTGTCAGCGTGTATTTTTGAGGTGAGGAAAAAGAGGCTCAGAGAGGTTAAGAAACTTGTCCAGGTTAAGAAACTTGTCCAAGGTCACAAGATGGACTTGAACCCAGAACTGTATAACTTAAAATTAGGCTCTTAACCACAAAACTGCGGTAGAGTTGCTAGTGGCAGAACACACATTCGTATGAGCTCCCTAGCCAACAAAGCAAAGAAAGAAACAGGTTCGGGTATGACACACTGTGTCTGTCACCCGGAACAAGCCTGTCAGCAGGTGCACAGCTTTCCCATCTGAAGACCTAGGTTCTGCAGAGTGAGGCTGGAGGGAGAACACAGGCATGCTCTCTGTGTGATGGGTGTTGCTTCGGGAGGTCAGTGTGACGAGGCCTGCTTCACAGCTCTACTTAAACCTTAGAACTGCATTTCTTTGAGCCTAGTCAATGATTCAGACTTTTACATGGTTCCAAGAGACCTTTCTACTAATTTCAGTGAATTATGGAGCCATTGCCAAACTAGATTATTAGAAGGCTGGGCCCTGGCAGAAGACTGCTCTGTGCTTTGGCACACTCAGGAGACAAGGATGTGACGATGGACCATGGCCAGGCTTACTTACAGAGACATGTGCAGGCATCTCCGAGCCCATCTTTCCTCCTGAGACCTTCAATAGAAAGGAAGTGTGACCTCTGTTGAGTCCTGTTGGAAGTTCATACTGATCTCTATAGAAACAGCCCTATAACTGAAAGTTCTCTGGGCCCCAGCTGTTAACCCACTTAAGTATTTGTGACAGCGAATACTGATGAAACCGACACAATCGGGCCAGCCCTTGAAGTCATTATTTACAGGATTTGACCTGTACGGCTTTTGCCTGGCTGTATTTCTTTAGGACTCAGACCTCGGAACTTTATCTTAAACTCAGTAAAACAAAGCTTATGTCTTCCCTTCCAAATCAGCTTTTCCTCTGTCTCCTTGACAACCATTCTCCCAGTCTCTTGCCTTCTTTTCCTGTCTCTGCTGGGTCTGGTCTGCCTCCAAACACTCGCCACACCAGACCCTTCCACAGGCCCCCGGGCTGCTCGGGGTGGGCCTCTCGCTTGTTACCCTCCCCGGCCCCTGAATCAGCCTCTCCGGGCTCTCCTTCCAGCTGCTACAAGGCTCATGTTCTTTAAGGCTGGCCCTGGTGATGGGATCTGAATGTAAAACGTTCACATTCCTTGAATCCAATCGCTCTTCAAGATTTTCGGAATCAGTCCAGACTTGTGAGCCTTGGCTTTCTAGATCATTCACACCATGGCACCTCCAGCCTCCGCCACCTGTCTCACCTCTTCTTCCACGGAGACCCACGGCCCTGTGCGCCACGAAATCTGACTCCAGCCTGTTCCCCAGACACAAGCCACACTTGCCTCCTTCCTGCAGAGTCTGCAGTCAGAGTCCGACAGCCGGCCCGCCACCTGCGCGCGCGTAGGGACCCGGCTCACGCGCGCCAGGGCCCTCTCCCTCCTTCCGCACACTTTGCCCCTCACTATGGCGGCCCTCTGGGCTTGGTATTTGCATTATTCAGGTAGGTTTCTTATTTTCACAGTGGATGATAAGTTCCTTGACAGCAAGGGTAGTGTCTTCCTCTTTATCCCCACTGGGCCTGGCACAGAGCTTGTGCCCAAGAAGCCTCCAATCCTGTGGGATTCCCAAAGCTCAGAGCAATCGTCCACTCTTACCCGCAGCACTGCAGTCGCCCATTGAGTACCAGCGGAAGGAGAGGAGCACCGCCGCCGTGATGAGGTCCCAGCCTGCCAGGGCTCCCCAGGCCAGCCCCAGGCCCTACTCCTCTGTCCCCGTGGGCTCCGAGAAGCCCCCGAAAGGCTCCAGCTATAACCCCCCTCTGCCACCCCTGAAGATATCTACCTCCAATGGCAGTCCAGGGTTTGACTACCACCAGCCTGGGGACAAGTTTGAGGCCAGCAAGGTAAGTGACAGCCCATTGTTCCCACTCTTACCTCTCTGAGGGTACGGCCTCAGGGCTCACTTTAGGAAGTAGCATCTTTTTATGCTGATCATTTGGGCAGGAACAGCCCACTGGATACAGACTAGTCTCAGCTATTTCTCTTTCTTCCCCGCAAATTGAGTGTTGGACCACTTCCCTCTGGCGCAGACACTCTGTGTTCAAGGGCTGTTGTCATCTGCAGAACCTCCATACAAATGTAAGGTATTATTGCAGTAGCAGTTATGAAACCAGGTGGTTTATACCCCATGGAGAGTTGTGGTGTAGATCATCTGAAAGTCAGCACTCCAATGTTTGACGTTTAAAGAGACCCCCTTTTCTAATGATGAGCTGCCGAGGTGAGCGCACAAGTCACCACCCAGGGGCTGATGTGCAAGGAGAAGTCACCCGTGTGTGTGAGTGGGGAAGCCAGCCTTGGATTAAACATTTATCATAGATAACCCATCGCTCAGACGTCACCGTGACGTAGACCCAGTCTACACGAGTTGTCTTGAGCCTACGAGGTAGTAGGAGCACAAGAACAAACGGGAGACGTGCTGATGACAATCAGGTCATGCGGCTTCCGTTCCGAAGCGTGCAGCTCACTCGCCCTAGCACCTCAGCAGTTAGTTCATCAGGTTAGGCCTCAGTTTGCTCTAGAACTCGGTGGGTCTGGAATGGGAACATCTACATTGACCTACAGGTTCTGATTTTACACTTTTATTCTTTTAACCCACATTAGATTATATTGTTTTTTGTTTTTTTTTAATTAACGAGGTCTGAATTCAATTCTGTATTAGAGGAACTGTACTGACCTAATTCATTACATCACCTGGAAATGATTTTCCACCTTCAAAACCCCCTGCATAAGTTGTGCAAAAGTTGAAGTCACATTGGCATTTTTGTCAAACATTTTTTTTATTTTTTATTTTTTAGAGAGAGAAACATCAATGCGCGAGAGAAACATCAATCAGCTGCCTCCTGCACACCCCCTACTGGGGATTGAGCCCACAACCCGGACATGTGCCCTGACCAGGCATCGAACCGGGACCTCTCAGTCCACGGGACGATGCTCAATCCACTGTGCCACACTGGCAGGCGGCATTTTGTCCAACTTTTTAAAGAATTTCTGGCTCTCACCATGCTCGGTGAGGCAGCCAGGCCTCCTTGGGACTTACTGGTCTGTCTAGAAGCAGCTTCCCTGGTATAGAGCCGTGTGAAAAGGCCGCAGAGGCCTCTGTAGTAATGAGAACAGGGGAAACTGGAGGACTTCTGTTTCCATAGGAGTTGGGTCAGGATAGGTCAGGACTTGCCTTTGAACTGGGCAAACGTCTCATTGTTACTCCTGTCTCAAGGAAGGTCAGAATGTAGCAATAGAGTAAGACCAATGCTTTTTCAAAAGGAAGAAAAAAATATATCCAATGTCTGTGTTCTTTCCACTGGGGGTTATGACCCCTAACTTGACCTTTCCCCCAACCTCACTTTGCCCAGGTGCTCATGTATCCCTGTGCCAGTGCCCCCCTTTTCCTTCCGTTAATCAGAGGATGCGGGCAGGAAGGCTTCATGCTAGGGAGGGGCTTCCACAAGGAGAGTGGTTCACACCTTTACCTGGGTCAGCGATATCTCTGCCTGTTCACCTTGATCATATATTCTATGAAATCAGAGTGTGTTTATGAATATAATGTCACTCCTCAAGATAATCTGCCTGCTATTCACCCTGCTAGGGGGAGGTCTGGCGTGTTACCACACGGTAGGGTGCAGAGCAGGCCCGTGTGAGCCAGCCCCTTGTATCTGGGTCCCTCTCGCCCTGTCTCCCAGCAGAGCGACCTGGGAGGCTGCAATGGGACCTCGTCTATGGCCGTGATCAAAGATTACTATGCACTGAAGGAGAATGAAATCTGTGTGAGCCAAGGTGAGGTGGTCCAGGTCCTCGCCATCAACCAGCAGAACATGTGCCTGGTGTACCAGCCCGCCAGCGACCATTCGCCCGCGGCCGAGGGCTGGGTCCCAGGCAGCATCCTGGCGCCCCTCACCAAAGCCACGGCGGCGGCAGAAAATAGTGACGGGAGCATCAAGTAAGTGCCTCGTTGGCTTCCCCCGGGACAGGAGTATGTGGATTAAAAAAAAAAAAAAAAAAAATTCCAAAACAAAGAACACAAAAATGCAAACACACGGTAGGGAATTACTGCTGCTTAATCTCGCCAGCGCCACCGGAACCAGCGTGTGGGGGCCGGAGCCCCAGCAGCTCGGCCACCGGGCTGGATTGTCCCGAATCTTTTGTTTTCGTTGATGGTAGTGGCGGTGGTTTTTCTTTCCTTTTTGTTTATCATTTTTGTTCATTTCCCCCCTCTCTTTCCCCCTCGTTAAGAAAAGAACCCTACTGAGCCCCTAGGTGACAAAAGCATGCCCTCCATTGCTCCACGCGGCCCCCCAGGATTCACTGGACTGGACTTCTATTTATATTGTGTTAAGTTACTGATATATATATATATTTTTTTTTTGATTGACACCAAAAAATTACCTTAGCACAAATGCCAGACCCGCACAGGTCAGAGGCCGCTGCTTCTCCCAGGAGAGAGGGAGCGATTTGGTTGTCTACGGCAATTCCTCTGTACAGACTGTACCTTTTTTTTTTCCCCCTCCCCTGTTCCTTTAATATATGTTCATGGTAATTTGTAAGATATTTCTTTTCCTTATTTTGGTTGCAAAGACCCTTCCGAACACATTCCTGTATAAAGTATTTTGCACTATTTAAAGAAACCCATATGATTGAAGTCAGGTTGTGCAATATAATGGAGAGTCACAATGTTCATCATTGTACCTGTAATGTAACTAATAATTTTAAATGTACTATTTTAAATATGTAAAATAAATTTTCACCATGAGCATGTTTTAATGAGGTTAACGACTAGTTGACCCTTTTTCCCCCATTTCACTATTCCGGGACTTTTAAACGTGCAAATGATTCTTCTTCTTCTTTTTTTTTTTTCTTTCCTTCCCTTTTCTTTTCTATATTTTAGGAGTTGGTTGAATGCATTGACAGTCTTTTCCTACACAAACAGTTGCTAAAGCTCCAACCCCAGCCTTCCTTTCTAAGTAGCCCCTCTTGGTTTTCTCTAAGGTCCGAGGTGAGGGATGATGCAGATTGGGTGCTGCCCACCTGGGCGACCTTGAGGCGCTGATGTGAATTAAGGACTAGGGTAGAAGGTAGTGTTTGCCTTGCATCCCCGCTGCTTTCCACGCTGTGCGTCATCGACGTCAGGGGTGGAAGGAGCTCCCCTAAGGTATCTGAGCAGGGTCACCAACAGAACTGTGCTTCTCTGGCACTTTGTCTAGCTCAGGGGAAGAGGCTGCTGACCTTACCCTGGCCTTTCCAGGTGACCGCAGGCCCAAGTGGAAATCAGTAGTGGCCCCTAAGGCACACATAGGCCAATTCGTTTTATCCTGAAGTCACTTGGCTTTGGAGCACTTTAAGAAGCCTTGGGAATAAAGGCCCTCAAAGTTCTTATTCATCACTGGCCTTACAGAACTAACTCATAGTGATCTGTGATCTAACTGTCCAGGCGCTGAGCACATCTTCCTCCTTGCCTTCGGGGCTTTTGTTCACTTTTTCACACCTTCTGTGGGAGGGAAGGTAGGAGGTGGGCTAGGCTGGGTGAAAGACAACAGATTGCGTACAGATTGGTCATTCTGGTTCCTTGTCAGCTGCTCTTGCTCAAGGGTTGGTGGGAAGGAGCAGAGCAGCTGACCAGACGCGGCCGTCACTTACCAGTGAAGGACACTCCCAGGCCCACCAGGGCCTGCCGTGGCCACAGAGGTCCGAGTTAGTGTGATGCCTACAGGATCAGTGCACGGCGACCTGTTTCCACATCAGTGCCTGGGCTTGTGGCCAAGAGATGGGAGCTCCCCAAACCACGACGAGTTCTCCTGGGAAGAAGAATATGAAATCGAGCCTGTCCCGCCACTTGTCTGCTCCGAGTCTTCCTCTGAACAGTGTGTCACATTCCTGGCTTCTCACCAAGCATACTGAGTGACCCGGGGGTACTGCACAGAGGAACACACACACACACACACACACACACACACACACACACTGTGCTGTCTGCCCAGGAGGCTTCAGCAAGGACCTGCCCGGCTCATGTTCTCAGAAAGAGCTGGAGACATGGATTTGGGGTCAAGATATGGGATGCAAGTCTGACGTTAACAGAGTGATATCATCTAAGGTTAGCTTCCATGGCTGGTTCTCGCTCAGATGCAGCGGTGGGGGGGCGAGGAGCTGGCGTGCAGGGGATCCCAGACAGCTGCCTCTTTAGGGGCTATAAGAGAAGGTCAAGCCAAGAGACTAACCTTCTGAAGGGGCCCACTTTTCCAAAAAATTCAAGAATGTGACTACGATTGCTCCTGCCTACTCAGAAGGTTGAATTTTGGCCATGTGTGTCAGTGACAAATATCGTTGGGACACCTTCCTCAGAGCACCCTAAAATTCCTAACACATATGGAATTGTGTGGAGGGGATATATACATTTTGGAGTATCCTCCTTCCTCCTAAACCTCATATGCCCCTCTCTCTCCTCTCTCCCTGAATGAAGGCTCTTTTCACTGGGCTCTGGTCTGCATGGGCCTAAAGTGGACAAGGAGACACTGCAGGGAGGCCACCCTCCCTTATTTCAGATACTATTAGAGCTTCATCCCAACTCTGCGACCACACCGGGGTTGGTGACGCCTGCCCGGGTCACTGATGCCCTGTGGGACTTGGCTTTTGGTGCCTTTGTCTTGAAGTCCTAACATGTCAAGAGCTCTGCTCTGAGCTTCTCTTTGCAGGTCTGTGGAGAAGGAGCTCCCGCCTGTGGGAAGGAAGCAGTTAGGACAGTGAGAAGGGGCACTGCCGCACCCCCTCCCTGGGAGCACACACTGGTTCCCCCCCAGCCCGAAAACCCTCGGACCGCGCAGTGGTTGACAGAGCCCTACATTCACAAACACCGGGGGACGTGGGGAACGTGGGCCGAAAGTCCCTTTACCCTGAAATATTGAGATAACTGAGTGGTGCTCAACTGTTCATTCACTCAAACACCCCAGAAAACCCTCTCTGTACTAGTGTTTGGGAATGGTCACAGCACAAACACAAACACTGAGGTGGGGACCTCAAAATCATCCTTTGGGTCTCTGTCTGGTCCTGGGAATGTGTCAGTAGCGTGTGCAGGATAGAATATTCTCCTTTCTTCTCTCCTGTTCCCCACCCCCACCCATCCTTCCCCTAGCCACCATACCCTTCAGGAAGGGAATGCCTCCGTCCTGTATGACCTCATCAGGATTTTATAAAAATGTCCCTTGGTAGAGTTTAATAACCCAGGACTCATATTTTTCTCAAATGCTGCAGTCAACCTCGGCCATCTCTCAGGAGGGGTCAGTTCATCCTCGCTCACCTCCCGTGGGAGGTGAGGTCAGCTGCCACCACAGGAGCTGGCGGGCAGGTTTGCAGCCTTGAAGCCGGGCATGACTGGAGCACCTCACCTGCCGACTCACCCACGGGTGGCGCGCCTACCCACCGCCTCTCTCTGCCCCGACCTGCCATTTTGATTGGTGCATTTTTTGGTACAACAGGAAGTCATGTTCATGGCATACTCTACGCATGAGAAAGCGGGCGGAAGTGGAGAACACGGGTAAAAATGAAGCCACAGGGGCTCGTAAACCCAAGGATATTCTGGGCAACAAAGTCTCTGTTAAAGTGAGTAAGGTATCCAGAGCTGCATCCCACCTCTCACCTCCTCCCACCCTGCAGCATCCTCACGAGGCGAGGGGTGGATGGGGATTTTTTCCTAGTGGGAACCGGAGGGGAGGTCGTTGAACAGGATTTTGCATGCAAGATCAATTTATTTTTTATTTTTTGTTCCTCCTGGCAACTTCGATTCAAATAAGTAAGTATCACTTTTTATTTTCTTTTATGACGTTACACCGTGCAGATGTTTTATAGCAAAATTATCTGCAGCATTATTCTCTTAGAAATGCAAGGTGCTTGATTCATACTGAAGTTCTCACAGTCTCCCATTCGGTGTCGTAGGTTGGAAAATACATGCAGGGCCAAGTGACTAGGGATGCCTTCCAAACCCTCAGCCCTGTCAAGTCTGAGGTTTGGAATTTGAGGGCCACTGTGTCCTTGGTCACGTTTCATTTCTTTTCCCCAGAATTCAGACCTCCGTCAAGCCTGTGCATGGCAGGCATGGGTGACGCCCGTGTTGTGGCTTTGCAGTCACCCACCTATTCCTCTGAACTCACTGCCTCTGGGCCTCGGCGGAGCCTTGTTGCCTCCCACCTTGAAACAATGTGACCTGTTTTCTCCGCATTGTGCCCTCCGGAACATGGAAATTGGACTGCCTCTGTTTAATTGTGCTATTATGTGTGATTATCTACCTGGCACTTTTCCCCCTTCCTGAGCAAAATCAGAACAACTGAAACCCATTCTAACATCCTTCTTGGGGAAAAGAAATTGTGTCCCCCCCCCCACATCGGGGAAGGCCGGCCTCACGGAAGACACAGTTTGGGTCCCACAGCACCATGCTTCACTCGGTCGCTTCCATGGCTACCCCCTGTGAGATGAGCGGCTGCCCACGGCCCGGCCTCCACTCCTGACGAGCATGCTGCCGCCCTGGGGGACTCACGCCCGCCTGGGGTTCTCTGCCCCATCCCATCGCCCGTGCTTCTCTGAAGTTCTGCTCGCGCTCCAGCCTGTGTTCTAACTGTCTTCTCTTTCTCCCCCTCCTCATGCTGCCCATCAGGAGACGAACAGCTCCGAGGAGTCAGAGTGTGACGATCTTGACCCTAATACTAGCATGGAGGTAGAAGCGGCTCTTGTTGTCCTGTTCCCCACAGTGATTGTCTTTGTGAATGTGCCCTGGGACGGTGGCCCTGCGGAGTGACCAGGCAGTCGAGGACGAGCCATGTCAGGGCCTCCCTGGGTGTTCCGTCCCAACGTAACAGACGGACACAAACTTAGCGCAGCTCGATTTCGATAGAAAGCTCTCCCCAGGTGTCTTGCTGAAACACATAAATGCTTGCTGGGTGCTTCCTTCTTTGGCGGGGTTGGCTTTATGTAGAAAATACCCAGTTTCATTACTGGAAGCTTAGCACACGGTGTGTCTTCCACGGGAAACGGCGTGATGGAGAGGGTCAGTTCCCAGCGAAAGGACAGGAACCCATTAGTTTTCCTTTTTCCCGCTTTTGTTTCTCCCTCCTCCCTTTTTCCTCTTTTTCTCTCCCCTTTATCCTCTTTATGTGGTTCTTCCAATGGGACCTATTCCTCCCTCAAGACTCCCGCAGAATCACTTCTAACTCTGGTTTTGTGGGGGCCTGGCACCCGATCACGTGTGCAGCCTCTGCCCACCTTGAAGGAAAAGCAGCCCTGGGGATGGCTTCCCTCCTGGGGGCAGGGGCACTGAAACACGGCCCTGGGGCCCTGGGGACGTGGGCGTGGGACCAACACCTCCACCTACAAGGACATCGAATCGACTTCCAACTCCTTCTAGGCTGGAAACTGTTCGGGATTATAGAAATGGGAGTCTCACAGGGCTCCCAGTGAATGACGGCCATTGTAAATGTACAAACCCTAGAGAATTCAGGCAAACTTGGAGTTGGCGTTCCCTACCATCTTGTCTTTCTGAGTTCATTGACATGCTTTTCTCCACATCTGTGCCTCCATCTCCAATCATGGCTTAAAGTTTAGAGATTTCCTCTGAGGACAAAGTAGAGAATTTAAAAACAAACAAACAAAAAATCCTTTTCCTTTGTATAGCCCTAAGCTTTTCACTTAACTAGATGGATTTTTATTGTTTTTATTCTAATTTGACCTAACCCCAAAGAAATCCACCCCCGTATTATGACAGCCACCACAAAACCCAAGAAAGACCATGCTGCCCGAGGTGCGGTGAGTCAGCTGTGGAAGATGCCAGCTGAGTTGAATGGGGCCAGAGACCAGTGGTTGGATGTAGGAGTTCTGCCAACACCAAACCGTCCCCTGTGGATGTGGCTGTCGCCACGGAGCTCAAGCTGGCAGGTGTGGGTCCACGCACTGCCCCCTGGGGAAGAAGTGAGGATTGCATTCGGAGCTAAATGTATGTTAGAGACTGAGGACGCTGGGCAGTTCCTGGCTCTGCTTTCCTTGCATTTCGTAGGATAGGCACCAGCTCCCGTGGAGCCCACACCTGTCAGCTTGTAGATGCCTGGTGGCCCCTGGATCTCCAGCCTCAGAGTTGCTGGCATGTATCGGCCATGTCACCTGCAAGCAGAGGGAGGGGGAGAGCCAGGGATCTGTGTTCCAGAAGGCAATTTGGGACCTTTTTCAGCTCTGGGGGGCTAGGGGGAGAGGAGTGAATTTGCTACTCTGCTCTTTAAAGGAAGTGGTGGGCACAGGAACGGGGTGCCAGGTGAGGAATACACACTGAGGTTCACTGATGGACTCAGACGCTCCAGGCTACATGTAGTTCAGCAAAGGCGTGCACACACACCTCTCAGCCCCGCTTCGTGAACTGCGCACTGAGGTTCCCATTCATCCAACACTCGCAGGCTTTGCACGGCCTGAAGGAGCTGGGTCCCAGGGAGGCGCTGTGAGGCACCTAAGCAAAGGCATCAGGGGTCAATGCTGAACAGAGGAAAGGCAGAAATGGTCTTGATGCATGTCCAAACTGTTTTCAAATTTCAGTGAACTGGATCTCCAGGGGGGCGTGGTCGGAAACTGCGAATATTCGGGGGAGCCCAACATTTCCTGCAGTTGGCATGCGTGCAGCCCTTGTGTGTGCCACATGGTCCCGCTAAGCATCGGCGAGCTCTTCTGAGCCGTGGTGCCCTCTTGAAGTTGGCCCTGAGCACACCCGCGGCGCTGAGGCTGGGCCGCCGTCTTGGCACTGCCGGCTTAGGGTTTTCAGACACAAGTAACAAATAAGGTCTAGAAAGTCAAGCTGTTCCATGTGAGCTGAGTGTTCTCACGGGGTAGGGAGGGAGACGCTTACCGCAGTGTCCATTGCAGAAGAAAACAGCCCAGGGTGCGTTTGCTGAGAGCTAAACTTGACAGACCTGGCTTGAGAAACAGCCGGGAGGGCCACCCCTGGAAGGCCACTCGCAGCCAAAGTGACGGCTTCGCACACCATTGCCAGGCCCAGCCCGCTCCCCAGCCTCGCTCTTGTCTTCGGAACCTGACTGTTGTCATGGGAGTTGTCTCTGTGGGAACGTGCCCCTGTGCTCTGCTGAGCTTTACTACGACGCCCGTGGCCTGTGCTGGGGGCCCGTGTCTGGAACCCTGTGCGCCGCTCCATGCTAGGTCTCCGACTGCCAGGTCCTGCCCGGCTGACCGCCTGCCCTTGACCTGGTGCCGGCACGTGGGCTCCACTCCCAGCTGTGAATGGGCTCTCCTCCGGCCTCCACCTGCTTATCGCTACCCAAGCGTTCTTTACTTTTCCTCAGTTGGTGGGTCGAAGGATTCCTATGGGAGCCGCTTCTGGGGTCCTTGCGTGCACACCAGCTGCTTGCCACCCTCAGAGCTCGCATATGTGCCACCGTACTGTTTTAGGGAGATACAGAGGTGCATCCTTGAAAGCTGAGAGGAAGATAAATCACCTTGGACCCTAGGAATCTGATTTACAAAGCTGTCCGAGAACACCGGTGTCTACAGGAGGCAGTGCTGCCCCAGTGTCACATCCTTCCCCCTGCAGACACGCTTGTGGATATTCTCAAGTGCAACCCCATCCTTACCCCAGCCCCACTAGCCGCTGCAAGCTCAGCTCCAGGTCTGTGTGACCCCCTCGTGGCCCATCACCCCTTTCTCTCCTGCTGCTCCGTGACAGCACCTCGGGGAGAGCTGTTCCAGAAGTGACAAGGATCTGCCCCTGGCTCAGCTCACTTCCTCACCTTGCACTGGTCACACTTTGGGGTGGGAGTGCAGGGGACATTGTAGGTGAGAAATGTTTCTACATGGAAGACGAGTCAAATCAGGCTAAAAGTCCAACACCAGGCTGTCTTGGGAATAAGTTAATATTCCCAGGGCAGCTTAGACCACTGATTGCCTTTTACTGAAAAGGAGCATAGACGTGAGGTGCCCACCTGACAGTTTCTCAGTCCTGCCCCTGCCCTGCGTCCACGCCGATGCCCAGGCTGGAGCCAGGCTCAGGGCTCCAAGTTCGGCATCTGCCCTCCGAGCCAGCGCCCGTCTCTGAGACGCCTGAGCTGTACTGATTTCCCTCAGGACCGAGGCCAGGCGGCCTCCCACACCCATGCCGCCTCTGACAGGTTGTCTGAGGATCGTGTGGGGCTGGCACCTGCCCTCCCGCCCAGCACTGCCACTTGCCTGCGTCACACACTGGAGCAGGGAGCCCTGAGCCAGCCTCCAGCCTTTGTCTTCAGGGGCAAGGGCTCTCAGCCCAGCTTTTAGGTCAAGCCCCATTCATTGAATGCATCGTAATTGTTTTTTTAATGTCAATACCACTCTTAGCGGAGAAGGCCAGTCCATGCAGAGGTTGTCCGTGCTCCAGAAAGACGGCACCTCTGCCCCACCCTAGCAGGGGCACGACTCCGTGCAGACGTCACCGCGGTCATGACGCCGTAAGGACGGCCTGGGACGTCACCGCGGTCATGACGCCATAAGGACGGGCCTGGGACGTCACCGCGGTCCTGACGCCGTAAGGACGGGCTGGGGCGTCACCGCGGTCATGACGCTGTAAGGACGGCCTGGGACGTCACCGCGGTCCTGACGCCGTAAGGACGGCCTGGGACGTCACCGCGGTCCTGACGCCGTAAGGACGGGCCTGGGACGTCACCGCGGTCATGACGCCGTAAGGACGGCCTGGCGCTTGCGGGACAGGGTTCTGAGAGAGGAGGGAGAGAAAACACAGGTGAAGCTGATTTGGGAGACGTTTTCCAATTAGGGTAAGAATCATAGACTTTCCGAGGCGACGAAAACGTGGAAACCTTTAGCTAGCCCCCGCCCCTGGCTGCTGTTGAACTGTGGTGAGATAGACTTACCGTGACTGCCATCCTCACCATTTCTGAGCGGCACCCAACACCTTCCCAAGCCGTGCGTCCATCGCCGCCCTTCACCTCGGGGCTTCTCATCCTCCCAAACTGCAGCTAGACCGCAATCCCCCTCCCCCTCCCTGCGGCCCTGGGAGGACTCCGAGAAGAGCAAACCGAGGCAGAGGAAGTTGTAACTTTCTGCCGGAAAACGAGAAGGCAGTGCCTGGCGGCCCCTGGTCGACGCCGCCCCCTCACCACCTGCTCCTCTTCGCAGCACCCCATCTCCGGGTTGGTTTCCATCTGAAACATCCTGGCGGGTGCAGCACCTGCCTTCTAGGCCCGTTTTTGTGTGCATTCGCTCTTCAGTGTTCCAGCTCAACCAGGAGGAACGTCGTGTCTGCCCATCCCAGCTTTTCAAGGCTGAAGGATGGTCCAGTCAAGAGCACACAGGCAGTGTCGCACGGAAAGGGCTGGGCTGCAGGCCGGGCACCGTCAGCTGAGCCGTCTGGGGCCAGTCAGCCTCTCTGAGCCCAGGGGTTGCCCTGTGGGAGGTCGCGGCTCTGAGGGTACAGGCGTTTTCGTAAGTGACGGGGAATCCTTCATGCAGTTCTGAGGTGTGCTGCCGGAGGACTTTGAGACCCTTTGCTCTCCTGAACTTCTGATTCTAAAAACCGTGAGACCCCCAAAAGAAGAAGAAACAGAGGATTCGGTGCCTTGCTCCCAAAACTTGCTTTGCAGGGGCGGTGGCAGGAATGGACTCTTGGGGCCTGACTGGATTGTCCACTCCCTGCTCTGGGAACGGTTGGCGTGGCCGGAGCGGGCCCTTCCCTTCCCCAACCCCGCACTCCCAGCTCCAGCGTCCATGTCTTCAAAGAGCTGGCCTGTTGCTCCCACCTCGTCTGCTCCCACCAGGCTCAGAGCCTCAGAATAACCTGGCCAGACCGATGGAAGGAAACTTTTGCACCCTAGTCAGGTGACTGACCTCCTGGCATCACCCGTGTGTTTCCACCCACGCCCGCTTCTGCATGTTATAAAAAGAATTTTTTGTGTGAAAAGAACTCTTTGGAGAAAAGAAAATGAAGCATCACATTCCTCTCGTTTTGTTTTCACAAAATATTTTCTTTGTAATCTATCTGATGGGTTTGGCCCGGAGACTCCCTCTTCCTGCCTAGCTTGGTTCTGACTTTGCATGCAGACGGGTTTATATTCTGCCACTGAGAAGGGCATCTGCTTGCCGGAGCCGGCGTTTGTCCTGGAGGTCTTCCACTGTGTGCTCACGTCTCTTACGCTCCTTCCAGCCAGCCAGCGAGGAGGGTTTCTTACCCTCCAGAGAGGTCATGGTTCTTCAGCCAACAAAAAGAGCAGGTCTTGATCGTGGTGCGGCGGTGCTTGGGCCAGACTCGGCGAGCGAGGTAGAGGTCTGTCGCTGAGGCGCAGGTACTTTCTAAGGAGGGGCAGGTGCAGGCCCTCCCTAGCTGCACATCTGCTGGTTGGAGGAGCATTTCTCCCTCAACAACTTTTTTAATCTTTTGACAGTTGGGGTAATTACTTGTCTTCACCCACACCCTTTCCCAGTGACTCAGAAGTCCATTCATAGAAGCCAAGAAAGGAAGCCCAAGTGCATGAGCTAGAAACATCTGAATTGGTTACTCAGGCTAACGCAGCGCATCCTCAGTCATGCGTGTCCCGTGGCACCCTTCCCCGAGAACGGAGGCCTAGCCCATTTCATGTATGTTGTGTGCTAATGAGACCCAGGAGAAGTTGCTCTCAGAACCGGCTGTTCGAGGAGTAAGGCCACCGGCTTCCTCCCCTGCCCCGCCCACCCCTCAGGTCACTTAGTGGGGCGTCCCCTTCAAGTCAGCACAGCAGGATTTGATAGCACAGAGCACGACGGTATTGCAGTGAGTACCGTGAGGGCCAGGGAAGGGGCGTCAGGTTAGGGCATTCCTATTTGGAGACTGAACCCTGAAGTCACCCTTGCATTTCCCCCAAGTCCTCAGAGCCAGTGTTAACCCGCTGCGGGTCTTGAGACCACGGGAGGTTGTTTCACTCCGTAAAAGGTGTTGGGGATAGGGATGAGAACTCAAAACATTCGTCCATAAAGACTGTCTCCCAAGTCAGCATCTTGGCCTCCAGACTGGCAGTGTGACTTATGAAGAGGAAGTTATAACGCAGCTGACTGTCCTCGCCCCGCCCAGCCCCTTCCCAACAGGCACCCAGTCCTGAGCACCATGAGCTAAAGCACCTGCTTTCTTCCTGCCCCTCAGCTATTCTATGGGACAGGTCACAGACTTCTTTTCATTATTCTGTTAAAAGTCATATTTTCGTCCTTTTAATTTTTGAGGACACACTCAATGTTCTCTAACCAAAATATCAAGGAGGGGTGGGAGAGGAACTTGGAATAGAAATCCCCATAAAACAATGTGCTTGACCCAAGGCCATCCATAGAGACCTGTACCCAGCCATTAATGCTTTATACACTCTGCTTAAGAGCCCACGGAACTTTTCCCAAACACTGACTTCATAAAGCAAGTCTCATAAAAAATCACAGACCAACCACTCCAACCATGATGCAATTGATAAATCAGCAACAAAAAGATAATTTTTAAAAATCTCCTATGCTTAGAGACTATGAAACATTTCTATTATAATTGGGTCCAAGAACCAAACCAAAGTTGGACAAGATGTTTAGACCTGAGTGATGACGGAAGTAGCTGGGAAGTAAGGGAGCAGCTCCCAGCCCGTTCGGTCGCCGTTTGGGATCGAGTTGCGTTTACATTTTCAGTGGCAGCTTTGTGCCCCTTTAGGAATGAGCAGAGGTAGGAAAGACTTCCTAAAAATTTAGAAAAATATTTTCTAAAAACACAAAAAGCTGTGTCTGGTTTGGCCAGTTTGAAAACATGAAGAGTTAAACCTCCAAACCAGAAATCATACCTAAAGTTTTAGAAATTGTTTTTCTTCTATCTGTTCATTTAATTGCCAGATCTCGTGATCTGAAATCCCCTAACATCCCTTCCCGTCCTCCGCGAACACAGACCCCACAGCAAAGGGAATAGAAGGAGGAGGCGGCGAGCAGGCAGGTCAGCTTCATTCGGGGCAGCTGAGTTCAGTGCAGGGCACTTATTTTGGGTTTCTTTTGATCGTTGTTATTCCTTTAGCACTCTCGCCATGTAGTTTTGAACTCTGTTTTGTGACAGGTGAAGAGGGTTTTAGAAAAATGGGGTGAATGTTCTTCTGGAGTCGGTTGTTACCTGCTTTTCTAGTCAGATGAGGGTTTCATCCTCACTGTCAGGGTGTCCAGTCAGAATCTTGGTCATTGGCAAGAAAAACAGACTCAAGATGTCTTCAGTGGTCAGCTTGTTACTCGGTGCGGGTTGATTCCACCCGTCATCCTTTCCTGCTGCCTCACTGCCCTCCCACGTGGAAGGAAAATCAAGGAGTCGATTGGAATTCTCTCCAGCAGGAAGAAACGAGGTTGTGGATGGACCACCTTGTGGTGGTTTTTCCCCATCCAGGAGGAAGCACTACCACCTGCCGCCCTCTGCTGTCCAGAGAGAACCAGAGTCCTCAGCAGCTCTTCCCCACACAGTCCACACCAGCTGTGTCCTCTTGGCTTTGTCTCCCAGGGAGAGAACGTGTGCATTCCACACACAGCGTCAACTTTCCTCCACTACCACGTCCATTCTGGATTCGTTCTCTGCTCCTTCCTGTCCATCTCTCTGCACGGACCCCCAAACTGTTCCTGGGGAAGGCAAACGTGAGGTTCCAAGAAATATGTGCAGCTTGTGATTGATCCTTCCGGTCCCAGCCTGATCCCTCAGGTCCCGTCACACATGCACAAGGGTCAGGAGACCAACACCCTCATCTGCTCATTGCATGACCTCAGTGAATTTGGTTCAACCAATACTTGACCTCCTGCTAGATGCAAAAGGGTGCGTTGAGCAGCATGCCAGATGGGTCGTGAGGCATGCACGAGGGTTGCCATCTTTTGAGGATTCACAGTCTAGTGGGATGATGACGTGGGGAGATGTTAGGATAGTCTGCACGTGGCCAGCGCCTAGGGAGAGCGTGGTGCAGGAGATCACTGCTGACTGAGACTCGGCACGGGCTGACCCATGACATTCCAGAGCCAGTCACTTTCCCGAGTGATGGAAATCGGAAAACACCCCACTTCATGGCAAGACATTTTCTCAACTCTCCTCCCCTAAATCGGGATCCACTGCTTTAAATTTTCCTGATTTAACAAATATAAATGAAGCACTTATGTGCCAGGTACTGTGCTAGGCTCTGAGGCAGCAACACTCAACAAAGCATGGCCCTTCCCGCATGGGCCCTGCGGTCAGTCCATAGGGAACCCAGACAAACACATGGGGCATTACACTACCGTGGGAGAGGCCGATGACCCTCCTCCAGTCCACATTCTGATTTGCTTCCAAGTGGAAAGAGGAAACATGATGGGGCAGTCTTCTATGGGCATAATCCAGAGTCAACATTAGGAAAATCATTATGTGGGTTTTGTCCAGGCCCTTGGTCCTTGCAGGAGGAGTTTAAAGAGGGGGCCTAGGTAGAGATGGGGTGGAGAGCAAGGTTGGAGAGCGAGGTCAGCAGGTCAGCAGGTCAAGGAGGAAGTCTCACGACACTTGCCCCAGCCCCTGCCTTGCCCTGGGTGTGGCGGTGGAAGGAGCCCTCAGGGCCAGTCCCTCACCATCCAGGATCTCATGGACTTCCCCATCTCAGCTGGGAACGGAAGTAAACAAGCCCTACTCGGTGCTTCCGCCCAGGAGGAGCAAAGAAGGAGGTTGTGAGTAGTTGATGCCACTATGTGATACTACACAGCCAGCGAGGTATCGCCGTGGTCAGCAACACCTGGGCAGCCAAGCCGCAGCGCAGCAGACTGATGTCTCCCACGAGCCCTCCCAGATAGAGATCCTGCAATAAAGCCTTGTTGGCAACCTTTCTCTCCAACCTCCCCACTAAAGTCTGCACCCAAACTAGGAAGATTTGCTTTTAACCAGTGAGTGTGTTTAAGACTGTACTTCATGCAGTCGGGGTTGTGATGAGAGAGAAACAAGGCCAGAAATGCTCTGAGCCGCAGTTTGGGGTGTTGTTTTATGGAAGAACTGCACAGTGCCGGTGTGTGGAACCCCACTTACATTTCACAACGTGGGAACTGCCATTCAGCTCTTCCACTGGTCATCGGCTCCTCTCTGAGCCCCTGGCACGGACTCACTGTCTTGCTCCTTGCGGACTCCCATCGGGATGGGAAATACAGGCCACGACACGAGGTTGGCCGAATTCCCACATCGTTTTGACCCGAGTCCATCTGACTGAGTGGAGGTGGGACAGGGTGAGGGCAGTGCCTCATGCTTGTTGAAGGCTGTTCGCTAACGTCAGCCGGGTCCCATCCTGAACCCTGTACAGATGTCATTTAATCCCATCCTCCCACTAGACTGTCGGCCCGATGAGGGTAGCGAGCGTGTTTGCTTTCCCCCCTGCCGGACACCACCGCCTAACCAAGGGTCAGCTGGAAAACTCTCCATCCGTCAGTGAGGCTTTGCCTCAAAGCCCCTTCCAGGTGGGCATTATTGTCCCCCGTTTACAGATAAAAGTGAGGCCTGTGTTGCTTTAAGAAGTTGCCAAGGCAAGAGCACGTCTGGCTCAGGGTCCGGGTTCTTCGTGCTCCGTCTGCTCAAAGAGTTTGCATCCCTCCTGCCAGGCGTGCTGCTCAGAACCTCCTCTCTCAGAGGCGACGGGTTTCATTGTTTTTCATCATTTTCCGAAAGTGTGCATTCCATCTGTGCTTGAAAACAGGCTCTAGGCAAATAGTTATGTACCCAGAAGTGATTATTTTATAGATCTTTTTTTGTTGTTGTTGTTAATCCTCACCTGAGGATATTTTTCCATTGATTTTTAGATAGAGGAGAAGGGAAGGAGGGAAAGAGAGAACGAAACATCGATTGGTTGCCTCCCACATGACCCTGACTGGGGCAGGGATGGAACCTGCAACCCAGGTACGTGCCCCTGACCAGGAATCAAACCCACAACTCTTTGATCCTCAGGTCGAGCTCTAAACACTGAGCCAATTTTTTTTTTCCAATCCTCACCTGAGGACACTTTTTGCATTCATAGAGCGAGAGGGAGAGAGGGAGGAAGAGAGAGAGAGAAACATCGATGTGAGAGAGACACATCGAGTGGCTGCCACCCACACAACCCCAACCGGGGCCGGGGACAAACTGCAACTGAGGCACATGCCCTTAGCGGGAACCGAACCCAAGACTGTCCAGACCGCGGGCCGACGCTCTAACCGCTGAGCCACACCGGCCGGGGCTACTTCATAGGTCTTTGCCGTATGTCCAGGTTCTATTTGTGAACCAGTCCCCAGTTCTTAGGAGAACTGGAATGAGAACCAAGAGCAAATACTCATCACACCAACGTGTCAAACGCCCGCTGTGCAGCAGGCCCCCTGCTCGGGCCTGAGGCACCTAGACGAGCAACAGGTGGTTCCTGCCTTTGAAGATCCTGTAGTCTAATAGCTCTGACTGCACTTCCCTTACACACATGTATTACAAAAGCGAAACATCCTGACTGCGGGATATTGGAAAGCCCAGGTAAGAAGAGAAAGAAAAGCATCACCCCAAATCCAGACAACATCTTATAAATCCTGAGGGCAGGGCCTGTGTCTTCGCATCTCTGTGTCCCCAAGACCTTACACTGGCCCAGAGGAGACGGCCGTGGATGGGGAGACCACCCTTTACCTCACCACCCTGAGATCACAGAACCACTGTGGACTGGGGGCGACATTCTGAGTCTCTGTTTCTTTGACTGGGAAATGACTGGTCTGGAGGTCATTCTCTCCGCCTCGACCTAAGCCAGGTGGGCAAATCTACAGCCTGCTTAGCACCCCCAACAAGTGATGCGACGCTGCCCGCCAGGGTGAGGGCGGTCCCCTACATGTCTCCTCACATAGAGGGGTCTCGTATGTGTGGGGAAGGCAGAAGCTTTTACCAAACGCCCCCATGTACCCCCCACCTCACCCCAGAAGAGCCCTGGGGGCAGGAATTTGCTGTATCTAAGATCAGCCCCCTTGAATTGAGGGGAGCTTCCGGGAGCTCTCCTCATACCAGGCTGCATGTTGGTTCACTGAGGCAGCTTTCAAAACTCCTGGTGCCCGGATCCCCTTCACGCTAATTAAAACAGAATTTCTGGGCGTGAGGCCCAGGCACTGGTCTTTTTGTGTTTTCCAAGCTGCCCAGGTCAAAGATTGAGACCCACCAATGAAAGGAAGGCCAGACAGTGGTGGGAGGGCCCTCTGAGGCCAGCAGAGGGCACTGCAGTAGTCAGCCCCAGGACTGGCCTCGTGAGAAGCCTGGCAGCATCATGGGCAATCAGTCTGCAGAGGACCCCAAAGGAGGAAATAACAGCTCTGTTCCAAAGGGCTCATACGGATGCCTGTGTAAGGGAAGAACACAGAAACCACATTCACGCACGACGTAAATACAGGTAGCTAAGCATGGATGCCCCGGTGTGCTGTTGGTGAGGCACATGAGCTTCCTGGCTTCATTATGAAGGAAAGATAAATGATTAGCGATAAGCCACTGTAACAACAGGCCACTAGCAGAAGAGAGATGATCAGAGTTAGATAACCTTTCTTTATCTAAATAGTCATTGACTACTTGTTCTTGTCAGGCATCACCCTAAGCACTTGACATACATGATTTCATTTAATCTTTGTGATAACACTTTGCACTAAGTATTATAGTAGAGGAAATTGATGCTAATAAATTTCAAGTAGTTAGCATGAAGTCACATTAAATAAAAGAGGTGAGGCCCAGCTGGTGTGGCTAGTGGTTGAGTGTCGACCCATGCACCAAGAGGTCGCCGGTTCGATTCCCAGTCAGGGTATGTGCCCAGGTTGTGGGCCCAATCCGCAGTGGGGGGCATGCAGGTGCATGCAGGTGCCGGCCAATCGATGTTCTCGCTCATCAGTGCTTCTATCTCTCTCTCCCTCTCCTTTCTTCTCTCTCTAAAATCAATAAAGAAAAAAAAATGTTTTTTGAATAAAAGAGGTGAGCCCAGCCTCTCTGACTCCAAAGCCCGTGCTCTGTTCACCTTGCCAGGCTTTATGACCCGCACGTGCATGATTAGAAGTAACACAGTGATGGGAGGAAAATCAAGGCTCCCACCCCCTTGAGAAGCAGTAACTCTCCAGCATGACTAGTGGCTGCAAGGGCTTTCCTTCTGCGAAGATCCATGGTGTCACAAAGCAGGCAGCATGGCAGGTGCAAAGAGCTCCCTCGGGGCCTCTGCCAACCAGCCGTGTGACCAGACAAGTCACCTAGTTGGCCCGAGTCTCAGTTTTCTCTCCTCTGCAGCCAAAGGGGCTAGAACCGTTGGGTCGGTGGTTTTCGAGTTGCCCTGTGGAGGCCTGGGTCACAGGAGGCCGTGCTGGGGGCAGGATGGGGGCACGACCTTTCTCTTTCCCCTTCAACCAGACAAGCGCTGCATGTAGCTGCTTGAAAAGAAGCTTCCCTCTCGGTGGGGGTGTGTTCATGTCCATGACCCTTCCAATTGGATAAATGTCAGGTCCTCTGCTTTGGAAAAGTCGTGATGCTGGGAAGAATCAGGGCCGTCACAGCACGAATGGGCGCTGAACGGGTGGGCAGGAGAATGGGCTTCTATGCAGGGGGCTGGGAGGAAGAGCAGCTGAGGTGACAAGGTCAGAAAGGCCAGCTGCAGCCAGCAGAGCTCACACTCACGATAGCCCACCTGCGCCCGGACCACCCAGAGAACGGGACCCGCCAGAGCAGGCAGGGAAGTAAACCAAGTGCCCTTTGTCGTCCCTGTGATGGTGACAGGTCACAAGCCACAGGGGCTGGGCTCTGGGTGTCCTCCCCCTAATTTGTACATTTTACTCAATGGGGGAAAGTCTCCTGTTCTCTTTTAGTAGTTTAGGATTTACGCAATTTTCTGTCTCTTTGTGTCTTTCAGATCTTAAATCCAAATTTCATCCAAGAAGGTGAGTTTAAAAGGTGGTAGAATTGAGAACATGGGGATTGGCTGCCAGCTGATGGCAAGCCCAGCGCCGAGACAGCCTTGAGCAGGGGTGAGGCAGCGCGGGGCTTGCAGACAGGGAACGTGCCGTGCCGGGCTGGCAGGTGGACCACCCAGTGTGGGGCTAGAAACCCTAAGAGGGTGCGTACTGGAACGTCCACAGTAGTTACCTCTGGATCATGACATCACGGAGCTTTTTCTCCTCTTTGCTTATCTGTATTTCCTAATTTTTCTACAACAAACATTTATCACCTTTAAAATACTTTCTCTCGGGACACAGAAAAGTCAACAGTGTCAAGCCCAAGGCTATTTGCTTTATTACACAACATGGGTGGGAGATGAGAGTGATGTGTTGTCGAGTGGCTGTTTTATTCCAAGTTCTGAATGATGTGATTTTATGTCGATTTGACCACAGTGGCCCCAGAATTCCTCGTGCCCTTAGTGGATGTGACCTGCCTGCTTGGGGACACCGTGACACTGCAGTGCAAAGTCTGTGGGCGGCCGAAGCCCACCGTCACCTGGAAGGGTCCAGACCAGAACATCCTTGACAGTGACAATGGCTCAGCCACATACAGCGTCTCCTCCTGGTGAGCCGACCGCCCTCAGCACCCCCAGGGGGCTAGAGCAGCACCCGGAGGCCGAGTCTGGGTGCAGCTACTGTCCCAGTGATTTAGCGTCTCCCAGAGCCGAGCGGCCCTGGAGCCTGTTCTAGCTTGGCCTTGACGAGGAGAGACAGACAAGCACCGGGCTCCCAGCCCTGGGCTCAGCGCTGCGCTCACTCGGCTGCGGCGCTGGGCTCCGGGCTCTGGGCACCGGGGTCAGGACCGGTGCGTATTCACCTGTCGCTCAGCAGTATGTAGACACACCTAGGACCCAAAGGGACGGTTCAGAAAGACTGCATTCTGGACCCACATGAAACAAAGAAAGAAAAACATAAACCTTTCACCTCTCAGGTCAAGGCTGAACCACTTACTTTTGAAGAGCATGGCCAGTCCCTGATTTATGCGCCCTGGGTCGTGATTTTCCCAAGGTCCCCAGGAGAGTCTCCCAGGAGAGGTGAGGAGGCTCCCAGGAGAGCTGCAGGAGGACTGTGTCCTCACATCCAGACATCTCGGCCATCTCTGCCCCTCAGGACCCTGTGAAACGGGTAGATTTCATTCTCCCGTGAACCCGAGAACAGTTTTCTTACCAGAAAGAAAAAAATGACTCACTCCAAATGTGCAATAGAAAACAGAAAATCCAGGCACAGGGCCGTGAAGACCACGTTGTGCTGGGCCGGTGGGGGCAGTGGGCTGACGGCCACTCCTGCATTTAACCCTTTCAGAGCAGCTTTTCCCGTGTGCTGGCCTGGACCCCAGCCTGGGACTGCTGGGGCAGTTATCATTGGAGGAATGTGCCCTTTATTTAATTCACTGAGTTATTTTGAGGGTCCCACATGTAAGACTTTGAAATACTGGAACATTTTCATTCTTTAGTCTTTCCCTTTTTTGTACCATTCATCATTGATCAGCTGTTAGTTTTCGCCAAGAGCTGTCTGTGGCCTGCTCGACGCCTCCTGACCGAGCCTTCTCTGGGCGGCTGGAAATAGTTTAGAACGAAGCTGCTGGTGACAAGGATACGAGTAATACTGTGGGCCAGTGCTTGCCTCGGACCTCATAGGTTTCAAACCATCTTCTAATTCCTCCCGCGTTTTACTCTTTTTCTATCCCTGTCCCTCGTATAGAACAAACTGAGAGGCAGGCATGGCAAGAATGTTTCCCCTGTAAGGAATGAGTGGAGAGAGGCAAGGTGGCCCCTCACGGTGTGTAGCAGCTGGGACTAGACCGTGGGCCCAGGGCGTCAGCTCAGCACAGCGGTGCCCGCCCTTCGCCAGTCAGTTGTCTCGTTACTGGAGTCTGAAGGCGTCCTTTTGGTGTCTCTAGTGATTCAGGAGAAGTCACCCTGAAGATCTGCAACCTAATGCCCCAAGACAGCGGGATTTACACGTGCGTAGCAACCAATGACCACGGGAGCGCATCAACGTCCGCTACGGTTAAAGTGCAAGGTACAGACCCTTTTTTAGTTAAACATTTTTTTGTTTTTGTTTTTATCCTCACCCGAGGACATTTGTGCATTTATTATATATAGAGTGGGAGAGAGAGAGAGAAAAACATCGATGCGAGAGAGACACATTGACTGGTCGCCACCCACACGACCCCAACCGGGGCGGGGACAAACTGCAACGGATACGTGCCCTTAGTGGGAACCGAACCCGGGACTCTCTGGTCCGTGGGCCGATGCTCTAACCACTGAGAAAAACTAGCCAGGGCAGTTAAACATTTTTTATACTTTTAAAAAATATTTATTTGTATGGTCGTCAGCTACCCCTAACATAACATTTACCATCTTGACCAATTTTAGGTGCACAGCTCAGTAGTGTGACATACATTCACACTGATGTGCGAACAGCCTCCAGAACTCATTGGATCTCGCAAAACTGAATCTCTGTACCCGTTAAATAACTCCCAGCCCTCCCTGCCTCAGCCCGTGGCAGCTACCATTCTTCTTTTTGTCTCTCTGAGTTTGTGTTAGTCAAACATTTTTCGTGGCATTACCGGGGCTCGCTGAGACCTGGGGGTGGGAGTGGGGGGGAGTTCCACTGTGAAAATCCCAAAGTAAGGTTCTAGCAAACGGGAAGAGAACGAATTTTCGCTGAAAGCTGTGTGTGGCCTAGTCTACACCTCCTGACCAGCTTTGTCCCCCGTGGGCAGTACTCAGCCCAGTGAAGAATTTCTGACAGCAAGGTGTATCTCCCAAGTATGCCACTTGGTGGAGAAGATCACAGGAAAAATCTGAGATGCAGGTTAGGTCACGTTCCCTAGGTGATGTTCAACCTTGATGTAAAATACCGAGTTCTGCAGAAACAGCACTTGACCCTCATCTCTGTCGTCAAAGGTGTTCCAGCGGCCCCTAACCGCCCCATCGCCCAGGAGAGAAGCTGCACGTCGGTGATTCTCCGCTGGCTGCCCCCCTCCAGCACGGGAAACTGCACTATTTCTGGTTACACCGTGGAGTACAGAGAGGAAGGTGGGCCACCTGTTTGTCTTCTCTCCTGGTAAAGAAGGCTGTCAGAGCCATACGGCTATTGGTCTCCGTGCCTTTGGCCAGCTGTTCTTCTTGTGTCCTCCACTCAGCACAGAGGCCTCAGTGGGGACTGCAGCGCCTTCTGGAATCTCAAACACCCAGTAGTGGTTTTCGACACAATGATGACTCATGGCAGGTGTTTCAAAGTGCACTTCCCCACTTAACAAGCCCAGTGACCCAGACAGAGACGGTCAGGCCCGTTCTACAGGCCAGGAGGCTAAGGCCTAAAGAAAAGTAAGAAGTCCCAGGCTGAAGTCAGAACCCAGGTCTCTAGTTTGTTAATTTGTGATCTTTTTTCCAGAGTAACAAGTAGGGGAACAGGAGCGGAGTCTTACCCCACCCCCACCCAGATAAAATTAGAGATCGCTATGTATAGTAACTTTTTAACAAATTGCTCCATTTTTTATTTGTTACATTTACATGCTGAAAGTGCATACATTTCTTCAGCAGTTGTAAACAACTGAGCTGACACCTGCTTATCAAGAAGAATTCACTAAAATAAGAAACTGCCAGGTAGCTGATTATTAATATCACGTCTCTGAACCATACGGTGGAATTGAAAATAACCCTTGCACCCAGAACCCAAATCATGCATTTTACCCTACTTCCCATTACTCTTCTGATGTTAACTCCTTTTTCTCCTGCTAAGCAGCCCTGTGCAGTTCTAAGCTGTTTGTTTCTGCGTCTTTCTCAGGCTGATCACTCTTGTGTCTCCCAGCTCAGCACCAAGGCGTTGGTGCTGAGCTGACAGGCACGTTTCCCACCGTTTGTATCAGCCTCGGCATTATGCATCTGTCTTGGGAAAATCATCTGACCTCTCTGAGTCCCGTTTCTTCCTCTGTAAAGCAGGTGAATGCTCCTGACCTTGTAGGATTTCTGTGATTTAGGTGAGAAAGTGAATGAGAGTAATGTGAGGGTGCCTTCTACAGTCTTCACACGATGTGGTGCCCAGTGCATTCAGTTCCGCTTTGTTTCCATTTCCAGAGGCATACTGTCTCGTTGTTGTTACTTTACGTTCTCTGGCCTCATTGAGAAATTGCCCCACGTTCCTCTGTAACTTCTGTGTGATCTATGTGTCTTCCCACTCACGCGTGCACATTTGAAATGAACAGAATCTACAGGCCAACACTTCCATACCCCTCGTGATATATTCAGTCACTTAGGGAACTGAACCCAGATCTGCCGCAGTAGGCCGGGAGCCTTGCAGACCTGACACAGTGACCACAACTGTCCTTTGAATGGAATGTGTCAATTTCCCTTTCTTTGTTTGCTGAAGGTCTTTGAAACAATGTCCCTCTAGCTTTTTGTCTTCTCTCTCCTCGGAAATCGTGTGCCAGGGTCCCAGGCCTGGCAGCAGTCTGTAGCTTCGACCTTGGACACTTACCTCGTCATTGAAGACCTCAGTCCCGGGAGTCCTTACCAGTTCAGAGTCAGTGCCAGTAACCCCTGGGGCATCAGCCTTCCCAGCGAGCCCTCGGAGTTCGTCCGACTTCCAGAATACGGTGAGTCCCAGCCACGCCCGGGACCCCAGTGGGTGCAGGCCAGGCGCCCAGCCAGCTGCCACACACCCACGGGCACTGTCTGTCCATTGGCCTGGCAGCCACCATGCGGCAGGTGGCCTGGATTTGCTCAGTGGTTTCAGTCAAGTAACAGTTCAGAGGCCTCGTCAAGAGTGTTTCCATCAAGTGGATCTGTGTCTGGGAGCGCCCACGTTTACCCTGGGCCTGCCAGGCTCCCTGGGCACCGAGTCTCCAGGAACAGAGAGGGGCAGGCAGACGTCACGGGTCACCTGGATGCTACCCGCCCCTCTTCTCAGACAGGCACACCAAATCCTCCTCTCCCCTGGGAACCCCTGCCAGGCACAAGTGTACCTCACATCCCCACTCACCAGTGTGAAATGGGGAGAGAAGCACCTGGCTGAAGGATTTGATCATTGCCCCACCCCCTACCCTCCCAGAACATCTTTTCTCAATGTGGACACATTTTTGGGTGGATGTGCTGAATAATTAACTAATTTACGCATGTAACTAGCTACACGTGAATATTTTACAAATGAGGCTCTTACTTTGCCCACCTAGTCACTATCTCACCGAGCCACCTTGGTTCCAAGGACATTTTGAAAGCAGAGAAACTTGTTAGCGTAAAGAAATCTTCGAGAAGTGGGGTTTTGGGCAGTGCCGGGGATGGGACTGTGCGTGCTGGGGTGGAGAGAGGAGGTCACTATACTTAAAAGGCAGTGAATCTGTGTCCCTTTGGGTTAAGGGAATCCCAGAGTCTAAAGAGGAAACCTTCTGGGGTCTCAGACTACAGCTCCGCCCCCAGCTGAAGCCGGAAATGCTCCCCAGCCCCTTCGTGGGTCCTTGCCCACCCCACCCCCGCTGCTCCCTCCCCTCCCAAAGGCTGTTGTTCCTGTGGGCCTGGGACTCACTGGGAAACCTTGGTCTTTGCTCCTTGCAGGCCTTGGCCCCCAGAGACAACACACACACACACACACACACACACACACACACACACACACAGTAGTGTGCATGCTCACACATGTGTAAACCATTGCCAGGGAACTAACACATCATACAAGGGAATGCGGCAAAGATTCTGCTCAGGCGTGCGTTTTGGGTTCAGCTAAATCATTCAATATAGGGGATGAGCTCATTAATGCCTGAGAACAGCGGGGTGAGAAAGAGCGGGTTTTAGGATGTATTGAGCACAGTCCTTCGGTTTGGTCCTTTCCTGACCTCGTGACTCTTCCCCGACGCTCTCTGCTGCGTCCTCCCCACAGCCCTGGTCCTCGTGGCTTTGCGAGGCCTTCAGCGTGGTTTCCTCTCTCCCTTTTATTCTTCTCTACCAAATATTTATTTGTAAAATATCCGAAGGATCCATTCCTGACTGTCCCTGAGTGTCCCTGTGTTGATGTGGATGGCACAGGGAGGGGGTCTGCATGTCATGTCAGTTTCCCCTTGGAAGATAGTTTTTAAAAGAACGTGTCAGAGAATTGTGGCATTTTCCCACCGAGTTAGACTCTATATTTAGTCCCGAGAGTTGCTTGGAGGTGATGCTGGAGCTTTCTGTTAACCTTTTCGTTCTTCTGTGACTTCCTCAGTATCATAAACGGATTCTCTCTCTTCCAAAGATGCTGCTGCTGATGGCGCCACCATTTCTTGGAAGGAAAATTTCGATTCAGCTTATACCGAGCTGAATGAAATTGGAAGGTAATGGCCCAGTTTTTTATTCCTCTATTCGTGAACATTTAACAACACCCCAGCAAAATAATGACTCACTTTTGTTGTTTGTCTCTCTTACTAAGTGCGTTCTCTCTAAAGAAAAAATTAGAGCACGTATGTGTATTTTCTATTGTTCTCTGCCTAACTTAAGTTGGAGGCGTCACTCATCAGCTCTCACCCTTTCTTCTTTTCTAATATAAGAATTTAAGGCTCAACCTTTTCTTTAAAGTATAATTGTAGGTACATCTCCTCAGTTGATATATAGGATTTTTTGTTATCATTCAGTTCTGAGTATTTTTCCTTCACCTACAATTTTTTCCTTTGATCTAATTGTAATAGAAATGTTTTTAAATTTCTAAATGTATGAGATTTTTACAAATTATCTTTTTGTTACTGATTCATTATGGTTGAAGAATTAGGTCTATATGATACTGATTCTTTGATTTTTGTTGGGACGTGCTTTATGAGTAGTATGTGGTCAATTTTTGTTAAACATTCCATATGTTCCTGAGAATAATGTATAATCACTAATTGTTGGCTACAGGTCTCTGTGGATGGCCATGTGTCAAACCCATTGTTTTGTGGACAGTCCAATCCCCCTACACACACACACACACACACACACACACACACACACACACACACCCCTCTCTTTCTCCCTCTCTTTCTCTCTATATTTTGGTTAGAAAAGTGTGTGTGCACTTTTCGGGGGAAAAAAAAGGATAAAAATATGACTTTCAATGAAAAGTCATATATGACTTTTAATGAAAAAATGTATCACCTGTCCCACAAAATAGTTAAAATAGTTGATGGAAAAGAACAAAAAGAGGGTGTGTCCTTGTGTGTGCATTAGCCGCCAGGTGGTCTAAGAGAAAATGTGGGTAGTGGATGTTAGAAGTCACCCGCCCACCCTGGAGCACCCACTAACAATGAGCCATTAGCATCATCTCCCTCTCTGACCGACGCCTCTCGATGAAGCATAAAATGTCCTAAGCGGGGTGGCTGTGACAGAGCTTGTGGGGAGAGCCAGAATGTTTGTCATTCCCATATTTAGGCAGCAGTCAGTGTCAGCCACTGCCTTTCATTACAGCACCTGTCGCCAAAACACAGCTTCAGCCCTAGCTTCCTGTCTTCTCTGTGCAGACAAGAGGCCGGTGGGAATCTGTGATGTTGATGACGATGATGATGCTTATTGAGTATCTGCAGTGTTCCAGACACTGTGCAGATATTATACACAAGTTACTTAGTCTAATCCTTCCAACACCGCGACAGTGTTTGAGTAGATTTCCAGTAAGTGGAAACTGAGTCTCAGGGGCCTAAGTCACTTCCTGGAGGTGCCCAGCTGGTCACGTCGAGCCAGGATGCAAGCCCCCGGCTGCCTGCCTCGGCACCTGGGTGTGATCACTAGCACATGTTGTTCTGCATCACGGCGATTTTTGTCAGAAATAAACTGTAGTGGCTGAAATCTAGTTTGCTCCGTAACACTGACGTTTGTGAAGCTAGATGTGACAGGTCAAACTGGTCCCGTCACCTGGATGCCCCGTTAATTCCTCCCAAGATATAAATTTCCTGCTGATAGCCTTAGGCTGAGGCATGTTTTAACGAGAAGAGATGGATGTTTTGATATTTCTCAAAGGGGAGATCAATTTTCTGATCTGTTCAAAGCAATCAGTGGTTTTTCAAAAATCACATCTCCAACAACCTAAAACTTTTCCTCTATCCCTAATATACTCCTCATGTTTTCAGAAGATCCTCTAAGCATGCTGTATGTTAATAGAATGGAAATAAAACATGCAGCTACTTACATGAACCACATGAAAGACACCTGTGCCAGGGCCATAAACGTGCGCCAACTTCTCCATCACACCTAAACCTGGAATTCTTTTTTTTTTTTTTTTTTTTTATTAATTTATTTTTGTTAAAGATGTTTCTCCTTTTTTCCCCATTGACACCCTCCTCCCCATCCCCCCACCCCATCCCCAGCTTTGTTGTCCAGGTCCATCAGTTATGCATACATGCGTATAAGTTCTGTGGTTTATCTCTTCCCTCCCCCCCCACCCCCTCTTCTGAGGGTTGTCAGTCTGTCCCCTACTTTCACATCTCTGGGTCTACCCTGTTCCCCATACTGTTATGTTTATTATATTCCACAAATGAGTGAGATCATGTGATATTTTTCTTTCTCTGCTTGGTTTGTTTCGCTTAGGATAATACTCTCGAGGTCCCTCCATGTCGTCTCAAAGGATAAGAGATCTTTCTTTCTTACAGCTGCATAGTACTCCATTGTGTATATGTACCACAGCTTTTTTATCCATTCATCCACTGATGGGCACTTGGGCTGTTTCCAGATCTTAGCTATTGTGAATAGTGCTGCTATGAACATGGGAGTACATATATTCTTTCTGATTGGTGTTTCAGGTTTCTTAATAAACCTGGAATTCTAAACGCACATGACTAGCTTGTTAAAAATAGCTTTCTGGGCCCTGGCTGGTTTGGCTCAGTGGTTAAAGCATCGGCCTGCAGACCAGTGAGTCATGGGTTCAACTCTGGTCAAAGGCACGTACCTCAGTTGCAGTTCATCCCCAGCCCTGGTTGGGGTTGTGTGGGAGGCAACCAGTCGATGTCTCTCTCTCTCTGTCTCTGTCTCTGTCTCTGTCTCTGTCTCTCTCTCTTTCTCTCCCTCCCTCCCACTCTATCTGAAGATAAATAGAAAAATATCCTTGGGTGAGGATTAAAAAGAAATAGCTTTCTGTTCATTGAATATTATAAAAATTGTGGTGCAAAAAGAAGTATCTCCACTCCTCTAGCCCGTCCGTAGAAGCAAAGAGCCCCGAGCGTGGCATATTAAGCAGAAACAAACCAGCACCAGTGCAGTTAAAGCCGGACAGTGGCCCTGGGACTGCGGGCTGGCTCCTGTGTGGGGTCCGGAGGGGGCAGTGCCAGGCCTCCAGGCAAGGATGGCCGGTTGAAGCAGGCACCTACCTTCACTCCCTCCCAACACTTCCCTGAAAAGATGTCTTAAAGCAGGCACGTGAGGACGAGGACATGAGGAGAGACAACAACGATAAACTATTAGGAGCAGAAAAACGGGTGGAAAGGGCGGCAAATGACCTGGGAAACCTGAGCAAACTCGGCCCAAGTCAGCCGTGGGGTCAAGTGGAGCCATTAGAACTGAAGCGGAATCCCCAGAGGCTCAGGCACCGCAGCACCCAGAGCCTCTGGAGGTCGGTGCAAAGAGGATGCTAACGTGGGAGGACCGGCTGAGCTCTGCGTGGGAGACACTCGTGGCTCGGATCCTCCCCGGCATCAGGCAGCTGTGGGGCTGTCCTTCTCCATCCAGGAAGAGGCTAGAGGTGTGTTCTCTGGAAAGAGTTAAGCAGAGCGCCCCTGTTCTCAGGGCCCAGCACAGCTGAGGGCCGCGGAACCGGACTCCCAGCGGGGCAGTGACGAGGCCACGCGCACGCTGGGTGCCGAGGGCCCAGCTCTCATCCACACTCAGAGCTTTCAAATAGCTCTTTGGTCCCCGATTCTTAAAATGAGCCAGCTTCCGATACTAGCCCAGATGGAATGCGCCCATTGCAGCCTTTCTGTCCCACTAACTACAACCAGATACCAGGGAAAAATGCAAAAAGCAGCTACTTGAGAATTCTGCAAAAAAAAACAACAGGGAGATTGGGGAAGGAAGTCAAAACTTGACAAAAGACAAATACAGTGTCTGTGAGTTCTCTGTTTGTTTGTTCTTTTCTCCTTTGCCCTAAGGGTGGGCAAAGCAGGGCACTGCCGGCATGCACAGAGAGGAGATACTCCAGGAGAAACCCGTCCTTCAAGACAATAGACAGGGAAAGGGTTCCTCTGAGCTGAAGCGAGCAGGGAAATTCCCCTGTGCTCCTCCTTCTCTGGCTGGTTTACCCCAAAGGCCTCCATGAGAACGGTCCGGTGATGCAGGAAGCTGAAGCTTTGAGGGGATCCCGTCTTTCTGGCCAGAAGTACCTCAGAAAGGGGCCCACGGGAGCCAAAGAATGTGGGGAGATCTCAGTGAGGAGAGAGCTAAGGGCTTCTATAGGGGACATACACAAAAGATTAGGAATGAGAATGCTCTGGACATGGACAGTTAACATCGTCATTACACTAGAAGTTAGACAGCAATAGACTAATTCCTTCAAAATTGTAAATACATTTTTCCACCTAGAATTATACTAAGCTAAACCAGCAATCAAGTATATATGTAGGATAAGCACCTTTGAGATATGACGTCCCAAACAACATATTTCCCTGCACACTTTGTCAGAAATGACTGAAGAATGCGTTCTACCACACAAAGGAAAGATATTCCTAGTTACCAGAGGCT
This sequence comes from Tadarida brasiliensis, assembly GCA_030848825.1. Classification (NCBI taxonomy): domain Eukaryota; kingdom Metazoa; phylum Chordata; class Mammalia; order Chiroptera; family Molossidae; genus Tadarida; species Tadarida brasiliensis. The sequence goes on along the minus strand of CM061260.1, from coordinate 59,830,274 downwards.
CAGTTGTGAATAGCACTGACACAGTTCCAAGAATGTGAGCACTAATCATTGACTGCAGTATAATTCTGTTGGGAGAGGGGATGGGAAAAGTGGCTATGTGTTGCCCTGGCCAGTCTGGCTCAGCGGTTAGAGCACTGGCCCGTAGACCAAAGGGTCACGGGTTCAATTCCAGTCAAGGGCACGTACCTCGGTTGTGGTTTGTCCCCGGCCCTGGTCGGGGTCATGCAGGAGGCAACCAACCGATGCATCTCTCTCACATCGATGTCTCTCTCTCTCCTTCCCTTCCTTCCTCCCACTCTATCTGAAGATAAATGGAAAAATATCCTTGGGTCAGGATTAAAAAATAGAAAAAAGTGGCTATGTGGTAGAGACAGAAGGAGGAAAGAGACTAAAATCTCATCTTTCATAGTGGGATGTCAACAGATAACAACTAAAACTGAACAAAATCAAGTAGTCACACAAAACATAATATATTTAGAAGTAAATACCTAAATAATCAGCTGAAACATATTACACAACCGCCTCTAGGGGAGGACACATGGGGATGGTGGGATGGTGGGATGAGGGGATACTATTATTTTTAATAACAAACCTGGTAAAGCTAAATGACTTTAAACCATGGGGATGCATAACTTTGACCAACACACATAAAAATTAAGGTGGCAGGCCCTGGCCAGTTTGGCTCAGCGGTTAGGGCGTCGGCCCGCTGACCAATGAGTCTCGGGTTCGATTCTGGTCAAGGGCACGTACCTCGGTTGCAGTTCGTCCCCTGGTGGGGTCGTGCGGGAGGCAACCAGTCGATGGCTCTATCACATCGATATTTCTCTCTGTCTCTCTCTCTCGCCCTCCCTCCCACTCTATCTGATAATAAATAAATATATATCCTCAGGTGAGGAATAAAAAATTAAAAAAAAATTAAGGTGGCAGTACTTTGACATGGCCATGGAGTTCAGATCTATCCTCGGCATGGAAAGTCCTCTGGAAGGACAGACTTGTAACAATCAAACTCACAAGAGTGCTGTTAAGAACCAGAATGACAGTGTATTGATTTATGATGCAATCTAGAACTTCCAGTTTGACCAAATACTTGTTCACTATGCCAAGAAGGATGTCTGGTATATCACAGGCACTCAGTTAATATTTGATACTCGTTTTACTGATTAGCACAGTCTCTTTCTGGGGGAAATCTATAACAAAAAACACTTATCAGAAGTTGCTTGGTGAGCACAGAGCCAGGTCAAGGAGTCAGCTGGACAGTCTTGGTCGCGGTGTCTGGTGTGTCCGTTTCTGCGATGGGAAAGAACTGCCCTTCAGACCATTCTCTCCTCAGTTCGTGGGTTAGGGCACCTCATGGACAGGCCGCGATGGCACAGGCTTGTCACCTCTGTGACCCTCCCTCTCTCTGCTTCTCTCAATGATCAGCCTCCCACCCCACACCCCCCCCTTCTATTTCACTCTCTTACAACCTTCCCTAGGACGGCTGCTGAGTCTGAGAACATTTTGTTTATTTTGGGTGCAGTTAATTTTGTTAGATGTAAAAATAAAATGGTGGGTATAGCCTTGTTAAATGTCCACGTCAATTAAAGACACAAACTGAAGTATTAATGAGTAAAATTATATAATATCTGGATTTTGCTTAAAACACTTCAAAAACAGTCCTGGCCGGTTTGGGTCAGCGGTTAAAGCGTCGGCCCACAGACCAGAGAGTCCCGGGTTCGGTTCCCGCTAAGGGCACGTACCTTGGTTGCAGTTTGTCTCCAGCCCCGGCTGGGGTCGTGTGGGTGGCAGCCACTCGATGTGTCTCTCTCACATCAATGTTTCTCTCTCTCTTTCTCCCTCTCTCCCTCCCACTCTATCTGAAGATAAATGCAAAAAAATGTCCTCAGGTGAGGATAAAAAAAATTAAAAAAAATCACTTCAAAAACAAAAGCAGGGGGCAGGAAAGGAATCGATGAAATAAAGCTGGCTGCTAGGTGCATAAAACATCTACTATAGCATCTTATCTACTGCCATGTATATTAGAACTTTTCCATAATACAAAGATAATAAATATAAAAATAAATTAAAAATCGCCTCCTTAAAAATGGTTTTGGAATTATCATAAGGGCTGCGGGGCGGAGGCGACGCTGCCTGAGGAGAGGCTGTCGGTGCTGCTCCGCCAGACCCGGCTCAGAGACAGCGAGTCTCTGCCACCCTAAGCCTTTCCCTAGTGGTGCGCCCACGTCGGTCCCGCGTGGAGATGGCAGACGATCTTGGAGACGATTGGTGGGAGAACCAGCCGGCAGGAGCAGCCAGCAGCCCAGAAGCATCAGAGGGTGAAGGAGGAGGAGATGTAGAAATGGCTCAGCAAGAGATATCTCCAGTTCCTGTCCTGTCAAAGAAAACCAAACAGCCTGAGGAGTGTTTCTTGGTACCACCAAAGGAAACAAAAGAAGATGCCACCAAGACCAGGAAGAGGAGGAAGAAGAAAATTACTGACATTCTTGCAAAATCAGAGCCAAAACCAGAGATACCTGTAGACCCGCAGAAACTGATGAAGGACTATTACAGTAGCAGTCGCTCTGTGATTGAGTCAGAAGAACTGAAGCTACCAGACTCCTGTTTCCTCAAGGCCAACGATTTGACTCATAGTCTTTCATCATACCTAAAAGAAATCTGCCCCAAATGGGCAAAACTTGGGAAAAACCATACTGAGAAGAAATCTGCCCTGATGCTCTGCCAGCCGTGCCCTGCAGCTCATCAGGTTGATGACAGCATTCAGAGGAGACAGCAGAGTAATTAAATTATTTGCAAAACACATAAAGGTCCAGGAGCAGGTGAAGTTGCTGGAGAAGCGTGCTGTGCACCTGGGTGTAGGAACTCCAGGGAGGATTAAAGAGCTTGTTAAACAAGGTGGCCTTAATTTGAACCCCTTAAAGTTTCTGGTGTTTGACTGGAATTGGAGAGATCAGAAGTTGAGGAGGAGGATGGACATTCCCGAGATAAAAAAGGAAGTTTCTGAACTTCTGGAAATGGGAGTCCTCAGTCTGTGCAAGTCAGAATCCTTGAAGCTGGGCCTTTTCTAAGTCGGTGTCCCGATGAGGATGCCAGTTTTCATAGTGGGATTTGCCTCTCGTTCAGTGGCGCTGGCACACTGCACACACTCAACAAATATCAGCTGTTGTTCTCTTGCGTTAGCTGCATCACCAGGTAGATCACTAGGAATGTGTGGCCAAAATGAGTCTGTCCTTTACCAACTCCCTGAATAATAAAGTATCACCAGCTTGTTTGTCTCTCAAAAAAAAAAAAAAAAAAGAAATTATCATAAGTAGAGTTCCTCCTTCTTTAACATTGTTACTGTTGTTATTGTTGTATTTTATAGAAATATACTTTGTTTTGAAAAGAAAACTGAACCTGTGGTTGATGTTCAAAATGGCAGAAGAATATATTGACTAGAAAATGCTATTAGTTCGTTTTCTCGCATCTCAAAGAATCCTAAAATGCTAAGTCAAGAAAAAATGGTGTTTCTGAATAACATTATAATTAAAAATACTGTAGTACCCCCTTATCCATAGTTTCACTTCCCACAATTTCAGTTACCCATGGTCAACTATGGTCTGAAAATATCAGATGGAAAATTTCAGAGATAATTTGTAAATTTTTCGTTTGTTTGTTTTTATCCTCACCCGAGGACATATTTGCATTTATCTTCAGATAGAGTGGGAGGGAGAGAGAGAGGAAGAGAGAGAGAGAAACATGGATGTGAAAGAGACACATCGACTGGTTGCCACCTACACAACCCCAACCGGGGCCGGGGACAAACTGCAACCGAGGTACGTGCCCTTAGTGGGAACCGAACCCGGGACTCTCCGGTCCGCAGGCCAACGCTCTAACCGCTGAGCCAAATCGGCCAGGGCAATTTGTAAGTTTTAAATTGTGCGCTGTTTTGAAAGGCTCGATGAGATCTCGCACCATCCCGTTCCGTCCCACCTGGGCCGTGAGTCATCCCTTTGTCCAGCGTCTCCCTGCGGTGGACGCTCCCTGCCCGTTAGTCACTTAGTAGCCATCTCGGTTATCAGATCAATTACCGAGGTGTCACAGTGCTTGTGGTCAAGGGACACTTATTTTACTTAATCATGGCCCCAAAACGCAAGAGTGGTGATGTTAGCAATTCAGATACACCAAAGAGAAGCCATAAAGTGCTTCCTGTAAGTGGCAAGGTGTGTGTGTATAGGAAAGAACACGGTGCATTCAGGGTTCAGTACTGTCTGCAGTTTGAGCATCCACTGGGGATCTCGGAGGGGCCCCTGTGTGAGCGGCGGGGCGGCTACTGTACAGAAAAATGGAATCCCTAACAAAATGTTACTATCTGACCACTTCGGAGAAAATGTCACACACTCTCGAATAAAATTTAAAAATGACGAATGACTCTTGAAAAACGCTTGCTCCCCTTTGTTTGCCAGAGGCCGTTTCTCCATCGTGAAGAAGTGCATTCACAAAGCCACCCGCAAAGATGTCGCTGTGAAGTTTGTCAGCAAAAAAATGAAGAGGAAAGACCAGGCTGCCCACGAGGCGGCCCTCCTTCAGCACCTGCAGCACCCACAGTACATCACCCTCCACGACACCTACGAGTCTCCCACGTCCTACATCCTGATTTTGGAACTGTAAGTACAGGGTCTCTCTGAGGTGGTCCCCCGCTGTTTGGGTTGTTCTGGGCGGTTACATTTAATACAGGGTCTTACAGTTTACAGCGTGCTCTGTGTCACACGCACTCTGCCCTCCGGTTTGTAAAAATGTCGTTCCCATTTCGTAGATTAGAAAACCACGGATAAGGATGCACCTTAACACCAACTCCGTAAAACTAGGAATCGGGAAAGCTGGGACATCTCTCTCACTCCAGTGTTCATTTCCTTTGTATTATAATAGACTCTTGAGCTGGGCAGTTTAGGAAAAGCTCATGGACAACAGGCTATGGACAGGGTGGAGTTGAAATGAAAGACAGGGGTCCGCGCGCTGATCCACACCGTCTGCCCGCCATGCAAGCACTTCCTGCTAGGGTGGAGCCTGTCTTCAAAACGTGCCACTCACTGCAGATTTTCCAGGACTCAGGCAGCCATATACTTGCCCCAGAATCCATCAAATAAAGCAGTGCGGTCCCGTGCTCCTCACCACTCCCCAAGCCAAGGACAGGGAACATGCTTGGTGGTTTAGAGTTTGCAGAGACTAAAGAAAGCATTCTCAGACTGCTGAGCCCTTGGAGAAATGTTATCACATGGGTGCTGATGAGGCCCGGGGCTGGAGAGGACAGACATCTGCCCGAAGGCCTGTGCTGTGCAGGGCTCCGTGTGGACCTCTCCCGCGTAGAGAAACCTCCACTCACAGCTTTCGACTGTCCCTTTAGTCTTGCTCTCGTGTGCTTGTTAGTCTAGCTCATTGCTTTTCAGCCTGTGTGCCGCAAGAATTTTTAAAACATGCTACACCTGACTATTTAGTCAGGGGCACTGACGTCTTTCCCCTTAGATTGTCAAATAAAAATATGACAACAGCCAACAAACACAACAATAGCCGTCCAGTATGAATGAATCAAAATTATACCTAGCCCTGGCCGGTTTGGCTCGGCGGTTAGAGCGTCAGCTCGCGGACTGGAGAGTCCCGGGTTCGGTTCCTGCTGGGGGCACGTACCTCGGTTGCAGTTTGTCCCCGGCCCCGGTTGGGGTTGTGGGTGGCGACCACTCGATGTGTCTCTTTCACGTCGATGTTTTTTTCTCTCTCTCTCGCTCTCTCCCTCCTACTTAATACAAAAAAATGTCCTTGGGTGAGGATAAAAAAAAAAAAATTATACCTATTATTCCCCGGCCGGTGTGGCTCAGTGGTTAAGTATCAACCCATGTACCAAGAGGTCACCGGTTCGATTCCTGGTCAGGGCACATGCTCAGGTTGTGGGCCAGATCCCCAGTTGGGGGCATGCAGGAGGCGGCCGATTGATGTTCTTTCTCCCTCTCTCATCCTCTCTCTCTAAAATCAATAAAGAAAAAAATTTTTTTCTAATTATACCTATTTTTTGTTATTGTTGTTGTTAAATGGACAAAAAAATCTATTTTTTGGTGTGCTGCAGGCTGTTAGTCATTAGTTAATGTGTGCCATGCAATGACAAAGGCTGAAATCACTGGACTAGCTGTATGTGTATGGGGTCTTTGAAGAAGGAACTTACCATAAACTTATTTGTGATGAAAAAAAGAAAGCCAAAATGCAAACATCTTAGGCTGAACTTGTAACATGGTTGAAAAGAAGCACGAAGAGACAACCCCGACGCTGTCAGTATTTGTACTCCTGTGGTATTCACACTGCGTGTGGTCGCTGGCGATTGTCACTGTGGACTTGACAAACACACCTACACACAGCCTACCAGAGCCTCGCCTGCCTGGTTGGGGCCTCCTGACGGAAAAGGTGACTTCTCTTGCCAGTGAATTATCTTTGTTTACAAGTGACAACATGTTCTACTTGACCATACTTCCAGTACGAGGTATTATCACTTGCACACCAAGGTGGTACAGCACCCCGAACCTCTGCCCCCCAGACCTGCAGCTCACCACTCCGAGGGGCATTCCCTGCCAGGCTCTGGTGCAGTGGACCGAAGCATCCTTGGAATGAAGAGATTGGGCTCCGCTCCCAGCTCTGTGGTTTGGGCAGTGGATGTGGCTTCCTGGACCTCAGGGTCCTCATCTGTGAAGCGGGAAGAATTATTCCCACTTCTCAGAGATGTGGCAGGGATTAAATGAGACGAATATTGGATTGAACTAGTTTATCAACATTTCCTGGGCACTCACTATGTGCCAGCTGCTGTGTAGACCTGGGCCAGGGCGGGAGGAACAAAGATGAAAAAAGCAGTTCTTGTGCCCTGGCCGGTTTGGTTCAGCGGTTAGAGTGTTGGCCCGCAGACCAGAGAGTCCCGGATTTGGTTCCCGCCAGGGGCATGTACCTCGGTTGCAGTTTGTCCCCAGCCCTGGTTGGGGTCGTGTGGGTGGCAACCATTCAATGAGTCTCTCTCACATCGATGTTTCTCTCTCTCTCTTCACCCCTCTCTCCCTCCCACTCTATCTGAAGATAAATGCAAAAATGTCCTCGGGTGAGGATTTAAAAAAAAGTAGTTCTTGCCCTTGAGGAGTTATACATCCAATGAGGAAGACCAGTAGTGAAATAAGGGATTTCAATATAGCATGGTAAATGCATATTTTGGAGAGGGTTACTGTGAGAACATAGAAAGGAACTTGGTTGGACTCGAGGGTCAGGGAAGATTTGTGAGGCAGTTCCTGTGCTAAATCTCGGTTACACCATGACTGTGGGTCTCCCTTTCTGGGGCCATCCAAATCACCAATAGAGCTTTTCTGTACCAGGCAGTGGAAGCAGACAGCTGAGGTCCTGACTCTCGTCTATGATGGAGCCTGGGCGTCTGCATTATCCAAGCGCTCTATGCGTGAACTTGGTAGCTGAGACTTTTGGATTTCAGAGCAGTGCCACTGTTCATTTCTCCCTTAAGTGCTCCTGGGGGGTGCCTCTCACCAGCCCGGTGCTACTTGACTCCACGCTCACCACTCCCACCCAGCCCTGGCAGGGTCAGAGGAAGGAAGGCAAGGAGGTCTTCATTGGTCCCAACTTTGCTCCTGTCAAGGGAAGCGGAAGAGGCCAGTGGGAAGAAAGGAGCTAGAGAAGAGAATGGAAGCTGGCCAGGGGAGTTTCAGCTGTGCTTGAAAGTGGTTGCTGACTTTTGCTCAAGCGTCCCTGCCTGGGCGTTTCCTGGGGATGTGCCTTTAACAGCCGGGGCACAATAGAGGAAAAGTGCTTGGCATCTGGTCACTGCTTGCTAAAGAGGGCACAGGGTCCCTGAAAGCAGTTGACATTTACTGAGCACTTACTGTTGTTACCAATTATGCATAAATGCCTCATTGTCTCACTGGATCCCTGCGCATTCCTCATAATGAAGGTGGGCATTTTTGAATTGTTAGTATTATTCCCACTTTAAAGATGAAGTAACCGTAACACAGAGAATATAAATGATTTGCCCTAAACTCCCAGCCGATAAGTGGCAGAATCAAGATTCAAATCAGGGTCCGCCCGGCTCCTCCTAGCTTGTTCTCAGTCACAGTTTTTAAGGATAGAAAGTTGCATCCCTGGCCGGTTTGGCTCAGCGGTTAGGTTAGAGCGTCAGCCCACGGACCAAAGGATAGAAAGTTGCTAAAAGGCAAAGGATTCAAAAGGGGGTCAAGAATGCCAAGGATAAACTTTGCCTACTTTCTGTTTTTCCCCAACTGAAACTTGACAGATAAAAGCAATTTGTGCCCTGGCCGGTTTGGCTCAGCGGTTAGAGCGTTGGCCTGCAGACCAAAGAGTTGCGGGTTTGATTCCGGTCAAGGGCACGTATCTTGCTTGCAATTCTATCCCCGGCCCTGGTTAGGGTCGTGGGAAGGCAACCAATCGGTGTGTCTCTCTCACATCAATGTTTCAAAACTCTTTCTCTCCCCTCTCCCCTCCCACTCTATCTGAAGATAAATGGGAAAATATCCTTGGGTGAGGATTAAAAAAAAAAAAAAAAAAAAAAGTTAACCAAACACAATGTGTCGTAAGTAAACTTACACAGATTTCTTCCTTGAAGCACACCACATCTGTAATTTTATTTATTTGCTTATTTATTTTAGTTCTAAACATTATACTAACTTAGGGCTCTAACTCAAATATACCTGTATGACCACATGGATCTCTGCAACAGGGAGTAGGAAAGAGCTTACAGATGTGTGTGTGTGTGTGTGTGTGTGTGTGTGTGTGTGTGTGTTATTCCTCTGTTCTTTACAAACATATTTCCTTTGCCTTTCCCTCCCTACTCTCAGGATGGATGACGGCCGGCTCTTAGACTACCTTATGAATCACGATGAGCTGATGGAAGAAAAGGTAGCCTTCTACATCCGAGACATCATGGAGGCTCTGCAGTACCTTCACAACTGCAGGGTTGCACATTTGGACATCAAGGTAATAAAAAAAAAATAGCAACCCTTGCAGGGAAATGACCAAGTCCGACCTGCCAGCCATTAGCCTTGAGGGATGTCAATTCTAATTCATTTTGTTTACTTAGATTAGACTCCTTATGAATATTAAACAGAAACTAGGTTGTCACACAATTTAAAGGTGTTATTCATGAGTTAATGAGAACACAATGACACAATGATATTTGGGGTGAGAGAAGGTAGGCAGGCTTTAACCACTATGTCTAACTTTGTAGAAGGAAGCAAATAAATGTCAACTTTTCCATGGTGCTCAAAAAAAAGCCCCTGTTCTCCAAAATGAATAATGTATTCTTTACTTGATTCACTGCAGAAGTGAGGGGTAGTTAAGAAGACATGATTTGCAATGTCAAACAACTTCTCCGAAGCACCACCCAAACTCAGTTCAGCTCAGTTGGAAGCCTCCTGATTGGAGAGGGAACGTCCCGTACACTGTAGGCTTTATCAAAATATAGCAGCACAGTGTTTGAACGAATGCAGTCCTGCTGACAGTCAAAACAGAGAGCTGACCTTGCCTTCTCTTCTCCCCGCCTCCTCGGGTCTGTCTCCTCAGCCTGAAAACCTGCTCATCGACCTGCGGATTCCAGTGCCTCGCGTGAAGCTCATCGACTTGGAGGATGCTGTCCAGATCTCAGGCCACTTCCACATCCACCACCTGCTGGGCAACCCTGAGTTTGCTGCCCCAGAAGTGATCCAAGGCATCCCCGTGTCCCTGGGCACTGACATCTGGAGCATTGGGGTTCTGACCTACGTCATGCTCAGTGGGGTCTCCCCCTTCTTGGATGAGAGCAAAGAGGAGACTTGCATCAATGTATGCAGGGTGGACTTCAGCTTCCCGCATGAATACTTCTGCGGCGTGAGCAATGCCGCCAGAGACTTCATCAATGTGATCTTGCAGGAAGACTTCCGGAGGCGGCCCACGGCAGCCACCTGCCTGCAGCATCCGTGGCTGCAGCCCCACAACGGCAGCTACTCCAAGATCCCTCTGGACACCTCCCGCCTGGCGTGCTTCATAGAACGCCGCAAGCATCAGAACGATGTGCGGCCTGTTCCCAATGTCAAGAGCTACATTGTCAACCGGGTAAACCAAGGGATGTAGCCGTGTCCCCACCCTTGAGGTTTCACATGGAACTGCGGTGTGAACCAAAGCAAGACTGAATGTGTCTGTAAATAATTCTCTCCATTATTTCACTCCACGCAGTTCTCTGGATTGAGAGATGGTACCTCTTAAACTTCGTCAGTGGTTATTCAGGGTCTGAGCAGCAGTAAAATCACCCTAAATCCAGGGGCCTTTCCAGAAGGGCATTCAGAAGAGATAAAGAAGGAGAAAGTCACAGAGAGTATTACAAAGAGGGGCAAGGACAACAAGAATGCTAGCTTGTTACAAAATTTTAATTGCGTGTTCCAAAATGAGTGGGTAACTGGGCAAAACTTCAGCTCACTGTCGTGAGTATAAAAGGTTTCTACCTTGGCTGAAATTTTAAGCAAAAAGTTCTATTTAACAGCGATGTCATGTTTGCCAACTATTGTGTTTAGATTACTTAGATATAGTTTCTTAATAGGATACATCTACACATACAGTAAGATCTATCCCGTTCAGGTTTCAGAGTTTTATAATATAGAGATATATATGAAATCAATCATAAGTAACTTTGAGTGCTCCAGTTAAGACAGTAATTTATTTACCGAAGCATTACATTGTTTTGACTAAGCACAATTAGATGACGAGTTTTTTAGAGCATTTTATACATCTTGTATAGAAATCTTTTACCAGAACCTGTGCATTAAGAGAAAGCAGCTACCCTTTTGCAATCTATGGACGAGAAGGCCTTTCTCTCAGTCACAGGCATTTGATTCCCATAGGTTCTGTATATGAAATGCTACTCCCAAATTCACTGGCAGCTCAGAATTCACCTGGTGGGAAAGCCTGCCAGGAAATCAGTCCAAATACAGTCAGAGTTGTGGGCTATTTTCATGTCTACACTTGGTTTGAAATCGATAGCGAATGTAACAGGTTCATACAAAAGGGCAAATAGAAACCTTTCCTGCAGTCCCTCTGAACTCTGTACCCACACGTTCTGCTGTCCTCTACAGCAGGGGGATGCTGTCCTCAGAAAGCTGGCCTACTTGATTTCCAACCCCCCGTGGAAGCTAAGGGGTGCTCACCAAAAGGAGGCAGCCATATAGGCCTTGTAAAGGCCTGGTCCCAAGTCCTTTTTGAAGCCATGGAATACAATTTGATACACCACCTTAATAGTGCATTGAGTTTTAACTGTGATTGCAATACCTACCACCACTCAGCCGCCAATATTTCCTGGGACTAAAAGGACTAATTGCACTTTGAGGCCGATGCTGCTTTCTGGTGTATATTCTCCATACTAGATGACTACTAACTGCCCTTTGTTCTGCTAGTGGAGAAACAATTCAACCTGGGCGTTTCATGGTGGTTGTTTTTTTTTTTTCTGTTTTGTTTGTTTTGGAAAGCGTTTTTGTGTTTGTACGTGATCCACCCTTTGTTTTCTACAATGTGTTTTGAAACTTGCGGTTATGCAGATAATATTTTAAAAATATAACTCACGTGTTTGTCCAAATCAGGTTTGATGGCATTGCTTCTATCCTGTGGTAGGATTTCAGACATTGAAATCACGCAGCTCAGAAGCGCAAACAGAGAGCGGATGAAGGATGAATAGAACTACAAACCTGTCTAAGTGAAGAAGAAGGGTGGGCACGAAGCCCAAACGTTAATACATAAACACACTTACTCCCACAGTGGAAAGGTAGAATTAAAAACACTCATCATTCCTTTCTGCCAATGTCAAAGTCAACCTCCTCATCTACCCTCCATCCCATCCAAGACTATAAATTAATAAATGAGTAGAAAGTATAAGCAATAAGACTAGATAGCACGTCATGTTTTCAGGACTAACCAAATATGTGGAAACTGACTCCGACTGCGTTTGTTTCCTAGTTTTCCAACGGCCCTGGGTCATCAAGGACTCCTTCCTCAGAGCACTCTCTTGCCGAACCCTTCATAGTCTTATTTAAAAACAAATGTATATACAAATGCTATATGACATGATATTTTAAAATGTAAAGCAACTTACTAAAAACTCTTTTAGTAAACGTGTCTTCATGATGAGACATAGCATAAAAGAAGAAAGCCTGGTCCCGAGGCTTGTCATGAGATAGAGTCAGACGTTGGGGTTTCCCAGTATCCATATAGTATGGCCTGGCGAGTTCTGCTCTGTCCGCAGCAGACGGTGAGGAAAGAGCCCCCTGCTGAGTCATTTTGGGTGTTTCTGACCATGCAGGAGACCAGCTGTTTCTGCTTGAGAGGGTAGGGCCTAGGACAACGGTGCACAGACCGCCCCGGGGAGCATTAATGGAAGCCTGTTGTGGCAGGGCGGTTGGCAGAATGTTAGAGCCAAAGCTTTCGCGTCAGCTTGCCCAGCAGTGGGGGAGGATCCAGACTGAGGTTGCATGGACTCCCCCCCACAAGGACACTTGTTCAGGAAGTGAGGAGACACGAGAGGAAGGACATAGACATGAAAAGTAGTATGATTTTGTTAACTGGAGCCAAAGTACAATCATTAGAGTAGAATGAATTTAATAGAGGCCCCAAGAGAAAGAGGGTATATTTTATCTAGTTTGGTAACCGAAGGAAACTAACAGGGAAGCTCCCTGTCTGCAAAGCTTCTGGTTCTTCCCAGCAGGGATGACGGAGCAGTCCTGGTTCCAGAATTCCCCATAGCAAATTGGAAGTAACAAGGAATCCCCAAACAGGGCTGGGAAATGTACCTGAGGTTGCTCTGTGGGCAAATGTGGTGAGAGACCACTTTCTCGTACCTGTTTTGGAAGAGATATTTAGTCCTTTGTGTTAGAGAAGAAAAAATAGTCCACTTCTCTAATGACGGTGGTCCTTGAAGTCAAAACTCAACGAGGAATTAGTGAAAGTGAACTTCTAGTTGAACTAGGAAAAATAAATGTTGGTTAAAGTCACAAGTTTCTTGCTTGGCTTATATTCATTCCATAGGGTTCGGGGTGTTTTGTTTGTTTTCTTTTGTAAAGGTGGGATGGAGAATGAGGGGAAAGGTCAGGGACAACCCATAATAATTTTTAAAAGGTATAATAATTTACTGCATCTTTTACAATTGTTTCAAATTAAATAGATTTATATCCACTTACAGCTGAATGTGAGAACATTTTTAAGAAAAAAAAAAAATGTAGTGTTGGCAGTGTCCCTTAGGTCTCTCACAGCCATAAACACTCTCGGGGGAGTAGAGGAGGCAGAGGAGAAGCTGGCTTCACTGCTTTGTGGTTCACAAAGCCTTTGCAATAGTAGTGCCTTTCAGAGGGGAGGATGGGAAATAAAGTTCATTGTATTTAGATTGACTGATATTGCAGCATTTTTTTCTTTATTTTATAATATCTTTTAAATGAAAACATCTGAATATAGGGTGAGCCTAGGAATACTTGAGTTTCAACCTCAGCTATTCCTGATTCGTCCTTTCTTACAGAAAGTCTTTGGGGTTTTTCTGCCCCAAATGTCCTCATTGTTCAAATGAAAGTTAGGGAGAAGGAGGGCAGACATTAATTTCATAGGCATGTTGGAAGAATACCTTAGTTGGGATGTCTAGAAAATACTTTGATTTTTTTAAGTGCTACACACTGCCAGTGCTAAGAATTTTACTGATAGGAACTTTGAACATTCCAGCTTTTCAATATTCATGTCTTTAGGTACCATTTGCAAACTCATGAGGTTAAATTGCATACATTGATTTTAACAGGAAGTACTAGGTGCTCTTTGTCTGAATGTTATTGGTTCTTAGCCTGTAATTTTGAACATTTATGTAAAAGTTTATCTACATAAAAAGGTAGGAAGAGCTGACTGAAGTCTTATGTCAACAGACGGTTTTCTCCAGCATTTCTCACGGCAGACACAAAGAGTAAGAAGTCCTCCCGCTCTCTTCTCCAGCTTTCTGCTCTGGAATAATTGGCAGAGAAGAACCCAAACAGCCACTTTCCTCACTGGGAGGGCAGAAGTGAGAATGAGATATTTTCTGATCTCACAACTCATTTCTTCAGAGTCTCACAGTCACCTACTGTGGAAGAGTCAAACTAAACGTACCGGTGTAGAAATTAATAGAACCATCGGTTTTTGGAGGGAAAACCTTGGATTTTTTTTTTTTTTTTTTTTTTTTACATAATTAGGTTTTTCAGGAGTACCATATTTGCTTTCTTATAGTCGTCATGATTTAGTGCCTCTAAGTTAGTCATTACTTTTTTCTTGCCTATATGGAAGAACATGGAAATTTAGATTTGTGGGATTATGAGGGAGCATATATATGATAAACTCGATGGTGGTTATTTCTGTTTATTAACTAAAACTTTGTCCCATGAATTTGAGAGAGGCAGGAATATTTCACACATAAGAGGTCTCTGCAGTAGGACAAACGTGCAAATACCATCCCTTGCCCAGTTTTGAGGAATGCTGACCGATTTCTTTCTCTGCTGTGTAGCGTCTCTGTGGAGTCCGGGGTAGGCAAACGCCGTCTGTGAGCTTTCAGTGGGTCTATTTGTATTATGGTTTTTCTTAACTATTTAAAATATAGGGGTCGTTTGGAAATGAATGAGTAGAACTGGGGCAGGGTTAAGAAAGATAAGGTTTACACATACTCCACGAAGAAAGAGGAAGCTGCTGTGTTCCTATTCATTTTCAAAAAACTCTAAGGCTCTCGATGTTTCATTAATTCTAGAGAATGAAAAGGGCTGCAATTTGTCCATAGCACTAGACAATTAGAAAATATTATTCATGTGAGAAATCTATACAGAAATAGTAGAACACAGAAATACCATAGGCCATATTTTCCTCCTCATCTTTAACATATGTAGAAGTTAAAAAAGCAATCACTCTAAGACATTTAAGGGACATTTATGGAAAGCCTGAAATTAATACTCATAGGCTATTGTGTTTTCCTGTCAGCCTGTTTGCTGGGAGACCCTAAACTGTGGTCAGATTTAGTTGCTATTCAGATGTTCAAGATTAACTGTTTATTCAGATAACTATTATTTTGGATGGTGACGATATCTGAGAAAAGGGAAGGTAGACTTAATTTAAGCAGGGTAACTTGCTGGCCCAGGAACAGCTAGAATAGGAGTTCTACCCATGCCCGACTTCTATCAAGAAACTAATCCACATCCAGGAGTATTATGGGAACTGTTACCATGATCTCAAAGACTGTGGTTGTGAATTTGAAGTTAACATACATCTTATCTTACTAACTTAAGCCATATCTGTCATCTCCGTGTTTGATTTTTTTTTGGACCCTGGTGCTTTTGCCTCTGTTTCTGCCAAACTTCAGCCTACTCTATGGGGAAGGTGAGTAAAACTGTAGTTAAGACAAATGTGAAGACTGTGAAAAAAAACTAAAGATCCTCTTCAGAGTGAGATCCCAGTCAGAGAACAGTAGTGATCAAAGTGCAAACTGTTGGAAAATATGGATATATGTACATCTGTACATGTATATAGTGTATAATATGTATGTATATGTTATTGCTCATATGTAGAAATCTATCCATTTCAATTCAGCCCAGGTAGGTCAGTTTTTCTATTGGAAAACCATTCAGGGCCATTCAAAATCATTAGGGCTGATGGGTAGAGTTAGATTCTACTCAATTAGGAATTATTTGCTGTCTTTTGAAGTCCACAAAACCAAATCTACAAAGCCTGAACCATAATGGGGCCATTGTTTAGGTTATTCTGTTTATATGCAGTCAGAAGTACTTTTATGTTTGAAGTACTAACCATTGGTTTGCAAACTGCATTGGCACCTCTTGGTTTTGAGTGACCTTCCCCCCGCCCCCCACCAAGTCTTTTGAGAGTTTGGGGTGGCTTCTCTGGCCATTCAGATAAAGGGTCTTATCCATAAGTGGACAGGTTTCCCCATAGAGACCATTACACATATACATATAAGTACATACTTCCATCAGGCTTGTAACAATTAGTTTAAAATTGCTCCACAGTATTGATAAATAGCTCTATATTTTCAAGGTGCAGAAGAATTCCACAGCCTTAATTATTTCAGTGTCTTGCTGGTCTGCCTTAAGTGTATCTTCTGGGTTTTTGTTGTCTTATTATTTTTAATTTTTTTCTGCATTTATTCATTTTGTATGCACACAATGTCATTTTGTAAAGGTAGGTTGTAAATATTTTATTTATAAGTCAAATTCACTCATGTGTAATGTTGTAAAGTGATTACCTACTGTCGTGTTATTACTACAGTAAATGTTATAAGTTATGGATGAAACTTCAAAATGTACATCTCACAAGTTATGCATTCCTATAAATATACTATAGTAAAGATAATTATTTCTGGTGGATTTTGTTTTCTTTCAAATTAAAACTTTTATTCAAAAAAAGTAATTTTTTTCTCTTTCCCCAAATATACGGAAGTCTTTGACAAGGTAAAACTATCGCATTATTATTACAACACTTTTTGCCCAGGATTTGAGATTGAACGTAACAATTTTGTAGCCTGGAGAAGTACTCTAAGGCATTTCTTTATCCCCCCAAAAATGCTGAATAAGGCTCAGGTGTGCATTGTTAACTTCATTCCAGTGTTTCACGGGGAAACTTTGTTAGCAAATCGGCGGGCTGTTTGGGCTGGATCTCACAACTCGAGGAATCTGGATTAGCCTATGCCAACATGATCAGGCTTTGAAAGATTCTGTGTGTACCACCCGAGTGCAGAAAAGACTGTTTCATAGCACAGTGTCAGTTAGCTAGGGTGTTAGAGATTGAAGTGTTTTGATTAGCTTATTTTGCCAATAAAAACAAAACGTTCTAATGTCTGGCTTCTATTTCATCAAGATTTTACTGCATTTATTTAAAATGAGAAACGACTGTCAGGGCTCTTCACACTGGCTGATCAGAGAAAATGCAGACATACATAAAAAATATTGAAATGAAATCAAAATCGATTTGATGAGTGACATTCATCAGCCCTATGGCTTTATGGGTTATTTTCCTTAAAGTAATGCCTTCTACACATAATGAGAATTTCCTCCACTTTAAGGGATTTATTTGTAAAGACCTAATATGCTTGGATTTTCAGATTGGCAGTCCAGGTTACCCTCCTGGATAACCTTGATACCAGTCAGTTCATCCTCCTGTGCTCTCCTCCCTCTCTTCCTCAGCTGTGCCCGTGTTATGTGCCAAGCACTTGAGCTACTTAAGGGGAATAAACATATGTCCTCTTCCAGGACCCACAGAGCGGACAGAAAAGGTAATGAACCTGCTAAGCTCTTTATAGTCTCATGTGCAAACTGCTGACACTGTCACCTGACGGATGCCAATAAGTTAATAGAAGACTCGAGAAAAGGTCCCTGTCTTCAAGAACATCGACTATTTGGTGGAACATGGTGGGGGTGTGGCTAGTAAGGAGCAAGTAACAACACACTTGGCCAAGTAGTAGAGATAATTAAGAGGACACTGAGCTTTAAACAGTGGGCAGGATTTATATAAAGTCTCTTGAAAGGCTTCGCTTCATGATCTTGGAGTTGATCTAACTCTTCATGTGCTGACATGTTTCTAGCTCCATAATTGATGATTGGTAAAATCACTGGGTGCCCTCTAGCTGAACCTGTTTTGTAAGGAATTTAATTAACAGCACAGAGATCAAAATAACCTTAGTAAATTGGAATACCCCCTGTCCAAGAAATGTCAGTTTCCCAGACACTGGACCAAGAAATGTCAGGTTCCCAGACACCGGACCAAGAAATGTCAGGTTCCCAGACACCGGACCAAGAAATGTCAGGTCCCCAGGCACTGGACCAAGAAATGTCAGGTCCCCAGGTTAGCCAGGTGAGCCAACTGCCTAACTGCATATTTTCGCTTCTGTACATGCTTGCTCGCTATGCCCCAGTGCATACCAGAATGTGGTTTTCAGCTTTAAAAGGTGTATGTGTGAGGAGGTCGGGGCTGATCTCCGAAGACTCTGTCACAGGGGTGTTCGGAATCAGACGCCGGCCGGCTAATAAACGGCTCTTATTTGGACTTCAGTTCTCTAGTGGTCTTTCTTTGACTCTGTTGCGCCACAACATTTGGAGGCCCCAGAGAGATTCTCCCTTTCTTGGGAATCTAGACCACTAGACCGGCTGGGGAGGCTTGGGTCCGTCCCGCCCAGGGGAAGGCCTCTGAGAGACGTTCCTCAGCCCCGGGGGCTCGGAGGGGCTCCTTGACTTCCCAGACGGTCTTCACAAATTTGTCTACAAACGGAGTCATGAGCCATCTGGATTGAATCTCACCGGTGAGTACAAACCTTTGGTTTGTTCTGTTTGGCGCCATTTGGTGGCTGGAGGAAGGCTGGACGCAGCGTTACTTCCCCAGCCTGGTCCTAGGATGAGACGTCGCCCTGGACCAGGGTTTGAATCAGTCAGGCCTGAGTTCTGTTCATACCGGTATCTGTATCTGTGTTTTACTGTTTGTGTCTTAGTCCTTGTTGGTCTCTGCTGGTGTCTGTCCATTGTTCCGCTTGTCGTTATGGGCCAGTCTTCATCAACGCCTGTAACTCCTTTACAATGCGTACTTAATAACTTCCAAGATTTTAAGAAACGGGCCTCTGGGTACGGGGCCACGGTAACGCCCTTTGACTTATGGAAATCCTGTCAACTCCACTGGCCCACCTTCGGGGTTGATTGGCCACCCGAAGGCAGCTTCGATTTGCAATTGGCTTTTAAGGTTCGACAGAAAATATACGGCAGTCCTGGCCACCCAGATCAGGCCCCCTACATAGACGTCTGGATTGATATCGCTAATGATAAACCTAAATATCTTAAGGATTGCCAGTGTCCTATGAAATCCAAAAGGACTGTTCTCTTGACAAGACCTCAGCCTTCCCTGAAGGGTGATAATTCCCCTACACCTAGGAGGAATCTCTATCCTGTCCTTCAGGCTCCAGCTGAGGACCCTCTACTTACTGAGCCTCCCCCCTATACGGGGGCACCCAGGCCGCCACGCCCGGCCGATTCCCCCCGGGGAAGCTCAGCCTCAGTCCCCCGCACACCCGCGGAGGAACTCCTTACCAGCCTGTAGCGGAGGCTGCAGCCCTGACTCTTCATCGGCCCCTATTCTGCCAATCCGACAGGTTGCCCCTCCGCCTGGCGGGATCCCCAAAGACCTTTCATGGTATATGTTCCCTTTTCTACAAGTGATCTCTACAACTGGAAACAACAGAACCTTTCTTTCTCTGACAAACCCCAAGGTCTGATCTCTCTGTTAGAAACTGTTTTCCATACCTGGGGTGATTGCCAGCAGCTCCTCCAGGTCCTCTTCCCCTCTGAGGAGAGACACAGAATATACAGGGAGGCTGCCAAAACTGTCCTCGGGACCGACGGGCATCCCACCTCTGACCCTGACCAAATTAGTCACCTGTTGCCCACCTCCAGACCTGACTGGAACCCTAAGGACAATCAAGGTAAGGAGGCTCTCGAACAATATCGCCTGACTCTATTACGAGGCATCCGGGGAGCGGCCAAGAGGCCGACTAATTTATCTAAGGTGAGCGAGACTGCTCAGCGCCCAGGTGAGTCACCTGCCGCCTTCCTTGAGCGTCTCATGGAAGCTTACCGGTTATTTACCCCCATAGACCCGGAAGCCTCTGAGAATAGGAGAGCGATTAATATTGCCTTTGTCACTCAGTCGGCCCTGGATATTAGAAAGAAACTACAAAAATTAAAGGGATTTGAGGGGAAGGTTTTAAGCGAACTGGTCGAAATCACTCAACGAGTATTCAACAACCGCGACGACCCAGACGTGACCCAAACTAAGAAGGTAGCAAAGATTTTGGTGGCAGCTATGAATGCAGGGAATAAACCAGAGAGAAATGCCAGAAATTGGGTCAGAATAACAACAGGGGGAAAAGGCCCAACTATGTACTGAGAATGCTACCTACCTAGGATATGAACTAAGAGGGGGCAATGATCCCTCTCTACAAGCCGGATAGAAGCTATTTTAAAGATCCCCCCGCCCCAAAGCAAAAAGCAGGTCCGCGAATTTCTCGGGGCCGTCGGGTATTGCTGGCTTTGGATCCCTAGGTTTGCTGAGATCGCTAAGCCCCTCCATACCAGCACGGGGGGAAAGGAAGACGGCCTAAATTGGACAGAAATAGAGCAGAGGGCTTTTAAAGGCCTGAAGCAAGCCCTCACCAGTGCACCCGTGCTCTCTGCCTGATGTCACCAAGCCCTTCCAACTATATGTCTCTGAGGGCCGAGGCATTGCCAAGGGAGTTCTTACCCAGGCCTTGGGCCCTTGGAAACGCCCTGTCGCCTACCTCTCTAACCGACTAGACCCCATGGCGGCAGGATGGCCAAATTGCCTAAGGATGGCGGCGGCTACGGCTATCCTAACGAAAGAAGCATCAAAGCTAACCTTGGGGCAGGACTTGCATTTGTAGCCCCTCATGCAGGAGAGGCCTCCTTCGGAGCCCACCAGAGCGTTGGCTGTCCCATGCCAGGACTGCCCAATACCAGGTACTGCTCTTGGACCCTCCGAGGATTCGGTTCCTGAAAACTGCTGCCTTAAATCCTGCCACGTTACTCCCTGACGACGACCCAGAGGAACCCATCCATGACTGCCTGGAGGTCCTCAGCGCTTCGACCAATCTCAGAGCTGATCTAAGGGACACACCATGGCCCGATCCGGACGCTGAGCTATACACTGACAGGAGTAGCTTCATGGCAGATGGAACACGGTACACTGGAGCTGCAGTGGTCACCCACGATAAGGTCCTTTGGGCCAAGCCTTAGGCCGTGGCACCTCTGCCCAGAGGGCTGAACCAATAGCCCTCACCCAAGCCTCACGGTGGGGGAAGAACAAAGCTATCAACGTCTACACGGAAAGCAGGTACGCCTTCGCCACCGCCCATGTCCACGGGGCACCATACCAGGAGAGGGGCCTTTTGACATTGGGGAAAGGACATTAAAAACAAACCTGAGATCTTAGCCCTGTTAGAGGCTCTCTGGCTACCCCAGAGGGTAGTTATTATACATTGTAAGGGGCATCAGACTACGGATGATCACGTAGCCCAGGGTAATGCATTCGCAGACCAGACTGCCAGAGAAGTGGCCCGAAAACCAGTGGGGCCTCTTCAAATTTTACCTGTATTACCCCCGAGGCATCTCCCAAACACCCCAACTACTCTGAAGGTGAAGTAAAATTAAATAATGTTTTAGGCGGGACACTGGACACCACCGGATGGTATATACTCCCCGACCACAGAATATTGCTGCCGGAGGCTCTGGGATGGGACCTCGTCCACGAGACACACCAGAGTACCCACCTAGGGGGAACTACACTAACTGAACTTCTCCAGAGGGACTATTATATACCTAAGCTCCACCGCTATGCCAGGCAGAGTGCAGCCCGATGCCCTACCTGTGCACCAGTGAACCAAGCCCAGAAGGAGAAACTGACACCAGGGACACGGACCAGAGGACAAGGGCCTGGGGAACAATGGGAAGTCGACTTCATCGAGGTGATCCCGGGAAAATTCGGATCCAAGTACTTTCTAGTTTCATAGACACCTTTTCAGGATGGACTAAAGCCTTCCCCACCAAATCAGAGACAGCTCAGACAGTTGCTAGAAAATTAGTTTCAGAAATAGTTCCTCGATTCGGCCTTCCCTTAGCAATGAGGTCCGACAATGGCCCAGCGTTTATCGCCCAAATTACCCAAACAGTAGCTAAAATCTTAAACATAACTTGGAAACTCCACTGTATATACAGACCTCAGAGCTCAGGACAGGTAGAAAGGATGAATCGAACACTAAAAGAAACCCTCACTAAATTAAAACTAGAGACAGGCGAAGATTGGGTGAGTCTCCTTCCCTTTGCCTTGCTAAGGACTAGATGTTCTCCTTATATTCAGGGTCTGTCTCCCTATGAAATAATGTATGGGAGACCTCCACCTCTCCTCCCCAAGATAGGGGAGGAAACATTAGCTGAGTTGAATAATCATTCTCTTCTTAAGTCCTTACAGACTCTGCAATTCATCCAACAGAGAAATCATCAGATAATAAAGGATTCTCTTCCTAAGCCTTCTCTTCCAGATAATTCAGACCCCCACAACATCCAACCAGGAGATTGGGTCTGGGTCAAGAAAATTCAACCTGCTTCTCTCAAACCCAGATGGACTGGACCATTGCCAGTGAACCTCGCCACCCCAATGGCCCTTAAGGTGGCAGGCCGCCAATTTTGGATTCACCATACTCAGGTAAAGAAGGCATACCCTGACCAGATACCGGAGAGATGGACCATCCATCCTACAGGGGATCCCTTAAAGGTAAAACTCTCTCGATCCTGATTATCCTGATTGGGACCACTGTAATTCAAGGAAATCCTCATCAGCCAACCCAACATATTTGGACCCTCACCCGAACCACTGATGGACAAGACATCTCTACCTATCCCACTTATGGGGCTCCCTGATTTCGATTCGATATGTGTAACCTCTTTGGACTAAAATGGAATATGCCCCCACCTAGACGTGGGGGATGTGTAGGGGTTCCAGCCTACGGTTGTGGTACCGTCTCCTTAGAAAAAGGGATATGGCACTCTCAGCACTATATTTGCCCTGCTGAGGGGAGCCCAGACTGCCAGGGGCCAGATGAATATCACTGCACTTCTTGGGGTTGTAAAACCTTGGCCCCCTGGACCTCCCAGGACCCAGATATTCAGTTCCTACGTCAAATCCAGCCCCCACCAGAAAGATGTACGATACCAGGAACTTGTAACCCTGTCATAATAACTGTGAAAACTTGGGACCACCCCTTTTGGCTGACAGGAAAGACTTGGGGCCTGCGCCTGTATGTAACAGGTAGAGACCCTGGCACTACTTTTACTATTCAAAAGACTCCCATCAAGCAGGTTACCAAGCCAATAGGTCCTCACTTGGTTCTTACCCTAGTTTGGACAAGGGACCTGATGCTCCTCGACCTAATCTCCTACCCTCAGCCTCAGAGGCACTCCACTATACTACTCCAGAGTCCCACAGTCCTCAGCCGATACCTCCCAAGAGGCCTCTCCTAGACGCTCTTGAAGCGGTCTACAGATTTGTAAACCAGACTAACCCCAGTGCCACCTCAGACTGCTGGTTCTGTCTGAATCCATCCCTCCATATTTATGTGGGGATTGGGACAAATGGATTCATAGGCTCCTCTATGGATCACATCAGAAATATTTCCATCAAAAATATCACGCAGGACGTGAATATTTGTCACTGGGGACAGGAACCAAAACTAACTTTGGGAGACTTACAAGGACGAGGACTCTGTCTCACATCCAAGGGCTACCGGGTACATAACTCAGCGTATCGAGACTCTTGTCTAGGAACAATATCTATTGAAGAACCCAAGAACTCCGACTCCGACGAGGGCCCCTTTTTCCCAGCAGCCCCTGAAGGCACTTGGTTTGCTTGTACTACTGGTCTCACCCCTTGCATCAACCCTCTCACTATGACTAAAGAAGTTGGCCTCTGTATATTAACCCATGTTATTCCACAGGTTTATTTCTACTCCAGAGAAGGGGGACGGGAACATTTTGGATTACAGATGCAGCGGGCCAAAAGGGCCCCTATCCTTGTGCCCCTTCTAGTAGGCCTGGGGTTGGCAGGCTCCACTGCGGTGGGAACTCTTCTAACTGGAGACAAAACCTTCAAAACTCTAAGTCACCGAATAGATCTAGATCTACGAGATCTGGAAAAGTTAGTATCCCATTTAGAAAATTCATTAAATTCCTTGGCAGAGGCAGTCCTCCAGAACCAGCGAGGACTCGACCTACTCTTTCTAAAACAAGGGGTACTATGCCTGGCCCTAGGGGAAACCTGCTGTTTCTATGCCAATCATTCTGGCATTGTCAAAGACAGCCTATCTATGGCGAGACAAAGACTGAGAGAGAGAGAGGAACAACGAAAAAACGGTGACAACTGGTTTGAGGGATTGTATAACTGGTCCCCCTGGCTAACTACTCTCTTATCTGCTGCCCCAGGTCCCCTAATACTAATCGTCCTGGGACTGTTTTTTGGACCGTGCGTCATAAATTGCTTCTCTGCATATGTTAGAAAAAGAATCCAGGCTGTGAAACTTATGGTCTTACGGACCCAGTATCAACATACCTGTACTGGAAATGACGAGGAAACAATGATTTAATTCCCCCTAAAAACCAGTGGGGAATGTGCTGACATGTTTATAGCTCCATAATTGATGATTGGTAAAATCACTGTGTGCCCTCTAGCTGAACCTGTTTTGTAAGGAATTTAATTAACAGCATAGAGATCAAAATAACCTCAGTAAATTGGAATACCCCCTGTCCAAGAAATGTCAGTTTCCCAGACACTGGACCAAGAAACGTCAGGGCCCCAGGTTAGCCAGGTGAGCCAACTGCCTAACTGCATATTTTCGCTTCTGCACGTGCTTGCTTGCTGTGCCCCAGTGCATACCGGCATGTGGTTTTAAGCTTTAAAATGTGTGTGTGTGAGGAGGTCGGGGCTGAACTCCTCAGACTGTCACTGGGGTGTTCGGAATCAGACGCCGGCCGGCTAATAAACGGCTCTTATTTGGACTTCAATTCTCCAGTGGTCTTTCTTTGACTCTGTCGCTCCGGGCTTTAAATCCCCTCGAACCCATCCAGAGGCGACCAGCACCAGCAAGGCAAGGTTCCCCACCGCCACCCGACCCTCGCCACCAACGCCCCAGAGGCCCGGCCCAGCCGCCTGGCCGCCGGAAGAGGGGCGGGAGGGGCGGGGCTTCTCGCTGACGTCATCGGAGCGCGGCGGTTCAGGCGCACTGTGGCGTTTGGAGCGAATGTGGTCCGTTGCACTATGGCGGCCGCCGATGCAGTTTTGGGGTCGCTGGTAACGAGTCTGTACGACGTGCAGGCTTTCAAGTTTGGGGATTTCGTGCTGAAGAGCGGGCTTTCCTCCCCCGTCTACATAGACCTGCGGGGCATCGTGTCTCGACCACGTCTTCTGAGTCAGGTGCCAGCCCGGGAAAGGGAAGAACTAGGCTGGGTGGCGGAGATGGCGGAGGGTGATAGGACTTGGGCTGCGAGTGGGGGCAAAGGAGCCAAGCAGGAGGTTCGACCCTGCTGTCGGCCTTGGGAGTCAGTTTGGGAAGCCCGGAGGCCAGGAACTGGTAGTTTCTTGGGGACCCAGAGAGCAGCCTGCTCTTTACTCACCGGCTTTGACACGTGCTTTGCAAGAGTCGGGACTCGGTTTGGGGCCCTGTCTCGCATAGAAGTGGTGGAAGGAGTTCTGCGTATTTAACCTCGAGGAAATTAGATGTGGGGAAAAGAGGAAAAGGAGAGTGTCGGGGGAGGGGGGTGGATTTAGAAGCTGCTCAAATACTTGGAAGGGCTGTTGCTTGGAGGGGGTTTCGATTTTGCACTTTGTGACCAGGAACAGGAATTAAGGCCTGAGGGTGGACATTTCATAGAGGCAGGGTTTTTTTTGGTCAATATAAGGAAAAACTTTCAAAAAACTAGAGGTTACTAACACAGTGCTTCTCAAACTTTGAGTATATATGAGTCACCTGAGGATTTTGTTAAAAGGTATATGATTGAGCAGATCTGAGGCAGGGCCTGAAGTTATGCACCGGCCAAAGCTGCAGACCGCACTTTGAGTAGAAGGGTCTACATGTGCTGTTTAATAGAGTAGCTACTAACCATATGTGAATATTGAACATTATGAATTTTTACATTTAAATAATCATGTGTTACTAGTGGCTATCATGTTGGACAGTGCAGATATAGAACATGTCCATCATCACATAAGTTCTGCCTAGGAGACACACATGTTTCCTCGTCACTTAAGGGCTTTTTATGTTCACCCTTTGTGTGGTTATTATAAAAAGAACTGAAGCACTAGTTGAAATGGGTTGGACTTCTCTCACTACCCATATCTTGCTATGGTGCATCTCATCAGTGCTGACAAAATGAATGACCAGGGGGTCTTCTAATGAAAAATTGGTGTATTTTTTAACAAATCGTCAGTTGATAGGTGACTAAAAATTATTTTTTGATACTAGATCTTGGTGTGGGTGTGATTTTTGGTAGTTAATTTGGAAGGAGTTTAAAAATTGAGAGGCCTGGGTGTAACAGAACTTCTTTCATGTCTACTTTATACTAACAGGGTTTCTCAATATTTCCACCCATAAACATCAGTAGAATTTACATGAAACTCTAACTTCCTAGAAGTAAGTAATATTGAACTACAGTAGATACACAAACTAATGTGAGAAGGGAAGGTACCATTCATGTCACTAAGAAATGCATTACTGAAATCAGTTTTTATGCTTCTATCAGAATTTGCTAATTATGTTTTAATTAATTTTATTCTCATGCTCATAACAATTGTAAATGATAACTCAATACAGAAGAATTTTTAACAGACTTAATAGTCACAGGAAATTATTTTTAATTTACAGTTTTAAATTTCAGTTTACATATTTTTGTTATGAAGAACTAGTAAAGAATGATCAGTAAAAGTTTTTCAGACATAAATATATATTGCATGAGAATAAAATTCTTTGGAAATAATGGAATGAAAATATGAGTTCCCCCAAAATGTCCATTTTTCCAACTATCATAGTCTAACATTTTCTTTCTTTCTTTTTTAATGGAAATGTTAAGTATCAAATCACTGTAGCATTTGGATCCCATTGTATTTACTTAAAAGATTGATGTAACAGTTCTAGGATAATGTTAATGTTTTCAGTACTCTATAAGTTACATCTTTTGCAACTTAAAAATATTCAGAGATTTTTTTTATATCTTTAGAAATACCTGAGCAAAAAATGTTTTAGACTTGTGATTACTAAGCAACTGAGTGCTTGTTTGCTTTTCTTTTTTTTTAAATAAGGTGATGAGTGGGAGTATGCATTCTAACATTAAAATGTGATGATTTATGTGGAAAGGATATTATAAAATAATATCTCACATTAGGTTCTGTATTTATGAAACTTTTTTATTTTTTAACATTTTTGTATTCTCCCAAAATGACTTTTTTTTTTTTGAGGTATAATTGACTTACAGCATTACATTAGTTTCAGGTATACAACATGATTTAATACTTGTATATATTACAAAGTGATCACTGCAATAAGCCTAGTTAATGTCCATCACCATACATACTTGAAGGATATTTTTTCTGGTGATAACTTTTACGGTCTACTCTCTAAGCAACTTTCAAATATGCAATACAGTATTATTATTAACTATAGTTGCCATGCTGTACATACATCCCCATGACGTTTATGACTGCAAGTCTGTACCTTTTGACCACCTTCACCCATTTCATTCATCCTATGCCACCCCCAGCCCCCACCTCTGGAAACTACCAATCTGTTCTTTATATCTATGAATTTGGTCTGTCTTTCTCTCTCTCTTTTTTTGTTTCTTTGTTTTAGACTCAACAAAGAAGTGAGATCATATGGTATTTGTCTTTCTCTGTCTCACTTATATCTTTATCTATTTATCTATTGATGGATGTCTAGGTTGTTTCTATATCATGGTTATTGTAAATAATCCTGCAGTGAACATAGAGGTGCATATATCTCTTTGAATTCTTCAGATAAACACCCAGAAGTGGAATTGCTGGGTCAGATGGTAGTTCTATTTTTTTTTTTTTTTTTTTGAGGAAACTTCCTACTGTTTTCCATAGTGGCTGCACCAATTCCCTTTTCTCCACATCCTCGCCAAAACTTGTTTGTTAATCTGTTGATGAGTCATTCTGACAGATGTGATGTGATATCTCATTGTGGTTTTAATTTGTACTCCCAGGATGATTAGTGATGTTTAGCGTCTTTTCATATGTCTATTGGCCATTTGTATGTACTCTTTGGAGAAATGTCTATTTAGATTCTCTGCTTATATTTTAATAAGTTTGTTTTTTGCAGTGTTAATTTGTATGTTTCTTATATATTTTGAATATTAACCCCTTATCAGCTATATCATTGGCAAGTATCTTCTCTCATTCAGTAGGTTTTCTTTTTGTTTTGTTGATGGTTTCATTTACTGTGCAAATACTTTCCAGTTTGATATAGTCCCATTTGTTTGTGTGTGTGTGTGTGTGTGTGTGTGTGTATTTATTATTTATTTATTTTTTTTTGTTGTTGTTTCCCTTGGTACTGAGACATAGCAAAAAAAAGTTACTGCCCTGGCTGGTGTGGCTCAGTGGTTAAAACGTGGGCCGGCACACTGAAGGGTTGCGGGTTCCATTCCCAGTCAAGGGCACATACTTGGGTTGCAGGTTCGGTCCCTGGCCCTGGTTGGGGCATGTGCGGGAGGCAACCAATCGAAGTGTGTGTCTCTCTATCCCCCCTCCCTTCCACTCTCTAAAAGTCAATGGAAAAAGATATCCTTAGGTGAGGAGTAACAAAAAAAATATTACTAAGAGTGATGTCAAAGAGTGTGCCTATTTTTCTTCTAGGAGGTTTATGGTTTCCGGTCTTACATTCAAGTCCTAATCTATTTTGAGTTTATTTTTGTATATGGTATAAGAAAGTGATCCAGTTACATTCTTTTGCATGTATCTGTTCAGTTTTCCCAACGGTATTTATTGAAGAGCTGTCCTTACCCCAGTATGTATTACCCCAACATGCATACCTTATCTGTTCACATGTATACTATACATTCAGGGTTTATCATGCATACTTTGATCCCTACTTTCAGGGCGGCTTTCCAGCCCATCATGCATACTTTATCTACTCACATGTATACTTTGATTTTTGGCTGGCCAGGCCGTGAGAATGCATACCTCAAGGTTACATTTTGTTCATCCACCAAACCCCCAATCCTACACCTTTCTTATTCTTTTGCTTTCTTGTATGTTGCTGACTTTCTGTAGTGGTGTTTTTTTTTTTTTTTTTTTTTCTTTCTCTTTATATATCTCTTGTAGACTTTTGGTTTGTGATTACCATGTGCTTCATATATACCAAGCTATGTTTATGGCAGCCTATTATAAGTTGATGGTTGCTTAAGTTCAAACACATTCTAAAACCACTACAATTTCTACATCCCCCCACACGTTTATGCTTTTTTTGTTTTTGTTTTTGTTTTTTTAATCCTCACCTGAGGACATTTTTGCATTTATTTTCAGATAGAGCAAGAGGGAAAGAGGGAGGAAGAGAGAGAGAGAGAGAAACATCGATGTGAGAGAGACACATCAAGTGGTTGCCACCCACATGACCCCAACCGGTTCGGGGACAAACTGTAACCAAGGTACGTGCCCCTAGTGGGAACCAAACCCTGGACTCTGGTCCTCCGGCCGACGCTCTAACCACTGAGCCAAACCGGCCAGGGCTTTTGTTGTTATTTTTTACTTTTGTGTGTGTGTTTGTGTATGTCCCTTAATTTATTGTTGTAATTGCACACAGTCTTCTTACATTTACCTTCCAACTTTCATACTAGCTTTATAGTTGGTTCATCCACTGCTTTTGCTAAGTGTTTACCTTTGTCGGTGAGAATTTTTCTTATTTTTTCTTATTCACATTTTTAAATCTTTTCTATTTAAAAAAGTCCCTTTAGCCCGGCTGGTGTGGCTCAGTGGATTGAGCGTTGTCTCATGGACTGAGAGGTCCTGGTTCAATTCCTGGTCAGGGCACAAGCTCGGGTTGCAGGCTTGATCCCCATTGAGGGGCGTGCAGGAGGCAGCCAGTCGATGTTTCTCTCTCATTGATGTTTGGATCTCTCTCTTCCTTCCTCTCTCTCTAAAAATTTAGAAAAACATACTTTAAAAAAATAAATAAAAGAAATCCCTTTAACATTTCTGGTAATACTGGTTTGGTGGTGATGAACTGCTTTAGATTTTTCTTGTCTGGGCAGATCTTTCTCTCTTCTTTGATTCTAGATGATTGCCTCTCTAGGTAGAGTAAACTTGTTTGTATGTCTTGTCTCCAGATTACTCATTCTACCTTCTTCTTCATTTAATCTGCTGCTGAGTTCCTCTAGTGAATTTTTCATTTCAGTTATTGTATTCATTTCTGATTGGTTCTTATTCTAGATCTCTTTGTTGAAGTCTCACTGAGTTCTTCTATTTTCCTGAGTTCATTGAGCATCTTTATTACCAATGTTTTGAACTATTTGTTAGATTGCTTATCTCCATTTCCTTTAGTTCTTTTGATGGAGTTTTGTTTGTTCTTACTTTTGGGACATATTTCTTTGTCTCTTCAGTTTGGCTGACTCTCTGTGTTTGTTTGTGTATGTATTTGGTAGATCCACTACATCTCCTGGTCTTTATATAGAAGGCATCCTGTGGGGCCAGTGCACAGTTTCCCCTGGTCACCTGAGCCAGATGCTCCAGGGGTATCCCTTCTGTGGATTCTGTGTGCCTTCCTGTTATAGCTGAGCCTCGATTATTGCTAGCACATTAGTGGATGGGGTTGACCCTCAGGCTAACTGGCTGTGAGGGCCTGTTTTGACTACAGTGGACAGCTATTGTGCAGGGGCTGACCCCGGGGAGTGGAAGTCACTTTAGCAAGGCTCTGGTGCCAGGCAAGGCCACCCCCAGGTGTGTTGGTTGTGAAGCTGCTTGGGAGGGGCTCTGGTACTTGCACATTTCATCAGTTTTTTTGTGCTAGCCTTGGAAGTACTTGAGAGAGGCTAAGAAGCTAGCCAATGCTGGCTACCACTTGTTCTGGGCTTGGGACAGATTGATGGGAGCTATGATATGAGCAGTGGCCAACTGCCACTTGCGCCAGGTGTGGGGCAGCCTAGTTGGAGTCATGTTGCAAGCCAAGCCGAGCCATCACTTGTGCCAGACTTGGGGCCACTTGCAGGAGCTACAGTGCAAGCTGAGGCTGCTTGCTACTTGTAGGGTTTGTGGACCTTTGGGAGAGTCAGCAGTGCAGGCCTTGAGAGGCTGCTTTGAAAGAGGCTCCAGCTAGGTGAACAGGTTGAATGGGGCAGGGTCTCAGGGAGATGCCAGGGAAGGGTGATTATTGTTAGGTTAATAAAGAGTGGCATATTTTGTATCTGCCCATGCCAGGCCAGCTGGGGGTGAGAAGAACTGAACAAAGGAACAGTGGTGCTTGACAGCATGTCTATCCCCTGATTGCTCTCACAGTCCCTGCTCCTCCAGAACTCATCCTAAAGTTAGTCAATTGAATTACTCCCCCATATGACCCAGGCCCTTCTCAAGCTGCTACCTCTGTACTGGAACTTGGAGTAAATTTGTTTGTACTTGAGCCCTTTAAGAGCAGTATCTTAGTTTCCTGTAACCCTTTGTCTCTCTGGGACATAATCTCTGCTAGTTCTCAAAGCCAAATGTTATGAGTACTCCTCTGAGGGGACCTCCATAGCCAAGCTATCCCCCATTTATTAATCTTTACACTGTGGGTGTAGGACCTGCCCTGTCTGTGTTTCCACCCTTCCTACCTGTCTCAATGTGGTTTCTTCTTTAAATCCTTAGTTTTAGGAATTCTGTTCAGCTAGTCTTTAGGTGGTTCTCAGTGGTGGTGGTTCTATAATTTAGTTGTTATGTTCATGGGAGAAGGTGAGTTCAGGGTTTACCTACTCTGCCTTCTCTTTTCTTTTATTACTGATTTTTCCCCCTCTACTATATTTTTCCATTTTCCATTTTTTAAATTTATCTTTTATTGTTGAAAGTATTACAGATGCCCCACTTTTTTCCCCCCGTTGACCCTCTCCACCCCATTCTTGCCAACTCCCAGTGCTTCACCACACAGTTGTCTGTGTCCATGGGTTATACATATATGCATGTAAGTTATTTGGTTAATCTCTTCCCACCCTTCCCCTTCCCTCTGAGAATCGTCATTGTGTTCCATGCTTCCATGTTTCTGTATCAATTTTGTTTATCAGTTTATTTAGTACATTAGATTCCACATGTAAGTGAGATCATTTGATACTTGTCTTTCTCTGACTGGCTTATTTCACTTAGCGTAATACTCTCCAGGTCCCTCTATGTTGTCTCAAAGGGTAAGAGATCCTTTTTTATAACTGCATAGTATTCCATTGTGTAAATATACCACAGCTTTTTTTTTTTTTTTTTTTTTAATCCTCACCCGAGGACATTTTTCCATTTATCTTCAGATAGAGTGGGAGGGAGGGAGATAGAGAGAAACATTGATGTGAGAGAGACACATTGACTGGTTGCCTCCCACATGACCCCGACCAGGGCTGGGGACAAACCACAACCAAAGTGCGTGCCCTTGACCGGAATTGAACCCGCGACTCTTTGGTCTGTGGGCTGATGCTCTAACCACCGCGCCAAACCGGCCAGGGCTGTACCACAGCTTTTTTATCCACTCATCTACTAATGGGCCCTTGGGCTGTTTCCAGATCTTAGCTGTTATAAATAGCTATGAACATAGGGGTGCATATATTCTTTGTGATTGGTGTTTCAGGATTCTTAGGATATGTTCCTAGAAGTGGGATCACTGAGTCAAATGGCAGTTCCATTTTTAATTTTTTGAGGAAACACCATAGTGTTTTCCATAATGGCTGCACCAGTCTGCATTCCCACCAGCAGTGTACTAGAGACCCCTTTTCTCCACATCCTTGCCAGCACTTGTTGTTTGTTGATTTGTTGATGTGATACCTCTGTCATTTTAATTTGCATCTCTCTGATGATTAGTGACTTTGAGTATTTTTTCATATATCTCTTGGCCATCTGTTTGCCATCTTTAGAGAAGTGTATATTTAGATCCTTTGCCCATCTTTATTAGAGAGAGAAGAAGGGAAGAGAGAGAAAGTCATTCAGACATTGATTTATTGTTCAACTTATTCCTGCATTTATTGGTTGCTTCTTTATGTGGCCTGACTAGGGATCAAACCCATAATCTTGGCATATCAGGACAATGCTCTAACCAACTGAGCTACCCAGCCAGGGCCTCTACTCTGCCATGTTGACTTTGCCCCTTGCCATTGGAAGTTTGATAGGGAATGAGTTGAATATATAGGTTGTTTTGGTAGTATGGTTATTCTCACAATATTAATTCTTCCAATCTGTGAGCATGGAATATCTTTCCATTCATTTGTGTCTTCAGTTTCTTTCTTCATTGTCTTATAATTTTCAGTATACAGGTCTTTGACTTCCTTGGTTAAATTTCTTCCTAGGTATTTTATTTATTTTGATGCAATTATAAATGGGATTGTTTTCTTAATTTCTGTAATGAAACTTCATAACTGAAGACTTTCTTTGAGGAAGAAAATATAACTAGTAGCTGATATAAAGGTTTAGATACTGAAAGCATAATGGATTACCAAGGGAAACTGGGAACCCTGGGGGCCATCCCTAGTCTTTTGGGTCAGCATCATAACCTTCCGTTACACGTCCTATATTGCCCTCAGAGCAGACCCTGAGTCTAGGCCAGTAGATTTGTTGTTGTGTTTTTAAATGGGTTTATGCAGAGGGTGATTTAACAAAAAGGCATTTGTAGTTTTCTAATCAGGTTTGAGGCTATTTCCTACTAGGTTCTATGGCTGTCTTTAAAGTTCTATTACCTTATTTATACACAATTTAAAATATAATAATAATAGTTTATGTGTTCTTTTTTGTTGTTGTTGTTACAGGTTGCAGAACTTTTATTCCAAACTGCCCAAAATGCCAGGATCAATTTTGACACAGTCTGTGGCGTACCTTACACAGCTTTACCATTGGCTACAGTTATCTGTTCAACTAACCAAATTCCAATGCTCATTAGAAGAAAAGAAACAAAAGATTATGGTAAAATAAAAGTGTATAAGTAATGTCATGCTGCTAGAATTTTTTCTTCTTCTAGGCACTGCTGTTTTACCTCGAATGTTCTTCATAAGTCCTTTAAGTTATGGCTTCTGGAATTTGTTAACTGTGGCTATAAGTCACCTTTCCTTTCCTTTAGAGCAGAGGTGGGGAACAGTCAGCCTGCAGGCCATATAAGGCCCACGAAATCAGTACCAGCTAACAATCACATGCCTCACCAAATAAGCCTGACCAAATATAGCAGACTAATTTTTAGGTTGATAATTTTGTGTGGCCCAAGAATGATGTTATAAATATCCAGATGGCCCTGGCAGAAAAAAGGTTCCCCACCCCTGCTTTAGAGTCTAGGGGTGAAATGGGGAATGAAAAACAGTGCCTTTATTTTGCACTATATCTGTGAGACCCAACATTTTTACCAGCCCTTCTCTCATCAGAATGTTCTAAGAGCACTTTCCCAGTATGTGTGTATATATATGTATATTTTGTTGTTGTTATTAATCCTCACCCAAGGATATATTTTTTAGAGAGAGTGGAAAGGAAGGAGGAATGGGGAGAGAGAGAGAGAGAGAGAGAGAAATGTGAGAGAGACACATCGATTGGTTGCCTTCTGCACGACCTCGACCAGAGCCAGGGATCGAACCTGCAACCCAGGTACATCTTTGACTTGGGAATCAGACCCATGACCTTTGGTATGTGGGCCAATGCTCTGTTGTTGAGCCCCACCAGCCAGGGCCCAGTATATTTATATTTAAATTGCATGAAGAAAAATGCATAAATAAAATTACTCAAAGTAATATAAATGCCACATGAAATTCTTAGTGAAGAGATTTTTTTCTTGGGTCCATGGCAATAGATTATCAGGTGGATGTTTTAAACATGTGGGCTTGCTTTAAAATCAAATCAACCTAAAAATATTGGAATTGACTTCATATTTGATTTTAAGGAAGTAACGGGTTTTTTTATTTGTTTTGCTTTATATTGATGTGATAGCATTTCGGTTATATTTTTTTGAAAAGAATCCTTACCTTTTGTAGATGCATTCTAAAAATTTTTATGATGAAATCATGATTTCTGAGAGTTGTTCCTAAAAACTATTGGTGGGGAGCGAGGAAGAGGAGATATAGCTGAAACACGATTGACCATGAGTTGTTAAGTGGTGAAGTGCTGTATTTAGGGGTGTTTGTTAAACTATTTTGTCTAGTTTTATTTGTTTGCAGTTGTCTACTTAAAAAATAGTAAAAATATTTGTTGCTTGAAGGCACAGTGTTTATCTATATGAATCTCTGCCCATAGGGAAACTATTATTTCCATTTTCTTATTATATGTCTTCAAAAGTATTTCTTAGAATAAGATTGTTAACTTTTAACTATGCCTATAAATACTTGCAGCCTTGTGTTCTAGTCCAAGCTGACTCAGTTAAACTTGCCAGTTCTTCACGGAGGAGGAAAGGAGTTAAGAGAAAAGGAATGGGAAAGGGCAAAGATGGTGCCTGTGGTAAAGCTCAAAACGTGGGCACAATGTTCACCAGTTCTATTTCTGTGTCAAAATAAGACAAATTTGGTAGTAAAAAATATAAAAATGAGTCTCTAAAAATGAATCTATAAAGTCTACAGCCTGAGTTATTTACATTTTGTATATTATCTAAAAATAGTCTATCTTGGAGTTGGAGTGGGAAAGTGTATTTAGTCACTTTGCATTATATAATTTATAAAATTGTAGTGATTGGTCTGAATGGTTGCTGAATATTTTTCCTCCTGAATCTATATATGCAAAGGCCAATTTTATGGCTGCTATTGAGTAATGAACTGGTTTGTTGATGGACCAAAGGAATGATTTCATTGAGGATATTGTGATATTCTTTGTTTCATCACTGTCCTTGATTTGGGTGATCTTGCTTTAAGAAACCCCATATTTGAAACTTTGATCATAAACATGTTAAGTGGTTTTTATTTACATTGCAAAATAATTTGCTAGTTTTACTGTAAATATTCTGTATCTATAACTAACAATTTTGGGATAGAGAGACGATAAATAAAACAGTAATTGTAGCATATTGAAGATTCATCAGAAATAAAGCTCCAAAGTAGATTATCAGAAAACAAGATTTAGATTATCCACCTCTTCATAAATACATGCCAGATTTATTTTGTAAGATACATCTTGAGTTGAATGAAATATTAAATTGGAATCAATATAATTATTTCTTGTCCAGGTACTAAACGTCTTGTAGAAGGAGCTATTAATCCAGGAGAAAACTGTTTGATCATTGAAGATGTCATTACCAGTGGATCTAGTGTTTTGGAAACTGTGGAGGTTCTTCAGAAGGAGGGCTTGAAGGTCACTGATGTCATAGTGCTGCTAGACAGGGAGCAAGGAGGGAAGGACAAGCTGCAGGCACATGGGATTCGTCTCCACTCGGTGTGTACATTGTCCAAAATGCTGGAGATTCTTGAGCAACAGAAAAAAATTGATGCTGAAGTGGTCGAGAAAGTGAAGAGATTTATTCAGGAGAATGTTTTTGTGGCAGCTGATCATAATGGTTCTCTCCCATCTATAAAGAAAGCGCCCAGCGAACTCAGCTTTGGTGCACGGGCAGAGCTGCCCAGGATCCACCCAGTTGCATCAAAGCTGCTCAGGCTTATGCAAAAGAAGGAGACCAATCTGTGTCTGTCTGCTGACATTTCAGAGTCCAGAGAGCTGTTGCAGCTAGCAGATGCTTTAGGCCCCAGCATCTGCATGCTCAAGACTCATGTAGATATTTTGAATGATTTTACTCTGGATGTGATGAAGGAGTTAACAACTCTGGCTAAACACCATGACTTCTTAATATTTGAAGACAGGAAATTTGCAGATATAGGAAACACAGTAAAAAAGCAATATGAAGGTAAGTATTTTTCAGGAATCTACAAGAATCAGAAATCTAGCTTAAACTGGCTGAAGAAAAAAAAATATATTGGCTCACGTCACTGAAAGTCCAGCCATAGAACAGGCTGTCAAGCATGATTGGATCAAGTGATGTCTTTTGGACTTGCTTTCTCTTCTATCACCTCTGCTTTCTTCCTTCTTCTTCCTCAGGTAGGCACACTTCTCATGCCTACTGCAATTCAGTCACTGGGTATAGAATACCTTTAGGTATAGAATAGCTAGAAGTATAGGTAATGCCTGGGTAATATGCCCCCACCCCTGGTAATGTGAGGTGATTAACTCTGTGTAAACTTAAACCGAGATCTGGTCAAGGCTACTTAGTTCCCCTAAAGAAAGTGGGTGTGCTGATGCCAGAAGACTGGGACATAGGTTTTAGGGAGGCAAAAATGACAGAGGTTGGCCCTGGCAGAACACTGAGTTCTGATATTTGACAAATGAAAATTCCAGAAACATAAAACAATGAAAAGGTAGTATAAAGTTGTAAATTTTACTTTTAGCAGAAAAAGATTTATTGATGATATACATTCTTTTACATTTTTTTTATTATTAAATAGAAACTCAAAGTAGAGCATATCTTGGTTGAAAAAAAATTGCTTAATTTTCTACCTATTCTATACAAATTTCTGCCATATTGTACATATCTAATGCTTTTTTTTTTTTTAATCCTCACCCGAAGATATTTTTCCATTTATCTTCAGATAGAGTGGGAGGGAGGGGGAGAGAGAGAGAGAAACATCAATCGGTTGCTTCCTGCATGACCCTGACCAGGGCTGGGGACTGAACCACAACCAAGGTACATGCCCCTCACTGGAATCAAACCCGTGACTCTTTGGTCCGTGGGCTGACGCGCTAACTGCTGAGCCAAACCAGCCGGGGCTCTAAAGCTTTTTTTCATGTAACCTTTTATTTTATAACATTCATAGGCATCTTTTTAAAAGTAATGCATGCATATTCTTAAGCTGTTTCTTTAGGATAGATTTGTCTATTAGTGATTTTTTTTTTTTTTAATGTGCCTAACATGTCCTGTTTAGTTTATTGACTGATGTAAAAGTTACAGAAACTTTCTAGAGGTTTACATATAGTCTTTCCAAAAATCTATTAGGGTTATTGCAGTCAGCTTTTAAAATGAATACAATTGCCGCCCCGGCTGGTTTGGCTCAGTGGTAGAGCGTCGGCCCACAGACCAAAGAGTTGTGGGTTCGATTCCGGTCAAGGGCATGTACCTTGGTTGCGGTTCATCCCCGGCTCTGATGGGGTCGTGCGGGAGGCAACCAGTCGATGTGTCCCTCTCACATAGATGTTCCTCTCTCTGTCCTTTTCTCTCCCTCCCACTCTGTCTGAAGATAAATAGAAAAATATCCTCAGGTGAGGATTAAAAAAAAAATGAATACAATTGCCTATTGAAATTTGGAGAGTGAAAGAGACAGACCTAAAGAATAAGTAGAAGATTTGAGAAATGGTCAAGTTGCTGTGAAATCCCTGCAGAATGAAAATTTGTCATCTTCAGAGGAATTTCCGAATGTTGATATCTTTGACCTCCATAAACACCATCTTCACTGGGGTCCATTTCTAATTCCACAAGTTTTATTGGTGGTCACAAGCTTCAGGCTGCAAGGAAAGACAGTCTTAGTGTTGCTTGTAAACTAAGTACAGAACTTACAAGAGTTTTTTCTCATTGTGATCTCTCAACCACCTACTACGTGAACAGATAAATTTTCACACTTAGAACCATACGTAGTCCACTGAAACACTAAATTTCTTGAAATGTTTCGCTATTTCATTAACATGTTACTAGGAGATTATTTCATAAGGTTTTTGTGTGAAATTTGACAAGTGTCATATTTCTCCCTTCTTAGGTGGTGTCTTTAAAATAGCTTCCTGGGCAGATCTAGTAAATGCTCACGTGGTGCCAGGCCCAGGAGTTGTGAAGGGCCTGCAGGAAGTTGGCCTGCCTTTGCACCGGGGGTGCCTACTCATTGCAGAAATGAGCTCCGCTGGCTCCTTGGCCACTGGGAACTACACTAAAGCAGCGGTAAGGACTGTGCTGTGCACTGCGTGTTCCAGAGGAAGAAAATAGCTGAATTTGGGGTCCATGAAACTCTGTTTACAAAAAAATCAGCTGTTGTTAGGTGACAGTATATTAATACTGACTGGCTAGAGTTCCCTGATAGTTCATAGCCTTTTATATCTTATAGTGGACACTTAAGAGATTTGAATTGTATGCCCAAGAGAGAAATATTGAAACAGATATTTGGTCAGATAAACATCAGGCCTTTAAGATAGAGTTGTTTTTTCATCTCACCTGAGTTGAAACTGAAGAGCTTCTTCCCAGACCCCACAGAGATGCATTCTCAAGACAGTAGGGCTTTTCTTTTAGTCTTTATTGATTGGTATTGTATGGGAAAGCTCTTAGCTAGAGTCCAGACACATTGTTTCCTCCAGTAATGCCCCCATTATTAAGTTCTTATAACACCGTAAACACTAATACCCAGCACGCACCCCTGCACGTCAGAATAAAATGAGAGAGGATAACTATCTAGTTAAAAAGTTTTGTAGTTGGATA
Organism: Tadarida brasiliensis; assembly: GCA_030848825.1. Classification (NCBI taxonomy): domain Eukaryota; kingdom Metazoa; phylum Chordata; class Mammalia; order Chiroptera; family Molossidae; genus Tadarida; species Tadarida brasiliensis. The sequence continues at coordinate 59,791,003 of CM061260.1, read as the reverse complement.
GTCACCTAGAAAGTGGGATAGATCACCTTTACAGATGTTTTAAAGACTATTTCTTTTGGAAGAGAGAGAGAGAGAGAAACATCGACGTGAAAGGGACACATCGAGTGGCTGCCACCCGCACGACCAACCAGGGCCGGGGACAAACTGCAACCGAAGTACATGCCCTTAGCGGGAACTGAACCCGGGTCTCTCTGGACCGCAGGCCGACGCTCTAACCGCTGAGCCAAACCGGCCGGGGCTAAAGACTATTTCTTTTAAAAGTAACTGAAATTTTTACTTTAACAACATTTTAATTTTTACATGGGAATTTATTTTTTTATATTATTTCAAATATTGTCTGTGGAACTATGAAGAACTCACATGGCCCTAGGACCAGGTTTTAAACCCACCCCTGCACTGCCTGTCCATAAATGTCTGTGATTTCCCAGCTCTCATAATAATAGAGGCTCCATGAGTCATTCCGGGAGTCTGGGTCTGGCTCGGGGACAAGACGTCGCTTTCTGGTAGGTAGTGGTACAGAACCGCCTACGTCTTTGGGAAGAGCCAAATTAGGAAGTCAGACAGACCTTCTAGACAAACCTCTTTGAATGTCAGACAATGGTATAGAAATTGTGGAGACCAATTATTAGCAAATGTTGAAGAGGGAAAGTGGTAGAGTTGAGATTTCTTTAGCTCTTGGCAACATAGCTATCCTTGAATATGGAATACCCTGTGTAGATAGGCAGTAAGTCTTCAATGTAGTTTTATGCCCTTTAGGAATGTATTCTAGAGTACTTTCCTCGTATCCTTTTTGGAAGTAGGTGGATCCCCAAGCATTATTACAAATAAGTAATTATATGGCATCTAGATTCTAGATACACATCATATAGGATTTTCAATGTTTTTAGGGTATGGTTAATTGGGAGGAGAAGAGAGGGTTAATAGAGCAAGTATGTAGATTCATAGCCAAGATTGCCTGTTTTGGATATAATGAGTTTAATATGAAATCAGAAAAGAGATTTATAAAACAGCAAAGTTTCTTACTAGTTAATATTTTACCTGTAGAACTATTCTGTGTGATTAACTGTTTTCTTGTAATCTGTTCTATTACATTCCATTTAGGTTAGAATGGCTGAAGAGCATTCTGAATTTGTGATTGGTTTTATTTCTGGCTCACGAGTAAGCATGAAACCAGAATTTCTTCACTTGACTCCAGGAGTTCAGTTAGAAGCAGGAGGTAAATCCATTCATTGGTCATGGTTCTTCTAAAATACTTCTTTATGCAAGTCAGCGGGGTAAGGTGAAATGTTGTGTGTTATAAAGTTGCTAAAGAGAAAGCTTGTTTATCTAGAACAGTCATGAATGACCCCTTTGGCCTAGTGATACTGACTTAGGTGTCAAAATAGCTTACAGTCTAATTTTAGGATGAAAATTTAGAGAGCTACTTTTCGTTGAAATGTACCCACTTTTTTAGTTGTGTTTCCCAGCTGATGTTCTGAATATGCTGCCCAAAAAGGTGTTCCATGCTCTGGGAAGAATGCACTGGGCTAAACAAAATCAAATGGTTGTTTCTTTGTTAAAGGACTTGGCAGGACTTTGATGTGCTAATGTCTGTTGTGACTCCAGTGTGGAGATACATGTCTCCCAAGCGTATTTGAACACGTAACACTTTCAGCAGTCTACATTTGTAGTGGCTTAAAAGCAGTGCAGATTTTCTCACTGATAGTCTCTAATCAATAGAAGAGTAATCTAGATTATAAAAATATACATATTTAAATATCTTATGGGTGTTTTTCCTGAGTTGTACAAGAAAGGTTGGCTCATCACAGGTATAGGAGTTTATTCTAGCCTACTTTCCATCTCTTTCCTTCTTTATGGATTAGGCCTACTGTAACCAATAGAGAAAAAGTTCTTAAACAGTTGCCACCACAGGACACAGCAAGAGGCAACTGACTCCGTCTTTCTGTGAAAAATGCTTTTTAGCTGATTATCGTAGTTGCAGCCTGAGGGGCAGGCCTCTAATTAAACCCACATCTAAGGGCTGGCTTGTAATCCTTTCCAGAGATCTCAGAAGGCAGGTGCTCTCTGTGTGCCCTGCCTCTGCTGTGTTCCAGAGCTCTAGTATCTCCTGGAGGGAAGTTCTTACACCAGTGTTTTGCAGCTGACACCCCTTGGTCACCTGGCTCTAGTGGTCAGGTGGGGCTTGCATTCCTGAGTCCCACAGGACTCTTAACAATTGGAGAGACATTCTTAGAATGTTACCACCCCCAGGGCATTGCACAGAGCATACTGAAATGTGCCCCAGTCTTTTTATGAAAGAGGCCTATTTACTTGTGCTGGAGCTTCAGCCTGAGGGCCAGCTTCAGTTTGGCACACACCTGGGGCATACAGAGCTATATTCTCTGGGAACATAAGCTGGTGAATACCATCTCTGTGCTTTCCCTCTGCCTCGCTACAGCTTGCTGGTATAGGTGGGACAAAAGTAGGTTTACAGTTGTGAGTATATGAAACAGTTTATTCCTGCATTATTATTTATTATTATTTTCCATATGAACAACTGTAAACCTACTTTTGCCCCACCCTGTATATAAAGCAAATATTAACAGACCTGTTGTAGGGGACTTTAATACCCACTTATATCACAGGTAGATCACCTAGAGAGAAAATCAATAAGGAAACATTGGCTTTACTTAAATGACATGTTAAAACAGATATATACCAAACATTCTGTCCAAAAGCAACAGAATACACACATTCTTCAAGTGCACATGGAACATTCTCCAGGATAGATCATGTTAGGCCACAAAACAAGTCTTAATAAATTTAAGAAGATTGAAATCATATCAAGCATCTTTTCCAACCACAGTGGTATGAAACTAGAAATCAGTTACAAGAAGAAAACTGAAATATTTACAAATATGTGGACATTAAACAACATGCTACTGAACAACCTGTGGATCCAAGAAGAAATCAAAAGAGAAAAACCTTAATAAATAAAAGAGAGAGAGAAACCTTGAGACAAATAAAACTGGAAATACAGCATACCATAATTTATAGGATGCAGCAAAAACAGTGCTAAAACGGAAATTCAGAGTGATAAATTTCTACCTTCAGAAACAAAGAAAAATCTCAAACAACTGAATATTGTACCTCAAGGAACTAGAAGAACAAACGAAGCCCAAAGTTAATAGAAGGAAATAAAGATCAGAACGGAAATAAATGGAATAGAGACTAAAAAGACAGGGAAAAAAAAATCAGTGAAACTAAGAACTGGTTTTTGAAAAGATGCGAACCTTTAGCTAGACTCACCGAGAAAAAAGGAGAGAGGACTCAAAATCAGAAATGAAAGAGGAGATGTAGCTCTGATACCACAGAATTACAAAGAATTGACAACCTATAAGAAATTAGTAAATTCCTAGAAACATACAGCCAACCAAGACTGATTCATGAAGAAATAGAAACTCTGAATACACTGTTTACTAGTAAGGAGATTGAGTCACTAAAAAAAAAAAAAAAACTCCCAACAAATAAAAACCCAGGACCAAACAGCTTTACTGGTAAATTCTAATGTTCAAAGACGGATTAATACCAGTCCTTCCAAAAAATAGAAAAAGACGTAATAACATTCGCATCATGGGAGTCCCCAAAGAAGAAGAAAATGAGCAAGGGTTTGAGAATATATTTGAAGAAATAGTGACAGAAAACTTTCCTAACCTGGTGAAGGAAGAAAGCATTCAAGTTCAAGAAGCACAGAGAGCCCCAAGTAAGAAGAACCCAAACAGGCCTACACCAAGACACATACTAATTAAAATGCCAAAAATGAAAGACAAAGAGAGAATCCTAAAGGCAGCAAGAGATAACCAACAGGTTACCTACAAGGGAAACCCCATTAGGCTATCTGACTTCTCAACAGAAACACTACAGGCCAGAAGGGAATGGCATGAAGTAATCAAGGTCATGAAAAACAAGGATCTGAATCCAAGACTACTCTATCCAGCAAGGCTATCATTCAAAATAGAAGGTCAAATAAAGAGCTTCCCAGACAAAAAAAGGCTAAGGGAATATATTAGCACCAAACCAGCACTGCAAGAAATGTTAAAAGGACTGCTGTAATTAATAGAAGAAATATAAAGAAAATTAGAACCACACTGTACAAAAATGGCAATAAATAAGTACATATCAATAATCACCTTAAATGTAAATGGACTGAATGCTCCGATAAAAAGACACAGAGTAGCTGACTGGATAAGAAAGCATGATTCACATATATGTTGTTTACAAGAGACCCACCTCACAACAAAAGACTCACATAGGTTGAAAGTAAAGGGATGGAAAAAAATCTTCCAAGCAAACGGAAAGGAAAAAAAAGCTGGGGTAGCAATACTCATATCTGATAAATTAGATTTCAAATTGAAGACCATAACTAGAGACAAAGAAGGCCACTACATAATATTGAAAGGGTCTATCCAACAGGAAGATATAACCTTGGTAAACATATATGCACCCAATGTAGGAGCACCAAAATATATTAAAAATCATCTGGAGGACTTCAAAGGAGAAATTGACCGCAATACAATCATAGCAGGAGACTTCAACACCCCACTGACATCACTGGATAGATCATCTAGACAAAAAGTTAACAAGGAAACAGAGACTCTAAATGAAGCACTAGATCAAATGGATTTAATAGATATATACAGAGAATTACACCCCAAAACTGCAGAATTTACATTCTTCTCAAGTGCACATGGGACATTCTCAAAGATAGACCATATGTTAGGGCATAAACTAAGTCTCTACAAGTTCAAGAAGATTGAAATCATATCAAGCATCTTCTCAGACCACAATGGCATGAAACTAGAAATCAATTGCAACAAGAACATTCAAAAACATGTGAACACATGGAGGCTAAATAGCATGTTACTGAACAATGAATGGGTTACCATGGAGATCAAGGAAGAATTTAAAAAATGCCTGGAAACCAATGAAAATGAACACACAACAATGCAAAATCTATGGGATACAGCAAAAGCAGTTCTGAGAGGGAAGTTCATAGCACTACAGGCCCACCTCAAGAAAGAAGAAAAATTTCTAATTGACTACCTAACCTCACAACTTAAAGAACTGGAAAGCAAACAAAAAGAAAACCCTGGAGCAAGTAGAAGGAAGGAAATAGTAAAGATCAGAGCAGAAATAAACGACATGGAGACCAAAAAAACAATTCAAAGGATCAATAAAACAAAGAGCTGGATTTTTGAAAAGATAAACAAGATTGATGGACCCTTAGCTAGACTCACCAAGAAACAAAGAAAGAGAACCCAAATACACAAAATCAGAAACGAAAGAGGAGAAGTAACAACTGACACAACAGAAATACAAAGGATCGTTAACAAATACTATGAACATTTATATGGCAACAAATTCGACAATCTAAGCGAAATGGACACATTTCTAGAAACACATAGTCTCCCAAAACTGAATCGGGAAGAGATAGAAAACTTGAACAGGCCAATAACAATGAAGGAAATTGAAGATGTAATCAAGACCCTCCCAGCAAACAAAAGCCCAGGCCCTGACGGCTTCACAGACGAGTTTTACCGAACATTCAAAGAAGAACTAACACCCATTCTCCTCAAACTATTCCAAAAAATTCAAGAAGAAGGAAGACTTCCAAACTCGTTTTATGAAGCCAGCATAATTCTAATTCCAAAACCAGAAAAAGACACTACAAAGAAAGAAAACTACAGGCCAATATCCCTGATGAACATAGATGCCAAAATCCTTAACAAAATACTAGCAAATTGGATCCAGCAATACATCAAAAAAATTATTCACCATGACCAAGTGGGATTCATCCCAGGGATGCAAGGCTGGTACAATATACGCAAATCAATAAATGTGATACATCACATAAACAAAATGAAAGATAAAAACCATATGATCATATCAATAGATGCTGAAAAAGCATTTGACAAAATCCAGCACCCATTTCTGATAAAAACGCTCAGCAATTTGGGAATAGAGGGATCATATCTCAACATTATAAAGGCCATATATGAAAGACCTACAGCCAACATCATACTCAATGGACAAAAACTAAAAGCATTTCCCTTAAGAACAGGAACAAGACAAGGATGCCCACTTTCACCACTCTTATTTAACATAGTACTGGAAGTCTTAGCCACAGCAATCAGACATGAAGAAAAAATAAAAGGGATCCAAATTGGAAAGGAGGAAGTGAAACTGTCATTATTCACAGATGACATGATATTATACATAGAAAACCCTAAAGACTCCATCAAAAATCTACTAAACTTAATTAATGAATTTGGCAAAGTAGCAGGATACAAAATTAACGTCGAGAAATCGACGGCATTCTTATACACCAATGATGAACTCACAGAAAGAGAAACTAAAAAAACAATACCATTTACCATCGCGGCAAAAAAATTAAGATACCTAGGAATAAACTTAACCAAAGAAGTAAAGGACCTATTTGCAGAAAACTACAGGACATTGAAAAAAGAAATAGAGGAAGATATGAAAATGTGGAAGCACATACCTTGTTCATGGATTGGAAGAATTAACATCATTAAAATGTCCATACTACCCAAAGCAATCTATAGATTTAACGCAATCCCCATCAAAATACCAGTGACATATTTCACAGAACTAGAACAAATACTTCAGAAGTTCATATGGAACCAAAAAAGACCCCGAATAGCTATAGCAATCTTGAAAAAGAAGGACAAAGTAGGAGGGATCACAATACCGGCCATCAGGTTATACTACAAAGCTACTGTAATCAAAACAGCCTGGTGCTGGCACAAGAACAGGCACATAGATCAATGGAATAGAACAGAGAACCCAGAAATTGACCCAAAACATTATGCTCAATTAATATTCGACAAAGGTGGCAAGAGCATACAATGGAGTAAAGACAGCCTCTTTAATAAATGGTGTTGGGAAAATTGGACAGCTACATGCAAAAAAATGAAACTAGATCATCAGCTTACACCATACACAAGAATAAACTCAAAATGGATAAAAGACTTAAATGTGACTCATGAATCCATAAAAATCCTAGAAGAAAATGTAGGCAACAAAATTTCAGACATCATACGCAGCAAAATTTTCATTGATATATCACCTAAGGCAACAGAAACAAAGGAAAAAATGAACACATGGGACTACATCAAACTCAAAAGCTTCTGCACTGCAAAAGAAACAACCATCAAAGTGGAAAGGCAACCCACTGTATAGGAGAGCATAATTGCCTATGATATATCAGATAAGGGACTAATTTCCAAAATATATAGAGTGCTCATACATCTCAACAAAAGGAAGACAAAGAACCCAATTAAAAAATGGGCAGAGGAACTAAATAGACACCTCTCCAAACAGGACATACATATGGCCAAGAGACATATGAAGAAATGCTCAACTTCACTAATCATCAGAGAGATGCAAATTAAAACAACAATGAGGTATCACCTCACACCTGTCAGAATAGCCGCCATCAACAAAGCATCAAACAACAAGTGTTGGCGAGGGTGTGGAGAAAAGGGGACTCTAGTACACTGCTGGTGGGAGTGCAGACTGGTGCAGCCACTATGGAAAACACTATGGTGTTACCTCAAAAAATTAAAAATTGAATTACCATTTGACCCAGTGATCCCACTCCTAGGAATATACCCTAAGAAGCCTGAAACACCAATCAGAAAGAATACATGTACCCCCATGTTCCTAGCAGCGCTATTTACAATAGCTAAGATCTGGAAACAGCCCAAGTGTCCATCAGTAGACAAATGGATAAAAAAGCTGTGGTACATATACACAATGGAGTACTATGCAGCTGTAAGAAAGAAAGATCTCTTATCCTTTGAGACGACATGGGAGGACCTGGAAACTATTATCCTAAGTGAAACAAGCCAAGCAGAGAAAGACAAATATCATATGATCTCACTTATTTGTGGAATATAATGAACATAACAGTCTGAGGAACAGGGTAGTCCCAGAGACGTGGAAGTAGGGTACAGACTGACATTTGCCAGAAGAGGGGGGTGGGGGAGGGGAGCGATGAACACAGAACTTGTACGCATGTACTCCTAACCAATGGACATGGACAACAAAACTGGGGACGGGGCAGGGAGGGAGGGGGAGGAGGGTGTCAATGAGGGGAAAAAGGAGAAACATCTGTAACAAAAGTAAATTAATAAAAATAAATAAATAAATAAATAAATAAATAAATAAATAAATAAATAAATAAATAAAATAGAAAAAGATGGAATGCTTTCAAATTCATTTTACCAGGCCACCATTGCCCTGATACCAAAACCAGACAAGGATACCATGAGGAAAGAAAATTACAGTTCAATATCCTGATGAACATAGATGCAAAAATCCTCAACAAAGAATTAGCAAATGAACTAAAAAAAATACATTAAAATGATCATACACCATGATCGAGTGAGATTTATTCTAGAGATGCAAGGATGGTTTAATTCTACAAATCAGTCAATGTGATATACCAAATTAACAAAATGAAGGATAAAAGTCATATGATCATACCAATAGATGCAGAAAATGTTGTCAAAATTCCACATCTAGTCATGATAAAGATTCAACAAAGTGAGTAGAGGGGAAGTACCTCAACATAATAAAGGCCATTAATGACAAGCTCACAGCTAACACATCATACTATGGTGAAAAGCTGGAAGCTTTTTCTCTGAGTTCAGGAATAAGACAAGGAGGCCCACTCTCACCACTTTATTCAGCATAGTATTGGAAGTCCTACTAGAGAAACTAGTCAAGAAAAGACATCCAAATTATACAGGTACAAGCAACATTGTCACTGTTTACAGATGACATGATATTATTATACATAGAAAATCCTAAAGATTTAGCCAAAAAACTGTTTTACTTAATAAACTAATTCAGTAAATTTGACAGATACAAAGTCTGTATACAAAAATCTGTTGCATTTCTATACACTAATAACAAGCTGTCAGAGAAATTAAGAGAACAGTCTTATTTATAGTTGCATCAAAAATAATAAAATACTTTGCCCTGGCCCGTTTGGCTCAGCAGTAGAGCATCGGCCCATGGACCAATGAGTTACGGGTTCAATTCCAGCCAAGGGCATGTTCCTCGGTTGCGGTTCATTCCCAGCCCTGGTCAGGGTCGTGCAGGAGGCAATTAGTCGATGTGTCCCTCTCACGTCGACATTTCTCTCTCTCTCCCTCCCACTCTTATCTGAAGATAAATAGAAAAATGTCCTCGGGTGAGGATTAAAAAAAGTTAAAAAAAAAAAAAGTTAAAAAAAAATACCTAGCAATAAATTGAACCAAATTGAAGACAAATATATGAAAAGATTTTCTGTGTTTGTGGATTTGGAGAATTCATATCATTAAAATGTCCAAACTACCCAAAGCAATCTACAGAGTCAGTGCAATCCCTATCAAAATTCCAATGGCATTTTTCACAGAAACAAGAACAAACAATTCTAAAACTTGTATGGAACCACAAAAGACCCTGAATAGCCAAAGCAATTTTGAGAAAGAATAACTAAGCTGGAGGCATCACACTTATTGATTTCACACTATATTACAAAGCTATAGTAATTAAAACAGTATGGTATTGGCATAAAAACAGACATATAGATGAATGGACCAGAATAGAGAGTTCAGGTGTAAACCCATATATATATATATAGTCAATTAATTTATAACAAAGGAGCCTAGAATATACAATGGGGAAAAGACAGTTTCTTCAATAAAATGTTGGAAAAACTGGACAGCCACATGCAAAAGAATGAAATGGGATCACTATCTTATACCATGCACAAAAATTAATGCAAAACAGATAAAAGATTTGAATGTAAGACCTGAAACCATAAAATTCCTAGAAGAAAACATAGGTGGTAAGCTCCTTGACATAGGTCTTGGCGATACTTTTTAAAAATCTAACACCAAAAAGCAAAAACAACAAAAGCAAAAATAAACAAGCATGACTACATTAAACAAGGTCCTGTGCAGCAAAGGAAATCATTAACAAAATGAAAAGGCAATGTACTGAATGGGAGAAAATATTTGCAATTATGTGTCTGATCAAGGGTTAATATCTAAAATATATAAAGAATTTGTTTAACTCAATAGTAGACAAACAATCTGATTTTAAAATGGGCAGATCTGAAAAGACATTTTTCCGAAGAAGACATACAGATGGCCAACAGGTACATGAAAAGATGCTCAGCATCACTAGTCATCAGGGAAATTACAAATCAAGACCACAATGAGAGCCCGGCCAGTGTGGCTCAGTGGTTGAGCGTCGACTCATGCACCAAGAGGTCACTGGTTCAATTCCCAGTCAGGGCACATGCCCAGGTTGTGGGCCTGATCCCCAGTGGGGAGCATGCAGGAGGCGGCCAATCGATGTTCTCGCTCATTGATGTTTCTATCTCTCCCTCTCCCTTCCTCTCTCTAAAATCAATCAATAAAAAACAACCACCACAATGAGATATCACCTCGCACCTGCTAGAATGGCTGTTATCAAAAGGCAAGGAATAACAAGCGTTGGTGAATAATAGAATATTATTCAACCGTATAAAATAATGAAATCTTGCCATTTGTAACAACATGGATGGACTGAAGGAAATTATGCTAAGTGAAATAAGTCATACAGAGAATGACAGATACCATATGAGCTCACTTATACATGGAATCTAAAAACAAACAAAAAATTTAAATAAACTCATTAATACAAAGAAGAGATTGGTGGTTGCTAGAGGTTAAGGGTTGAAGGATGGGAGAAATGGGTGAGGGGGCTCAAACGGTACAGACTTTCTGTTACACAACAAGGCAGCTCTAGTCAATAATACAGCATTGCATATTTGGAAGTTGCTAAGAGTAAATCTTAGAAGTTCTCTTCACAAAAGAAAATGTTGTAATTATGCAAAGTGATGGATGTTAAGTAGAATTATTGTGGTGATCAGTTCTCAGTGTATACAAATAATTGAATCATGTTGTACACCTAAAACTAATGTTTATGTCAGTTACACTCAATTAAAAAATACATGAAAACTTACAGAAATAAATTAATGAAAAACACAAAATTAAGGATCATGGTTTGTGTACAGGTTGGGGCAAAAGTAGATTTACAGTTACATGTAAAACAGTTTATTCTTATATTATTTATTGTATTCCATATGAACAACTGTAAACCTGTTTTTGCCCCATCCTGTGTAGTCTGAGCACTTGATGGGGTTGTGGCAGAAAGGTTCACATATGTGGTCACGGTCCAGTGGACTTTCCCAATTGTGTGTCATAGTGATTCTGATATGTATATTAAAATTGCCTTCGATTGTAAGGCTTATTTTTATTCTTTTTTTTTTTTTTTTTGGTATTGAACCTTTCTTGGCATGGTAGGAGATTTACTTCTTTGTGTTTTTATACATATACTGTTAAACAATGAATGCTCCACAATTAGACACTGAAATGGAATTGGTTAGCTTCTTCACTCTGGAGGTCTCTAGCCTATCCAGGGTCTGTCTCTTCACCTGCATTTACTCACTTGCTGTGCAGAAGGAGCTTGAAAGGCAGGAGCAAGTCTTCATTTAAAGCTGGTTAGAGCCCAGCCAGTATGGCTTGGTGGTTGAGTGTCTACCCATGCACCAAGAGGTCGCCGGTTCGATTCCTGGTCAGGGCACATGCCCAGGTTGTGGGCCTGATCCCCAGTGGGGGCATGCAGGAGGCAGCCAGTCGATATTCTCTCTCATCGATGTTTCTCTCTCTCTCTCCCTCTCCCTTCTTCTCTCTAAAAATCAATAATTAAAAAAAAAAAAATTAAAGCTGGTTAGATATGTTTCCAGAAAAGTCATGTGACAGGTTTTCTGATGTTTTGTATTCTGTTAAATAGTAACCTGTTTTTGCAGGTGATAATCTCGGCCAGCAGTACAACAGCCCACAAGAAGTTATTGGCAAACGAGGCTCTGATATCATCATTGTAGGCCGGGGCATTATAACATCAGCCAATCGTCTGGAAGCAGCTGAGATGTACAGAAAAGCTGCCTGGGAAGCTTATTTGAGTAGACTTGGCGCTTGAGTGTCTCAGATGCATTTTGTGAAGGCCGTGAAGATCCGTTGTCTCCTGAATGCGTTGGCTGGAATAATAAGCAGCCTTTAATACTGTCTGGATTCTGCCAAGGGCCCTGTGTTGGAATGACTTCTAGAGTTACCACAATGTTTGGGAAATACTGAACGGCTGTAATCACTGCATTATTGCTGTAATAAGTTTGTTTTCGAGCATTCTTTTAGTGAGACTGACGTTGGCTAGGCAGTCACAGTCCTGTCTGTGTTAAAGTCTTCCACGTTTGAGGATCCCCCCCATCTCTAGATCAGACTTTTTTCTTTTAGTTGCTGTGACACAAAAATTTTAGTACATCAAGACAACATTGCCCTGGCCGTTTTGGCTCAGCGGTTATAGCGTCGGCCTGCATTCCAGAGAGACCCGGGTTTGGTTCCCGCTAAGGGCACGTACCTCGGTTGCAGTTTGTCCCCGGCCCTGGTTGGTCATGCGGGTGGCAGCCACTCAATGTGTCCCTTTCACGTTGATGTTTCTCTCTCTCTTCCTCGCTCTCCCTCCCACTCTATCTGGACAAAAAGTGAAAAAATGTCCTCAGGTGAGGATAAAAAAAAAAAAAAAAAGAGTACAACATTTAGGACAACAAAGTACATTTCATGTGACCTGTATTCTGTGTCTACTGTGATGCCCAAACAATAATAAAATAGTAGCTGTTCTCTTCTTAAAAGTGGTAGTTCAGGTATCCGAATGCTGCTGGTTCCTGGGACTGCCATTGCTCACTCACCAAGGAGCGAGGTGACTGCAGCCGGGCCCCTGAAACCGGGACCTGGCTTCACTTCAAGAGAGGGCTTGGCCCCTCCTCCCCGAGCAGCAGCTGCGGACCTGTGCTGAAATCCAGTCGCGGCTTCCTTCTGCCTTACTTGGATTACAAGCGGACAAGCGGCTCCTTCACTTATTACAAATACAGCAGCGTCAGGGGGGCTAAGGTTCCATGTGGAGGTTGGTTTGAGGATCCTACATAATCGTCCCGACTGTCGTTGACAGAGAGAAGTCAGCCTCCACTAGAAGTAAGGAGAAAGGAGCTCAGCAACAGAGCTGGTGTCGTCCCCACCTCTAGGTTTCCGCCACATTTCTGTGGGGCCAGGGACATCCACCTTCCCCACGCCCCACCTTCACACGTGGGCATAACCAGTTAGGCCACCTTCTCCTCACCCAAATGCACTATTTCCCAGAATTTCCTCAGGTTTCTGTATGATCTCTGTTCTCCAATACTGACAGATATTCCCCCTTTTATATTGCATAGTCTGTTCAGGAAGTGTCTTGGAGGAAGGGGAGCAGAGGGTGTGGGCTCAGATGGTCCTTTGGAAATGGCCCCGCTCTGCCTTCAGAGCCCTGTCGGCAGGGCCAGGCTGGCGGCTGCATCTGAAGGCTCAGCTCTGCTCCAGCAGCACACTCCCCATCTGCCTTTGCTCTGTCCCAACCGCGCCTACAGACAGCCGCAGGTGTCCTCGGGGTGCAGCTGTACCCGTCCTGACTGCTCCGCTCTTCCAGTGACCCAGAAACCTGGAGGAACCAATTAGATGTCTTCAAAGTCTTGGTGACCTTGAGGCTGAGAGCCCTTTGGAGTGATGTGCTGGGGTGTCAAGTGGCCACTTAATGGACTTAGGAGGTCAGTGGTTCTCACACGAAAGCGTGCATCAGAACGACCTGGAGTCTTAAGTCACACGACCCTTCCCCAGCGTTTCTGACTGGAGAGTTCTAGGCTGGGGCTGGGAGACGCATCCCCAGCACGCTCTCGGGCGGCACGAATGCTGTGCGGGGACCGCCCAGCACCACGTCACTGTTAGTCACGTTTTCTTCTGCAGTGGAACAGTCTGGGGTCTGCCTCCCTCATGCTGAGTCGCCAACCCCTGATAAGTGTCAACTGCTGGACCAGGACTGGCACTGCCTGTTGTTGAAGCTCACCCACGGCCCAGTCTAACTTGGAGGGAGATCAGAGGGTCGTCAGTCACATGGCCCTTGCTGCATATTTAAAAAGCAGAATCCCTGAGCCCCGCCGTCAGAGAACCTGCTTTGGCAGATTTGGTGTGTGGCCTGGAAATCCGCATTTCTCACAGGAGCCCAGGTGGTATTGATGTTTCTTGAGAATAAGCCCAGTGTTTTAGACCTCTTATGTAAGCAAAGCCCAGACAGTCCGGGAGTCAAAACTTTGGAGCACAAACTGATTCAGACAGAACTCAGGCTGTCTCAGGCCTATGAAGGTGCTGTTCAGCATAGAAGTATTTCAGAGGCCTTAGATGGTTTAGCCCTGTCTCAGTCAGGGAATATTTACAGCATGAGCGCTGAGCACTGTCACACCTGGCCTCCTGAAGAAAATAGGGATGGTTCCCACCGGCTGCCCAGAACATCTGTAAAACTAATGGAGTGGAGAACTGGCATCTTCCAGCACACCAGGCACTTAGTAGAGCATGAGCCAGCTGATCTGTCGTGCTGGGGAAACCTAAGAAGCCTGATGGGGTGCCCTCTAACCTGCAGAAATGAAGAGCCGGAATAGGAAAGGGATCTGCTCACAGCCAGCCTGTGGCCACCATAGGCCTGTAACCTCTCAGTCCCAACTCACTCTCTGCTCATGTGAGTCATACCTCGGAAAAGCTCCCTAAAGGAGCCCCTGGGGACTGTCTGAAATCTCAAAAAAGGCACTGGAGGGCAAAGATGGCAGCCTGAGGACACCTTTAATGTTCTTGCAACTCCCATTCACCCACCTCTTCTGAACACAATGACTGCTGGTTCCAGTCAGGCAAGGCCTGGAAGCACTGACCACAGGCTCTGCCTAGGTCTCCTGAGAAGGGGACAGGTGCAGGGTGTTTTGTCCTTTAAGGCAGGTGGGAGCAAGGAGCAATAGAGGGGAGGCTCGGGACTTGGGGAGGAGTGGCGTGCGTGCGTGCGTGTGTGTGTGTGTGAGTGAGTGCACGCGTGCATGCACCTCAGAGGGCTACCTGGGTCCTGCTGGCTGGAAGGAACTGATGTTTCTGACAGCATCCTGCTTAGTGCAGTGCTGGCCCATAGATGCAGTCTACGGGCCTCCTACAACCATGGGTTTGCTGCTCGTGGGGGTCCACTCCACTTCTCAAGGTGGACAGAGCCAAGGGTAAGCAAAAGAAAGGGCCTGAGGAAATCCAATCAGGGAGGAAAGCAAAAAGAACCACCTATAACAGGTGTGAGCTCCCAAGAGAGCAGGGGTCCCACTCGTGTTTTCCTCCGCGTTCTCGCACCTGGAACAGCCCAGCAAATGTTTCTGGACGAACGCCAGCACGAGGCTCCTGGTGAAAATGAGCTGCCGTAGGAAACCCCTTCAAAGACCAAAACAGCAAAAACAAGAAGACACAACTTTTTGTTGGGGAACTAAAAGAAAATTTTAGTTTTGAATTTCAAAATTTGATGGAAAAAATGGAAGATGGTCTAGTACTGTAAACTACATTTGTGGGCTGGAAGGTCAGGTGGAAGGAATCATCAAAATTCAAAACAGCGGGACAAAGAAATTGAAACAATGAGGGAGTAGGTGAGATGCTTAGAGGAGAAGACAATGTGAGGAGAGGAAGTGATTAGAAATAAAATGAGGGAAATTTCCAGTTTGAAAAAAATACTTAAGTCTGCAGATTAAAAAGACCCACTAAGTTCTAGGCAGGAGTTATGGGCAAAGGCATACACTTAGGCACATTCTGTAAAAAGTATTGAGTGTCAAGGATAAATAATTTTACAAGCATCTAGAAGAATAAATTACTTGCAAAGTAAAAGGAATCAGACTACTAGCCTACTGTCATCTGTAACACTGGAAGCTTGGTGACAGTGACATCCATAGGCCCTCAGAAGAAAGGGTTGTCATAACCAGTTATCCCAAATCCAGCCATATGATCCCCCTCAGGTTGTAGCCTGGGAGCCTGTCCACGGTGCCCCTCAGTGCTCTGACTCGTCCACACTAGTGAGGGAGATGCTCCGACATCTCGTCAGTGGAGGCTGGGAGTGCAGAGGTACAGAGTCGGTCTGTCTGGCCAATAGAAATGGGACCTGTCGGCAGCTGAAGTGACTATATCCCAGCATCTTAGGAGACTGAAATTTGGAGCTCCTAATAGAAAATCTAATTCAATCCCCCCATTTCACAAATGAAGAAATTGAGGCCCATTGAAAAATGATTTGCACAAGGTTGCAGAAGAATTAATCAGCAGGGTAAGGACTAGAACCCCTGTCTCTTGACTCCAATTTGGTATTTTTATTATACTTTTACCCCCTTTATAGGTAGATATATTCAACTTTTTTACCCCTTTATGTCTATATGCAGATACATAACTATACATGTGCATATATTCTTACACCATTTAATCAAAAAGTTTTTACTGAACACATGAAGCGAACCAGACATACATTGTGCTGGTCATGTGGACCTTAGTTTATAAACTAAACTTTCAAAAGGACTTCCATACTATCAGAAGAGACATCAGCCAGTTTTTCCTTCCTATCAGTCACAATTCAAAAAACATGTTCTTCCCTTACTACCGGGATTCAGTAGTAAATGCCAAAACCAAAATAGCAGTTCTATTATTGTCTCCATTCTTCCCCGCTCTCTAAATCCACACACTTTGCCGTGTGACACAGCAGTTCCATTCAAGCCGAATATGTCCACACCCCACTGATGCTGAGCGTGGTCATGTAACTTGCCTTGGCCAATGGAATGTGGGTAGGGGTGATGGATGGTACCATTTCTGAGCCCAGGCTCATACGTTTCTGCTCACCCCTCTCTCACTTCTGCCATTACCATGAGAAGAACATGCCTTGGTTAACCCGCAGATCCCAGAAGAATACAACAAAAGAAAGAGCAGAGCCCACACCAACCTCCCACAGCCTGACTGATGCACAAGGGCCCTCGCTGGTCAGCAAGCCTGTGGGCGTCACAACAACCACCAGTTGCTGGATGCCATGGAATTCTGGGGCGGTTCATCAGGGAGCAGTAGCAAACCAATACATCGAACAGTGTGCCAGCTCTCCCAGATCCGGCTCTGGTGACCAGGAAGACAAAACCTATTCCACCAAGACCAACCTTCCTTCAGCCTTCTCAGTCTTCACCTCTGGCTGCTTTCGGTGACCTCTCTGTTTGGCTCTTGTGTGGAGACAGCATTTCATCACAGCAAGCCCAGTATCGATCATCGAGCGTGACGATGGGTAACCCCCGGCCTGTGCAGGGGGGTATGCGGCCATGTCAGCACGCCGGGCCACGCCGGGCGGCTCGGTGTGGGCTAAGAGTGCCAGCAAAGCAGTGATACCTAAACATGTTTTTTGAAGGAATCTGATTTTTTTTTTCTTTTTAAGCATGGGGAAAAACTCGGGACTCCTTGGGGTTGTTTATATTTATTTGACAGTTAATGCTATTTTATTAAATGCTGTTTTTATTTTGGATTACTGGATATGGAATGCCATGCCTTTTTTTTTTTTTTTTTTTTTTTTAATGTAGATTCTAGGGCCTTTAAAGTTTATAGTCTGGCCTTGTATGAATTATCAAGTTTTTTCCCCCTTCCTTTTCTTCATAGCCCTTCCAAGTCCACACTTGGCTTTTGTGTCACAGGAAGGGGAGGGCACAATGGAAACACAAAGAACAACAAAACAATTAGAATATTTTTTAACTTTAAAGTTCAAGGTTTTGGCATAGGAACTGCTTTGGAAGCATGTTCGCCTCTTTCCTTCCCACTAAGGCTGGGAGGAGAACAGGAGGCGAGGCAGTGGCGGGTGGCGTCACAGTCAGATGCTGGGGTACGCCACACCTCAGGAGGCGACGGGGCAGGAAAACTGTTGCCCAGAAGGCGGAGAAGCTCTGGGTCTCACTTTTCTAGGAGGGCCCAGGAAAGCGATGACCACGCAGAGACCCCCTTGCCGGCACAGAGCATGGCAGTGCACTTGGAGGCCCTGTGTGTCTGGGCCAGAGCCTGAGGTGGCCCGAGGTCCCTGTGGCTCCTGAGTGACATGACAGAGAGGCCGAACTTCCCTGACAAGGGTGTGGGAGTGAGCTGGGAAACAGAGCTGGTGGCCCTGAATGTAAGGACAACCATCATGTAGGGACACCTCAGTGGAAAGTGGTTCTACTGAGGACAGCGATGTCTTAGCAGGTGTCAGACTGGGCCCTGTGAGCCTTCCTACCTCCAGTGTAACAACACGGCATTGTCTCCCTGCGCTTGGCCACCCACCAGGGCGAGGGGTGGGAGGATCCCGAAATGACTGTTTAACAAGACACAATATCCCTATTTACCCAGTAACTTTGTTTTCTCCCTCATTTGAATAGATAAAGTTGAGCTAATGTTAAGAGACAAAAAAATATAAAATGATATTTTTGCATACTTGAAGGGATGGCCTAAAGACTCTGATTCGCCTCATAGAATTTGCTCAGGAAAAACAGCCAAGTGCTTTGTCCTTTCTGTCCCTTGTCCTTTCTTCTCTCCCTCACCTCTGCCACCTTGCTGCCCTCCGACTTTCCCAAAGCCCTGTGCTCTCCTCATTTTTGTTGTCTTCTTCCCCTTTTAAACTCCAGGTCCGTCCAACAGGGGAATGTCTCCCAACTCAAATCAAGCCCACAGTCAAGCTTGAGAGAGCCCCTTGGAGTCGGCACTGGGTAGGCGGGAAAAACCAAGCTCACCCAAGGTGCAGCCCACACGCCCCCCAGTTGACTGTGTGTCCTGTTCGGTGCAGCTTTTCTGAAATATTGTTTGTGGTCTCGGGCCAGAACGTGAGTGCCAGCCAGCACACACATCAGCTCAGAATTGTCCCATCGCCACAGGGCTGGCTGGATTGGCAGGGCAACCCCTGTGTCACCCCCCATGGAAAAGAGGAGTCTTTGAAGTATTGCACTTTTGTGGGTGTTTTTTTTTCTTTTTTTCTTTTTTTAAGTATTGAACTTTTTTACCATGAATCATGAAATTTGTGTCAGTTGTCATCTTCCCTCATTTAAAAATAGTTCCTTGACCTGTACCAGGATTTTTGGTTAACATGCACGTATCAAAGATTGCTCCCATGATGGGGATGAGAGACAAAGATCCAAGGAAGAGGAAGGGGGAGAGACCTATAATTTCTGAGTCTGCACAGAGGTACTTCATTTTACGCAGGAGAGATGTGTACCCTCAAGGCAGAGACTCAGATGACTCCCTAATCGTACCACTGAGCTCCGGGATAAGAAAATGTCACTTTTTCCAGGAGTAGAGGAAAGAGTATCACACCAGAGAAGGGAACCCTGAGCTGGGTCTCATTTGCCAACCCTCACTCCAAGGTGACTGACCTCAACTTCCTCCTTTGTAAACAGGGAATCCCTTCCCTGGATAGCACCTGGGCCCAGTGTGAGGGTCACCTGAGGAGAGGCTGCTTTTAGTCGCAGGGGCTTGGTCTTGGTACAGGTAGCACCGATGAAGCTTTAATTGCTGAAGCTTTAATTGCAGAAGACTGCTGTCCTTACAGGGTATCTCTTAAGTCAAACGGATGTTAAATGATACCTGGTTGCCTTGATAAACAAGACTTTCTAGGATGTTCCCTATTTTCATATTTATAAGTATGTATTCTGATAAGGGGTCTGTAGCGTTCACTAGACCGCCAAAAGGGTGCAGGACACGGAAAGGTTAAGTACTCCTAGCCTCGAAGGTCACCGGGGCTTAGGACCCTATGGTTACTTACAACTGAAATCTCGCCTTTTTGCACAAAGAATTCGAGGCCACTTAAAATGAAGGCGGTGTGGAGGCCAGGCGAGGGGCGGGAAGGCGGGGAGGCGGGGAGGCGGGGCGAGGAGCGGGGAGGCGGGGACGGGGGAGGCGGGGCGAGGAGCGGGGGGGGCGGGACGGGGCGAGGAGGGGGCGGGGCGAGGAGCGGGGAGGCGGGGCGAGGAGCGGGGGGCGGGGCGGGGGCGGGGCGGGGTTTGGTGGAGAGACCGAGGAGCCCGGTAAGAACAGGAGGTAGGTTACATCCCATCGCACTTGGTTCCCAGCTCCCCGACAACCAGGGCACCCATACAGGCCAGGTGACAGCGGCCCCCTGTACGACAAAATGAAGCATCAGAGCTTCCCGGCATTGGACTCCGGGAGGAATAGCTGGGATATGGAGACCTCCTCACTGTGACACATCACCCAGCACATCTCGGGGACGGCTCAGTGAGGCTGGACTAGCCGGGCAGTGACAGACTGAGTCCCCCAAGGCTGCCCGCTCGGCAGGAGGGAACTTGGGGGCTGAGGGCAATCCTTCAGGCACCGCTCCTGCGAGCACCGCCGGCTGCTCACCCTTCCCTCGTGCATCATCTCCCCGAGGGCCTGGAGCTCTGAATGGAGAAGACTGCTGCCCCTAAGCGGGGAGGGGAAGGGGGGACCGAGCCAGGTGGGGACTGAGCTCCTCAGCTCTCCGGAGGACCGAGAGGGACCGGAACTCACAGGCATGCTGAAGCCGCAGCTGAAGCCAGGCTTCCCCGCGGCGGAGGACCGCGCCTGCCCCCGCGCCCTGTCCGCACTCCCCGAGCTGCTGGACACCCAGCTCGCATCCCTCCGGCGCCTCGGACACCAAGTCCAACACGTACCTCCTCCTGAGTTTCATCCGAGCTGCTGTCACCTTCCTCTTCTCACGGCCCCGAAGCCCTGCTGGAGCGGAGCGGCCAGGCTGCCCTTCTCAGAAGCAAACGGGAGCGCCGCAGCCCAAAGCCCTTCAGAGAGACGGAGGATCCGCTCGCGCGCAAGGATTGGAACACAGAATAGGCCTCTGCTCTGATCTCCCCATCTGTTTGCTCTTACCTGAAATCCATCCCAAGGGCTTCATGATAATCAGCCTCAAGCTTTGATCCTAATTAAGCAGAATAAAACACGTCTTTCCAGAAGACGTGGCTGTTCCTTTAGTTTGACTAAGTACTAGTCAACCAAGCTGAATGACAGTCCCCTGTCCTTATAATGAGAACGACACTAAAATCCTAACTTGGTTCAAATTGCATATATATGCATAGAAAAAAGGACTGACAAAAAGGTCAGGAACATGCAATGATTATAAAATATTTTTACTTTCTTTATAATCTCTGTATTTTCCATGTATGGCTTTGGCAGTTAAAAATGTGTTCAAAATAAAAAATAGTAAGTACTATCTGGAAATCTGTGTAGCAACATAGATTGATTACGAAAGTAAATAGCGCCCCCTTCTTTCCAACAAACAACCGCAGCACTAATTGTCTTTGCGGACAGACACCGGGAAAGAGTTTCGGGGGGGCTGCCAGGTGCTCCTTGTGGCAATCGCTCTGCATTAGAAGGTTCATCCCGGTCTGTTTCCACAGCCCGGTGAGGGCAGTGTCAGCCCTTGGTTTGAGAGAGCTTTCCAGCCCACCTTTAGCTCCTGCCCCATTATTTATGTTATGGGGGACAAGAGGGTGAAGGAGAAGGGGTGGGGGCATGGCCAAATTGCCTAAGAAAAGGAAAGAAATTAAGAAATCACATATAGTATTGGGTCAGAATCTCAGAAGTCCGGTCTCCAAACAGCTTGTCCCAAGAGCTTCCAGCAGGGGGCAGCAGGGCACCGTGCGGCTGGTTCTAGCACCCGCGACTTCCACGTCAGGTGGAAGCCAGGAGCAAATCCTTTGCTGCCCGCTCTCAAGAATGCTGCGCCCTTCCAGAGCTACCCCATGGAAAATGACACTTCGAACAAGTTAATGATTTGTCTCCAGAAAACTCACAATTAAACAGAAAAGAAATCCAACGTTTCTTCCAAAATCCTATTTTTCTCAATTTAGGAAGTCTCGAAGCCACCATTTACCTATTTTATACATTTGTTTACATTTGACTTTATTCCAAAAAGGAGTTAAGGCAGTTTCACCAAGTCACAGGGGCTCCTAATTGCACAGGACAAGGAAACTCAATGCCTCTGCACATTTGTCCCAGGCTGAAAACAGATGAATTTGGAATGAAAGCTCAGTAGCCTTGAAGTGATGCCAAAAGCAAAAAGGAGCAGGTAGTAGGAGGCTGGCACTCCGGATGAGACCTGGGTCTTTAGTGCCAGTTTGTCAGCTGTTATCCTCCTGACACCTGGACAAGCTACTTTCCCTCTCTGGCCATCAGTTTCCTTTTCTATAAATAGGGAATGGGATCAAACCACTTGTGGGTCTTTTTCCATATCAGATATGGGAACCTAAGGGGACTTCAGGGCCCTGCAGGAAAAAACAACAACAACAAAAAACCCCAACTGAAATGGGTTTTGTGCTTTGGGCCTGGTTGGGATATAGGAGTTTGGCTGGGGCAGGCACTGAAATAATGTTCTTGAGAATAATGTGTAAGAAGTGATTTTTGTATGGAAACTGCATCTTGACTCCTTCTTTAATCTATTTCTGGCCTCAGTATCTGGGAACTGGGGAGGGAGGCCAGAGGGGTGGTTTTCAGGGTTTCTAGCCTAAACTCTTTCTTTAAGCAAAAGCTGGAAGGGTCCAAAGGGCATCTGCTCAGCCCTCCCTGGAGCCACTCCGACTGCCCCTGAGCACCCCACGCAGCCGTGTTGGAAGAGCCCTGGTCTGGAGTCCTGGACTGGCTGTGTCCCTCTTGAGGGTAGTGCCAGCCATTTCAGTCCCCACTGAGACACCACTTCAGAAAGGAACACACACATCGTAGAGAGGGTCAGGCAAACACAAAATATTTTGGTTTAAATCTTTACTTTCAATCCCAAACAACCTCTTTCCTTTTCATTACAAAAGTACTAAACAAACACGGACAGAAGAGGAAAACGGACATTTGCAAACTCTGTGCCTTCAACAGGTGTCTCAATAATTCCATCACCAACACCCACGTGCAAGGCAGAGACACCAGGCAGACAATTCCCAGGAATCACAACTACACCATAAATGCACGATCTTTTTATTTCATATAAAAATGATCAACACAAAAAAGCCAGACCATGTGTCGATTTTACGCACTCTGACACTCCCAAGAGCCTCCTCCTCTGGCCAGACGGGAGGCCCAGCCCTCCTGGGAGGGAGAGGCAGCCCAGCAACTCAGCAGTCCAGTGACAGGACAAGCTGGATGTGGCGGGGAAGGCCAAGAGCGCTGAGCTCCCCTGGCCTTTCCCAGGCTCGGAGGGTGGCCGCCTAGCACAGTCTCCGGCCCAGCAGCCTGGTGGCGTGGCTGGGTGCCTTCCTGTACAGGCAATGGGCTCCTCTCCCAGCCTCACTGCAAGGTCTCTGCGCTTGTCTATCTAAGGAGCCGTGATTGAGTCAAGCAGCTGTCCAAAGCGTGTCAGTCTCTGACTTCATCATGTGCCCCCTCCAGCCCTCGAAGGAGGAACCGTCAGTCCACTGTGCCGTTGTAGGATTTGTTGAACTTGTTGAAGGTGAAATCCACGCTGTGTGTGGAGATGGGCTTTCTGTACAGAGGGTTTGAAGCCTACAGAACACGAAAGGCAGGAGGATATGTGTTAGTTGATTCATTCCAACACACTCAGAGTGGGAGGCCTTCCTCCGTCAGTCACCCAGAGGGCAGCAGGCAGAGCACACAGGTGGAGGCGACACTTTGTGCTCGGGGACTGGCTGCCTCTAAGTCGCTGTGCCCTGGGCAAGTCCCTCCCCTTCGATGACCTTTCACTCTCCTTCTCTGAAATGAGGGCTGGGAAATGGTCTCTGAAGTTCCTTCCAACTTGAACAGAAACTAACTGGGGATTTAGGCGACTAACTCCCTTATTCGGTGCTCAGTCCTCTCCGGGAGTGTGTAGTTCACTTGGGGAGATGAGACGTACGCATATGGATACTGTAACAGACTATAAGAACTTAAGGTCCTTTCCTGGGTCTGTCATCCCTCTAAGACCATCCAGACTCTTTCTGCTGAGGCTGTGCCAAGCACGTCCACCCCACGAGTCTCCTGACCTAGGCCTGGTGCAGGGCCTTCTGTGCTCCTGGGCCACGCCCTTCTCACTGTCCAGAACTGGGCACACACCTTCTTTCAGGTTTTGTTCTTTGTTTTGAATGCCAAAGATGTTAGTGGGCCTTTATCACTTGCTTGAACTCAACCAGACCTCTAAACTTAGCATTTTTTTCTACTTCCCACTGCTCAGTGGCTTACCATTTCATAGCGGGCCCTGGACTGCTCACTCTGGAACTTGGCAAACTCCCTGCGGTCGTGGATGGTGACAAGCAGCTTCCAGATGCCCAGGAGCGCGAACCCAATCAAGAGGATACTGCCGACCACGGCCAGGAGGATGGTCATGACGTTGGGGGCCGTTCCACACTCTGGACGGGATCAGGGGGCACAGTGAGCAGAGGCACCAGCATCGGTGCGCCCCTCCCACCCCCAACCTCAGGCTCCTATAAAATTAAAGGCACATGTCTTTCCCGAAGGTCTTCCCTCATCCTCTCTGAGATCCTCACACTGCTTTCGGGAGACGTGGCTGGGCAGGCGGTTTCCTCAATGCACCAGCAGTGAAGAAGTCAGAGAGGGACGGTGGCGGTGCCAAGGCCACGCGGCACGTCTATGGCAAAGTCTAGATGAGACCTTGGTGGCTGCTGCACTTCCTCCCACGTGCCACATACATGGCTGCATCCCCCAGCTCGAAGCACCCCGCTGCAGCCTGGCCCAGTCTCCAGCGCAGGCTGGACCACACCTCAGCTTCCATGTACATGGTTTCAGGAGCAGACAGGGCAGGCAGGAGGTTTTATGCAGCCTCCTCCACAAGGGCTGGGCTCGGGCCAGCCAACATTTGTAAGCCCTTAGTGTGGTGCCCTTTGGAGCAAATGTGCTTATTTTCAAAGAACCGCAAAGACAGTGCTGGGAAACAAAGCTCCGTTCTTACAGCAGCGCACCCTGGGCTGGTACCACCCTCCCTGCCTCCCCAGGGAAGGCACTTTATGTGGTCTGGCCCAATTTGAAAAAACAGTTTGCAATGCTGTGAATTAAAGAGAGCACATCTTGTTCTGCCCCCTGCCACCCCCCTCCAGAGAAGAATAAAAGGGGTCACACTAGAAACTCTACTCCAAGGAAAAAGGCCGCTGGTCCCTGGGCAGGAAGCACGAGGCAGTGTCCTCCAGTGGCCGGGGAGCCCAAAAGCAGAGCGGCAAGCAGGACCGGTTAACCCGCTGCTCCCTCTGCCCTCCGTGGACTCCACGCTGGGAAGTGCAGCGCAGGCCAGGGCTGTGAGTATTCCCAGGTGCCCCGAGGCCAGGCTGGCCTGCTCCGCCCTCATTGTCCAGGCCCTCATCGTCCAGACCGGCCCTGTGCGCTCCCTGCACAGCCCAGAAGCTCCCACCATTAATCTTTAGCCCTGCAGTGTGTGTTCGGTGCTTACTTTCACCTGTGCTCTCTCCTCCAGGACGGGACACACCCCCAGGGCAGGGCCCCATCTCTAACGCCCATGCCCCCCAGAACTGCCCCAGCAATGGGTCCCCAGATATGCAACCATCTCCCTTCTCAACTCTAGGAGTCAGGGAGGGTGGCCTCAGAATCTGATCTTTCTAAGGAACTGGAACCCTCCTCCCTCTGGAGCTAGGACGGGGCGGAGAGGAGAGGCGGGTGACGTGCCTCCAGCAGGGAGTGGTGTCGGATGAGCCCCAGGGGGGCAGGCGAGCCGGCCCTCACCCACCTGGCTCCCGGAGGACCGTCAGGTTGGACTTCCCACTGGGCAGCTCTGCGTAGGTGAACAGCATGACACAGTCCTTGGCAGTTTTGTAGAAACAAAGCACGGCGTCCTGGTCATCTTTCACTGGAGGAAACCAAGCAGGAATGTCCGTGTGTCTGAGACCCACCACCGAGGAGCAGGAGCCTGACCCTCACAGAACACAGGGCAGACGGACCTACAGGGAGGCTGGGCCCTTAGGAATGAGCTCAGGCTTCTCCCATCAAGAATGCAGACCCCGGTGCTGAATGCAGTTTGCTCTGGGACCGTGAACTCCCTTGGCAGCGAGGGGTCCCTGAGGAAAGCAGGAGAGGCTCTGCAAACCGCGGTTTGCCGGGGGGGGGGGGGGGGGGAGCAAGATGAGGGGGCGCGACCGGCACGTGGAACTGGCTGTGGACATGAGAGGGAAGAAGGAAGGAAGGAAACTCCTGATGCCCTGTGGGGCCTGAGTGAGAGTTCACTGGAGTCCATGGTCTCAGCGCTGGCTCGAGGCCAAGCCTCAGCAGCTCTTCCTTGGGATGTAAAAGGAAAAGACCCACAACGAGAAGAGGGCATTTGGATAAAACACTGGTCCCCACATTGGTGCCTGCACCCCAAGACAGAGCCCAGACACTGACCAGCCCCTTCCTCAAGCTGCCTCGACTCCTCCCTGTCCCCTGGCTGTACCCCAAGGTTAAGGTGTAAAGTCCCGTCCAGGCATTATCTGCATTCCAGGGCTTCCTCGGATTCTAGGAGGAGAAGGAGCTACGGACGAGTGTGAGTCAGAGGAAGGTGAGTGACCAGGAAGGGCGGCGGGGCCTGAATGGCGACGTAGGATCCTGGATGACGCGAAAAGCCCTTCACTCTGGCCTTTGTGACCCTGTTGTACAAACAAGTTTCATCCTGGAACCAGATCAAGTAGTGTGGTTTCCAAACACGAAGGCCTGGACTTTTCCCCTCAGCCCCTAGTCATAATGCTGGTCTGTGTGAGTGTGTGTGAGTGTGAGAGAGAGAGAGAGAGAGAGAGAGAGAGAGAGAGAGAGTGTGTGTGTGTGTGTGTGTGTGTGTGTGTAAAAGCCAGGGAGGAGGACGGGAAAGGGTAAATGGTAAGTTCAAACAGAAACCTGCTGTGAAGCAATGGTGTATGAATGATCAGTGCAGTTGCTCCAGGGAACCAGTTAGTGGGCCGTGGGCAGGCATGCCTCGTCTTTTCTGACTGCGTGCATCTAGTTAGGGCAACTGCCCCAGATCTGCAGGCAGAACCGGCTGTTCCGCTTTAAGTACCAAGACAGAAACGGGCAGGAAAGATGGGACTCGGTGAGCTCCCACTGGCCCCGCGTCCAGCACAAGCCCTGGCATACAGCCGGGTGCCCAGTGAATATGCTGGCTGCATACATGACTTGACATACTCAGGAGCCATGACTTGGCAGAGGTCAGTCAGGATCAGGATCAGCAGGAACAGGAAGTCTACAAAGAAGGCAAGTCGGGGCCAAGACAGGTGGCTGGGCTAGGAGTCTGCAGCAGCGGAGTCAAGGTCGAGGGCAAGGCTGCCAGCCAGGGGCCTGGGATGCAGAGCCCTTTCGAGTGCACAGCTCAGTAGTTCAGTATACTCACAGTGTTGTGCAACCATTCCTACTATCGAATTCCAGAACTTTCCTATTGCTCCGAAGAGAAAGCCCACGCATGTTAGCAGTCAGTCTCAATTCCTGTTTCTCCCCAGTCCCTGGCAACTTACAATCGACTGCCTCTGTGCTTTTGTGTACTTGGGGCATGTCATATCCATGGAGTCCTATAATCTTGGTCCTTTTCTGTCTGGAGTCTTTCACTAGCATACTATTTTCAAGGTTCATCCCTGCTGCAGTGTGGGCGGACACTTCATTCCTTCTCACGACTGAGGAACAGTCGCTGTACAGGTGTACCACACTTTATTTTTCCACTCCTCAGTTCATGTGCATTCGGACTGTTTCCAGTTTTTGACTATTATGAATAATGCTGTAATGAACATTCAGGTACAAGTTTTTGCGTTAACCCAGGTTTTCAATTCTCTTATGTATATACCTGGAAGTAGAATTGTGGGATTACATGGTGACTCTATGTTTGGCTTTGGGGACACTGCTAAACTGTTTCCAAAGTGGCTGCACCATTTTACATGCCCACCAACAGTGTATGAGGGTTCCAACACAGGGTCAGTTTGACTTGATGCAAATAGAATGTTCCAGAACAATTCCAAGCCCAGTTACATGCTTGTAGAGCTAAGATATGTGCTCTGCATCTCTCACCCTTAGAAACTCCTCAGCCTGGACAGCAATGGCTGTACTAGAAAAGCTATGGCTGCAGCCCCGAGATGGTAAAAAGCAAACATCTTGGTCCCTCTGTCTGAGCCTCCCTGTGGGCTCACAGTCAGCAGTGGACTTGAGCCATTTGTCCAGAGGTAAAGGCAGAGGGATGGAGGGATGGTGTCAAACTGAAGTGGCTAGAGCGAGAAGAGCCTTGAAAGTAAGCTGCCAAGCAAGACAACAGGACATGGAGCGGACGAGATCTGCAGAAACGGGAGCAGAGCCAGGGCATCACTCAATCCAGGTTCAGTCGGACCGAACAAGAGCTCTGCCCCCTCTGCTGCCCGCAGCATCGTGAGAGCTGCGCTGGGCGGGGGCCCAATAGTGCAGAGACTGGTTACTCGTTCACCAACTGGTTTTCCTGTTTCCTAGGCACACAGCTGGACTACACTTCCCAGCCACCCTTGCAATTAAATGTGGATGGAAGTTATGTGCACCACTTCCAGGCGTGGCCCGTATAAACCTCCCATGTGGTCCTTCACTTGTCTTTCCCTGT